>OY728163.1:94886465-96191465 GCA_963277665.1 Viscum album
AAGAGACAATCCATATTCTAGACCTAACTGACCAATTATTGATGAATTAGATGACTCGACAGTAAATATACTTTGGGAAAATCATAAAATTGAAAAGTTAATGTGGTAGCCTGAGGAACATATGAAGAAGACCTACCAAAATATTTTTACGAGTTAACATTCTTGTAATTTTGAGAAAAAACTTTTTATATTAGGGGAATATTTTTACACCCCAAGGTTTTACAAATAAATTTAATATAGAATTCATGCAACATTGATCCCCTGTGAAACAAATACTTCATTATAGTAGATAATTATAACCTATCTGCTAAAAATAATTTTTCTTCTTCTATGATTTAAATTTCAACAAAAATGTTATACACGATAGCGATCAGTAAGATATTTAGTGTCTGATAGGATCAACATACATTTTTTTGGTGAATAGAGAAATTTGATAAATTATTAAATACGCTAAATAAATACATTTTTGAATCATTGTTGAGTCATGGCTGATGTAAATGGCCATTGTTGGGTACTCTCATGCACATATTATTGTTTTGAGTCACAATAATCAAGGTTATTCATAGTTTTGAGAAAAATTAATAAAATAATGATTAAAATAATTGAAAAAATCATCATATCCTCCACTATAAAAACCACCCCTCACCCCTCGCTTTAATCCTATATGAATTGATTCTTTTCAATGTTCTTCTAATATACTCTTCCTAACTCCATATCCACATCCAAAATCTCTTGGTCTTTCCAAAATACCAAAACCCTTCCCTTAAGAAAGTTCTCAAGGATGACATTTCAAGATGTAAACCCTCTTCATTTTTCTTTTCATTTTATTTTCAATTTGTTTTAATTTCATATATTCTATTAAAATACTCTAAAGAAATGAACATGAATAATATCGAATAATCTAAATAGTATAATTCTATCATGTTAATGTAATAACCTTTCTCAAACTACTTTCTCTCCCTCATTTATTTTATAAATGAAATCACCATCCAGGTGGTGTAAATATACAACCATCATGGATAACGAACATTCATTCTCCAATTTCTACTTCATGGATGGTCATGAAAAAAAATTTATGATTAACTAGAATATAAAATTTTTATTATAAACTTTTTAATGTTACATATAAAATATAAATACATTATACTAATTCATACAACAAACTAGTCTGTAACAATCGAAATATCAACAACACAATCGAAATGGTTATCAATAACATTATATATAATAAATCATCCTCATACCATGTTAGAAAATGATATTTATAACTATTAACACATATAGATGTTTATTAATTTTATAAATTCAATTTTGGAAAATTATATCCATTCCATTGGAACTCCATTACTTATATTTAAGTGAACCGAACACGAAATAAAGGAAACAAACAATCCTGAACGACAAAATTAAATCTTATAATGTATCAATAAGAACATAAATGAACATAACAAACAATAAAAATCAAATATATTTAGATAATTTTCTTAATTAGTTATTTAATGGATTTAATTTCATTATCACTGACATAAGGTCATGTGCGGAAAACATTCGGACATAAGGTCATGATTTTCTACCTGAACCCCCATTTTCATTCATGTTACTATTATTCCCTACATACCCGAAATAAATTATTATTTAATAGTTTTTAATACTCATAAATTATATGTGAATTTTCTATATATGTGTTCCATCCTGAATCCTTATTTCTTTTATGGGGAGTTACATGTTTCAGAAGGATCTTTCAAATAATCTTCCTGAAATAACAGCCCTTCTCATAGCATCTTCTTGAATTATTAGCTATGATCAAGTACACTCTATAATAAGCTTTTTGGGTGAAACTATTTGTATAAAATCAATAATTTTCATTTGAAAAAATATATTATTTCACTTCTGGTTTTATACAAATATTTTTTCTAAAAGATCTCATCTTTTCAACATAAAATACTATTTATTTCAAGAATTACTTGATGATTTTATAAGATTATTTTCATTTGTTTCAACACTCTCGTTTATTATTATGTATAATTTGGACTACTATTTTAGGATATGATATACAATATTTTATTTAAATTTTTATGATTCGTTTGACTATGGATGTTCCATCTTGAAACCATTCACCATAACAATCTAAATTGTTAGAGTTTATGTTTGGGGAATGTTATTTACATTCCTTATGTTAGTTTAAATGTGAATGTATATGGTGTTTATATCTATACCAATTCATATGAGGAATTAATTTTATTTACTAATTGATGGGTGGGGCCCACTATATCCCCTTGATGCATCAGTACGTCTCATGACACAAAACAGATATGGACTTGGCGTAGGCCTTTCCCATTTTTAGATATGGATTCAGAAGAGGCCTTAATATTTTTTCGATGTCCTGGTTGAGGACTTGATCATATATTTCACAATGTCCAGCATTATGAATTTCCATCATTATGAAAATTTATTCTCCATGAGGTTATTCAACTAGTAGAATGCCCATTATCATGGTTTATTATGGCATTAAATATTCATTGATTATTCCTATAATATTATGTTTAGGTTAATTATTAAAGGCTTGTTTTTTTGTCATTCATCATTCATAATGTTTAGGTTTATGATATATTCTACTATATTACATACCCTTACTGATCATCTGAGTTGAACCCTTTCTAATGTTTTATTTTCCCAGGATGTGAAGAGGTAAATTATGAAGGACTATTATATGTTACCTAGGAGTCATGGATGTATTCAAAGGAATTTTCATATTTTATTTCATTTTAAGATGTGGTTTTGAACTTTTGTATGTATATGGTTTCCCAATCTATTGAAAAATTTCATTCCTATGGGATACAAATTTCTTGTAATAATTCCATTGTAATTAAATAACGCACCAGATTCAAGAAATTGGGGATGGATCTTTATAGTGATGATATTGATAGATACATGATCTAGAAATTGCTTTCTCAAGAAATATATTGTTCAAGACATAGATATTTTGGTTGACCATTGAATATACCCTTACAAATTATCATACCCATTGGAGAAGTATCATTTATCAAACATCTATGCCAACAGTGTGACATGTCCCATAGATTTTAGGTTTTTGGTTAGAACATCTTGGTGAAAGTGTAGAGGCCTTATGGTTTTTTCTAGGGATGTGTTGGTTATTCGTAGTCCATGTATATATTTATTGTTTTAGGATAAGCGTGTGGTGTTTCTATAGTTTTGGAATGTTGTTTTCATTTGTTAGTGAAAAGGAATACCATAATGTTTAGGATTGAAGCAAGCATAGGAGGGTACAACTGATTACTCATGAGATTGCTAGCCTGAACCTCAGTGCAGCAGATGTTATAAGCTTCCAGTTTTATATAGTGGTGACAGAGTACGAGGAAATAATCATTGATGATGTTCCATGATTACCTCCCCACTGAAACATAGAATTTTAAATCGACTTACTCCCCATGAAGACAATGATATAATCACTATTATATTGGATGGCTCCAACTAAGATTCGTGAGTTCAGGGTGCAGTTGGAGTTCTTGGAGAGGAAGGGATTTGTTATGTAACACCCCAAGATTTTACGAAATATATTCTTTTTAATTTCATTAATGTCTTGTGTTATCCGCTACACCAAAAGGAGATTTCACAACACACAATCGCGACCTTCCTCGATAGCGTGTGTAGTACGCAATAACGAGTTTCACTAAACAACAATATGCTAGACGTTATGAATAGTAATAATCACTTTTTGAAATTTTGTAAATTTTAAAATGGACTTCATTTTTGGATTCTGAATATTGAAATTATCTTAGGGTGAAATTTTGGTAATTTTCGGATAACTTTCATATTTTGATGAATAGTGAAAATTACTAAATTTTAATTAAAAACAACTTTTTTAATCAAAATAATTAATAATGAAAATTTATTAATTTGAGTTGTTTTAATATATATTTAGAATATATTTTTACTATTTAATACAATGTTGGTCATTGGATGTAATTTCACATTTAAACCAGATATAAACAAGTGTCCATCTTTTGATAGTTATTATCTCTTAAAAACACGCTATTTGTTTTGATGATGGGAATTAATTTTTAAATTAGTTAATGTAACTGATATGTTTTGAATTTGATAAAATAGACATCATTTTTGAATTCATAATATCAAATATAGCTTAGGACTAATTTTTGATATTTTTCTGGAAACTTTCATTTTTTTTAGTGAATAGTGAAACCACTAAGTGGTAGTTAAAAAAACTGAATTTTTTATAAAACGTAATTTTACCCCTTCTGTGAGTGGAATTTCGAAAATCCGAGAGACACGATTAATATCAAGGACTAAAATGTGGTTCAATGAGATGAAAATAATTTTTGGTGAATAGTAACTTTTTACTTTTATTTACCACGGTTAAAAGTAAATAGGGTAATTAAGGGTAAAAATGATATTATTATTACCCTAACACATGTCCTAAATCTATTGGACAAGTGTAATTCGACCAAAAACAACCTTAGGAGTAATATATGACCATTTAGGCCCACATGGATTAGATTTGGACATTTATTATTAATTTATTTAAAGAAGGGTTAAAATAGTTAAAATCAAAGTTTAATAAGTAAATCATTTTTAATATGGGGTTATACATAAGATAAATTCGACTATAAATATTCATTAAAAATTTAAAAAGATTTTATACATAATGGTATTTTATTTGTAATTTTTAGACATTAAATAATTTAATTTATTTATGACACAATGATGATGCAGTAATTATCTTATTAATGAAATATTGACATAATTGATGTTATAAATACCCAAATAAATGTAATTTGAGACTTTTTATGAATTAAAATAATTTTATAAGTTAATATGACATGTTAGTATTGATTTAAGTAACTTGGTTCGAACTAATCATTCTGTTATGATTTTCACAAAAATCAATTACTAAATAGTGTCAAAATTGACATAAAATAGTTTTTAAATCAAATATTATATTACTAATTGTTATTTTATTCCTAAAAATCTAAGGTTAGGACAAAGTACTTAGATAAGGCAATAAATATTAATAATAAACAACTTGGGGCTCGTTTGGCTTGATATGGTAAGTTCATTAACCTTATAGTGTAAGAAAACAAGAAGACACAGTAAAAGTTAAATTATCTAACTTAAAGTTAAATCTAAATGATAAGGTTAAAATTGATACCTAAACTTTTCTATATTATATTGTAGTAGAGGATTTCTACCCCTACCCACCTTATCTTCGAAATATATCAATTTGGAGCTATTAAAAACCAAATTTGGCTTTATAATAAAATAATATATTTACTTATTCGAAAGGTTCCCCTCTCCTCCCTTATAAAAGGGCACCTCCTCCCCCTCTTCCTCACACCACATTGAGCCTTCAAGCCCGGCCAACCCCTGCCAATTTCGTCTCTCCACTTCCCTAGAAACATCCTAGAGGTTCTGGTCTTCTTCAAAGACCTATTTTAGTGCCCTAAAAGGAGGTCTCAAAGAATCACTTCAAAGAAGAGGAGGTTCGGACACTTACGAAGAAAATCGGACCTAAGGTAAGGAAAATATCACAATCTCATTTTATCCGAGATTGTTCATATGTTGGTATTTACTGGGGTTTATTTTATAATCCACATCAATGTTTCCTCAATATGTAATATTGTTTCCACCCATCTACAATTTTTTTAATCCAATTTTACACTTCGGTGAGTTTTTAGTAAAAGATATGAAAGAAATCTTTTGTCGTTTTTCGTACGAGGTACTTTTTGACTTTTCCGACAAAAGTACAAGAAGAATGTTTTCTTTTATCTTATACAGAATGAATGGATTTTTAAAACATTATTTCCAAGAATAATCCTTTACAAGTTTTTAAGTTTATTTTTATTCAACTACTTTTAGTTTAAAATTGTATGACATTTAAAGAAAGGAAAGTGTTTTTGAAGTAGAAATGATATTTTCCCCAAGAATGGAGTTCAAGTGTTTTATCAAAATTATTTTCCATATAAGATAATATAGGGTTCTGTTTCTATCCCAATTATTACATTGATTTTATTATGTTGTGATGGAATTATTTTTATGAATTCCATTATCTTATATGAATTGTTTTATGATGTCATGTTGTTTAAGAATTCCATTTTTATTACATGGGTTATGAAATGATGTATGATTTATGATTTTGTGGCACACATAAGAATGGTATCATTATGATATGGGTGGGACCTATATCTTCCTCCAATGCATTGGGTAAAGATTTTATATCTCATGATATAGACATGGCTGGAATGGTAGGTTATACCGGTTCAGTGACACAGGACTGAAACGAGGAATGAACTCAGTTCAGAAAGGGACCTTGTCCACTAAGATATTCTTGGAAACGAGTCTTGACTAATAAGAAATGATTCTCTATGATTATGTGTGTATTCCACAAAGATTCATGTTTTAAGTTATGATTATTGTGATTACATTTCACTGCCATGATTTATCCCATGTTATGAAATTTCGATCTCTTTTGCAGGGTAAGATTTCCAAAATGTTATGTTTTTATGAATATGATGTGATTGATATTTCTTTTGTTTACCCTTACTGATCATTTGAGCTCACCCTTTTATTTTTTTCTTTTCCCGAGGATATAAAGAAATGTTTTAGGTAAAAAAAATAAGATCTATATGGGAGATGTTGAAGATCTTTCACTACGATTAGAAGATTATATCCTGAGTTTCCAAAGACACTAAACTATTACGGTCCTTGTGTGTGTGTTTTTTTTATGTACTAAGTATTTAGCAAAAGTAAAGTAATGTCCATGTACGTCAAGCTTCGGATCTCTATAGTTGGTTTCAGAGGAAAGGTTTAGTCAACCTTTGGAAACTAGGATGCGAGAACTTTAGTGAGATTCCTAGAGATATTTCTAAGGTATGTCTAGGGATGTATCTAAGGTTAAGTATACGTAGAGGTTATAGTCCTAGAATTTATCTAACGATCTTAGAATTTAACATAAGATATTAGATATTGAAGGTACTCCCCCTTTATTATGTTGTTTTCCCTAACATGATTTTTTCCTCTCACACTATTCTTTTTGGGTTTTAGACGATGGCTGGAACCCGAAGGAACTGTGTTGATCAATGAAATGGACAATGCAATGATTGTCCTCCTGAACAAACAAATGTTATGGGATATGGAGTGAAAAATCTTATTTCTATACTTACAGAAGCTATGAATCATTCTGGACTTCCAAATGAGTAGAGAAGGGAACAATATTCTATTGAGTCCTTCATAAGGCAACGTCCACCTTCTTTCAGTGGGTCTTCTGATCCACTTGTTGCTAAACAATGGATCAGCACCACTGAAAAGATATTTTCAATTATTCAATGTTCCGAGCATGATAAATTCATCTTAGAAGTGTATCGTTTGGAAGGTGATGCTGATCAATGGTGGAATCTTATTAAGAATACGAGGCAAAGGGATGAAATTGAGTCCATGGAATGGGATGAGTTCAAGAACTTATTTTTCAATAAGTACATCCCTCGTATGCTTTGAAAAAATATGGAGAAGGATTTCCTTGAACTAAAGCAAAAGGATGATGAATCTGTTGGTATATACGAAGAGAATTTTACAAGGCTTGCAAGGTATGCCTCTGGATTTATCATCCAACCAGAAAGTAAAGTTGATCGATTCTTCAGTGGCTTAAAACCAAATCTTCGAAGAGAATTATCTATAAGAGACTTCAGTAGCTATGAAGAAATTTTGCATTGTGCTATCAAGGTAGAAATGGAAGTTGGTGTTACTTATCCATCTCATAGTTTTGACAAGAAACGAAATATGGAGTTCAAGGAGAAATCTCAGAATAATTGTGAAAAGAAGATGAATGTTTCCTTATGCTCAAAGTGTGTAAAGAACCATGGTGGAGATTGTCTTAATGGGAGAAGTAAATGTTTCAAATGTGGAAAGGAAGGTCATCGGGCATTTTAATGCCGCAATGATGGGAAGAAGATGTCTAATGATGCAAACAAAAGAAGGGATACACAGAATGAACCTACTACACTTCAATGCTTCAAGTGCAAGGAAATGGGTCCTTATGCTAATAAATGCCCTAATCCAAGGGTTAGTGATGATCGATATGAGCAACCACTTAAGGCAAAGGAGAAAGGGAAGTCACATGCGATCACCATTGGAAATGTTGAATTTGATAACGATGTGGTGGAATGATTAAGTGTTTATGTAATGGGATTCCAAAATAATATTGTATATAGTATCATGGAATATTGGAATATTTATGTATTGGTATATTGTGGTTTTCAATAATTTTATGGTACCGGTAACCATTGAAAGTGATTGAGATATTTTTGGAAAAAAGATGATATGTGCATAATGAAGGGAACACGTGAAAATGAAATATTTGATAGTATTCATGAGCTCATGATTGATATAAGGACTAAGTGATATCATGGTTTGAGTATATAGAATTATTAGGATTTTGGTATGTGGAAAGTGTTAACTTTTAACTGCATTCATTTTTTCACTAAGGTTAAATGGGTATTCAAGAGAATACATGATTAAGGCCTTTGAATGTTTGGAATGTGACCAACAAGACATATCTTATGATATATGGGGATCAACGATGGTATTAAATCTCTGGTAATCGTTTTCACTATATTATGATAGTAGACTGCAGTATTATGGATAAGCCTAAAGATTGGAATGGATTATGTTGGACATAAGATAGTATTGTTTAAGGATAGAAGTTTTTCGATATTATTGATGAGATGTTATAGTAATATAGTTTTAGAAAAAGGACAACCTGCAGGACGGGCGACAGCCCATTGCGTCGGACAAGGCCATGGGAATCGAACCCACAACCGAAGTGCGACTGGCCTTTATCGCCTACCACTAGCCTACAGGATGTCCCTGTTTAGTAGAAACAATTTTTATTATATTAAGCAGTATGATATATGAAGTATAAGTACATTTTAGGAACCATATATGATTAATCTCACTATAGATGGACTTATGTATTTTTTGATTAATTTTCTATCCTTTTGTTTGAGGCAGATGGAATGACCCATCATTCTATCACATGATCTGCTAACACATCACTAATGACAAATTCAACTTCAATTCTTTAAGAGATGAAGTGGAAATTGTCCAAATAACGACCAACGGTGAGACTATACCAAAATACGAAAGTATTTCTTCTAATTCCAATTTCATCAACTTTAGGAAAACGATCTTGAAAACCAAAAATGTTGTCCTGGTGATCTTATATCTGATGAATCATATGGTACCTTAGATCGTCACAAATTTATGGCTTTGTGATTTCTGGCTTTTCCATAGCCATGTTCTCTACCACTCTCCATCAGAACATGATGGTTAGATTTCTCTTCCATATCCATATTTTCACCTTTGTGGAAACCCAATGATTAGTTTATTTGGGTAACCGTTACATTTCATACTTTTGTTTTTAATTATTGGTTTTTGTATTCCTTTTTACGATGTGGGTTTCTATCAAAGAAACTTTCGAATAGTAAACCATTTATAACCCAGACGAATTTCGAGTGCGAAATTCATTTTATGGGGGGTATAATGTAACACCCCAATATTTTACAAAAAATATTCATTTTAATTTCATTAATGTATTGTGTTATACGCTACACCAAATGGAGCTTTCAGAACTCGCAATCGCGACCTTCCTCGATAGCGTGTGTAGTACGCAATAACGAGTTTCACTAAACAACAATATGCTAGCCGTTATGAATAATAATAACCACTGCTTTGAAATTTTTTAAATTTTAAAATGGACTTCATTTTTGGATTTGGAATATTGAAATTATCTTAGGGTGAAATTTTGATAATTTTTGGACAACTTTCATATTTTGATGAATAGTGAAAATTACTAAATTTTAATTAAAAACAATTTTTTAATAAAAATAATTAATAATGATAAATTATAAATTTGAGTGGTTTTAATATATATTTAGAATATATTTTTACTATTTAATACAATGTTGGTCATTGGATTTAATTTCACATTTAAACCAGATATAAACAAGTGCAAATCTTTTGATAGTTATTATCTCTTAAAAATACGCTATTTGTTTTGACGACGAGAATTAATTTTTAAATTAGTTAATGTAACTGATATGTTTTGAATTTGATAAAATAGACATAATTTTTTTATTCATAATATCAAATATAGCTTAGGCGTAATTTTTGGTATTTTTCTGGAAACTTTCATTTTTTGATGAATAGTGAAACCACTAAGTGGTAGTTAAAAAAAACTATATTTTTTATAAAACTTAATTTTACCGCTTATGTGAGTGAAATTTTGAAAATACGAGAGACACGGTTAATATCAAGGACTAAAATGTGGTTCAATGAGATGAAAATAATTTTTGGTGAATAGTAACTTTTTACTTTTATTTACTATGGTTAAAAGTAAATAGGGTAATTAAGGGTAAAAATGATATTATTATTACCCTAACACATGTCCTAATTCTATTGGACAAGTAAAATTCGACCAAAAACAACCTTAGGAGTAATATATGACCATTTAGGCCCACTTGGATTAGATTAGGACATTTATTATTAATTTATTTAAAGAAGGGTTAAAATAGTTAAAATCAAAGTTTAATAAGTAAATAATTTTTAATATGGGGTTATACATAAGATAAATTCGACTATAAATATTCATTAGAAATCTAAAAAGATTTTGTACATAATGGTAATTTTATTTGTAATTTTTAGACATTAAATAATTTAATTTATTTATGACACAATGATGATGGAGTAATTATCTTATTAATGAAATATTGACATAAATGATGTTATAAATACCCAAATAAACGTAATTTGAGACTTTTTATTAATTAAACTAATTTTGTAGTTTAATATGACATTTTAGTATTGATTTATGTAACTTTGATCGAACTAATCATTCGGCTATGATTTTCACAAAAATCAATTACTAAATAGTGTCAAAATTGACATAAAATAGTTTTTAAAACAAATATTATATTACAAATTGTTATTTTTTTCATAAAAATCTAAGGTTCGTCCAAATGACTTAGATAAGGAAATAAATATTAATAATAAACAACATGGGGTTCATTTGGCTTGATATGGTAAGTTTATTAACCTTATAGTGTAAGAAAACAATAAGATACGGTAAAAGTTCAATTATATAACTTAAAGTTAAATCTAAATGATAAGGTTAAAATTGACAACTAAACTTGTCTAAATTCTATTGGATGAGAGGATATCGACCCCTACCCACCTTATCTTCGAAATATATCAATTTTGAGCTATTAAAAACCGAATTTGACTTTATAATAAATAATATTTTTAGTTATTCCAAAGGTGCCCTCTCCTCCCTTATAAAAAGGCACCTCCCCCCCCTCTTCCTCACACCACTTTGAGCCTTCATGCTCAGGCAACCCCTGCCAATTTCTTCTCTCCACTTCCCTAGAAACATCCTAGAGGTTCTGGTATTCTTCAAAGACCTATTTTAGTGCCCTAAAAGGAGGTCTCAAAGAAGCACTTCAAAGAAGAGGAGGTTCGGACACTTACGAAGCAAATTGGACCTATAGTAAGGAAAATATCACAATCTCATTTTATCTGAGATTTTTTATATGTTGGTATTTACTGGGGTGTATCTTGTCATCTAAATCCATGTTTCTTCAATATGTAATATTGTTTCCACCCAACTACAGTTTTTTTTAAATCCAATTTTACACTTCGGTGAGTTTTTAGTAAAAGATATGAAAGGAATCTTTTGTCATTTTTCGTACGAGGTACTTTTTGAATTTTCTAAAAAAAGTACAAGAACACTGTTTTCTTTTAACTTATATGGAATGAATGTATTTTTAAAACATTATTTCAAAGAATCTTCCTTTACAAGTTTTCAAATTTATTTTTAATCAACTTCTTTTAGTTTAAAATTGTATGACATTTAAAGAAAGGAAAGTGTTTTTGAAGTAGAAAGGATATTTTCCTCGAGAATGGATTTCAAGTGTTTTATCAAAATTATTTTCCTTCTATGATAATATAGGGTTATGTTTCTATCCATATTATTACATTGATTTGATTATTTTTTGATGGAATTTTTTTATTAATTCCTTTATCTTATATGAATGGTTTTATGATGTCATGTTGTTTAAGAATTCCATTTTTATTACATGTGTTATGAAATGATGTATGATTTATGATTTTGTGGCACACATAAAAATGGTATCATTATGAGATGGGTGGGACCTATATCTCCCTCCAATTCATTGGGTAAAGATTTTATATCTCATGAGATAGACATGGCTGGAATGGTAGGTTATACCGGTTCAGTGAAACAGGACTGAAACGAGGAATGAACTTGGTTCAGAAAGGGACCTTGTCCACTAAGATAGTCTTGGAAACGAGTCTTGAATAATAATAAATGATTCTCTATGATTATGTGTTTATGACAAAAAGATTCATGTTTTCTGTTATGATTATTGTGATTACATTTCACTTCCATGATTTATCACATGTTATGAAATTTTGATCTCTTTTGCAGGGTAAGATTTCCAAAATGTTATGTTCTTATGAGTATGATGTGATTTATATTTCTTTTGTTTACCCTTACTGAGAATTTGAGCTCACCCTTTTATGTTTTCTTTTCCCCAAGATATAAAGAAAGGTTTTAGGTAAAAAAAGAAGATCTATATGAGAGATGTTGAAGATCTTTCACTACGATTAGAAGATTATATTACGAGTTTCCAAAGACACTAAACTATTACGGTCCTTGTGTGTGTGGTTTTGTTATGTACTAAGTATTTATCAAAAGTAATGTAATGTCCATATACGTCAAGCTTCTGGTCTCTACATGTTAGACCATGTGTTTCAGCTGGGCTGGGAGTAGTTTTTTTTTCAAAAATGAAAACATGATCTTTAGTTTGTGTGTTGACTACCATCACTTGAACCATGTGATGAAGAAGAAAAAATAGCTACTACCAATGATCGATGATCTATTAAATCAGTTGAGAGTGGAATTATTGTTCTCAAAGGTTGACCTTCTATTGGCATATCACCAATTGCAAGTACGAGATGAGGATATACCAAACACAGATTTTAGACATCGCTATGGAATATTTGAGGACTTGGTGAATCCATTTTTAGGAAGAAAACCCTGGTAGTGTTTTTGGTGCTCATGAAATGGATCATTCAACCTTATTTAGACCAGATTGTGGTTTTCTTCATCGTCATTATCATTATGTACTCAACGTCTGACGAGGATGATGAGAGACACCAAAGGATGGTTTTGGATTTATTCCAAATGCACCAGATTCATAGGAAACACTCAAATATCAAGTTCTAGATTCATGTGGTCCACATTATTGGACATGTTATCTCAATGGATGGATTGGTTGTGGACCTTCCCAGGGTGGAGGTAGTCTTGTCATGGTAGTCACCTAGGAGTGTGATAAGGGTGTGGAGCTTCCTAGGGCGAGAAAGCTATTACTGAAGATTCATAGATGATTTCTCAATAGTATCATAAGTTATGATATATTTAACTCGAAATGTGAATTTGTTTATTTATAGAGATGTTCCATCATGCATTTCAGTAGTTGAGGATGAGTTTGATGAATGATCGGATCTTGGGATTTTCAAAGGAATGTTTCGAGTATGTAGTGGTCTACAATGCATCGCAGAACAGACTTGGTAGTGTTCTGATATATAGGAAAGTGGTTATTGCCTATAGTTTGAATCGGTTGAAGAGAAATTATAATAATTATGCATCCCATGATCTTAAGGTAGCCGCCATAGTCTTTGTGTTGAAGATGTTGCAATACTACCTGATGGGAAACAAGTTTTTCATGTACTCCAATCACATGAGTCTCGAGTATATCTTCACTCAGAAGGATTTGATTACTAGACAAGGGTTATGGATACAACTCCTCAAGGAATATTAATTTGAGATTATGTATACTCCATGGAAGGGGAATGTGGTGGAAGATGATCTTAGTATGAGATCCAATACATGGATACTGAACAAGGCTTCAGAGAATTTAGACTTGTTATAGATATCCCTTATGGATGGAGATGGAGCAGCTTATATCAAATCAATGGATATCACCCCTCTAATCTTATAATTATTCAGTAATGAACAATTTGGGGATATCAACGACAAGACCATATAGTCCCATATGTCCCCAGGACATATGCTTGCTATATATTCACAAGGTGGGGATCACATCGTCCTTTTAAGAGGATGCATAGTTTACTATATTCATTGTGGTTGGAAGTTATCTGGGAGTTTAATAAGTCCCATTTGGATGTAAAACCTGGATTGGAGAAGATGTAATAGGACAACTAAATTCTATTTTGGTTGATAAGGAAGAACAAGGGAGTGGGAGAGTTTTTTTTGTAAAGACCCGTAAAATTCAAGGGAAATTTTTTCTTAATTTTCTTTGGAATTTTACAAGAACGCGGTTTCTGACGGCACCTGATTCCGAGGCCCGGAGTGCCCAGAATCAATTTTCGAAGTATGGCTCAGGTACGTTCAGTGAACGAACGAGTGGGAATTTCTACCTTTTGACCCGGTGCTCGAAATTGAAATCCGAGGACACCGATGAACTCGCAGCGCCGATATTCGCTTAAGGAGACCTTTTCCGAGGTTGCGTTTTAGGCGGGACGAAAGTTAGTTTTGGGAGAATTATAAGAAGTTAAATAAAAATGTGGAAACACTTTTTATTTTTTTAACTTGTTGGTTAACTCCTCTCAAAGGAAGTTAGGGGTGGGACCCACACCCACTTAACCTCCCTTGAGAGGATTAATTGTGATGGGGCCCACATGAACCCTAACTTTTCATCTTCTCTCAAAACTCCCTTTAACCCCTCTTTAAATGACATGACAACTTGTTATTTAATTTGGAGTTATTTTATTTGAATTTAAACCTTTGAAATTCAATTTGTTACGTGTGTGAATAAAATAAGACTCTAGCTTATTTTATTTGGTTAGATTTCTCTAGCCTTCTTGAGAGAATTTTGGTTCTCCTTCTTTCTTCTTCCTCTTTGACGAAGAACGCGAAGAACCTTCGAGCTCCGATGAAGAACGCCGCTCCTATCTTCTTCGTAGCCGGTTGTTTCCGAAGATCGACGACGTCTTCCGTGTCAATGAAAGGGAACGCCGCTTCCTCCTCGGACTTCCCTCATCGGCTTAGGATGATTCGCCAATGACGTACCTCTTCGGATGTACCTCTTCGTCAACGGATTTGACGAACGTTTACCGCGACGCCCGACCTCCGCGACGTTGTCTTCCACGGGTCGTTGACGATCATCGATCTTGAAACCGAGGTAGGGGTTGTTGTTGATTATTTATTTATTCTCATTCTTGGTTCTAGCATGAAAAACGTGAGGATAATTATTTATGTGTTATCGTCTAATGAGACGGGGGTCGGACCGCACAAACACGGCCGAATTCCCCCTCCTTTGTTCTTGATTAATATTATTTTCTTGTGAATGAACGAGATGGTGTGGTGCCATCGCACCACGCGGGAATCGCACGGCTATATTTGCGCGGCGCCGTCGCACTGCACCGCGGAAGTTTATCAAGAACGCGACGCCGTCGCGCCACATCGAAGGGAACCGAAGGCGCCACGGCCGGAGCGGGGCCGCGGCAGAAGGGCGCGGTGCCGTCGCACCGCGCCGGACGACGAACACCGCGGTTGGTTCCGGGCCGCGGCGAAACGGGAAGACCGGCGGCTAGCCGGGCCGCCGGTGTCGGAATCCGGAAGGGGACCGGCCTTGCCGGTCCCGTTCAGGAAGGACCGGCCGGCCATGTCGGGCCGGCCGGAAGAGAGGTGTCGGGGGAATTAATTCCCCCGGCTGGCCACAAGAAGGCCCCCCCACGTGAGGGGGGGGGGGGGGGTTACACAAAGGGGGGGGGGGGCAGCGCCCCCCTGTTTTCTCAAAAGCTGGCCCCCACGTGGGGGGCCTGTTTTCTCAAAGGCGCGGCTTCAGCCGCGCCGCCAGACAGGAGGTGGGGGCCTTGCCCCCCGCGCGTAGCACCCGTGCGGCGCCAGGCCGCGCCGGACCACCGCCGGCCGAGTCGGGTCGACCCGGTTCGGGCCGACCGGGGGGGGGGGGGGGGAGTCGGGCCGGGTCGGCCCGGACCCAGACCCCCCGTTTTCGAAACAACTTCGGTCTTTTGGCCATATCTTGAGCCACGGACCTCCGATAGACGAACCGTCAGCGGGAATGCGATCCTTGGATCTAGACGGTCGATTCGGTATATCGCACTCAAAGTTTTGGAATACATTGAGTTCGGCCGGGTTGGTTCGTTCATGAAACCAACCGGGCCTTCGGAGCGGAAACACTCATATCTTGAGCTACGGACGTCCGATTGACATGCCGTCAGCTTTGTTGTGTTCCTATTAGTGAGACGGTTCTTTTGGGATACTCTTCCCGAGGTTTGGACGCAGGTGGAGTACGGTCGGGTTAGTTTTGCCTTAAAAACCAACCGGGCCCCTAGGACGAAAAAGCCAACATCTCTCAGACCGGGCGTCCGATCGACGCGCCGTCTGTTGCGTTGAGTTCCTGTTGACGATACGGAACTTTTGGATACATCAACTCTAGGCTTTGTGACAGTTGATGTATCAGCCTCTCGGCTCATGGAGCAGACCCTCCTGAACGAGCTTGCTGTGTGCGGGAACCCTAGTGCTGGCTGCGACTGTTACTGCTACTGCTACTGCTACTGTGACTGTGACGACGACAGTACAGAGATCCTGTGTGGATTCGACGACGACTACAACACTCAGGGATCCTACGTGGATCAGTGCTACAGGTCCTGTGTGGGCCCGATCCTGTGTAGGTCTTTGCGCTCAGTGGTCCTGTGTGAACCAGCGCCTATAGGTCCTGTGTGGGCCCGATCCTGTGTGGGTCTTTGCGGGGGTTAGTTACCTATCGATCCTTCGTGGGTCCGACGACTTAGATAGATCAGAGATCATCTTTATCGTCTTTCGAAGAAGTATACCTGTGTGAGCTGAATCCTATTCTGTGTGGATTGTGTTGTGCTATCCTGTGTGGATTTCGTTTGCTTTCCTGTGTGGAATACGTTTACTTTCCTTTGTGGACTGAGTTGTACATGGGCTCAGAGGTTAGAGCGTATTGGAATTGATGACTTAGGTATATGTAGGGGAATATACCTAAGCAGTGTCGGTTGTTACTTCGTGATTGTATCTTCCTTTGTGGTTTATCCTTTGTGGATTTTGGGAGACCTTCGGGGGTCTCAGGGTCCCTACTGAGTAGTTTATACTCACCCCTGCATGGGCTATGCCCGCACTACATTGTGTTGGTTGCAGACGACGAACATCGTTGATCTTGGCTGAGGCTTGCAGAGCAGGATGGTACCTGGAGGTGGACCACTGGGCGGGACATACTCGGAGAGGACGGTGGGACCCGTGGAGCAGTGGAGTTATCTGTACCCACCCTTCAGGTGGGAAATCCAGTGGACAGCTCGGTGTAATGGCTTTTACTTACAGTTTCTGTTTTCCCTTTCGAGTTGTACTTTACTTTCAGTTTGGATTTGTATACTGGCCCATTTACTTTTCCGCACTTTCAGTTGTACTCCGTTTTTACTTAGTGTTTACTTCCGCTTGCTTACTCTGTGGTGTTTGTTTACTTTACAAAGGCAATGCCTTCCCTTTTTACCGGGATTTACGCCTTGGTGATAGTCGCCAGCCCCTGGCCTATGGAAGGCGGGCTTGGGGTAGTCACGGCACAGACCCAGGACTCCGCACGTCAACTACTCCAAGGATGAGGCTAGCCAAATGATGAGTAATGGGATGTCCTCTCCTCCGCGGAAGTCCATCCTGTGCTGCAAAGGCTCCCTTCTCGCCGGTGAAGGTGAACCTGCTCCCGTCGGTGCGTACACATCGCACCTTGCGCCTAAAACAGTCAATCTGCGCATGGACCGTAGATAGCCAATCCAGGCCCAAGATGACGTCGTAAGGCCTCGATGCTGCTACAAGAAGATCCCAGCTGAAGCTCTCGCCTCCTAGAGTAAGCTCACACTGCCGGCACCAGTCACAGCTTTGACGAAGAAGGGGAAACCCTTCGTGTGGTCAGACAGATGTCAGTAGAGCTTCCAGGAGATGAGACAGAGATTGACCAGCGCACCTATCTTGAGGTTGCCTAAGAAGGGAGTAGGGTATGTAGTCTACTGCGATGCATCCGGGACCGGACTCGGATGTGTTCTGATGAAGGAGCAGGCAGTGATCGCCTATGGATCACGTCAGTTGAGGCCGCATGAGAAGAACTACTCTACCCATGACCTGGAGTTAGCAGCAGTGGTCTTCGCTCTGAAGACATGGCGACATTACCTGATGGGCGAACGATTTACAGTCTTTTCTGATCATCAGAGTCTCAGGTATATCTTCTCGCAGAAGGACCTGAACCTGAGATAGCGGCGATGGATCGAGTTCCTCCAGGACTATGACTTTGAGATAGTCTATACTCCTGGTAAGGGGAACGTGGTAGCTGATGCCCTCAGCAGGAGGACGGGCATTCAGCTACTTCAGGAGGCAACGGAGCAGCTAGCCTCTTTGTAGATATCCTTCGTGGATAGAGATGGAGCAGCCTTCCTTCAGCCTCTCACAGTCACCCCTCCACTACTACAGCGGGTCAGAGGGGCACAACGTGAGGACGCTGACTGTGAGACACGGCGTGCACAGATATCCTTAGGACATGCACCTGATGGTTTCTCCCTTGGAGCTGAGCATGACATCCTTTTCAGAGGACGTACCATGATACCAGTCGCTTTGCGAGAGGAGGTGCTGAGAGAGTTTCACACTTCTCCTTTGGCGGTACATCCTGGAGTGGCGAAGATGTACCAGGACCTCAGACGACAGCACTGGTGGCCGGGCATGAAGAAGGCAGTAGCAGAGTTCGTTTCTCGATGCCTCACCTGCCAGCAGGTGAAGGCAGAGCATCAGGTAACAACAGGCTTGGTACATCCCTTGGAGGTCCCGGAGTGGAAGTGGGATGGTATATCTATGGACTTCGTGACTAGACTTCCACGCACTTCCAGAGGTCACGACTCCATCTGGGTGATCGTTGACCGACTCACCAAGTCGGCACACTTCTTACCCATCCGAGAGCATGGCTCAGTGGAGAGCTTGGGATGCCTCTACCTTCAGGAGATTGTGCAGCTCCACGGTCTTCCATCATCTATCGTCTCCGATCGAGATGCTCGCTTTACTTCCCATCTTTGGAAGGGGTTACAGGAGGCGTTCGGGATGCAGCTACATCTGAGCACAACCTTTCACCCTCATACGGATGGTCAGACGGAGAGGACCATTCAGACTCTCGAGGACATACTCCGTGCATGTGTCCTCGACTTTGGTCGCAGCTGGGAGGACCACCTACCCTTGGTGGAGTTTGCGTACAACAACAGCTACCACACCACCATCGGGATGGCACCGTACGAGGCATTGTATGACCGACCTTGTAGATCTCATTTGTGCTGGACAGACCCTGGGGAGTCAGCACTTGTGGGACCGGAGATGGTCCAGGCCACGACAGAGAAGGTCCAGGTCATCCAGGATCGGATGAGGACAGCTCAGAGCTGGAAGAAGTCATACGCTGACAGGAGGAAGAGGCCACTAGAGTTCGAGGATGGCGACCACGTCTTCTTGCGGGTCTCACCTCGATGTGGTATACGAAGATTTGACCGAGGTGGAAAGTTATCTCCGCGCATCATCAGACCCTACCAGATCCTCAGCAGGATTGGCGAGGTGGCCTATCATCTGGCTCTACCACCTCAGTTGCACCGGGTGCACGACGTCTTCCACGTATCTCAGCTGAGGAGATACGTGCACGACCCGACGCACATCATTGACCATGGGGAGCTTGACGTTGACGATGGGGGGACTTTTACGTAGGTCTCGGTGGAGATAGAGGATCGAAAGGAGTGGGTCCTATGTGGGCGATCGATTCCTTTTGTGCGCATCAGATGGCAGCACGGGAACCTCCAGGAGAGCACATGGGAGCGGGAGGCTCAGATGCGTGCTCAGTACCCTCATTTGTTTCCCTAGTTTTTGATGTATCTTTACGGGGACGTAAAGCCATGAGGTGGGAGTAATGTAAATACCCGTAAAATTGAAGGGAAATTTTTTCTTAATTTTCTTTGGAATTTTACAAGAACGCGGTTTCTGACGGCACCTGATTCCGAGGTCCGGAGTGCCCGGAATCAATTTCCGAAGTATGGCTCGGGTACGTTTAGTGAACGAACGAGCGGGAATTTCTAACTTTTGACCCGGTGCTCGGAATTGAAATCTGAGGACACCGATGAACTCGCAGCACCGATATTCACTTAAGGAGACCTTTTCCGTGGTTGCGTTTTAGGCAGGACGAAAGTTAGTTTTGGGATAATTATAAGAAGTTAAATAAAAATGTGGAAACACTTTTTATTTTTTTAACTTGTTGGTTAACTCCTCTCAAAAGAAGTTAGGGGTGGGAACCACACCCACTTAACCTCCCTTGAGAGGATTAAGTGTGGTGGGAACCACACGAACCCTAACTTTTCATCTTCTCTCAAAACTCCCTTTAACCCCTCTTTAAATGACATGACAACTTGTTATTTAATTTGGAGTTATTTTATTTGAATTTCAAACCTTTGAAATTCAATTTGTTAAGTGTGTGAATAAAATAAGACTCTAGATTATTTTATTTGGTTATATTTCTCTAGCCTTCTTGAGAGAATTTGGGTTCTCCTTCTTTCTTCTTCAACTTTGACGAAGAACGCGAAGAACCTTCGAGCTCCGACAAAGAACGCCGCTAGTCTCTTCTTCGTAGCTGGTTGTTTCCAAAGATCGATGACGTCTTCCGTGTCAACAAAAGGGAACTCCGCTTCCTCCTCGGACATCCCTCGTCGGCTTACGAATATTCGACAATGATGTACCTCTTCAGACATACCTCTTCGTCAACGGATTTGACGAACGTTTACCGCGACGCCCGACCTCCGCGACATTGTCTTCCGCGGGTCGTTGACGATCATCGATCTTGAAACCGAGGTAGGGGTTGTTGTTGATTATTTATTTATTCTCGTTCATGGTTCTAGCATGACAAACGTGAGGATAATTATTTATGTGTTATCGTCTAAAGAGAGGGGGGTCGGACCGCACAAACACGGCCGAATTCCCCCTCTTTTGTTCTTGATTAATATTATTTTCTTGTGAATGAACGAGAGGGAGTGGTGCCGTCACACCACGTAGGAATCGCACGACTATAGTTGCGCGGCGCCGTCGCGCCGCACCACGGAAGTTTATCAACAATGCGACGCCGTCGCGCCGCGTCGAAGGGAACCGAATGCGCCGCGGCCGGAGCGGGGCCGCGGCGGAGGGGCGCGGTGTCGTCGCACCGCGCCGGACGACGAACACCGCGGTCGGTTCCGGGCCGCGGCGAAACGGGAAGACTGGCGGCTAGCCGGGCCGTCGGTGTCGGAAGCCGGAAGGGGACCGGCCTTGCCGGTCCCGTTGAGGAAGGACCGGCCGGCCATGTCGGGCCGGCCGGAAGAGAGGTGCCGTGGGAATTAATTCCCCCGTCTGGCCACAAGAAGTCCCCCCCACGTGAGGGGGGACCGGTTACACAAAGGGGGGGCAGCGCCCCCCCGTTTTCTCAAAAGCAGGCCCCCACGTGGGGGGCTGGTTTTCTCAAAGGCGCGGCTTCAGCCGCACCGCCAGACATGAGGCGGGGGCCTTGCCCCCCGCGCGTAGCACCCGTGCGGCACCAGGCCGCGCCACCGCCGCGCCGGACCGCCGCCGGCCGGGCCGGGTCGGACCCGGACCCCCTGTTTTCGAAACAACTTCGGTCTTTTGGCCATATCTTGAGCCACGAACCTCTGATTGACGAACCGTTAGTAGCAATGCGATCCTTGATTCGAGACTGTCGATTCAGTATATCGCACTCAAAGTTTCGGAATACTTGGGTTCAGTCGGGTTGGTTCGTTCACGAAACCAACCGGGCCTTCGGAGCGGAAACACTCATATCTTGAGCTACGGACGTCCGATTGACGTGTCGTCAGCTTTGTTGAGTTCCTCTTAGTGAGACGGTTCTTTTGGCATACTCTGCCCGAGGTTTGGACGCAGGTGGAGTACGGTCGGGTTGGTTTTTCCTTAAAAACCAATCGGGCCCCTGGGACGAAAAGGCCAATAACTCTCAGACCGGGCGTCCGATCGACGCGCCGTCTGTTGCGTTGAGTTCCTGTTGACGATACAGAACTTTTGGATACATCAACTCTGGACTTTGTGACAGTTGATGTATCAGCCTCTCGGATCGTGGAGCGGACCCTCCTGAACGAGCTTGCTGTGTGCGGGAACCCTAGTGCTGGCTACGACTGTTACTACTACTGCTACTGCTACTGTGACTACGACGACGACAGTACAGAGATCCTGTGTGGATTCGGCGACGACTACAGCACTCAGCGATCCTACGTGGATCAGTGCTACAGGTCCTGTGTGGGCCCGATCCTGTGTGGGTCTTTGCGCTCAGTGGTCCTGTGTGAACCAGCGCCTACAGGTCCTGTGTGGGTCTTTGCGGGGGTTAGTTACCTATCGATCCTTCGTGGGTCCGACGACTTAGATGGATCAGAGATCATCTTTATCGTCTTTCAAAGAAGTATACCTGTGTGAGATGAATCCTGTTGCTATCCTGTGTGGATTGTGTTGTGCTATCCCGTGTGGATTTCGTTTTCTTTCCTGTGTGGAATACGTTTACTTTCCTGTGTGGACTGAGTTGTACTTGGGCTCAGAGGTTGGAGCGTATTGGAATTGATGACTTAGGTATATGTATGGGCATATACCTAAGCAGTGTCGGTTGTTACTACGTGATTATATCTTCCTTTGTGGTTTATCCTTTGTGGATTTTGGGAGACCTTCGGGGGTCTCGGGGTCCCTACTGAGTAGTTTATACTCACCCCTGCACGGGCTATGCCCGCACTACGTTGTATTGGTTGAAGACGACAGACAACGATGATCTTGGATGAGGCTTGCAGAGCAGGACGGTACCTGTAGGTGGACCACTGGGCGGGACGTACTCGGAGTGAACGGTGGGACCCGTGGAGCAGTGGAGCTATCTGTACCCACCCTTCAGGTGGGATCTCTAGTGGACAACTCGGTGTAGCGGCTTTTACTTACAGTTGTTTTTTTCCCTTTCGAGTTGTACTTTACTTTCAGTTTGGGTTTGTATACTGGCCCATTTACTTTTCCGCACTTTCATTTGTACTCTGTTTTTACATATTGTTTACTTCCACTTGCTTACTCTGTGGTGTTTGTTTACTTTACAAAGGCAATGCCTTCCCTTTTTACCGGGATTTACGCCTTGGTGCTAGTCACCAGCCCCTGGCCTATGGAAGGCGGGCTTGGGGTAGTCACAGCACGGACCCCGAGGGCGGGTCGTGACATTTTTTCTCGATTCCTTATGTACCAACAGGTGAAGGATGAGCACCAATTTCCAGTGGGTTTGGCCTAACCCCTTGAGGTACTAGAATAGATGTGGGATAGGATATCGATACACATAGTGATGTATTTACCCCATATTTATAGGGGGGAAATTCTTTGTAGGTGGTTTTTGATTGACTACCCAATTCATTACACTTCCTAGCTATTCAGGAGTATAGTTTAGTAAAGAGCTTGTGATGCCTCTGCGTTTAGGGGATAGTTTGACTCCCTAGTGTTTCCATAGACGATTGATTCAAATTGTGATGATCATTTTAAATTTCAGTTTTGGAAGTGATTATAGGTGTTCTTTGGGACTCAATTGTTGTAACATCCCAAAATTCCAAAATATGCTTCATTTTAAATAATTATATAGTTTGTGATACACACAACACCGAGTTATAGCGCACCGTGACCCATCAATCCAACCATTTAAAATAGCAGTTATGAAATGTATATAATAAATAATGAAATTTATAAACATTATCTTTCAAAATTGACTTATGTTTTTTATTTCATAACATCTAAAGTAACTTGGGTTGATTTTTTTTGTATTTTTCTAAATAACTTCATTTTTTGATGAATTTGTAGAAATTCTACATTGTTGTTAAAAACAGACCATTTATTTTAATTATTATTTTAAAATATTTTGATTTTAAAGTCAAAATAGATAAATAATACATATATAAATCCAATATAGTTCATTTTAATGATTTTATAATTGAATTAGATTTAAAATTTTGTTGAACTTTTGAACGTGTCTTTTACCCTCCATCTGGCCACATCTAAAAGATTTATAGTAATGATGTTTTACAGCTTATATGGATTGAGTTTTGATAATCTCAAACAAAGTTTCATAATTAGTATGAAAAATATGGTATAATATTGTAAAATTAATTTTTCCCAATAAACATGTTTGGATTTGATTTACCATTATTAATGGTAAATGATGAAATTAACGGAAAAATTAATAATATAACAATATAATATTACCCAATCACATATAAAAATTTCATTGAATAAATGTTATTCAACCAAAATCAACTATATGTCGAATATATAATAATTTTAAATCCACTTTTGTAAGATATGGATATTTATTATATTTTATTTTAAAAAGAGATAAAAATGTCATATTCAAATTTTATAAACAATATAGGTTTTAAAATGAGGATTTACAACTGATATGTTTGACTATAAATATTATTTCTTATGATAAAATTTTTATCTACTTAATGTAAATTTAATTATAATTTTATGAAATAAATATTAAAATTAAATGGTGACACAATAATGATGTAGTAATTGAATTAATCAGGAAAGAGTAAATTAAATAAAATTAGAAATATTAAAATAATTTTAATTTTACTTAATTAATGACGTATAAAAATTTTATAGATGACATATAAATGTTATTGACATATTGGAAGTACATTTTAGCAGTTATCGTGTTGGAATTCTATTTTTAAAAATAAAAATATTGAGTATTATTAAAATTGACATAAATGATACTTTAAAATAAATAATATTTAATTAAATGATATAAAATTAATAAAAAGTACATATTTATTAAACTAACTAATATAATGTTAAATATTTCATAAATAATCCAATTGGGGTTCATATAGAATTTTATAGTAACTATATTAACCCAATAGTATAAAAAGACAAGTAGACATTGTAAGAGTTAAAATGTATAACTAAGTGTTAAAATCAATAGTTAAGGTACTGTTTGCAACCTAAACATGTATACAAAACATTGGATGTGAGGATTTAGAGGAATAATATTCCTCGACTCGAAATAACTAACCTTTTAGCTATTTTAAACCTTAAAAAATTAATATCAAATTAATAGTTTTGGAGTTTCCAAAAGTGACACTCCCCACTATTATAAAAATAGAACCTCTCATTCTCTTTTATTCTCCCCTATAAACCTCGTTGGCTCAGACAAAACAGGCCCATTTCTACTAAAAACATATCTAAATTAATCCTTGAGGACATATATTGGGTATAAATCCATTCCAGGGAGTACATTGTGCAAATCAAAAGAAGATTCTCAAAGAAGTGATAATTGTTTTACCAATTCCCTTCCATTTCTTCTCTTCTTATACTTCCTACTCATACATAGTTTCCATAATAATGTAATAAATACATTATTAAAAACATTCTGAGATGTCATTAAGATAATTGGGAAATCATATTCCACTTTTTATCCATCCTACGAATAACATTATCACCATCCATGTGTATGTACAGCTTGTCATCTCCATATTGTGGTGTAATTTTTTATTCAACACTACATTATTTTGATGGTTAAAATTATGAGTATAATGGATATAAATAATTAATATAACACTATAATGATTATTTATAACAAATTTATCATCAAATTAAAAACCATTTAACCATAAATGGGATAATATTGTCACTCGTGTGTACATAAGGATTATCGTATCCACAATGTAGTGATATTTCTTCTCCTCTTCAACCAATCAAGAATGATTATAAAATTTATATGATGAGTAAAAGTAATAATTATGAACTCTATATCATTATATGTTTGATTTTAAGACATGCATTTTATAACAACCATGGCTTACATAAAAATACATGAAAAAAATGAAGCAGTTAACACTCGATAAAATGGTAATACTAAAATATTATTAACAAAATGATATAACAGAATCATATATGATATCATAAATATGGATATGGTTATTTTATAATTTAATAAAATGTTTTAACCAGTACACATGATTTCAACATATCATCAACTTGTGTGAAGTATTAGGTAAGGGTTAATTTTACATCCTCATTTCTATTGAGTTTGCTTTTAGGTAAGTATATAAAATTACATCTTTAACATCCATGTCCATGTTTATTAAAATGAATTTAAAAATATTATATACCACTTTTTAAACACATTTTTACCCAAGATTGAAATTTTATAAAACACATTGAAATGAATTGTTACATTGCTTTCCAAACGAGGTTCTTTATGACCTTTTCTACAAATTATTGAATGAATGTTTTTTTATCCTATACGGTGTAAACAGATATTTTACAATAAAATGAAACCTTTATATTTATAAGATTAAATTAAAATATTATAGGTTTATTTTCAAAAGAAGTTTTTTCTTTTCTAATTGTGCATAATTTAAATGATTTCAAATTAAAAAATTGATATTCCTCTTAATGCTTTTTAATGACGTTATTAGATTATTTTCATCCATGTCAACATCCTTTTTTAAATTTTATCTTTATTTGAGGATAATTTGTTATATTATAGTCCTCTATATTTTATTAAATTGTTTATGATATATTAAACTATGGATGTGCTATTTTGATACAATTCATGTTTTATGGTTAATTTATTAACATTTTTCATGCTAGTTTTATAATGAATGTTTCTGTTATATTTCTCCAATTTCATAAGAGGAATGAAGTGTACATAGTAAGTTATTGGTGGGCCCTACTATATCCCATCTATGAATCGGTAGGCCTCATGAGAAAAACTAGTTCCTTAGAACGAGGAATTAATGGTATAGTTATTTATTGTCTTAGAATGAGGCATTGACTGTATGGTTATGATTTCCCGAATTATGCATTTCCTCATTACGAGATTAATTATAGATATTAAATGTGTTTATTTGACTATTATATTATTCATGTCAATGTATAAATGGAATTATTTTATTTATTCATTCCATATTATTTTGAATATTGGGTTTAAAATTCATTTGTTTCATTTTTATACATTTCCTTAAACTTTGATTAATTTTGTGATTGTTTCTAGTATATTTTCTTTCCTTACTAGGCATATGACCTCACCCATTCCTTATGTTTCATTTTTCCACATGATGCAATGATGTAAATTACGACTTACCTTTATGGATACTCTAAGCAATATGAGTGTTTTCAAATAAGAAAATATGTTGTTTCCCATTTTATGATTTAATATAAAACTTATTTCTGTTTATAGTATTTTAAAGGATACTAAACTGATCAGTCCATTGGTATTTCATTTCTTATGTTCATGACAATGTATTAAAATAATGCACTAAATCTGGTAAATTGGTGTCGGGGCATTACAGTTATAAATAAAAGAAGATTAGAAAAAAATGTGGAAAATAAATATATATAAAAAATACTAAAAAACATTATCCTAAGATAGACATTGGGTATATGTATAGAAGAACATCCTAGAATTTTGGTGAAATAGAGATTTTGTGGTTATTTCTAGAAAATAAATATTCTTATGGATACTATATGTGGACGTGGTTCTAGAATATATATAACTAAGAGTAATAAATATGTAATGGTTTTTCAAGATTGACTCTGGGGTACATGGATCAAGACAATAGACCCTAATGTGCATGTGGTTTTATACTCTGTGAGGATATGATTATAATAATTCACATTTTCTTTGTAAACCATTATGAAGGATTTATAAGTAATCTTGTTACCAAAGAAACCATTTTTTTATTCTGAGAATAGATATGCATAAATTTTCCAATTTTTGTAATGTATTTTAAAATTACACATCATGATTCAAAACCTAATATAGTGAATGTAGTTGTTCAGATTTGAATCCTAGTGGAAGTAATGGAAACCAAATCAACACATATAATCTATATAGGGATTTACCTCATATTGAAGATAATGTTAGAGGAGCTGGTGATACAAAAAGGTTATGAACAAATTATAACTATACTTGGTCATCTGACACAGGTAGTGAAAAATAACCTCACTTGTATGGAACAACTTGATATATAATGTAGAGTATCAATGTTAGGTCTCTTCATTGGGAAACAACTCTCAAAATTAAATGGGACTACAGATCCATTTGTATCTGAGTAGTGGATAAGTTTCTTAGAGAAAATATTTCATTATTTGGGGAGTAACAAAACGGAAAAATGTGTTACGACATTCTATCTTCTATCAAGAGATGCATATCAATGGTGGGTATTAATTCAGATCATGAAGGAGGATGAGT
Source organism: Viscum album (assembly GCA_963277665.1). Classification (NCBI taxonomy): domain Eukaryota; kingdom Viridiplantae; phylum Streptophyta; class Magnoliopsida; order Santalales; family Viscaceae; genus Viscum; species Viscum album. The sequence goes on from OY728163.1 coordinate 94,914,914, forward strand.
ATGTATTAAATATGGAATGGATGGAATTTAAAGAACACTTCCTAGAAAAATAATTTACACATGATCTAAGAGCTGATATGGAGATGAAATTTCTGATTCTAAGGCAGAAGGACTATGATAATGTCATGATGTAAGAAACTAACATCAGAAGGATAAAAATGTCTACTATAGACTACATAATTTACCCATGAATTATGATTGATCAATTATTTTATGGGTTAAAAACATTCCTCTAACAGTCATTGGTATCATAATATTTCTCATCATATGACTATATAGTGTCACGTGTTATGAAAAATGAAATGTAATTTTCTATATCTTATGAATTTAAAGTAAAAAAAGAGAAGATGAGGGCCGCTTAACACTTAGGAAAATAAAATAATTGGAATAAGGGAAAATCTAACATTGCACCCTATAGTAATTATGGTAAGAAACACCCTAGTATATTCTTAAATGGAATGTGAGTTTGTTACAAATTTGGAGAAATAATTCACTAATATCACTATAACAACGGAAAGAAAGAATCTACCAATTATCAATGCTGAAATTGTATAATGTTTTTACATTATCCAAATGATTATACCAAGCATCAATGAAACATTCCCTAGAAAGGACAAGGGAGCAAGGTTATGCTTTTGCGATCATAACTACTGAGGTTGAAGTTCCTAATGATGTGGTGGAGGGTACCTTAATATTTTTCCCCAATTTATCTAAAGATTTATTTGATTTTGGATCCTTTTATTGATTTATACCTTCCCAGTTTCCTTTAAAAATTAGATATTTGCAGTTCACATCAACAAGGGATTTGTTAGTGGAAACCCATAAGGGAAGTCACAGCACAACAAATATGTGTCATGTAATTCAGTGAACATAGTTGAATAGAGTAAGTGAATTATTATATTACATTAGAATGATCACAATAAATAAAATCTCGAAGGACCAATCAGTTTAATATCCATGGAAAAACTGGATACAAACATAAGTTTTACATTACATCATGAAATGAAAAAGAACATATTATCCCCATTGAAAACTCTAATATCCCCTAGACTATCCCTTCTGGTGAATCATAACAAACTTTTTCACATATTGGGTAAAATTATACATAATAAATGGATGGTCTTAGATGATATGTAAAGAGAAAAAATATAGCGGAAGTTATCACAAATAAACATATTATTTTAAGGAAAGGTATAGAAATGAAACACAAGAAATTTATGCAAAATATTCAACATGATACAGAAAGAATAAAAAAATATTTCAATTTAAACATTCAAATGTTTATTCTACTATCAAATAATGGAATTAAATATAAATAACTAAACACATAATGAGGGAATTCATAATGTTGGTATCATAACTATATCATCAAGGCCTCCTATTAGGACGATAAGTATTCATACTATCATATCCTTGTTCTAGGATACTATTTTGTCTCCTGAGACATACTAATACCTTAAGGGGCTATAATGGGACACACCCATCACTTACTAGGTCTAATGCTTTCTTTATTTGAAAAGATTAAAACATAACATAAACATTCATATGAAAACTATCTAAAAAATGTTAATACTTTAACGATAAACCATGAATGGTATCAAAATATGATATCCACATTCAAAAATATCATAAAACCTTCAATACAATTTTGATGGTTGCATTATACTAAATCAGTCTCAATTAATCATAAAATCAAATGAAGGATGTCGATGTGAATGAAAATAATCTAGTAAAATCAGTAAAACTCTTGGAGATAAATATTCCTCTTTTACATTGAAATCATGTAAAATATACACAATTATAAATGAAAAAATATCTTTGGAAAAATACCATGATAGATTATAATGGAATCTTCACAATGGTAAGGTGTCATAATGGAATAATATATCTACTAGCACCTTATAAGATAAAAAAATTCATTCTTTCAAAACATTCTATGCATAATTTGATGAATAGGTTCATTAAGTACATCATTCTGAAAACAACATAATGATTTCATTAAAAAAAATTAAAAAAAGTAAAACATGGGTATAAATGACTTTAATTTTTTTATAGAAATTGTAATAATATTTTTAAATACGTTTCTATGAAACATGGACATGGATGATAAATATTTCCTAGTAGATGCTTACATATAAACAACCTCATTTAATAATGAGATTGTAAAATTAACCATTAACTTATATTTTACATTAATTGAGGGTAAGATAAACTCATATATAATGGTTTAATAATATTAATAAATTATTCCATGAACATATCCATATTTATGATATAATATAGTATCCTCTTATATCCTTATGGTTATAATACTTCAGTATTACTGTTGTTATGGGTGTTAACTTCTTTCTTTTCCCATTCCTATTTTTTCATCTAAGTCATGTTTGTTATGAATATGATGTATTTTATTAATAAAAACAATGAAATTATGTTCATAATTACTATTTTCACTCATTATATAAATTTTATAATCATTCATTAATGGTTAACATCGAGAATGAATCTCACCGCATCATGTAGACAGTGGGGCATATGTTTGTATGAGCGATGATATCACTCCATTGATGGTTAGTTTGTAGGGAGTTAGATTTTATATTAACTATACTGAATTATTATCATGTTATATTCATCATTTATTTCAATTATATTCATCATTATAACCATACAATTATGTAGTGTAAAATAACAAATTACACCACGTTATGGAGATGGTAAGTTGTATGTACGCACACATTGTGATATTGTTATTTGTATGATGGATAAAATGATTAATATAGTCATACAATGATTATAATAACATATCCATGTATTTACGATACTGGAGTTATTATTTAGATATGGAAACAACATAGAAAGATGATGTAGAATATTAAAAGAACATTGAAAGAGTTGATAAAACCATTACATCTTTTCAGGTATCTTCGTTTGGGTTTATCCAAAAGGACTAATTATAATGGCTTTATTCCTAATGTATGGCCTCTAGGATGATGAGTGGTAAGTTTGGAGATGAAATGGGAAGGGTTTTAACGACCTTAATGGATATATATGTGTGAATCAACGAGAAGTATTACCTTTTATAAGAAGGGTGAGGGGTAATTTTGGAATGTTGCAAAATATTAATTTATTATAAATTGATCTCCAGTTTAAAATAGCTCTAAACTGATTTATATGCAGAATAAGATTCTTATGGGCATAAATAGTCTTATAAAAATAATTTTAAACAATATTAGGTCTCAAATGTAAACTTATCATTTGGATTTAACCCACAGATATATAATTTAACTCTTACCATGTTTACTTGACCTTTTATAATATAGGTTTAACATAGTTACAATAAAATTCCAAACATACCCCGATTGAATAATTTATTACATTATTAATATCATACTAGTTATTTGGATTAACCTGATATTTTTTATGTATTTTATAACATTTAATTAAATATTATGTATTTTAAAGTATCAAATCTGTCAATTTTGATATTATCAAAATTTTCAATTTAAAAAATATCAAAACAACATAATAACATCAAGAAAATAATTTTAAAATTCCACTAACATGTCTATGTTATCTATATATTTCATGTATTCATTATGTAATTCAAATTATATTTATTTTAAAAAACTTTATATCATTTAACCGATTCTTCCATTAATAATTCTATTATTACAAAATTATTGTATCCCTATATAATTTAATAATTTATTTCCTAAAATTATATATAAATTACTATTATGAATAAATTAATTATATATTTCTAAAAACTATTATTATTCTACCATATTACTTATATATCCTAAAATTCAAAATGATACTGTTATTAAAATTTTTATGTGACATCATTAATGCTTCTTTAAATAAAATATAATAAATGTCTTAATCTCACACAAGTGACTTAAATGGGATGAAATTTTGGACCTAAGGTTGGTTTAGGTCAAAAAACCATTTCCAAATATATTATAACAAGTTTTAGGGTAATATAATTTTATTATAATATTATTTTTTCCTTTAATTACCCTATTTACGTTTAGTTGTGGTAAAAAAACATAAAAATTTATTATTCACATAAAATTATTTTATTCCTATTAGACCAATAGTATCTTACTGATTGTAACCATGTATGTACTCTTCAATTTTAATTTACATAAGTGTTAAGATTATGTTTAATGGTTATAAACATGTGGTTATAATACTGGTAAGAGTCATTCAAAATTTAAAAAAAAATTATATTTAATTCTATTTTAAAAATGATTCATATGGAATACAATGGACTAATATATATAATATTTATCTATTGTGACATTTAGATAAATTTAAAATTAAATAATTATTTCAATGAATAATTTAGTGTTTTATCAATAATGAATCATTTATTACTATTCATCAAAAATTGAATCTTTTCCGGAAAATACAAAAAAAATAAACATAAGATTATTTTGATATTACAAAATCATAACTAAAGTCTATTTTAAAAAATAAAATTTATAAATTTCATAATATGGTTAATTCTATTCATAACCGCTTTTTAACCGGCTAGATTGATAGGTCATTGTGCGTTCTAACTAAATGTGGTGTGAAGTGCAAGCTATTAAATTATTTAGAAGGAGGTGTATCGTGGAAACATGGGGTGTTACATTATTTTCTCCTTCAAATAATTTTTTCCTAGAAGTTTCTAGAATATCAATTCATAAAAAAATTCTAGAGTATCATTATCCTATGTTTTTCTAGTTCCCACATCGCCTCTTCTATTTTACGGTTTCTCCATTGAACCATTACCAAAAGAGTCATCTGATTTCTCAACTGTTATTCTCTTTTATAATGATTCTTGATGGAATTTTCAAAATAAGACATACCAGGTTCTACGTCTGTTTCATTATTTATTAGTTTATGAATTTTGTTTTCATGTATTTCATGATCATTGATATGTGGAACACATCATGAACTTTGGAGATACTTGGCTGAATTTCCAAATGGTAAGGTACATATCAAATTTATTCAAGAACCATAGAAGTTCCAATTACCTGGGACATAATATACACTTTTTATAAAATCATATAAAACCATTCCAAGGATATTCCTTCGAGAAGACATGATATCCATATTGAAATTACAAATCGTTACTTTAGTTATAAATATAGCTCTTTTACCTACATTGATTTCTTAGGATATGGTTCTGAATAGGTTTTACAATTTCTGTCATTTCCTCAACAAGTTTTGGGCTAACGTGTTTTCCTTCACAAACATCGCCCAACAAGTCGGTGTACGACATCTCTTTCCATATAATGCTCATATATTTTCATCTATATACCTGAATAGAATCAATAGTTATAGGATTATTCTACCATAGTTAAATACTGATCCCATATACATTGAAAGTCAAGTGTGAATTATCTCAACATGTCTTCTAAGGTTTGAATAGCCTGTTCTTTTTGTCCATATATTTGTGGGTGGTAGTTCTCAAATGAATATTAGTATCTAAGGCCTTAGGAATACATTTCATAAATTTTTATGTAAAACGAGGATCCTGATTAGAAAAAACTAAATGGGTTAAGCATGATTTCTTACAACTTCATTAATATAAAGTCTTTCTAGATGTTAAAGTTGCCAATATTCTCTTACTGTAAGAAAATGTGATAATTTGGTATGAGGAAAAAAAATAACCCATATCACATTATTTATTCAAGGATTCATTAGTATCCCCATGAAAATTTTCATTGTAATATCATAAAATTTCAACTTAGGTAAAAGAAGCGGATTCTTGGCTCTTATAGGTTGTTGTCTTCCGAACATCACTTATTGACAAACCAAACCTATCCAAAAATAATCATCAATCTTTATCATCATGTTTTCCCACAAAAAAAATTCATTAAAATATTTGTACATCTTAGTGACACCAGTGGGTATAGAGAAATTAATGTGATGAGATATATCTAATAATTCAATCTGTTGCTCTGGTATAATCAAAACACAAAGCCTCTTCTCAAATTTCAAAACAAATCCTCAAATATGAAGTCAATTAGTCTCCCATAATGAACAGATTTAATTATCTTTTGAAAATTCTCATAATTAGACTGAGAATTTTTTATCATTTCTAGTAAAGAAGGATTTTCAACCATTTTAAAAAATTAGAGGTGTTCCACCTTCCATTATAATTCCCATATCCATAGTTACTAGATCCATGTAATTAGGATCCTTTTAAACTCTCATTTTGTTTAGAACTCCATTGGGATTTCTAAGCATAGCATTTTGGACATTATTTTTCATCCCTGGGTGGAAGTGTATTGTTCAATCATAATCCTTCAGTAGCTAAGGACGTCTCTTTGGTATCATATTTACTTATTTCTATGATAGAATATATTTTAAAACTCCAGTGATCAGTTTATACCTCACATATTTCACCATTTAGATAATGTCTTCATATATACTAGGAAAATATTACTAATGTAAGCTCCAGATCATGAGATGGGTAGTTTTGTTCAGAAATTTCTAATTTCATGATGCATAATCAATAACTCTATCACTATGAATAAAGAAATAACCGAGTCCTCTCCATTATGTATCACTATAAATTAGAAACCAATCATTTAATGATTGGGATGTCAATATAGGATCACTGACTAATATTCACATCAATTAATTAAAAAAATTATTCACACTCTTTTTTCCAAACCAATTCAAGCCTTTTACATGTGATCTTGGATAACATGTTTTTCAATGGGGAAACATTTTGGAAGAAACATCGATAGTAAAATATTAATCCAATAAAACTGCATACCTCGGTTATACTCATCGATGCTCTCTATTCTTGGATTTCCTTGGTATTTATTGGATCAATTGAGATTTTATCCTTTGAGAAACAAAATCCATGAAAATAATTTTCCTAAAGCCAGAATTCAGACTCAATAAACATCAGAAATAGATCATTTCTTTTGAGAGTCTTCAGAACAATCCACAAGTGGTTCTCTTGGTCTTCGTATCATTTGGACTATACCAATATATCATCAATATATAATATAAAAAATCGTCATGATATTCCTTAAAGAGTATATTCATTATATATATGAAAATAGAGGGTTCATTAATCAGTCCGACTATAATTACTGCAAACTTGTAATGCCCATACGTGGTTTGGAATGCTATCTTTAGAAAATATTTCTTTTCTACACAAAATTGAAGATATCTAGAATAAATGTTAGTCTTAAAAAAATATTGACCACCATGAATTTGATCAATCAAACCATCAATTTGTGGAAGAGGATATTTTTTCTTTATTGAAAAAGTATTGATTTCTCTATAGTCAAAGAATATCCTCATTGATCCATATTTATATTTAACAAAATGAACAAGTCTTCCAATATAGAAACATTAGATAGAATAAATCCCTTATTACTCAACATCTCTAGCTGTTTCATCAAATTTACTAATCCCATAGTGGAACTTCTATATGGAGGTTTCGATATTGTCCTTGCATCAAGGATTAAGTCTATAGTAAACTAATCTTCCCACTCTAGAGTATGTCAAGGTAATTCCTAGGGAAATACATCAATATATTCACATAAAATAGGTACATAATCAATTGAAATATTTATTTCTTCATCCCTAGATGTTATTTTCTCTCCCTATCTAAGAATAACATTTGATAAAGCTAATGAGAATTGATTTTTATAAGAATAGTTTGATGAAGTTTCCGCTTTGAAGATAATGGATTCTACATATTACTTAAAAATATCAACATCCTTCCCCTAGAAATAAATATTTCTAATAATATTTTTATAGCCAATCCATACCAAATAATTATATCAATTTAAATCATAGGTATGATGATACATTTAGCATATTATGCTTGTTTATATTCCATAATGGGAACATCCTGAAACATCTTTTTTGCAATGAAACTTCCCTTGGGGGTTCGATTGGAAACTCCCATGTTAATGTGAATTTCAAATATGAAAATTTTAAATCAAACTGGGAATATAAAATAGAATTCTAGGATCTAGAACCAAATAAATATTTGGCTAAATTTGATGAAATAATTAAAGTTCATGGGACCACATCATTAGGAACATCAACCTCATTAGCTGTTATGAAAAAATCAGGTTGTTTCTCCATTGGAATTTTTTGGTGATTGTTTCTTTGAAGAATAATAAAATAAATTGAATAATTTTCCATATCCTTTCAATTATAGCAGTGTACATTAAATGAATCTTTCATCCCCTTCTAATCATTAATTTGGTGTCCCTTTTTCACACTTATAACATACTCCCATTCCATTTAAACTAGTACATGGATGTTTCATCCAACAATTATTTAAGGTTGGATTGTTAATATTTCCCTTATTCCCATTATTTTCATTTATAGAGTTTTTAACGACCCTATCCTTCTCTTTATTTACATTATAGTCATATTACTGAGATAACTCCTTTAATTTCTTTATTGAAAATGAGACCATATCATCAAATAATAAAAATGATTATGATACCAATGCCTATTTGGAGGAATTGTTTTAACCCATCAATAAATATATCAAAATTACTTCTTGGGTTATTATTTATTCTATATCATTTCATTGTAACCTTGTGAAGATATATTAATACATTGCAACATTATCATCATCCTTATACCGTAGTCATTGAAATTGACTATCTATATCCGCTTGTATATCATGACGAATGTATTTTTCTAGGAAGAATTGTTTAAATTACCTCCATATAATATTTTTTACATCTTCATACCCTTTAATGTTTTGAACTAAGGACCTCCATTGATATGCATCTCCTAATATATAATAGACTTCCATAAACAACTTCCCTTTCATTACTCCCCAAAGAACGAAATATTTTCTATAAGGAACATACCCATTACTTAGCTAAAATAGGATGTTTAGTCCCATTAAATGTTGGGGGTTATTTATTCATGATGTGGTCTAACATTAATCCTCCGTGATGTGAATCAAGATGGTCCTTATGGTTAATGTAATTATTCATAACCTGATTCAGTTGTCCTAGTATGGTTATATGATGTTTCATGCCCATTTTTTCACTAACTGAACTATCATTATCATCAATAAGTGGTAAATCCCTACATGAAATAGGTTTGTTGATTTGGTTTTCATTCCTTCTACTAGGATTCATTTCTAAACAATTGAATACACTCGATTATGTTATGAACCATAATGCATAATTTGAAAATCGTAAAATACATATCATAAATTGAAAATTTTATGCATATTTAATACATTATCTTAAAATGGTTATTTGTGGATATATTTAGTTATAAATCATTCATAATGGTTTAAAAAGAAAAAGTTATTTATAATATATATATATAACCTATGAGTGTCAAAAAAGGTACGCGCTAAGGCAAGTTGTCATCTACTTGGTTACCCCGATTCAAGCGTGGAACACCATGTTAGAGTTATTTTATCTAGGTAGATAGATTATAGAACAACGTCCACATTTTGTATTCATATTGGAATTTATTTTCTATAAATACCCACATAATATCTACATTACAAAAATTCTAGGATGTTCTTGTATACTTATCCTCAAACTCTATCTTAGGGTAATGATTTCTAATCTAGGATATTCTAAATCTAGTTTCAAAAGATTGTACTAAACTTCCCTAATACCAACTATAATGTCTTGACCCTAGTTACACAGATTCGGTGCATTATTTTATTACATTGGTATGATCACATGAAATCTAATCCTGAAGGACTAATTTGTTTAGTATCATTGAAAAAATAGATAAAAAATAAGTTTTACAATACATATTTAATTGAAAACAACATATTATTCCCTTTTAAAACCATCACATCACATAGAAAATCCCTACAAGTAAACCATTATATAATTCTTCAAATCCTAGAAAAAATAAAACATAATTAAGGGGTGAGCTCAGATGGTAAGTAAGGATAAACGATAAATCATAAGCTGTCAAAAATAAGAATAATGTTTTATGGAATGGTATAAAATTAAATCAAAACCCTTTAAAAACAACATTCATCATGATAATGAATGAATAAATCAAATAATACCTTTTATACATTCACCTGGATATTTTACTAGTCGACTAATCAAATGAAATATCCATAACTAAACTCCTTACGAGGGACTTCATATTGTCAGACATCGTAACCATACTGTCAAGGCCTCATGCCAAGACCATAAATAATCATACCATTAAGGAATTGTGCCAATAAAATAGTTTTCTCTCTTGAGAAAAACTGATTCCTTGAGGTGTTATTACGACCCCTACCCATCTATTAGTGAGTCAAATTAATTTCCAATATAAATAGCGTGAAATATAACAAAAACATTCATATTATAACTCTCATACAAAATGACAATAGTTTTACCATAAACCATGAATTGTATCAAAATAGCACATCTGTAGTCAAATATATCATAAAACGGTTAATACAATATAGAAGATTGTAAAATACTAAATTAGCCTCAATTAATCATAAAATCAAACAATGGATGTGGACATGTATGAAAATAATCTAATAAAATCATTAAAACTCTATTAGAGAACTATCCCTTTTTAAAATCAATAAAAAGCCACATAATTTTAAAAGAAAAAATAAATTTTGAAAATATCTTGTAATATTGTAAGGGAAGATTCAAAATGATAAGGTGTCAGGATGGAGGAAGATATCTTCTTGCACCATACAAGTTAAAAATATTCTTTCCTTAATTTTTTTGAAAATGGTCATAAGGTACCTTGTTTGGAAAACAACAGAAAGATTCATTTCAAAATGTTTTATAAAAATTAAAACATGGGAATAATTTATTTTAAAAACATTTCATGGAATAATAATAATATTTTGAAATACATTTTTAATAATCCTGGATGTGGATAATAAATAGGTCTTGGTAGATACTCAAGTAAAAATAACCACATATAATAATGAGATTGTAAAATTACCCCTTACATTGTACTATCCTTTTATTGAAGGGGAGTTAAACTAATGTATATTGGATAAATCATGTCGTTAAATTATCATATGACCATATAAATATTTATTATATCATATATAATCCTCTTAGATTTTTTGTTAACAATATTTATGTATTCCAGATGTTTTGGGTTTCAACGACTTCGTTTTCTCATTCTTATTTTGTCTTGTAAGTCATGTATGTTATGAAGAGGTTTCATTTTATTCATATCCAAATTGAAATAATGTTATGAATTATTATTTTAATTTATAATATAAATTTAATATTCATTCATGAATTTTTAACATGGAGAATGAATCTCACAGCGTCATGGAGATGGTATGTTGTACGCACGCAAGAGCTACGAGATCATTACCTTGATGGTTAAATGTTATAGAATTTGATTGTATAATAATTATAAAATATAATTATCATGATATATTTATTATTTAAATCCATTATACTCATCATTATACTAATCCAATTAATGTAGTGTTGCATAAAAAATTACACCAATGTGTGGATGCTGTATGTCGTACATATGCGCACATAGTGTTATTATTTTTTGTATTATGGATAAATTGAGAAATATGGTTGTCCCTTGAATATAATAACATCTCATTACAAGTATTATACTATATTTATTATTTTTATATATAAACCTAATATAATTATTAAGTACAAGAATAAATGACCTTTGAAATTTGTGGTAATACAATTACAACTTTTCAGGTCTCTCCATTAGGTTTGTACAAGAGGACTCTATAAAATAAAATTTTGATGATAGTATTTCCTCTATGATAAATTAAATAAATATGGGAGGATAAATGGGTATATTGGTAATGAATTAATGGATTTATATGTGTTAATAAAATTTCAGGATGGGTTCTCTTTTATACGATGGATGAGGGGTACATTCAGAAGATCTTACAATATTAATTTATTATAAATTGATTTTTAGTTTCAAATAGATTCAATGTGATATATTTTGACTATAATATTAGATGGGGTAAAAATAATATCTTTAAATGATTTTCATACACGTTTAGGTCACAAAAGTAACATTATATTTTGGATTTCACCCTTATATAATTAGAGTAACTCTTATTGTGTGTACTTGTCCTTTTATAATACAAGGAAAATTTATTTAAAATAAAATAAAAAACGAGCCCCAATTGGATAATTTTTAACATTTGTAACATGATATTAGTTATGTTTTCAAATATTATATTTTTATGAATTTTATAACATTCAATTAAATATTATTTATTTTAAAGTATCATTTATGTCAATTTTGATACTATTGAAAATTTTCATTTTTAAAAATACCCAAAAAACATGATAACATAGAACCAATACATAAAATATGTCAGTAACATGTATATGTTATCTATATAAGTATTTTATGTCATTAATTTAGTCCAATTATATTTATTTTCATATTTTTAATATCCTTTAATTGGTTCTTTCTTAAATAATTCAATTACTCCATCATTACCATGTCATCATTTAATTAAATTATTTATTTCCTAGAATTATGAATAAATTACCATTATGTATATAATCATGTTATATTTATGGATAATTTTTATAGTTTACCAAATCACTTATATATCATGACATTAAAAATTATATTATTATTAAAATTTAATATGAAATGTTTATCTATTCTTTAAATAAAATATGTTAAATGTCTTAATATAATACATGTGGCTTGAATATGTTCATATTTTCGAAATAAGGTTTATATCTGTCCAAAAACAAAAATAAAATCAAATTATGAAAATTGTTAATGGAATATTATATTATTTTAATATGATTTTTACATTTGATAACCCTAATTATTTTTAACCGTGGAAAATAAAATTCAGAAGTTACTATTGACCAAAATTATTTTTATCCTATTAGACCACATTTTTATACTAATTAAAAACATGTATTTATATTTTTTTAAAATTAAATTCATATAAGAAATAAAATTACATTTAATTCCTATATATATATTTGGTTCGAAGGTAGGTAAAATGGGAATTAAAACGCATAATAAAAGTTTTTCATCTACTTATATTGTAAATATGATTCTAATGCCCTAAGTTGTAAAAATATATTTATTATTCATCTATTTTTATATTAAATTAAACATAAAATAAAATATTTATTTATATTAAAAAGAATATTTTTTAACAATAATGTCGCATTGTTTATTATTCATCAATAATTGAAATATTTCATAAAAATACTTAAAATACAACATAATATATTTTTTATTTTTTGAATTCAAAAATGATGTCTATTTTGAAAAATAAAATTTATAAATTTCTTAATTTTGATAATAATATTCATAGATGCTTTTTAAACTACTAGTTTATAGGTTATGGTGTGCTTAATCTGAAGGATATGTGCATTGAATTCTATTGAATTATTGAAAAGGAAGTGTACCATAGATGGTTGTGGTGTCCAATTTATGGAAATTCCCATTACATAATATAAATTTGATTTATCTTTTATCTTCATCATCAAACCTATGGTCTACATTGATATAATACTTCGTATATATTGGATATGAAAATACGATGACAAAATTTATTACAAGAATAAGGAAGTTGTGATTTGTGAGGAAAATGTAGAACCCATCATCTTTAGATCGGAAACATCATCACTGAATTCTTATAAAAAACCACCCTCGATAGCATTACTTTATGAGATTTTTGGTGATGAAGAAGAAATAACATCTTAGGGTGAAAAATAAATATTCAAATTGAGGACATACCTATTTTACATGAATATGTTGATGTATTTATAGTTGATTGACCTAGAAATCATCCATAGTGGAATGTTAAGTTTACTATTAATTTGATTCTGCATGCAAGGACAATACCAAAAACACCCTATATAATGACAACTATGGAATTATTAAATATTGAAAACAACTTGAGGAGTTGAGTAATAAAGGGAATTATTCTCCCTAGTTTTTCTCCATGAATATCCCAAATTCATTTTGATAAGAAGAAATATGGACCAATAAGGATGTGCATTGTCTATAGAGAAATAAATGCTATTAAAATTATGAACAAGTATCGTGTACCTCAAATTGATGATTAAATTTGATCAACTTCATGGAGCTCAATATTTTTCAAATATTGTTCTTTGTTCTGGACATCATCAATTCATGTGTGGAAAAGGGATTTTTTTCCCAAATCATCATAACGAACGAGGTATTTTCATTATGAATTTACATTAATGCCATTTGGATTGACTAATACACCCTATTTTTTTCAGGGATCTACTGAACATGGTGTTCCAAAAATAGCATGATTATTTTTTCATTTATTTATTGATGATTTCTTTGTATAATCCTAAAGCTACGAAGACCATAAGAACAATTTGAGGATAGTTCTATGTAGACTTAGAATAAATGAATAGTATGGGATGTTTAGGACATTTAAAATCTAACATTAGGAAATTTCATTTCTTAGACATATTGTCTCCAATGATGGAATCTATATTGATCCTATGAATAGAAACACAATCCAAGAATTTCCAAAACTACCGAGTATAACAATGTTATGCAGTTTTATTTGTTTAGCTGGTTACTATTATTGTCTCATTGAGAATATTTCTCAATTGGAAAACCCGTTAAACAAGCTCAATAATAAATGTGTTAAATTCATTTGGAAAAAAGAGTGATTTTTTTGAAGAATTTAAGACAATATCATTCAATTAGAATATCATGACTTAACCACCTGGGAATGATGGGTTTGTGATTTATTGGGATTCATTAAGGTAAGTAAATGTATTTTTTTCTTTTGTAGAATAAAGGGGTTATTGCTTAGGCATCAAGAAAATTATGATCTCATGACCAAAACTATCAAACTCATAATCTTTAGATAACAGTGGTAATATTTTCTCTGATTATATGGAGACACTATCTCTACAGTGAAGGATGTTAGATTTGTATTTATCTCAATTTTTTGAAGTATATTTTCTCTTAGAAAGAAATCGACATGAGAAAAAGGAAATCTCTTGAAATTTTCAAGGATTATGATTCCACAATACACTACCACTCAGAGAAGGAAAATAAGATGGATCATACTTTGAGTAAAAAGGAACATGGTGTTTTAAACAAAATCAGAGTTGAATGAGATCTTATGTTCATGGATCTAATAATGAAGGATATGTGAATTATCATTGATGGTGAAATGTCTATCCTTTATCAAATTTTCACCAAAACATATTGACTAGAATGGATAAAAATTCCACAGTAATATGATGAGAAGTTTCAAAAAAATAAATATATGAATGATGGGAGACTTATTGACTTCATATAGGAATATTGTATTTTGATAATTGGGATGAGGATTTGTGTTTAATCTATACCTAAGATAAAAAGGGAATTATTGGATGATTATAAAATCCCCTATTTTTTACACCCTCTGGTCACTAATATGTACATATATTTGAATGAAAATATTTTATGGGACAACATGAAATGGGATATTGTTGATTATGTGTCAAGATATTTGGTTTTTCAACATGTGAAAGTTGGAATACAACATCCTAAAAGAGTCATGCAACATCTTCCTATACCTTTGTGGAAATGGGATGATATTACGTTGGAATTGTTCATGATGAAACCAAATATTCCCTAATGAAATGATGCAATATGGTTTATTGTTGATTGTCTTAACTAATAAGAACTTTCTTTCTTGAAAAGAATATTTGACCCTGTAATGTTTAGAAAAAATATATATTAATGAGAATGTTATACTTCATGGTGTACCCCTATCGATTGTTTTGGATCGTGATCCCCACTTTAAAAATTCAATTCAGGAAATTTATTCAGAAGGCCCAAGATACTGAGCTTCATTTGAACACTACCCACCACCCTCAAACTAATGGATAATCACAATAGACTATTATAACATTATTAATTCATGTTGATATATTTCTCACATTGACATTCAAGGTATGTGGGATTAGTAATTACCTCCAGTATAATGGATCTATAACAATAGCTTCAATTAAAGTATTCAGATTACACCATATAAAGAATTATATGGAAATAGATGTCATAAAGTGACTTGGTGGGATGATTTTGGTGAAATAAAACTCATATACCTAGAACATGTTTTGGAAATGATAGAAAATGTAATGACTATTTAGACCCACATCCAAATAGTATACTGCATGAAGATGTGATATACTGATAACTGAAGGAATGAATTAGAATTTCAAGTGGGGGATCACGTTTTCATGATAGTGTATCCATGGAAGTGTTTCATATGAATCAGTAAGAACGGTAAATTAAGTCTCAGGTACATCATCCATTTTGAATTTCATAAGCAAATTAGAACGGTAGCTTAAACTTTCTCAATGATGCTAAGTCTCTTCAATGTTCATGATCTATTATAGATATCACTGTTAATGAAATACATGATATACCTAACACATTTATTCCGCTAAGAAAAAATAGTACATGAAACCGATATATTTTACTATGATGTTCCTATCACGAATCTTGAAACTAGAGAACAAGTATTGATAAATCATATGACTCTCCTAGAAAAGGTTCTTTAGTGAAACCATAAAATGTAAGATATAACTTGGGAACCTGATGAACATATGACAAAGAACCACCCAAAATTTTCAATAAGCTGATATTCATAAAATTTAGAGGAAGAAATAATTTGATGGAGGGAATAATTTAACAACATGAGATTCCACAGTACACATCTTTTTAAATAATCCAGTATCTTGCACGAAACACAACAATGAGTTCATGTACACCATGTCCTATTAGAATAGCCATTAAAAATTTAGTTTTGAACATTATTAAAAAAACTATGGAATGAAAAAAAATTCTTTTTAAAAATAGTCTACTTTATTGAATTATTAACATTTAAATTATCTTATGGTGAATTATTTTGTATTTTGTTTTGAAATGTTTCATTTTTTGATGAATGGTGAAAAATAATGCATTGTTGTTAAAAAAATAATTTTCCATTTAAAAAATTATTTTACTAGAAATTAATTTAAAATTCACAGTATATAAATAATACATATATTAATTTAACATAGTTCATTAGATTAATTTTATAATATAATTATATACAACAATTTATTCGTCTTTTGAATATCTCTTTTACCCACCTTTTAGCCACATATATGGGATTTACATAAAATGTAATATTACCAATTCATTGAATTGAATTTTGAAAAATGGAAATGCATGGTTATAATCATTATGAAAATGATGGTATAATAAGGTTAAAATAATTTTTGTGAATAGTAATTTCTGGATTTTATTTACAATGATTAAGGGTAAATAAGGTAACTAATGGTTAATATAATATTATAATAATATAATATTACCCTAACACTTTTCCTAATTTAAATGGACATATTTTTTCAACCAAAATAAAACATAGGTAGAAAATATTATATTCTTTATGAAAAATGTGTTAGATAAGTATATTTATTATATTTTTTAAAAAAGTGTTAAATATGTAATATTAAAATTTTAATAACAATATAATTTTTAATATGATGTCATTTTAGTGATATGGTTGAATATAAATATTCATTATAATTATAAAATTTCTATATTCATAATGGTAATTTATTTTTAATATTAGGAAATAAATAATTAAATCAAATAGGGAGATGATATTGATGCAGTAATTGAATTATTAAAGGAAGAATCAATCAGATGTTATTAAAAATATTAAAATAAATATAATAAAAATTAAATAAGTACATATATTAATTTTACAGATAACATAGGCATGTACGAGGAATATTTTATGTATTATTTTTATGTTGTAAATTTTTTTATATTTTTTGAAGTGGAAATATTGAATAGTATCAAAATTGATATAAATGATACTTTACAATAATAATATTGAATTATACATTATAAAATTCATAAAAATCTCAAGAACCCTATAATATAAAAGGACAAGTAGACATTTTAATCGTAAAACTGTTCAACTAATGGTCAAACCCAAAAGATAAGGTTACTTTTTTACCCTAAAAATGGTGAAAAATTAGTGGTTGTGAGGATTTAGACCCCTCCACATCATATAATTGGAAAAAAAACTCCTTTTATCTATTTTAAACCCAAAATGAATTTATAATAAATTAATATTTTTGGAATATACAAAAGTACATATTCCCTTTATTGTAAAAGGAAACCTCACTATCTCTTTTATTCAATCCTCTAAGACCTTTAGCTCGGCCAAACATTACCCAATTTTTCTCCCAAATTTCATCACTTTATCCTAGAGTACATATTTTGGTTTAAATTTATCTTAAGGAGTCATTGTGTGAAAATCAAAAGGAGACGTTCAAAGAAGAGGTAATTGTTTTACCAATTCCATTCAATCTCTTTTCTTATTCTACATTCCCCTACTATGTTTTTTCCATTATAAAGAATTAAATCTATTATCTTCTACATTATGAGATTTTATTATTGTTATTTAAAAACCACATTCCTCCTTTTATCGATCCTATGAATATTAAAAAGCACCATGCATGTGTACTTACGATGTACCATCTCCACATTGTGGTGTCATTTGTTAATCAACACAGCATTATTGGAATGGGTATAATGATTTGTTTAATGGATATAAAAAACAAATATAAAATTATAAATATCAATTATAATTAATAAACTATCTAATTTCATACCATTAAACCATTAATGGAATGATAGTATCACTTGTGCGTACGTACATCTTACCTTCTTTATGACGCGGTAAGATTGATTCTCCACGTTAACCATTCAAGAATTATTATAAAATTTATATTATAAGAATAAAATTATTATTAACTATATATTATTATTTATATTAATAAAATATATCCTATCCATAAAAAACATGACATACACAAAAAAAGTTCCCAAGGAAAACGAAGCAGTTAACACTCAAAAAAATGGTAATACTGAAATATTATTAAAAAATGATATAAGAAGAAAAAAATATTATATCATAAATATTGATATGGTTTTGGTTATGATAAAAATTAATAAATTTTTTTAAAGATTATATAGGTTATAATTTCACCCTCAACTAAATGAATGTATAATTCGAGGGTTAATTTCACAACCTCATTATTATCTAAGGTTATTTGTAAGTAAGTTTCCACAAGGAAATAATTATCATCCATTTCCGTGTTTCTAAAAGTTTTATTCAAAATATTATTGAAAATTATTTAAATACATTTTACCCATGTTTTTCTTTTTATAAAACATTATGAAATGACTCTTTCAGTCATTTTCTAAAAAAGGGACTTTATGTCCTTTTGTATAATGTAAGGAAATAATTTTTTTAACATATACTATGTGAGCCGCTATTTTCTTCAATTAGGACACCATAAAATTTTGATGCTCACCTTAAAATATTACAAGGATATATTCAAAATAAATTCTTTCTTTTATAATTTTATTTATTTTGAATTATTTAAAAGTAAAAAAGGGTTATTTCTCTCAATGAGATTTAATGTTTTTATTAGATAAAGTTAATATATGTAGTCATCCATTGTTTGATTTTATGCACAAATAATGATGAATTATTTTGATATAATCATAAATATTATAATTAAGGGTTTATTATATATTTCATTGTGGATGTGCTATTTTTGTACCATTCATCGATTAGGGTAATAGTATTAGCATTTCGTATGTCAGTTTTAATACAAATGTTTTTTTGGTTTACCCATTCATTAAAAATAATGAATTGGACATATTAAGTGATGAGTGGGTCCTGATATAGCCCCATTAAGAATCGATAGGTCTAATGAGACTAAATAGTGTTTTGGAATATGGAATTGAATGTATTTTTTTTACAGTCTTGGCCAAAGGCCTTCATATTATGTTTATGATGTCCAAAATTATGAATTTCTTCATTATGTGATTAGTTATTGATATTAAATGTTAATATTTTACTAATATAATATCCATGTGAATGCTTAAATGAAATTATATTACTTATTAAATCAATATTATAATGAATATTATGTTTAAAATAATTGGGCTTCAGTTTTATACATTTCATTAAAATTTTAGGCTTATTTATGATTGCTTCCGCTATATTGTGTATCTTTAGTGAGCATCTAAGATAACCCCTTTCTTATGTTTAATATTTCCCCATGATGAAAAAATTATATTATGATTGATGTTCAAGGATATTAAAATCAATATTGGTGTTTTCTAAATGATATATTATGCTGTTTTTTATTTCTCTATGTAATGTAACACTTATGTTTGTATCTAGTTTTTTCAAGACTACTAAACAGATCTGTACATTTGGATTTAATTTCTTCTGATAATGACAATGTAATAAAATAATGCACAGAATCTTTGAAATTGGGGTCTGCGCATTAATGTTATTCTTGAAAATTATGTTTCACCCCCAAAAAGATGGACAGACAGAGCAGACCATTTAGGTATTGGTGGACATGGTACGACCTTTCATATTGGATTCCATCCATAGATGGGAGGATCACACACCTCTGGTGGAGTTCGCATACAACAAAAAATATTATTCCCCCATTTTTATGGAACCATTTGAGGCTTGTATGGGTGGACTTTGCAGTCACCACATTGAAAGACTTACCTAGTAGAGTCCACACTCATTGGGCCATAATTGGTGTGAGCTACTACCGAGAAGGATCATATCATCCAGGAGTGGATGAAGACTGAAAAAATCAATCAATTTTTTTTTATATGTGGAAGGGACCTTTGGAGTTTATAGAAGGATACCATGTGTTCTTTCTAGTTTAACCTTGATAAATATTGTAGAGAGTTGGTCGAGTGTAATGTTTCCTCTGAGGTTTATCGGCCCTTTTCAGATACATTGTATAGTTGGCAAGATGTAATACCACGTTGTTATACCCCCATAGTTGGACCGTGTACATCATATATTCCACGTGTCACTATTGAGGAGATACATTCATGATCCACTACATGCCATCGACAAATTTGAGATGGACATCAATGATGGAGTGAATTTAATTGAGTACCCAATAGACATAGTGGATCGGTATGAGAGGATCCTTTACGGGGTAGTGATTCATTTAGTGTGTGTATAGTGGTATCATGGAAATCTCCAAGAGAGAACATGGGAGTGGGAGGATCAAATTTGTGTACATTAGCCACACTTTTTTGTATAGTATTTGTTTTGTATTTTCAGTGACATAAAAACCCATGGGGGGAGAATGAAAAATCTTGAATTTTTTTAATGTTTTATTTTTAAATATTATATGGAATTATTTTGAGACCAGGAGCTGATAGGGTATGTGATTCTGAGGGCCGTTGTTCTCAAGATATGTTTTTTAGTAATATTAAATTTTTAAATAGAATCTGAGCATAGTTTTCATGAAAAGGTTGAATATCATCTAAATGGGTACTTGGATTAAAAATACAGGGAAACAATTGTGTTCAAAGAAATGTGTTTTCCCAAGGAATGACCTTACATTGGTTGGTAAAAGTTAGTTATGAAAAGTAATTTTGGTCATTTTAATGAATAAAATAAGATAAGAATTTATTTTATTTTATTTTTTTGATGCGCTGCATTTACATTTTCTTAATTTATATTTTTATGCAGGGATCCTGGGATAGTCTCATAACCCTGGAATTTACTGGAGGATCTAGAGAGAATCCTAGAGAACACTCCCACTGGAAAATGGTGAAGGAGCTTGCATTAGAGATCAATGGATTCTGTTTTTGATGAATCTTTCCAAAGGTGGCGAAATGATGATCGATTCAAATAAGTTAATGATCCACCCTGAGTTAGGATATTGTTATTTGGATTTATGTTTCCCCTACTCATAAAATCAATCAATGAACACCATCCAACCAATGAACATGTTGATTCATAGTATGATCAGTCTAGTAGGATGTGCCTTAACTATGAGATTTATGGGGACAATTTATTATGGATTTTTTATCATTCTTATGGGAATGGATTGAGACCTAAATGAAAAACGGTCAAGGATTTTACATATGATATGTTTTCTTGTGGTTATTTCTCCCCCTCCCACCCAAATATGTATTACGCATTCTTCATTGGTCATGGATTATGAATGGATGACCGTTTCACCATCAATTATTGGTGCAATGATATGAAATTTTATATACACCCTCATGAAGACAAAGCTTAGGAGAGATGACAGTGGTGATGTATGAATCAAAGTGATTCAGTAGATATCATTAATTGGGAGATTTCTTTGTGGGTGATTAGAATTAGATTTCAGATCCAGTTGAAGTCCCAAAACCAACAGATTTGATATTTCAATGTTGATACACCAATGATTCTAGAGTTTATAGGAGACCGGATCATTGGATCATTCACAGGATGATAAGACAAGGCATTATAAAAAAGAACAACAGTTCTAAATATTCACAATAAATATAGAATATATTTTGGTCTACATGGTATGTGGTCCCCACTGAGTGACTGCTATAGTTTTGGGAGTAGGATAAATTCCACATGACGTATGACCCTATCACACGGTCTGTAGGCCCTTCTTGGACACTCAACACGTATCGCATGAAATACATATATAGGGGGAGGAATACATGGGTTTCTTAAAATGTGTGTACCCCACGACATGGCTTGTCCAAGACAGGATACATGTCTTATCATGTGTATGGGTACACAGGTAGGTTGACGTGGGTTGATACCATGTACTGGAACATAGACCAAATACAAATGGGTTCCTCATATTGAAGGACACTGTGTGTGTCCCTTTATCATGGTGTGTCCCCATCATCAACCAAATTTATTTATAAATGAAATGGGACATTATACATGGTTCGTGCCCGGGGTCAAGGGACCCGACATGTGACCCTACTACATGTTGTGTACACCTTTTTACATGGATTGGTTATCTTTTCCACCATATATGGAATAAAATTCATCATGGTTCATGTCCATTATTATTACTAAAAGGATGATTCATATCATTCAATAATCATAGAAATATGATACCTGATGTATGAATTTCTGGATATAGTTTATGCATTCCCATTTGAGAGGAATGAAGTAGGATCATCTATTCATTCTTCATGAACAAGGCAGAGTCCATGGTATTAATGTGAACAACATCACTAGGTGTTGATCATCTAATTATCAGGTTAATATAGATTAATTTGTTTTATCACCCTCTATACATTGATATGATCCTCATCTGTGGTATCAAATCTCTCTTCAGATCTATCAGCATATCAATCTCATGAAGGTTTCCGAATAACATTAATTCTCGGATGGACATCATTAGTGCTATCATACATATGAGAGTGTTCTCCTTGATGAGTGCTTCGTGAAATCTTCAAACTGAATCCATTTTTCTAGTATGAAAATGTTGGGACTTAACTCTAGACTTCCTGTAATAGATTTATTATATCTGGGTATTCTTCTAATTTTATGTAGACATATACCATGTATAGATGATTGCATCATTCCATTTTGTATTTATTTGGGTTTTCATGTTGGTCTAATGAGTATTGTTATACCCACCCCTGCATGTGATTTTCCAGCATGTTCCATGTATTTTGTAGAGGAATGAACTTTTAATAGGCTCCATAGTAGAATAGGACTAGATATAGATTTGTGGGTTTAGCCAGGCCGAGGTGTTCCTATGGCTTCGAGCAGATGTTCCAGTACCAATTTTTTTAAAGTTGTACTCTTTTGTTTCAGGAATATTTCTCTATTTGTGGTATTGTATTCTACCTAGTTTACTTTACTACACTTTACCTTCCTATCATATTCTATGGGTTGGGATAATGGTATGCATGCATTTTTTTAAATGTTTTGTACATTTCATCAATTTATGGGCTTGGAGAAGTCTAGATGCATACAGGTACATAGGCAATGACTCACATGTTAGTGATATGCCTACTAACTGCTAGTCACTAGCCCATGGCCTATTGGAGGAAGGCTTGGGGAGTTGTGGCATGGGCCCCACTAGTATGGGTTGTGACAATGATAACATATCATTAATTTTTCGAGGGAAACTAATTAATGAAAATTATTATGAAATGCCAACCTAGTAATTATTTTGTTAATAATTAAATAAAATAATTGATACCATGAATATTATAAGTGATGTAAATTGTATGAATTATTTTCAGGCATTAATTTTTTAGATGAATATATCAATTTAATTTTTTTTCAACTAAGTATATTAAAATTTCATCATTTTCCTGATATTTATAAATTTAAATAAAATAAATAATATCAAAATTTAAATTATTTTTATTTAAAATAAATTATATTTTATTATTTAATTTAAAGTTAATAAAAAAATCTTATACCATGTTATATTAAAATTTTAATAAATATAAAATATTTACTACTAACATAACAATAAATATTTTATAATGAACATAATGACCCCTAAATTTTAAAAACATTGTTGGCATGAATATGGTTAAAGTAGTGTTTTTAACATTACATGTGCTTCTGTTAAAATTAATTACAAACACATATGATAATTTTTTTATAATTTAGATTTAATATTTACTATCATTGGGTATATTTTTTTTTTATAATTGTCACTTTAATTTAGTCGTAAGAGACAAATTACATAGGTTAGAAAACTAGGTACATTAATGGAAAACCAAAAGGGAAACAAATACGGAATATTAGGGGTTAAAGAAAAGAATATCATAAAAAATTTATTTATTTTTTGTGGTGGGGTGTTTTGTGACCAAATAATCCCTAAAATCCATTATTATTCAATTTTTTAGTAACATTAAGTAATGGAGACTACCCAGTATTGAAACATTTTGAGTATTTAAAATAATGTCTTACATCGTCAACTAGAAAAAGGGAAATCACTCCCCTAAAATCCTCACACTTATAAATCAATTTTTGAAATCCAAATATTACCATGATCAAATTGAGACATACCTATAATAATCCTATATTCCTCAATTTATGACGAAAGTGAACCATGGATGACCTTTGTTTAGACCAAAATATGTTACCCAATGAAGATGTAATGTTCATAATTGATCATTTTTTTTATTTACTTGTAAACATCAATGGAATATTATTATACCATGATTGTATAATTAAAATTGTATCCAAAGTGTACTAATATGTTTTTAGGTGTAATATTATCCTTATAACCATACACACTTCCATAAAATGGGTTTCAAAATCATCATTTCTGTATACACCGGATTACCCCCTCAGGAACCAATGTCAGGTGTTATTACATTACCAGGTCTTAATGTTTGGAATAATGATGGATATGAATTTTATATATGATATTTAAAACATAATTATACATATATAGTCATTATATAATATATACCTATTTTACATTCCATGAGATAAGGGATACGTTAACTTCGCTCATGTGTATGGAGAACTACTTCTTGGTGAAGTGATTTTATGTTTTTTAACTAAAATGAACCCTGGATATTAATTAGGGTAAAAATAATTAATATATATGATATAAATTAAATAATTAGTAAATTAATGACATAATTATATTTCTAGGAATATATTATATCATTTTCATTATTACCTTTTTATGTATTGAGAATCTGATAACATCGTTCGTGGACGTGTTGACTATTGCCTCCTCAAAGTGATGTGATTCATTTTAAATCATAATAATTTTATATATAATTACATAAAATTAAATATAAATATATTTATTATACAATAATAATTATATGAAATTAATATATTATATAAAACATTGTGATAATGATCATTGTACAATGGAAACATTACTCATCCATATGTACGACCAACCATCTATGTGATCAAGATGTTAGTTCAATTTTCATAACATTATTTCATGATAGGTTTTTAAAGTATAAAATAAGTATAAATGTGATAATTATTTCCATAATAATATTTTGGATATGTTTAATTAATGACATTTTTTACCATTTTCATCCTTCAAAAGTCATTTTTTCTGCATAGGACGAATATAGTCAAAACATCGATATATACAAAATTGAGTATATAATTATATATATAATTTTTATAATTCAATAAATTTATTATAAAACTATGAAATATTTATCATTAAATTAAATAAATAACATAAGTTTATTATTATGGATGAAAGAGAAAAAACATGATGAATCAAACTCAATGTAAGGGTTTTTCTCATGTCACATTTATTTCTCTTTGATACAATACTTATTGAAAACTTATTTATTGGTGTAGTGTATATATTTAAAAATTAACATATTGAATTATTGTTATAATTAAATTTAATTGAATTTACATATCCATTTTTGGATCTCTATTTCACGGGTTCTACATTTTCAAAGTTACCATAACATTAAGGGATCCTTGTCACAATTGTCTTTTTTTTGAGGCATTTGTTATATTGTACTCCCTATCATATTATATGAGGTTTATATAATTACCATTTGACATTGTATATCAGGAATATTATTATTTTAATTGTTTATTATGTTTCATTTAATTTTTTTATATGGGGAATATAATTCAATGTTAACCAATGGGTAAGAGTTTCAAGTTACAATCTTATCATTTATCCGGATTCCTTATTATTAAGACTACAATGTTGAAATATTATGATAAAAATATAATGAATTATCAAGAATTTTTTCCTCCTACATTTATTTCATGTCAATAATTATTTTCAATTAATTTTCATCTTCTCATGTAATTAATATTTCAAAATATGTTTTTATGAAAAATATTTTTTATGATCAAAAACTCTTTTTTCGAAATCCATGTTTTCTAAAAATGTTTTTAAAAAGTATTTTTAAAATATTTCTTTCATCTATGAAATGATATTTTCCTAGTAAAAGTTTAAAATTATTTTTTAAAATATCCATTTCTATGATTTTATAGTTATTTTCATAGAAAATTATTTCCAAAATGTTTTATATTTTCATTATTCATTTTAAAAATGAAAATTGTATTTTCCTAAAAATGAATTTAATTATATATAGTGACATTTATATTAATAATAGTCAAAAACATTTTTTGGTACCTTTTCTCACATAGGGATATATTTTAGTGACACCATCCTCATTCATTCTATGGATGGATTATTATTTTCTAAAAATGATTGTTTTGGACCCTATTTCTTTTCGATGGTTCAATTATGTTTAAAAGATATTTATATGAATTCAATTTCAGTTACATGTGTTAATAATGTTATAAAAGGAAAGATGATTCTTTTTTATGAGTTTAATGATGAAATATCTTTACAATGTTTTATTTTTTAATTCCGAGACATTAAATATATGTTGGGGTGGCCCAGATAGCACCACGTGAGCATGTTAAGGCTTATACGATAGGGTATCCCAAATAGAATTAGATAAGGCCATTACAACATAGCATGGGGTGGCCTATATGGAACTGGTTAATCCACCTACATATTAAACAAGGTGTGGCCTGGATATCATTGGTTAAGATTGTTATAACTTAAACATTGCATGTTCCTAGATAACTCTCCATTTTATTGGGTAATTATTATATTAGGACTTGGGTAATGTGGTTTTTTATTTTAAAAGGGGTTTGAATGGGATTAATGAATAGTTTGATCCAATTTTCTAAAACGTGTTAAAATTTCTTTTTATGAGTTTATAATTATTCTTATGATCAATATTGATATCACATTGATTATTTTTAGATTTTATGATGCATCTCTCCTTCTCCCTATTTTCAATGACAACCGTGCTCTTTATTACCCAATTCGCATAATTGATTACATAAAAACTTAACACGATACAACATAGAAGATAGAGAGGTCTAGTGTCTTTGGGGAATAGAAATAATAAAGAATAACATAAAACATAAAACACAACATCTTATTGAAAACATCCATTACATTACCACAACATTCAATCGTAATGAGAATTGCATGGGATAACCTGGCATAAAAAATGAGCGAGCTATAAAGCCTTGTAAGGTAGTAAAATAATAATAATATGAATATTACAATAAAAATTAGTAAATTTTAATATCAATGAAACTCAATAGAAACATGAACATAAAGTCATTATATAACATGATTATCATAACATGGAAATGTGGCCACAACACTTATCATGGTATTAGCATGAGCCAAGGCTCATTGCACATGGAGCATGAGTAAAACCTCATTTAACATCAATCATCTTGATTAAACCCTCATTTTAATTGACGTATCATGATACTAATCTTTACCCAATGCGTTGGAGCGCTATTAGGGCTCACCTTTCTTAAACATTTCATTCCATGCATAAATGTGCAACATAGATAATTTAACATGGAATCAATCAAAATCATAAGTTATTTTATGATTAAAGAATTTGGAATAAATACATGAAATTACCATAAAAAAATTTATATGTGCATAAGTGTGAATACCTTTGATAGGGACATGAGAATGGTATTCAATACACAATGATCTTGCCTTGGAAAAAAGATTGTGTAATTTCAGCAGCATAACGGTATGACATAAGAATTCATTAAAAAGGTTGTTGAGAGAGAAATGGGAGTCTCATAATATGTAAATTAAATGGACAGTAAGGGGTAATATAGATAAATCTCTGAAAAAATGTAATGGAATTTAGATACACAATACAAAATAATTTCTTGAATGTAAATGAGGAGAGAGAGATTCCTTACAGAATTTCAGCATGGTAACTGGTGTACATGGGAGTATTAATGAAATAGAAATGGGATCTATATTTATTTTAACATGAATATGGATGTATGGGTGAGTTTATAAATCATAACCCATCATTTATTATTGAAAATAGAAGAGCATAACAATATAAGGAAACATGGACATAAATAAGGAAAATGAGAATCCCTTCCTTGGAAGTGTGATCCCAAAGGCTTGGGAGGGGCTTGAGAGAATTCATGGGAGATTGGGGTACCTTGGGAGGATTCTATAGGGATGTGAGCTGAGGTTAGATGATCTCCAAAGGCTTTGAGTGAAGATTATGTGGGATCTTGGATGAGATTATATAGGAAAAGTGATGGAATTCTTTATTATTTTGGTTTGGGACACCACACATTAAAATAATGAAAACCAAAAACCATCCAATGGTTTTTTCCAATGTATTTTTCCAAAGTGTGAGTGGAAAAAAATATTTTATATGGCCAATGGCCGGAATTCTTAAAATAATATGGTTTCTTATGTGTAGGTGAGCCAAACTCTCAAGGAAATCAATTTAAAAAGCTAAATTGTATTATAAGTCATGAAGGGTCCACTAAAGAATTTTAAAATAAATAAAACAAAAATAAAATCACATTATGTTAAGGGTAAGACATATATTGGAAAAAAAATATATTTTATAGTATTATATTACATCACTATTGGGTCATTATGATGTCATAAAACACATTTTATATTTTACGGTATTTAATATTTTCCATAAAATTCGATTGTCTCCGAAAATCATGAAAAATTTACCATTGGAAAATTTTGAATTTCTGATTCTGAAAATAATATTCATTTTTTCAAAATAATTTTTAAAATATGTTAATTTTTACTTTCAAAATAAAAACTGACATTTATCGAAAATTCATGGGTTTAGAAAAAAATATCTTTCAACCCTTAATAAAAATTACACTTTTATTCATAAAAATTATATGATAATTTATATTTAATAAAATATAATTTACTAATAATAATATTTTATTAAAGTATTATTTAATTCAAAAATCCATTAATTTATCAAAATAGATTCTTTAGTTGAACATTAACTAAGAAAATACTATTTGTTCTTTAAAAACTATTTACAAAGTAAATGTTATAAAATGAAATTATATTCTTTATTATATATAAAAATAATATACATAATAATTAAGCTAGAGACTTGTTACAGAACCCCTCAAAACACCCTCATAAGACATTAGGGTAAGGTGCGCGATGGTGACAGACTCTTGGGGTGGCTTGGATTACATCGCTTGATTGGTAATCTCTATCAACATCCACTTCTCCCATAGGCGATTAGGCTCATGCTTAATGTATTCAAGTTCTACTTGGTATTGGTCATCAGAGGATCCCAATAATGCCACCTCCTTTATGAGCTCCGATAATTGGGCTTCGTATGGGGAAAGTCTACTGGATAAGGCCATCGCTTCTTTGGTCTGAGTAAATTATAATTTTTAAAGCCCCATATTTAAACTATAATGTGATCACCGTTCAATGGCTATATTAGATATGGTCCAAATTCTTAATGATATTTTAAAATCCAAAAAAACCATATATGTGTATATGTTTAACATAACCATAAAAAGACATTTAAATAGACCAAGAGATATTTCCATTAATGAATTTTGGGTTATTACAATCTTCCCCCATTATTAATATTCTCCCTCAAAATTCCCATTTCACACACTAATATAGATGCAGGTAACTCTGCTTATCACTTCCTATAATTCCCACGTAGCCTCTTCAAACTTGTGGTTTCACCACAATACCTTGATGAGGGGCATTGTTTTATTTTGTAGAACTTTTTCTCTATAATCTATGATCATTACTGGTTTCTCCTCATAAGAAATATCATCCTCTAGTTGTACTACCACTAAAGATATTACATTTGAAGGGTCCGGTGTGTACTTATTTAAGGGGGATACATGAAATACATCATGTACTTTAGCGATGGTAGGTGTAAGTGGTAGTCAATAGACCACAACCACGACACGATCAAGAAACTCAAAGGGGATAATGTACCTAGGTCTTAAAATCCCCTTATTTCGAAACCTCATGACCTTATTCACTGTAAATATGCATAGAAACCCTAGGTATCCATCATTGAACATAAGGTCTCATCAACAGTTATCAGCATAACTCTTCTGTCAACTTTGGGCATCCTTGAATTGCTACTGAATGTATTTTACCTTCTCCATAATTTCTTCAACCATTTCAGTTCCTAGAAACTTATGATCACTGAATTCATCTCAACACACTAGTGTTATACCCCTTTTCCCATAATGGACTTCATAAGGTACCATTCAGATGCAGAAGTTGAAATTGTTATTGTAGGAGAATTCAACTAGTTGAAGATGTTGGTCCCACCCTATCATATATTCCATAGAACATGATCATAACATATCTTCCAGTGTGTGAATACATTGATTAGATTTTCCATTAGTTTTTGGATGATAGGACGTACTAAAATTCAATTTAGTGCTTAGAGCATGTGGAAGACTTTTCCAAGTCTTCGAGGTGAATCTCGGATCACAATCGGATACAATTGATAGTGGTACTCCATGCAGCCTGACCACTTATTTGATTTAAATCCTAGAGATTTTATCCAATGAGAATTCCTCTGAAATCTTAATAAATTGAATTTTATTCTTAAGGCGATCTATAACAACCTATATAGAATTGTTTCCTCAGGATGTACTTGAAATTCTAGTGATAATGTCTATGGTAATGTTCTCCCACTTCCATGTTGGTATGAGTAGTGGTTGCATCATCCCCTTATTCTTTTTCCTCACAGCCTTCACTTGTTGACATACCAGGAACTTTGATGTATATTCAGTATTCTCCCTTTTCATTTTGTACCACTAAAAGTTTTCTCGGATATCTCGATACATCTTTCTTCTTCACAGGTGAATAGAGAAGGTTGAGTTATGTGCATCATTCAAAAGATCCTTCTTTATATCTGTATCAAATGGAACACATAATTTTGAACCAAATATCAAAATTCCAACCTTTTCAACAATGAACTCTGAGGATTTCCCATTTTGGACAGCTTCAACCCTTTTATGAATTTCCAGATCCTTTCTTTGAGCATCCTAAATTTTCTCCATGTGGGATGGTTGAGAAATCATTTGAGAATAGATTGATGATGTTCCTCCCTAAATGATTCCCATTTCCATCCTTTGAAATTCTAATAATATTGGATCCTTCTCAATTCTCATCAATGACATAATTGCTGGATCCTTTCAACATAGAGCATCTTCCACCTTTTTCTCTCTCCCTGGGTGGTAATAGATTGGGCACTAATAATTCATGATGATTTCTATACATATTCATTTGCACATATTAATCACTTTATGTGTGAATATATATTTGAGGCTCTTGTTATCAGTATATATCTCACCATTCCACCCATTGAGTTAATGATTCCAGATTTTCAATGCAAATATCACAACCACCAACTCAAGATCATGCGTGGTATAGTCTTGCTTGTCGATTTTCAGCTTCCTTGAGGTGTAGGATATAAATTTATCATTCTGCATCAACAAAAAACCTAGGAACTTATTCTAAGCATCACTAAATACCACAAAATTTCTCCAATGATGGGTATTGTGAGCACGAGCCTAGTGATAAGCCTCGTTTTCAACTCCTTGAAGTTCTCTTCTCATTTATCATTGTAAGAAAACTTTACTCCCTTCCGAGTTAGCTTGGGAAGATGGTTGGATAGCCTTTATAAAGTTCTCATAAATCAGCGATAATATAACCTTACCCCATGAAGCTACATATATTCGTTACCGATGATGGCCTCGTTCATCCATCAATTATAGTTATCTTAGAGGGATCTACTGATATCCTATTGCTTTTGATGATATGACCCAATAATGAGACCACCTTCAACCATAACTCACACATGTTGTACATTTCATAGAGATTCTCCTTCTACAAGGTCTCTAGTATAGTTCATAGATTATCCTCATGATCCTCTATGGTTTGGGAGTATATTAGAATATCATCTATAAAGACTACCATAAATTGGAATTGGAAATCTCTAAAGACTATATTCATCAATTCCATGAATATTTCTATATAATTAGTGAGTATAAAAGGCATTACTATGAATTCATAGTGCCCATATATTGTATGAAGAGAAGTCGTGGGGATATCTACCTTCTTCACCCTTACTTGATAATACCCCGACTATAAATCTCCCATAGAGAACTATTGAGCTCCATGAAACTGATCTAATAATTCATCAATTCTGGTAATATGATAGTTGTTCATTATCGTGATTTTTGACCTCACAATAATCAATGCAAAGATTCATTGACCCATCATCTTCTTGGTGAAGAGGACTAGTTTACCCCATAGTGAAGCACTTGGGTGTATAAACCCTTTATCCAGATTCTTCTGCAGTTGTTTCTTCTGCTCCTCAAGCACCACAACAGCCATTCTATATGATGTCTTTCATTTTGGAAACTCCCCAGGTATATGTTCAATTTAGAATTCAACATCACTTCTAGGAGGAATACTAGAAAATTCCTCGGGAAACACTTCAGAGAATTCCCTCACAATAGGAATTCCTTCAAGGACTGTTTATTCCTTATACTCAAGCATCTGATTCAGATACGCATGCTCATAGGGAATTAATATCCATGCTTGATATGATGGTTCCAAAGAAGATTCATCTTCTTAATTAAACCCTGTATAGAATAAGGGGTCAATTCTCTATATGGAGAGTGATTTCCCTCTCACGGAAATTTGTGTTGGCTCTATATAGGGAACGAAAATCCATGCCAAGAATTGCATCAAATTACACTAGAAATAGTATAAAAAGGTTCACTGAGAATTTTAATCCACAAATTATGACAGGGGAGGAGTTATACTCATTGAATGCAATGATTTCCCCATTTTCTGTACTCACACAAATCTATTCATCTATGATTTTTGGTGGTGTCGGGATTGTTCTACTAAACATTCGGGATATAAAAGAATGCGTAGAACCTAAATCAAAAAATATGTTCCCTAACCTTGAGTGAATAAATAGCGTATCTATCAGTACTTTATTTTTGGGGTTCACTTCGGCAGTAGTGATGGAAAAATCATTTCCTTGATATCTTACAGGTTATTGGTAGCCTCTGAAAACCCTTGTCATAGAGCAGATATTGTTTAGATGCCCCTAGTACATTTAAGTTGAAGTAATGAACAATGCATTGAGCATTGAATGGAGTGTTCCTCTCATCTATCACAACCGTGGGTTTTTCTTACTGGTAGATAATAGTTAGGTCTCCTTCACTTCCACACATATTGAATTTACTCATCCCCTTCATGAAATTTCAGGGTGATACTTTCCACACCTTTGGAAAGTGGGGTGTTGTATCTTCTTAGCACCATTGGATTTATCCATCAGAACTCCAGAATTGAAGTCCACCATATGATTCCTATCCCCATGAAACTCTATAGATTCAATGATCTTCATTTCAAACATGAGGGCACATCAGACAATTTCCCCATATCTGTTGATTTCACTGAACTCCAGGGCTATCTGGAGACAAGGTTTCATCCCACCAAAGAAGTGGTCGGCCTTATATTCATGGGGTTATGAAAATTCAAAGAGGTATCATGAAAAACTTCTGATGTTTTCCTTATACGCTCTGACAGATTCATCATCATTTCTTCTTGAGGGAAAGGAAGTCACTTTACATCCTAATCCATAGGGTTCACAGAAAATATTTATCATAAAGAAACTTCTGGAAAATTTAATAATGAAGAATATATTTTCAATGGAGATGGTCCATTTTCGGATGATTGAGCAATCAGATGATCCATTAAAAGTAGTAGGTCTTCGTCTCAATATGCTCTCGATGGAGACCTGTTCATCATTAGGGGGGTTGGACTATCCTATTGAAACTTTTTTCTATTCAATGCAGGAGTTAACTGAGAGATTGTCATGATAAAGATCACGATTCCCGCTCCCATCGGATTGGGGATCTCCTTAGAATAGTCATTTCACTGATCTTCACATCAGTTGTTATCTCAAGTCCTCCTATTACCGACCACTGGATGGAACAAAAAGAAACATAGCGGTAACACAAAAAGGTTAATCCAAAGACAAAAATGGATGAATTAAAAATTATTTTATTTCCATAACTTATGAATCTGTATGCTTCAATCTATTTTATCCATGATCTTCTTTCTAACAAGTATCCATAAATGCATTTTAAAAAATTCCCTTAAAAATGGTTCATACTAAGATTTTTAATTAACCAATGCATATCCCCTAGGAGTGTGGTAACCACAAGTGCAGCAAGTCCTATTATCGTGTACCATGATACCCTAGGTCAAGCACTAAATTCATTGTCAGAGTTTTCACTCCTACGTACATCTCTGCCACACCCGCCTCTACTTGATCGTATCCAGACATGGATGTATTCGTTTGATAAACCACCCACACAATACAAAACATGATTTAGGATTTTTTTTATAATACATTCACTTATCTCTAAGGTTTCACTAGGGTTTTCTAATCCTAATCCCAAAAATAACTAAACATATCCTTTGATACTAATTATGACAGCCCAGCTCTTTATTACACACCTAATATAATTTATTACACTAAACCTTCACTTGATAAAACATAGAAGATCTATATGAAAAGTTTCATTGGGGATTAGGAACATTACATGACTATTTATATCATAAAACACAACATCTTATTGAAAACATCCTTTACATGTCCACTATATTCCCTCATACATAGCATTGTGTGGGATAACCTGAGGACATTCATAAAGAAATGGTGATCTATAAAGCCAAGTAAGGGGGTAATCAAATCATAACATGAAGATTATAACACTTGATATTCAATAGGAATATCAATGGAGAGTAAGAGAAATATAAACATAATTCATGATATACCATGATTATCATAACATGGAAATGTGGGAACAACAATTAACATGGTATTAGCATGAGACAAGGCTCATTGTAAATGGAGTATAAGTAAACCCTTATTTCACTTGAATTAGAATGATTAAACCCTCATTTCCCTTGATGTATCATTATACTAATCATTAACCAATATATTGGAGCTCTATTAGGGAGTACCGTTCTTAAACTTTTAATTTCAGGGATATGTGTGCCACATAGATCATATAACATGGAATAAATCAACATAATAAGTTATTCCATGATTAAAGAATGTGTAATAAATACATTTAAGTAACAGAAAATATTTACATGTTCATAAATTTTAATACCCATGATAGATAATTGGCTATGGTATTCACTGCACAAATAATATGGCTTGGAAAAAACGCGGTGCAATTTCAGCAACATTTCAGTGTCACATAAGAATTCATAAAAAATGGTTGACGAGAGAGAAATTGGTGTCTCATAATATGTAACTAAAATGTACTGTAAGGAAGGTCATACAGTTACATGTCCCAACATATGTAATGGAATTTAGATACGTAATACAAAATAATTGCTTTAATGTAATTGAGGAGTGGGGAATTCCAACTGGAGTTTTGACATCGTAACGGGTGTAAATGGGAGAAATTAATGAGACATAAAAGAGATCTATAAATTTCAATACATTAAGAGGGTAGTATGGGGAGGTGAGAAATCATACACCACCATTTTTATTTAAAAATTAAAGTGCATAACAGTATAATGAATCATGGACATAAATAAGAAATGTGAGAATCCATTACTTGGTAGTGTGATCGTAAAGCCTTGGGAGGGGCTTCAAAGGTACTTCATGGGAGCTTGGGGTGCCATGGGAGGATTCTAGAGAGAAGATGGTAGAGGTTGTACGAACTCCAAATGCATTGAGTGAAGAGGAATTGGGTGCTAGGGTGGGATTATAATTGAAAATGAGAGGGAATTCATTATTATTTAGGTTTGGGACACCACTTATTAGACTAATCAAAAACACAATCCATCCCATCTTTTTTTCCCATGTTTTTTTCCGAATATGAGTGAAAAACATAATTTTATAATTACAATGGATTATCTTTTTAAATTGATAGGGTTGCTTATTTGGAGGTGAGCCACACTCTAAAAGAAATAAATTTAAAAATCTAATATGTTTTTAAGTCATGAAGGGTCTACTAATGCATTGTAAAATAAACAAAGAAAACCTAAAATCACATTCATTAAATGGTAAATAATATATTGGTCTAACATAATGGTTATAATATTTTATGAAACTGATATTGGGTCATTATGCTGTCATAAAACACATTATATATTTATTCAGTATTTAATTTTTACCCAAATATTCAAGAGTCTCAGAAAATCATGAACAATTCAATGTTGGACAATTTTTTCATCTTAATTCCAAAAATAATATTCATTTTATCAACATAATTTTATAAATATTTGAATTTTCACATTTAAAATAAAGACCAGAATTTATAAAAAATTCATTGGTTTTGACCAAAATAGCTTTCAGACCTTAATAAAAATTAAAATTGTATTCATAAAAATTATATGATCATTTATGCTTAATAAAACATAATTTCTTAATATAATATTTTATTAAAATATTATTTAATTCAAAAATCCATTAATTTATCAAAATAGATTCCATAGTTGAACATTAAATAAAAAAATATTATTTGTTCTTTAAAAAATATTTACAAAGTAGCAGTAATAAAATGGAATTATATTTCTTATTATATACATAAATAATTTACATAATCATAATGCTAGTTTCTTGATACATAACCCCTTAAAACACCAACATATGACCTTAGGCTAAGGTGTGCGATGGTGATATTGTCTTGGGGTGGCTCAGATAACATCGCTTGAGTGGTAATCTCTATAAAAATCCACATCTTAGGTAGACGGTTCTACTCAAGAATAATGTAATCAAGCTCGGCTTGGTTTTGGTAAAGCGTAAATCCCAATTACACCACATCCTTTCCGAGCTCTGAAAAATCGGATTTGTATGGGGAAAGTGTTATGGATGAGTCCATCGCTTCTTTTATTAGAGTAAATTGGATTTGTTAAAGCCCTATATTTATACTATTCATGTCATCAATTTTGAATAGCTATATTAGCAATGGTCAAAATTCATAATGTTATTTTAAAATCTAAAACATAAAACAAAATAAGTGTATACATTTTACATAACCATAAGAAGAAATTTAAATAGACCAAGAGGAATTTTAATTAATGAATTATTGGGTTGTTACTATTTCATTTTTTACGAACCATGTATTGATGGTATGTTTTTCTTATTTACTCACTCATTTACTATGATTAGGCCATCATACTGTTATATAATTCTTATGATCATTGATGACATTCAATTTTTAATGCTTATGTTTACCCTTACTAATAATTTTTTATCTCCATTGTTATGTTACATTTTCCCCTGATTTTAAAAATAAATTTGATAATTTTATTTCTATATTGAATTTTATATGGATTATGATGATTTTATAATTTGAAAATTAAAATCAGGGTTATGACTTAGAAATGATCACTTAATGTAATGTGAATTGTTTATGTAATAATTTTACCAATTCTCTAAACATTTAAACCATAAAGGTCCTTGTGGATGGAGGAGAACTAAAATTTACCATTGATGTTTTATGATTTGGATGGAAAACGAGGTCACATTTATCATCCTCAATGATATAAATTCAATGATTATGATTTGAGCAAAAAAATCGAGAGTATGATTTTGAGCTGAAACAGTTAGTATCCATGGTCAGTTTAGATAACCATAGAGATTTAGTTTTTTTCATGATATGTTATCTTAAGAGTTGTGGATACCATCATAGGACTAACGATAATCATATTTTCAATGTCCTAGAAACATTTTTGAGGGTTTTATATAGTTAAAATATTGTGGTTATTAATGAAATGTCTGGTGAAATTTTATTGGGTTAGGCAATTTTGTAACCCCTTAGATCAACTACATTTTATGAGGGTGAAACTATTAATTCCTTTTTATATGAATAAAAGGAAAACCTAATGGAAGGGTGAAACTAGATGCATCCAACAATGTCATGTGGATTTAACCCATAACTAATGGGAGATAAGTTTGTAGTTATTTCAACTATGCTATGTGCCATCCTAGTTAGTATGACATTTTTACATGTCAATGGTATGTTTATTTCATACACATTTGATATTTTTTTATCGAACAATAGTTGATATATCCTCAAATCCTTCAAATCCTTTGGCTATGAACATAGTCTATAAATGATTGAATAATTTTAAGGATAGTTACTTATGAAATGATTTGGTTTAAACATTTTCTATTACTATTTAAATTTTCTTATTAATGGGTGTTATGAATTTTTATTCATTTTGGGAATTATCATACCATGTACTACCTATTTTGATTTTGGTTAATTTCGAATGATAGGAAGAATAACCTGTTATCTATTTATGGTTTTGTGGTCTTTAATGTTTTATTTTTTGTTAATCAAGAATAAAAAATGCACCTTGAATACTTATTATTTAGATAAAAAGACAATATTATTGTAGAAATTGATCAAAACATGAAATTATACACATCATGAATGTGACCAATATAATTAGACAAGTAAATAAATATAATAAAGAACAATCACCCCTGTTTAATTTCTATATGTCATTTGGATAACTACAAAACAAAATATTCTTAGATATATATATCAATTTGTGAAATACATGTGTTTTTTATCATTATTATTTATAATTTTTTTGAAAATATAAAATTTCATAAAATTATATAGAAATCCCAATATAGAAATTATTTAGTTAATAAATAAATAAAATAAGTAATATGGAAAATACTAAAAGTGAAGTAAATTGAATAATTTATTGTCTTACATTAATTTTATAGATGAATATATCTTGTTATAGAGGTTTTAACTTAATTGATTCTAACTCCTTATTTTTTATTGATGTTTGGAAATTTAAATTCATTATATAATGTCAAAATTGAATTTCTCGTTGTTTTATAATAATAGATATTTTTATTAAATGATTTTCAATTAGAAAAAATTTGATCATATTCTAAGTGATTTTTAAATGTTAATAAATATCAAATATATTCATTTTGTGTACCAATTTATCTTTTATAATGAAAATATTTTTCTCTAAATAGTAATAACAATTTTTCTAGGTTAGTGGTGAAGTAGTATATTGGT
Organism: Viscum album; assembly: GCA_963277665.1. Classification (NCBI taxonomy): domain Eukaryota; kingdom Viridiplantae; phylum Streptophyta; class Magnoliopsida; order Santalales; family Viscaceae; genus Viscum; species Viscum album. The sequence goes on from OY728163.1 coordinate 94,954,665, forward strand.
GCATTTCTTGCACTTCTAATAAATTTAATTTCCCAAAAATTTGGAATTTATTTAATTTTTTTTTAATATTTAGAAATTGTCGATATAAATATTGTATTAATTTTCAATTAAATTCAGTCTTAATGGATAATTTATATAGGATAAATAACTAGTTAACTTAATGAATAAACAAATGAAAAAAGGAAACCTAGGAGTTAATAAAAAATTATTTAACAAAATGAATTTATTTTTTATGATTGATGTGTTTCTAAAAATATTCATCAATATACACCATTATTCGTCAAAGTTTTAGTAACATTAGGTAACTGAGAGATCCCAATAGTGAATACTTTTTATTATTAATAACAATGCCTCTCCCCCTCAATTATAAATGGCACTCACTCCCTCACTTATTCAAACAGATATAGAAATTTGGATTATCAAAAATCCACCCAATTAGCTTAATAACATTCCACCTATCATCCTAGGGGAATAAATTTTGGCATAAAGAATTCCCCAGAAGGCCTTATGTTCAACCCAAAAAGGTATTACCAGACTAAAAGGTAGCGTTCATCAACTATCATTTTTTTATTTGTTTCTCCACCCTAATCAATCCATATTATAAAATGATTTTATAATATCCTTAGTATAATAAATAAACTAATATACATTTATTTGAAGTTAAATACTTAAAACAACACTCAATTCCATTAAATAGGTTATGAAATCATCGCTAATGTGTACGGTGACCTACCGACTTGTGGACCGATGTGCTTCATTTTTCCATTAACAACTTTAAATGCAGGGAATAATGATGGATAGAAAATTTATATATGATTTTTATAAAATAAGTGTACCTATTTATTAATTTTATAATATCTTCCAATTTTACATTCTATACTATAGGGGATATGATAACATCGCTCGTGTGTATGGTGAACTAATGCCACGCGATGCGATGTGAAACGTTTTTCACTAATGTTTTACATGGAAGGTAATATGGGTAATCGTAATGAATATTAATGATGTTAATGAAATAATATTGATATAAATGACATAATAATACTTCTGGGTATATAATTTTTCATTTTAATTATTATTATTTTTTCACAATTAAAATTTGATAATGTTTTTCGTGTAGGTATTGACTATTGGTTCCTAAAAGTGATGTGATATCTTTTTCATGAAAAGAATGATGTATATAGTTATATATGACTAAATATAATGGTATTTATTATATTTTTATCATTCTTCAAGGATGAATTATTTCATAAATTCATTAATAAATGATCATCGAAAAATGTAATCCTTACCCATGTATAAGTACGAGATTCCGTCTCCAAGATCTCATAGTTAATTAATTTTTCATAACCATCATTCATGATAGGTTTTAAAATTATTATTTATTAATAAATTTGACAATTTTTTCAGGATTATTGTTATTTATATGTTTAAATAATTTCATTTTTGACCATATTCATCAGTCTAATGTCATTTTTCATATGTAAGAATAATATGGTCAAAACATCAGACATAAACTTAATTGATTAAGGAATTACATATAACTTGTTTATAAGGGAATTATAAGTAATATAAAAAATGGATAAATTTCTCTAGATATTTAATAGTTCACATAATTATGTTATTTATTAAAACGAAGAACAATAATGTTGAATCAAACTGAAGATAATGGTTTTTCTTGTCTCACTTTTATTTACAGGTAATACATGCCATATTCCACACTTATTTTTGTCATGTTTTGTATATACTAACATTTAATTTATTATATGATTATTATACATAAATAGATCTGGATTTAAATTTATATTTTGTGATATATATTTCATGGGGTTTACACTTTCAATGTTACCAAAATGGTAAGAGATATTTGTCATTATTTTCCATCTTCGAGAAGTGGGTTCTGTTATAAAATTTTCTACTTTTTATGGAGTATATACTTTCCCTTTGAAAATATATTTCATTAATCATACAATATTCATGTTATTATATGTTTCACTTTATTTTATATCTTAATGGGCCTCAATATTCAATGTTAGCAATTTCTAAGGAGTTTCATGATATAATTTCAATGTTTATCAGGATTTTTTAGGATTAAATCTCCAATTTCTAAATATTTAAATCCAGGATAAAATAACTCTCAGGAATTTTGTTTTTCAATATTTATTTCATGATAATAAAAAATTTTAATTCATTAAACTCTCTTTTTGTACTAATTATTTCAAATTAATATTTTTATAAACAATCATCTATTCGATCGACAACTCGTTTTTTCTTCAAAACCAATTTTTCTAAAACTTGTTGTAAATTTATTTGCACTTTTATTTCAAATGGAAAAGGGATATTTTTTTCATTCAATATTTTAAATAATTTTATAAATATTCTTCTATAGTATTTCAAATTTTTTTTCAATGAAAATTATTGTCATTATGTTTTAAGTTTTAATAAGTAATTTTTAATGTGAAAATGCTATTTTTTCAAGTTTTATTTGATGATATTTTAGTGTAATTTTCATTCATTGACATCAATAAAAATTTCTATTACATATGCTTAAATGGGGATATTTTTTAGTGATAAAAACCTCATTATTTCTCTGGATGGATTAATATTTCTTCAAATATATTTTTATGGAACATATTTATTTTCCATTAATCAATTATTTTTAAAGAAGATTGATATGAAACCCATTGAATTTATATGTTTAATAATATTTAATAGTATTTTCTTATGAGTTTTAGAATGAATTTTATTTTTATATTATCCGTTTTTTTGGTTCAGGGAAATTAATTATAATATTGGTTGTCCAAGATAGCACTAGTTGATCTTGAAACATATTATATGTCATGGTGGAATTGATATGGTTGAGTAAGCCCATTAGAGATTAAAATGCGGTGGCTCAAATATCACTAGGTAAGACCATTACAACAGTATCATGGGTGGCCTAGATATCACTAGGTGAGCTCGTTATATCGTATACAATGGGTGCACTCTGATAGTTCTCCAATGCATTGGGAAATGATTATATTGGAAGTCATCTGTATGGTTTTTACAATTAAAAGGGTTTTGATTGGGGCATATTATTGTGATTTTTCCAGAAACCTAAAAGTGTTATAATTTCATGTATTCAGTTTATAATGTTTCTATTATCAATATTGATTTCACATTGATCATTTATTTCGATTTTGATGCCTCTTAATATTTTCATGTGTTCATATTTTATGACCTATATATTTCTAGGTATGAATTATTTTATGATTATCTCATGCACACTCATAATGTCCTAAAACCCTAATGGACTTTGTATGAATGTTGATGAAATTTAATTTCTAATAATTATGTTGAACCTTACTAAGCATATTCCCTCACCCTTCTTATAATTCCCTTTCCCAACGTTATAATGAATGATGTAAAATGTGTTATAACTAGAAATAATTTAATATATATCATGGTGATGTATTAATTTGAAAAATAAATGATGGGTTAATAGGGATAACATCCCATTTAAAGTCATTATAATTGTTTATGAAGAAGTATGTTATAATTCACCAGATATATAAATATAAATGGTTCTCAATGTTGAAAGTGATTCAAATTTTTATTTTCGGATTGTAAGGTTTGGATTGATAAAAAATTGGTCCTCATTTATCTATGTCACGTTCCGAAATGTAATTTTTATGATTTCATCTTCGAATCAAGGTGTGCGGGTTCTGGTCCATTTCACTTAATAGACATAAAATTATTTTATCATAAACATTACATTAATGTAATACATGGAATATTTCTTGAGTAAAATACCCTTTTCATTTCAGAATCATTTTTTTACAATCTAATAATTTCAAAAAGAATGTGGTAACCAATATCTTCGAAAATAACATCATAAACATATTAAGTAATATTTAAGTCATTTTTTATAATTCTAGAGGTAGATTCTATTCATTGTTTCTATGTTAATACAATCATTTATTTCACAATTTTTGGTAAAAAGTAATAATTACCTTGCTCGAAAAATGAAAATGACATTCGTTTAAATCTATTTGGTTAGAAATTCAAACATGGGTAAAAAATAAAATTTAAAAAAATTGTATAATAGTGGAATAATTCTTTAAAAGCAATTTATAAACGTGCATATAGGTGAAAATTGATTTTTCACCTAAGAGAGAAATAAATTTGATTTTAATTAAAATTAGTCGTTGAGTATATAGAGTTCATATAGAGATTAAAATCAATGGAAAAATGTAAACTACATAAATAGAAATAGGATAAATGAAATCATGGTTTTATTTAGGGATATGTTATAAAATTTCATCATTGGAAATATTATCTTAAAATATCCGAATAATAAAAATTTAAAATTAAAAAAATTATAAATATAATGAAATATCCTGATAAACAATGTTATTATAAAATAAATCCCTTATCAAAATTGTGTCTTTTAAGTCCAAAGATCCATGAAATATATTACCTTATATGGATATTTATATTAGTTAAATATCAATAAAAACATCACAAAATACATTCATCATAGTATATACACCACATAAAATAAATTTGTTATGAATATGGCATGTGTCACATAGAAATAACAGTGAGAACACAATCCCAAACCAAGATTTCGACATGAAACAAATGTTCTATATAATCATGTATAATAAATTTTTATTCATTTTTATTATATATCATTGTAAAATAATTTATTAACATATCATATATTATCCACTTGTAACATTTCAAAATAAATTTATTAGTAATTTATTATTAAAATAATCATTTCTAAGTGTTAATTTTTCCGTTTTTTCAAGAGACTTTTTATTCAGTATTTCTGGTCATGATTAATTACCAATGATTATATCATCTCAAAAACATTAATCCATATATAAATTTTTTATATATTAAATATATAGAGAGAGGGTCATCCATATTTGATATAAATCAAAAAATGAATTAAATTGTTATCATAGATGGTATACTGTACATACGCAATAATGTTGTTTTCACTGATTGACCGATGAAACGAAAGAAATTTTACAAATAATTCACCTTTGAGACATCATATTATATCATATTTATATTATTTATTAATTAAATATATTTTTATAATCATCGATGTAAATTAGAAACAAAAAAATAATCACATCGCTTTGTTGAGGTGGTAGTCCACATATGTGCATGAGAACCATTATTATTTTTCAATAGATGGGAAGAAGGTTAATAAAAGTTGTTCCATAAAAATAATAACAATTTATTATATTAAATATACTAATATCCTTATTTTTTCGATATCATTGATTTAGTGGAGGAAGAGAAAAAAATAGAATTTAAAAGGCTCATTTAATAGTTATAATTATTCATTGATAAGTATTCATTGGATATACAGTAATCCTTTGAAATATGGGGGTTTGGAATGAAAATAAGCTATATTATGTGATATAGTAATCTAAGAAGGTATTATGGTAGGTATTTTCCAATATATATGATCATGAATTGTGAAAAATAAAGGAGAGGAGGTGTCATTTTATAAGTGATGTGAGGGGAACTCTTGAAATTATATACAATATTAAATTTATATAAATTATTTTTTATAGAAACATGGAATGAAATAAATATATTAACAAGTTAATATGAGGATCATTTTAAATACTATCATCTAATAAATTATAACCTTGTTTAGGTGAATTTTTTACCATTATCACATTATTTTCAACCATGTAATCCCATTTGATAGAGTTACCAAAAAAGTAACATTCTTTACTTTTAAAGGGTCAATAATGAAACCATAAAAATACATGTAATTCATGAATAGTTCAGGATTGATATACTAAAACTCATAAAATTCACATAGATGAATATAATATTTTCATGAATTTTGAATCATTTAATAAAATATTACTTATTATAAACTAACATTACCTTCATTTTTGGAACCAATCATTTAGTAATACTTTCAAAAAAAAAATCACTAGTAATGAAATATTAATTTCATAATTTCAAACTTTTCTTATAATTTTTATTTATCATCAAAATTTTTGTAACACAATAATTCATCCAAAATTTCTAATTTTTAATATTTTTAAAATCATTTATTTTATTTATATTTTTATTTAATAAATACCATCTATGAATTTCATAATAATTTAATTCAGTTATTAAATCAATAAAAATTAAATACATATTTCCATGATAAAAATGAATTCATATTTAAAATAAAAAATTATATCCTATCTTATCCACCTTTTAATATATATGTAAAAATGATAGATTTATTAAAATCAGTAGAGTAATATTTTAGTATTTATTCATTTTTAATATATTTATAAAGGAAATAATATATAATAAACAACACCATGTGGAAATATATTTATGGATTGCATTGAAATATCCAATATATTCTCCTCCAATATGAAAAAGTAATGTTTTTGAAAAAGATTAAGGCCTTATCCCATTGTTTTAAAACTATTTAACCTATTTTATACTTATTGATTTTCCAAGTTTAATTTATAATAACCAATAAAAAGGAGGACTATTTAAAAAAAATGAATCTTCTAATTACAGATACATGAATAATTTTATGAAGATAAATTTTTTATAAGTTACAGTAATTCATTGGAAAATAAGTGTGCAAGACACGATATATAATGTTTTTTTTAAAATATATTTTTAACTATATTACTAGATTTATTCTTATCTCATTCCAAGAAAAAAAATAGATGCATATGAAAAAACTGAAAAAATATAATATAATATATATATATATTCTATTAAATTCAATAATCGATATTGATAAATTTAATTTATTTTGATAAAAAAACGCAACCTTTATAAAAACTATTCCTTTAGAAAACCATCTCTTTTATTTTAATATAACTTCTATTTTTATTTCTAATCAATTGGAAACCAGTTTATTTATTTTATATAAGTTTAAAAAAAAATTAATATTTTAGTTGTTGTTATTCATAACCAACAATTCAATTTATAAGCTAGCAAAGTCTCATTAAATTATATTATTTTAATAGTATATCTCAGTTCGTTTAAACTTGATCTTGGGTGTACCACAATCTATCAATGAAATTGATTTTATTTCATATGAATTATATCATAAAATATCACCGTGTTAAAGTCTACCTATGTTAAAAATAATTCCAAACACAATTGTTTTCACTCTAATACAAACAAACGAGTATATTTTTGTATCATCACATCCATAGGTACCCATGTAGATTATTTTGATTGTATATTCCTATATATAACATTAACCAGATGATTATTCATATTATATAAAAATTAATATATATATGTATATATATATTTATAGATAACTATTGGTTATTCATTAGAGGAAATATCATTATTCATTTTTACAACCTCTAAGATTAGAATATTTGTATGATTTAGTATGTATTTCCTCATTTTAATACTTAAAACACTTCTTGAACTTGTGAATGGTTCAATGGAATCTCTATGAAATACGATATCATCCTTAATAGATTAAGAATATAAAAGGGGCTATTAAAAAGGGATAAAATTTACTACAATTCCAAATCTCATAAACTTCATCCACAAGGAAATTAATATAAATACATTCTCACTAAAATCATATTCCAAAATTCAATAATTACTTTCAACAAAACTTCTCTATCGACTTATAGATTCCTTAATATGTAGATGAATGGATCTGAATTTATCAACCACTTATTCTACCATCCCATGTCCCAATAATTTTCATTCTCTGAATTAATCAAACCGGGTTTGAGTTATATAATTCTTTCCAAATAATTATTTATAAGGATCCCACATAATGCACATGTGAATGCTATTTGTTTAATAAAACTTGTCTTATATGGGTTTTGATCCCCATACATAAGGAAATCTATAGAATAAGATCTAAACATATCCTATAGTGTTTAAATTAGTCAATAATATCAAATAACTATCTAAGGATGATAAGATTAACTAAAACTCAGTTATATATCTAGATTCTACTAATGATTTCACAAAATCATTGAGGTCAACCTCATATTCTATTCAAATAAAATAGAATATATCCATCTATGAAAATTTAAAACTTCCATAATATATATCCCGGTAATCTAATCAAGAGAAAAGTCTTCTTTGATAGTTATGAAGTGTGGTGCTTTTGTAAGGTAATGACTCACAACCCAAATAGCATTATGCATTTTAGATGTTTTGGAGTGTCCAGCAACAAAATACATGGTGTTGTTTTCACATTTCCAATATGGTATGGGTAATGGTTTTCACATTCCATTAGACGTATATCACACAATCATATCATTCTAACAGACCAATCATTGGGATACCTACTCTTTAATATTTCTTTTTATAATGTCTTACTATAAATACACATTCTGATATATTTATATTGATGAATAGAGAATAATGAACTATGAACATCATTCAATATCTCCTTCAAATATAATATGGATGAATGACATACATAGTTCTTATAACTTTTCATTCTATAAAAATAAATTCATAACTCATGATAATTTCATAACTTCTTTTTCAATGATACATCTTCCTTCTATTACAAATTAATCTTGACATATATAGATAGTTGAAAACTCTTTAAAAAAGATAATATTTCTCACCTTACATAAGTATATATTGATCCATCATTTGAAAATTAATAAATAATTGATCTTTAAGGATCAACACATAGATAATATAACATGATATTTTCAAATCGAAGAATTTGAAATCTTTCTAACTTTTCCAAGTTGGTAATGTATAGAGTATTCTAAATCTCACATCAACTACAACCATATTCTTTAGTGAATATTAAACTCTTTATAATTGAATATATATTTATAACTATTGTGTTTGGTATACATATCACATGTTTCCCCATCAGTATAATGATTCCATATATAAAATGAAATAATTAGCTTATCTAACTTCAAATCATGAGTTGTGAATTTTTTTATCATGGATCATCTTTTAGTATGAGGCATAAGTTATCACCATATCATTATTCATGATGACACATCCCAGTCCATTCCTTAAGAAATCAATAAATATCGCATACCCTTCTCCACTATAGGTTAGAGTAAACAAAGGTGCACAAAAATCATTTCAATTTAGTACATTTAAATTTCCCCCACATTCAACTTTCTAAAAAACATAGATCCCTTTTAGGTTAACTTGGTGTGTATATTTGATATTCATGATAAATTATTCAAAAATTATTGATAATATCTAGAAATAAAAAAAAAATTATGGATCATAGTCTTCATTATTGGTCTAGAACAACCGTTAATAACTTCTCCCTTTGAAGGATCTGCAAATATACCATATCTTGATGTTATGTAACTGAAATATGAAACATTTTATTTGAGAATTCACTCGTGGTAAAGTTGAAATTAAACATCTCTTTCCTTAATTTCATCTGTATATTCCTGAACTGATCTTCATACTCTTCCAAAACCGTTGAATATGTTATTATATTTTCCATAAAGACTACCAAAAACAAATAAAATTACTTTTTAATGACTATACTCATTAAATACGTGATGAAAATGGTTCAATTTTTAAGAAAAATGGAATAATTATAAATTCATAGTTTTCATGCCTTATATTGAATATTGTCTCGGATATGTCCTACATCTTGACCCACAAATTGTGATATTTATAAAACGTTCTATCATGGGAAATTATTTAACTCTATAAAATTGATCAAAAAATTCATCAATATGGGCCAAAATATATGATTTCTAGATTATAATGTTCTTCTCTTCTCAATAATTAATTTATAGCCACATTAATCCAACATTATTTTTATCAAAAAAATATATGCACCCAATGCTGACTCACTTGGATGAATGAATTCCATATCAATATTCTCCTATAGTTTCTTACTCAACAACAACAACCCAATAATGTGTATTCAATATGGTGTATTTGAAATAGGTGTATCCCCACATAAGACTTCTATTGAAATCTAAAATTCATGATTTGGGGGAATACTAGGAAAATACTCCTGAAAAATAAACAAAATCCTACACAATAGGAATATATTCGATGTTTAGCCATTCCACAGCTATCTAAGATAACCACCCCTTTTGAATAGGTATCATAAATCATATAATGGATGTAATTTAAATTATATGTTCTAATTTAAAATCACACTGATAGATGATCATATTATGTTTTGGAATATGAAAAGAAGCATCCCTACCTCGAAAATTGATGTTGGATTTCTATAAAGAAATAAAATACCTTCCTAATGTAACCTCATATTAAACTACAAGGAGAATAATGAGATTTTTAATAATTAACATTCCACAAACATAGACTAATGAATAATAATATATGTGATATGTAATCATCACACCATTATAGGATTCACTTATTATTCAACATATAATCACTTGTACAACATTTTCATACCCTTCAAAAACTAGTTAGATATAAGATAGTTGGTAGATCCATAAAAAATAAGACATAAACTATTATAGAGTGGATTTTATATCCATCTCTAAAAAAATATTTACCATATGAATAATAGTGATTTCATAATATTTTCTTTTATCTATAGACATAATAGGTTTCTGATGTAAATTATCGTCATTAAAGATTAAATTTACTCACTAGTGAGGATAATTCCCATACTCCTTGAATTTTAACCACAATATTGTGGGGTGGTGAATTATGTGTTGATTTTTCACCAATATTAGATATCTTCTTATTCCAATTAATCCTGAATTTTATTACCCAATGACATTACATTCCACACTGAAAACATTCTCCATTTACTATGAGAATATGTTTGATATATTTCCTTAAAGACATAAAGCATAATTGAAAGATCATTATATCTTCACTATGGTTTTTACAATTTAGTTTTAATTCCATCATTCTTGTCTTATCAAAACAAAAAGAATCATGGGTAATGTCCACCTCCATTTTCACCTTGAGAGAAGATCAAAATATATCTTCATATTTACTAAATTATATTGTTCCTAACCCCATTTTGAGACTTGGTTTTAATACACTAAAGAATTGATTAGCTAATTATTTATGTTGGATGATAATTATAAATAATACCTCTAATGTATTGAAAAAATTACCACATGGGAACTAATAAACTCATTATTAATTTTAATTAGTTCAAGGAATTCCTTCTCTATTTTCATTCAATGAATTTTAGGAATATACATATTGATAAATAATCTCTCAAACTCATCACATTACATAGATTTGATTTCTTCATTTCACCTCACATTATTGATAATTAACTTCTATTTTAATGATTCTCCTTTCAAGTGGTAAATTGATTAAAAAAATTTCATGTTACAATCATTGGAGATTGGAAAATATCTTTTTAGTGGTAATGATTAATTTGATCGAAACTATCCGATTAGCAGACCCACTATAATAATGTTGATGTTTCCCTTTAAGGAACTAACAAAACATTATTCTATTTTTATGAATTCACATGTTCAAAATGATTCATAGATTTAGAAATTGGTTTAGGAATAAAAACAATATTTTTAATTACATATTCCCAAAATAATTGGTAACTCAATATGACAGTCATTCAATTATTCATAATATTCAGAATTAACAATCTTCCTTGATGTTTCATCTATTAAATAAAACCAAAAATATATGGTGAGAAACAACAATCATAGTGGGAGATTACATAATCCTGAAAATTCAATTATGGGTTGTTTAACACTCAGCCTACACTAGGATGGTTACTAACATATACTCACCCAAATATTTTGGGGTTATTATCCCCAGATTAATCTATTCCAAAACCACATCCACTAATAGTATTTAGACATATATTTTCTCTATGATACAAACTATATTAACCTATAAATTTCATACATATATAACACATATGATTATATTATTATTCAATACATAACATAATTAGTTATACCATTATTTAAAATGTTTAGTATATTTGGGTACATTAATAATACAAAATTGGTTCATAATTGAATTACATCATCTCCAATTGAGTTATTCAAAACACGAAACAATCTTAGTCATGTCTTACATAAAACCATTATTAATAACTTAGTGAACAGAGATAAAATAAAGGGTGAGATATAATGATCAATAATGGTTAAAAAGGAGATATCAATGAAATATTAAATGAAAAATGGTATTAAGGGTATGTGAACATTGTCCTAAATTATAAAAATCATACCCATAATATAATAGAACATTATCTGTAGTCATAGAGTAAATATTTGTAGTTCATATGACATTAATCATAAAGGAATAAAATAAAATGGTTTATGAGATCCTAACATTAGCATAATTCATAAGTATTTATCATACCTATTGCCATAGAAATTAAATTTCTTATTCAATGATAACTATTAGGACTACAATAATGGATTTGGCCCAAACCTCATTCCATCATATACTTAGTCAGGGTTAACTCCCAATAATATCGTAGTAGAAAGTGTACCAAATAAAACAAGGCTCACATCCCATTATAATCCTTATAATATCATGATATATTCATTTTTAAATAATTAATTATAGTTTGAAATAATTCTAGGACCACCCATCACATAGTCCTTATCTATTTGTATGTTATCCATAAGATCATGAATCATTTATCATCTATCATATCCCATGTAAAGGAAATGGGTTTCATTATTATTTCAACATATCATCTTATCATGACCAATAATAAATAATTATATTTCATAAAAAACATGACATCATAATTATAAACTGTTCATCAAGATAATTGGTAAAGTATTCTTGGATATTATCCCAAGTAATGATTAAGTAACATCAAATAAAATTATTATAAAAGAAAATTATTTTAAAATATCACTTGGGGTATTTCATAAAGTAATTACAATTTTTTATTTTCGATCAACTTTCATTAAATAAATAAAAACATGATGGAAAATATTTTCATTGAAAATAACATTTAAAACTTATAATGGATTTTAGAAATCATTGAGTTTTCACGATAGTAGGAAGTTGTTTTAAATTTTTGTACATTAAATTAATGATTCCTTTTACATTTTTCGAAAAAATTTAAATGTTCATACTTGAGAAAACAACAAGAATAATAATTTAATCAATTTTTAAAAAAATTAAAAGATAGTCACAAATGAAATTAACCAAATTTATAGGAATACTATAAATATATTTAAAACCTTTTTAGAAAACATAGACATTTAAAAAATTGATTTTTAAACAAAGATATTAATAATGTCAATTTTCATTAATATCATTATTTTAGTATCATTAGTTAATATTTAAAGGAAAATAAAATAGAAAATATATTATCCTATAAAATATAAATAGGACAATAAAATTAAAGTGATTCATTAGAGATATGTCATAAAAATATATCATTGGAATCATGATTATGAATAATCTTGATTAATAATGAGATTGTAACATAAATTTGTTACTATTTTGATATATTTTGATTAATAATCCCCATGAAATAATGAAATAGATATGGACATGTATAACCCATAATATTATTGAAAATGTTTATAAAATACATCCATGATATGAATATACACCATAAAAAATATTCCAGCCGTGAATATGACATGTTATTCATAGAAATTAATGTGAGACAAAAACACCTTATGTAGAGTAGATCATGAATAAAAAGAACAATAATATCATATTTATTAAATTAAAATTTATTATATTTTAGTAAAATATAAATTTACATAAATATAATATCTTATATGAAATGCTAGTATCATTTAAACCCCATTTTATCAATTCTGCAATAATAAATCACCATTTCTATATATCAATTTGTTTTATTTTTAATGAGAATTTTGTTTCCTCAATTCAATTTAATTTACTTTTATTGTTCTTAAATCATCTATACAATGTAAATAGTTATAATAATATCATATAGATTCATTATATATATATATATATTTAGAGCCATACATAAAATATTGGTAATGAAAATTGAATCACACCATTCAAGGAGATGGTAGGCCTTACATAGACATATATATTGTTTTCAATTATTGAATAATGGAATGAAATAAAGTTCCATAATAAATCAGTTTTACATGATATATATTATAATATATATATATATATATATTATTCAAAAAGTATATCCCACTTACAATTCATGTAAATTGGAAATGTAAACAGGATCACATCATTTCGTGTTGGTGGTTGTCCACATGTATGAATGAGCGTCGTTATTATTTTCCAACAGATCGAAATTTGGTGGATAATGGTTTTTAAATAATAATAATAAAAATAATGTATTTTTAAGATTCATAAGTAATTATTTAATATTTTATAACATTGATTTAGATGAGTTTAAAGAAGAAATAAATTGTAAAATGCTTGGTTAGGAGTTCAAACTAATGGTTGAGAAAACTTCTTTGGATTACTTTTGAAGACATGAAATGATAGTCTATTTGAAACGATATTAGATATAGTAATTTTAGAAGGGATATATGAAGTTATTATTGTAGTTATTATATGAGATATATGTCTAAAACATTGTGAAATATAAAGTAGATTAGGTACCCAATTATTTGTAATGAGAGGGAACTCTTTTCATTACATAAAGTGTTAAATTTTAATAATTTGATTTTCAATGAAAATGTATCCAAATAGATTTATTTATTTGATATTTTGGGGATGATTCAAAATAATATAATCCAAAATAATGAATAATATTAGGTTATGTTTTTACACTTATCTCCTTTGTAACCCCTGTTATGCCTTTTCAAATTTACATCAAAATCTCTGTTTTTTATGGCTCAAGAATATAACCATAAAATGAATATTGACCCATAAACTGACAATGGTTTATATTATAAAATATATCCCGTTAAATTGGTTTAATATTTTATTTTAATTAATTTAAATCATAAAGAACTTTTTATTTGTCATAAAAATCATTACTTTAATTTTTGGAAGAATTCAATTTATTTATAGTAGAAAAAAAATATACCGAAAATTAATTGAAATTTAAACCTTCTAGACATCAATAATATGTTTTAGTTATCTAAACAAATTATAACACAATATGAGAAACTAATTTATTTAAATTTAATATTTTTGAAATGATTTTTTAACTTCAAATAAATTTGAATAAACATCATATCGACATTAAAAAATATTTAATGTTATTATTCAATCACTAAAATTGAAAATAAATTACCAAGATTAAAAAAATTATAATCTATATTTTATATTAACATTTCTATGAGAAATTATCACATTTTTAAAATTATGTTAATATACTAGATATATTAAAGTTAAGAGAGTGACATTTAGTATTTATTCACTTCATAAACTAATATGATGGTCATAATCAAAAAACAAGAGAAACAAGTGGCCATGTATTCAATAATTTTATAGAAATTAATATAATACCTCATATAAAAGGATAATGATATGTTTTATAGAAATTTTAACGTCTCATACAAATGTTTTTCAAATATTTTACACATTTTCCCTTAACAAAGAGACAAAAAATTTCAACTGTTACTACTTATAATGAAAAAAGGGACCTTTAAAAAATTTTAAACCCATTATTCCAAATATGGTATCCATTTTTTCTGGATTCAAATTTTATATTTGGTGTAAATTCCGTTTAGAATAAGCGTTCATGATGTGGAAAACACTTTTTTGAAAACATACATTTTTTAGTATAAAATTGGATTTGTTCTTATCTCCTGGTTTGAAAAAATATAAATGTTAAAACATCTTATATAATATATAATATATAATTTTCATTAATATAATTTACCAATAGTGATTAATTTCATTTATTAAGATATACAAATATTGTGTGCATAAAAATAATTTTTCAGTTAAACAAAAGTTTTACTTTTAAATGATTTTTATTTTTATTTTGAAACAATTAAAAAAAATTGTATTAATTTTATATATGTAAAATATTTTTTAATTATTCCATAATTACATTTCATTCACACTAATACAGAATCTTGATATCAACAGTATCATTAAATAATAATGATCTATCAGTATATCATAGTTTTTTAAACTCAGTTGTATGTGTATCATATGCTATAGAAAAATTTAATTTATTTTAAAATAAATATATCATAAGATTTTAAGGTGTTATAGTGACCAACATATAAATTTTGTTGAGTTTTCTTATAACAACTATTTTAATTATTGTAAACTGATTACACCTTCTGATGCATTATATGGAAAGCAGTGTTAGACTCTTGTTTTCTAAGATAATGTCCTAAATTAAAGTAATTTAGATTAGAATATATAGAAGCAATGGTTCATATGGTGATGATCATTCGAAAGTATATGAGTATGGATCAATGAAGAAAAAATAGTTATAGAAATAATTTTTTTAAATTTCTATCATTCAATGTAGTCAATAATTTTTCATAAAGTATCTATATGAAAAACAGTTATGTGTTTTTGTAAAAATGAAAAAAGATAAGTTATTTGTTATTTTGAAAATATGAAATTATATAGAATATTGGTTTAGTTTCTTATCAAATGGCTTTATGCAAGGTTTATCTAATTTATGTGAGGTTTTTTAGGTTTTTTATTAAAAAAATATGTATCATATGCATCTAATGTTTTTATCCAAAATTCATAATAGATATAGGAGAACCATTCTTATGAGGAATAACCTATTCAGATTATTAAACACAAAGTGTATATGTTGTGGAATAAGGGGATTCACAAGGTTATTGTTTTTTTAGAAAATATAATGATTGAATAATAATCATAGGAAATAATAAAAAAATATGAAGGAATGAAATCAACTGTTTTTATATAGTAAATAAAATGGAACATCCAAAAGAAAAAAGGTTTATTTCATACCCAATGGAGGTTTCATTAATTATATAATTTCATTGAAAAATATAATTTATAATGTTTAAAATTTATTTTGAAATATTTATATCGTTTTTTAATTCATCACGTAAATATTAGCTCAATATTTATTTATGGAAATATTATGAATATTTTTAATCTTTGATAGAATAATGAAAATAAAAAAAATTATTAAAAACTATCATTTCATTTAACATATGTAAAATGATAATATTTATTTAAAAATAGTATCACTATAATTTTATTCCATTTTTTATCATAATAATCTAATTTATTTCTTTGGAATTAATTGTATTTATTATTTTGGAATAAAAAAAATTTATACATAGAAAGAAATTTTTTCTAGAATATCACTCTTGACACATTGAAACATATTCAATGATATTTTATGTAAAATTTGTGATGTGATCCACACGTATACCTCAAATGTTGATTATAATTAGAAATAGATCATTATTTCATAAGAATATTATTGTATTCACATGTGTTGTGACCCAAAATGTCATTAACATTGCCGGAAATGTCTATGGTGAAACTCTCAATTTCTTATGGGGTCAGTGTTGGTTATGAAGGGACTGAGTAGAAGGCCTAGGAGAACATCTCAGTAGTGATCATGAATAGATGTTCTTGGTGAAGCCCCCATGGTATTAAGTAGAGGGTTCACCCAAGAAACAACCCACAATGCCTATGTACACCTCCTGCACTGTTTAGAAGGGGAAAGCACACATTAACAAGGTAGCCATGCACACCACATGCACAACAATGAAAGGAATAACAACCCTACATAGGAGTCTAGAGCTAAGAAATTTCATGTGGGACCTATGAGGGCAACCTCCTTAAAATATGGTTCACTATTTTCTTATGTATTTGATGCTTGGGCTCCTCATTTTCACAACTAAAAAATCAAAAACCACCCAAAATATTTGATTGTGTAGGGCCTTCACACAGGTCATTAAAAAATATGCAATTAATTCTATAATTCCTAAGATAATAGATAATTAAGTGTTAAAAATGAGATTAAATTCCCTTTAGCATCTGAAACCCAAGACACCCACTAAGTACATCATTCACCCTTTGTGGAAAGACATCCATTTGAGTCTTCATACCTATATAAGATCCATTGTGGGCCTCATCCAGGGACACCTAAGGAGGCCCTTGGTTCATATGATAATGACTCTCCCATGTGTTGTTCACAAGGTGGTCCATTTCCCAGGGCATATGTTTATCATGGGGGCCTATACCCCCCCATGTAAATAATTTCCATTTACTCCCACACCTTGAGTGATGCACCTTTACCCTATAATATTGGACATGTGAGACCCCAACATTTATCCCTCTTCCAAGACACCAATGGAAGAAATATTATATGTATTGATTATTTTTCAGAGAGAAACAAGTTAAGAACATCATCAAGTCATAATGCATAACAGAAACATGATGATGGGAACACCAACATGTATCCCATTTTTATTTGCATTCTTATGATTAGAGGTTTCCTGAAAATTTCCTACCATATGGTTAGGGTCCTAGGGGTGGTTGTGGATTTGTATAACTATGGTCATGAGGCTCCTGAACCTAGGGAAAATGTTAGGTAACATGTGATATTGGATACAAGGGTTATAATTTCTTTTCACCCCCTGTCATATCTAACATCTGAGTCATCTGGTTCTAGGAAAGGAGTGTAAGGATCACTGTTTCTTTTCCAATCAAACAAATGATGATATCCTACTCCTTTTCTATGAAACCAATTTCAAGGAATCCTTTATAGAGTAATCCCTTATACTTTCTTGCAATAGGATGCACCATTTCTCCTCCTAATACTTATGGTAGTAACCAAATGGATTGTCTGATATTACTAACATGGATATAAAATAGGATAGGGTATAATCAAACCAATGTCCTTTCATCTTCTCTTATACCCTTTTCCTCTTCCACTAGTGTAAAAAATATTGTGAGGTTTATTGGATGTTATACTTCCTATTATTTCTATCTTTCAATAATAACTCATCATGGCTTGTGAAATAGGGGGACATCCATGATCATGTCATCCACATAGTTTGATACATGTTATTGTAGAGAATATTCGTATGGATACTCCGCTTTTATTTCTTTAGAGTGCCTCTAGAGGCGTGGTTCCTTCAGTCCATGTACCCAAATTTAGTGCAAAGAAGATCATGTGGTTTCCAATATCCTCTCATTACTCTTGTTTCTCAATAAAAGGATGAACCACATGAAATTAGAGGTTAATGGTAGTCATGACATCCACATGATCCCAAACAATGGGTGTCACTCCAATTATAATCCCCAGAAAATCAACAGCATATTCTTTATGAGTAATCCCAAAACTAACCAATTGGCTTCCATTTTAGGATAAATCGCCAAATAAATCCTATCTATATGCACCTCTTCTATTGTAAACCCTAATAATAAACCTTATTGACAATGGAATCCTTTTCAAGAGTAATACCCTAGATCAAACATTTAATCTTCGTACTTGCAATAATCCCCAACCATATCATTTCACTCATATAAGGGAATACCTTTTAGGACTAATCTCAAACCAAACATCAAATCGCCCTGGTATACTCCTCATGAGTAAACATTGAAAAAACATCCCAATATCCACGACATGAGTCACTTCTAAGGTCAACTAATTCATTCATCAGGGAATCCTCCTTAGGAGTTAGCCTCATCTTAATACTCTTAAAATAGCCATACTCCCCTATGAGACAAATACAAGTGCCTCCATATGTGTAATTCAATATAACCGAACTATGTGGTAATTATTTCCCATCCAAATGATGTATGTTTGAAGTCTCCCTATTGTTCAAACCCAATATCCAAAATAAACCCTACTGTCTAGGGGTCCCATTCACAGTAGTGTTTAATTAGACCAAGAAATATTTATCCCTTCCAAGTTCTCTAGGCCTCTTCAGCATAGGTTTGGAACCAAAATTTGACTTGGCACATTTCACCTATATTTCATTGATGCATGATGCTAAACATCATAGTTCGGTCCTTATCACATGACCATGATATTTTTGTTGTTAATAGAAAAGTGGCAATGAACTACATGGGTTCTAAGTCCTTTCACCAGGAATCATAGAAATCCCATCCCAAGCATTTGACCCCAACATAAAAACAAATCCCATCTCCATAGATGATAATACACTCCAAAGTGCCCCTAATGTGTGGGTTGAAAACCATCATCTCCATAATGACGAACAAAGAATCAATAATTGGTACATAAGATGATTCTATTGATGGAAAACCATATAAAAAACATTATATCACCATTTATGATAAAGATTCCAAACATATAGATTATTCTAAACTCCAAACATGTTGATAATTGATTTATAATTCAAGGGGGGTCCATTTCATACATTGAAATTAATGAAGAATTCATGAACATAACATAAATATATAAGAGAGTCTTGGAGTTTGTAGCAACTCCCCCTAAGTGTTTTTAATGAGCTCAACCTCCCATCATCTCAACCATTGTTTGATCTAAAGAACTATAGGCATATGTTCCCAAAGTGATCATTCCTTAATAAGCAAGTACTTATGGATACAACATTTTTGAGAGTTTTCAATTCTACAAACAAACCCATTGGAAACAGTTTATAACTAGTTAACTCGACGTGAATTATTTTACATAATCCATCCCCATAAAACAAACCATTAGGAAAACAAGAAAATATAAGGGAACGAATGGTTAACCTAATGTGAATAATTTTACACAATTAAATGCATTATAGTCAACCATCCTGAGAACATTAATATATGACAAAAACAAGAAATGGTGAACTCGATGTGAATAATTGTGTGTTATTTCCCCCCTACAATCATTCATCGAGCGAACATGAATATCCAAGGGAAACAAAAAACAATGATATTGATGTGAATATTTAACCAATACAATATTTTCACCCACTAGTCTGGCCCATTTTTTCTGTCAAAATGAATGTGTTCCAAAGAAGAAAATCAATCATGTATGTTTTTGTTTCAATGACATTCTATATTGATTGGGTTTTCTTGTTTGCGTTATTCAATATTTAAGAAATTTCTCTCAAGACTCCACTCAATAAAATGGAATCTTTCATACTTTAACCAATGTACCCAACTACTATACATGTTCGGCCTCTTTTCAATAAAATGACATCTTCACCAACCCAACAACATTTATATTGGGTCTCAAATGAACTAGTCATGGAGTATAACCAAAATGATACAATACCAACTCCAATGGCTACGTGAAAATCCCTTCAGTTTTAAAACCCCCACAGATCCCCCATTTAATGACAACTAGTGGTACCAAAGTATAAAATGTAAACTGTAGTCTTCAACCATTTCATGATCATATCCCAAGAACATGAAAACATGTCCCTACTATATCATAAAGAGGTGGATCAAGTGGACACATATTGCCTCATCCAGAATACATGTGGTTCCTTAAAAAGGTAACCTACCATTAATTGATGACACCAACATCATGTAGTAGTGACCCATAAACTTGACGAGAGTTCCATTATTGACTATCCATCCCATGTCATCCAAACATAGGAATGAAAGATGACTAGTAAGGGGGAAAATCGATTCAACATGTAGCACAATAACACCTATTTTCCCTCCAAAGAATATCACAAACCTAATTTGGTAGCAATGTGTGAAAAAGAATATACACTTGAACTAAATAATTTGTCCTACCAGGAAACTCGCTTAAGAAAGGAAAAATAATCCCATAAATGACTATTAAAGGCCAACCACAAGAAGGTTCAAAAACCTACCTGCAGTAATTAAGAATTCCAATAGTTTAATCTAGGAGCATTAGAATATTTCAGTCAGAATGTCTCGAGGAAAAATAGAGGATAACCAAACCCTCTTCCCCAATATATGAGTACTTCTAATATCCACTAGTTGGAATGGGAGGAAAAGACGAAGAAAATACCCTACTAAAAATATGGAATAAAAATCTATACCCATTCCAATCGTTGATGTCATCAAGTATATCCTAAAATGGTGAAAGGGTAGAAAAGAATCCCTGACCACATTCTGCAGTCATGCATGGCCATCATTATAGTGACAAAAATTGTTCTATATTGATAGATACATAACTCTATCCCCAAAATTTGGGTGGATAATCATTATGTAACCTTACAATAAACAAAAACTTCTACTCCCATCTTGGAGGGTTATGGGAGATATCGCCCATTATATACGGACAATCGGATCGAGACCAAACACCTACTCCAATATGGGGAAATATGATCATTCCAATGGACACTATGAGGTAGGAAAACCCCTTTCAATATTCCATAAGCCTAATAGAAAATTTTTGTAGTAATACAGGAGCTAGTTAAACAGGATTCCATGCCTGAAAACCAATTTTACCTATAAGAGGACACATTCTCTCAGAATCTAGAATCCAAAAAGAATCCTAAAAATAAAACAAAAAAATGTAGACTCGGTCCATGATCTGGATCTAAATAATGATAGAGTTCTTGAATCCATTATATTAATATATCTACTATATCTAGATAGTACTCTCCCAAAACCAAATTGGAGTGCTAGTGGTAGAAATTATGATGTTAATTAGAGACTTCATCATGATGGCATTCATCATGAATCCAATCCGATCAATCTCAAGATCCTAACTCCTATTGAAATTCTTAAAATCCCATCACATAGATAGAAGATCAAGGATAAAGAGGTTTTTCCACCACGATGTAATCAATCATTATAATCCTCTTCATGTTGGAAAAAACTATAAATATTCATTCCATAAATGTATTTCACATTGTCAATGTAACTCTCCACATGGAAATGTTGTGATGGGAAGTCCCACATAGCATGAGCCGCAAGAGAATGAAAGGCAAGTAAAGTAAGTTTCTGTCTTAATGTAATGTTAAATTATTTCAAAACCATAAGACAACCCGTAGTGAATGTCAATCTTTGAACCTCCCTTGGATCGCCTTCTATATAAATAGTAGATTTTCATACCAATATTTTTATGACAAATTAGTGGGAAACTCTCCACTATAGGAGGAATAAGTAGATTATCCTCTAGATAAAGATGAATAAGATGTTCTAAACATGAGGAAAAAGTTGTATAAAGATGAAATGCCGGTCATTTTCAATCATTTCTGAACCCCTTAATACACCACTATCAAAGTATTTTCAGATGATTGTATCCAGGACATCCACCTCAATATATGGAAAAAAATTCATCACTTGAGAGAAAATAAGTTACCCTTTGAAATGTATCGAAGTGACTTCAAGGTATTGTAAGTGATGTAAGGACAAATTTACAAGGAGGCTCTTCAAACTGTATGAAAAATAGATAGACAGTAAAGATCCCTTCCACATGCATGCATTAGTGAATTAGAATGATTTTCATGATTGATCGTAGTTGTCCCATATAGTGTTTATATCAAAATATGTTGTGCATATGAAGAGTAACATTTCCTTGTGCTCCATAACTAGAAAATCTCACCGAAAGTGGTATCATGAAATCTTATATCTTCAAGATGAATCCAATTAATGGAGCCTTTTCATAACTGGAGATATGTTAAAAAATAGACCCTCATCGACTCTCACTATCGTTGGTCAAGGGTGTGGGTTTCTGGGAGACTTTTGTGATTAGAATCTGAAATTATCAATCAAGCCTCACGCATAAAAGATGTCAGTCGTGAGATAACACAAATCCCAGAAATAACATATTGAGATTCATAAGTTATTCATTGAAGTCCATACCAAATGATTCATCAAATCATTTTTTGGAAAATAATCAATGAAATATAAAGGGAAGTCATGACAGTATCATCCATGGTAGTTTTGGAGAAACCCCAACCCATAGGGATGGGGTGTTTTTTACACAACCATCAAGGACAGCATACTAGGCATGAAGAGTTATCAATGTATAATAGAAATCACCTCGTACCCCATGAATGGGGGATTTTTCCCCAACTATACCCTCCTAAATATATATCATACATTCTCCTGAATAAGGGAAACTCCATTGAATAGATCCTCTATGTTCACCCCACCATGTGACCCATTACCCCTCATTGGTTACATGACCAATCAATATTTCTAGAGATACTCTCTGTATCATTTTCTACCAAACATCTCTTAGATAATCATCAAAGTAAAGGAAAATTCCTCATAGAGGAGTTAGAAAGTGGATGTCTCGCAAAGACACTGATATAATTCTTGTAATGCATTACACATAAGTAAATGTACCCAATTTCATACATATAATAAAAATAGATAAGAAGGCCAATTTGGAGGAGGATTTAAAGGATGAATCTCTAGTTCATTATGTAGTCCACTTTGAAACAATTGTATGATGTTTCTGAACCCAGAACTGGAGTCTTTCACTAAATTTAATAATTCCATCAGAAAACCCATCTGTACCCCCTAAAAAGAAATCCAATTAGAAAAATGTTGTCGGTCCGGTTGTGTCTCACCTCAGTCCAGGAGAGTTAAATCCCCTTCAAATATCAGAAATATTTTCCCTATAAGAGGAAGAGATGAAATTATTTAGGAGACACAATTCAGACCTACTCCATGGAGGCCTTCATACTAGGTTAGTTTTACAAGAAGATCATCATCTACCACTCTTATATGGCGTACCTCAACATGGAGGGTCTTCCATATCAATTTGAGTAGATTTGAAACATATTATAAATTCGGGACAACAACCACTAGTGTACATGGCCCCCAAAATAGTAGATCCAATGTTCCCTCCATTGGGAAAACAACCAAAAAAAATCAATGTTCATATTTATAGTCCTTAAAGTATAGGTTACTAGGTAAAAATACTAGTAGGGCCCTCACAGATGGCCCTATTGGTCGTGAAACCTTTTCTAGCTCTAGAAAAATAAGACAATCCTCGAGATCCCATGAATGCCTTTGAGCCCCTCATAGATTGATTGGAAGATAGGGAGTAATGAAAAATGATATTAAATGAAAAAAATCAAACCTTACACTAAATGTGTGGACTATAATCCTCCCCATACAATATTTGAGAACACAAAATTTCTAATTTATAATGGATCTGTATACTTGGAGCAGCATTTGATGAATTTCATCTATCATTGTGATCCCATGATGGGGAACCATGAACATTAAGAGGCAGTGAAACTTAGAGCTTAATGATATTACTATATGGAGAAATCTTTTTTGGTACACTGGTTTACAGTCTCGGTCTATTTCGTGGTGAGAATACCTCCCATATACATTACTCTTATAGATCACCTTGATGATGCATAAGATGAAGACCCTCGACATCTCAAACTATAAGAAGTGGTAGAACAAAAGAGTTTGATATTTCCTTTCTTAATGGAAATGATGTACATACTCATTGATCTTTATGCTACTTCAAGAAGAAATTATCCCATCTTTATAGAAAATCTTCACAATGAATTGTGCATTCCACTTATCCCTTTCAAATAAAAATGGTGGTCTTAGGAAATTTCAAAAATATCTTATAGAATTGAAGACTCCATCAAGAACACCCAAGTTGTTTCCTAAGTAATTCAATCAATCCTTCGATGGAGAACATGGAATGTAGAAAATCCCAATGTTACACGTAAGAAGGCTCATGCACCTACTCCTACTCAGAAGTCTACACCATATCATGATGCTAAACCTCCTGAGTATTATCAACATTGTCCACCTCATCAGGATGATCAAAACGGGATGAGGGAAAAGGTGATTGAAGAGGTAAAAAATATATTCTATTTATTTTGAAATGAATAAGTCTCAAACTTCATCTTATCATCATTGCAAAAAATGTGATAAAATTTACAAATTCTAGGAATCCTAGAAAAGATGGTGATGAAAATCCCCCAATCTATTTCCCATTCCATCATGTAATGGAGGTAAACAACTAGGAATGTTTTTCACTAACATATATGATCCAAATGATGGTGGAATCTAGGAAAGTGAAGTAGAAAAATTCTCTTTATCATGTATCATGGGTCCATACTGCCGATCTGGAGGATCAAAATGAGTTGAATGAAGTTTATAGAAATGGTCCATAAAATTTAAGTAATTGGATGGTTACAAATTAAATCAAAAAAACTCATGAAATACATGTAGAAAAATTCTAGAAATATACTATACCGCAAACCACTTCTATAATGACAAAGCTAACCCCTCCAGTATCATAATTCTCTAATGATCATTCCTCCAAAAATTAACATGGATATAAGAGAAATAAGTAAACAAATGAATATGAGACTATACCAAAGAATATGTAATTGTTGAATTCTGTGTAATTAATGCTAACAACACCAGTATCGTAGGCACTACCCCTCCAAATGGTACAACAGAGGTCCACCCACCAATAGGGATCACAATCAGATAGGGAATTTATCTTTTGATTCATTAACATTTTTCACTTCATGGTTACCTTCTTAGACGATGATAGTGAATGTGAACCCAAGATACCAACACATGAATGGGGAACCAGAGGAAAGGGCCACCATAGTCGATGATATTGTGGAATACATGGTCATTCCTGAAGTCACTACATTGACTATGCCTCTGCTCGAACTATATACACAGCTGAAACTCACGATAGTGCTCTCCTGTAAGCTCAACAAGAGTATAGATTTTTTCATACATTTGATAAGGTCATCCCTAACATGATTATCCTGGATGATCAGTTAGAGAAAACATCATATCTTAATCAACTTCATCATATAGGTTTTCTTATCCAACCTCATACCCCAAGAGAAGAATCGCCATCAGCTCCTTTTCCAAGTGATGATCCATCCACATTCAATACATCAGCTCCTAATGATCCTATTAAAGAATATCCCCATAATAGATGAAACATGACTTTAGAGCAGAATTATGATGATTTCATTTAAGTAGCCCTGGTTCTGACTATATTATCAATTATGGAATACTTGATTCTATCAAAATACCAACATAAAGCACTCGTTGAGGCCTTGTGAAGCCGTAAGGAATTTTATATGTTGGTCACATCGGTTGAAGTTTTCCATGTGGAGAATGATCCTGTGGAATTCGACACAGTCATCTCTTTCATAGATGAGAATGAGGAAGCCATAATACATGTAATGAACCATAATCATATCAACGATGTTTCCATTATTATAAATAATTCATATATTATAAATCACATATAATAACATGAAAAACACAAAACAATCTTTCTAAATGAATAATGAATGAAAAAAAATCTCTTTTTATAAAATAAGGATCCTATAAGAAATTGAATAGTAACATTAACAATATTAATAGTAAATCAGCCAATAGTATATTAAACTCCTCAATGAAATCATAAATAAAATTTTGGTATCATATAAATGAAAATATAATATAATTATATTATTTTATAATTAAATTAATGTTCTTGAATTGTTAAATTATGTTATGGTATTTTTTTGAATATTAATGTGTATTTAAAATTTTATAATTAACATAAATATTTTATGAATAAAACTTCATAATAAAATAATATTTTATTATTATGATTATAAGATAATTTCATGATATATTAATAATTTTTATAAAGTACTATAAAATTACTTATAATATAAAATTTTTATCTTTCAAATAAATGAAGAGTTTATTTAAAAATTAAATTTCTTATACATAAAAATTATTTTCATAAAATGGTGAAGATTTTTGAATTATATACACCCAAAAATTGATATTTTTATTTCTGTTGTGTTTTTCTAAAATAATTTAACTTTTGATGAATAGTAAAATACGGTAAATTAAAGAAAAAGCTAGATACGTGAATTATTGAGTCATGGGTGATTTTTTGCTTGTGTAAGAACAATTTGTTCTAAATCACATGCATTTTTACTATAAAAAGTCCTAGGAATCCATGTTATTGATAGTATTTATCCAAAATTATAAAAATATGAATAAAATAATAATAAAAAACCCTTCTCCTCCTATATAAATACCACCCCTCACCTCCTCTTCTCCTTCCACCTATTAATCTTTGAAGAGTTTCTAGAATCTTCCCAATAATATCCCAGAGATTCTTCACCAATTCTATATGGATTGGCCTAAAAAAATGTCCAAAACATTTATTCTAATGGTTGTTCTCAAGGAGATGAATTTAGGATGTAAAATATCCTTTCCCTTTCATTATTTTATTTTCACTTTATTTTCATTTCTTGTACTCACCTCACATAATCTATCCAAACATGCATGATATCCCCAGTATCAAATATATACTGGAATGTTAGAATTTTAATGAAAATGCACCATCATGTCTCTTCTACAGTTTTATTTATTCTAAAAATGAAAATACCATTTGTGAGGTGTTGATTTATCGCATTCGAGAAGGAAAAATTTTCATTTTTTTACCGAATTCATAGTTGTACATAAAATCATTATAATTATTTGTAAATATTGAAAAATTTATTTTATAACCCATTGTATGTTCTAACAATATCTTTTATAAAAAAAATTAATGAAACAAAACAAGTTTTTGAATATTGAAAAAACTCCTAAATAATCGAAATGATTATCACTAACATCTTATCTAAGGATTCTTACTCACCCCAAATATCCAAATAAACTACGTAACCATTTAATAATATGGATGTTAATTAATAATATAAAACATCAATTATAGATATATATTCCCATTTTACAAGATCTTTTACACATTTATACATGTGAACCAATCCCGAACACCATGGAAATGAACACCCCCGAAAGATAAAATTGATTCTTATAATTCATAAAAAATGTGGTAAATGAATGTAATAAAATTATATTAAATTAAATAAATTATAATAGTTTATTAATTAATTAATTAATTTAATTTTTTATATAGGACATTATGATCAAGTGTAGAGCACGTTTGTACATAAGGTAATGGATTCATTCTTAAACTATATTTTTTTCCTTTAGGTTATGTTTTCTCCCTATTTAACCCAATGTAATTATTATTTATTTATATATAAATATTATAAATTCTATTTATATATTCCAAACTCATGTAACCAGATAATATCATCCTTCTTTTATGTGGAAATACATGTTTTAAAAAAGATACCCTCTCAAATCATCCTGATAAGTATGAATAATTAAAAGAAACTTCTCAATTTATTACCAATTCTCAAGTAAATTAAATACTTTTTATAATAATAAGGGCCATTCCCTAACCATAACAGTATCCTACTTAATTTATGGTTTTTTGAAGAAAAAACATCATCCTTTTCATCCACAAATGAATCTCTAAAATGTTCTTTTAAACTACACTAAAGTGTTTAATTTCTAATGTATCTTGAAAACGTTTTACAAGTTTATAATTCATTAGGAAATAATTAATAGTCAAATATGATTATTTTACCTTATTAATGTCCATTTATAAATTAAATACATTCATCCATGGACACTTTTTTTGTACTCCCATTTTTTTATGCTCCATGACAAGATTACGATACCCATGTATTTCAATTGGTATCCCTTATGTTTTTATTGATTCATCATGTGTTAAACATAGTCATGAACATTTTATAATGGGTTCACCTAGATAGGGATCCAATGAATTGGTCAATTTTCAGTATCATGAGACGTCATGTTGGTATATGGAGTGATCCTGATTCCATTATGGGACTTTTTATGCCACGTGCAATGGTCATTGTAGTAAGCCTTGACTAATGATTATGTCATGTTTTGTGTTGTTTCCAGATTCCATTGATTCTAATATTTTATATCCCTATGTTTTATATTTTATGATTTATTATTTATATTCATGTTCCATACCTTTTTATGTCATCATGTTATTCCTTCTAACCCATGTACTTTACATTATTCCAACATTCATACCCTCACTGAGATTTTTAGTTTATCCATTTTATTTATGTGTTACATTGGGTATCCTATGAAGATGTATGATCTGAATTGATGTTTGGAGCTCCATATGGATGGCTAAAATAAAATTTTATTATATTTCCATTTATTCAATTTTATGTTCCAAATCAACCTATGATAATTGATAGTACCTTCCTTGGATTGTAATTTGATAACTATTTATGCTTCAATTCATGTAATAATATGTGTTAAATGATTGGTTATCTATAAAATGTATTATAGGATTATCTTGTTATTTTTTAAGATTTGGACTAGATCACTTTTGTAAGAAATCTATGGATAATTCTATCACTATGGATAACCTATATTCTAAAATAGGATATCAAAAGATAGGATATACATTTCATTTACATGTTTATCATTTGATGTTAATGTTTTTCCTTATATATGCTTCTTTGATATTTATTAAATCCCCTAAATTGTAAATTCATTATCCTGGTTAATGGGTGGAAATATAATAACCCATTAAAACAATAAATGTTATAGTAAATGTGATTATTTCCGTAATTTTCTTCAAAATATGATAGGAATTTGTGCTCATAACTTGATGATAAAACATGCTTAATTGGGTCATTTTATTAATAATAACATGAATCAAGTGGAATTTCCTCCTCATAAGAAAGTGAAATTTGTGGTCTAATAATTTTACATCAATGCCCTCCCATATTTAGATGATATTCTATTCACATCTTCAGGAAACGATGGACTATCACTTTTGAGATGAAAATCTCTATCCTCCCGAACTCAAAAGAAGTGAATTTTATGCTGAAAGTCTATCATTTTGATGGGGAAGTTTATCTATGGTGGAAGATAATAAAAAACAAAAAGTACAATGTGGGAATTGAGTCTATGTATTGTTATAATTTCAAGAAAATATTTTTCAATAAATATCTTTACGAACCCTTCATATTATGATGGAAAGGGTTTTCCTTGTACTAAATCAAAATAAAGAAAATTCTATTACAGAAAAGAAGTAAAACATCACAATTCTTGCACAATACGCCTCTGGATTATTCATGAACACAAAAATCAATGAATATCCCTTATTTATATGTTCCAAGATTATTATACAAAATGATTTGGTAATAAAATACTTTGATAGATATTGGGTGATTTTTCATTATACCATTAAGGATGAAATAGAGATGTGATACTATCATTGGTCTCAAGGTCATGGAGAAAAAAAGGGAAATGGAGTATAATATGGGATGATCAGTTGATAAATACCATAATGAAAATAAAACCCAGCATCTTATATGTAAAAAATGAGGTAAGAAGCATCATTGAAATAGCTTAAAAGGAACCAAGAGACTCTTAAAATGTGGGATAGGGGGAATATGGATAACAAATTCCAAAGGGATAGAATGAATCCCCCTAATGTGGATGAACAAAGGATGTTTCAAATCAAAACATATAATGATGTCTGTTATTTCAACTAGAAGGAGCATGTGTGTTATGAAATAAATTTCCCTAAGCCAAGTGTTGTTGGAGGAAATCCACAACAAAAACCTCCAAGGAAACGAGAAGGGAATATTCTATCACCACTTCGTAATTTCATCCCAACAATGATGTGGAGATATATACACTTCTTATAAATTCAAGAATAATGATTGTAATATTATGTTTTGGTTTTATTAATTACTTTCCTTCTTTCATGATTAGTATAAATATTCAAAAAAACTCAAAAAATAGTGGTTGAGTAATCTATGGGAATAAAAAACTGGGGAAATTATTTCATCCAATGTCTATAACTCCTCCTAGGTTGATGATCGTGGAATCAACCTCATAGAAAATATTATCTTACATTCTATTGTTTAGATTGATTCACTATAATAAATAAGACGTATACCGATGGTTTGGAAAATACTGTTTGTATAGGTCACTAATTTTTAAAAATTCCAATGGGTTTTCCAAAAAAAATTGTATAGGTCACTTATATGGACCTATACTAATGGTTTCACCAGAACCATTGGTATAGGTCACTAATTTTGACCTATACCAATGGTTTGGACAAAACTGTTGGTATATGCCACTTATTTGGACTTATATAAACGGTTTTGGCCAAAACTATTGGTATTTGTTCATTATTGTAAAAATGTTTGTATAGTTCCACCCTATGCGACCAGTTTCAACAAAACCATTGGTATGAATCAAAAAACCAATGAAATTATACCGACAGTGTGGAAGACTATTGATATACGTACACCTATTGTTTATGGAATATTTTATCAAATAACATTAAATAAATCAAAATTTAAAATACTTATGGATATATATATATATATATAATTATGCTCACAAAAGACATGGTAGGTTTGTGATTAGTTCGTTAAATTGTAAACGGGAGGTTCTAGAATCAAAACCAAGTCACATTTTTTTATTGAATTACCTATACCAACAATTTTACAAAATTTTTGGTTTAGGTTTTTCATATGACCTAAACCAACGGTTTGAAAGAATTTTTTATATCGGTCTATACCAACGTAAAACTACACAATGGTTCTCTAAAACATTAGTATATGGTATTTTTTATTAGTGATTCTATATTAGGGATGGATTATCTATCTTTATAAAAATAAAACATTAACTATTGGGAAATAAAAAAACTCTTCATATCGTAAAGGATCATTCAATTCAATGGATTTATAAATAAGGGAATGAATCCCATTTAGAATCATTATCTGAATTTAGGATAATGATGCCTCAGGAGAAAGAATATCAATATCATATTATTAGAAAAAATATAGGATCATGCTCGAAGACATATCCATTATGGGGGACTACACTGATGTGTTATGAGAAGAATTTATGGGTATTCCTCTTGACTGAGAGGTTGATTTATCATTTGAACTAATTCAGGAATCTCCACCTATATCAAAAATCATATAGAATAGACACTATTGAGTAGGAAGAAGTGACTAAGCAGTTACTAGAGAATATGAATAAGGGTTTTAAATGCCCGAGTGCTTCTCCATGTGGTGCACAAATTATTTTTATCATGAAGAAGGATGAATTAATTCACGAATGTATTTATTATCGAGTGATAAAAAATTATGATAAATAAAAAAGTATCCCCATTCAAGGGTAGATATATTTTTTTATCTACTATGTGGGGTGATGAATTTCTCTAAGGTGGGACTTTGGTTGGGATATCACCAATTAATAATGGGGAAGGAAGATATTCCCAAGTCTACCATTCAAACGAGGTAATGACATTATGAGTTCATCTTGATTCCCTTTGGACTCAATAAGTATATATAAATTTCATGGATTTAATGAAAAGGGTCTTTAGATATTACCTCAACAAATATGTGGCATTCATTATTGATGATACTCGGATATACTCCAACAGAAAGGAGGGAAAATGATGAGAATTTGAATTATTTGTTTAAGACTCTACAAAGGGATATAATATAATAAAATTTTAGTAAATTTTATTTCTATATGGAAAATGTATCATTACTATGGAATGTTATCACTAGCAAAGTAATATTGGCAGACCCATCCGAGATGAAGGTAGTTGTGGAGTGACCCAAGCCAACATATGTAACAGATATCCATCGATTATTTAGTCTAAATAGGTATTACACGAGAATTGTGAATAATTTCTCAGGATTTTCAAACCCACCTACCAATATTACTTAAATGGAGTAATTTTTATATAGACCATTGAATGTGAATACTTCTTGAAAGAGTTGAAAAATAGGATTACCGCAACATTGGTACATACTCATCCAAAATGAGGGGAACTATTTGTGGCATAATCCTATTCATAAAACAATGTATTTGGTTGTGCACTAATGTAGAATTATATATTTATAGCCTAAACCTCAAGGAATTTTAACATCCATGAGAAAATCTATCCCAAATATGATCTGGAATTAGAGGTTGATATAATCATGTGGAAAATATGGATGCTTTTTTAGTATGTGAAGATGTGTGGAATATATACTGATCAAAAGATCCTCAAATTTATATTCAATAAAAATGATCTTAACATGCTCTAGAGAATATGGATATAACTCATCAAATATTACAAATTCTTAATCCACTACCATCATGGTAATGCAAATAAGGTGGTAGATTATCAATGTAGTAGGGATAATACATCATTATCAATGATGAGAATTGAGAAGGATCCAATATTATTATACCTATAATGTATGAACATGGTAGTACTTAAGGAATGAACATCATTACTCCTTTTTCAAGTGACTTTTCAACCATCCCTTCTGGAAAAAATAATGTATGGTCAAATAAATGATGTTGAAATTCAGAAAAAGGTGGAAGCCATGCGAAATGTGAAATCCTCATAGTTCAAAGTTGACGCGGAAGGAGTTTTACCATTTGGGTCTTGACTATGCGTACCAACTAATAAATAGATATAGAAAGATCCTTGGAATAATACAGATATCTCAACATTCTATATTCATCCAGGGAGCATAAATATGTATCGAGATCTCAGAGATCACCATTGGTATTGCAATATAACAAAGGATATCATAGAATAGTCATCAAATTTCTTAGTATGTAATAAATTTAAGTATTAAAGGAAAAATTATAATAGTATGATGCAACCATTACCCATACCAACATGGAAATAGAATTTGAAACCATGGAAATTTTCACCAAAATTTTAAAGACACATAGAGGAAACAATATTGTATTGGTTGTTTTGGTTTGCATTACAATGATAGATCACTTTATCACAATTTGAGAGTACTTATCCCCAGATCGACTGGCATGGATATACATCTGATAAGTGGTAAGGGTTCATAGAGTACCTCAATCGGTTTTATCCAATCTAGATCTATGATTTAACTATATGTTTTAGAAATGTGTCCAACATTCTCTAAAAACTAACCTGAACATTAGTATGACTTATCATCCTCAAACTAATGGAAAATATGAACAAGATATTCAGACACTGGAAGATAGGTTGGGATCATGTTCTATGGGCTTCAAATGAATATGGGACAAATATATTCCTTTGTCCGTGTTCTCTTACAACAACAGTTCCCACTCAATCATCCAAATGGATCTATTTGAATCACATTATGGGAAAATATATAGAACACTAGAATGCTAGGACAAATTCTATGAACGTATTTTTCTAGGACCTGAAATGGTCAACAAAATTGTATAGAAGGTGAATTACATTCAGTAGCACATCTGGGAAGCCCAAACATTATAGGAGATCTATGCATACAATCATATTCGCAGCCTAGGGATTATGGTTAGAGACATGGTTTTCCTCTAGATAACCACATGGAAGAGAATTATTATATTTTTGAAGAAATTAATGCTATTTACTATGTAAATATTATCCTTGTAGATTCTACATCGTATTGGATTTGTAACATATTGACTCGAACTTCAACACTCTATTTTGCAAGTACACAATGTATTCCATGTATTTTTCCTGAGGAAGTACGTTCCAGAACCCTCACATCTACCAAATTAAGAGGTGGTATAGTATGAAAATGATTTCTCTTATAAGCAGCAACTATCAAAGATCTTGGGTCAAAGATATAATGATATACCAAAAAATACCACTCACCTAGTAGAATTACTATGTCAGAACTATAAGTATAAAGATGAAACATGGGATCAGGGGAAAGTAATAAAGTAAAAGTACCTGCACCAATTTTACCCATATTTTATAGATAGAAACTTTGAGGGAGAAATTTCATAAGATGGGTGTAGAATGTAACAACCCATTAATCTATTAATAAATTATCCATTCATATAATTATGACATATATTTTAAATAAAATAAAATCACATGAAGAATGAATGAAATCAGATTCATTTTTAGAAAATAAGTATATAATGTCAAATGAGTAGTAACATGACCCTTACGAATAGTAAACCAGCCAATAGAATAGTAAAATATTGACATACGAAATAAATTAAAGTTTTTATATTATAATTGAAAATATGATATAATTATATCATATTATAAGTAAATAAGTTTTTGGAAAAATTTTAAATTTTGTTTTGGATTTTTTTGAGAAAACTTATTGTTTATATACTATTGTATAATTACTTTATAGATTTATATGAGAATTTCATTCAATAATATATATTAATATATAATTTTTTTTATTTTTATAATTTATTTTTTAGGATCTGTTAATTATTTTTTCAATGTGACATAAAATATTGTATAGCATTAAAATTGGTACTTTTCAAATAAATTGTGATTTTATTTAAAAATTAAATGTATTATATTTAGAATATTAACTTCATAAAATATATTCCCTTTTTGATTTTCATATTTCAAAAAATGGTTTGGCTGAATTTTTTATATTTTTCCCAAATTGATGAATTTTTCGTAAATAGTGAAATATTGTAATTTTTTGGTATAAGTTAAATACATGAATTATTCGGATGTCGATGATGTTAGGTTGATGTATGAACCATTTCTTCAAAATAACATGCACTAGTAACTATACCTAGTATTAAGAATCCAAACTATTAATTATCTTGATTTAAAATAATAAACAAATATATAAAATAAAAAAACACCACTCTCCTCCATTATAAATACCACCTCTCACCACCTCTTCCACTCACACCTCTTAAGCCATAAAGGTTGTTCAATTTCTTCCCAATACTCTTCCCAATCCTATTTACCCTATATATACTTTTTAGGTCTCAAAAATATAATGAAACCAATTTCCTGTTGGTGGTTCTTGTGGAGCATAATTCAAGAGGTAAAATCTTCATTCGCTTTCTTTATTTTAATTTCACTTTATATTCTTTTCTTATACTCTCCCATTCTTATATGTCCAATCATGCATGATAACTCTACGATCATATATATACTATAATTTTATTAGTATAATGTAAAACCCACCGTCAACTCTCTTATCTTATTTTTTTATTCTATAAAAGAAAATATCTTGTGTGAGGTGTTGATTTATCACCTTTGAATATGAAAAGTGTTCATAATCCATTATCGCCTTCATGGATGGACATAAAACCAATATAATTTTTTTATAGATTTTTATTTTATTCTATAACTATTTTTATGTAAAATAACAAAAAATTATAACCAATTATAAATAATTAAACAAAACTAGTGTGTGATAATCGAAATTTTTTAAAAATAATATAAATGATTGTCACTAATATATTAACTAATGATTCAAACAAGCCTAAAATTAAAAAATGGATAATATAACAATTTAAAAATATTAATTTTAATTAATAAAATATAAAATAAATTTTGGATATCTATTCACATTTTAAATGATCTTTCATACAATATTACTGGTGAACCAATCCTGACTAAAAATCAGTTTTTATTAATGAATGTTCCCAGGAAAAATCAAGCTCCAGGAATGTGAAGTCCCCTCACGGGGGATTAAAATGATTAATAACAAGGTAATAACCTTGGATAAAAACCTTAAATTACAATGGTTGAGGACCCATAATATGATAAATATCAATCTCTTATCCTAGTCTTCCCAAGAATGCAAGAGAGTCTGCAACGAAGTTCACCTCCCTCTAGATATTATGAAAACTTTACCCGTGATTTTTATGCACAATGCATCTTTGGACCAAATGGATTAAATCCAATAGAACCATATAATTCCCCAAGACAAACTTATCTATAATTTCAAAATCTATTTCAACTTCTTAAATGTGGAACTCCGACCTCTTACAGATCAGTAATCCAGAATGTAGTGCATGGATATCCACACCTAAAGAACATCCCGGTCAATAATAAGCATTAAACTCCAAAAGATCCAAACTCCATGAATCTATAAGGACCCCTCCATATCTCATCCACCCTTATATTAAAGATACATTGATGTTCAGTTTTAAGCTTCTCAAAGGAGGATTCCACCTGATCCTCTAATATTTCATTGTTAATAATATTTCAGTAGTATCATTGTTTTAGGTGTTAATTGATTCATTTTCCTTTATATGTTTTGTTACATATGTTATTTTTTTATGGATAATATGTATTTTATTCATATAAATAATGATATTAAAATAGTAAACATTTTTTTAATCATAAAATTAAAATTATTCTTGAATGGTTACGATGGAGAAATAAATCTTATCTTATTTGTGTAGACAGTAATCCGTTTGTACACACGAGCA
The DNA here is from genome assembly GCA_963277665.1 of Viscum album. Taxonomy (NCBI): domain Eukaryota; kingdom Viridiplantae; phylum Streptophyta; class Magnoliopsida; order Santalales; family Viscaceae; genus Viscum; species Viscum album. The sequence goes on from OY728163.1 coordinate 94,992,486, forward strand.
ACAATATGATTCTATTGATGGTGTAATCATATGTAATTGGATCTTATATCATATATACATAATCATTAACATATTATATTTATTATTTACATCAATTATACACATTATTATACCCATCCATATAAAGAACTTTTGAGTAACAAACTTCACCATGACGTGGAGACGGTAAACTGTACAAACACACGTATGGTGACTTTGTCATTCATATGATGGATAGAATAATGAAGATGGTTGTACCATAATTATAATGACATTAAAGTATTTATAAGGTACTGGAGTTATTATTTTGTTATGGAAACAACAAAGAAGGATTAAGAGGAAGAAGAAAAGAACTCTGAAATAGGTTATGATATTATTACCTCTTCTTCAGGTTCATCAATCTGATTTGATCAAAATGGATTATTAAGATCGATTTATAATCAAAGTATATCATATAGGTTGAAGTGATGGTAGTTGGGAAGATATTGGATCAGAGTTTTTCCAAGACAAATGGCTTTGGAGGTGTGATTTTGAGAGAAGGGGAAGTACCCTTTTATAAAAGGGTTGAGGGCCACTTTAGGAAAAGTTTGAAATATTTTTTTCTTAAAAAATTATATTTAGTTTATAATGGCTCAAAAAGAATTTATTTCTATTATATGGTTGGACTGGGTCGAAATACACCCAACCTATAGGTTTTAGATAGTCTTAGGACACTATATTAACCTTATCTTTTAGATTTAACTCTTAGTTAAATAGTTTAACTTTTACAATGTCTCGTTGAATCATTTTAATAAATGGTTAATAAACATACAATAAAAATCCAAGATAACCCCATGTGGTTAATTGATGACATATATATCATTATTTAAGTCATTTGGCAGAAACTCATATATTTAAGAACATTATATCATTTAATAATATAATATTTATTATAAAAACTCATTTAAGTCAATTTTAACACTATTTAGTATATGGTTTTTTTGAAAATCAAAAAAAACTTGATTACTTAATAAAATAAATTAAATAAATACTAACATGTCATATTAACCTATAAATGTTTTTGAATACATGAGAAGTCTTATTTTACATTTATTTAGATAGTTATAATATCAATTATTTTAATCTTTCATTAATAAGGTAATTACTGCATAATCATTGTGTCATAAATAAATTTTACTATTTATTTTCTAATAATTATAAATAAAATAAAATTACATAGGAAAATTTTTTCCATTTCTAATGAATATTTATAATTGAATATATCATATGTAAAACCTAATAGAAAAAAAATTAGTAATTTTTTTTTGATTTTAACACTTTTAACTCATCTTTAAATAAAATAATACTAATGGTCATAATCTAATACAAGTGGATCAAATAGGATAATATTTTGTTCATAAGGATTATTTTGGTCGAATTAATATTATCTAATTGAATTAGTTCACGTGTTACGGTAATTATAATATTATTTGTATCTTTAATTACCCTATTTACTTTTAACCGTGGTAAATAAAATTCAAAATTTCCAATTCACAAAAAAATTATTTTCATCCTATTATGAAAAATTTTACATACTGATGTCAACCATGTCTCTTGGATTTTTCAAATTAAATTCATAGAATTGGTAGAATTAAGTTTTATGAAAATTTTCAAATGTCCCTAGAAGATGGGTAAAAGGCGTTAAAAATTCAATAAACTTTTATACATATAATATTATTATAAATTGACTCCAATTAATTATGTTGAACTAATATAGGTATTATGTATCTATTTTTACTTAAAATAAATTTAAATAAATAAATTATTATTTAAATAAAAAGTCGATTTTAAACAAGGACGCAATGTTTTCCCTATTCATCAACAATTCAATATTTTCGAAAAAATACAAAAAATTCCCCATAAGCTAATTTTGATATTCCAAATCAAAAAATGAAGTCCATTTTGAAAAATAAAATTTATAAAATTTCAAAAAGTGGGTATTACTATATATAACTGGTAGATTGATTGGTCGTGGTGTGCTAGAACTGGAATTTTCATACAACGCAAGCTATTGCTTTATTTAAAGAGAAACATATTTTGGAAGCTTGGGGTGTTACATTCTCCGCTATTTAAAATAATTTCCTCTTAAAAATTTCTAGAATATTATTAAATAAAAAATTTCTAGTGGTTCTTCATCATTAGTTCCTTAGGTTCCCATGTTACATCTTCCATTTTATAGTTTCTCCCTAGAACGTTCACCAGACGAGTGGTCCAGTTTCTCAACACATGTTCTCTAGTATCAAGAATACTGATTGGCTCTTCACAAAAAGACTGATTAGGTTCCTATTCTGTTTCTTCATAGGTGAGTGCATGCATTGGATCAGGAATAAATTTTATAAACAATGATACTTGGAACACATCATGAACATTGTATAGACATAGATACATTGCCAAATTATAAGTTACAACTCCAATTCAATCTAGTATATTTAATGGTCTGATATGCCTGGGAAATAATTTACCCTTCCTTCCGAATAGTATACCACCATTCCATGGAGATACCATTAAGAAAACATGATCTCTTACTTGAAATTCCAAATATTTCCTTCCATTATCGGCATAGCACTTTTTCCGACTTTGAGCTGTTTTGATGTGGGTTTGGATAATCTTCATCATTTCCATTGTGTCCTCAACAAGTTATGGGCCTACAAGTTTTCCTTCATTGACATCATCCCAACAAGTTGATGTGTGACATCTCATTTCATATAAATTTTCATATGGTTCTGTCTGAATAATTTAATGGAAGCTGTTTTATAGGAAAATTCTAAGAGAGGTAAATAGTGATAACAAAAACCTTTAAATTCAAGTTTGCATGATCTTTACATGTTCTCTACGATCAGAAAAAATCAATATGGGTACTCTATGAATTCTTACAACATCATTGATATATAGTCTTTCTAAAAATTTAAGTGGTATGTCTTCTCTTATAGAAGGAAAATGTGATGACTTGGTAAGACGATCAACAATGACGCATATTGTATCATCCCTTCTAGGAGTCTTTGGAAGCCCCATGAAAAATTCAATCGTAATATCATCCCATTTCTTGTTATGTATGGGTAGTGGTTGTCTGACTCCTCTAGGATGCTGTCTTCCATCCTTCACCTATTGAGAAACAAAAAATATTGACACATAATCAGAAATATCCCTCTTCATGATGTCCCACAAAAAATTTTCCTTCAATTCTATAGACATCTTAGTGCTACCAGGTTGAATAGAGAAATTGGAGCTTTGGGTATCATCCCAAAGTTCCCTTTGAAGATAATATATGTCAGGAACACAAATTCTCTTCCCAAATTTCATAATTTCATCTTCATATACGAATTCAATAAATCTTCAATCATTCACAGATTTAATTTTCTTTTTAAACTCCTCATCATCTGTCTGAGAAATTTTTATCATTCTATGTAAAGTTGGATTGGCAACTATTTGAAAAAGTATTGATGTTTCACCTTCCATGATTATTCCCATATCCATCTTTACTAGATCCCCAAAAATAGTATCCCTTTCAACTCTCATCTTGTTCAAAACTCAATGATCCTTTCTTCTCAAAGCATCTTACAACTTATTTTCCATCCCGAGGTGGTAGTGTATAGTGAAATACTAATTTTTGAGTAGTTCAATCCATCACCTTTACCTCATGTTGAGTTATTTATAATATTAAATATACTTCAAACTCTTGTGATCAATATATATCTCAAATATTTCACCATAGAGATAGTGTCTCTAAATATTCAAAGTAAAAAAATTAAATCTGCAAAGTCAAGATCATGATTGGGATTGTTTTGTTCATGAATTTTTAGCTTCCGTACTACATAGGAAATACCTCTATCATTCTACATAAGGAAAAAACCAAGTCCATTATTTGAATCATCACTATAAATAAAAAACTCATCATTCCTCAATGGTAGAGTCAATATAGGAGCGTTGACAAATATTCTATTCAATTCATCAAAAAATTCTTCACACTCATTTTTCTAAACAAATGTAACCCCTTTACGTGTGATCCAGGTTAATGGGTTTTCCAATCGAACAACATTATAGGCAAAATGTAGATAATAACCCGCTAAACCAATAAAACTATGTACCCCAGTTTTACTCATCGGTGCTGGACATTCTTGAATTCTTCTAGTCTTAGAAGGATCAACACATATTTCATCCTTAGAGACAATATGGTGAAGAAAAAAAAATTCTTGGCTCCATAATTTAAACTTGCTAAACATCCCATATAATTTATTTATTCTGAGGGTTTTCAGAATAGAGTGCATGTGGTTTCCATGTTCATCGTAGCATTTTGAGAATACCATTATTTTCTCAATGAATACCACTACAGAGTCATCAAGATATTTCTTGAAAACCTTATTAATTAAATCCATGAAAACAAGGGATGAATTATTCAGTCCAAATATAATTATTGTAAACTCGTAATGCCCATATCTAGTTTGAAATGTTGTTTTTATAATGTCTTCTTTCTTTCACACACAACCAAAGATATCCCAATCGAAGGTCAATCATTGAAAAATATTGAACTCTTTGATGTTTATTGAATAAATCATCAATGTGAGGTAAGGGATACTTGTTCTTTATTTTCATAGCATGGATCTCCCTATAGTCAATGAACAACCTCATAGATCCATCTTTCTTCATAACAAAAAGAACAGGGGATCCCCATGGAGAAACAATAGGGAAAATAAATCCTTTATTAATAAATTCCTCTAGTTGTTTCTTTAGGTCCACTAATTTCATAGTTTCAATTATATAAGAGGTGTTCTATATGAGCCTTGAACCAAAAATTAAATCAATGGAAACTCAATTTCTCATTGTAGAGGTCGTCCAGGTAAATTCTTTAGAGAAACATCAATATATTCTGGCTCAATAGTTATGTCCTCTATTTGAACATGCCTTTCCTCAGCCATAGTTATTTCTCTCTTCCTCAACAATAATAAAATTTAGTAGAGCTACAATTGGTGGATCTAGATGATAATCTGATGGTGATGTATTTACTCTAATGATAAGGTACTCCTTATCATAATCGAAAATTTTAACCACAATCTTTATAGAATAATGTCTCACATCATGGGCTGAAATCCAATCCATACTGAGGATTATATAAAATTAAATCATGGTTATGAAGAAGAGATCACCAAATAAAGCATGTTTATATTACCTAATGGGAACCGATTCACAAAACATTATTACAATGATAATTCCCTTATGAGTTTTGACTGCCAAATCTCTGGTTAAATCAAATTGGAAATATTGAATTTTCTTAGGAAGTTCGGAATATTTGAAACAATACGATGATCCAACATCAAATAATGCATTGGATAAATTTGAGGAAACCATTAAATTACATTCCACTACATCATTTTGAGCTTCAACTGTAGCATTAGTGATTGTATGAGCTTTCACTCACTCCCTTGGCCTTTTCTGAGGTAATTTTCCTTCGCACTTAGGACATAAATTTTTATAATTCCCCATTTCTCTACAATTTTTGCATGCAACATTAATAGATTCTTTTTTTACCCTGCAATCATGACCTTGGTGGCCTTTAACACCACACTTGTAATAGACTCCCATTACCTTTAAGAATGTACCAGAGTGTTTCTTCCCACATTTATTGTAGGATGGAAATTAAACATTTCCCTTCTAACCCTTATTTATATTTATAGAGTGTTTTGAAGATCTCTTCTTCTGCTGCTTCTATTTAAAGTCGTAAGACATAGAGATTTTCAATTCATTCTTGATAGCACAAGAGACAAAATATTCATAATCTGAGAAGGATTTTGAGACTAATTCTCAATGGAGAAATGGTTTTATCCCATCAATGAAATGATCGATATTACTTCATGGGATGTGTATATAATCTGCAGCCTACCTTGCTAACCTAGTAATGTTAGCCTCATACATTGAAACATTCACATCCTGGTTTTTTTAGACCCCTAAAATTTCTTTTAATATCCACTTGATGGTCATGAAGAAAGTATTTTTCTAATAAAATATATTTCAACTCCCACCATTACACATTTGATACTTTTTAATCCTCCTTTGTGTTTTAAATTAATGAACACCATTGATCTGCATCTCCTGTGAGGCGATAAAATTCCTTGACAACTTTTTCCGTTTCTCTACTCCATAAAGCATAAAATATTTTTTCTATGCAACTTATCTATTAATCATATACAAATGGAATTGCAGTCCCATTGAATGTTGGTAGTTGTTGACTCGTGAAGCTGTCTAACATTTTCCATCTGCATTGTGGATCGGGGTGCTCCATATGGGTAAGGTTATTATTCATAACATGATTGAGTTGTCCCAGTATGGTTATAAGTTGTTCATCACCAATTACATTAATAGCACCACAATAATTATCTTGAGTTGTAGGGAAATATCTACAAATATTACGTGCATTGAAATGGTTTCTATTCTTTAGATTGGGCACCATTTCCAAACAATGGAATACACTAAATTAATTTATGAATCTCAATAAATAATTCCAAACTTGTAAAAAACCTAACATAAATTTTATAGTTTATGCATATAATCCATAATCATAAAATAATTTTGAGTAAGTATTTACTCATAAATTATTCATAATGTTTTTTAATGAAAATGTGAATTATCCTAAGCATATCCCCCCAGAGTTTAGTATACAAAAGTGCAGCAAAGATCGATGTCATGTACCAGGATTTTAAAGACCAGTAAATTTCAAGGAAATTTTTTTCTTAATTTTCTTTGGAATTTTACAAGAACGCATCTTCTGACGGCACCTGATTCCGAGGTCCGGTGTGCTCGTAATCATTTTCCGAAGTTTGGCTCGCGTACATTCAGGGAACGAACGAGCGGGTTTTTCTAACTTTTGAACCGGTGCTCGGAATCGAATTCCAAGGGCACCGATGAAATCACAGCACCGATATTTTCTTATAAAGGCCTCCTCCGGAGTTGCGTTTGCTCGGTTGTGGTTTTTAATTTTTGGGTTTTAAGTTAAGAAATAAAATAAAAGTTGTGCGACAATTTTATTTTTATTTTTCACTTAAAGCCGCTTAAAGACCACTTCAAGCTGTTTAAGCTGAGTTGATGCAGATAGGGTGCTATCAAAAAATATCCTACCCTCTTGGTAGGATATTTGTGAGGTGGGCCCACACGAGCCCCCACCGTTCTTTTCCGCTAAGTAACGCACCCGCGAAAACCCGTCATTATGAAAGTCAACTGACGCGTTTTCTTATTTTCATAACGCACCAATTAATTGGGCGGTTTATTTCGTTGAATTAATTCTATGAATTAATGGGTCGTTACTTATCTCTTTTTTCGTTTGTTGGCGTAATAATAAAATAAGTCCAACGCACGACTTCTGGAAAAATGCTCGTGGAGAGGTTTGACAAGTTTTGTGCCTTCATCCTCCTTCGCGAAGAACGTGAAGAACGCGAAGAACGCCGGTCTCCGACGAAGAACGCCGAACCCACGGAAATCGACGACGCGACGCCGTGTGCCGCGATGCCGACGTTTCCTATCCCGCGACGTTCTTCGGTGACGTTCCTCAATCAGCAAGAAAATATTCGATCATCTGTTGAGTTCGTCGACGCGCACCGTATTCCGCGACGACACGATGCCCTTCCGCGACGACGTGACGCCCTTCTGCGACGACGCGACGCCCTTCCGCGACGCGACGATCGCCTCCTTCCGCAGCGACCAATTCCGCGAAGAACGCGTGTGCGACGACTTGACGAGGTAGGGGTTGTTGTGAAATAAATTCTTTTCCCGTGATTGTTTCTTTTAAAGAAAAGAACCCAGATCAAGTTCAATTTTAATTGTATTAAAATTGTGCCTTTCCCTTATTCATGTGTTTAATAATTCTCCTGACTGTTATTATCTAACGCGGAGGGTGCGGGCCAAACGAACACGGCCCAACAACTCTCCTCCGTTCTTCGTTGTTGTGCGGATTTGACTGGCGACGACAAACGTGACGCAGGGGCGATTTGATGATCCAGCAGTGAAGAACGGAACCAGGGAGGAACAGTGGCGCAAATGAGAAGGAAAACGGACCACCGGAGCAACTCCGGTGGCCCGCGGAAGCCACCGGCGCACCGCCGGACAAGGCCACCGCGGCTGAAGCCGTGGCGGCGGCGGTGCCAGTGGACCCGCGGTCGCGCGGGTCCGGTGCACACGCGGGACGCGGCCTTTTCCGCGTCCGTTGATCACCCCCCCCCCCCCCCCCCCCCCCCCCCGCGGGGGCCGTGGTGCTGTCGCGCGGGGGCAGCGAGCCCCCCGCGCTGCTCGGCCGAGCCGAGCCGGACCGGGTCCAGCCGGGTTGGACCGGGTCGGGTCGACCCGGTTCGGCCGACCCAGGGGGGGTACGGCCGGGTCGGCCCAGGCCCAAACCCCCGTCTTCGGACCATTTTCGGTCTTTTGCCAGTAACTTGAGCTACGGGCCTCCGATCGACGCGCCGTCAGCGGCAACTCTATCCTTGGATCGATACGGTTGTTTCGGTATATTACCCTTAAGGTTTCGGAATACTTTGGGTTCGGCCGGGTTGGGTTGTACATGAAACCAACCGGACCCTCGGAGCGAAAATGCTCATATCCTGAGCTTCGGACGTCCGATTGACGTGCCGTCGACTTTGGTGGTTTCCTCTAAGTGAGACGGATCTTTTGGCTCACTCCGCCCGAGGTTTGGACGTAGGTGGAGTAAAGTTGGGTCAGTTTTGCCTTAAAAACCAACCGGACCCCTAGGACGAAAAAGCCAATAACTCTCAGACCGGGCGTCCGATTGACGTGTCATCTGTGACGTTGAGTTCCTGTTGACGATACAGAACTTTTGGATACATCAACTCTGGACCTTGAGCCAGTTGATGTATCAGCCTCTCGGCTCGTGGAGCGGACCCTCTCGAACGAGCTTGCTGTGTGCGGAACCCTAGAGCTGGATGCTACTCCTGCTGTGACGATGAAGACTGTACAGAGATCCTCAGTGGATTCGACTGCGACAATGATGAAAGCCGTACGGGAATCCTCCGTGTTTTCGGCAGTGACTACTACGGTACATCTTGGGATACGTCAACTCCGGAATACATGTCATTTGATGCATCGACCTCTTAGCTCGTGGAGTGGACCCTCCCGGAACGAGCATGCCATGGGCGGAAACCCTAGAGACGGTTGAGACTTGACGACTGCTGATCGAACGACAGAGGTGCGCTTGGTTGTAGAGGCACATGGGAGCGCTTGGTTGTAGCGGCAGGCCCACGACAGAGGTGCGCTTGGCTGTAGCGGTATAGGGGAGCGCTTGGTTGTAGCGGCAGGCACACAACAGAGGTGCGCTTGGTTGTAGCGGCACATGGGAGTGTTTGGTTGTAGCGGCAGACCCACGACAGTGGTGCGCTTGGTTGTAGCGGCACATGGGAGCGCATGGTTGTAGCGGCAGACCCACGACAGAGGTGCGCTTGGTTGTAGCGGCATAGGGGAGCGCTTGGTTGTAGCGGCAGACCCACGACAGAGGTGCGCTTGGTTGTAGCGGCACAGGGTAGCGCTTGGTTGTAGCGGCAGACCCACGACAGAGGTGCGCTTGGTTGTAGTGGCACAGGGGAGCGCTTGGTTGTAGCGGCAGACCCACGACGGAGGAGCTCTTGGTTGTAGCGGCACGGGGAAACGCTTGGTTGTAGCAGCAAACCCACAGTACCCGATAGGTGGAGAACTACAACAGTCCAAGGTAAGAGGGAAGCGCTTGGTTGTAGCAGCATAACCACTATACTTGATGGAGAAGGAGTTTCCCAATAGCTTTGGGTTCAACTTCATGATCGATCTTGTGTGGGTCTTTGTGAGGGTTAGTACCTAAAGATCCATTCTGGGACCGACGGCTTAGATGAATCAGTGGCTTCATCTGATCATCTCTAACGTCATACGAAGAAGTACCTGCGTGAGCTGAATCTTGTGTTACTCTCATTTGTTGATTGTGTTGTGCTATCCTGTGTGGATTTATGTTTTTCTTTCTTGTGTGGACTGGGTTGTGCTTGGGATCGGATGTTGGAGCCGAACGGGAATTGATGACATGGGTATATGTATGGGCATATACCTAAGCAGTGTCGGATGTTACTTCGTGATTGTATCTTATCCATTATGGTTTATCCTATGTGGATTTCGGGAGACCTTCGGGGGTCTCGGGGTCCCTACTGAGTAGCTTATACTCACCCCTGCACGGGCTATGCCCGCACTTCATTGTGTTTGTTGCAAATTACGGACAACGCTGATCGTGGTCGAGGTTTGCGGAGCAGGACGGTACCTGGAGGTGGACAACTGGGCGGGACGTACTCAGAGCGGACGGCTGAACCGAGGATCTGTGGAGGCTATCTGTACCCACCCTTCAGGTGGGACTTCCAGAGGATGGCTCGACGCTGCGGGTTTTCTTTTCAGTTGCTGTTTTTCCCTTCAGTTGTACTTTATAGTTGGGCTTGTATTTCTGGCCCCTTTTACTTTCAGCAAAGCTTGTTACAGTTTTTACTTAGTGTTTTCTCTTTCCGCTTGCTTACTCTGTGGTGGTTGTTTACTTTACAAAGACAATGCCTTCCCTGTTTATCGGGATTTTCGGCTTGGTGCTAGTCGCCAGCCCCTGGCCTATGGAAGGCGGGCTTGGGGTAGTCACAGCACGGGCCCCGAGGACGGGTCGTGACAAATTGGTATCATAGGAGTTCGGTTCTACTGCAGACTCTGATCTTTCTTCTATGTGAAGAAATAGTGTTCAGCGTATTGGGTGTGGTTATCAGTCCAGGGAGTCCAGTGTTGGTGCGGCGGCCGATGTATCCATACACCAGGACCCTGACTTCTGATTTCCGACTTAATGCATGAAAACATTGATTGCATGTGTGTTCAAGTTTTCTTTGTGATTACTTTGTGTCAGCTCACCAGGTACACTATTCTGACCGTGGCACACTTGTTTCTTTTCAGGATGGCCCCACGACGGCAGCCAGCTAGGGTTCCAAGCGTTGTGCGTGCCGATAGCCCACCGAGCGACGAGGCTTCGGTACAGGGACCTTTGACAGCAGAGGCACCGGCGGTACCTTTACCCACCGAGCCACCGATGCTACCAGCCCCAGCTGCTGACGATGCACGTCGCCTTAGTGCACCGCATGAGTTCCAGCGCCAGCGACCGCCCAGGTTCCGCGGGGAGAAGGACCCTCAGGCCGCCGAGGACTGGTTGGAGGTAGTTATTCGGGTTTTCAGATTAGTGAGGACACCAGCAGATCTTATGGTGGTCCTTGCAGCGAACCTCCTGCACGCAGCAGCAGGCCGATCGTGGAGCTTGATGCTCCAGGTGCACGACAGGGCATCTCTTCTCTGGACGGACTTCGAGAGCCTCTTCCGCTCAGAGTTTGTCCCGGCCACCCTCTGTGCGGTGTGCATTCAGGAGCTACTACAGCTGCGGCAGGGCAGCATGACAGTGGCCCAGTACTCGGTGAGATTTACGGATCTCTCGCGCTACTCCACAGATATGGTACGGGACCCGTTCTTCCGGGCCCGGACCTTCGAACAGGGACTGAGGCATGAGATCAGGGCTTCGATGATCTCCCTCAACATTCCGACCCTGGAAGGGGTGTTGGAGCGAGCCCTCTTAGTGGAGAGTTTTCTTGCTGAGCAGTCTCCAGCAGCAGGACCCACCACTTGCCGGCATGCGGCAGAGTCTTCTGTAGCGGGCAGTAGACAGATGACGCAGGGGTCCAAGAGGACTAGACCTACAAGTGGTTGACAACAAGACTCTGGATCGTATGTGCGAGGCACTCGGGGTAGACAACGACTTGCCATGAGAGGGCAGTGTTACTCCTGTGGCGGGATTGGTCACATGGCTCATGACTGTACGAACTGCCATACGGATGACCAGCAGATGAACGAAGGACCCCCCAGGCAAGGGTAGAGGTTCGATCAGGGCGGGCAGCAAGGAGCAGGCGGCCATGGCAGGGGAGCTGGCCATGCAGCTGGAGGTGGATGATGCTTCGGGGTGTTGCCAACACCACCACCAGGAGATCCACCCCGACCGCAGGGAGTTGGTGGACATGCAAGAGCTCAGCTTCAGGCAGCTGAGGCCTTCGATCATGGAGCTCCGGGAGTAGATGGACATGAGCGGAACTAGTGGATACGTCTTTTGTACTTCTAGTTCCTTGTTGTTATGGTGTAGTGTCTTTGTATTATGAGTTGCAATAATAAAAGACGCATACCTGGGTGATGTTTTATTCTTGTCCTCTTTTGTGTTGTACTAAGATGTTCCGGTTTAGACTGTTGACTTGACCCTCACTTGTGAGACATCTACTGGAGGAGACCCAGTTACCACACACTGATGCCGACAGTGTGACTCAACCCTTGGAGGTGAGAGTAACGGTTGGATCTCTTGGTAGTAGCGTCGAGGCCTTATGACGTCATCCTTAGTATGGATTAGTACCATCCATGTCGGGATTGATTGTATTAGGAAAAGGAAGTGGTTCATCTAGGGGATGAGACCAGATTTCTCTTATCGGCAAAAAAGAAATTTTAGCAGCTCTTGTGGGACTAGAGATAGTACAAGCCACGACAGAAAAGGTCCAGGTCATCCAGGAGCGGATGAGTATAGCTCAGAGCCAACAGAATTCTTTTACTGACAGGAGGCGAAGGAAATTAGAGTTTGAGGATGGCGACCACGTCTTCTTGTGGGTCTCACCTCGACGTGGATTACAGAGGTTTGGCCGAAGCGGCGAGTTGTCTCCATGCTTCATCGGACCCTTCCAGGTCCTCAGCAGGATTCTCAAGGTGGCTTATCGCCGGGCTCTACCACCACAGTTGCACCGGCTGCACGACGTCTTCCTCGTATCTCAGCAGAGGAGATACGTGCACGACCCAAAACCAATCATTGACCATGAACAGCTGGTCTTTGGTGATGGGGCGACTTTTACGGAGGTCCCAGTGGAGATCAAGGATCGACAGGAGCGGGTTCTACGTGGACGATCGAATCCTCTAGTGCGCTTCAGATGGCAGCTCGGGAACCTCCAGACGAGCACTTGGGAGCGGGAGGCTCAGATGCGTGCTCAGTACCGCCTTTGTATCCCTAAGTTTGTGGTGAAGCTTTACGGGGACGTAAAGCCCTGTGGTGGGAGTAATGTAAAAACCCTTAAATTTCAAGGAATTTTTTTCTTATTTTTCGTTGGAATTTTACAAGAACGCAGCTTCTGACGGCACCTGATTCCGAGGTCCGGTGTGCCCGGAATCATTTTCCGAAGTTTGGCTCGGGTACGTTAAGTGAACGAACGAGCGGGTTTTTCTAACTTTTGAACCGGTGCTCGGAATCGAATTCCGAGGGCACCGATGAAATCGCAGCGCCGGTATTTGATTAGAAACGCCTCTTCCAGAGTTGTGTTTGCTCGGTTGTGGTTTTTAATTTTTGGGTTTTAAGTTAAGAAATAAAATAAAAGTTGTGCGACAATTTTATTTTTATTTGTCACTTAAATCCGCTTAAAGACCACTTCAAGATGTTTAAGCTGAGTTGATGCGGATAGGGTGCTATCCAAAAATATCCTACCCTCTTGGTAGGATATTTGTGAGGTGGGGCCCGCACGAGCCCCCACCGTTTCTTTTCCGCTAAGTAACGCACCCGCGAAAACCCGTCATTATGAAAGTCAACTGACGTGTTTTCTTATTTTCTTAACTCACCAATTAATTGGGCGGTTTATTTCGTTGAATTAATTCTACGAATTAATGGTTCGTTACTTATCTCTTTTTTCGTTTGTTGGCGTAATAATAAAATAAGACCAACGCACGACTTCTGGAAAAATGCTCGTGGAGAGGTTTGACAAGTTTTGTGCCTTCATCCTCCTTCGCGAAGAACGCAAAGAACACGAAGAACGCCGGTCTCCGACGAAGAACGCCGAACCCGCGGAAATCAACGACGCGACGCCGTGTGCCGCAATGCCGATGTTTCCTCTCCCGCGACATTCCTCAATCTGCAAGAAAATATTCAATCATCCATTGAGTTCATCGACGCGCACCGTATTCCGCGACGACGTGATGCCGTTCCACGACGACGCGACGCCCTTCTGCGACGACGAGACGCCCTTCCGCGACGACGAGACGCCCTTCCGCGACGCGACGATCGCCTCCTTCCGCAGCGATCAATTACGCGAAGAACGCGCGTGCGATGAGTTGACGAGGTAGGGGTTGTTGTGAAATAAATTCTTTTCCCGTGATTGTTTCTTTTAAAGCAAAGAACCCGGATCAAGTTCAATTTTAATTCTATTAAAATTGTGCCTTGCCCTTATTCATGTGTTGAATAATTCTCCCGACTGTTATTATCTAACGCGGAGGGTGCGAGCCAAACGTACACGGCCCGACAACTCTCCGCCGTTCTTCGTCGTTGAGCGGATTTGACGGGCGACAACAAACGTGACGCAAGGGGAGATTTGATGATCCCGCAGTGAAGAACGGAACCCTGGAGGAACAGAGGCGCAGACGAGAAGGAAAACGGACCACCAGAGCAACTCCGGTGGCCCGCGGAAGCCACCGGCCCGCCGCCGGACAAGGCCGCCGCAGCTGAAACCGTGGCTGTGGCGGCGCCAGCGGACCCGCGGCCGCGCGGGTCCGGCACACATGTGGGACGCGGCCTTTGCCGCGTCCGTTGACCAGGGCGGCCCCCCGCGGGGGCCGCAGTGCTGTCGTGCGGGGGTAGCGAGCCCTCCGCGCTGCTCGGCCGAGCCAAGCCGGACCGGGTCCAGCCGGGTTCGACCGGGTCGGGTCAACCCGGTTCGGCCGACCCAGGGGGGGTGGTGCCGGGTCGGCCCAGGCCCAGACCCCCGTCTTCGGACCATTTTCGGTCTTTTGACCGTAACATGAGCTATGGGCCTCCGATCGATGCGCCGTTAGCGGAAACGTGATCCTTGTATCGAGACGGTCGTTTCGGTATATTACACTCAAGGTTTCAGAATACTCTGGGTTCAGCCTGGTTGGGTTGTACACGAAACCAACCGGGCCTTCGGAGCGAAAACGCTCATATCTTGAGCTTCGGACGTCTGATTGACGTGCCGTTGACTTTGGTGGTTTCCTCTAAGTGAGGCAGCTCTTTTGGCTCACTCCGCCCGAGGTTTGGACGTAGGTGTAGTACGGTCGGGTTGGTTTTGCCTTAAAAACCAACCGGACCCCTGGGACGAAAAAGCCAATAACTCTCAGACCGGGCGTCCGATTGACGCGTCGTCTGCGACATTGAGTTCCTGTTGACGATACAGAACTTTTGGATACATCAACTCTGGACCTTGAGTCAGTTGATGTATCAGCCTCTTGGCTCGTGGAGCGGACCCTCTCGAACGAGCTTGCTATGTGTGGAACCCTAGAGCTGGATGTTACTGCTGCTGTGACGACGATGACTGTACAGAGATCATCAGTGGATTCGACTGCGACGATGATGAAAACCGTACGGGAATCCTCCGTGTTTTCGGCAGTGACTACTACGGTACATCTTGGGATACGTCAACTCCGGACTACATGTCAGTTGATGCATCGACCTCTTAGCTCGTGGAGTGGACCCTCCCGGAACGAGCATGCCATGGGCGGAAACCCTAGGGACGGTTGAGACATGACGACTGCTGATCGAATGACAGAGGTGCGCTTGGTTGTAGCGGCACAGGGGAGCTCTTGGTTGTAGCGACAGATCCACGACAGAGGTGCGCTTGGCTGTTGCGGTATAGGGGAGCACTTGGTTGTAGTGGCAGGCCCACGACAGAGGTGCGCTTGGTTGTAGCGGCACAGGGGAGCGCTTGGTTGTAGCGGCAGACCCACGACAGAGGTGTGCTTCGTTGTAGCGGCACAGGGGAGCGCTTGGTTGTAGCGGCAGACCCACGACAGAGGTGTGCTTGGTTGTATCGGCACATGGGAGCGCTTGGTTGTAGCGGCAGACCCACGACAGAGATGCGATTGGTTGTAGCGGCACAGGGGAGCGCTTGTTTGTAGCTGCAGACCCACGACAGAGGTGCGCTTGGTTGTAGCGGCACAGGGGTGGGCTTGGTTGTAGCGGCAGACCCACGACGGAGGAGCGCTTGGTTGTAGTGGCACGGGGAAGCGCTTGGTTGTAGCAGCAGGCCCATAGTACCTGATAGGTGGAGAACTACAACAATCCAAGGTAAGAGGGAAGCGCTTGGTAGTAGCGGCATAACCACTGTACTTTATGGAGAAGGAGTTTCCCAATAGATTTGGGTTCAAATTCATGATCGATCTTGTGTGGGTCTTTGCGAGGGTCAGTACCTACAGATCCTTTGTGGGTCCGACGGCTTAGATGAATCAGTGGCTACATCTGATCATCTCTAACGTCATACGAAGAAGTACCTGCATGAGCTGAATCTTGTGTTACTCTCATTTTTGGATTGTGTTGTACTATCCTGTGTGGATTTACATTTTTATTTCATTCGTGGACTGGGTTGTGCTTGGGCTCGGATGTTGGAGCCGAACGGGAATTGATGACTTGGGTATATGTATGGGCATATATCTAAGCAGTGTCAGATGTTACTTCGTGATTGTATCTTATCCCTTGTGGTTTATCCTATGAGGATTTCGGGAGACCTTCGGGGGTCTCGGGGTCCCTACTTAGTAGCTTATACTCACACCTGCACGGGCTATGCCCGCACTTCGTTGTGTTGGTTGTAGACGACAGACAACGCTGATCGTGGTCGAGGTTGGCGGAGAAGGATGGTACCTGGAGGTGGACCACTGGGTGGGACGTACTCGGAGCGGACGACTGAACCGAGGAGCTCTGGAGGCTATCTGTACCGACTCTTCAGGTGGGACTTCCAGAGGACGGCTCGACGCTGCGGATATTCTTTTCAGTTGCTATTTTTCCCTTCAATTGTACTTTACAGTTGGGCTTGTATTTCCGGCCCCTTTTACTTTCAGCACAGCTTGTTACAGTTTTTACTTAGTGTTGTCTCTTTCCGCTTGCTTACTCTGTGGTGGTTGTTTACTTTACAAAGACAATTCCTTCCCTGTTTATCGGGATTTACGCCTTGGTGCTAGTCGTCAGCCCCTGGCCTATGGAAGGCGGGCTTGGGGTAGTCACGGCACGGGCCCCGAGGACGGGTCGTGACAAGGATACACCATATAAACCCTGAAACACCTTATCAGAGTTTCACTCATAGGTAAATATTTTATAGAGAAACCATTACCTACTTGTATCTAGATAAGGATGTATTTCATCGAAATCTCAAAAAGCTCTAAATTATCAATATTCATGGACATTCTTAATTACAAATCCTCAATGTCTATCTTAGGGTAATTTTATCTAATGAGAGTTTTTCAATATCTTGTTTCCAAAGAATGTACTAAAAACCTTTGATACCAACTGTAATGCCCCGACCCTAATTACCAAGAGTTGGTGCATTATTACATAACATTATCATGATCACTAGAGATAATGTCCTGAATGACCGATATGTTAAGTACCCCTAGAAATATTAGATACATACATAAGTTTTACGTTACATTATGAAATAATAAAACTTCATCGTTTCTCCTTTTAACACACTCATATCCCATATCCTATCCATTTAGGTCAATAAAAATATACTTCTTCACATCCTGGAAAAAATATAACATAAGAAAGGGGTGGTCTCAGATGCCCAGTAAGGATAATAATATACCAAAAACATTTATATTATGCATAACCATTAATGGAAATTTATAAGACTAAAACAAACACCTTTTAAACAAAAACATCAGTATAATATGGAAAATATAAATCCAATAATGCCATTTACATATTCACATGGATATTCTACTAGTCAAATAATCACTTGTAATATGAATAACTAATTACATAATGATGGAATGCAAAATGTCAGATATAAAAACCACATTGTCAAGTCCTCATTCCATGACTACAAATAAGATATTGTCATGGCCTTGTACCGAGACAGTAGTTTTTCTCATGAGACCTACTGATGCATCAAGGAGCTATAGTAGGCTCCACCTATCACATACTAAGTCCAATGCATTCCTCATATGAAATGGTTTGAACATAACTTAAACATTCGTGTGAAAACTAGTTTACAAAATGTTAACAATTTAACCATGAAGAGTGAATGGTATAAAAATAACACATCCATTTTCAAAAAAATCACCAAACCATAAATACAATATGGAAGATTGAATCATAATAAATCAACTTCAATCAAGTTTAAAATCCATCAATGGATATTGACATTGATTAAATAAAATTTTATTGAGGGAATATCCATTTCTATTTTAAAATAATTTAAAAGTAAAATAATTATAAAAGAAAACATTTATTTTGAAGATATTATTATAAGAATATAATGGAATCTATTAAGGTGTTATAATAGTGGAAATAGCTGCACCCACCATTTAAGTTAAAAAACATTCTTACCTTTATTTGTCGAAAGGCTCTTAGAGTACCTTGATTGTAAAAAGACGGAATAATTCCTTCCAAAACATTTTATAAATATTAAAACAAGTGTATAGATTACTTTAAACCATATTCTAGGAAATATTAAAAATGTTTTTAAATACATTTTTTAGAAACACGAATGAGGATGACAACGAAATCGTATTATATACTTTCGTAAAAACAACCTCGGATAATAAAGAGATTGTAAAGTTAACCCTTACTTTGTAATTTTCCTTGGTTGAGGGAATGTTAACCTCATTTATTTTTTTTAAATAATTTTTATTAAATTATACAAGAACCACATACTTAAATATGATATCATATATGATATTCTTATATTTCATTGTTAATAATAATTCAGTAGTATCATTGTTATGGTAGTTAATTGATTAATTTATCTTTATAAGTTTTGTTACATTAGACATTTTTGTTATGAATTGGATGTATTTGATTCATATTTATAATGATATTATGTTCTTAAACATTATTTTTAATCATAAAATGAAAATTATTCTTTAATGGTTGCGATGGGGAAATTAATCCTTTCACATTCATGGAGACTGTAATCCGTACGTGGGCAAGATCGACAATATCATTTTATTGATTGAGAAATCATTTGTAATTAGATGTAATATCATATATAAAGAATCATTAAAATGTTAAATTTATTATTTACATCAATTATAGAAATTATTACACCCATACAAATAATGATGAGTTGAATAACAAACTACACCACGACATGGAGACGGTAAGCCGTATATACGCACATATGATGAATTTTTCATTAATAGGATGGATAAAATAATGAATATGGTTGTAACATACTTATAATAACATCAAAATATGTATAAGGGACTAGAAGTGTTATTTTTGTATAGAAACAACAAAGAAAGAGGAAGTGGAAGAAGAAAAGAACATTGATAGAGGTGATAAAATTATTACATTTTCATCAGGTGCTTCATTTTTATATGATAAAAAGGATTTCGTAGGTTGGTTTTCTAATAAATGTAAGGAGTATAGGTTTCAATGATGGAATTTGGGAAGATATTTTAGCATGGGATGGCCAAGACAAATGGATTTGGAAGTGTGATTAGAAGATAAGGGGAAGTACCTTTTTATAAGAGAGGTGAGGGTCACTTTAAGAAAAGTTTGAAATATTAATTTATTATACAATAATATTCAGTTTATAATGGCTCCAAAAGAATTTATTTCGAGGCTAAGGTGGGGTTGGGTCGAAAAACTCTCAACCAATATGTTTTAGAAATGTTTAAGTCACCATATTAACCTTATCATTTATATTTTACTCTTAGTTAAACAGTTTAGCTTTTACAATGTCATCTTGTGTTATTATAATAAATCATTAATAAACATAATATAAAAAGTCAAGAGAACACCCAACTGGTTCATTAGTGACATATATATAATTATTTAAGTTCTTTTTATAATCCTTAGATTTTTAGGAATTATATATCATTTAATAATATAGTATTTGTTTTAAAAACTCATTTATGTCAATTTTGACAGTATTTAGTATTTGGTGTTTGGGAAAGTCAAAACCACATGATTACTTCGAAAAAAATTAAATATATCCTAAAATTTCATTTTAATCGTGAAAATTCGTGTTATGCATCATAAGTATAAATTATCATTTATTGGGATATTTATAATCTCAATTTTTTAATCATTCATTAATAAGGTAATTACTACAACATCATTGTGACATAAATAAATTTATGTATTTAATGTAAAATAATAATAAACATAATACCAATATGTGGGAACTATTTTTAGCTTTCTAATTAATATTTTTTTTCCAATTTATCATATGTATAACCCTATGTTAAAAATGTTTTATTTATGAAAATTTTAATTTAACACTTTTAACTCTTCTTTAAATATAATAATAAATGTTCTAATATAATCCAAGTGGATCAAAGGGGATCATATTTTATTACTATGGTTGATTTTGGTCAAAATACAGATATCCAATAGAATTAGTACATGTGTTAGGAAAATTATAATCTTATTTTAACCTTTAATTACCCGATTTAATTTTTACCGTGGTAAATAAAATTTAAAAGTTACTATTCACCAAAAATTATTTTCATCCTCTTGAACCAGAATTTACTTACTGATGTCAATCATGTCTCTTGGATTTTTGATATTCAATTCAAAGAACTGGTAAAAGTATGTTTAATGCGAATTTGTAAATGTGCCTAGAAGGTGGAGAAAAGACGTTAAAAAGTTAAATAAACTTTTATACGTCTAATATTATTATAAAATGACTCAAATAAATTATTTTGAACTAATATTAGTATTATTTATCTATTTTTACTTAAAATTAATTTAAATAAGTTAAATAATTATTTAAATAAATGTCAATTTTAACCAATAACACAGTGTTTTTCACAATTCATCAAAACTTAAAAGTGTTTAGAAAAATACCAAAAAATCACCCTAAGCTAATTTTTATATTCAAAATCAAAAAATGAATCCCATGTTGAAAAATAAAATTTTCTAAAATTTCAAAAACTGGATATTACTATTCATAATGGCTAGTTTGATTGGTCGTGGGGTGCTAGAACTCGATGTTGTGTATAACACAATCCATTTCATTATTCAAGGGAAATATATCGTGGATGCTTGGGGTGTTACACTTATGTATCTTGTTGATTCTTCATGGGGAAAACTTATTCATGAACACTTTATTATTGGTTCACCTATATAGCACCCCAATGAATTGGGAAATGTTTAGTTTCATGAGGCCTCATGTTGGGACTGATATTGAACATGATTTCATTATGGTACTTTGTCCTCAATGTGAAATAGTCTTCGATGTTAACCTTGACTCTTGATTATATCATTTTGGGTATTGTTGTAACATTACTACGATGTCATGATTATATGTCCACATGATCTACATGTTATTCATCTTTATTTTTATTTAGGTTCCACGCTGCTTTATGGCATCATGTTATGACTCTAACCCCTGTACTTTTCTTTATTCCGATGTGTATACCCTCATTATGTTTTTTATCTCACCCCATTTTTTTATGTATTCCCCATGATATCTATTTTTTAGATCAATTAATGTTATCTAATAAATATGGCTAATTAAAATAATTAATTTTTATTCTATTTCCATATTTTCAATTTTTTTATACATAATATTTTAAAGACACTAGATTCTAGGATACATGGAAGGTAATTTGATTGTTAATTATGATTAAAATCATGTAATAATATGTTCAAAATTTTCGGGTCTGTATAATATTTGAAAAAGTTAGACCCTTGTATATATCCGGCTGGATAAATGACATTGATATCAGATGAGGATTTTTGACAATGAATTATGAATTAACCTCATCCTAATCCCAAAATATCATCAAATGGGATTCAATTAATCTCAATTATCCCATCTACCCAAATGATATAGGGTTATGAAATGAATGAAAATAATCTTATAGGTAAAATTATGATAACTAATCAGCATGTGTATCATGTGTCTCACTCGGAATTGATGGGTTTTTGATAGGATAAATCCATCTGTTTTCATTTGGGAAGATCTTGGATTCATGAACAAGCAGTGACCCCTTTTTCATACCACAAATGGAAAAAATATTATACCAATGGACAAATTTATACATTTGATGGAAAAAATACAAATTCAAATCGTTTTAATGATAGTACATTGATTCAGGATTCTATCATAAGGAAGGGAAATGGTCCATGGATGACAATTTCACTCAAATCGGTGCCTTGAATGGAATGGAGATGTTCCCAGATAACCCTTTCAAATAGTTCAGTGAATAGTAAATTATTTCCATAAATCAAGTCAGTGTGGTAGGCACTAATTCAATCAATTATTCAACGACTTCTGTTATGTGAGTTGTGACAACAAATCCCAATAATGTTTTAGGGGATTTTAAAAATCTTCGAAATAATGATAGCGTGGATGAAAATTCCTTCATTCCATGACATTGACTCTACCATGAACATGTTCACTTAGTTGGGATGGAAGAAGTTTTCACATAAATAAGATAAAAGGAAGAGGCTTATCCTCATTCCCTCATTTCCCATTTGGAACTCAATGATGGCCTTATACTAGAAAGTGAGCTCAAATGGAAAGATTCATATTTTTAATGTAAAAATATCAACTCTTATCCTATATCAAAAGGGATTTCTCCATCACCAACTTCTCAAGAAGTGGTGGAAGAGGTAAATCATGGAGAATAGGAAGAATATAAAGACCTCGTTGATTCCCCTCACACATTTGAGGATGGTGTCTCCACCAATGTTGATTAATTAAGATAATATAATTTGGGAACTTAAGAACATCCATGACCAAATTTGATTGATATATCCTTGACCCATGAATAACATGAGTTGAATACATCCTTCATAAAGAATCATAGGGATGTGTTCCCTTTCAATTACATAGATATGTCAGGCCTTGACCCCATGGTGGCCACCCATCACTTGGGTTTTCAAGAATACCATAGAGGATACATGTAGCAAGCTAGAAGGACAAACCTAACTAATGCCTCCAATATTGAGACTGAAGGGGGTACCCTCATAAAGTATAACTTCATTCAAGTGGTATAGTATCCAAAATGGATATCCAACAATGTCCCTATAAAGAATAAGAATAAGAAAATATGATTTTGTATTTATTTCAGATATCTCAACTAGAATTGTCCAAATGATAAATTGATGGTTCCAATCCGAGAAATTCTAATTGATATAGTAGACGGTTATTAATACCTATTCATTTTTGGTGGATATTAACAGTACAACAACATTTGGATGGCCCTATAAGATGAAAAATGTACCACCTTAAGGGCCCATGGGGTATTCTACTATCCAGTAATGTCCAATGGCTTGGAAAACACTGACTCCACATACCATTTGTCCATGAATACATTTTCTAACCATTAATGGGAAAAATTATTGATATATACATTGACGATCAGGTGGTTAATAGCTGATAGATTTTTAGCATTTAGCTGATTACGAGGCCATCTTCTACATGCTATGAAAACATAGCCATAGGTTGAATCCCTTAAAATGTACTTTCAGAGTAACATGAGGAAGGTTTCTCTTTTTGATTATATGACATCACATAATTTATGTTGACTAAGATAAAAAAAAATATTTCCTTGGCTTCTAACCTCCTCAAAACCATAAATAAATGAGAGGAAATCAAGGAAACGTTTCTTATATTTGTTACTTCATTTTCCACCTTAAAGGAATGTGTTTTCCATCAACATGACTGATTAAGAAGTAAATCACATATCAATGAACCTGTGACTATCATGAAGCATTTAAAAGCATCAATAAATACCTCTTGAGTTAACTGGTATTAATTCCACTCATTGAGGGGAAGACACTCATCCTATATGTGAATGTATTGAAGAGATAACTAGGAACCATATTTTCACAAAAGAATCGTGTTGGGATTAAAAAAAACATTATTATCTTAGCCGAACCATTCTTGACACTGAGACTCATTATTTAGATATTAAGAAGATCTTCCTCGCATTAATCTTAGAGGTTTCGAAACTGAGGGACTACTCGCAACCCCACAATGTCTAAATTGTCCCTCGTAATAGTCTACTAAAATATATCCAAAATATTCCTATGTTGGCTGGTAATATAGAATTTTGGTAATTTATCATATAGTAGATAGATTCATAGATCGTACCACCAAATGAAGTGAAATACTATCCTTTTGAAAAATAAATTACATAACACCCTTCTTCAGAACCAATGTCACCATTTATTGAATTTCTGGTTTAAGATATATTCTATATTCATGGAGGCAGCCAAACATGGGAAATGTATTTTGGCAGTTCATCCTTCCACCCAATAGAGAGGAGAATATATGATACTAAACTCATGAATATCAGGTTAGGGATCATTTTTATCTCCCAAGAAGAAGTAGTTTTACCTTACTCTATCCTATTATAATAAGGATATAAAAATAATGAAGACTAACATCCTGCCATCATCATAGCACTCTAACTGGATCTCCAACTACATGTAGACCACTTAAAGGTTAATGGAGAATTATTATTGGTAATAAAACATATCAACATGGGTTATTATATAAATAATATAATCAAACATATTGCCTATATCTAAGGGCTGGTTGTAGAATTTCCCTCCGAGCCAACATTGACCCATGTACTGTGATCATAGAATTCCCTAGAAGATACTTTTTAAAATGTAGAAACCACACTGGAAGATCCAAACAAGGATGAAACAGTCATCAATATTGTGTATCGATGAATGGTTTTACATTTTTTAGGAATTTATAATATAAGAGATTAATGATGCCAGTACGTTAAATTAACCATATGGCCCTACCACTAGATGGATGATGCCAATAATGAGATCCATTTAATAAGGCTCAATACAACATGATAGAGATAGGAAAGAGATAATCTGGTAGTGATCATCCATCATAACTCTCTATGATGGACCAAATCAACAGAATGTGTACTAAATACGAGGCTTCAATGGAGTCATTCTCAAATTTATTGATAGAGAAGAGACCATTATTCTCATGAACAATGTATGCATCTAATAATGTGATGTCCATTAGTGAGGATACATGTTTTTAATTCAAATACTATGTCTTGGATAAATAAAGCATTCAATGATGTGGGATTGTGCATAATTCATCAAGAAGATTAATTTCATCCCTGTGTATTCCAACATCATCCATTAACAAATATATTTCTCACATAGATTCAAATAATCCTGTCCATTCTCCAAATGGGAAAAGGATGTTGTGAGACCATACCTCCGCCTACATACAAAAAGTTAAAATATATCATAACAACTACCAATGTATTCTCCAATTGAGCTAAGGTAATACCCCTCAAAGAATTCAGGTCCAAAACCATTTTTAGATTCATGATTGCCACCATAATTACTAGATATGGTGTCCATTACAAAATACTGAAGGACAATAGAACTATATTCTATTATTCTGAAGTGAATAATCTATATAATGTGTATAATTTCAAACCCAAAAATTCATCCAAAAATCCTAAAATGGATTATTGATTGACAGATTCCTTAACAAAACGCCTTTGTACATACTTTAGAAAATACCAGACAATGATAAAAATTCTTGGACTAAGCAGATCTTACATGGCTTATTGGATTTCTAGACTACAACATGTACTGCCACATGAGTGAACCCCTACTCACTGATATATAGAACACATGTATTCCTAGACACTAAGGTCTAGTTTCAATCACTCCATGTTTCTATATGTGGTATCCATGGATGACCAATATAAAAAACGATTGGAGGAATTGGAATGATTCGATAAAATGTAACTTCATACATTTCATCACTCAAAGGTCTACAAAAATCTAATAGCACGATCCATTAATAATAATCCCCACCTTGGATCCTTCCCCCAATGAGAACTTGAATTCATCCTCAGAACTCAGAGGATACTCGCAACGAATCCTTAAAACATGAACCCATGTGGGATGGATCTTACTCCATTCTAATGTTCTACTCTAATGGATATTTTACCATAATCTCAATGAATGGAGAGATCTTTACGGCTCCCACCAATTCAAGATTGCTGAGTAAATAATTTATGTAATCACATAGATCTAGTGTGATCTATATGATGTAAAACTATGTAGTTGGTCCTTCTCTCATGACCATTAATGGTTTGACATAATTTCTTTGTTTCATGATGCCAAACTTCATGGAATCATCATCCTTGTCACAATATGACAAACTACATGACATCTCTATAATGACACCAAACTCTATCAATGAAAATTTCCATCTCATACTTTTTTCATATACTATGGATCCCTTAAAATAACTTATATAACATGACAAAATTATCATAAATAATGATTGAATTAAATAAGTGGATTATCTAGAAGTTAATGAACCTATACCGGTGAAATAATTACATGACCTCAAGAAAGTAATATGTATATTATGAATAGTAAACCGTCCCAATGAATACTATCATCACCCATGAATGTATTAATAAATGTTACACACCTTATAATTGAATGAATCATATAATTATATCATATTATAAGTCAATGCATTTTTCAAAAATTGTTTAATTAAGTGTTGGTATTTTTGTAAGTCATTAATAATTATTTATAATTTTATAATTAAGAAAATGATTTAAATGAAAATAAATTTTCCTAAAGAGTATTATTAATTTATTATTTTTAGTCTTATGATTTTAAGATTATTTAATGATACTTTAGTTAATTTTAACGAGTGGTATAAAATTAGATATAAATTAAAAAAATATTTTACGAGTAAATGATGTTTTCTTAGAATTTTAATTTCTCATATTCAGAAAATTATTTCAAAAAATTGAATTTTATTTTTAATTTTACACATTGAAAAATTGTTATGGTAAATTTGTTATATTTTTCTAAAATACTAGAATTGTTTTGTCAATAGTAAAATATGATAATTTATGATATATGTAAATACATGATTTATTGAGTCATATGTGATTTATGGATAATGTAATCCCATAATCGCAATCTATAAATCCTTATTTTAATATATATAGATATATATTTGATAATTCTTAAAATATTAATATTTTTGTGCCAAAATAATAAGAAAATGACTGAAATATTCAACAACCACCCCCCTCCTCCACTATAACAACCACCCCTCACCACCACATCCATAAAATCTATAAACCATTAATCATGTCAAAATTCACCCCAAATTCTATTCCATAGTCTCTTCCCATGTCCATGAGTTATTGGTATATCCAAAAGGCCAAAATTTCACCCCTTAAGGGGGTTCCCATGTAGCATAATTCATGTGGTAAACCCACTTCCTTTTTCTTTTATTTTCATTTCAATTTATTTGATTTTATTATTATCTCCTTAAAACAAATGTCCTAATGATCATGATAAATCCAGTATCATATATATATTGGAAAGATATCATTTTAATCGAATAAAAATACTCCAACACCTTTCTCTCTCTCTCTCTTCTATTTAAAAAATGAAATCATCATCCAAGAGGTGCTGATTTATAACCTTTGTGGAGGACATATTTTTGTTCTTCTATTTATTCATAAGGGATGGTAATGAAACTATTTTAAATAATAAAAAACAATATAAAATATGTATTAAAACTTATATTATTTTCTTTATGTATCATATTTACATAATACAAAATGATAAAACAAAATGAGTTTGTTGTGATCTATAACAGCCATAACAATGAAAATGATTATCAATAAATATATTATCTAATAATTCATACTCATAACATATAAAAATGATAAATATAACCATTTAATATTATATATTTTCATTAATTTTCATATAAATTATATACTAGATAATTATACTTATTTCACAAGAACTTCGATACTCGTATACAATTACATTGATCGTGAAAACCAAGGACACAAATCCTCTCGAGAAATAAAATGCATCTTATAACTCATCAAAAAAAATAACTCAATGAAATTATATTAAATCAAATAAATTTTTATTAGTTTATGAAATAAAAAATTAATGGATTTTATTTTATTGTACAGGATGTTAATGTCATGTCCAGAACACATTCAGACATAAGGTAAGGGCTTTCCTCCCGAACCACTATTTTCATCCAAGTTATGATTTATACATCTATACACCAATGTAATTCATAATTATTATTATATACTTTTAATAAATTATGTTTACACATTAGAAAATATTTATTCTAGATTATTTAATTTTTCATTTATAAGAAATACACGTTTTTTATTGTTACCTTCAATTATCCTTGATACTCTACACCAATTAAAGGGAACATCTTGATTACTTACACATTTCATGTACCATACATAATAAGTTTTAAAACAAAATTATTTTAAAAAAATCACTTATTTTTTCATGAAAATCTAGATTTTTTATTTACTAGTTTTATACAAGATATTAAGAAAAATTAAAATGATTTTTCCAAAAGAACTATTGTTTGGAATGTAAAAGTGGTATTTCTGTAAAGAATTACTCATCTATTTTATTAGAGTATTTTAATCTATTTCAACACATGTAGTCAATTCTATTCATTATTTATATTGATATCTTATTTTTTTCATCTACTCTATTTTATTAAATTATTTTGACTTGTTTGACTATGGATGTGCTATCCTGATACAATTAACCATGCTACTCAGATTGGTTAGTGATTATGATTACATATTGTGCTAATTTATTTACATTTCAAATGTTAGGGTTATTTATGTTCAACAAAATTCATAAGTGGAATTAATTGGACTAAGAAATTGATTTTTGGGGCCCTTAGAAGCCCTTAGATAGATCATTAGGTCTCACGAGACAAAACATATTTGGGTTTTGGATGAGTCCATTCCCTATTATTTTTAGACATCTTGATCGAGGCCTTGAATATTTTCTTCAGATGTTCTATATTATTATTTTCCTCATTATAATATTATTAATTGATAAAACATGTGATATTTTAATTGTATAATATCCATTAATAAGGTCCCTTCTCTTATGATCAATTATGTATGTTTATTTACATTGATTTTAATCCCACCATATTGTCCAATTTTTTATTTTAAAAGGAATTTATTTTTAGTTGTTAAACATACATAATGTTTATTTTTATAAAAACCATCCCTGTATTACATACCCTTAAGGAGAATCTAAGAACCCCTTTCTTATGTTTTATTTTTTCCAGTATGGAGAAATAAAAATAATTCTAAATGACATGTAGTGATATTCATGTTCTTATGGATGTTTCCAATGGAATTTCTATATTTTATTTTCCATTAAATATGTAATGTAAATATTGTGTTTGTATATTTTATTTACAAAGCTACTAAGATATTCAATCCTTCGGGATGAAACATCCTTGTAATCGTAACAATTTAATAATGTAAGGCATAAGAACTGAGTTACTAGGGTTTGGGTCTGGACAATATGGTACTAGTCATATGACCAAAAACAGTATGAGATTCTTTATCCTCAATGAATGACATTAAATTATAGGATTAATGTCTTTCTAAATAAATGTAATGAAACCACCAATGTACCTAAAATTGATGCATTCCCCACAGTCCCTTAAAAACGAGAATCCATATTAGTTATATTTCCCAATCACATCCTTATAACCCCTCAGTGGGTTGAGATTCCCTATTGGTTAGACATGAGGAAGAAAGGATGTGTAGATCTCGTGCATAAGACCACATCACATCATTTCCACTCCTAGTGGAACTTGGGACCACAATATGGGTATAAATTCCAATAATATTACATCCTTATCACAAGACATTAAACGTCATAGCCAAAATTCTCAATGCATAATGAAAAACATTTCCATCTTCTCATGAATTATGTGTTGATTGACTCTTATTCCAATATGACACATAGTGACACCCA
The DNA here is from genome assembly GCA_963277665.1 of Viscum album. Taxonomy (NCBI): domain Eukaryota; kingdom Viridiplantae; phylum Streptophyta; class Magnoliopsida; order Santalales; family Viscaceae; genus Viscum; species Viscum album. The sequence goes on from OY728163.1 coordinate 95,022,325, forward strand.
GATTGTCAATCATGGGACTGGCTGAAAAAAAATAGAGCCCACTTTCCCTTTGTAGTAATTTCATAAGCAAAGGTAACCATTTCCAAAACTACATGTGGCCTTATTTATATTTTTATGAGATACATTGTGGCACTTAGATTACATATCCAATGTCCAACCATAATGATAAAAAAAACCTATTTTCTCATATGTCGGAATCACACATACACAAGGAACATTTCTAGAAATATATATGTCTTGGTTCACATTAAAATGATATATGTATCGATGTCTAGAATTTATATCTAGTTACTCACCATCATTTTTGAACAATTCAAAACCCCATTTCCCCATGTCAAATCTTGATTAGTGTGGAGAACTAGATTTTTGAACTACATGTTGAATGATTCTTTCTAAAACTAGATATATAGAGATTTCCATGTCCTATACCATGATCTAGCCACAATAAACCATTTCAAATCTAGAATCATATTTACTTTCTACATGACATTAAACTGCACATTTTTTGATGTACTACATATAGAATTATTATTTCTTCAGTGATATATGTAGTAACGCCTGAATCACCAATATTGGACCCATCCAAAATTAATACAAAAAAATACTTATCTGAGTGCATGGGTTATACCTAACCATGAAATATTTTATGAACTACACATGGAATGATTACCACACCAATGAGATATGTAGTGATGCTAAGATTTCAAGTCTCGTGATATGTAGCGATGCTAAGATTTTTAGTCTCATGTCTATCCACAATAAAAAAATTCCCACACTCTATGTGTACGATTCATAACATCACAAGGAACCCTTAATGAACTATGTTTGGTATGATTATTTCTATAATAGGATATGTATTGATACATGTATTCTCATCACTGAGACTAGTCATACTATTTTCTCTACTTCAAATATGTTCATCTTTGTCCTTACAGAATGACACTAAACTACATGCGATTTCAAGAAATATGTATGGATCAATTCTCATCCTAATGAAAAAGGTAGAGACTCTTATATCCTAACTTCTATTCCAACAACCAAAAAATACTAAATTCCTCTTACATTCCCTTATAAATAAATTGTGTAGTAGAATAAATCTTTTCCACTGATTATTTATATCCCTAAGAATACCTCATGTGACTTTAGTACTTTTGGTAACAGTGTTCCCTCCACGAGTAAGTCCCATATATTCACATTGGGTCTATCATGGTCATATATTCAAAACCATAAAAAGAACACCATATGTTCCCATCTCCTTATAATTAACAAAAATATATCTTGAAGAACTATGTGTAACATGATTATAATTCGAACGAGATATTTAATGATGCTCGAATCTCCAATATTGGCTCCATCTTTGACTATAAAGCGAAATTCCCCTTTTCCGTGTGTAAAAACCAAAACATCACAAGAGAATTTTTCATGACTATTTTTTTCTTGATTTTCATTTTAATGATATATTTATTTACATTCAAATATTCAATATTGGGCTTAACCACTACATAGTAAATGAAATTACCCCACTCTCCAATGCATGATCTTTATCTATATGAGATGGTCCAATACAGATTCTCGCTCTATGCATGAGCTCATATTAAAAACCATTTTTTTACATACAAATTTTACCATCTTGGATGAAAATTTTTTTAAAAGTATATGTGGATTCATTCATTCTTTGAAAATATACAGAGTGACACTCAAGTCCCATTCCCTAGCCCATTTGTAGTATTCCCCTTCTCTTCATGATGATACACCTTCATGCTTACCGCATGATGTTAAACTGCATGGCTAATGTCATGAATGAATGACTATAAACATCATGGTAACTCATGAATTATGGATTTCATGTTTCTTATTCCAATGAAATACATAGGGATTCCTAGGACTCATTTCGTAGCCCCAAACATAAGGTAAAGAATAGTAACCACTTTTCTATGTACAAACAAAGACTTATGTATGATAACAAAATTTGGGTCCCCTCATTAGGGGGTCCACCTAGGAAAAAAAGACGTCCCATTCAATATATGAGTCAAATATACATAAGGGGTGCTAAAAAATGTTCAATATTTGTCCAAACACATCTTTTGTGACTGAAAATATGCCACCAATGCATCATACTCCCAATATTGTACTATTTCAGAAAATCCTAATATATATCAATCTCCAAATGATATACTTCCATTTAAATGAGGACTCATTTTTCAGATTATGCAGTAACCCCCTTCCCAAATGGATTTTTATAATGTATTCAACAAAATTGGTTGGTTAGCCAATGTATTCCCCTATGGACTATGATATAATCTTCCCATGTTGTCTTTACATAAAATAGCCCACAAACGGGTTTATCAACCAGTGGTAACTTCACTCATGGGACAATCCTCTATTACTCATGTATGTAGTGATGAAATTTGGTTGGAACCCATGGATCAAATTCTATCAATTATTATCCCTTGAATATTTTTCACATAAAATTTATGCCAATACGAATACCCCCAAGACCATGGTTTATGATTTCCTCACTCATTTATGATGTATGTGTGAATGATCCTGGCTCGGAATGCCATATATCACCGATCCTTTCCATAATTATATGTTCCTAGGAATATGATCTAAAACTATTGGAACCATATTTTGTTTGTTTGGATCATTAATACATGGGTATCCTTTACACATAATTATTGGGTAATTTTTACTTGAAATTCTCATCAATTTTTTGGTACCTCCTTCCAAAAACAGATGTCTATTCCTAAGGAAATCCTAATATATAAAATTTCATCATCAATAAATAATTGAATTTTAAAATTCCTAAACACTTTTTATTATAACTATATTGTAACACAACCCAATTGTAATGAAATAAAACAACCCAAAAACAGATTTATCGGCCAAAGTGTGCCACTATGGACTATATAGTAACACGACACAATTTTCTTTTCATAAAACAGCTCAAAAAACATTTTTTTAATCCAAAAATAACTTATTTATTAGGAGAATCATACTCTATCACCATACTTCCTTTTCCATATACCAATACTTGGGTTCGTAAATCCCTAGATTACAACATACAATAATGACATCCTCATAACTTAATAATACAATATATTCCCAAAAATATTACTAAGAATGGTAGAATCAAAAACCATTCAATAAAATATAATCGAATTAAATTGTACCCTCCGTAATTTTTTTTTATGTGAATTTAATCTGCATACCATAATGTCCTTGGTGAATGAATTTAAACTACAAATCATAATGTTATTTTCGAACAACTTTGAACTACATAAAATAACAACCTAGTTACAAGATATAAAACTATAAAATAATACCCTCACCCAAAGATGTTAAACTAAAAGGTTAAGGTCCTAGTTGAACAAAACTATTCTTCATGTTGTTTTAACCACTGGTCAGATCATTCTTTCCCCTCCCTCACATAGTTTTCAAAAAAATATCCCCTATCCACAAAAGTCCAAATCGTGTATGAGCATTATCTCATTCATGGATAATGCCTACAAAAATTATCCCTCCATTATTGGACATATTCACATAAAAAACCACATATAGTGGCATTTATAATTTTATATTTCGATAAACTCCCCTTGTCCATTTTTAGTAGATTTCCATAATTCTCGAGAACTTATTTTCCTAACTATGCAGCAACATTCCCTAGGTGTTTTTTATAAACTATCCCACAAAATGGGTTTGTTAGCAATATGATGCCACTATTGAATATAAAAAACATTAACTAGTTTTATTTTCATAAATCATCCCACAAAACTGGTTTTTCAACAAATGGTATCATCGTCCTCAAGAGAGACCTCCTCTTGTCTCAAATATCGTGTTTTAGATTATAATAACACAAAATCATTTCCCAATATTAATCATTTGTTATCTATTTCAGGTTGGAACTCTGTCCTCCCATAATCATAGTTTGGGTCATCATTTCAAAACCTATGGTCATTATTGTTCAACCTAAAATTCTATTCTCATTAGTCTGACTTGAATGAATTTAAAATACCCAACCAAAATATATAATATTCACCAAGATGAATACCTATAAAGGAAAATGTAGAAAAATTGCAGGTCTTACCTCACTAGGCCTATTCAACATATGGTTCAAGAAAAAATAGTGTTAGAAAAATATATATGTGAAAACCTAGTAAGGATGAAAACCTGAAATGTACAATTTAAAAAAATACATGCATCTCACACCAATTCTTCCAAATATTTGACTTTAAAAAAATAGAGTGACAACAAAAAAAACACAAAATTTCTAATCTTACGCATAAAAATTTAGAAATACTCAATCTACGATTTCTAGTAACCATGGATTTGAGATAAATTATATAATTATCCAACAATTTTGATAACTCCATGTCCCACCAAATGATATTTGAGTGGGTAAAATTCCCCTATGTTTAAAATAGAACAATATTCATTTTCTTCCAAAATAATTTAATTCTAATGTTGGGATTTTGTTTTGACACTGTGATAGGTGTACCACACACAATTTCACTTAATTAATTATGTGGTCCTTAATTAGACACCTAATGTATATTAAGTGTATTAATATATCATTATGACCAAAGGTGATGATTGAATTCCCATGTCTGGTGACCCCAAATGTCATCGACATTTCCAGAAAGGTTTGTGGTATTACTCGACATTTATCCTAGCATTGCTGACGATATGGATGGGACAAGAACGAAGTGTCATGACCATTACAAGATAGTAGAATTGTGCATCAGTGATTAGGTGAAACCACTATAGTAAAGAGTAGCATGTTCTCCCAAGAAACTATTCACACCAACGGTTTACAACACCTACGCAACAGAGAAAGTGTTACCACCCCTCCACGAGGAACCTATGAACACCACATGTGTAGAACTAAAAGGTAGGACACCCTTGTGTGGGAGACCAACACTAAAAAACTATTATTTCGTACTTCTCATACAACCTCAATCAACTAGCGTTCCATAATTTATTTTAAATATAACCCTTAGGATCCACATTTTCACAACTATAAAATCGAAATATACCCCCAATCTGTGACTGCATATCTTCTTCACCCAGGTTTTCAAAAACGCCTCCTAAAGATCTCAAAATATAGTGGAAAGAGATAATTAAGGTGAAAAAGTGAGATAAATGTCCCTTTAGGGTCAAAAATATAAGACACCTATCAAGGAATCCACTTTTCCATTGAGTATAATTGCCAACGTGAGGCCCCTTTCCTTACTAGGGACCTATGGGAGCCTCATCCAAGACAACTTGAGAATTCCCATCATGTTCGATAATGTATAAGACATGAAACATTGTGCATTAACAAACCATGAAATATAATATATGTGCATTGTAATATCATCATTTAATTGGCATGAATGAATAGGAATAACCAAATTACAATATATATATACACATGTATAAGGATCCAAATTAATCAAAAATTTATTGATTACTTATCTAGAAATAACCATTCAATTTTTAAATAAATTTCTATGATGCTAAAAAAATTATTTCGTTCAAAAAAAAGTATATTTATAATAAGAAAATAATATATTGTTTTTTAAAAAAAATTAAAAAAATTATTTTCTTAAATAACTTTTATTTTCGAAATTAGCATATGTTAATTATATTAGGATGCTCTTTTTTAAAATTTAACAAATTTAGTTTTTTCAATGAATAGTGAAAATTCCATATTTATAGAACATAGTATATTCATTTCCTGAATTTAAAAATTTCATTTAAAAAAAATATTTTCATTATACCATTACTTATTTTATATTATGAATAATAAAATTTTGTTCTTTTTAATCAATTTTTTCATAAATTTAACACATAAAAATTATAATTAAAATTGCACTTCTCTGAAAAACTATTTTTATGAAGTTAGTGTGTTTTTTAAATTATAAAATCAAATCGATCACTATTGGTGAATTATATTAATAGAATTTATATTTTATATATTCAATCAAATTTTTTAAATTTGAACAAAATTTGTTTGGCATAGTATAAGAATAAATCAAGTTTTATGTTTAAAACAGTATTTTTCTAAAAGTAGTTTTTGTCACATTTATTAATTTATTCCAATTATATAAATTGAAACATGAAAAATGGATTGAATTTATGATATAAGTAATTTAATATTTTTTATGTATGAACATGGTATTTTTGTTAAATATACATAGTAACCGTGGTAAAAAGTGTAACCTTGTTGAAGGGTAAATCATGTTAATTTAGGATTAAACTATTTATTAGGGTTATAATTATTCATTTCGATTCTTATTTTTCGAAGGGAATGTAAAACACAAATACTTATAGTTTAAATTGATTTTTTGGTGGATTGTTTCATGAATCCATCCTATATAATATATGTGTTAAAAAAGTTTGAAAATATTACTCCCTTAGTATTAAATATCTAGAATTTGTTAACATTAGGAAAAAATATAGTGAATGCTTGTTTATTTTAATTTTGTGCGTATTGAAATTATATTTATAATGGTAATTTATTAATAATTTTTAGTAATTGAATAATAACCTTGAATGTATGCACAACAATAACACAATCTATATTCAGTTAATAGAAAAATGATATAAATGATTTTTTAAATATTAAATGTAATATATTTTTAGGATTTATGTTGTTTGAATCATTTTTCTGATAAATATAAAATTTTAGAGATATTTAAAGGTATTATATTCTAATTTTATTTTCTCTTAATTTATTTAAATTCAAAATAAATTAACTATTTCCTATTGTAAATTAATGGTAATTATGGGGATAATATTTTTTTTAAATCATATAAATATCATATGAAATATTAAAATATGAAATTTAGGATATAATATTGTCTAAACATTATCCCTTTTCTATTTAAAAGTCAATATTTACTATATAAGTAAAATTAGAATACTTTACGATTGAAACAATTATTACCATAGTTAAGGTAAAAAATGGGTATCAAGGGATTAAACTAAACAATAAGTTTTCAAAAATAACTTGAACCTAACCAAATTTTATTAGATTGTATGATTTCAAAAAAAAATCCAACATTACCTTTGAAATTATTTCTATTTTGATGTATTTTTCTTGAGATTTTATTTTTTATAATATAATATTTTATGAATTTTCATGAGTGTATTCTTCCTCTTTTTAAAAGGACAACCCTCAATCATATACCATAATACACGCTGAGAAATATAGCTAGATCATACTATAATAAAATATAACGACCCAGTCTTAGTATAAAATAACATTGCATAAATTTTATGAAATACATAATACATTACAAATACATATTCATGAAGTCCATAGTAGTAAAGTGCCTTTTGAAACTTGGAAACATAAAAACTGATAAATAAATGAGATATATTATATCTCACTAGGATTATATAGAATAGCACCATTCTTAGGATCAAAAAACATAATAAAAATCATCATAACCTAAGGAATGAAACATAAAAAGTGTTGGGCTCAAATTATTAGAAAGGTAAAACAATAGAGACATATAAGAAGAATCACAAGCATAAGGGTAAAAGAACATGATCATGATATGAGAATATCATACCCTATATATCTAAGATCATGTACATGAATGAGGGAATAAACCATGTATTTTCATAAGACATGAATAATATTGAAATAAAAAATTTAATCCATGAAAGCTTAAATTTGTAATTGAAAATGGAATTGTGACAGACACATAATGATATTAAACTATTTCTATAGTATCCTCGACATTAATACCAAGACCATATTGGTAGTATGTGTTCACTCTCTATACAATCTTGGTAGTCATGGTTCAAACCTTTGTTCATATTATTTGCATGCGTTCACTCCACATACCATATTGGTAGTCATGGTTTATTCCCAGGACCATCTTATAAGTCAAGGTTTATTTATAATACCATATTAATCTATTTCATGAGATATAGATTTTTACACAGTGCATTGGAATGAGAAATAGGTCACACTCGTATCATAATGAAATCATACAACCATATTCTACACGGTCATAAATAATCATATCATAACCAATGAAATTAGATTAATATTATAAATAAGTTATCATATCATAACCTATGGAAAAATTTATATTTCATAATCATTTTATCATAAACCAAACCCGTGAAAAAGTAACAGATTTCAAAAGAATATAACCCCTGAAAGGAAAATAGTTTTCATAAACATCGTTCCATAAAACCTAATCCATAAAACAAAAAATATTATTGAAAACATTGAATAAATTACCCCATAAAGGCATTAGTTACACAAATTGATGTTATCATAGATGGGAAATAAGTTTTAATTAAATTTAATAAAAATTCAAGAGTAAAATATCTTTTTTTTCATTAAAAATTATTTTTTAAACATAAAACATTGTTGAAAACATTTTTATTTTAAAATTGTTTTTAAAACATATAAATAAAGAATTAAAACCTTTAAAACAATTTAAAAATACTTTATCCTTTAAAATAGACTTCATATATCTTTTGAAAACATTTTTGAAAAAATGGTTATTGAATATAATAAATTTTCGACTAAGGAGAGAGATAGTTAGATTTTACATAAAACATTATATTTTGTAAAAAAATAATGGAAAATTGAAATAATACTTGGATATATCTTGATTAAAAATTGGAGAGGTAATCTCATGAGTGTTCTAGAGATGAGTATCATAAGATTTCATAATATATGCATAGTCATTAACAATCTCTAAAAGAGATGGTATTGTTTCCATAAACTCTTACAACATGATTAATTGGGACTACACAATTTATCTACTAAAAGGAAATTACGTGAAGATTAAAATACCAGGAAAAGAAGTAATTTCATGATATAACATGTAAAATAGAATTATATAAACCTCAAAAATTAATTTAGGGGAATAAAAAAATACAACTCTCAATGATAGAAAATTATGACAAAATAATTTTACTGAATTGGTAAATTTTTTAACATAAACCTACTGAAATAGTGTTCATAAAATAGATATGTGAATACAAATAAATTTAATTATTATATATATATAATACTATAATGGGCATTAATACACCACACAATTGATATGAGTGGTTGTTAAGGAATGTATTTCACAAAAATAAAAGTGAGATGAAATTCAATTACCTTATGTCATGACTCTCGTCGTACTCACACAAAAAACCTGTATAATAAATATAAATTTATTATAAATATTTTAAAGAAACATATAATTATATATAAAACATTATATTTTTTTATTGTGACCTTATATTACGAGATTATTAATGATCCTATGATAACATTTCACTTCAGGTAATATTCTCTTTATTCTTCGAATTTACCTTATTTTGTTATATTATTGGTACTTATACTTATATCATGATTCCAAAATATTAACGATGACATAAATATAAATATATATATTATATTTGACTTACAATAATCTATATAATATATAATATGAAATAGAAAAAACTGTTCATGGAGATTGTAGGCCGTACGTACGCATGAATGTTACTTCCATTAAATTATTGTGTTTCGTGAATGAATTACAATATATATATATATCATTATTAATGTGGATTTATGATATCATATATTCCATCTATATTCACTAAAACCATACTTTACACAGTATAAAAACTATATGAATGAATTATATCGCTTTGTTGGGATAGTAGTGCACAATTCCTCAAAAAATAATAATATTTACATTAGATAGAAATCCTAAAGGTATGTTATAAATAAAAATAACATAACTATGGAGAAATTATAAATTAAATATATATCATAAATAAATAGTGTTTTCATCATAGTGTCCCCCAAGAAAAGTGGTAAAGAATCTTTAACAATCGTCATTTAGGGTTGTAGTAGTTCATTGTACACATAAACATTTAGTTCCTTATCCATTATATAGAGGTGTGAGTAGGTTTAGATTGAATCGATTACATAATAACATCATAGTATATTTACTATACTAGATTTTTCATAAATTAATGAAATAAATGGAGTAGAGGTGGTGGATATGGAAAATAAACTAAAGGATTTGAGAGAGGATGTTACATCTTGATCTGGTAACACCTTTTGGTTTTTGATAATGGCTTCCTTGGATTTCCTTATGCACAACCAAAGGATTCAAGGAGAAATATAAGGTTGTTGTGAATTTTATTGGGAAGGTATTGGACAAATATTATTGAGAGGTCGTAGAATTTGGGAGAGGAAGTGATCTTTTAGAGTGAAGGAAAAGAACTCACTTGGAATTCATAGAAACAAGTTTGGTGTACACAGGTTTTAAAACAAAAAAAATCATACCAAACATAAAAATATATATAATGTATTTATTATGTATTAACTATGGATATTCATTGGGCGTAGGAAAAGTGTATAGGTAATTGGACCATTAATTTTATGGTTTTGTTCCTAATTAATTATAATTCATCCTTAATTTTTGTGATTAAATTTGACACTTTTTCAAATAATTTTGTTAAAAAATAACCTTGTATTATTAGACTCAAAATATTTTAACGAATAAAATGGTGTGTGTCAATTTTAAAAATTAAAATCATAGAAGTAGTATAATTTATACTAATTATAATCCCTCAGATGAGACACAAAAATTGGATTTTTATGTAGAAAAATGATCAAAAGCCTTCAAGATTTTATATTCAATTTCAAAATGAAATTGATTATAGTGAATTACACTGTATTAATATATATAATATTTATCTAATGTGACATAAAAAATTTATAATATCTTTTTACATTAATAATTAATTTAATAAATCTATAAAACGGTAGTTTCCACTATTCATCAAAATATAATTTTTCTCAGAAAAATACCAACAATTCACTATAGGATAATTTTGATGTTCTGAATTCAAAAATGAATTTTATTTTACCAAATTAAATTTTAAAATGTTTTGAAATTATTTCTATTTTAAAAAGTGATTTTCATTAAAAAATTATATTTTAATACATAAAAGGAATATACTAAAAATTGTATCCTTCATTATCAATACGTTTTATTTATATAAAAAATTTTAAAAAATATTATCAAAGTATTTATTACTATTCATAATAATTTGTTTAATGTCTAGGTTATAATTGTCTCATTTAAATAATTATATCATTGAAATGATGTTTTGTATAAAATCTTTTTTGTGTCTGATGTTCGTTAAACCAGTGTTTCATGTATCATTTTTCAAGTCTTTGTTGCATGAAACATATGTCGATTTTGTACCATGTGAATTGAATGTTTGACTCAATGCATTAAAAGAAACAAAATATTATCTAATTCATTCAAAAAAAGATCCATAAATACCCTGTGATTCACTTTCTACCCCTCTTATAATTCATCACTCAGGTAAAACCAATAAGGATACTTATACTTCAACATATACCGAAGTTCTTATGTAGTATCCTCTAACTGGTTATTTCTCTATAAAACTTTGACCAGGTGAGTTGTCTTGTGTCATATAACTTTCTCTGATTAGTTCAGAATTTCAACTTGTTATTCTTTGTAAGACGTATCCTATTCCATTGGTAGGACCACTCAGTTAAGTACATGTGAAGGGTCAAGTAAGTACTTCCTCAAGAGAGATACATGTAACACATCCTGGACATGAGAGATATTATGAAATATTTGCAAGGGATTGCCTTCCATATCAATAAGATCAAGAATATCAAAGGGATATATATCTGTAGGGATTATTTTACGATTATTCCTAAATCTCGTAACATTATTCTAGTGTCAAATTCATAGAAACACATTTTCACCAACATTAAATTCCAGATCGCACCGACAGTTATCAACAAAACATTTATATGAACTTTGACCTACCTCTATATGTTTCTAAATGGATTTATCCTTCTCCATATTTTTCTTAAACATCTCAGGTCCTAATAGAGTGTTAAATCCAAATTCATCTAAAAAAATATGAGATCTATATTTCTTACCATAATGGTCTTCATAAGGATCCAACATAATTCTTGATTAAAATCTGTTGCTGTAAGAAAAATCAAATATAGGAATGTGTTGATCCCAACCAAATTTGAAATATACATTGAAAGAAATCAATATATCCTCTATGGTTTGAATTTTTCTTTAATCTTGACCCCTTGATTGAGGAAGTTAAGGAGGGATGAAATTCAATTCTATAACAAGTAAATTCTGAATACATCACTAGACCATAGAGGTAAAACTCATAACCTTATCAGAATAAAAAAAATATAGTATATCATGCAACCTTACCATATCCTTAATGTATATCATAGAAAGATGATCCAAATAGAAATATTATCTAATAGTTATAGTGTGTGGTAACATAAAAAGTTGATCGAAAACAACCCTTATTTCATTAATTCGTTTAATGTTTTTTAGTAGTCCAATGACAAAATCCAGAGTGATGTTTTCCTATTTCCATTATTGTACGGGTAATGGATGAAACATCCCCATTTACTTTTGTCTTTCAACATTAACTAGTTAGCATACAAAGAACTAAGATACAAAATTTGTGATATTTCTATTCATGCCATCCCACGAGAAGTATTCATTCAAGTCCTTATTCATCTTCATACATGCAATATGAATAGAGAATGAAGAACTATGAGCTTCCTATAGAATCTCCTTCTTCAAATTTGGTATGGAAGGAATACATAAAGGGTTCTTGAAAATTATCTTTCCATCCTAATCATGTTAAACACAAGAAAATTTATGACATTCTTTTATAGACTTTCATCATATTTCTACTCCTCATTAATCATCACATGAATTGAGGGTTTAAAATTCATTTCTGAAAGTAATAATTTTTCCCTTTAATCTAGGATTTCTATCCCTGTCCTTTAAAATTCAATAAATATTAGATATTATGTGATTCTTATCATGGATAAGCTAGCATGATCCTTGTGAATCAAAGCATTGACCACTCGGTTTTCTTCCATTGGGTGGTAATGCATTGGGAAGTCATAATTATTTGTCAACTTCAACCATATTATCTAGTTCATGTTAAACTCCTCATGTTTGAATATATATTTTAAACATTTATGATCATTATATATATCATACATTTATCAATAAAGATAATGCCTCCATATCTTTAATACAAAAAATACCACTGCTAAATCCTAATCATCAGTTGGGTATTTCTGTTCATGGATCTTTAACTGCCATGAGTCGTGAGCTATAACCATGTTATTCTACAATAGAACAAATCCCAATACCTTGTTGGATGCATCACTATAGATTAAAAACCCTTCTCCACAACTGGGTAATGTTAGAACAAATGTACGGACCAACATTTTCTTCAGTTCTTTGAAATTATTCTCATATTCACTTGTCCATTGGAACTTCACACCCTTATATTTTAACATGTTTAGTTGATTAGTTAGTTGTCAAAAATTCTATACAATCCATTGATAATATATAGCTAAACCAAGATATATATATACCTTAGTCACTATGGTTTCCCTTGGATAGTATTCAATTGCCTTCCACTTTGATACATCTACTAGTATACCATCACTTTAGAATATATTACCCAAAATAGAAACATTTTTCATCCAAAAATTATAGTTTGAAAAATTTTCATCTATAATATCCTCTCATAGGGTCCTCAGTATAATTCTCAAGTGATATTCATTATCTCTCATTATTTTTGAATAGAAAATAGTATCATCTATATCTACTACAAAAAACATATTGGGGTAATCTCTAAAGACACTATTCATTAAATCCAATAAGTTAATAAGGGAATTAGTAATCCCAAAAGTAATCACTATATATTCATAGTGTTCATACCTTCTACTAAATTCCATCATGGGTATAACCTCTTTAGTGACCCTCAATTGATGATAACCAGAATGACGTTCAATCTTGGATAAGTACCGAGTTCCGTATAGTTGATCAAACGAGTCATCAATATTGGGAATATGATACTTGTTATTGATTATTATCTTATTCAACTCCCGATAATCAATGAAAAGAAGCATCAATACAACATTATTTTCGAACAAAAAGAACCAGTGCACCCCAAGATGACACACATGGATGAATGAATTGTGTATTAATGTTTTCTTTGAGTTTATTTATCAATTAAAATAAATCAATCAGTGCCATTCTATATGGTGTTTTAGATATTTGTGTGGATCTAGGTTTTTGTTCTACTGAGAACTGAACATCACTTTTTGGTGGAAGGCATGGAAACTATTCTGGAAACACATCCAAAAAATCCCAACCAATAGGTATATCATCAATTTCAATTCTCTCCACGACTATCTGATATAAAAAACTCATTTGAATGGTAATTAAGACCCATGCATTGTATGTATGAACTATATGAAATTCATACCTAACATCACAAGAATGGATGATCAAAAGAGGGTTTGAAATATGAAATATAACATCCCTTCCTTGAAAACAAAGGTTAGATTTATCCAGATAAAGCAAATCCATTGCTATTATAACATCAAATTCTACCCATGGAAGAATGGAAATATTTTTTGGAAGCACTTTCCCACATACTTGAACTGGATAGGAATCATAGAACTGACATATAATCATCATAACATTAGAGTTTTTCACTTTTAATTCAACATCTATTTATTTTTTGTGGAATTGTAATACCCATATAAAATTCATTAGATATGAAATAGTGGGTAAATCCAGAATTGAATATGGAATTATCAGTTCTAGATTGTATAGAAAGTGTACCATTCATCACATCATTATCACATCTCTCCTTAGAAATATAAATTGCATGAGATTTCCTCTTTTACCTCAGTTTAAGAGGTTTCTCACATCGATCATCATCACCGTCCCTTGGGTTTGGGTAGTAGTTATCAAAATGACCATTCTCTTTAATCTTGTAGCAATAAATCATTAGAGGTGCATTCTGTGAAAATTTATATGCATTCGCAACATTATTTATCTTCATCCCATAACATTGGTAATAAATTTCCTTGTGGCCTTCCATTCCACAATTAAAATATTTATTAATCCCCTAAATAAAATTTCATCCATGATTCTTCCAACACATAGAACATAAAGTAAAACTCATATTCTTTTCTTCATGGTTATTATATTTTCATTTAGACTCTATATTCCACTACTTTTCAAATCCATGAGATTGATACATGACTCCAACCTCCATTTCAACCTTGATTTTAAAATTCACAATGTCTCTATAGCTACAGAAGTCTTTTATGGACAATTCCCTTCTGAGACTCAATGTTAATCCACAGAATAACCTTCCATATTTACTTTTGGTTTCGTTGAGAATTCCTAATATATACCTCAAATTTCATGGGAAATTATCCTCGTAAATACCAATGGATTCATTATCACTTTGCATTAACTCAATGAACTATTTCTCTATCTTGGTATTATGAATTCAAGGAATGTAATTTTTGGAAAATATCTTCTTGAACATGTATTATCAATTTATTCAATATCATCTTTATTACACATATTGTTCATTAGGGTCCACCATTGATCTACATATCTTACTAACTAGTAATCCTCTAGAATGAATTTTTCATGCTTCGAATACTGAAGAAAGAAAAAAATATTCATTGGTATTTATCCATTATTCAGAATCAAGTGGATTAGAATTCCCTCTAAATGAATGTGGATATTGCCTCATGAAATTCTCAATAGAATGCTGATGCCACATTTTCTTATTTGAGAGTCCACCATGATTCTTAAATAGAGAATTTTGTGTGAGAATAACAATAATGTTTTACATTCTAGGTCCCTTAGCATTTGGTTTCTCAGGAGGAAAATCATTTTATTTTCCATCACAATCACCAGTAACACTATTACTTCAGGTTCTAGACATTGACTAAAACCAAAAGCACAAAGTATTAAATATTTATAATAATGAGGAACCACATAATCTTGAAAAATTACTTAATGGATGTCTAAGTTGTGAAACCATTATTAATCTATGACATTATCGGTTTATCCTAGGTTATTCCTATTCAACATATATTTAAATCCTTCATAATGGTTCATGAAATGTTTGTGAATTCCCAAAGAATATCACCTGGGAGTTTCAAAGTAATTGTGAAATGAGACCCATTTTCATTTACCTGATTCCCAAGAGTGAGTCCTGAATCATCTTGTCATAGTTGTTACCTGTATGTACATCTGTTCTAGAGAAACACTCCCCTATATTATCCTTATAGGGATTAATTTCTAGGAAACCTCTCACTCTATCCTTTACCAAAATTCAAGGACATTATCTTAAAATTTCACTCATCCTTATACTTGTCCTTGGACATTTCTTTAGGGTTATCACTATGCTTTTGTAATCCCAGTTTTAAACTAATAACTATACTTTTAGTCAGACAACAATTCTTTAATCCCATTATTGACATAAATTTATATTAAAAAAATATAATACATAAATTATTACCCAAACGGACACATGAAGATTGTACTGCTCAAGTACCTATGGAAACCCAGAAACCTAAACACTTGTACATAATGGAGCTACGTTTTCTACCACTACGATATTCATGACTTGTACCATTATTATACACATAAAACACAATATATATCATCACATCCTGGGGAAGTAAACATAAAAAAGAGTGAGCTCAAATGCTTTGTAAGGGTAAACAAGGGAGACATTGTAAGAACTAGAGTTTTTACGCACCTGTTTTTGGGAAATAATTTAAATTCAAATATATATATTAAAATGAAATAATTAAAATATTCCTCTTAGAATTAAAATTTACTAGCTTTATGCTACATGAGAATTCGACTAAGCATAAGATGCACGCAACACCGAGGTGGCGTACGATATAAGAAACAATGAGTTTCTATGAAACATATATTTTATTGATTAATTAATTTAAATAAGAGAAATATAACCTATATTTTATTCACAATAATATGAATATTATTACCTATGTTTCAAATAATGTTTATAAATTTTTTATATAAATTAATCATATTGACAAAAAAAATATAATTTTTGGTAATGTCCTTTTTATGATTAAAAACACTATTTAATCAAATGAACTTATTATAATAATAAAAATTAAGTCTAGACACATTAACTAATTGGATTTGATAAAATTAAATTAAAATTTTAATTCATAATGTCAAAATTATATTAGGGTGAGTGTTTTGTATTTTTTTAAAAAAAATCATTTTTTGACAAAGAGTGAAAAATAATTCCTTTTAATTAAAAACATCCTTTTTTATAATTAATTATTTATGATAAATGAAATTATAGATTATTTTAAAGTTAGAATTAGATAAATATTCCATTTTATAGTACAATTATATTAATCATAAACAATTTCACTTTGAAACTAAATATAAAATCATAGCAATCTTTTGAACGTTTTCCTACATTAAAACCCTGTTATTTTTTCTATCTATAAGAGTAGTAGTAATATTAATTTTTCTTATTATGTAAAGTAAAATTCCAAATAATTACATAAAAAAAATTATTCAGTATAATATTTATAGTTTTATATGTCTATGCTAAATATTAATCAAAATGTTTTGTTAATGTGAGTAAAATTAATAATCGTGGTTAAGGAAAATTTAAGATTAATTAGGGACTAAAAAATTATATTATAGGTCCAAATGACATATAATCCTTTAAAACCTCTATTTTAGGTCCATATTTGTTCCATAAACCTTTCATTATTGAGTTATATTGGTTTGGTATGGCATTCTTTTTGAAAGAACATGAGAACACCTAATTTGTTTCTAAATATTCCTCTTGATTCATGTCCCTCCCTATAAATGGCCACAACCTATAACCATTCCTAAAACCTATCAAAAATTTTATGTTCTGACAATACCTTAAAAATGAACTTCCCAAACATTCTCCCTTTGACCAAGAATACTCTATTGGGTAGAAACCCTATCAAGGAGGTATTTTGGCACATACCAAAATGAGTTACTCGATTAAGAGGTAATGTATTATCTGAATATAATTTCCCTTATATTTCTTATCCATATCCTTAAATATATTTAATAACATATTGTGTGACAAAACCAATATACTCAATATAATATTATATTTGTAAGAAAGGGTTCTGACCTACACTCACACACACCTTCGTCTAATAGATGTGGAACATATTGTTTCTCGGGGTGGTGAACTACTACCTCATGAAATGATGATTCTTTATTTCTCCATTACCACCAATCAATGTGTAAATTATGATAGAAAATATATTTATGTATTTAATATAATATATTTATTTTTTATTTAATATTTTTTTTTACTTTTACAACACATGTATTTTTACCTTCCATTTGGTGTTTATATGATAATCTCGTCTGAGGAAGTGTGCACTACTGCCCCCTCAAAGCGATGTGATTGGTTCACACACCACATTAAATGTATCATGGAGGGATTTAGTGAAATTATATGATTTATATAATATATTAATTATAATTTAGAAATTATATATACATAAATATATATATATATGGGTCATTGACATACATTTTTTCAATATGATAATAATAACTGAAAACAACGTTCATGCGTATGCACGACTTACTGTCTCCATGAATGGTGTATTACATTACATACTTTATTATTTTATATATTATAATTATATAAATAAACTGGATATACATGATATTTATATAATTTTTTAAATTTTTTAATCATGATATAAGTATAAGGATCGACGATATAAAAAATTAAGACCGATGTAAAGAACAATGTGAATATTATCCGAAGTTAAACCTTAACATAGGATTATTAACAATAATGTAATATTGAGTTATAATAAAACCATATATGGTAAAATATATAATAATATTATTCTATAAATTATTTATAATAACTTTATATTTATTATACATGAGGTGTGCATGTGTTCAGAGATAGTCAAGACACAAGGTAAGGGGATTTTCATCTTGCTATTAATTTAAGTGAGATACAAGCTATATTATCCACTCATTAATTTTTCGTGGTGTATGTACATTACATTATTGTATTATATATATATATTAGTTTAATTTATTGTTATTAAAAAATACATTCAATGATCCTTCTGTCATGGGGATTAACATTCAAAAGTTACTGAATCGGTAAAACAGTTTTGTCTCAATTTGTCTTCACTGAGAATCTTATTTTGTTATCTGCATAAACACTTATTCAAGGTGTATATAAATCCATTTTACCTGTTGTATTATTTATCTCTTTATGTTCATGATATATTATTATTCATTTAATTCCCTCTTTATTAAATGGATAGTATAACGCCTATTCACCATGTTATATGAGTTTATTGAGACAATCTCCCCATTTTTTACCTCAAGATTGATTATGTATATGCATGATATAATGAAATCTTATAATCCATATTTCAATAATATTCATGATTTTCCTTCCTCTATTTTTATTTTGGATACCCTCATTTGTTAGTGCCATTTTCCCACAATTTTGTACTTTAGATAATGTTTTTATAAAAATCATGCAACCTCTTTCATTGTTCAGAAACCTATTGTATTCAAAAACCATGTTTCAAAAATGTTTTCAAAATATCTTTGAAGATATTTCTCAATGTAAAATTTACATTAAATTTTTTATTATTTCAAAAATATTCCATTATAAGTTTTGAAATATATTTTCGAGTAAATTTTTTTTCAAAAGGAATCATGTAATAAAAAATAATTTTCCGAAGAGGAAGGGATATTTTCCTTGAGAACTGTTTTCAATAGAACATTAAAAATTATCTCACAGCCAATATTACATCCATTGGTGTTATTCATTATTTATTGTGAAATTATTCAATGTTTCCAATAATATTTCTTCTTTGAATACATTATGTTTTGATGGAATGTTGTTATGAAACCCA
This sequence comes from Viscum album, assembly GCA_963277665.1. Taxonomy (NCBI): domain Eukaryota; kingdom Viridiplantae; phylum Streptophyta; class Magnoliopsida; order Santalales; family Viscaceae; genus Viscum; species Viscum album. Next base: position 95,042,141 of record OY728163.1, read on the forward strand.
TTTATCATTCACGGGTTATAAGCTATTGAATTCAACTTCTATTCAAAAGTTAGGTTTATGATGAAATGATTATGAAACCTACCTCTTTACACAGGTTATTAGATTTTTACATGTTAATTATACCAATTTAATTTCTTGTGTTATTATATGATCATTTATAATCTTGTTGAATAGTTATGTATGATTTCCTTATGTGTGGGTGGGACCTATATCTCCATCTAATGTATTGGGTAATGTTTTAAATCTCATGAGATAAACAAATATGGTCATAAGAGTAAACCATGACTTCTATTATGGTCGTGGTAGTGAACCATGACTACTAAGATGGTATAAGGATGGAACTCATGCGACAAAGATGGTCTTAAGAGTGAACCATGACTACTAAGATGGTCATATGATTAATCCATGACTAGTATGATGATATGAGGAGAGAAATCATGCAACTTTTATTGACATAGAAATGAACCATGTCTAATAATACCATCTTGGTAGTGATGCCTTGACTACTATTTGAATCATTATAGGATTATTTGTTTCCACAATTATATGTCTTACTCCTATGTTATTCTTTTATGGATCATGAGCTTTACATCTTTTTTATTCCTCTCTTATGAACTGCCTAGCTTTTAACCATGATTCATGTGTAAGATATTTGATATGATTGGTATGATATTCTATTTTCCTAATCATGTTCTCATACCATTATTATCATTTTTATGCTTACATGTATCCCTTGTATACCTTACATAGCACTTGATCTCACCCATTTTTATGTTTTATTACCTATCTTATGAAGATATGTATTATGTTTGATGTTTCTTTGAAGGGTGATATTCATGAAGAACCAAGTTTGAGATAATGTAGCACACTTATGTATTAGTGTTTATGTATTCCATGTTTCCAAAGCCATTAGACTAGTATGGTATTCTTTCGCCTATTTGGGTAATGTGTTATATTTTCGGCAAAAGATATGTAATGTTAATGTTTGAAAATATAGTTTCACTATTAAAACATCAGAATAATCATGAGTGTAAGTGTATATGAACATGATCAGAAAATAATAATATCATACCAATCATATCAAATATCATATACATTAATCATAAAATAAAAAGAGGTAACTCATAAGGAATGAATATTATGGAAATAAACAACATAAACCATGGAAGAATAACATAGGAAAGATACAAGGAATTAGGGAAGAAAGATAAGAATATAATATGAAGTCCATAATAGACAGAGAATTACTACCAATACCATCATGGTTGCATGGGTTCGCTCCACATAACATCATGGTAGTGATGGTTCACTCCTATAGAAATATTAGTAACATTATTTAACTCCTCATACCATCATGTTCGTCATGGTTCACTGCGATGATCATATTAGTAGACAATGTTCATTCCCAATACCATCATAGTCCCTCTCATTAGATATAAATCTATACCCATTTAATTGGAGGGAGATATAGGTCTTACCTCTATCATAATGAAATCATACATACATCTTTCACAAGAGCATAAATAATATTGTCATAACATAGGAAATGAAATGGGTATTATAAACATGTGATAAAATCAAGACCTCTAAATAAAGATAGGATTCATAATCATATCACCATAAAACACAACCTTTAAAAATGAAACTGGTTACAAAATAATAAAATATGTAAAAGAAAAATGGGTTTCAAAATAATCGTTCCATAAAAATATAATCCATTCAGAGAAATATTATGAATCAAAAAATTTAATAAATTTCCCAATAAGGGAATGAGTTACACCAATAAATTTTATCATCAATAATAAAAAAAATTTAAATATCTTTTGAAATATTTTCTTTTGAAAAATATAATTTCTGAATTGAAAATTCTTTTTTAAAGATAAAACATGATTTGAAAATATTTTCTTTGAAAATATAATTTAATACTTATAAAGGAAGAATTAACAATAATGAACCATTTTAAAATAATTTTTCTATGAAAGGGGGATTCAAATATCATCTGATTTTTTTTTTTGAAATCATGGTTTTGGAATACAATTGATTTCCGAACAAAGAGAATGATAGTTAGATTTTACATAAAATGTTATATTAACTAAAAAAGAGTAGAAAAATGGTACTAAAACATGGATATATCTTGAAACAATAGAGGGGAAGCATACTAATGATTTTCTATGATATATGTATCATAATATTTTATCTAAGATGTATAGTCATTGGCAATATCAAAAAACAATGACATTGTTTCAAATAACACTTACCACATGGAACCATGCTCTTCATGAAAAAAATTAAATTCACATGAAGAGTAAAATATCATTAAACGAAGGGATTTAAAGATATAAAATGTTAAATAGACGTATATATAAATTGAAACTGAATTTAGGTTCATAACAAAACACAATTCTCAATGAAGTAAAAATGATACAGAACTATTTTACCAATTTGGTAACTTTGTAAACATAAACCCAAGAAAGAAAATACATAAAATGAATTTTTTAATACCATTAACGTTAGGTATATGATAAATATAAAAAATAATGTTCATTATAAACACTATCCAAAAATATTGATCTTTTATTTAGGCATGCATCTCACCAAAATTAAAGGGAGATGAAATTCCCTCACATTTTTTCTTAACTCTCATCGTACTAAATCAAACCAGAATTATAATAAATCTACATTTCTTATAAATATTTTAATTAACCATATAATTTTATCTAATACTATATTTTTTTGACCTTATATTACATGCTTGTTGATGATCCTATGGTATGGTTTCACATCAGGTAATATTCCCTTTGTTCTTCGTATGTGTTTTAATTTTTAATATCATTGGACCTTATACTTATATCATGATTATATAATTTGAACCAAGATATATTTATATAAATTATATATGTATTATATTAATAAATTTATTATATAATAATGGAATTGAAATCATCGTTCATGGAGATGATAAGTTGTACGTACACATGAACGATATTTCCGTTTAATTATTTTGTTGAAATAAAGAATGTAAAAGACATATATGTATATATGTGTGTGTTTGTGTCTATATATATATGAAAATATTTGTATGATATAATATATATAATATGTATTATAGAAAACCATACATAATACAATTCATTTAGTGTATGAATGAATCATATCACTTTCAGGGGGTGATAGTCCACACTTCCTCAACCCAAATTATTTACTTATAGGAGGTGGAATGAATAATGGTTTGTTCTAAATAAAAATTAAATATGAGTAAATAAATTAAAAATAATATATATATATATATATATATTAAACAAATATATTTTCTATCATAATGGACACCATGATATGTTTTAAGGAAAATTGAACAATCATTGTTTAGTGAGACGATAGTTTGTCCTACACATAAACAGTATATTAGTTATCAATTACATGTAGGTGTGTGTTAAATTAGATTGATTAATTATAATAAAAATAATTTTATAGTGGGGATATTGTTTTTTTCATACAATAATTAAATAATGATAGTTGAGCGTGTGGATAATGAAAATAAAATAAAGGACTTGATTGAGGACATTGCCCCTTGATTGGGTAACAGCTTTTGGTTTGTGCCAAAGGGATTCCTCGGATTGCCTTATAAACAAGGTAGGTATTCTTTGAGAAATATAGGGAATTTGGGAAGTATAGTTTCTAGTTATTATTATAAATTAATAGTTTTTATATGTGTGAGGAAATTGTAGAGGTGGTGGGTTTTTATAGGGAAGGAAAAAAGGAATCACATGGAATTTTTAGAAACAAGTTAGGCTTACACTTCTTATTACCTAAAAATATACATAACAAGACAAACTAATCAATAATTTATGGTTTATGGACGAAATATGGATTTAAAATTGTTTTTGTACATGTTTCTAGGTCATTCGATCACTTAATTGTATAGTTTAGTCACTGATTAAGCTTAATTTGGCCCTAATCATTGCGATTCATTTTAATATATCTTACGAATCATTTGGTCAAAAATTAACATCGTCATATTAAAATGTAAATATTATACAGAATAAATTTGTTTATTTTGGTTTTTTGAAATTCAAATCATAGAATATGGAAAATTAAGATTGATGCAAATCTCGTAGACTTGATGAAATAACGGGGTTTAAATGTACAAAAACGTTCAAATGTTTTTTATGATTCTATATTCAATTTCAAAGTAAAATAGATTATAGTGAATTAAATTGTAATAATATATTTATTATTAACTAATATTACCTTCAAACATTATTTTAATATGATTTAAAAATAATAATTAATTTTACAAAAAGGCTGTTTTTAACTAAAAAAGTAGTATTTTTAACAATTCGTCAAAATATGATGTTTCATAGAAAAATTCAAAAAATTAACCGTATCATTATATAAATATTATAAATTCAATAATAATGTTTGTTTTATCAATGTAAATTAATAAATGTGTCTAAAATTACATTTATTATTTAAAGTAGTTCATTCGAGAAAATAAAATATTAAAACATAAAAGTACTTTGCAAAAATTCATATCTTTCATTATCTATATGTGTTATTTATATAAAACCATTATAAAACATATTTAAAAAGTAGTTATGACATCTCATATTAATAAATTTAAAATATACTCATTTGAATAATTATATCACTAAAATGATGTTTCATTGAAACTCGGTGTTTGGTGTGGTGTACGCTAAGTCAGTGTTGTGTGTATCATATTCAAAGTAGGTGTTGAGTGTAAAATATTCCAATTTGGTGTCATGTGAAAGGAATGTTTTACGAAATACATTTTAATTCTCAAATTAATATTTAATTTATTCAAAAAAGTCCATAAAAACTCATGGTGTATCCAAATATCTCTTATAAATTTTTTTATACACTAAGTAAAGGTTCTAATTTTTTCCAAAGTCCAATGCAATGATCCTTATGTTGGGATCTAAAAACGTTATTTACATGAAGAGGTAATCACCATAACCGATCACATTATTTTATTAAACTCATTTTCTACTCCAAATAAATGGTATTCCAAATAAAATAATTATTTTATTATCATAATTATATATATATGTTATTATTATTATTATAATGTCACCATTAGCCCCCCTCATTCCCCTCAAATGAGAAGTTAATGTTTCCCTCATGTGTACGTAGGACATACAACTGCCACATAGAGATTCAATTCATTTTCCACCACCATATTTCATGGATTCATATAACGATTGTTCTAATGTTTATATATGATTATTATGAAATAATTATACTTTTAGAATTATAATATCATATCTTCCTTATTAACTTATAATACATTAGATAAAAATAACATCACTCATTCGTAAATCTGAACTACCAGCTCCACGAGGAAATGTGATTTTTTTCATTTCCATTTTAATTGGATAGTAATATGGATAGATTTAATTAATATACATGATTTATATGCCATAATAATAATTAGAGAAATTTGAATTATTATTTACATTTCATTCATTATATCTTTTGAAATTTGGAAACGACATTTATGTGTATGTACAACCATCCATCTTTTTAAAGAGAATAATTCATTTTTCTATATTTATATTTTACTCACATATATATATATATAATGAATCTATATTATATTTACATAAAAATATTATATGGAAATAATTTATCCATGACCAATTTACATGTTTTGAATCTAATGAACAAAAATACACAGGATAAACCAAAATAGATAACACCTTGACACAACAATTTTAATAAATAATTAATGATAAATTTGTGTTGAAATGTTATAAATAGATGATATATGATATTATAATCATGTAAATAAATTTTTATATAAAGGTTTAATAATCTAAAATTTATTATATAGGATGTTAGAGTACATTTGAAGCATGTGTAACTTAAGGTAAGTCTATATAATATAAAATTATATTATTTGAGACATATGTTATATCATGCACATATCTTTAATTATAAGTTGTATATATAGAAATTAGAAATGTAATATCATGATTACCATTATTTTCATTATATTCAATATTTTTTTGATGTTATTCTTTCATGGGGATTTCGATTCAAATGTTAATATAGTAGTAAGTGATTTATGATACGATCTCATTTTATATTTTGGTTGTTTAAGATTTTGTTATTCATTGATAAAATTGCATGATATTACTATCATGAAACCATTTATTTATTTTTTCTCCAAAGTTATTTTATTTATAATACAATCTTTCCATTTTCCCTATCATTATGGACTCAAAATACCAAAACAATGTTTTCATGGAAATTATACTTGATTTATCTGTTCATTCAAAAATCATTTCTCTGGTGCATTCTTTCCACAAAAATGTTTTTAATAAATATTTTTTATATTACACCTTGATTTCATATATTTATTTTACAAAATTTTTAATTTTTAAAATATGGTTTACAAATAATCTTCTTGTCATTTTTATAAAGAGGTATATTTTAATTTTTTTACAAATGTATGAATGTAATTTCTTCTTTTATCTAATATGAAATGAACATAATTTCCATCCAAGATGAAAAATAAATTTTTTTAAGCATCCTTTAATAAATTTATATGGTATTTCAAATGTAAATATTTTCTTTAAAATATTTAGAATTTTTATATTTGGAATATGTGATTTCAAATTGAAAATATTATTTCCATATGACATTTTACAAGTAATCATTTAATTTTTTTTATCAATGATACAATTTTTTTAATTATAATTTATTAGTGATGTGATTCGATGATAGAGTAGTTATTAATTATCTATGTGATTCATTATTATGGGCATAATATTTTTAGGAAACTCGTTCGTTTTCTATGGGTTATGCTATAATGAATGTTTATAAAAAAATTATTTTCAATGTTTCTTATATATTGAATGTTTAATGATCTTATAAAACACATATATTATGTTTTCATTATGTGATGGGTTTTACCTGAATTATATAATCCCCAAATTCATTAAGAAATGAATGAAATATCATGTGATAAAAGGGATTGGAATGGGTAGTGATCCTAGTTCAGTAAGGGACTTAGTCTATTATAATAGTCTTAGGAGTGAACCTTTACAACGATGACGGTTTTTGGAGTGTCCCAATCCATTTTGACGGTCTTGGTAGTTATCCTTGACTACTATTGAAATTATTTAATATTCTTATATGTATATTAAAAACTCATGAATTACTCCAATATTATTATCTCATGACTCATTCTCTTTGATTACAATAGGATTCATGTCCTATGAACTGCCCTTTTTTATGCGATGTGTCAGGAATATGATATGTGATATTTATGATTTTAATTTAAAATTTTATTATCTTATTATCATACCCTTATACTCATTCTATGATCATTTGATCACTTATATATCCCTATTTTACCCTCAATATGAATATTATATCATCCATTCTTGTGATTTATTTTCCACGAGTTATGAAGAAAGGTACTAAGTAAGACACATCTACGATGGGTGGTAGTTATGATTATTTTCTTGGGATATGATTTAGTATGCTTATGAACAAATTTTTTTGCTACCTATGTTGTTAGATACTCCATATCAGTATGATTATTACATTTATTTTTATGTTATGTATTTAATATTCATATAAAAAGATGGGATATACATGTATGGTGAGTATTTTCACAATATATTAAATTTTTTTAAGATTTAGTTAATATTTAGTTTATATTACTATAGAATATTAGTGAAACCCCTAGGGATATGTCTAAGTACTGGATACCATACTATTTTTTCAGCAATGATAATTAATGACCTAGATTAATGATGAAGTTCGATAAATTCGATTGAATGTTTTTTAATTTTGGATATACTATAAATTTTTTTTCATGATTATGTGGTTTCCATAATTTATCATTGTTTTTCACACTATACATTTTGAAATAGTTAATGTTTGTACAAAGGAAGAATTAATTTAAAAATTACTGTGATGGTAAAAATTGTGATTATGTGATACCCATTGAAGTTCATTCTCTATAAACAACTTTTTTAGCACATGATTACATTTTTCATATTTAAATAAGTATATTCATGGAATACTGATTATTCATAAACATGATGTTTTTATGTGACAATATCTAAAGAATATGTGTCATTTAAAATTTTTATATTAGTTCCATGCTATGATAATAACCTAATGATTTTGTAAAATTTTATATGAATACTGTTATATAGTATGATGATATTTTATAACAAGACATTAACGATAAAATGTGATAGGGGTAAGTGTATCATAATACATTAATACAGAATGTCAGGGTGATTGTAACATACCGACTCATCTCACATCTATTATGGTAGTCAGACCAGTGGGTCACATGAACTCAGGCGCGTCTCCTCATACGCCAGAGTCAAGAGACAAGCAACGAGGGTCTAGGGAGGTGATAATGGGGATACTATAGCCTCTTATCAAATTTAAATAGTGGTATAATAGAGTATAGGTAAAAGAAAATATCATAAGTAGTAAATATATATAAGACAATAGTGGAGGACAAAATAAATTCTTGACAATGCAAAGAAATAGAATATATAACAATTACATAAAATTGGGAAACACCAAATTATTCAATTGTTGAATGCATGTCTTGCTGATGATACATACTAAAAGAAGTAAACAATACATCATGCTTGACAACCCAGTACAATAATAATAAAAATATAGAAAATCACATTGGGCGATCTCCTTGAGCATCCCGAGATCCATCTCAGTGCATTTCTCCTAACTCTCTGATACAAACAAAAAAGCATAATCAATCAATCATTGTGTGTAATCTTGCGAAAAAGAAATTTCAACTTAGTTACCCTAGTTTAATTGAGGCATGTGTATGGTGTGAGATATAAATATCTATAGGTAGGCACCATTGGTGTCTAACCTAGTATATACAATGATTTGTAAATGAAAAGGTGTTCCATATGAAATAATGGTGAATTATAGCAACTAAAACTAGAAACATTATCTAAGTTCCTAAATGGACACCCTTCTCATATCACGTACTTCATACTATGCCATAAATATTAAATGAGTACATGTAAGAAGAAGGGTGTATATTTATATATATAAAAGAAAGAAAATAGAAGGTAGAAAATAATAATCATACCCCATATCACATGATTTAACATCATGTCAAATATATGTATCAACAAATAGTGTCATAGGACATAAAGGTACCACAATCTACATGGGAAACCAAACAGTATATTCACTATTATTATGTTCAAGTTGTAGAGTCCGAGTATGTTCCTGTCCCAAAGGTGTTTCTATGGTACATGCTTCAAATTAACCAATACCACCGAGATCTTCCGAGGTAATCTTTTAAAATACCATGTATCACTCGAGACATGGTTTAACCATGAGTCCATCACAATGCCACACAGAAGGGGTCGAGTATCACCTAAGGCTTTGCATAGCCACATAGCCAATGAGTCTATGTTTGATAATACCTTTGGGAATCGATATCACTCATATGTATTTAGAAAGCCCAGGGAAACCCTCATCTAGAAGAGCCAAAGACAACATTTCCCCATTGTGTCGTGGTATAATCACTTATGAATGGAAGTCCATCAATGACTCCTTAATACAAATCTCATGTTCTCACCTAGACTATATCAAGCGAACCATAGTAAAAAAATATATTTGAAAGGAAAACTCCAATACATATATCACATTTAAATCATATACCAAAATTATTCTATCAAATAATCATCCTAAACACAAAATCATCCATCCTTTTAAAAAAAATCAAGACATCAACACGACATGCAGCATCTAGCACGATGTAAGGATGTGAAAATTACCATACAATATTACCATTTAAAATACTCATGCAGTAATGTTTAGAAATAATGTCAAACCAAAAAAATAGGGTATAAAAATTTGGAACATTCATGAGAGATAAAATATAAACAAAATCATATTCCACCAACATGCCTCAACAATATGTTATTAATAACACAAAAAGTACAGGACAATAAGTTTGATTAAGATTGTCATTCAATTAAACAAATAATTCATGTATAACATGAAATTTAGGTGGGGTTCACCCAAAGGGGTGTCCAATAGGTATAAAGAGCACCCCAATTAGTTTTATCTATAAGAGAGGGCATCAATGTGCATGGTTGAACAAACAAGAAAATTAAATAAGCGATAACAAGGAATCGTCGGAAGGTTGCAGCGAGTTGCATAATGATGAAACATGAAATAAGTGAGAAAGGGAAGAGGGTAGATTCTCTTAACTCGTAATATAAATTAACTACTGATCTATGTACTTAGGAATTGTCGTGGCACATCTAATTTTTTAAAATATGTGAGGAAACTTATATGTAATAAATACGGGAAGAGTATAAGCATTCCATTTAAATTTTTTTATCTCAAAATATAAGAGACATCAATAAAAAATAGAAAAGAAGCATAAAAGTATATAACTACATTTTTATCTTGAAGATATCTCACCTCCATTGGAGGATTCTTATTAGAATATGTGACACTACCTTATCAAACCATTCATTTAGTTATATTTAATGTATATTCTAAAACACATTTAGCACTGATCAAAAACTAGATGTCAAGCAAACTAAAAATAATCATATGTGATTTTTCGAATATAGAGAACCTACATTGGAGGGGATTTATAATAAAAACCTGAATTTATACTCAAGTAAACATTTGAAACATTTTACACTTCTATTAGGAATCATATCTAATTCAAAATAAAAAGTTAGGAAATTTAAACTTCACTGCATTATGTAAAATCTCATAAATTTTCAGAAAACCTTTTATAAAGATAATAATTAATGCATTCTTTAAATTAAGGGAAAGGGATGGGATCAAATATCTATATTTAACCAACCAACCCCTTCCGATCATGGATATTTCTAACGAAAATTTTATGCTCCCCCACTGGGTATACGCACCTTCACACACGTCCAAGGACACATATCCCCTTTGAACACACCTGCATGGCTGTGAGCATGTTCAAGGGGATCATTACACATATTATAATATGAATATACCAGTATCCACTCACCTAAACATGAATATATATATACATATATGGGAACACATATCCCCATACATGTATAATCACTTCCATGATTGACTACACACGTTACGGGAGAACCCACATACATATTCTTACTTACCTATGCACGTGTAGGCATGTCACCCTAGAATTGGTGACTTGAGACCAATGAGAAGGTATCAATGCACTACAAAATGGATACAAGGAACTTTAAAACACATGAAGGCATCTACATAACTAGTGTGAAACTAAGAAACATCAATAAATCCTTACCTTGGATGGCGGCGGAGATCCACCACCACCTGAACCAACATGAAATGATCCAACGCCCTACCAAAAACATAATTGGGAGTAAAAAAATTACAAAATTAAAGAGGTGTGAAACTAGTGGAAACAACAAGAACTCTCCTATCGTCAAATCTGGTGGACATAAATGCACTGAACTACCTCGGCTTCAGCAATGGTTGTTGGGATATGCACTAAAGGGCCTCAATAGAATATTCACACCAATATAGAATAGGAGAAAACTAGAAATCATAGACACCCCCAATACCTAGGGTTCAGTCGAACTATATGGGGCACTGGAGAGAGAGAAACATGCCCAAAAAGAGGGAGGAAAATTATGTTAGATGCAACCCATGGAGTTTGAGTGATAAATCAGATGGAGCCATAGACATAAATAAAGCATAAGGGAGGGCTGTAGAGGGGAGATATGTGACAAAGGGGAAGAGTCTTATGGGATGGTGCATCAGATATGAGAGGAGAGGATACCCCTTTGGTATTGTTTAAAAAAAATAATGGAAACACTTATTTAAAACTAAAAAATAACAATACTAAAAATAAAAATAATAATAATAAATGAAGATAATTATACTAAATATAGTAATCACAATAATAATAATAGTAATCTTAATAACAATAAAATTATTATTATTATTATTATTATTATTAAAGGTAGTTTTAGTTCTTTCCATTTAATTGTTGTTAATTTTATTTTTCATTACAACATTAATTTAATTAATTTAATTTCTTTAGAAAGGAAACACATCGCAACATCAAATCTCAAAGAGAAATAGGGTCTGCTGCTCTATTTTAAAAAATTGTCGGCCCAACTAATTGAAAAAGTTAATTTATTATGCTTTTTCGTTTGGATCAAAACATGGGATGATGCATCCTTCCCACCATATAACTTATCATCCCCTAGAAGCCTTCAAGAAGAATGTATAAGTCACCTAATCTACATGGGTCCTAATGTCTCACACAAAAGGTTATGTTGTATCTCTTAACACCTGAAGCATTTTATTGAATTGATTAGGTAACCAGAACATAATACATTAAGATCTGATCTAAACCCAATGGATCATAATGCCCATGTCGACACATTTTTTTATTAAAATCCATGGTCAACTCAAATTTCACTTCTGTCCAACGCCAGCTCAAGGAGAAACATAATATATAATTAAACGGGGGTTTAAATGGGGACACCACTACATGTTCTATCAAAAAACCATTATATTTATTCACATTTAACTTTTTTAAAACATTTAAATGGTTCAAGAGAATCATTAAGTTCCCATTTGAAAACAAACACTATGTACTTGATTTTGCTAATTCCCCCAAGGGGAAAGCACGACACTGAAATAATCTAACATTAAGTACCAAGATATAACATATATTCATGCAATTTGAATTACAAATACATGATAATAAGCACCAATGCATGATACATGGAAAAAATACTAGTAAAAAGGGAGCACGAAAACATGTGAGAATGCTAAATACATCCTTGAGTCAGAGTATATGAACATGAATTCTAAATTAATACAATACATAGAATAAATTTAAGGAAGTCAATCGTATCAATAGGAAAACCACAATGCAACTACATGGCATGGTACTATGCATGGAATGTGAATTGCAATGTGTCTAACATGTCTCATTTTATGTTCCATCCATGCCTTAATATGCCATGGGTAAAATATCATAAACATCATAAATCTATAAGAAGTGTAAATTACACCAATCACTAGAGGTGAAATAATATCAACTGTTATATTGAAAATAATGAACATAAATTCTCATCCATGGTCACTTGGACATTTCCCATAAGTGGGTTGATCAGTTCCAAGCACAACCTATAACCAAGCACTGAAAAATTCCTAGTCTCCTGTCGACAAACCCAAAATAGTAAGACAATGATAAATAACATCATTTTATACCACTATGTGACATACTAACCCTTGTCACCTCTAATATGGTGGTCAGACAGGTGGGTCACATGACCTCAGGCGCATCTCCCCATATGTTAGATGCTACTGACTAGAAGGTAGGTTCTCATGAGGTGATAGTGGGGAGACTGTACCAACTTATCAGAGTTTAACATTAGTATAACAATGTATTGGTAAAATATAACATCCGAGGAGGTAAATAAATATTAGATAGTGGTGAAAGATAAAAAAATTCATGGTGAAAAACTGAAAGAAAATATTTAACAATTTAATAAAAGTGGTTAATGCCAAATTCCTCAACAGATGAATGCATTTTATGGTGTTGATACATACTACAAGAAAATAACAATACATCATTCTTGAAAACCCAGTACAATAATAATTTATGATAGAAAATCCCCATGGGATATCTCCTTAAGCATCTACAACACTATCTCGGTCATCTTCTACTATCTCCCAGATAAAAACTACACAACATTAGCAATCATTAATCATCTGTATTCCTATGGACAAGAAAAGTGTACTCAAGTACCCTAGTTCAATTGAGTCTTGAATAGATTTTGATATATAAATCCAAGTAGGCTGGAAACATTGGTGTCTAACCCATTCTAGAAATTTAATTTTAAATTAAATAGTGAGCCATATTTAACAATTGTGAGTGATAGAAACTAAAACTCTCAACATGGTATATGTTCTTAAATAGGCATCCTTCCCATATCACCTGCTTCGACATAAGCTAAAAATCTAAAATGAGTACCTATAAGAAGCAGGATGTATATTTATATAAAAAAATTATTGAAAATAGAAGGAAAAAAAGGAATCATACCCAAAATCCTTTGATTTAACTTTACATCTAATACATTTATCATCAAATATTATCATATGAAATCAGAAAGGTATCACAATATAAATGGGAAACCAAACAACATCCTAATTATTTTTATGTTCAGTTTGTAGAGTTGGATTCTGATCCCAACCTGATGGTATCACTATGGTACATCGTTCAAATTACCCAATACCACTGATCCCATCCATGTAAATATTTCAAAAAAAACAAGAATCTTTTGAGGCATGGCTTTACAATGAGTCTATATAGGTATCGCACTGAAGGGGTCAAGTATCACCTACGGCTTGGAAAATACACATTACCAATGAGTATGTCCTCAATAATCCCTTTGGGATTTAGTATCACTCATATGTTTTTAGAAATCCTAGGGAAATCTACTTTTGGTAGAGCCTAATACATTGTTTCCCTAGAGTGTTGTGGTATAACCACATTAGCACAGGAGTATATTTAAGAGTCCTTAATAAAAAACTCATGTTCTCTCCTAGACTGTATCAAGTGAACCATAGTAAAAAAATTACATTGCAAAGAAAACACCAATACATATATCACATGGAATGATTTTACATAAATTATGCTATCAAATAAGAATAATGAACCACAAGTCAATCTATATATCAAATATAAAAATCCATGGCATCAACATGACATAAAACATCCATAAAAAAGTATGCATGTAACAATTACAAGACAATATTGACAGTTTAAAGTCTCATGTGAAAAGCTTATAAAGAAGGTTAATGAACTAAAATAGAGTATCACAATTTTTTCCTTTCATGAATGATAAAATGTAAACAATATCCTACACCATCAACATTCCTCAACAATAGGTTGTTAATAACTTCAAAAGTAAAGGAAAACAATTTTGTTCAATACGGGAATTCAATAAAACCCGACATTTCATTTATTACATGGAAGTTAGGTTGTGTGCACTCAAATGGGTGGCCAAGAGGCAAGAAGAACACTCCAAATGAGTTTCTCCAAAAGGTTAGGCCACAATAGGAACTGTTGAATAAAACCCAAAATTAAATAAGTGATAACAAGTCATCTCTGGAAGGTTTCAATGAGTTTCACAAAGATGTGACAAGACCTAAGTGACAAAGGGAAGAGTGTAGAAGACATACAATCGTAGTCCTAATTACATATTAACACATGTACTTATGAAGTGTCTTTGATCATCTATTTTTTTACAAATAAGTGAGGTCCTTTATAAGTAACCAATAAGGGAATAGTATAATCACACCATTTAAAAATTTATAAATCAAACAATAAAAGACATTTATGGAGAAATGAAATAAATCATAAAAGTATATAAATAAATTTTTATCAAGAAGATAGCTCACATACATTGGATAATTTTTATTAGAAAATGTGACACAAATTATCAAACCATCCATTTAGTTATATTTAACATTTATTCTAAAACTAGTTCATCACTAATTGAAATCAAGAAGCCATGAAATCTAAAAAGAAAAATATAAATTTTTTTGAAAACAACATACCTATGTTGGTGGGGGGGTGTGGTTAATTATAAAACTATGAATTCAATAACAAGATACAATTTACAACATTGACACTTAATTCAAGAATCACACTCAATTCACATAAAATAGGCATGTAATCTAGACCTTACTAAATTATGTAAAATATAATAAGTGTACAGTAAGAAATGTATTAAATGTAATAAATAATGCATTCTTAAAATTATATGAAAGGGAATGGGATCCTACCTCAAGGAGGAAACAAGACATCCACTTTAGATCTTGGAGCTTTCTAATGAAAAGATGATACTCCCCCATGGGTTATACACACCTTTACACACGTGCAATGACACCTATCCCTTGTGCACAAACATGCATGGCCATGAGCATGTGCAAGGGGATCCTTGTACATATTATTATATGCATATACTAGTCTCCACTCACATGTGTACGCATATATATATATATATATATATATATATATACATGGGAACACCTATCCCTATACAAGAATAATCACTTCCATGGTTGCCTACACATGTAATGAGGGAACTAAAATACATATACATACATACCTATGCACACACAGGTGAGTCTCCCTTGACATGGTGACTGAAACCCAATGATTAGGGATCAACGCACTATACAAAAGATACTAAAAACCTTAAAACAAAAAAAGGATGCTACATAACCTATGAGAAACCAACCAACAACATTAACGCCTTACCTCGGTTGGCGGTGGAGAACCAAATCAACCGGAACCAACAAGAAATGATTCAACGTCGTACAAAAACTATTATAGAGAGTAAAATACCAGAATACCCAAATACAGAAGTTAAAAAACATCTGGTAATAAAAAAACTCACCTCAGGTCAAATGTCGGTGGAACGAAAGGCACTGAACTACCTCACCTCCGGTGACGGTTGTCAGGACAAGCACTTAAGGGCCTCAATAGACCATCTTCACAAACCTAGAATAGGATATAACTACAAATAAAAGACACCCCCAGTGAATAGGGTTTTACTAAACACTATAGGGAACTGGAGAGTGAAAAACATGGATAGAAAGATGGGAAAGAAGTGAGAGATAATCATAACACGTAGTTTTAGAGAGAAATGAATAGAGCCACGAATGAAAATTAAGCACAAGGGGGGCATTGAAGGGAGGTCGTGCAATGAAGGGGATGATCCCTATGGTCCGGTGCATCACATATTATAGGGTAGGAGACCCCTTTGGTATTATCCAAAAAAATAACCGAAACCATAATTTAAAACTAAAATAAAAAAAATTTAATAATAATAAAGATAATTATAATAAATGATGATAAATAAACTAATAATAGTAATCAAAATATTAATAAAATTAATCATAGTAATCAATAAATAATTATTATTATTATTAAAACCATTATTATTATTTTTCCATTTAATTCTCCTTAAAATTATTTTTTCATTCAATCTTCAATTTAATAAATTTAATTTCTTTAGCGAAAAACTCACATAGAAGGGTCAAATCTTAGAGAGAAAAGGCTTCAATCCTATTTTTTAAAAAATAGACTTCCCAGCTAATAAAAAATTTTAATTTCTTATGATTTTTCTTCCAGTTCGAAGCACATGACACTACATTATTCTCCCTTGGAAATCTGTATGATAGAAGGTTAGGAGAACATGCCCACTAATAGGAACTCTGTATTTCCACATGTCATTGGATGTTTTTATCTATAGATATGTTTATTTATCCTTATAAATTATGATTATTATCAGCAGCTATCATGAATATGAAATCCATGACAACATATTTTCACGGTGAAGTAGGATACTTTTGGTGAGCAACGAGTGATATAAAATTAATGGATAATGAGGGAAATGATTTATCCCATATATCCTAAATGGATGTTGATATCACATACCCTCTGATGTAAGAAAACATATTTCATAAATCAATGACCATTTTTTCACGGCTCATGACAAGAGTGGGGAGCTGCTCATACACTCGGGGGAAGAGATGCTGGATGATGTTCTACAGATTAAGGCAACGCTGGAAGATGGTGATGAAATGATGGGAATATTTCATCGTGTGGATACTTCGGGGGAGTAATGTGAGTGGATTGACAAGCAAGACTGCATAATGATCAGAGTCTTTAACAAATGGATGATTAACATAGAGGAATACTCGAAATCTTGGGACTATTTGGCATGCCATTTTGAAGACATTCTAAATGGTGATCCGAAATTTCAGGTAAGTTCACTGGAATGTAAATTATTTAGGGATATAGATTCCAATCGACTTAATATTTTCTTTGATAAGTCTGTTGTTTCATTTTTTGTTTGATCAGATTTTGCTCTGTGGGTTCTCACATCCCCTTAAAAGTGTTTCATAATAAAATAATGTTTATTTGGCTAAAATACATTGAAAACATTCATATGAGGTTGTACTTATTTTGATCATTAAAATCATTCTCTATATATGGCATAATTTTTTGTAGGATTGTAACGTTGGAAATTATGTTGTAATACCTTATTCCATAGATAATGTGGCCTAATGGTCCACACTCTAAGGGTATCCTTATGCTCAGATCTATTCATGTAATGGATTTATTAGGTAGTAATAAATAATATTTATTCAGGTTTGGATGATCTCCAAAATCTTATCACAAGGTATTTAAAGGAATACTATTAGTTAGATTATAGATAATAAATAATAGTTTTCATGTTAGGGGAATGTGATGTTTATATTCATTATTATATAAATAATTAGGTGAAATTAATCTATTAAAATAGTCATTATTCGAGGATCAATAAATATTGATGAGTGAAATTGAACAATTTTAATGGTCTAATTATAACTAATTCATATATATTTATATTCTTAATGTATTTCACGTGTCCAAAAATTAATAATAATAATAATAAGTGAAATGGGGTAAATTAATATTATTAGAAATATTTAAGGACTTTTTTATAATTTAACAACCCTAGACCTTCCATAATAAATATATAATTATATCTTAATATATCACTTTCTTAAAGTGACTTTTTGGGGTTTCAGAATTGATTTTCGAGATATCCTGTGATATATATCTAGAAAGATATTTAGAGATATGTATACATATAGAATGATTTATCTAGAAATATATCAAGTGATATATACATATTTCTATAAATATAACTCTTTTCTTTAACTCTCACATCATAGAGAGAGAACTGGAAGTTCTCCCTTATCATGAATAAAAATATTGTTGTGAACCATGAAATATGAGAGAGACCAAGAACATTTTTTCTATATCATAGTGGAATTATTTGATATCACATACCTAATTCAGTCAACTATAACTGAAACTAGTTGGCCACGTGAACTCATGCACAGTACCCCATATTCAAGATGCTAACGACTACCAGCAATGGTCTGTGATGGAACAATGGAGAGATTATTCACTCATTATCAAAGTGTATCATAGAGGTATATTAATATTATTCAATAGAGAAATAATATAGATATATAAAAAAATTAATAATAAAAACACATTATATAAATAACTAGGTAACGATATAAATCAATTTAATATACACAATGAGGACCATTGCATGTAATAAAAAAAGAAATATAGGAAGACATGGAAGCATGTAAACATGCAAAAAGTAGTACCCAAGAAACATAAATTACCAAAAGACTATCTAAATATATAATCAAGATCCATATATCTTTCTTTTTATAACTTTCTATAATGTTATAATAAATCATTCATCAAAAACTAGGTTTTTCCCCTATCCATATCTGTATCCATGAAGTTTGTCTCAGTATCAAAAGTTGCTCTGAGTAGGATGTGATATAAAATTAATAGGCCACCACCATCAGTGTCTAATTCCATCTATTCTTTAAATATATAAGTAAAAAATTATAGGTGATAATAAAGTGGAAAATTATGTTTGGAAATAAATAACAATCATAGTTTTGGGTTCCCCTGAACACATGTCCTCTACATCTTACATCAGCATATGTCGGAATATCATTGAGTAATATGTCGGGAATGATTTAATTATAATAAACTCTCAGTACTGGAACCATATTCAATGAAGCCCCTCCATGTAATCATATACTATCATGATGAGTAATAAGGCTATCATAATAGTGTAAGGCTTTAACCAAATCCATGCTTGTTGTCTGGCAGGGAACAAGTGTTGTATAATTAATTCAATATATAAAAAAATTGAGATTTTCTTTGGCATTCCAAATATAAAACCAAAGTATCACTCCATGTAAGTCATTAAACATCCTTCTTACAAGCCCATCATAGGCATCCATCATAGGAATCCCGGAATCTCTTTAGGTTGGGTATAACGTCACCACCCATTGAAACTATCCATTGTAGTCCATAAAAGTATTCCAATTTACACTAATGGGAAAAATGATAATATATCATAGGAGTTATTCATTTTTATTTCAGAAATGGAATCCATGTATCACTCAAGCCATTAAAAAATTATTCCATCTAATTCTATGTTTAGTAATCCTTATAGGATTCCATGTATCACTTAGGCATATACAAGATATCATCCAAAATATTACTTTCATGTTTTTTCATATGAGAACCCATTTACAAGACAAAGCACAAAATAACCATGTATTGTAATCATTTAATTAATCAATATTGTAGAGTCTCTATACAGGGATCCTAAATTGGATCCCACCTCGCGCTCTTAAAATATAAATAAGTATAGTTGTTGGCCGAATGACTGGCCAAACCATTTAAGTTCATGTGGATCAATCAGAAATTATATTTATTTAAAAAATTAAACTCATCGTAGAATGTGGATTGAAAGAAATCATAGTCTTTAATTCCTTAGCATTATATGAAACATACAATTTAACATAATCATGAATTATGTTTTTAATAAAAATCTCAAGCATGTACAAGAAGGTCAACGACTAAAGTCATATGCACTTGGTCTTCCATTCATTCTTCCTTCAATACAATTATATCATTATCATTTCATTTAAAATAATAAGTAAAAAAGGTAAATAATATACCACAGATATTATTCAATTTTATTATTCCACCAATGGTGGTATAATCTCATTTTACCACACATAAATGAGTTGGTTCAAATTTTGGGTCCCTAACGTATAATCATATATAAATAGGTCTTGTAATTTAAATTTTTTAAATATCAATTAAATTCAAGAAAATTACATTCACCAAGATTCAATTATAAAATAAAAAATGTGGCTCAATTACATAATATATATCAACTCAACAATAAGGTAAAATAATGAGACCACCTTCCTCAATATGTTAGTAAAATCCTCATCCGTTTTTTGGCCACTAATAATGGATATAATTTATGAAATAAAGAATTAAATAAAATCCTTTTTAAAATAATGAATATTAGGTCACACCAAAATAACGTTTTCTAGAGGAATACATATAAAGGAAGGTGATATAGGAATAAAAAATTCATATGTCGCTATATAATGAGACTGATGGAATCTCAATCATATCCTAGATGGGAGAGACATCACAAATCATTGGAGTATGTCAGGGTAGTGATCAACAGAGAGAATGAGGTGGAAACTTCTGGATAAATAAAAAAAGTGATATGGGTTAAAAAAATAAATACCTTAAAGGAAAATGGTCATTGAATGATCATTTAACGGTTTTCATGGTTTGGAATCACGGTTGAACAAAATGTTTGGAAAATGAGCCCCCATTACTACCTCAAGAATCCCATTCATGGTCTTGGTGCACAGTTAGAATAATCATGCATCAACCATGTGTTTTACCTGTATAAAAATTCTATAAAAAGTTAATGGGCATGTCGCCTAGGTTACACAGTTTCATCAAACCATGCAACCCCTGATAGTGCATCGTACATCCCCTTACATTTTTATCAAACTGTATGGAATAGAGGCCACAATTTCTACTAATAATGAATCTTGATTCCATCTTCCAAAATCATGCACTATTTCTCCACATAATCCTCATACACCTATGTTTCCTCATTAATCAAACTAGGCACTCCCATAATGATAAAATTTATGAATATATTAGAAATTAAAAGGTTATGTACCTCATATTGAATATATTTTTCTTACAGTATTCATACTTTAATGAAATTCATTCCAAAATCTCCCTTCCAAGGGTGGTAAAGCATAATCTAAGAATACATCATGCCACTGAGAATGTATATCAGCCTCCCACTCCTAAAACATTACTTGTACATGACCATATTATCATCGCACCCGTAGTAGAGGAATTGATCTTCCTCTGACACCATTTATTAACCCATCATTAATATGGATAGGATAGTAAAAAAAGGAGGATTCTACCTTCAAATCAACCAAATAAAGATTAAAATCCTATGATAGATCAAAATAATATCATTATATATGAGATATATAAATGATACCATGCATGTCCTAGTATTTATAAGGAAACTACAACTAAGAAGCTTGCAACCCGAATTTCGCCTGAATTTGGATGGGCCTAACACAACTAGAAGATAAATTATATTTTTTTGAATCCTTTTATGCCCCAATATAGTGTAGAGTCATATGAATAACCAAAACACAATCTTGATCTCCAATGGTTAACAATAATGATCTATATACACTTCTTCCAATACTAAGCTCTAGAAAAACTACTCCTAATATGATGATATTTACCTAATGTCTCCTGAATGAGATGATGACCCTGTAGAGAAACCGCTATTACATCTAACCATAATATCAGTGAATGAAATGACCTATCATATATGGCCACATAAGGATCCATGTATACAGTCTCATAAAAGTGGTTATTATAAGATAACTCGGTGAGAGGAAATTGTTTCTCTCATGAACCTCTGAAATCAAGGACAAAACTTCAGTGAATGTCCTATAAAAGTTGTATCATATTCTATGACTAACTATCAGTCTTAGGGTGATTATTCATACTTAGAAATACCTATGATCACAGTGCCCTCTTCCACCACTACTATAATCGTGACATGAATCAAGTGACTCAATCGTATCTGATAGATCATGTATCCCATGGATATTTATCATCTAATGAATGAAGAGCATACAAATCTCATCCACTTATAATTCATCCCAATTAGGAATGAAATTGGTGACCATTTTAAACCTATCAATGATCACACATACAACATCACTCCCCATGGTTTACTAGGTAATCTATTCCAGAAATCCATAGTGACATTATCCCATTTCAACACAGGAATAGGTAATATCTGTAAAATCTCGACTAGTTTCTAGTGTTCTTCCCTCAACTATAGACAAGTGGAACCCTAAACCATTAACCCAAATATCTCCCTTTTTAACCTAAATCACTAGTATTTGTAGTTTATGTCACAATATATATTGGTAGGATCAGAATTTACGTCCCATATAGTGGAATGAGAATCTCGTATCAACTCATTTTGAATGTCACTATGAACACATATGAATCTATCAATATAAAATACCACATTCTCATTGACAACACAACAAGGTGGGGGGTCATCATATGAAATGCTCTCTCATAAGATAGATCCCTTAAAAACTGATAAGCGCTATATCATCACTATCTCGAGAAGTAAAGAGGTAACTAAAAATGTTGCCAGTACAGACATTTTATGATAGTCCTAAACCAGCATTTGTATCTCAAAAAATAGGGAAACAATATTCCACACCATACTAGCCTCTGGAAATACTTGTTTCTAATTCTTCTAACTCAGGTAATTGAAAATTTCACTACAAATTTTGGAATATATGATATATCAATTTGAAAGGATTTTTGGTACTCAAACCACCTTCATTGATTTAAATTAATGTCATGTTGTGTAGTGATGTACTTGACGATTTTCTGGGTTGTAAAAACTATAAAATCCTCTCCTAGTTAGTAATGCCTCCAATAACAAAAGTCATAGACTACATCAGAAAACTTCAAATCATGTGTTCGTTAGTTTATATCATGTGGAATCAACTAATGGGACCCATACAACATGACTCAATCCTCATATATTAGAACTAATCCAATCCAAATACATGATTCATAACAATAGACTATATAACTTCTTCCTATATTTTGATGAATTTGGATTGTTGTTGAAGTTATTTTACCATTTAGTTATTTAATGATTGTCACTTAGTCTTATAACTATATAAAATTCACACACATATGAGTCATGACAATATGAGGTTATCCTATTCATGATTAGCCCTTTATGAAATTCTTGTAATAAAATGTTATACCTATGAAACTTTGTATTTCAAATACGTTCTTGAGAGGCTCCCCTGAAACTGAAGTTCAAACCATCTCTAAGTCAAATTATTCTCTTTCCACGGAGATAATATAACCTAGAATGTGAATCTTTTCCATCTAAAAGAGTAAATGTTTGAGATAAACAAAGAAATTATGGTCTCATAGTGTATCCAATAATATCGAAAGATATTTTTCAAAGTTTTGTTGGGTGTGAGAAAAAACTACGTTATCATCCTTGAATAACACCACAAATAAATCAAGATATGCATAAAAGTCTTAGTTTGTAATTTCCATGAAAACTTTCAGTATGGACATGAGACCATGAAATATGACCAAATACGTTTTCAAGACATATGTACGAGAGAATGTTTAATTTGGAATATATGATGGTATAACTTTCACCTGGTAGAGACCCAATATCATAAAAATATAGGGAAAACCCTTTCCCCTCATATCTTGTGAAAGATATTTTATATATGAAGAAATTGAAACATTATCTTAACCATATGTAGTTCCAAACGAAGGTAATATATATAAATCTTGAGGATATTATCCACATTCTTGGTGAAAAGGACCGGTAAATCCCACAATGAGGATGTGGGTTGTGCAAAACCAATAGCTCTAATATCCCTTAAATACCACTTGAGGAACTACAACTCAGAAGTGGTAATCTGATAAAGAGTAATGTATATTTTTTCTACTCTTGGAAATAGCTTGATGGAAAACTCTATCTCTCCCACACAAACATGTAGTAGTCTTGAAGTGTTTTCTGGGAAAATTTCATTGAAATGATGTACCACTGGAGGGAAATATACCTAAAAATTTCCTTGTCATCCATATATATGAAATAAATATGGTTTTTCATCCCACCCAACCCACAATTCATGAGTCAAGCTCAGCTCACTGAGACTTCTCATTCACCGCTGATAGTGAAAACCTCACCCTCTAGTGATGTGGAATTCACCCTTCTGGGATAAAAGTCGACGAAATAATGATTGGGAACTAACCAGTACATCTAGAGAATGAAATCATGCCCTATCATCTCAATAAAAAATAGGTCTCATATGATGTTGAAACCCACCTATCTCAATGGGGCACTCCCTATATTAGCTTGAACTCTCTGATCATATCCCCAACTTTGTATTGAGTGTCATGACGCCTTAGGAAAATTGATCATCAAGTCTAAGACGCTCCCTAATAAGAATAGATAAGATGATATGAGAAACAACTATATCTAAAATATCTGATTCTATAGTAGAGGCTACTATAATAGTACCTCTCGTAGTAGAAGGTCTGAAAATCATCTCCTCAGTTATCAATTTCACTACTTACATATTTCCAAATTAGTGGCCCTATGATATATCATAACTACCCTGGGAAGGTTAGATATTTTAGCGATGTAGTTCTGGGGTCCTTCTATCTCAACCACATCCACCTCCTTGTCCTAATAATCCAACCACATTCTAGATCCCAACATTATTAGAATCTTCAAACCCTCCTCTTGAATGTAGATTATGTGTAGTTCCACTCTCATTGTATTCTAAATGAAATATTATGCAAATTCATTATAGATGGAACATCCTTCCATAAGATCGATACTCAAGTTGGTCATTTGTACACAAGGGTTTCATATTTCTTAATATACACACTAATAGAACCTCATGTGACTACCTAATTATGCACCATAACAACTAATTTCACTATGTAGATCCTTAAATTGATGCTTCTTATTGTTGATCGATGATGTTTTAGATCTAGGTTCAGAACTATCATTCCAAATACCCCCAACCTCTCTTAGGTTACCATCCATGATGACTTCCAAATTCACTATTTATGATACGATAATATTTTGTCTGGGAATTTATGGTTTGTAATATATTCCATTCATTGTGTTACCATTTTCACTTTTCCTGGAAACTCCCATCATTTACCCCATCTATAGATGCACTTGGACATGATTTCCAATGGCCAGTGGTCATCTGGGTTTTCAGGCCCAGTGAATCCTGGGGACTCACATTGGTCGAGAGTATGGGATATGGAGCTCATGAAACCATTTTGGATGGGTTTTTTCCTACTCTGGGACTCTCTTTTATATTTAACACATGTTAATGAATCTCTTCCTAATCTCGATGTGGGATTGGATACCCTAATAAAACAAATATTGGATAACAGCCTTTTATGTGAAATATACTATATCTCTTTTGTGAATCCGTCTCTATGTATGTGAGGTTCTTCATCATTTTCATGTAATGATAGTTTTCTTATTTGATAAAAACATATGACCATGTGTTTCCAGCTATACTCTCTCTTATGTTGGCAGTTAGAATTCTGATGATGGGATTGATCCATCGTGAGGCATCCAACATATCCGGGCTATTATAGGAATGAAAACCCACGTAGTTTGGTAGATCCATGCAGTTTAATGTCAGTCATTAAAGTCCAATATGGGGGATGTAGAAAAGTGAAATATTTGTGCTTGGGTGAGTATGGAAGAGACATCCTCCATATCCCATTTATGGTGGCAATTAGAGTTCTCCTATTTATTTTATGTTGGGACTCATACACTAAGACTTCCAGGGGGAATGGGTGTTTGACGTCTAATGAGTTGTTCATTGCATTCAACTAAACCCACATGATCCATGCTTGTTGTGAGAAACAAGTGGGAGTGCATGATCAACCTCAGAACATTTAGATATGGGATCTACATATTGGGTATGTCCATGGAGTGTTTTATATGGTATTAAGGCCTTAATAGTAGCATTTTACATATCCCAGTTATGGTTGGAATCAGATTCCTTATAGTTCCCATAAGAGAAATTGGGGAGTACACACAGAGGAATCCCTTGGTTAATAGTTTTTTGATGCCTAATAATGTGTTTTTACATAACCTAAGCCCACATGCTCCATGCCCATTATGTAAACCAATGGGTATTTCATGATCAATCTCAAGGAATTTAGATATAGGATCTACATATTATGAAAGTCATTGGAGTATTTGATATGGAGATCGATCCTTCAGGGAGGAATCATATGTATCATGGTTATGGTGGGAGTCATAGTCCACGTATTTCTATTAAATGATTTTGGGGCTTACAAACTAAGGCTACCCTGAAGAATGAGGATTTATTTCTTGATGAGGTTTTTGTTACATCCCCCTAAGCCCACTTGTTCTATTCTAATTGTGAGAAACAAGGGGGAGTGCATGATCATTATCAATAAATATAGATATGGGACCAACGTATTGGGGGAAGTCCATGGAGAATTAGATATGGAGTTTGGGCCTTTGAGGAAGCTTCATATGAATCCCTTTTATGGCATGAATTAGACTCATCTTAGCTATCTTATGATATGTTGGGGCTTACACACTAAGGTCTCTATTGTTAATGTTTATTCTTATCTGGAAGTGGTCTCATGACCTTGTTTGCATTCATTGTAGGTCATCGCGTGACCTAGATTGATATATGTGCACGTTCTCGTGAGAGTCGTGGTGGTGCGGTCTAAGGGGTTTCACATGATTTGGATGACACCTCATGGGACATCATGAGACTAGGCGCACATGTTCAGGGGGTGTCTCATGTCTTGGATGACACCTCGAGAGGACATCGTGGGACCATGCCGATATGCCTAGGTTGTGTCACTTGTCTTAGATGACACCTTAGGAAGACATCGCAAGACCCAAATGACATGTCCCAAAGGGTACTCTATGAGAGCTGGATTGTAATGTACAGATATGTCATTGGGACTCTTCTAGAATGAGTGGGTGTTGTATAATGAGTCAGGGGTGTGTCTTAAGGATATCGCAAGTATAGGGTGATGATCCAAAAGTGTTAGATGGATCCATATAGTGCTTTCGAATGTTTTGAAAGACATGTATTGATATATAAAGAGCCTTCTACATATCTCACAATTAATTTTAAATGGATTTTGTGATGTCTGGGTGGCTTGAAACAATCTCGTTATGTGTTCTTAATTGATACATGTGAAATATATGTAGGTCTTCAATCATGTATTCCTCTTGGGTTTTCCAATGTGAATCCATTTTCTCCCTTTTATTGTGAGTTCCTTATATTAATTTAGTGTTAGATTTTTTGGGTCTCACGTGATCTAAAGGATATGATATATTGTCTGCACATGTCTCCCCAGAAGCCTTTTGTGTGATCTTTCATTACTCACACTGAGGGCTTTATTCTGGGCGTATGACTACTTTGGTGATCCACCAGTGATATACGTAGTGGAAAGCCGACCGATATCATCATTAGATAGGTGTCAAAGCCCATAGTCTAAGCATTGATATGTGTAGAAGTAGTGTGGTTCCAATCTTCTAGAATCTGATCAACAAACAAACAAACCAAACCACCCTTTTTCAGAGTTGATGTAGATAATTTATAGGCATATCCATCCATGTACTTGTCAGTTTGTGAAGGGTATATTGTGTGAATCCAGTAGTGAGTTGACATAGGATCTAGAATTATACGGGTTGGTGAGTCTCTATGATGGCCCTTGTCATGGAAGATGCCTAATTTTCATTGCCGCAAGCCCATCCTTCCTTTATCAAATTATGGCTGGAAATTGAGGACATGCACTGTGAAGGACTTTTATACTGTCATGATGAAATTTCCAAGGGAATTCACGAGATCCAAATGAATTTTGGAATGTATTCACGAGACATTGGTTGGATTCTCCCAGGATCTCGTAGGACCACACCGAGGGTGCCCTGGGAACAACACATGCCCTTCAGCGACCATAAACCATACTCGCCTTCTCCTTTTCTATCTATGTCATTTTATGTGATGATGTTCGGGAGTCACACATGAATTTTTTAACGGTTGGGGTCAAATAATCATTTACTATTAAATAAAAGAAAATACCTTTTTTACAGGGTTGATGGAGACCCATTACATAGCCCGAAGGCACAGTGGGCATTTAGCCCATTACATGACCCG
Source organism: Viscum album (assembly GCA_963277665.1). Classification (NCBI taxonomy): domain Eukaryota; kingdom Viridiplantae; phylum Streptophyta; class Magnoliopsida; order Santalales; family Viscaceae; genus Viscum; species Viscum album. The sequence goes on from OY728163.1 coordinate 95,070,914, forward strand.
TAGCCCCGATTTTTTTCCATGGTCCATTATATGAATAGTAATTCTCTAGTACCCACCTTTAAAGTACCATAGAGTACCCGCCGCTACTATAGTGCTCTACCACTACTATAGTGACCGGCCGCCGCTACAGTGCCCGTCGTTTCTATAATGTTGTCACTGCTATAGTACGCTACATCACTGCTATAGTACCAATGCCCAATGGGTTCTCAAACCCCATTTTCAGGGTATTTCCTCTATTTTAAAAAAAAATCGCACGAAAAATATGGAACTTATGGTGGTACATGAGAAACCCATGGTAAAACCTATTTCTTTGTCTTTATAGCACCACATAGTTGAAGGACCAACACAAGGACTTCCATGCAGAAGAGGATGAGGCTGAAGGGACTTTGTGAGATAATTCATTCATGAGATCAAGGCCTCTTCGTGTATAAAGGATCATTCTAGGTGCATGTAACATGTCTTTCAGTGTCCAAGGCCACTATTCCCCTCCTCCATTTTGATTCCATTTGTTTTTTGTGACTCGTATTTGGTGGTATACGAGTTTTCTCGAGTAATATCTATGATTTTTACTTAGTGTTCCAATGGTGTCTCACGTGAACAATATGTGTAATGTAGAGGGTACTCATGTATGTCATGGAAAATTCTATCTATTTGTCCTTGGGGTGTCATGATGTTTCAGAAGCATACCCAGTGCTTGTCTTGTGATAATGTGGATGTTTCATGGGGGTGTATCATGATCAATTGGAATGCCGAATGGGTCATCCCATGACCATGGTGACAAGTCTAAAGGTTTCTGTGAGATCAATATTACTCATCCAAGGATTTCCTTAGGATCAAAGTTGCATTCCCAAAGCTGACTAAGGGCATCGTGAGTCTCATGAGGACTCTCAAGATTTCTTGCCCCGGAACAATTCACGTGGTGTGGTCTCTTGAATGTGTTTAAGGTCTCACACTTGTTAAATTGCTGTGAGTGTGTATAAAAAGGATCATTCAATAAGTCCGCATAGGATATATTTTACTAGGCATAGAGATTCATAGATCATGGGTGTGAGAAGATCACACACATATTTGAGGGGGATCACCTTTTATGAAGGGACTGTATGGTTCTTGTCCACTCATCAAGCCGCATGTCTTCAACCACAGACATGCAATGGACCCTATGGGGATACATGATGATAGTGTACCAAAACCATCATGTTCATATATAAAGGCTTGAATTTTATAGTAACCCATTAATCATTTGATTCGTATGAGCTCTAAATGGATTTCCAAAGAAATATGTGGATATGCAGAGAGGCTTAAAAATAATTTTGCGAGCATGGAAGGGGTTTCATAGTGCATATGGAGTAGGGTTTGACCCCTATATAATCTTATATGTTGTTCAGTGCCTTGAAGGAATCATGTTATGATCACACATCCCTGATGTGCAAGAAATATATGGGGTCTTGTGATTAGCTCCATGTTTATGTGAAGATGCTATATATCAAAGGCCGCATTGTGTATGGGCGATGGAGGACGATGCATTGTGAAGGGGGGTTCATGGAATATAAGTTATGTGGCCTTATCATTATCCTTTCATGGAGAGGGTTTTCTCGGAAATTATATATGTCATTGAAGCCACCCCACAAGTCTGCATGCAGGAGTCATAGACTCTTCTCCCATGACATCAGGCCTTTGAGGTTGTCTCCTAATAAATACACTACATCCGAATGTTTGGACAACAGAAAACTAAGGGTCCAAACATGCTTATAGATATATAGATTTCATGGAAAAGGTCCTACGATGCCTCATTAATGGAGTTATCACAATCTCATGACCCCATAAGTGTCTTAATAAGAATGTTTTACATACACATGGGATGTATATTAAACCCGCTTCGTTCAAGGATGATGGGAGGAATAGCATGGAAAAGATCCAAATGTAAGGAAAATGAGGATTTTTTCTATACTTTATCTTTTCAAAAGATGATATCTGAGGGATCATGCGACGAGAGCATCACGGAGATGCATTGGGGATGCATAATGGTTCCATGGGAAGGGACAAAAGTTTCTAATGAGGTTATCTCTTCATGTGATCGTGTGATCATATGATGATCACACGATAGGATTGGGAGGCTACATCCCCATAGAAGGACTTCCCAAGAAGGAGGCCCTAGATTTAACAAGAGGAGATATTTTTTTGGTGGTGGTCAACTATTCTATTTTTCCAAACATTCCCTCTCACTCAGAGCTCCTTACCCTCTCCAACTTGCGTGTGTTTATATAGATTAGATGAGTTTGTATAGGCCACATGAACCCGATCCTTCTACCACATTGTATGGGATTATGGTTCTGTTGTGTTAGTGAAATGATGTAGATATCACAACGTAATCATAGAAGATGTGATTTAAATAGGACAGAAAATACGTTGAGGCCGAATGGTTCAAATTGGTTCAATTGTTTTTGAAGCCTTCATCATTAAACCTTATGTCAATCGCAATATCGAATAATGATCATTAGACAACCCTGAATACTATCGGAGACTCTCATGACAGGCTAACAGAAAACATGGTGGATTCTACTTGTTATCCCAAGTCCTATCCAATTATCAAATAATGATCCTGCTAATTATTTCAGTGTTGTTGTTGACTCACACAGAAGGCAGTTGGTATCACATTTTGGATATCGTGGTGGCTTTGTGATAGTCATCATGTACTTTCTTGGATATTTATTTAATTCTCAAATACATCATAGTGATGACAAGAAAGCATTGGGTGTGCCTCAGGATGTCAAACAAGTTCATTGGGAGGTGGAATATGAGTGTTTTATGGCATGTAGGATCACCTGATTTTCATTTGTGAGGTGCATGGTTGGCTCGGTTTTATATCGTGATGGAAGAGGATGCATCTAAAGATCAGTATCAGTGGAATCCATGATCGGATGATGCCTATTAGTGGAATGTGTGATCATACGAGCTAGATTGATCACATGGAAAAAGTGTCAACCTAGATAAGTCTGTGTTCATGGATTCTTCTAATTTAAAAGTTATTTCATGGTTTCTTCTTTCCGATCTGGAAATGGGGTTGAAATATGTACCATATGCATCGCCTCTTCTAATAGGCTTTGGGCCACCCATTCATGTGCAACTCAAGTTTTTCACAGTATGATCCCATTTGCATGGGGTTGGAATAAAATTCCAAATATGATGTCTGGTTCAAAGTATATCAAATTAACCCCTATGACTTCAATAATGGCCAACCTACATCTCCTTAACCCTTATGACTTCATGCATTCCTTTTTAATTGTATTGTTCTTATGGATGGAATAATCCTTAGATCCTTGCAGGAAAAGTGCATGATGCACAAATATCGTTGCCAACAAAATCCTCATCCTCCATTAGAATGATATTATTCATAATGAAATAATATTATTCATAGGTGAACATTGAAAACTTGTTCGTATATTTGGATGTATAATGATCCATGATGAAAAACACTGATAGGATATGTCCCAAGTATTTCTGAGAAGTTCTCAAGTGCTATGAAATTGATATATTTGACCATATCTTCCTTGATGGAAACCTTGAAATTTGAATGTATATCCAATCCAAAATGGGATAGCAATTTGGTGGAATGGAAGGTATTTTTGGATCCAAAGAAAATCACATGGATGTACATACATATCCCATAAGGATAAGAATCTAGAGACATATTGTTCTGAAATATATCACTATGCATATCACCCTCATGCATAGGATACATAGGTTCATGGATAATTAACTCTATAACAAATGTCCTTACATAGACTTGAGTCACATGTAGGATGGGGATGACACTATTTTTAATAGAGATGGTTAATGAAGTTTCATATTTTGGTGGAGAAGTTGATCAGATCATCCTTGATTCCCATACTTTTTCTGTAAAGGTAGAGAGATCAAATTTATTTATCTTTCAATATATCTCCCTTTAAAAAATGATCAAGAATTCCCACTGGCATAAAATCTTCCATTAATGCACAAGTTCTAGTATTCGTGATATTTTCTAATTTATGGGGATAATTTGGGCATAGCATCCTCCCAAAATTAGGAATTCTCTAGATTTTTCCTATGTGAAGGGACATAGAGAGAAAAATAATATTTTTCTTGGTCAATACAGTGGGCCCCACATGTTTTTTATCTTTCATTTTTTCCTACTGTTTTCCTATGATTCATATGGGGGAAGACATAGTGGGAATATACATGGCATTATCATATAACACTTTCATATAGGTTTTTATCCTGAAAGGTTTATGTGCCTCTTTTATTTTCAAGGTGTTCAGTATTTCCTTGATCAAAAAAAGTGTGTGTCCTGCAAGAAGAAAGTCACCTTTTTTCTAGGAATCCCTTATTAGGGTTTTCATAATGGAGGGTATTATTTCTCATACTACATTAAGGTCTTGTGTTCCAGACCAACATTGTGTTGTAGTTTAGGGTATTCTATCTCACACCTTTATGAAATATGAGGTAGGTAGGCCTAAAATGACTCAAAACAATATGGGGTGCTCAATTATTCCATTGTATAACAAGGTCTCATGAGGATTGGAGTTCCTTTTTTGAAAGTAATACATGCATTTAGTTGGCAGGTTAATCACCTTATACATCAATATCATTGTATAAAAATATGATATATACTATTTTCTAAGGGATATGGGGGTTTTATGGGGTGAAAAAGGTTGATGGAGAAATACTAGGGAAGTCGGGCCCACCTAGATAGTTGGGGTGTGGGTAATGTAAATCAAAACCCAGAAGCATAAACTGCTGATACAGAATGGGGTATATATGATGAGTAAGTAGCTTGACACTATGGGGTTGTCAGGTTCCTCCATGGTGTCATTAAGGCTCACAATTATTTGGAGTCCCATTATATTGGGACATGATGTTTCCAGTAAGTGGGTTTGAGACCTTTCATCAAAATAATGTCCAGGGGGAGATCTGTTTTCCTTTCCATGGGTTGTGAAATATTTTTGAAGGATCAAACATCAGGATGACTAAGTTGGGTATGGATGGATGGCTATCTATGAAGTTTTCTAACACCCTAGGGAAACATAGCTCATTATTGTATAGCCCTATCCCTACACCTTGTCATTTCAAATCAGGAGGTACGGGTCGTCAAAAGGATCAATAATGAAGGGTCACATTCTGGCATTGATAATGGGTTCAAAACATGGTGATGAAACATCCATAATATCTGATACTCTTGGATAGTCTGATGTGGAGTATTTAAATCTTATACCAAATCACATAGGTCATGAGGAATATGTTGGGTAGTCATCCTGGAGGGAAACTATAACACAATGGGTTTCTTGGCTCCTCCATGATGATACCAGTCTCACAAGAATTAGAAACCCCTTTACATCGGGAGAAGATGACTCTAGTTTGTGGGTTTGCTTCCTCGAATCAATAACATAGAAAAGTAGAGAGCTATCTTTTCCTCTATAGGTGCAATGAAATATTTCTGATGACCTGAGACACATCAGATCATGTAGTTGGATATATGGAAAAAGTAATATCAAAGAGGGGTTCGATCTCCCTAAAAGTTACACCAAAACCTGTTACAAATATTCTCTTGATGGTGAGATGAAACAAATAATTTCGCTAATTTGTGGCTGGACCATGGTTTCCTACAAGAGTAGCTAGTATTTTTGTAGGGATAAAGAGTATACCCTATGAGATTTATGCCTTATTTACTAGTGACATTATATTTTCATATACTTTTAGAATGATTTGTTAAGAGGGAGGGACTCGACTTTTTCCTAGGTCTCCCTTTCTAGTCAAACTATTACAAAAACAGTCAAGGGAAGCACCAGCTTTTATCAGCGCTAAGAAAAAAGCTCTGATAAAGGTAATTCTTTATCAGTGATTTTCTAGGGAAAATAAAGGCACCCTTATCAGCACTTTTCTAGCCCTGATAAAACCATAGTTCCATTTTCTATTATGGGGTGCCCAGTGCCCTCTGTTTATTGCGCCCTAAAGCTCTCATGGGACTGTACCCCTGCGACAATTCCCCTCCCCCCGATCATCCCAATGCCAGACCTCCACCACTTCTAGCCCTACTATTACGATCTTCTCTTTGTCGGAACTCCGCCGATGTGAGCCCTACACCACCAGTAGCCCTACTCCACCGCTTTTCTCTTTGCCATACCTTCGCTGCTGCTATCCCTACTTCTCCTCTAGCCCTACTCTGTCGCGAACCCTACGTCAAGTGTAGGGGATTTCATTCAATGGGGTTTGATTCTCGGCTTCCCATCTCTTATCTTTGGTAATTTTTCCTCTCATACTCATCCATTTCAATTTTTTTTATTCTAATATTCACAATGGTGGTTTAGTTTGGTTTGGTTTGGGGTGTGTTTTGTGTTTGGGATACATTTTTAGGTCACATTCTTTTAGAAATTCATGAAGTGATTAAATATTTACCATGTGAATTGTTTATTAATTATAGGGTTTTGTTAAGTTATTTTCAAGATTATTATTATTCTAAACACTCTACTATAAATGTGAGTAGTGAGAAGGTGAAAAGGGGTTTTTAGATTTTTCAATGGATTTAAGAATGGTGGCATGGGGGATGAAGTGGTTTTGTTATTGGAGGGTCTGATGGTGTGGATTTCATATGAATATAATATTTTGTAATGAATTATGAATTGGTTTTGTAGTTTATAAATTTTCGGGTATATATGATTCTTTTAGTGTGGAAGTGTATCCCTTGGTGTATGTAAGTTATTTAATATTTTGGATTAAATTTATTAATTTTGATACTTGTACATGTTGAAACATTATCATGGTATAGTGAACATGAAGTAGAAAGAGACAAGGGATAGAGTGTTGTCAAATTTCAATATTAGCCGGTTTTTATGTTTATTGTCTAGGTGTTGGGTCTTATGGTTAAGAATTTCCTAGAAGCAATTGAGGAGGGTTTTTAATTGGAAAATATTCTAGCTCATTTATCTGTTTTCGTAGTAGTGGTATTAATTTTAAGGGTGGATTGATATTGATGGAGGGAAAATCATGTTCAGTCAAAATTGGTTTTAGGAAGAGTTTTATTCCCTATATATAGTAGTATGAGTGTATACAGAATATCATGGAATTCAATCAAGTTAGATACAGTGTTCTTTCCCATGGTATTCACATATGTGCATTGATGGTTTTGTTTTTAGAACACATGGTTTATGAATAAATGAAATACTATAATTTTGAGTCATCATTGAGGGCAGAGATTCATTGGATGGTTGCAATTTTATGTTTGAGGTTTTGGTTTTAGATGAGATATTTTGATGAAGTTACCATGAGTGATTTTCTTCGAGTTTCATAGAAGGATAAAGATGGTTCCTTGAGTTGTGGTCCTGATATAATGAGAAATAAAGGAGTGATGATATTTTCTAGAAGTAGGGTGGGGATTATTCCATAGGTTTGAATATCTCTAGGTGTACCATAATTTTATGGTTGATCAATTTCAATGGTGATGCAATGGGGAATTAGTAGTATTAGTTCCCCGTGATTCATGGTGTTCCTTGGTTTTAGTAAGGTGTTGTTTTATTTAGTCAGATGATCATGTTTTAGTGGATAAAATTTTGGGGTGGTTTATTTGGTTTGAGAGTCTATTAATGATTATGTCCTAAGTTATTGACCACGTACCTTTATTAACCAGTACCATCACTCAATTGATACTAACAGATTTAGTTGAATTATTTTCAATGGACTTACTTATCTCTCTTAACCTTCATATTCCTGTGAAAATAATAATTTTATTGAGTTGGTTAGTGTGTTTATCCAAATTTATTGATTCATACGAAAAAAGGAAACATATATTTATTTTACCTAAATGGATGAGAATATTTCTAATCTAAAGTTCATGCATTTGGGAAATAATTTATTTATAAAAATAATTTCACAAAAGTTTTCAATATTATAGAAGGTACTAAAAGTTAGTGAGAGGAGGTTTGAGTTTTTGGTAGGGATGGTCGATGTGGTCCTTCTCCCTCATGTGTGAGTTTTTTAACACTAAGGGATTTTTGTTTATCCCTTTGTATGAGAATGTTTCTTATAGAATGGATGTATGACTTGTCTATGGATATTATTTATAAGTTTGTAGAGTCTAAGGGAAATTTATTACATATACTTTAGATGTTCATGATATAATTTATGTTCACTAACCTCAATTTTATATTTCTTATGTTAAATAGGGTTATAAAACCTATGATATTACATAGTAAGTTTGGATGAAACTAGGTTGTTTGTCTCTCCCACGAACCACTTTGTGTTTGGAAATGTATCTACTGTATTAGTTTTCTCAACAAAATTGTATCCTTCTTTTCATATTATATGAATTTGGCCACTAGGTCTGTGCTGTTTAATATGATTATTTTATTATGAATGAAGTTTCTGTTAGGGGTGGTTAAAAGTATATTTAATGTTTTTTTGCAAGGGTGGTGGGTTCTATAACTATTGGTAAGGGGGGATGAAAAGTGTGTTGATTTTGATGGGGGGTCTATCCTGGTTCTGTTGATTTCCAAATATTTATTGGAAATGGTTTGGATATATTAATATCTATTTTAATAATGAATTTGATCACTTCTACTGTATTTGGAAGTCTTGTTTTGTGTATTTTAATCATAAATAATAATATTTGATATTCAAATAGAGTGGATATTAATAAATATTGGATGGATGCTATTCGTTTGAAAATAGAGTATGAGAATGTAATGAAAGAGTTCATCTTATTTTTGAATGATCATGCAAAGGATCCTTCTCAAATCCTTCTTCTATGTTTACATTGTTGTTATTCATGACTAATAACTCCAGAGGAGTTTGAAGAACCTTTGATATGTGACAAAATAGATTAGAGTTATAAATTTTGGAATAAACACAAAGAAAAAGAGAATTCAGCTTCTGGCTGGGATAAAACTGCATTTTATGGATCATCATATATAATTACAAAAAAGTATAATGAAGAAAACTATATGGAGGATGTGATTACAGATTTCAATTATGATGAATATCATATTGAGGAAAATTAAAAGACAGTTGAATATGAACTTCGTGATTGCCCAAAATTGTTTGAGAAATTAAAGAGTTGTTCAAAGATTCCATTGTATGTTGGTTGCACTAAATATATAGCATTGTCAGCTGTACTGGAGATGTATAAATTGATATAAGGCAGAATATGGAGTGATGTCAGTTTTAAGGAAATACTTTCTATCTATAATGACATGATCCCAGAAGATAATGAGTTCCCAAGGCAGACATATGAAGCTAAACAAATGCTACGATGGATGGGTATGACTTCTGAAAAATATATTCCTGCCCAAATTGGTGTATATTGTTTTTCAAGGAGAAAAAATCACTTACAGAATTCCCAATGTGTGGTGCTTCCAAATACAAGAAATATGAATCCAGTCATACGAATGTTGTATGGTTCATTCCAACCATTCCAAGGTTTAGGCACCTATATGGAAGTGGAAAAACTGTAAGACAATTTTCATGGCATGCAGATAAAAGAAATAAAGATGGGAAATTACATCACATGGATGACTCTCCTAAATTCAAGATAATTGATCATGTGTATCATGAATTTGTAAATGAGATGAGAAACCTTCATCTTGTGTTATCTACAAATGGAGTAAATCCTATTGGTTTTCAAATCATCACTCACAGTACATGGCCTGTTATGTTGGTAAATTATATCTTTCCAGCCTAGTTATACATGGGACAGAAATTCATCTTGTTATCTATGCTTATATCATGTCGAAAACAACCAGGTAATGATGTTGATGTTTATTTTGCTCCTTTAATCTAGTATTTGATGTTATTTTGGGATTTTAGTGTTATGTTGTATGATGCTTATAAAATTGAATACTTCATATTGAGTGCAATTTTGTATGGGATGATAAATAATTTCCCTACTTACGAAATTTTTTCATGATATAACATTAAAAGAACTCAAGGGTGTCCTGTGTGTGAAGAAGATACGGAAGAAATTAGGTTGAAATATTCATCAAAATCTGTGTTTATATGAAATCTTAAATTTCTACCTCATCGGTATAAGTACTGATCTTGGATGGCATCATTCAATGGATGTTCAGAATAATGTACAACACTATCTCCACTAACAGGTGATTAGCTGTTTGAGAAATTAAAATATGTGAACACTATTTTTGGAAAACCATTTTTGAAAAAAATTATGAAAAGTTGATGTAAATAGATTTCAGTTCTTTTTTTGAATTACCATACTGGAATTGTCTGTACGTCAAACATTTTTTTGATTTGATGCTTGTGGAACAAAATATATGTGATAGTGTTATCGGAACGTTGCTAAATTCACCTGGGAAAAAAAAGTATGTAATTAAGGCATGGTTAGACAAGGTTGAAAAGGGAATACGAGACGAGTTGTCTCCCATGAAGGGTGAAAATTGAATTTTTCTTCCTCTAGGTGCATACACTCTTTCCAGAGAATAGAGTTATCAATTTTGCAACTTCTTCAATGATGTAAAGGATCCAAATGGGTATTCATAAAATATCATGAATAATGTGCCAATAAATTATTTGAAGTTAAAAGGTTTGAAATCACATGACTATTATGTTTTGATGCAATATTTAATTCTTATAGCTTTATGTTGCATTTTTTCTAAGAAAGTTCATCATATATTAACCAAACATTGTTTCTTTTTTCAAAGATATATGCTGCAATGTTTTAGACACGTAAACATTTCCTAATATTGAAAGAGAAATTGTCATCGTATTATGGGAATTATAAATATTCTCCCAGCCATCATTCATTAATATGATGGTTCATTTGATTATTTACATGGGGAGAGAGATTCAATTTTTTTGTCTTGTTCACTATAGATTGATGTACCACATTGAACGGTATATGAAAATTTGAAAGGGTATGTCAACAATCAAATTCATCCAGAGGGCTGTATAGTGGGGCTATATATGGTTGAGGTAGACATTTAATTCTTTACTGAATATTTATCTGATGTGGAAAGCATTGTTCTCCAAAAATCTCATCACACTAGATTCATTGAGGGTGAGGGAATTTTTAGAAGAGATGTTCTGACAATCAATATTACAGATCGGGAGTAGGCCCACCATTTTTTTTGCATAATAGTTGGGAGGTTGTTCATATATTGAAACCCAACAAGATATTATTAGGAAGTTGAATCCATAAACGGCTGAAAAATGGATATCAAATACACATTATCAACAGCTTATAGGATGGGTTTGGGAAAAAAGTTTATGGAGTTAGCTGAAAATTAGAATTCAATTTCAGAACGACTTCGATGGAAAGCCACTGGGCAAAGTGTGTATGTATTATCTTATAATTGTTATGTAAATAATCGTTATAATTTCTATATAGATAATCATGATGAAGATAGTACCATGCTAAATAGTGGAGTTACACATGTGGCTGAATCGATGCATGTTTCAGTTATTAAGGACCGAAATACAATTTTTGAGAATATGTCATACATTATAAATATCAAAAAAAATATAGGAGTTGGATTATACGACATTCCAATTTCCAATTTTTAAATGTGAATGGGTAGATAACAATAGTGGTGTTAAAATATATGAATTGGGATTTGTGAATGTTGATTTTAGTAATAAAGGGTACAAAGAAGAACAGTTTATAATGTCATCACAAGCAGTACATGTATTTTATGTTCCAGATCCTAAAAACCGAAAGTGGTCAATTGTTCTATTATCATCAAAAACTACTAAAGGGTCTAATGAAAATTCAATTGAGGATGATCCCTTCTATGGAACTTCATAATCATTTGGTAGTAGTCGCAATGTTGATGACATTTTTTATGTTAGAGGATACCACAAGGAAGGGAATTGGATAATCGATATTGGTGTCAAATCCCTTCTGGCATTGAAAAAAAGAAAGAGAGATCATTAAACATGATATATTTTATTTGTAATATAGATATTGTTATAGCATGATATTATCTTATAATTAATGAATTTATGTAATATAAATTAATTATTCAAACACTTTGTTAGATAATAACTTCTGAACGTTCTATTCCTCTTATCATTGAGGTTAAACAAGTCTCTCAAACTGTAGTCGATGCTGCTTATTGTGTAAAGAAACAACAATTTTCTGAACCTATTTCTGCTCCAAGTGTTGAGGTCCAAAAACCATCAACACATGCCATTTCTACAATTTCTGATGAACATATTGATGATGTTTACATAGATGAAATAGTTTGGGATGAAGTACTGATGTCTCAGGAAACACAGGTGTGTCGTAGTTTGAGGGTGTTAGCCAAATTTCTTAAGGTGAAAAGAAAAGGCATCAAATTTGATGTTAGATGGAGTTAACGAGGCAAACATGTGAATCCCATCAAGTATATGTTTAGTTGTTACATTGTAATTGTCACACAGAAACGTACTCTGATGGACATAGATTCATGGCACCTTGTTGTGTCCTCGCTGAATGCTATGATTTGGGAAGAATATACGATAACATTGTGATATTATTTCTTTAATTTACTATAAAATAAAATAATAAAATAGAGTCTTACTCTTCTCAATCACTTTTAGAGTATATTTATAATCGATGATTCAAACTATAATTATGTACTATGTCTTGTAGGAAGGATTCATCGATGTTTTCACACTATTTTATCAAAATGTCACCTGAAAGATTCTGAAGGTAAAATAAACCTGCACCCACACCTTTCTATGATCACCTAATATCCCAAGAAGCATGGGATGCATTTATTGGCTATCATGGGGAAGACATGTTTTAGGTACATTATGGATTATAATATGTTTTTTGAGGACACGTTTATTCATCACTTTGATTGTCAATAGTTTATTTATGAAAAAACAACTCACTACTGAAAATAACGAACATGCATCAAAACTAATGTACCCTTATCGTAAAACCAACCAAACACACTTTTATTGTGTTGATACATTAGGAGAACGGTCCATGGGTCATTTTTTAAGTGTATAAGTCAACCCCACCTCAATATGAGGCATACTGTGGTCGGTATCACTTAAAGTGTCTCTCTTTTGTTTAAAATAGAATGAATTTTAAGTGAAAACAACAACTGACGTATGGAAAAATGAAAAAACACTTTCGGATTGTGTTGAATCTTTATCCAAACGATCCATGGGTCATTTTTGACGTGTAAAAGTCAACCATGCCTCAATCCGAGGAACAGTGGGACCAGTATCACTCAAAGTGTCTCTCTTTTGTTTAAAATGGACTGAATTTTATTTGAAAACAATAACTGACGTATGGAAAACAATCCAAAAGTCAATACCTATGACATAAGACACTTTGAGAAGCCTAATAGAGTCCTAAGAAGTCCTAAGACAATAACGTCCCATTAATAATTCATCACACACCCTAAATAAAAACTTTTATCCCTAGAGTTCATGGTTAGGGATGAAAACTAAGAGGAAAGATAGAGGTTGAATAACGAAAGGGAAAGAAAAAATATAAAGGATTTAAATTGGATAAAATTTTAAAATAAATGGCTCTTTGATTAATATTTGGGTAGTGGAAGAGAGGAAATAGGTTGAAATCACTTAAATTATGTCATATAATCGAGAACATTCATGGTCTGGTTGGGAATTTTCCAAGTTGTTCACCAACTTTTTAGGAGCCGTTGTATAAGAAACCCTCTTCTGCACGGTTTGGACAAATAGTTAACTAACCATTTTCCAATAATTCAAAATAAATTAGTTAATCTATAGATCAATATCACATGGATTCTCCTAACTTTGAACAACTCGTTTTCTTACCAACTCCCCCAAAAAGGTAGGGTACATGGTTTTTACTTGGAGTCATGCAACCCATCCTTTTCCTATGTAAGTAAAATAGTAAAACTAAAAAATGAATAGGAAACTGCCCCATTAAATTTTACCCACATGGTTTCTTCTAAATTATTTCCCCCAATAAATGAACTACATGGCTACTAATCAAGAGTCTAGGATGGACTATGAATAAGTATATATCTCCCCACCATTTCTAAATTCTATAAATGGCATTAAAAGAAGACAATAGAACATGAGATAAAGGAATTAACCACAAGAACACATTTCTTTAAGTGTCCAAAGAATCACAAAAATCCATCTACCATGAGGAACTTATAGGGGAAACTCTCTAAGTCATGAGGAAACATATCCCAAAAGGAACTCAAAATATATAAGCAAATTCTATATTCAAGCAGTACATAAATCTTAACCACAAAAAAAAAAGAATAACTCACATGCATGCATTAATCAAATTTTTCATAAGGATATAACACTGAAATCTCCCTAAAAATTTTAGTTGTGGAAATGTAAGATTTCATTTTGAGGAGATAGTAATTAATGGTACGTTTTGAATATCATAATGAATAATTAGTGCATCACATTATGTTTGGATTTTTCGCATCATTGGATCCAAAATTGACTAACACTGTATATTTTATCTGTGTGAAATGCTTGTTTGATATGTTTTTTTATGCAGGTCCTGTTTGGTGTGTTGATGTAGTATTTTATGTTATAGTAGGAAGGGAATTTATCAGTGCTAAAAAGGTTCTGATAATGTCTCCCTTTATTAGAGAGTTTTTAGAACTGATAAAGGATCCCTTTATCAGATCTTTTTTAGAATTGTAAATACACCCTTTATAAGCATTTTTTTAGCACTGGTAAATTCTCCATTTATCAGCGCTTTTTTAGAACTGATAAAGGGGACCCTCAATCAGTTCTAATCTTGACATGTCTTTTTAGTGTCGTTAAAGACCATTTTGAGCACTAATAATGCCTGTTCTTGTAGTAGTGTCTTTCATCTAGATGAATTTTGAATTTCTTTCATTAGAAGTAAAAGGCCTCATGATTTGGGACCATTATATGATATATTTTAATGTTGTAGAGCTTTGACCAATGTGTGAGTAGTTTAATGTTATTCCGCTTAATCATGGTATGTTGATGTTACACAAGAATCTCATTAGGATACCTAGGGTCAATTTTTCTCCAAAGCACTTTAAGAGAGTGGTGGATGTGTCATTAATAGTGGATAAATGTTCTTAGGTGATGACTGATGACATGGAACAATCATTATAGGGGTATCCTATAACACAATGGGATGATGGGTTCCACCTTGGTGTCGTTAGGCTCACAAGAATATAAAAACCATTTATATTTGACTAGGATGTCTCTAGATGGTGTTTCTAAGCCTTCACATAAGTAGTATGGCCAAGCATATAGGTCTATTTTCTCTTCCGGGGAAATGAATGATTCTCGATGTCCTGAGTTGCTTGAGCCAAGAATTTTTTAACATGGATTAAGGTGTTTGAAATTATGATGGAAGCACTTTATTATCTAGTTTTCTAGGATGAGGCTCTCATGGTCCTATGATAAGGAAGGATGATGGAGTTGGTCTAAACAATTTATCATCAAGTAGTGGGAATATTCATCTTTGTCCAGTTTAATGTCCTTATGTAAGGTCATGAGAACAAATGTGAAAGGTGGTAATGTTTGGGCAGGGACCAAGTATTGGAACATGGGCATCACCACGTAACTAATGGGAGTGAGAATCAAGCCATATGTAGTTATTTGTGGACTATTCAATTTAATATCATTCAAAAATGACTTACATCCTTGATGTTTAATGTCATGTTGTAAGGACGATGTAACACATTTTAATATCATTTATTAGGGATGTATGTAGAGAGTTTATGGTCATGTGATTCAGACCATATGATGATGTCCCTAGAGGAGATTTGTAGTGTGGCTCCATGATGTGACCTGATGTGAATGAAGACCAAATAGGTCTTATCCACACCATAAATATTTCTAAGAAAACTCAAGACAATGGGGGTAAAATAGGTTTTTTCTGATGCTTTAACGAGGGCGTGCACATCCGTCTGTTTGAGGACGTCGGGGACACACTAGATGTTACCTTGAATTTCGATTTTCCAAATATGGGTGATATATTTCGTTTATTCAAGGATTTTTTATCATTGAGCGAAATGGGATGATGGGATGTCAGTTCCTCCTTCCGAGGAGTCCTCCCCAGAACACATCACAAAGATCGTGTCTCCCTTATATATTAAGATGATTTTTATGAAAATATTCCCAATGCCATATCTTCATGGACTCTAGTTAATTACACTACTTCTGTTGGGATATTCCAAGTGGTCCGATCAAGTCAGCCCATTCGGTCGGGGTAGTTATCATGTTGGACATCACTAGCGTGTCTGGATGTTGGAACATTAGAACGTCTGGGTTTCATTCCATTTTTATAGGTCTTCTCAAGGGTGTAGAATCCCGAGTAATCAAACGTCGAATGCGGGGAATTATAGGCGATAGGCATGTATCTATGGTTTTCCTCATCTTCCCATTTTTAACACGGCGTATGCCACATGGTTAACATATACTGGATATGGATCGAACTGATTGGAACACTTTCTAGAGTGGATCAGATGGGTGAAACCCCTAGAGGGAACACTGATGTCGAGGATAACACATGGCTAGTTTCCCAGTTACTACTTAGAGCAGTGAAGAGGTGAGCTGGCCTGATCTCACTGGGATGTGGTGGACCAGGTATGAATCAAGATGGATAATGGATGGTTGAGCTAAGTGTACGGATAAAGATATGGAGTTGACTCGAGGGAGACGATGATGTTGGGCTTAAGCCTTGAATAGTCCTCCTACATATCACTGTTGCAAGGAATAAAAGTCTAAGTAGTTCATGATGGGGTATAGGATCATGGTATGTGAAAAGGACAACAACCTGATTATATATTAGGGCTTACGTGTAGTTAAAAGCCCGAGGTTGGTTTGACCCCTCTAGGATGGACACGAGATATGTGGCCCAACGGAGGGGACAATAACGGCTTACCACTAGGTTGGGGTTGAAAATGGATTATCACTAAAATTGGATCACAACAGCTTACTACTGGATGGGGGGTCACAACAGCTTACTATTTGGTTGGTGATCACAATGTCTTACCACTGGATAGGGGATCACAATGGCTTACCGCTGGATAGGGTACAGTTTAGTGTCATGCGGCACAAAAGGGGCGTACAGTTTAACGTCATGCAGGATGGGGGTGGACCGACATGAAGATGGTCAGGACTTATAGGTTTTGTGATTGAACCTTAGGGAGGTATCCTACGCACGATGCCTTAGAAATGATCAATGTCCAAGTAATTAGGAATGGTGGGAACTGATGTGAAGCGGATCAGAACCAATGGTCATGAGGCTTCCTTCATACCTTACCGTGGCAAGGATCAAAGTCCACGTTGATACAGAGGTGTTGGTGAAACAATGTGAAGATGGTATGGACCAATGGATGGTGGGTTTGAACCTCAGGGAGGCTTCCACCATATCTTTTCATGGAAAGAATCAATGTACACATAGTTTAGGATGGTGGGAAGTGATTTGAAGGGGGTCAGAACCAATTGGTGTTGAGATTTAACCTCATAATGGCATCATACGTATCATACCTTGTCTATGATCAAATTCCACATAGTTCTAGAGTTGTTGGTGAACTGATATGAAGATGGTCGGGACCAATGGATGGTGAGATTGATCATCAGGGAGGCTTCCTACGTACCTAGAATTAGAAAGGATCAAATTCCACATAGTTCCGGATGGTGGGAACTGATGTGAAGGGGGGAGGAACCAATAGGTGTTGGGATTGAACCTCAGGGAGGCTTCCTACATACCTTGCATTGGCATGGATCAAAGTCCCCATAGTACTGTATGGTTTTCGGGGATTACACTCTTTGCTACCCTGGGAGATTTTCATGGATAATGCTTACTCTAATCCCACGTGAGTCATGCCCTGTGTGAGAAACAAGAGGCAACATAGACATTACGATCATGTCGTGAAAGGTGTGTTTGTGGGAGGGGTATTGGAGCTTATACGTGGTTAGTGGCCCAAAATGGAAATAGGGGGCTTACATATAGTTAGCATCCTAGGGAGGTGGATATTGGGACTTACTCTAGGGTGGTGGCATGGGTGGATACAAAGCATAAATGGAGAGGGATTTGGCACAGATGCAAAGTGTGATCTGGTGCCCATCCCCTCTTCTCTGGTCTTTGGCGAGGAAGAAGATAGGAGGAGTAGGGATGCTGCCTCCCACAAGAATGGCTAGTGGCTTACACCAAGGTGGTTTCCCTTTCCCCATGGACATACGACACTCATATAAAATGGATCTCATTCCATGTGAGGAATATCTCACTCTTGTAGAGACAAGTGGGCGTAGAGAATGTCTGGGACAGGCACCACGTGTATAATGAACAGGGCGGGGTCACAGTTTAACGTCATGGGAAGAGGACGATGGTGCTGGGATGTTTAACATTCTACAACTCAGACGTGGAGGGTTTACACCGCATCCATGAGACATACATAATTGAAACCCACCCTCCCATGGGGAAGGGAATTCATCAACAATGTTGTGGCGAGGGGTGTTATAAAGTGATCCATTGAGGGGTCCACATTAGTGTGGATTTGCAAAGAATAAATTGCCATTAGAATACCTATGATAAGAATCATGAGATACATCAATACAATGGGATGTACTGCCGAAAGATATTTGAAATAACTTTGTGAAAACCTAGAGGATCGCACAGGAAAAGGAGTTACAGAGCAAAGGGGTTCACAGGTTGAATCCTCATTAAGATCTTGTGCTCCATATAGTGGAGGGGATACACAAAGGGGTGTGCTTCACAAAGTAAAGTTTCCTAGCCTTGGCGTAGGGAATTGGTGCATATGAAATGTGTTCCGTGAAGTGGAAAAGAATTAATGGAGATGACCTTCATGAATCAAGGGTCTCTTGCGAAGCATAGCATTTCGAAGCAATGTGATTCACGAAGCACAGTGTCCCTGCCTTAACATGTGGATCGCATTTTTATGGAGCATATTTCATGAAGCATAAGTGCTCTGCGATTACTTGAGTCCCCTTGGGGATCCCCTTCCTTCGTGGAGGCCCGTGGACTCTGTGAAGGGAGTCACTCTTTGAAGAGGGGTTGAATTCATGAAAAGGGATAAGTACTTCATGACGTTAAAGTACCTTTATGAGCTCATTGATCAAAGTGTATAAATTTATTAACGCTTTGAGAGGAAAAAAGAAAAATGGTTAGATGATCAATCTTTTAGACTCGAGGGGAGCCTGATATTTATATGCAACAAGCACCACGAAGCAGAGGTTGCTAGGCGTGAATACACGTGGCATTTGGTCATAACCGCGAAGCCTCCCCCCTCCTTACTCCGCTGTGGGTTTGCAAACGTCAATTGGGTTTTCATATCCTCCCACATCCTTGATCTATGGGGGGTTCCCAAACATCAAATGGGTTTCCGGATCCTCCCACCTCCTAGCTCTGTGGTGGCTTCATGAAGGGGGAGCTTTGTGCCAGTCGTGATGTTATGGGGCTCTGCGGACAAGATTCTCGAGGCACCACAAATGGAATTGTGTTTGCTTCTCCTCTTCCCATATTTATGCACCAATAAATTCCTTCCTCCGAATAGGATCCAAGGAGAATGTTAAGGTCATTTCTGAGGGTCAATCGGAAAAAATTCCTTGGTTAATCATGAAGTTGACTAGCGAAGGAGGCTCATGAAGCTGGGGGGGGGGGGGGCGTACGGGCTGAGTGCAATGCGAAGGTAGACTTAGTCGGGAACACTGCCATGCAAAGGGGGTCCTCACCTTTTAATATGGGAGACTCACCTATCTTTTTTCCATTATAACTTTCATGTTTTGGCATTTAGCTCTTGAGATTCATGAAGCTCTGCATACTCCGCGATTGCACTCTGCGAATAAGGCCTTCGGCTTCATGGCGCATGATGAGTCTTTGAATTCGTGATGGTGTGCTCTTTGGCTAGAATCTAAAGGCCGGGGCTGGGCTCTGTGAAATGCCTTCATGAATGGACTCTATAAATGATCTCTACAAAAGAGCTCTGTGAACCAAAACCAGAAAACGCCCAAACTCAAAAATAGAATGGATCGCTAAGACGCTATCATGGAGGTTCTTGGAGATGCTTCTCAAAAGAAGGAGATAGCGGATAACTCATGCATAGGGGAGTTTTTGTGGAGCCATTATGACCATAATTTTCTACTGGAGCAGCTCTCAGATAGCCAAAAGAACTATCCTCTATTTAAGAGGTTTCTTATGTATGGATTTGGACCGATGGGTGATGTCTTAATATCTGAATTGAGTAGGGAAAATCCATCTTACTGGTTCAGGAGCACGCCATGAAAACACAAGTGGTTCAGGGAAGCAGATGGACATGCTCGTGAGGGCTTCAAATCTGTCAAGACTGAATGATTCTACAATCACATGAAAATAATTCACAGTATGGAATTACAGGCAAAGACATCTCCCCCGTTGTATCATACTATCTTGAATTCAACCCTGAGTATCTCAGAAAAAGGGTCGTCTGATGAGTGGGATCTACGCTATGGTGGGAACATTATAGACGTCTGGGCCTGGGCCTACATGGTAGGTTCCTCATGTGTAGAATTCGGGGCAGAGCTAAGAAGAGTGGTCCAGTATGAGGTGTATTTGGCCTCCCAATTAGATATCTATCATCCAAATAAGCTAATGTCAGATTGGATGAGTTGATGGTCATCAGGGACCAAAAACTTATACATACACCATGGAGAGACCTGCATCAGTTTATGGTACCTACATCAGATCTTAGGGGTCCCGATACTGGGGGTGATGTATGAGATGTTCATCCCGGTTATGGGTGCATGGGAGGATCTGGAGAAAATGAAACTTCTAGAAATGTAAATGATGAACCTAGTACCTGGACATGACAAGTAGTCGGTGAGGGATGATCACTTAAAACGATGGTTTAAGAAGTTCTTGAACATCCTAGAGAAAAGGAAGTTCCCTATGAGGCCTCATACCTACCCGAAGGGGGCTCAATGAGGCAAGGAACACTCGTACTTGTGGCTCATAGAGGACAACCAATGGAAATTGGGTGGATTTAGCATTAGTGTTGAGCAGCATCTGGTAGTCAGGTTGGATGCATTCATTGTGGCGCTCATCTATGGTTGGATCCTCATGGTAAGAGACATGAAAATGGGTGTGTGACTGATCTCGTTTATCATGTTGTCCATGTTGGTGACAGGTGGATGGGACAACCTCAGGATCCCGATTCTCTCCATGATGTATAAGATGTTGTGGCATATCAGCGAAGTGAAGAATCCACAGAGAATATGATGGCCATTCCACCTCTTATATGCATGGATAGTGGTGCATGTTAGGAGGATCTATGAATATCTACACCCCATCTCCCCTCCAGGATCATACTGACACCCATCCATTCTGAATGTCGTATGGAGATTTCTGTTCATGCTGGCCATGAGGACGATGCTGAACAGGGTCTTGAAGCTAGAGGAGTTCATCTTTCAACCATCCTCGTTTCCAACAGTTTTATTCACTAGTAATGGCTAGGGAACGGAAGATCATCGGTTCTACCTCCTGGCCTTTCGAGGTAGATTCCTGGTGCCATCAGTGGATTGTGATCCCCTCCGGGAACCGTACACCCCGCACAGATTTTGAAGGAAATTTTAGTCTAAGATGTAATTGACCCCATGTATCTACATGGGGGTTCCCTAAGAGGATAAACCATGTGTAATGAGGGATATATGGCTCATGTTCGCATGAGAAGATGGAGAGATTCATAATTTTTTGCCTCCACCCACGACCATCTTCAGACTGCTAAAAGAGTATGCCAAAAGGTGGGAGGAGGCCAACCCTAGGGAGATGCTGAAGCAGCAAACCATTCGGACAAGCGATGGTGTGACTCCCCATCCTCAAGGTTGGGGCCAGAAGACGGTAAGGAAATCTAGTGGTGGAAGGGATGATGTGGAAGGGAGGCCCAGATCGGTTGAGGGGTAGGCAGCGGATACAGATCCAATAGCGGAAACGGACCCAACAGTCCCAGAAGAGCAGAGTTATCTGGATGGGAGGCCACCAAGAGGATTCCACTGAATATCTACCCGGGCTCCGGGGAAGTGGTTGCACCATATAGACATGCTGGAGAATGTTGTCTTCCATGTGACCTAGGACATCTAGAAGGTCAACATAAAATTAGTTGGCCCGTCTGAGATGTGGAAACACCTGAACCATCTCGGGATGGATTTTCCAGGAATAATCCCTCTCATGGTCGGCATTAAAGTATCCTACGAAGAGGTAGAGAAATACCTGGCTGAGTTGGAGGAAATCGTGCACTCCGACGGTGCCCCGAACCCAATGACAGATCGGGTGAAGGTGTTGTGGGAAAGAACAACCCCTCCTTAGTTGTCAGCTACATATTCGAGGGAGTTCTTCCCTTTGTTGGAAGAATCGGACGAGTCATCATGGGGGGAGGAGGCCTGTAGAGGGAGCCATTGGAGGAGGGTGGAGTTGGTGATTCAAACCCAGAGCATGAAGTGTTTTTAGAGGATCATGAGGTAACACCCTAAGTAACCTCCCTGGGATATGCTTCTATGATTCTTTGGACCCCTCAATAATATTTAAATAGTGTAGGAGGGCCTCTTATGTAGAACCCGCTCTTTCCCCTCAATAGATGTAGATGCGGGGCCTTCAGGATCTACGCTCGCGGCTATGGAAATTACTTTGTCTAGTATGGCTAGGACACCCAAGTTGGATCCTCTAGAGCTTTCAGACTTCCCTACAATATACTGAGTTCCATGCCTCGGGGTCCTAATAGCCACAACCTAAGAATGAGACCGATAATTCGATCTCTATATGTCTCCTTTACAAAATTCATGACTTCCACACATTGACCAGGATAACTAACATTTGTGCCACTATTTGGAATCCACAATAATTCAAATTGCATGGGATTCCATGGTGAGGTTGGTTGGTAAAACGGGTGATGTATTTACCAGGGTAATGATGGTGGTCGTGGAGGATGATATTATGGCTGACCAAGTTGTGTCTCTCTAGACATGTGGTGGAACTTTTAGCAGGTTTGAGCCTGATATTATTGAGGTGGGACCTAATGATAAAGATTGATCAGATAGCACAGGTCCTTCCATAGTCAATGAGACACAATATGTGGACCCTTATAATGAGTTCATGGGGGTATTCCCTGCATATGAACATGCCAACCCCACAGACTAGGACGAGATGACATCTAATGAAGAGGATATCAAGATAGTCTATCCTCGGTCATAGAATCTAATCAATATCGTTATCAATGACACCCCTCATGAATAATGTATTGACTAAATGGAGATACTTTGTCCTCGACTATGTAAACTGTGCACTCGGGGAGTGGATGCACAACGTCCCCACATGATCATCTAAGATCTCATGGCAGAGAAGAACTAAAATATGAACGCGGCCTTGGGGTGGGTTGGAAATGGAGAAAATTGGTGATCATCAAGAGGCATTAGGAGGATTAAAAAGAGATTCAATAACTACACATATGAGAGTATGAACATTCGTCTTTCCTCAACACGCAGCTGGAGAATATATCACGATCGAAGGCCCAGCTGGGGGAGGATGAAGAGCACATGAAGCAGGCCTCCGAGGAGATGACCATTATCTGAACCAACAAGGAGCGGGACCAGATCACAGCTGAAAAACTGCACCCCATTGCTGCTGAGGAGTAGTGGGAACTGAACCGGAGGTAGGAAATACTGTACCCCACAATCTAGAGGGTGGCAGAGCTATAACACTCTTTTGACGGGGTAAACCCATCTATGGGAGGGGTAGATCATTTGATACTATGATGCATGTAACTTTTGACACTACCATCAAGTTTTTATTATTCATGCTAGATGCATGCATGTGTTCTGTTATTCATTTTTTGTGTATTTAATTTCTGTTACATACATAGAACATCCAGTGATCAGTCCCTAAACTCATGTGGGTTGGGCCCAATTCGAGAAACAAGGAATGACCACATTTCTATTCCATCCGAATATTAGATTGAAAACCAATCTCTCAGCATCTGAGGTTTGAAAAACCAATCCCGATTTCTTGGAAGAATGGGGGAGGCATGACTGGAGGACAAGGACCCTAGAACAATTGAAGTTCCATCTACCAATGTTGATATAGTGTACGTGAATGTTAACATGAGGGACATTTGGAATTAACCTGAAGATAGGGGAGTGGAGAGTGTGAATCACTATACCCCATATTTGGAACACCGTGGGAGTGGCGTGATAATGAAGGACAACCATTGACCATGTTTGGAACACAATATCCTTATTTCCATTAGCCTGAAATGGAGATAACAACTGAGGGCTGATCATTTTCCATATTCGAAAACTGGGGCCTGAGTCAAAATTATACCCATTAGTCTTCAAAAATGTTGGCCCAGGACAATAGGCGAGCCATAGGATGAGCATCCATACTATTAGGGGGTCCTTTTAGAAATGAAAGTAGAAGTGGGTCTAAATAAAGGGCACAAAAAGCATGGGGTGTAGAGTGATGGGTTGTTTGAATGGAGTACAACACTCTTGAAATCATGTCACCGTGGTGGAAACACATTAGGTGGTTGTGCCAATCTTACCAGGGATCAAAAATTCTTCAGAGTGGGACCTCATTGGCAAGGACCTAGAATGCTCTGTAGTTTATGTCATACCAATAAGGATGAAAGATGTGTAGTTTAAACATCATACGATGGGGACGATGCACATAGTTTAAATGCCATACTGCCTAGACTAGGATCGGGCCTGGGGGGATAGAAGGGTCCATGACCCTAGGTCTGGGTAGACGACGAAATTCATGGGTGTCTCTACGTAACCAATAAGGATGAGAATCAAGAAAAATGTAGTTCTTCAATACCGGCGTGGTCAAAGACCAACACTAGTAGGAGAAATCCTCTCTAGAAGGGATCTGGTGATCCCATGACTAACATGGGGCATCCTTAACTTGTTCATGGTAGAACCAAAATTTAGTTCTAAGAGTACAGTTTTACATCATGCATGATTATGAAAGGCATGAGTTTCATGGCTACACCAGTACACATCCTACCAAAACTATTAATACCATGTGAGTCATGCTCGATGTGGGAAACAAGAAGTAGTGATGGAAATATCCTAACACATTATGGAACACATTAGGGGTAGTGGGATACTAGTTGAGTGATGTCACCAAAATGTTGACCCACATACTTGATGCCTTTAGATGCTAGAAGGTTTAAAGATGAGTATGTTGGAATTCAACTTGATCATTAAGAAGGGGAAATATAAGAATCGAGATTCTTGAGATCTGGACAATAATGATGGTGGAATGAAAATAGAGGACTAATATTGACCATTTTCAAAACACAGATGCCGTTTCGTGATTTACTGTAATTGGGACAGACAAATGAGGGTCGATCACTGACCATTTTCGAAACATAGGAGCTGTTGCAAATGTCGTCTGAGGGCCACAGGGATGTTGGCCCACGATGGTAGGTAAACCAATGTGGCATGAGACCCGTCCGTAGAGGGGGTACCTTCAGACATGGAAGATAATGGGGATCCTAATAATGGGCTCACGAAGCTTGGAAAAGGAATGAGGGAGTGTCCCTATGAAAATTCCACACACCAGGCTCTTTGTCAAGGCACATTTGAGTACAACAAAAAGACATAACTAATAGAGGGAGTCTGGTCCCTTTCCATGAACAATGGTCCTGGGGTTTCATGATTACAACATAATGTCGTTGGATGGACCATTAAGAGGGTACTTGTTTTGATGGATTATGCATATGGAGGCAATGTATCCAAACCCTAGGCATAGTTCCAATAGATAGATCTTATTTGAGGTTCATAGAACATAGAATAGTTTTGGAATAGACATGGGAGGCACATGGTGCGGACATTGAAAAATGAAACGTGAATTAGAACCCAAGAGGTACTCACCACACCACATGATCCCAAAAGAGTTCATGACCAGGGTACAAAAGAGGGGAGAAAAAATTTTAGATTCCTTGGGCTGGACAAGGAGAAAATATGTCTGGGTGTTCCTACATATCCCATGAGGATGTGAATCATGCTGTACACAGTTCTATGAGATGTCGTGCAGTTTAACATCTTTCTACAAGGAAGCGAAGTGTTCTTAGTTTATTATCATCGATCTTAGACCAAGATGGAAC
Source organism: Viscum album (assembly GCA_963277665.1). NCBI lineage: Eukaryota > Viridiplantae > Streptophyta > Magnoliopsida > Santalales > Viscaceae > Viscum > Viscum album. The sequence goes on from OY728163.1 coordinate 95,096,989, forward strand.
TAATGAAGGGAGACATGTGGTGAAATACTTACTAAACCCAACATGAGTGAGAATCGTAGGAGTCTATATCACCACAATGTGTTCCCTAGTAAACTTCTTGGCCAGGGGACTAAAAGTGAAAGTTAGGTTGAGCCCAAGGCAAAGTACCCAGCCATTCCTACATACCCCATGAGGATGGTAATCAAGCCATACATAGTTCTACAGGTGGATTGGTAAGATACTAGTGCAAGAGATAATAAAGTTGTGCGGGTCTGGCCCTCGCACCAAAAGAAGCGTCATTTGATAGATCTTGTTTGTCCTTTAGGATTAATGCGTGTTTTTTTGTGAAGCGACAGACCTAGGATAGAATGTTCAGACATCCCCACAAGAATAAATCCATCATCAAGTGATAAAAAATGGTATGGTGTGTGACTGATACCAAACATTATGTCCCCTCGAGTTAGGAAACCATGATGCTATGTCGTTTTTCATCATGTGGCCAGGACGATAATGTCACAGTTTAGGGTCATATGATGGGACCAACCGTGCACTTTAATGTCGTGCAGTATAGATGTAATAGATTAAAGTCATGTGGGACTAGGCAAAATTTTAAAAAACATATGGCACAACTATATACACTAGAGATGAGTTTAAAGGGGGAATGTGCAAGGAATGTTAAAGCATACCTGATGTGAATGAGGATGAGTTCCACATCACACCATGTGCGATTCCAAGAAAGAAACCCTGGGTCGAGGGTCTAGAAATGGTTAGAGAATACGGGGTAGGAGAGACTAGCTCTCAGTTGAGTCGGACCAAAACATGAGATGTTCAAGGATTCTTATGCATCCCATGATCATGGGAATCAAACTAGACGTAGTGCTAGAAGATGACATATAAGTAGATCATAGTGTAAGGTCTTAGAGCTCGGACCATGAAGAAGCGACACTTTTCTATGCGAGCGTAGAAATTGATCTGGTCCCTAAGCCTGTGTGAGTCAAAGTTGGTGTGGGAAACAAGGGTAGAAGAGGTCTTTGCAACCAATGGGATACACATAATCGGGAAGTCTGCATGGATCCCCGAACGATGCCTCATTACGGCTTTTTCCTCCTAATGTGAAAAATGTGCACTAAGGGAAAGTACCAAGAGTATTGAAATTCCAGTTGGAAATGATGGGGTGGAAAATAATGTGAATCATGTAACTGGCATTTAAGGATTTAGGGGGTTGTCATGACTATGGAGGATAACTATTGACCATGTTCTAAACACAACATCCATATCGTGTGACCTGAAATGGGAGAAAAAAATGATCGTCAACCACTGACCTTATTCACAACGTGGGACTTGTATTATTTTGTTTTTTCAGAACCCTCAAGGACGTTGTCCTGTAATGATAGGAGAGTCCTTGGGCTGAGAATACATGACATTTGGGGGTCCCTTCGGATGTGAAAGATAATGAAAGCCCAATTTAAGGGGAGAAAAATTACTGAAAAATGGTTGAATGCTTGTCCAGGTAAAATTCAACACTCCAAGCTTTGAACCAGAGTACTCCATGGAACATTGATGAATCACCAAAGAGGGTTGAAGGACCCAAATTAAGAGCAGCTAAGTTGAAAATATTAGTGTAGGCATAGGGAGTAAAGGGAACTCAAGAGTGAGAGGTATATGGTGTGGTTGTCATAAACCCGATGTGAATGGGGACATAATCCCATACTGCACCATATAACCCTCCCCTAGAAGAACACGGGCCAAGGGGTAAAGATGACATGGAGGTTTCTATGAGATGGGGATGGAACCAAAGACTTAGACATTCGGCTGGTCCGGTGTATCCCATAAGGATGGGAATCAAGACACATGTTGTTCTAAAGGCCATGTCGTTTAACATAATGTGGTGAGGATGATGGTTCTCTTAGATCAAGTTCATAGGGCTCAGACATTATATGCCTAGTTTAATGTCATATGCATGGTACATGTGTGTTAAGAAGGTGAATCATTGTGCCGATAGAATAACAAGAAATAAGAAAAAATGATAAAGGATAGTTGTTGACCATGTTCGCAACACATTATTTGAATCAATGTGACCATAGGTCAGGGAAAACAATAGAGCATGGAACCCTGACCATATTTTCCACACATGACATGTATCAATTTTTTGTTCTAAACCCTCAAGGATGTGGGTCTGTAATTGTAAGAGAGCCCTTGGTCCGTGAATCATTGCAATTCGAGGGTCCTTTTGGATATAGAATATGATGGAAACCCAAATCATGGGCCTCATGAAACATGGTGGGGCCTATTCTTGTGGAATGGATGATAAATGAAGGGAGGCATCTCATGGGGATATGTGTGGCATGGAGAAATATCAAGACCTGTATAAGGACATAAGTCTATACCACACTACACAATCTAAAATGAGAACTCGGGCCAGGGGGTGAAAGGGTAGAGGGACCTAAGGCTGGGTGTCCCGGCCAACTATAGCCATATGATCCCTCATGAGGGTACCACCTTACTTCAGCTCCTAATCCCACATACGCAATGCTCGATGTGGTAAACAAGGAGTATGAAAAGGCTCTCCCCATCACATAAGGGTATGACAGCTTGAATCACACTCCTGCCCATGGTAGACCGAGGCATGATAAGACAATGGGGCAGAATGAGCCACTACACTCACTGTATGGGACATATAGGGGTGGGGACAATGATAAAAAATTGATGTTGTCCAAATTCGAAACACAGCATCCATATCGTCTAACCTGAAATGAGAACAAAAAACGAGCGTCGACCACTGACCATATTTGCAATGCGGGACTTGTATCAATTTTTTGTTTGAGGTCCTCAAGGGAGTTGGCCCCAAATGATAGAAGATCTCTTAGGATAAGTATCCATACCGTTTGGGGGACCTTTCAGATGTGGAAGATAATGGAAACATGAATGATGGATTTTGTGGAGCATAAATGTGCATGTGCATCATAAAGTTATGTTGCATAGTATAAGAGGTTGGGATCATCAATGAGGAGGGATACACGGTACAGTAATGATGAACTTGATGTGAATGCGGTCCAAATCATGCACCACACCATGTTCTTCGACCCAATTGGAGGTCCCGATGTTCGGGGTTGGGCCTACGGATGAAATGTATGGGTGTACCTATGTATCCGATAATGATATGAATCAAGCCATACATTGTGCTAAAGGCCATGATGATTAACATCATGCAGTGAGGACATGGGAGGAGAGAAGAATGAGGGAGGGAACATGGTGCAATAATCATAATCCGGACATGAGTGGGGTAAAAGAAGAATATACGACACCATATGGGATCCTCCAAAAAAAACTGTACCTAGGAGGGGATACTCAAAGTGAGAACATGGGGCTGGATTCATGATGAAGCATTCGAGCATTCTTGTATATTCCATGAGGATGGAAATTAGGCCATACAATTTTCTTGTGCATTTACGTCTTGCAGGATGACACATAGTTTAATGTCTTGCAGGACGACACACATTTTAACGTCATCTAGGACAATATACAGTTTAATTTAATGCAGGATGACATACAATTTAAATTCATGTGGGACATTTTACAGTTTAAGGTCATTCGGGACAGACAGTTTAAGGTCTTGTAGGACCTAACAGTTTATGTTCATGTAGGACCCAATAGTTTAAGGTCATGTAGGACTCTAATGTAGTTTAGGGTCATGCGGGACCTTACAGTTTATGGTCATACGAGACTTGGCGTCTTAGGAAAAGTTATATTTGAGGAACATGGCATTAGTGGGAGGAGTTATATGCTCACCATACATGGTAATATGGGAGTATGATCCATTGGAGTAAACCTTGTAAATGATGTAAGGTCATTCCCATTTGGTATCCAATATGGGTGGTTTCCTCAAGGTATCATTGGTGTCTTCAAGGACAACTCCAAGTCGCCTTACAAGAAGGAGCAGAGGTGAACATTCTTGTTGAAAGCTCTAGATATCTTGTTCTGATGTCTTTCCAGATTTTGTAGGGCATGAAGATTAATCTCATCGAGCACTGGCAACTCAGCCATATGAATTTCAGCAACTTTACCTGGTGCGTACTGATCATTGAATACTATGTGCAATGAGGGAAAACAAATCTTGATGGGTAGGATGGCCTATATTCCATACAACAGGGAATATGGTGTCACCTGGGTGGAATTATGAGTCATCGTATGATAAGCCCATAGTTTTTTAGGGATCTTTTCTGGCTAAAACAGCTTATTCTGACCAACCATTTTCTACAGAATTTTAGGGAGGGATTTGTTGAATTCCTCGATCTGTCTATTTTCGTGCGCATGATAGTGAGAGGTATGGTGAAAATGGATGTTGTACATACCTTGATATTTCTTCATCTTAGCTCCCAGTAATATTGTGCCATTATCAGTGAGGACAGATTAAGGGACTCCAAATCATTATATGATGTTGGAGCTCATCATGTCAACAATGGAACAGGCCTTGACCTCCTTGTGTGGGACTACCTCAACCCACATGAAGAAGAAATACGTAGCGGTCAGGATGAACCTACAATGGCGAGCTGTCACCTATGGATATGGTCCCACAACAATGAGTCCCCATACCAAAAATGGATAAGAGTACTTGGTGGAGCGGAGAGGCTCTGGCTGCCGATGCTTAATGATGGCATGAATTTGGCATACATCACAACTTTTGGAGAACTCGATGTAGTCATGGATTAGGGAGGGCCAAAATACCCTAGTATATGGATCTGGTGAAACAGTTTCGGCCTAGTCTGATGAGCCCCACAGGAACCATCAAGAACCTCTTATATGACTTGGAAAATCTAGACTCCTTGAATGCAACGAAGATGAACCCCATCAAACTCACTCCTGTAGAGGATCATATCACGAAAAAGACCATCCTGGAGGGTAAACTGTAATTCATGGCTTCAAATTCTCTCGTTCTTGGCCCGATCTTCTGCAAGATTACTTTTTTTGATGTACTCGAAAAAAAAGGATCTTCATTCAAGATTCACTTCAATCAGTGCATTCATGGGACCTGGGGGTCTGGACGTGGACACATTTCCGGTAAGGTGGATTCTCTGCGGGCTGTAACCATCATTTGGAGTGACGACTGTAATGAATATCTAGTGTGCCATGTGCGTAATCAGATCATAATGTTCAGGATTTTCATGTGATGCATAAATGCAGGCTAGGGCATCGACTTGACCATTCTGAGATCAAGGAACATGAGTGACTTCTTATCGAGATCGGAACTGGGCCATTATCTGGAGAGTGCATTCCAAAAATTGTACAAGATCTTGATTTATGATGATATAGTCACCGTATAATTGTTTGATGACTAGTTTGGAGTCCCCTTTCACATAAAAATAGGGGATGTCAATCTCGAGGGCTAGTTCAAGGCCAGTAATGAGAGCCTGATACTCCACCTTATTGTTGGTGTATCCTTCTAGCAACAAGAATGAATATGGAAGAATGTCTTGTGATGGGGAAATTAATTAAATACCCTTGAATACTCTCTTGAGACTAGGGTCATTAAGCCTTCTACTGGTGGGGATCTAGGAAGCACCATTTATGTGCATTTTCCAGCACGACATGTCTTGGTCTACTAAGAGAATCACTTCATCGGGGAAATTGAGATCTAGGGACTGGTCTGCAAGAGCGGGATGAGAAGCCCGGTAGTTTGCTAACACTTTCCCCTTAATAGCCGTCTGAGGGAAAAAATGGATGTTGAAACGCTGAAGAATCACTGCCCACTGAGCTAGACTACTTGTCAACATGGGACGGTTCAAGATGCATTATAGTATATATACTCAGGGCACCTGCTTTACCTCATGGCGCTGTAAGAAATGTCACTATTTATGTACGTGGAATATAAGTTCAAGGAATCTATTCTCAATAGGGATGTATATAGTATCCATATCAATGAACATGAGAATGATTTAGTAAAAATTGTTCTTTTTCATCTCGTTATTCTTTTGGGCGAGATGGGCACCAAGAGCCTATTTAAGGGCGGTCATGTAAATGACCAATGGTTTTACAGAGACAGGAGACATTAAGACCAAAGGCTAGAGTAGGTATTTCATGATTTCTTGGAATGTAGTTCGGAAATCCTCATCCCACTCATAGATAGTTCCTTTCATCATGAGCAATGAAAAGGACATTCACTTACCGACTACATTCATGATGAATCGGTGTATGTATGCCAAATGGCCTTGGAAGCCTCAAATCTCCCTAATGTTGCTCGGTGGAGACACATGAATAATGGAATTAGTCTTATCTGTGTTAATCTCGATGCCCCTGTATCTTACAACGAAGCCATGTGACTTTCCACAGGTGACCCAAAAGGCTCGCTTCAATGGATTCATCTTCAGGTCGTAGGAACTGAGGAAGATGAACACTTTATCAATTTCATTGAGATGGTCCTAATGCTATAGAGATTTGAAAACTAGATTATCCATGTAACATTCCACCAAATATCTGAGTATCGGCTTAAATATCTGATGCATAGCCCTCTGATATGTGTCGCCTACATTCTTTAAACCAAAGGGCATGGCTTGGTAAAATAAAATACCTTGTGGTGCCCTGAAGGATATTAAATACTCATCCTTGAGGGCCATTTAGATCAGGTTATACCCAGAGTAACCATCAATGAAGGATAGGGCTTGAAAAAAAACTGTAGAATCGATCAACAATTCTACCATAGGAAGGGAAAAGTCATCCTTCGGATAGTGACGGTTGATATCCCGAAAGTTGATACAAACTCTGATCTGTCTGTTCTACTTCCTGACTGGCATAATGATTGAAATCCATTTGGAAAACTGAACCCCCGTAACAAAATTGGATCTTATGAGCTTATCAAATTTTTCCTCAACCATGGCACCGTGAGAAGTGTTCATTTTTTGGGAGGGTGGTTGAACCCGCGTTGATTTGTCAGGAGACTGAGGAGGAGTATGGCTACCTGAGGATGTAGTCTGGGGATCTAATCATAACTCCAGACTAATTCATCATAGTGTTGTTTAATGATGGCTATGTACTAGTGTTTCTCCCCGAGTGGCATAGCTGCACTGATCAGTGAGGGTTTTGGGTCTGCCTCTCTATCGAGATTCATCTGTACCAATTAATCGACCGTGGTGGAGTAGACCTCTTCATTGGTGGAGAAATAATCCACTAAATCCTATTCTTCAATTATGTTGGAGGGATCCTAGGTGGGATGATTTTTATTTGATTCAGCAGATCCTGATGGGAGGCTGGTACTAGCCTGAGCGGTAGAGTAAACTGCGTTGGGGAGATCTCGTGTTGTTGAAATCATAGCGATGAAGGTTGTTGATATAATCACATCTGGTCTTCGACCCAAGGGTCCACACATTATTATATCTAATAAATTGTGGCGCATCAGTTTGAGACAGTTAATTCCTGAATGATGAAATATGCACGTATGACGTATTATTGTTGTCATGGGGCAGACATCACAATACCATATGAGGGTAAGAGGCTCCAGGGTCACCTGAGCCTGATTTGTGTAGCTATATAAGGTGATCTTCCAGTGTTTCATAGACTTGGGAATGTGTTCTACCCTCATTCCAGAAACAATGAAGTATTCTCCTATGTCTGGAGTTTTAGTCTCCAATCGGTGGATTGGAATGATGTTGGAATCATCTTGATTTGTCCATGGGTCGGTCACAACTGTTGCATTATCAACCTCTTTAGCATGAATCTACTTGTCCTTTCTCTTGTAATAGTCAACATCCAGATAGAGGCTTCACAAGAGGTAAAGGGATACGTTTCACCTTGAAGTATGCCCACTTGACCATTAATGGAGTACTTGAGGCACTGGTGACATCATGAGCGAACCACCACATGTAGGTGGATCCACGGACGGACCATCAATGCAGTGTAGGAATTTTCCTGGGATACAACCCTAAAATCTGTGCTAAAATTTAGTCCAACGAACTGGGTCATCAAGAGAATATTTCTGACTAGTGTCTACTCCATCCTATCATAACCATGTATTCTTAGGATAGAGGGGCTCTGATCATCCTCGAACAACAACTGTTTTTGTAGTGTCTAAGTCAGGATTATGTAGATCCGAGAGATAGTTTTTAAGAGACAACGGCTAACATCTACACCATTGAAATGGTCGGTGATGTACAGTGGGAAAATGTGACCATATATGGGAGATCCTTGATATTCTATAGAGAACGATATAATGGCTTAGAATTCATCATGCTCGACCACTTCATCATGGAAGGATTTTAGGGCTGCCACCTCCATCTCAAACTAGAGGGGGCTTTATAAAGCCTCAACGAGGGCCTCATACAGTTTTGATGATAGGTGAAGGGCCTCAAGGATAGAGAGCCTTGCTGGAATGCTAGAAATATTCTTAATGAAGTCCAACATTCATCCAAGCGTGAACTTCTTCTTAAAGGAGGTCTTTTTATGACAGGATGTATGGTGGGCCCGGCCAATTAGTTTGGCAGATAACTGGTGTTGAGAATATCCAGCTGCTCACTAGTGGAAGCATGCAGAGTGACTATTGGATGGGGATCCAATGAATGAGACAAGTCCATAACAGAGCGTGGCTGATCACGACGCAGTTGAGGTGGTTGTGCATGATCCAACAACACAAAAGACGATGAAGTAGGACCTCATGTCTCTAGATGAGAAGGTTGTGCATGAAGAGATCTACACTGGGCATGCTGCCTTGTTTCAGTAGCATGTACATCCTGGCTGGAAATACTATCTAAGGCACTCCGACGGCCCATATTTCTGCAACTTTGTCAATGCTGGCGACGACTGGACATGTTGGGAGGAATCTACTGGAACTCCTCATCATCAAGAATTATGTAGGTGTTTACCAACTCTATGGTATTTACCAAGGCATACCCTTGACCATCACTCGAAAATTCTTCCACTACTAGACGGATTCTGGGATGAATCTCCATCTCTGGGGGCATGAAATAGCCGAGAGTACGGGATGACGATGGCATTGGTGGGGGACTATGTTTTCCCTAGTGTAGCTGTTGTTTTCTCTTCATAGAAGAGTACTATTGAGACAATGATGTAGAAGTAGTAGATGTGGCCTCTGAAGTCTCTGGTCTATTCAGGAAGACATGGATAACACAATCGGCACGATCGAATCTTTTATGAGCCATTGAGTCGTCATACATCTGGGACCCACGGTTAGAAACATGATGTCCCTCTCATTCGCTGTCACTGCTACTCTATGGCCATATAAAGAAACATTCCACTCATGTCTGAGTTGGGCCTAACCGGACTATGTCGTTATCCACCCGGTCTTGAAGACAGTATTTAAACCCATAGTACTATTTGAGGGTGGGCCCTAGGATCTAGTGATAGGGGAAGTAATTATGGTGTTCGGTGTGGTTCACCTCTTTTGGCCTCCTACACTCATGAAAACATACAATCCCCTACTCCAAGGCACTATAGAAGTAACCAGGGACTTAATCCTTGTTGAAAGAGTTGGTCTGATTCCTCCTATCCATGAAGGGTTCCCTTGGTTCCTGAACCTAATGCAACTATGGAGGAGAACGTCGAGGAGGTGGTTACTAGTTATCTCACTTAGGCGGTGGAAGTGGATTGCACAGGGGCACCTATCGGTTCTGAGGATGGAACTGCTGGGCCGTAGGCTCCACCTGAGGTGGGGGTCCTCAGCGAGGCTATGGAGGACGCTCCTCTAGTAACAACGCTAGATGTTTGGGGACCTTCTTTGAGCCACCGTAGTGGGCCCGGCCCTGAAGGCCCTTCTCATGGGGATTGTATGAGAGAAGTACTTGTCTGGATAGCCTGTCACAAGGCTTCTTCTCGGCACTGGGCCTTAATAGAGAAGACTTTTAATCCCTCGGGGTAGTTCTGGGTGATCAAAGAGGGGACAAGTTCAGTCTTGAAATTCCCTATGCAAAACTTTTGTATTTTCTCATGAGTAAATGGGATGTCAAAAGAATATTTTATCCCTTTACACCATGCGATAAAGTCTGCAGCATGCTTGTCGGGCCTATACACGCACATGAAGTGGTCTTCAATACTCTTCATCCATGTTGTGGAACTGAAAAGATAGAGGAATTTCATATGGACTTCTTCCCAACTGGCTACTGATCCAATGGGGATCTAGTTGTACCATATGAATGCATCAATTCCAATGTCTGTACGAAACAGCAGAGTTTGGAAGTCTCCTACTGTGCTAGGGTTCCCAGCATGGGTCCACACATTGAGATGAAGTGGGACAAATACTGTTTCAGGTCCAATGTCCCTTTGATTGGGGAAAAAGGTGGTATTTACAAAACCCGGCGGTGCTAGCAAATCAGACACTTACATCAGATAAGGCTTCTATCATGCGAGATTTCCACCGTTGGAGTATCTAAAGCATTGAGGTGGGTGATTTGGTCCTCCAATGGATCATCTGGGTGGGAGTTCCTATCTTGATGATGATCCTTGACCACTAGTGCATTGGCGGGTTCTTCAACATGATTAGCATGCACAACAACTCACGGAGCGGCCTCTAGAATTACCTATGAAGAAGCTGGGGAAACCTGAGGTGGGTCTCGGGGATAGTATCACTGTTTAGGTGGATTTTGTGAAACATAATTCACCCTCTTGATGAAATTTCTAGCCTCAAACCTGTCAAAGTGGGAAGGATGGTCCGGGTCACATTGAAGAAATTCACTGAGGGGGAGTTGCGCTCTCCCTTGCTACCCCAACCGAGGATCACCATAGTCTGGTCGTCGCACCACAGTGCATTCTACAAGGAGGTTTTCGACCATCATCATGTGTTCATCGAGTTGCTAATGAAACATGACTTTTTTGGGATCTTCTTTGGTATTCTACACTGATCCATAAGGGTCGGAGGGGTTGACAGCTCCAAGGTGTTACTTACCTTGTTGGGATTTCAGCCGAGGACCAACGCCACATTATGCATGATAAGACCCAGTAGATTCCTATGTTGACAATTAATCCTTCCCAATGGATCTGAGATGTGTGAAAATATATTAGAGGGAGGTCCTATCTAAAAACATCTATCTCATTCTCACCACCGGAAGGTCGACCATATTATCTACAACCCTGCCTGGAGGCATATCCTCTATGTTGCCCAGAAAATCAGGATGGAAATGAATGGAACTGAGCTAGAGGGCCACGTACTACCCCCAACAAAATATTTTTACATGGGGATAATCATCATTGATTATCTTGCAGAGAAATTTAAAGCACTAGATGCATCGTATTTGGAGGGTCCTAAAGAGACATGGTGACTCAGGGCACTGGACCACAGGTAATGTGGCCAAATAAACCAAACGACATTGTTGGATGATGTTTTCAAAATGCACCTAACAATTGGGGTAGGCCACTCGTCAATGAAAAATATGGAAATGAATTACCCATAGGGTCTGGTGAAATCACTCGACCTCTTCTAGGGTGAGTTCTTATGGCGCCTTGAAATTTGGCACGACAACTGGCCAAAACCTTTTCTGGGATGTGGTCTGCTGCAAGAATTTCTCAAAAACTCCTTGGTCCAGATTTGGGGTATAGGCCTTCATTTTTCCACTCGTCAACCAGAGTCAGCTGGTGAACCAGTAGCGATACTGTGGTAGACCACTAGGACTGTGGGCTGGCCAGTGAAGAATACAGTGAACAAGCTAACAAACCGCCACATCTCGGTGGATCTCCCAAACAATGAAGTAATGTAGACACCACATCTCGGTAAGACGGGCTAACGACCATAGTTTCCGGTGCATGTACTACAGTTTCTGGCAATGGACCATGCTACTGGTCATCCGCCATTAGTCCCCAAATTAGCTCACTGTGATTTCTAATCGAGGTAGAGAGTGCTTTTGGTAATGATGATGGATATTTTTGGCCGGAACCTATGGAGCTGTAATATTTTTATCCTCCTAGATATACTTTAAGTGGGATGTTGGAATCTGATTGACCTCACATTATGGAAGTATGAGGTTGACACACATTGTTCCTTCTCCAGAACCTGACCTGGAGGATCTAGGCAAGGGTTTCGTAACTAAATCATATTCCGCGTCAGAATATGATAAGGAGACTTATTTAATCACGGTCTTAATCTTCTAAGTATTCTTTTTATGGTGTCAATGACCCGCACTCCTGCCTCGGGATGGTTCTTTGAGATAGGGTAGATTTCCCGCCTGAGGGGGACCTTCGGCCGTATTGTTGTTGGGGTGGAGAGGATTTCTCCCTGAGTGAGATGTGGTGCGAGGGACACCTAGATAGATATCAAAGATAACATGGGGAGGACCTCTATTCCCACTAACTAATTTGTAGTGGGAGTCTCCGTGGAAAGTGTTGGAGTGGGTAGGACCTCCGGAGGAGATGACATGAGCACATGTAGGACCTCCGTCCTAGGTGCTGGTGAAGAAAAGCTAACCTTCACCCATCCAATTTGTAAGGCGTGGAGGACCTTCTCCGGCTACTGCAAGGACATGGGGAACCCCCCTATGCTGTAGATTGACAATAAGTGTAACGGCCCCACACCAGCAGCCCACAGCAGGAGGATAAACTCCATACCTAATGTAGTGAGTGCGGGAGAGGCATCTGTACTGAGTGTCACTGTTGTGGAGACGACCATAAATCTAATTGATGTTTGCATGGTGCTGACCTCCATGTTGAACATGGAAGATGGGAGGACCCTAATTCTCCATGGTGGAAGTACGGGAGGACCTTCGTACCAGGCTTCGTTACTTTGGGTTGGTCCGCGGCGACCACTACCTATGCCGATGACCAAGACAATCGACCTTTCCTGCCTGTGGGGTGGTTGGGGCCTCGATCCGGGTGGGGAGTATAAGTTCCCCTTCTCAACATAAACTGGGGGATGATGATATAAAACAGCAGTGTCATAATCCACAATAGTTTTTTACGTTGATGCCCCTTGACGAGTGTCCTCACTGGCATCTGCCCAACAGTAGCTTCGGGTGAGCCGAACTGGGGTCGGGGGTGCAAGAGCATGGTTTACCTACTTCTCGACTCGTGGGACCGAGTGGTAGCACTAGTTCATCCTAGTGGAAGTCCACCTTGGGGGCCCCTGAAATGGGATCCCAACTAGGCTCTCCCAGACATTCTCTACCTCATCACCATAGGGGAGGGAATCATAGAGGAGTTCTAAGGAGAGGCTCCCGAAACGAATGTGCATTGGCGTGGGGAGTCGTGGCTCCCAGCACAACCCATTGAGGCAACAATGGAGACAAGGCATAGATGCCTCTAAATTATGGAGGGCTATATCCCGAGTCAAGATAATCCCCTCCTCCTCGTATCAGCGGATGAGGTCGCTTATCTCACATAGTTTAAATAATTCAAAAGGGGAGATGGGGCATGTGCTCCCACTAGATATGGGTGTGGAAGCTGTCATAGAAGTGGTGGAACCTTGTGGGATTGCCACATTGGAACTTCCCCTACCCCTGTGTCGATGGGTGGGTGGAAATTGGTTTTCTGATACATCAGATTGGTTCCTTAAATGAAGGGGGATTAAACCACCAATGCTGTAAAAAAGAAATTGTTTTCCAATTCCCCTGTGCCATTTCTCCATCAATGTCACATAAGAAGGATTCACACAGAAAATGTCACAGAATGGGATATCAAACATTTTAACTGCCCCAATATATGGTGAGTTTCACATCAGGCCCACTATTTTCTTTGCGGGACCCAGCACCAGATAACTGGATCTGGTGACATGCTAATTCACTGATGTATCAAATGCTACTAATCTCTACATTAATGAGAAGAACTTTATGTCATGTTCACCATTTCGGTTTCTGACACTTTGGTCAAGGTGTGTGCATCTGTCTATTTGAGGATGATGAGGATGCACTGACTTTTTCCTCGCATTCCCACTTTCCAATGTTTGCGACATCCATCTCTTATTCATGGATGTTTTCTATGTGATCGAAATGGGGTGATGGGATGTCTGTTCCTCCATTCGGGGATTCCTTCTCGGAACTCGTCACCTAGTCTGTTTCACCCTTATGGATTAAGCTGTTATTCATGAAACTCTTCAGTGTGACATATCCTCATCGATGATGGTTAATTAAACATCTTCTTTTTACAAAATTCAAAGGGGTATGGTCAGGGAAGAAACCATCAATGGCGGGATTAGTCTTGTTGGGAAACACTAGCATGTTTGGACACTAGAATACTAGTGCATCTGGGTTTATTTCCATTATTATAGAGCTTCTAAGGGGTGTGGAAGCTGGAGGCATCCCACATCGAATGTGGGGAAATATATTCCATAGGCATGTCTCTGAGGTTTTACTCATCTTCCTATTTTTAACACATGATTTGTCATGGGATTATCTTCTAGCAGAGATGGATCAGACTGATCGAAAAACTAACTAGTTTGGATCAGATGGGTGAAACCCCTGGAGGGAAAACTAATGTTGGGGATAACACATTCTTAGTTACCCGGTTACTACAAGGAGCAGTGAAGAGGTGAATTGGATTGATCTTACCAGGATGTGGTGGCCTGGGTAAGTATCTATAAGGATAATGGATGGTTACATGAAGTGGATGGAGAATGAGATGAAGTGGAATCAAGGGAAATGATGATGTTGGGATTGTGCATCGAAGAGACCTCCTACATATCCCCATGGTATAGAATCAAAGTCTACGTAGTTCAGGATGGGTTATTGGATTGATGTATGTGCATAGGACAACAAACCGATGATATAATGGGTCTTACTCCTGGTTTGCAGCTTGAGGTTGGTATGATGCCACTAGGATGGACCAAAGATATGGGCCCCAACAAAAGGGATGATAATGCCTTATAGTTGGTTTAGGGTTGAAAATGGCTTACAGCTAAAATGGGATCAAAACATATTACTGATGGATAGGGATCGCAATGGATTACTATTGGGGGGGATCACAACATCTTACCACTGGTTAGGGAATCACAACGGCTTACCTTTCAATCAGGGATAGTTTAGTGTCACGCGGAACAAAAGGGGCATACAGTTTAACGTCATGCAGGATGGGGGTGGACTAACGTGAAGATGGGTGGGACTAATATGTGTTATGCTTGACCCTCAAAGAGACTTCCTACTTACCTTTAATTTGAAAGGATCAATGTCCTCGTAGTTTGGAATGGTGGGAACCGACGTGAAGGGGGTCATAACCAATGGTTGTTAGGCTTGAACCTCAGGGAGGCTTCCTATGTAGCTTGCCTTGGAAAGGATCAATGCCCATGTAATTCCATAGGTGTTTTTTAACCGACCTGAAGATGTTTGAGATGAATGGATGGTGGTCATGAACCTCAACGAGGCTTTCTGCATACCTTTCATTGGGAATGATCAATGTCCACGTAGTTCGGGGTGGTGGGCACCGACGTGAAGGGGGTTGAATCCCATAGCTATTGTGCTTAATCCTAGGTGACTCTCCCTACGTAATTTTTCTTGGAAATGATCAAAGTCTGCGTAGTTTTAGGGGTCTTGGTGAATATATGTGAAGATGGTCGGGACGAATGGATGGCGGGATTGAGCCTCAGGGAGGCTTCCTACGTACCTTGCTTTGGCAAGGATCAAAGTCCACGTAGTTTGGGATGGTGTGAACCGACGTGAAGGTGTTTAGATCCAATAGGTGTTGATCATGAAACTTATAGAGGCTATATACATACCTTTCCCTGGAAATGATCAATGTATATGTAGTTCAGGATGCTGTTTGGGGCTTATACTCTATGCTTCATAGGGAGAGTGTCATGGTTGATGCTTACTCTAATTCCACCTAAGTCATGATCGGTGTGAGAAACAAGAGGCAGCAGAGACCTGATGATCACATCATGAATGGTGCGTCCCTGGTATGTGGAATAGTGCTTATACATGGTTAGTGTCCCAAAATGGAAATAAGGTTTTAGGTGTGGTAAGTGTCCCATGGAGATAGATATTGGGATTTACTCCTTAGTGGAGGCTTGAGAGGGGAAAATGACCAAATGGAGTTGGATTTAGAAATGAAGAATGGAGGGCTCTAGTGCCCATCCCCCCCCTCTGGTCATTATCTAGGAAGAATATATGAGGACAAGGGATGCTACCTCCCGCAAGAATATCTAGGGGATTACACCATGGTGGTTTCCCTTTCCCCA
This sequence comes from Viscum album, assembly GCA_963277665.1. NCBI lineage: Eukaryota > Viridiplantae > Streptophyta > Magnoliopsida > Santalales > Viscaceae > Viscum > Viscum album. The sequence continues at coordinate 95,113,061 of OY728163.1, forward strand.
CAGATAGATGCCACTCTGGTAAAGGGGAACTCATTTACTCTGAGGAAGATATCACTCACATGGAGACTAGTGATCGTATAGAATTTCCGAGATGGGGAACCCCACGTATAATTCATGGGGTGGGGTCTCAATTTTACATCATGATCTGAAGATGATTCTTGTTTCGATTTCAACATTATGCACCTCAGATGAGGTGGGTTTACTCTGCTCCTCGAGAACTTACATAACTGATACCCACCCTCCCTTGGGGAAATGAAGGCATTAGAAATTCTATGGATAGGTGGTGTTATGGTGTCGTCCATTGAGGGGTCCACGTTATTGTGGATATACGAAGAAGAAATAGCTGATTGTGTGTCTATACGAAGAATAATGAGATGATGCAACACAATGGGAAGTACCTCCAAAGGAACATTGGAATCACTTCATGAAAACCTAGAGGGTCACATGGGAAAATGAGTTGTGGAGCATGGTGGTTCATAGGTAGAAACCTAGTGAATCTCTGGTGCTCTAAGTAGTGGAAGGGATTCATGATGGGGTGTTCTTTACGAAGTGATGTGGCCTAGAGTAGGAATAGGGAATTGGTGCATATGGAAGGTTCTTTGTGAATTTGAAAAGCATTCACAAAGTAGTGCATCACGAAGCAAGGGTTCCATGAAAATAATAGCATTGTGAAGCAATGTGCTTCATGAAGCACAATGACCATTCCATAGCATGTGGTTCACATGTGCATTGAGGGTGTTTCACGAATAAAAAGTGCTCTGCAAAGACCCCAGTCCTATTAGGGATACCCTTCCTTCAAGGAGGCCCATGGGATCTATGATGGGTATACATATTTGAATAGATGTTGAATTCATGTAACGGGAGATGAACTCTATGATTCTAAAGTACCTTGATGAACTCATGGATTGCAGAGCAGAAATTACTTCATGATTTGAGAGATAATAAGGGGATAGTTTGAAGGATCTATCCTTTGGGATCAAGGGGGGCCTGGTATTTATAGGCAGGAGGTGCCATAGAGCAGAGCTTGCTGGCCCAGAAGTCACGTGGTATTTTGTCGTAACTGCAAAGCCTCCCACCTCCTTGCTCCGCAGCGGGTTCAAAAACATCAAATGGATTCACAGAGCCTCCTACCACCTTTCTCCATGGAGGGTTCGCAAACATCAAATTGGTTTTTAGAGAATCTCTCCTCCTTTATCCATAGCGGCTTCGCATAGGGGGAGTTTTGCACTGGTCGTGGTGTCGTGGGTCTCTATGGGAAAGCTTCGTGAGGCACCCCAAGGCCCTCACGTTTTCTTCTCCTCTTCCCAAATTTGGGTGCCAACAAAGTTTATATCCATGGTTGGGCCCAAAGAAAAAATGGTTGGGAATTACTTCGTATCCCATGAGGATAATAATAATGTCACACATAGTTTTTGGAATTCCATGTAGTTTAACGTCATTCTATCAAGACATATTTCAATACAGGATAACATCGTGAAGTAAGGACAAGGCCAGACAGTTGTGAATTAATTAGGATATTGTGGGTTTTCTTGTGAGTGTACGTTTAGGTGTCACTACATATCTTTTTCCTACATGAATGAAACCACAAGTTGTTCTTGATGAATTGTGCAGTTTAACATCATGAAAAAAGAAATTACTTCCATGTTGTTTATCATCATTAAGTAAGCACATTGGCAGTATAACAATTTATCGAAGGGGATTCAAAGGTAATGATAATGAAAACCCACCATGAATGTGGTATAGATATATCTATACCATTATATATATTATTTTAAGGAAAACATGCCATGAGTCTGAAATGAAGGTTGGATTTGTGGTACCTAGGGCCGAACTCGAGGATTAAATGCCTAGGTGTTCCAACATATCCCACAAGGGTGGGAATCAAGCCACATGTTGTTCTATAGGCACCGTGAAATTTAATTTCATGCAAAAAAATGAATTTACATATATTTTAGCATTATGTGGTAAGGACGTGGGTCACCTGATGTGAGTGGATATGGATGTCACATGTCCATACAGTTTTATGTCCTGTGGTAAGGATATTTGTTCTGCCAACACGATTCGAAAAAAATCAAATGTTTGGTCCTATAAATAGGGGTTTAGAAATCACTATGTATCCTATGATTACATGAATCAATCAATACATAATTATTGTGATTATTTCTTTGTATGATACATACACTATCTATGGTTTTCCTCTGAGATGAGGTCCACATGAACATACAGTTTCATGTAATATAGTGGAAATGAATTATGTAGTTAACATAATGTGGTGAGGAATCATTGAATACCCTATAATTCCTTGTATTTAGGATTATAATGAGCTCAAACAGATCCCTCATTCCTTATTTTGTATGGGGAATCCCTTAATATAATTCCTTGGCTCGTGTGAGCTATGCTAGGTGTGAGAAAAAAGGACTAACAAGGGTCCCTTCAATTATTCATATACATGTAGGATAGGATAAGAGTATTTTATTTTGGTTGGTTGGTGGGAAATGATATAGTATCTAGGTTTCCTTATTTATCTCATAGAAAATTAGAATCACGCAATACGTAGCTCTGGGGAGACCGTGCAGTTTAACATCATGCTGTATGGATGTGCCTACACATTTAATTTTCATTTGTGAGACATTCCATGGAATTTAACATCATGAATAATGGAAAAATATGGTACTTACACCAATGTGGATTCTATATTGCGGAAAATTATGCAGTGTATTTGTTGAGAAATCTCGCATTGGTTGGTGGTGTGAAATTTTCCCCATCCATGGTGTGCAGTGAACAATATCCATTATGATACACCTTATGTATGATGTAATGTCCCTCCCATATGGGTTACAACTTCAAGGGGGGTCTTTCCTCAGATCATTGGTGTTCAAAGATATAGCACTAGTTCTCCTTGGAAAAACGAATGATGGTGAACCTTTTTATTGAAGGCACATGTTATCCGGTTTTGGTGGACCTCAAAGTTATGTAGTGTGCAAAACCTTTTCTCATCTATATGCTTCATCTCATCCAGCCATTTTTATGCTTGTTCATCATTTTAGAGTTCCCCTATAGTGGATATTCGGAGTGAGGGAAGTTGGACCTCTATGGGTAGCACTACCTCGGTCCCGTACCCAAACTAGTATGGTGTTTCCTGTGTAGAAGAGTGCATGGTGGTACGACAAGCCCATAAAGCATGGAGGTGTTTTTTGGCCAATAATTATTATCCTTGTTCATCATCTTCTAGAGTATGTTTGATAGGGTGTTACCGAAGGTCTCTATATTTTCATTTTCTTCTGAATGCTAGTGAGATGAGTGATGGGATTTGATGATATACTCCTGGTATAACTTCTTTAACTTTGTAGAATAGAACATGGTGTCATTTCTTGTCAATGTCATTTGAGGGAATCAGAAATTTGTGATGATATATGACTTTATGATGTTGATGACATTCTATTTTCTGACATCCTTGAGGGGTATCACCTCAACACATTTGAATAATAAGTCTGTAGTAGTAAGGATGTACTTGAACTGCTTTATGGAGGGTATGGGATATAACCCCATGACAATCATCCCCCAAATGGCGAATGGCTAGTAATATAGGGCTGTATGAAGTAATTCTAGGGGTTGATGGATGAGGATTGAATGAATCATGAATAGAAGATATTTTTGGGGTATTTCCACATAGTATTGTATCATTGTCTTCTAGTCGTATCTCAACCTTCTGATCTAGTGGGAGAGACTAGTTCTAGATTGGTGGCAATTGCAGGAGCCATCAGAGAATTCTTCCACGACCGTGAGGATTTCCCATTATTCTATGCACATGAGGACAATTCCATTGAATCCACACTTTTATTTGATTTTAAAATCATTTGGACATCTTGCAAAGTGAATTTTTCTATACAATGTCAAATCTGTTCCTTTCCAGCACGATCATTCAAGAGAGTATTGTCCTAAAGATATCTGATTATGTGCACCAACCACTAAGAGTAGGTCTCTAGTTTGTTAGGCTATGTAGTGGTTATAATCTAATTGGTCCATTTCATATCAGATATGATGATTGATGAGACCATTCATCGATGTGTTCTGTAGATGTTTTCTTCTTCCAGACCAGGGCCTTCCAAGACAGCTGCCGCAATTTCCATTTCATTGGTAAGAGCATTTTGTGATAAAAGGATATAATTCTATGGGGGATAAAAGTAAAATTCCACCTTTAGTCTATTAACATAGACATTGATGGGCCTAGTTCTTTCTTCTTGTTGGAATATTGGCCATTGATTATCTTTATCAATAGTTATGAATCCACATGGATATTCTGGTAGTCTATGTGATGTTTTAAATCTATTTCCAACCCATCGATGATGGGTTGGTATTTAGAGTCGTTGTTCATGAAACATTTGGACAATGAGAAAGAGTGGGGAAGAACTGCTTTCCACAAAGATACAAATATAACCCCTTGACCAACTTGATTGAGCTTCATGTTTTCAATTATTGTGCTGATAGGACTCTAGGAGGTTTTATAAAAATACATCTCCCATGTCAGGGGAGTGTCGTCAGAATAGAAGGCCTCATCATCATAGATTTTGATGTCCTCAGGTGTATTTTCTATAGTGGGATGTGCCTATAAGAAGTCCACCAAATATTTCTCCTTTACTGACTTCTGGGATATGAATTTCATGTCATATATCTAATGAATGACCTCTCATTAAGCCATGTACCTCTTCAACATGGGTAGGCCAAGGATGTACATGAACATTTCCTTACGAGATACTAAGTGGGCCTCATGTTGCTGAATGTAATGCCTCATCTTTTCACTACAAATATGAGTAAAAGGATATTATTTTTGACGTTATAATATCTGATATTAGTATCCATCATATTATTTATGAGGTAGTAAAGACTATTTTTACACCCTACATCAATATTTTCTGTGAGGAGGGGTAGAATGAGTATTCCATGGAGGAAACCTATAAGAATAGTGGCCTCTCTTCCACCTGAGGCATCAAAATCGGTGGGTGTAGTAGATACTGATTGATCTATTTAAAATTTTTTTGACACTCATAATCCAATTATATGTTACCCCCTTCATCATTATCTTTATGAAGTTGATGGATTTTCCTCCCAGGTTGGCTAGGAATCTCTGAATGTATGAGAGGTTCCCTTAGTCCTCCCTTCATTTTTTAGATTCTAGGGTAGAATTTCTAGAACATCACTTCTATTCGTTGATTCTTCCTCGATACCATGATTGTTTTCTACAATATTGAGGAATTTACCAGATTTTACCCCATAAGTTCACTTTAGTGGATTCAACTTTATACTATGCATTCACAATTTGACAAAGATTTCTTATAGATCCATGAAGTGATTACATCATTGGTGGGATTTGAATACTAGGTCATTGATATAACACTCAGCTATCCTTCCCATGATTGGATTAAATATGGGATGCATAGAACATTGTTTTGTGGCACCAACATTCATTAATCTGAAGGGAATAATCGGGTGGCATAAGATTACCTAAGGTGCCCTAAAGTTGTAGATTCTTCATCCTCAGGGGCCATTTTGATTTTATTGTACCCTGAGTAACCATCCATGAAGGAAAGGGCTTTGTAGCTAGCAGTTCCATTGATTAAGAGTTGTATAATATGAAATGGGAATAATTCCTTCAGGAAATACATATTAAGGTCTTGGAAGTCAATACATTCCCTAATCTGCCAATTATTTTTCATGAATGGGACGATATGGGAAAGCCATTGGGGTATTTAACATCTCATACAAAGATGGATTTGATAAATGTTTTGACTTCCTCTTCCACATGTGTGTCATGATAGGAGTACATTCTTATGGCTATCTAATTGAAGCCCTGATGCTCTTCGAGTAGTCTGAGATGGCGTTTAGCCACATTTGGATACAATACGATCATTTCTGTATATTTCCTGGAAATATCATATTAGTGTTCTCTCAAAAATTCAATATACACCACATAATCTTCAAGGGGAATAGTAGTTCTCATCATGTTAGGTTGTGTGTGTTCCTCTGTCCCTAGGGTTTTCCTCTAGATCTCATCTATGGTGGTGTAAACACCTTCCTCAAATGACGGAGAGACGTTTTTGATTCCATCCTCATATTCTTCCATTTTTCAGTTTGTAGGGACAATTTTGGATGAGGATGGTATCTTGGGGGCCTCTCTTTCACTATTAGGGTGAGGGAGTTCATCAGAAGAAATATCATCATCCCTTGTCATCTGATTTGTTGTAGAGAGATATTGAAGATAATAATTGTTGAGGGCATGAGAGGCCTAGTTTGGGACTGGGTTTACTATTTCAATAATGTTAATGGGGAATAAATAATCATCATTTTTCATACTATTGGGTTACTTAAGGAAAATACCAAAATAATTAGTGGTGGTAACTGGTATAACATCATCCACCATCAGCTAGTTGCCTCCATTATTCTAGAAGATTGCTTCATCATATATGGATTTTTATGTCACAAAGGGGGTATTGTTTCTACAATGTATGCCAACCTTTTTATTATTAGGGTACTTCAAACATTGGTGGAATGTATATGGTACCTCTGAGTGGCTAGAGAGCCTGCGTCGTCAAGGAAAGACATTATATGCATTGTCTTACAATACAAACATGAACTCGACATCAAATGTGAGCTCCCCAATTTTTTTTCTATGTTAATATTTTCAGGGGCCTTTCCTCACACATATCATGCCATTGGATGGTTATATTTTTAGTGGATAAGTCCCCTTCACCATACCCGAATAGTATGAGGCTTTGATCTGGGATAACATTGGTCCTGGATCCATTGTTTATCAAATCACTTTGGCTGATGATGTTGTTGAGTTCTCCTTAGATGTAAAATTCATTGAGGTGTCTCCTAATGGACATCTCCTTTCCTTAATCAGAGAATAAAATAGAAACATGACATATTAAGGACATGGTCTCTACTCGATAAACCTCTATTGTAGAAACTTATCTCTCAAATTCTTGTGGTCTTCTGAGGGATTCAAAAGGTAATACCATTAGTTATTTTGAATTAATAATCGCATATAAGATTTAGATCTTGGCTGGGGATGTAGCTAGATATTTTAGAACATCATAAATTAATGCCAAAGGTCACCATTTTTCGGTATGGGGTAGCTCATACACATGCGGCTCCAAAGTTTGGTGGTTGAGGACGATGAAACTAGTACATGGGTGGAGGTTGAGGGGGGTATCTTCTACTAGTGTAAAAGATTATGTCGGCATTCTCCAATTCATTGGTTGATCAGGTTGTACACCCACTAATCGATCATGAAAGACAATTGGGTGCGGGTGACTTCTGGATGACTTCGAGGAACCACCCTACCTCCTTTTGGAATGTTGGAGAACTTGTCTACGAGTCTCGACCACATATGTGTATTTAGTGGGGATATGACTGGGATTCTAACTCAATCAATATTTTTTTTGTCCCATGTATCCTTAGCATTGATTCATGCAGCCTCTCATTCCCATATTATATAATAGAAAACCTTATTCAGTGGAATACTGATTATCAGAGAAGTGGTTCATCAAATGTATGTTTTTTATAGAACAAAAAATGTGATCTCTACCAGATGAGGATTCTATTTGGTTTGGTAGTTCCCGTGCCACAAATGTTCCAGTGATGATATCTACGAGACTTATAGTCTTATTTAGAGAAGAATTTGAGACTTCTCATTCTTTTTCTTCCTGCTTATGATGGCCGCATGTACCCTTGAGAGGTACATCAGACTTCTTATTTTTTAGGTGGTGGATGTTTTGAGTGTTTTTTATACTATGTGTTGAGGGATATATGGTCTTGATCAACTATTTTAAAATTTTTCTAGTTTCTGAACATCTGTTCATTCATGATAAGAACATTCTTCCATCCTTCCTCTTCCTCTGACCGAGAAATTACTATGCAAGAAACTTTTTCTGGGGAATCATCTAATGTCACATGTTTCGAGTCGATCATGAAATGAAGAAAATCCTTAATGATGAACAAATTCGGGATATTATTACCCTACCTTTTATTGGAATAATATTAATCAAGACTATTCGTGAGGATGAATTCATTGGGATTCATGGGCTACTGAAGTGAGAGAATGTTGTTGTCCCTGAATTCCAAGAATTACCTCTGGAAATTATCACTTTGGAGGGAGTGCACCTTATTAATTTATTCCAGAAATCCTGGGTGGCCCTAGATTTATTTTGCTTCCTTCTGAGGGAAATTTTGTGGCTGTTATCTATCAGAAGGAGGTGTTGGTCGGGTTGAAGCTTTCTTGGGTGATTATAATAATATGTGATTAAGGGAGAATTATATATCTTATAAAATTCTTTTATTTATTCATTATGATGTGGTGTAGGGTGAGACATGGATTGGGGTTTTTTAAAAGCCTCTTTAAGACATTCGACCGTTTGAGTGAACTCCCTAAATCAACATGGATATTTAATGGCAATTAAGGGTTTCTGAAGATCAACAATGATATTTTCAGTAGAGATTTCCATCCATTTTTCATATAAGAGAGGGATGTTGAGGTAATATGTAAGACCCTTCCACCTTACTATGAAGTTAGTCACCCTATTATTCTCACACTACTCGTAGTTCGTCAATTTGAAGATCTTCATATTCATATGTGTTGAACTAAATTTTTAAAGGAACTGATGATGAAGGTATTCCCACCCCATGATAGTTCATGTAGGTAGAAAACTATACTAGACAGAGGATGGACCTATCAATATCCACCCAAAACACCTCAGATTGGTTTCCTCATGCTGATCCCTAGCTCCCATCATGGGCCCGAACCGAGCCGGTAAGTGTGTGAGATTCCTCTCAAAATCGCATGCACCATTAAATGCTGGAAATGTATGATTTTTGATGTTGGGAGTACATGGTAATCGTCTACCCATTCAGGGTATGAATTTTTCTCAGGCTACACTACGACTCATCACCCTTCCACGGATTTTATCCAAGTAGAAAAGGATTCGATGGCAGTGAGAAACTCTAGAGGAACTATTTTCTAGGCTGCCTCACATCCATAGGGAGTGGGTGGGGGTCAATAAGGTGGTCCCACTTTCATCTCCTTTTGATCATATATTTATACTATGACTGAGGAGTAACCCATGTGATGGACTGGCCATCACCATAATAGGGTAAGTCTTTATTGTTCTCAGATTCCATGTTTATATGGATGGGTATTCTAGACTGGGATCCAATCATATATTAATTTGTTTATATAGCTAGTGGATCAACCATAGGAGGTATAATATTTTACTTTTTTCTAGAGATGATACCCAACGAGAATATTTCTGATGAGTAGTTCCTCATTTTGCTGCCGAAGAGCTTGTATTTCACTCTCATATTAAGACAATTAAACTTCTAAAGATGGAAACCATGTTGTGGTGGCTTCATTCACATTATCTATAGGTATTTTTCTCTGAAGAGGTGGATACTCATTATTTTGTGGGTCCAAATTCTGGAGACATCATTGATTCTAGGTGTGTGCACCCTCATTTGAAGCATTCAATGCACCCTCCACCTAGGGTATGTATTCTCTATTGCGACCCTCTGAATCCAGATCCTGTTCAATGTTCACCATATTAATAGTGATGATGTTGATAGAGGAATATCAATCAATGGTGGTAGTTCCATTTCCTTCCACATGGAAAGATGGTCTTGTAAGGCTTTTATTAGGTTTTTTAATTCAAATGATTGGACTTATTGGGTTGTTTTTTCTTGAAACCCTGGCAGGGTATGATTGATTTCACTGTACACCCCTCTCCTCATTGTTTATGAATGGTGACCACAAGGGAATTTTCGGTCGGGGTTTCCAAACAAGTTCCAACTTATAGAGGTTTGTCTTGTCGTGGGAGGAAATTTAGGGTTTCCGACAGTAGTTCTCTTCCTCCGAACCTAGAAAATGCTGATTCCCTATATGGTATCAATGATGATAAAAATGTCCCCATTCCATTAGGATAGGGTTTATCATGTGTGTTCATTAGATATGAATATGTAACATTCCCTAGATCATTGGGTTTGAGGTGATCTAGAATCACCTTTTATGTATCCCATCCATTTTTAGTGGATAATGAATTTGGAGATGGTGATTGAGATATAAATTCCACCATCATTGTGCGATGGGGTTCGCCTGCCATTATTTCATGAACTTCCTATATTTTTTCACGAACTACTAAAGTGAGGGGTGGATGATTTGGAAAATTGTGTCCTGTCCAAGGGGGCCATGTCCATTACTAGATGGATTCTATATTAGCTACTACTGAGATCTCCATGATGCGTCGTAATTGTTCTTGTGTCAGAGCTAGGTTTGATGATAGCCCATGATAAGGATCATTCCTTCTAGGTAGTTTTCCAAGAGATCACAACATCGATCTATATGTCTTGAATGTCATACTATTATCTTGAGTGTCCCATTATAAAGTCATGTTTCATATCATCTCTCCCTATCTTTGATTTCTAGGTATTTCTGTATTAGGATCATTATGTCGTAGCGACCAACTTGACAAAGCATTTCTCGATCCCCTAACATCGTCAGAGGCTATAACATTGTAGGATTATATGTTTGAGTGGATCCTCTATTCCAAAGGAACATAGAATTATAATGATCCATACTGCCACCATCTGTGAATTTGGATGCCTGATGTGGATTTGGAGATCAGCTGTCGAAGCATCATGATGCAATAGCGACAAGCATTTTGCAAATTTTTACTATGCTTTTTCGGTTTGGATCCTGATACATGTAGATAGTAGCTAGGTCAATCTGGAAACAAAGTATCCAGAGGGTCTAAAGGTGTCACTCATATCTTAGATAAGGGATATGCATATCCTTTAGTCATTGATCAACAGCACACATATTATTGCGTAGATAAGTAAATCACTCCTTTTCTATCTCATCAGGGATCTCATAGATGGAAGTAGCGAGGGACCAGAACATGATGGGGAGGATTTTTAAAAACAACTATCTCCATATTTCAATGTAGATATTTTCTTCCTCATTAGACCTACATGCCTCTATCCGGTCAGACCAAAGAAGTTGACTCTGATTGTCTCCTGCTGATGGGAGCGGAGAGATGCTAGATGCTGTTGGGAAAACATATATTGTTGACCCTGGTGTTCCAAGAACCTCTCTATACAAAGGTTTCAGTGTATGGTTCACCTCTCCATACGAAGGTGTCTGTACATACGGTGGACTTCCATTCCCAAAAGAGATATCATCATGGGGAGGTTAACCACTATTGAGGTTGGAAGTAGAGTCTCTATGATCCATCATTACCGTACCACGAAGAGGAATATCGTGATAATGAATTTCTCTTACTTAGTCATTGGGAGAAGAGTCAACAGACCCCTGTGGTGTTGGTAGTGTGTCTATAACCACCTCAAGGACACTGGAATTGAGTAGATTAAAAGTGTGAGTAAAGTTCTATATTTTAGTCGGATTATGCCAACCTTCCTTTTTTGGTTTTCTAGGGATATGGGGCAACTATACTTTGGTTTCATAATATTTATATATAATTGCATGATGTTGTGGGTTATGCGCATACTATAGAGGAGGTGTTAGAATATGTTGATATGTTGCCTCATTTTTTACAGGGATATGACCCTATATCGATGTGTGTTCCACTCTCAATTTGTGAGACACAGTTAAAATGGGGATATGGGCCTAATCATGATCCTTTGTGATACATCATTGTTCATTGATGGTATGAGTATCGGCCTACCCCCAAGGAGTGAGCTTCTCCCACCTGGTTAGACCCAATTGGAATATGAATATATGCTTGAAATAAATATACATTCCCTAATAGAATATATTGAAAGACATTAGAAATAGGAGATGGATTGTGAGCCTCTTTTTGTATTTCCTTGGAATGATGATGACACAGTCCTTTGTCGGTGGCATCTTGAATATGAAACTTTCTTTTGAGATATATTAGAGTATACCGAGAAGATTCACTAACTTGAATATGAGCATATCCCAAGGCTTATGCCACACACACATGGTTATCCTCGGTGTGATCATGGATATATACCTAATCCTGGGCCTCAGGATTATGCCATAGGACTTCCATGACATGCATGGGCCTCTGTCTCTAGGTGTGTGCCGCACTATCCTGGTTTCCCCCAGTTGGAATGGGATTATGAGCCTAGTTTTATGCTTCCACCTTCATCGATATATGCTAATAATCCTCCCGGACTGGATCAAGAATGTGCTATTGATTTGGTATAACCACTTGATCATGATGATCAACGTGTTTAGTCGTCCTAGATATAGTGATTGGAGTATGCACATATTCCTTGATCTGCAATAGTTCTAGACAATACCAATACAGTTTATCAACTATTGATAAAATGTGTGGGAATTCTAAAAAAGTGTGTAATGGGATAAAACTAGACATGTTTTTTGTATTCATGACCTTTTGATATATATCTTCTATTAGAGAAGGTTGGTGTCCCCAGTTTTATTCTCCATGTGACATTAGGATATGCTTATGGGCTTCGTGCATAGGGGTAGGAGTATGTACCTCCCCGATATTTTTCTACGTGAATACTTCTACTGACATGTTATGAGCGGTTAGGGATATGATCCTACTGGATATTACCTAAAAGAGTATGATGGTGGGTGTTGTCAGTAGGAGTAGAGTTTTCACCCGTTCATGGGTATCCAACATATTACCTCTCCAATAATTCATCATTAGTGGAGCTCGTTCTTGGGTGTCCAAGGAAACATTCAATAGGAAGGTGCCCTTGGTAGGCGATAGATAGGTACCGGTAAAATTATACTAGCGATGGAGGTTAGCATGTTCCCATCATGACGAGGGATGGACCATAAGGGAGATGGATCGGGCCTCATCATCCCCCTTCGTCAAGTATAGAAGGTTACAATTACTACACTCTGGGAATAGGCTCCCAAAGGGATTGGTCATGGAAGTGGGGGCCACTGGATTAGGGGTAACATATTTCGATGGACATGGACATGCTGGCTACCACACTTGCATAATCTCATGGGAAACTTCCATATTTGGGATTGTACCATATATTTGGTACTCCTAAAACATCTTGTTTGCTACATGCTTGCTCGAGAAATTTTGTAGGCGAGACCATTTTACAACTTGTGGGGGTCTCCGAGGCGAATTAAGTATAATAATAAAACTTGAAAGATGAATACATTTTGTTATGCCCCTACTATAGTTACCTAGAGTCGGTGCATTATTTTAATAAATTGGGAAGATTATAAGGAATCATGTCCCATATGACTGATCAGTCTAGCAGTCTAGAAAAAATTGATTACACACCTGAATGTTACATTGCATTATAAAATCAAAAACAACAACAACATTGTCTCCATTGACCACATTCATATCTCTTATACTATCCCTACAAGTCATTCATAATATACGTCTTCGCATCCTTGGAAAAATAAAACATAGAAACTGGTGAGATAAGATTCTTAGTAAGGAGTACAATATAGAAAAATATTTCATAAATAAGTATAAATATTTAAGGCAATGTGTAAGACTAAAACAAAAGTCTTTTAAACTTAAACATCAACATTATATGTTAAAATAATATAATTCCATTTACTTATTCAAATGGATATTTTACTAGTCGAATAATCACATGCAATATTAATAGCCACTTTAATAATGATGGAATGAATAATTCCATACTTCATAACCACATATATAAGGCCTTGTGAAAATATTACAATTAATATTTTGTCATGGCCTAGTGCCAATACACTAGTTTGTCTCAGGAGATCTACCGATTCATCGAGGAGCTATAGCAGGCTGCACCTGTCGCTTAAAAAGTCCAATGCATTCTGCACATGAAAAGGTTTAAACATATCATAAAAATTCATATTAAATATAGCATATGAAATGTCAATAATTTATCCATAAACCACGAATGGTATAAAAAACACATCCACATTCAAGCATATCAAAAAACCTTCAATACAATCTGAAAGATTTGTATCATAATAAATCACCTCCAAACAAGTTTAAAATTCATCAAACTATGTTGATATAGATGAAAATGATTTGTAAAACTCTTTGAGAGAAATATACCTTTTTCATGAAAACATTTATAAGTCACATAATTTAGAAAGGAATACATTTAAAGAAAGTTTTGAAACAATGTGTCACGTACCACATGGAAACTTTTAAAAGTAATTAACAATTTTAAAACATTCATGTCTATATAAATAAATCCTTAAAAACTATTTTGAAAACATCAACATTTATGAGAATGATTAAGAAGAATAAATATTTGAAACATTTAAAATGATGGTTTGGTAAAAATTACCTTTAAATAATACCTTTAAATACAATTTAACAAAACATGGACATGGATAATAAAATTTTCCCAATAGATACTTACGTAAAAACAACCTCACATAATAAATAGATTGTGAAATTAACACTAACCTTGTAATTTTCCTTGGTTGAGGGTAGGTTAACCTCCTGTATAATGATGAAATCGTTTTTATTAAATTATAAAAGAACCATATACATTAATATGATATTGTATATGATATTCAAATATTGCTTTTTTAATGATATTTCAGTAGTATCACTGTTTCAAGTGTTAACTAATTCATTTTCCATTATATGCTTTGTTACACAGGTCATGTTAGTTATGGATAGGATGTATCTTATTCGTATACCGAATGATATCGTGTCTTTGAAAATTATTTTTAATCATCAAATGAAAATTATTCTTGAATGGTTATGATATAGAATAACATCTCATCACATAGTGGTGACGGTAATCCATACGTACACATGAGAAAAAATATAATTCTTTTGATGGCTAAATCGTATATAATTGGATGTTACATCATATATAAAGAATCATTAAAATTTTATATTTGTTATTAAATCAGATATACTCATTATTATATCCATCCAAATAATGATGTGTTTGAATAATAAACAACACCACGACGTGGATACGGTAAGCCGTACGTACGCAAGTGTGATGACTTTGTCATTTATAGGATAGATAGAATAACGAATCTGGTTATACCATATTTAGAATAACATCACATTATGTATGAGGTACTGGATTATTTATTTTGGTATGAAAACAACAAAGAAAGGGGATGTGGAAGAAGAAAAGAACATGAAATAGGGTGGTGAAATTATTACTTATTCTTCTGTTGTTTCCTTTTGATTTGATCAAAAGAGCTCCATAGGTTGGATTTATTGTCAATGTAAGGAATCTATGTTGATATTAGGGAAGTTGGTAGGATATTTGGGTAGGTTTTGGATGAGAAAAAGGGCTTTGGAGGTGTAATTTTGATAGAAATGGAAGTGCCCTTTTATAAGAGGGGTGAGGGGCACCATAGGAAAAGCTGGAAATATTATTTTATTATAAATTAATTTCCTGTTTATAATGGATCCAATTTGATTTAGTTTGAAGATAAGGTGAGTATGGGTATAAATCCTATTAAAAACAGGTTTTAGACTAGTTTAGGTCACCATATTAACCTTTTCTTTTAGATTTAACTATTAGTTAAATAGTTTAACTTTTACCATGTCTTGTTGTATTTTTACACTATATTGTTAATAAACATAGTCTAAACTTCCAAGAGAACCTCAAGTGGTTCATTAATGTCATATATAATATTATGTAAAAAAAAATTCAAACCATATATTTTTAAAAATATTATATAATTTAATAATATAATATTTGTTTTAAAAACACATTTATGTAAATTTTGACACTATTTAGTATTTGGTTTTTGCGAAAGTCATCACAAAATGATTACTTTGAAAACGTTACATTGAATCATCCCTAAAATGTCATATTTATATATAAAATTAGTGTATGTTATAAAAACATTGAAATTACATTTATTTTAATATTTATAATACCATTTATTTGATTCTTTCATTAATAAAGTAATTACTACCTCATCATTATGCCATCAACAAATTTAATTATATAATGTCTAAAAATTATAAATAAAATTCCGTGATGTATTAAATTGGATTTATCTTTCTAATAAATATTTATAATTGAATTTATATTTTTTATAACACTATATTAAATATGGTTTATTTATTAAACATTAAATTTAACACTTTTAACTATTCTTTAAATAAAATAATAAAAAGTGTTCTAATCAAATCCATGTGGACCAAAATGATCATATTTTATTACGAAGGTTGTTTTTGGTCGAATAACACTAATTTGATAGAATTAGGACATGTCATAGGGTTATTATAAAATCTTGTTTACCCTTAATTACCCTATTTACTTTTCACCGTGGTAAGTAAAAGTCAAAAGTTACTATTCCCCAAAAATTATTTTTAATCTTATTGAACCAAATTTTACTTACAGATTCTAACTTTTTCTCTCGATTATTTGAAATTCAACTCACCGAAGCGGTAAAATTATGTTGAATACAAATTTGTAAATGCTTCTAAAAGGTGGGTAAAAGACGAAAAATTGATCGATAAAATTATATATATATATAATTATTATAAAATGACTCCAATGAATTATGTAGAACATATATTGGTATTCTTTATCTATTTTTACCTATTATAAATGAAAATAAAATAACTAATTATTTAAATAAAAAGTCTGTTTTATATAATAACGTAGTGTTTTTCACTATTCATAAAATATTGAATGTTTTTTGAAAAATACAAACAATTTACCCAAAGATAAGTGTTATATTTTTAATTCATAAATAACGTATATTTTAAATATTTTAAAATATATAAGTTTAATTAACTAATTTAAAATTATTTCCCATTGTCAAAACCAAAAGGTGGGTTTAAAAAAAAATAAAAACTATCAAAAGATTGACATGTGTTTATGTCAAATTTAAATTTGAAATTTCTTATAATGACCTAAATTGTAATAAATGATAAAAATATAATCTTATTTTACTTCAAAACAATTCAAATGCATAATTTAAGACAATAAATTATTTCTATTAAAAAAGTAGTTTTCAATTAAAACATAGTATTTTTCACTATTTGTCAAAATATGAAAATTTTCAGAATAGTACCAAAAATTAATCCAAACTATATTTTTATGTACCGTTTATAAATAAAATATTAATTTCATTAAATTGAATATATAAAATTGTCAAATATTGGTTTTAAATGGGTTCTTCATTAAATGGCGGTAAAATTACATTTTATAAAAAATACTTCTTTTATCTAAAAAAGAATTTGTTATTAAATTATATCTAACAAACATATAATATGGATTTTAAAATTATATAGAGTATATTAGATTCAAAATGTAGTTAATAATATTCATAACCTCTTTCTGAACAGATAGTATGGATAGTTGTGGTGCACTCGAACATGGTTTTACATGTAGCACAAGATATTGAATTACTTTAATGAGATAATGCACTATGAGATCTTGGGGTATTACGTTCTACCCAACATCAATAAAATGCGTCCTTGAAATTTAAAATTGTTCTTCTAAAATAAAAGCTTAAAAATAGAAAAATACTTTTGAGGAAATCCCACATCGGAAAAAGGGTTAATAAAATTTTGTCTTTATGAGAGGGAAAGGTAATGAAAAAGTCACCACCATATTATGATCTCTATTAAGAGATCATTGGTAGAAATTAGAGACACGTAATAAGAGGGAAAATGTAAATATTTATAGGGAGAGAATGAGGTCATCAATCACAAACAAGTGTAAAATTGAGGGCCTCAAAGCCATCAATCTTAGATGATATAAAATATAATCAGTTCAACAAAACATAAGGTGTTAGGATAACACATTTTTGGATTCAATAACCATTCCCTAATGTTTAATAACTAATTAATTCATAGAATAAGAGGAAAAAATATTCATGACATGTAGAGTTTCATCCTTCAACTAATTCCGACAATAAACTCATCTTTCTCTCCAAAAGATAATATAATTGAAAAGTATTTTATTTTTCCTAATCGTATAAGGTTCCAAAAATAATGAACTTATAATTAATTTGTTATGATATTTTAAAAAATAAATTATACATGTTAGGACATCACGTAGGATAGTGGTAGGTGATTCACCCTTATCACCCTTCGGTTATGGGTTCAAGTATCCCGGCCTTCCCTAACGCGACAGGTTGTCGTCCGAACTCCGGGTTTTCCTTTTTATGAAAATCCAAAAATAATATCAAGAAATTATTTATCCTTAAAAATATCATCCAATGTAAAACTTAATTGATTCCAACCATTAGACTTATCCAAAATATTACAGTCCAAACTCACAGTCCAAAATTTATAAGGACAGTAAACATAATAAAGATCCTTTTCCACGTAATAACATATTAATACATTCATCCTCTATTCGTTTAAAAACCTATAACACCCTAAATTACCATAAAACCATATTGATTACATTCATGATCACTTATTACTTAGAGAATTCTGGATATACTCATTATATCCGAAAATGTTGTAAACACCAACAATGATGAAACATACAGACCAATAATCAATTTCAAGGTAGTCATGAATATCCAATATAATTGATCCAATTCAATCATATATTATTCAAAAATAACTAAATCTATATCAAAACGATATTATGGTTTATCTTTCTCTCAACCATATATTTTTCAATAAAATTAACCTCCTTTTGAGTCACTGTTCGTGGTTCCACACAATCTCAAGTACTTAATGAAATAGTACCGTAGTAGAATCATTTTATACTATATAATTATTATAACATGTACATCATTAATACAATACTCAAATGACATAATAATTTTATAACATAAAAGGAAATATAATCATTCCTATTCATCTTCAGTAGTATCATAACTTGATTATTATCCAATAGCAGCATTTGAGGTATACTATGATGATTTGGAAATTGATTCGTGTAGTGTCCCAATTTCTTACTGATGAATCATTGTACATTTGAAACATTTTTTATCCCTACAATCATGTACTTTGTGTCCTTTTTATCCACACTTATAACAAATTCTCATTCCATTCAATCTTTTACCAAGGTGATTCTTCCTACAGTTATCACATAGGGG
Organism: Viscum album; assembly: GCA_963277665.1. Classification (NCBI taxonomy): domain Eukaryota; kingdom Viridiplantae; phylum Streptophyta; class Magnoliopsida; order Santalales; family Viscaceae; genus Viscum; species Viscum album. The sequence goes on from OY728163.1 coordinate 95,132,088, forward strand.
AAAATCCTTCTTTCCCATCTTCACTTTATCCATCTTTCTTTATACCATTATTTTCTTCTCTTACATCCCTTAAAAGCTATAGGACTCAAGAAATTATGTTCTTATCTTATTGAAACATGATACTGTTTCATCATATGATGATAATATGTGGGATACAATTTCCCTTTTAAATTTTTTCTTAATACAATGAATGATATGATCCTTTTTAATCTTTTGATGATGCGTATTACTAGAATTCTCATTCCTTCTACTATGCGCCATTTCTGAAAAATGTCATACACTGCGTTGGTTTACGAATTGTAATACATAATTACGAACTTGTTATACAGTTAAAAAAATTGAACAGTATATGGATATAATCCATAATTTTAAAAATGGTTTCTTTGACGAGGTATATAATCATAAATCCTTCATAATGGTTGGTAAAAAAATGAGAATAATCCCAAGTATATCCCCCATGAGTTTTGTAACCAAGAGATCAGGAAGGCCCATTGCTATGAACCAGTTCCCATTCAAATCTAGATCAATGGTGTGTTTTCAATTTTTACCCATACGTACATCTGTGCTAGAGCCACCTCTACCTGCTAATATCCAGATATAGATTTATTTCATTGAAAACTCATAATATCTCTACATTACCAAAATTCTTTGATGATATTCTATACTAATCCTCAAATCCTATATTAGGGTAATTTTATTTAATTATAGTTTACCTAAATGTATTTCCAAGGTTTTTTCTAAACTTCCTCTGATACCAACTGTAACGCCCATACCCCAGTTACCTATAGTCGGTGCATTATTTTAATACATTGGCATTATTACAAGGAATCAAATACCGAATGACCGATCAGTACATCCGTCTTGGAAAATATACATAAACGTTACATTACAATATAAAATGAAAAACAACAACAAAATTGTCTCTATTGGGAACATTCTTATCCCTTAGACTATCCCTACAGTTTAGTCATAATATACTTCTTCACATCCTGGAAAAAATAAAACATAGAAAGGGGTGAGATCTGATTCTCATTAAAGATAACAATATAGAAAAAACATTCATATACAAGGATAAATAATTACGGTAATATATATGACTAAATAAAAAGCCTTTTAAACTTATACATCAGCATAATATATAAAAGATGCAATAAAATAATGCCATTTACTTATTCACATGGATATTATACTAGTCAAACAATCACCGGAAATATCAATATCCATATTCATAATTATGCAATGCATAATGCCAGACTTCATAACCACATATTCAAGGCCTTGTGACAAGACTAAAAATAAGTTTTTGTCAAGTACTAGACCAAAACACTAGTTTGTATCATGAGACATACCGATGCATCGATGAGCTATAGCGGGCTCCACCCGTCACATAATAATCCCAATTTGTTACTCACATGAAAAGGTTTAAACATAACATAAAAATTTGTATTAAAACTACCAAAAAATGTCAATACTTTATCCATAAAACATGTATGGTATAAAAATAACACATCCACATTGAAACATATCACAAAACCTTCAATAAAATATGGAATATTTGAATCATAATAAATCAACTTCACACAAGTTTAAAATCCATCAAATGATGTTGAAATAGATGAAATTCATTTGTAAAACTCATTGAGAGAAATATCCATGTTTCATGAAAAAATTTAAAATTCACACAATTTAAAAAGGAAGATATTTAAATTCATTTTAGAATCATATTTTCCGATATCACATTGAAACTTTTGAAAGGAAATATCATTTTAAAAAGATTCATGCCCATATAAATAAATCCTTAAAACCCATTTTGAAAACATGGACATTAATGAGAATGATTTTGAAGAATAAATATTTAAAACATTTAAAATGATGTTTTAGTAAAATGTACATTAAAATAATCCCTTTGAAAACTCTTTCATTAAACATGGACATGGATAAAAAATATGTCCCAGTAGACACTTACATAAAAACAACCTCAGATAATAAAGAGAATGTGAAATTAACACTTACAATGTACTATTCCTCAGTCGAGGGTAGGTTAACCTCCTGTATAATGGTGAAATAATTTTTATTAAATTATAAAAGGACCATATAAATTAATATTATATCATATATGATATTATAATATTGGTTTGTTAATGATATTTCTGTAGTATAACTATTTCGGGTGTTAACTGATTTGTTTTCCTCCATATTATTTGTTACGCAAGTCATGTTCATTATGGATATGATGTATCTTATTCATTTAAATAATGATATAAAGTATTTAAAAATTATTTTGATTCATCAAATGAAAATTATTCTTGAATGGTTATGACGTGGAATAACATCTCATCGTGTCGTGGAGACGGTATTCTGTATGTACGCACGAGCGACAATACCATTCTCTTGATGGAGAAATCATATTAAATTGGACGGTATATCGTATATATAGAATCATTAATAAGTTATATTTATTATTTACATTAGTTATACTCATAATCATATCCATCCAAACAATGAAGTGTTTTAATAACAAACTACACCACGACATGGAGACGGTTAGCCGTACGTACGCACGTATGGTGACTTTGTCATTTATAAGATGAATAGAATAAAGAATATAATTCTACCATATTAATAAAAAAATCACAGTATGTATGATGTACTAGAGTTATTATTTTTGTATGGAAGAAACAAATAAAGAGGAAGTGGAAGTGGAGAAGAACATGAAAGAGGGTGGTGAAATTATTACCTTTTCTTCGGGTGTTTCCTTTTGAGCTGATCAAAAGGGCTTCGTAGGTTAAAAAATTATCAATGTAATGACTCTAGGATGATGTGTGGGAAGTTGGTAGGATATTTGGGCACGGTTTGGACTATCCAAATGGCATTGGTTGTGTGATTTTGAGAGAAGGTGAAGTGCCGTTTTATAAGACGGGTGAGGGGCAGCTTAGGAAAAGCTTGAAATATTATTTCCTTATAAAATCATTTTCAGTTTTTAATGAATCTAAATTGATTAATTTAGAAGCTACGGTGGGTATGGTTTGAAATAATATTAACCAATAGGTTTTAGACAAGTTTATGTCACCATATTAACCTTGTCTTCTAGATTTGACTATTTGTCAAATAGTTAAACTTGTACCATGTCTTCTTGTATTCTTAAACTATATGGTTAATAAACATTTTGTAAACTTACAAGAGAAGCTCAAGTGGTTCAATAATGGCATATATATTTTTATTTAATCCCTTTGTCCCAAAATTATATTTTTAGAAATATTATATAATTTAATAATATAATATTTTATTAAAAACTCATTTAGGTAAATTTTGACACTATTTAGTATTTGGTTTTTGTGAAAGTCACCAAAGCCTCATTACTACGAAAATGATACATTTATTCATCCCTAACATGTCATATTCACCTAGAAAATTCGTATATGTCATAAAAATTTGAAATTATATTTTATTTAATATTTATAATACAATTTATTTGAATATTTCATTAATAAGGTAATTACTACATCATTATTTTGTCATAAATACATTAAATTATATAATGTCTAAAAATTATAAATAAAATCCCATAAGGTCGAAAATCGTTTTATCTTTCTAATGAATATTTATAGTTTAATTCATCTTTTGTATAACTCTATATTACAAATGGTTTAGTTATTAAACTTTGAATTTAACAATTTAAACTTTTCTTTAAATAAAATAATAATAAATGTCCAAATCTAATCCAAGTGTACAAAAAGGATCATATTTTATTTATAAGGTTGCTTTTTGGTAAAATTACACTTATCCAATAGAATTAAGACATGTGTTGGGCTAATTATAATATCATTTTTACCCATAATTACCCTATTTACTTTTAACAGTGGTAAATTAAAGTCACAAGTTATTATTCACAAAATATTATTTTCATCTTATTGTTACACATTTTACATATTGATTTCAACTGTGTCTCTTGGATTTCTTAAATTCAACTCATAGAAGCGGTAAAATTATGTTTTATACAACTTTGTAAATGCTCCTAGAAGGTGGGTAAAAGATGGTAAACTTTTCGATAAAATTATATATATCTATTATTGTTATAAAATGAATCCAATGAATTACATTGAACATATATAGGTATTATTTATCCATTTTGACCAAAATAAATAAAAATAAAATAACAAATTATTTAAATAAAAATTGTGTTTTATATAATAATGTAGTGTTTTCACTCTTCGTAAGGAATTGAATTTTTTCAGAAATATACAAAAAAATTTATCGTAAGCTAATTTATATATTCTGAATTAAAAAATGAAGTCTATTTTACAGAATTCATAACATTGAAGTTGCATTAATTAATTTAAAATTAATTCTCATTGTCACAACCAAAAAAGGGCCGTTTATTAAAAGTAAAATCAATCCAAATATTGACATGTGTTTATGTCAAATTTAAATGTGAAATTACTTATAATAACCTAAATTGTATTAAATTATTAAAATATAATCTAATTATACTTAAAAAACTTCCAAATTCATAAATTAACAATATAAATATTTTTGATTTAAAAAGTAGATTTCAATTAAAACATAGTATTTTTCACTATTCTTCATGATATGAAAGTCTTCAGAAAATTAACAAAAAAATTATCCAAACTAAATTTTTATGTCCAAATTATAAATAAGAATTTTATTTCATTAAATTTTATATATAAAAGTGACAACTATTGGTTTTAAAAGGGGTTCTCCAATAAAAGGCGGTAAAATTTCATTTTTGAAAAATACTTATTTTATCTGAAAAACAATTTGTTCTTATATTATGTCTAGGAAATGCATAATATGGATGTTAAAATTATATATAGTATATATGATTCAGAATAAAGTTAATACTATTCATAACCACTTTTTGAACCTCTATTTTGGTAAGTTCTGTGGTGCTTGAACTCGGTGTCGCGTGTAGCGCAAGTTATTGAATTAATTTAATGAGATATTGTACTATGAAATCTTGGGGTTTTACACATTATCTCGGATCGGGAGTATGGAATCATAGAGAAAACAAGGAACTAAGCCACCAATTAGTGCTATATCATTATTATAATAATTCTCAATTATATATTCATGGTTAAAAAAAATTTCATGCATTCTTTTTCCATCCATTCTGCACGGATGGACTTATCAAAATGAGAATGGACTTACAGCAATCCCGGTTTAAAATTTCCTTACTAATTTTTTATATGGTTTACAATGAAATGTTTCCTAAGAAGTTTAGGTTGACTCTATCAGCGTTGTTTGCATATACGGGGAAAGAAACATGGCCTTATGGATTACAATCTAATTTCATATTATCAGAGTTACTTTTGTTCGGTTCAGTATTTTTGTTTGTGTATGAGGAAAAATAGAATGGTCTAATGGATTATTACACAATCATTTTGTTATTTCATAGATTCATATTGGGTTCAAAATTTTTGTTTCAAGTCTGATTTCTTAGCATGGAATGGACTATGCTCATTGTGTTACCACTGTCACTTTTCCATGAAATGCCCAATGTTTCCCTTATCCATAGATGGGAATGAACCACCTTTCCAAAGGCCATTATTCATCTAGGTTTTCCAGCATAATGACTCTTGGGGACTCATATTGGTCATGATGATGGGAGTTCCGGATCCTCTTACACTTTGGAGGTGAATTGTTTCATACTCTAAGACTCTTTTACTGATTTATGGCATGTTCTTGAATTAATTCCAAATCTTGATGTGGGACCAGCTTACCTAAAAATGGATCTGGGATAACTATATTTTACAAGAAATAGATTGGGATCTAATTTGTGAATCTATCTGTATGAATTTGAGGTTCTTCATCATTTTCTAGTAATGAGTGGTCTCTTATATACTGAAACCATATGACCTAGTGTTTCGGGATATGTTCCCTCTTATAGGGGTGGAAGGTATTCTGAGGATAGGAATGAGCCATTATGAACCATCCTATATAGCATGGTTATTTTTGTAATAAAAATAGACATGATTTTCTTGATCCTTGTTGTTTAATTCCATGTTGTAATGAATAATAAGGGGGATTTTGAAATGAAAAATATTTGAGTTCGAGTTTGGAAGAGACGTTATTCATATCCTAGTTATAGTGGGAACCAAAGGTCTCATAGTTAATTTCTATTGGGAATTATACATTGAGGTTAACCCGATGAATGGTTGTTTGATGCATAATGCGATGTTCGTTGCATCCCCCTATGCCCACATGAGCCATGAACGTTGTGAGAAACAAGGGGCATGGCTTGATCAACCTCATTGAATATGGATATGGGATTTTCATATTGGGGATGTCCTTGTTGTATTTGATATGGAGCTCGAGACTTTAGATAACCATCCTACGTATCCCAATTATGGAGGGAATAAGAGTCATCATATTTCTCTTAAGATATGTTGTGGCATACACATGGAGGATTATATTGCTGAATGGGTTTTTTATGCCTAATGAGATGGCATTGAATCCCCCTATGAAAATATTTTTTATGCTCATTTTGATAAACAAGGGGGAGTGCATGATCTGCCTCATGGCATATGGATATGTGATCTACATATTGGGTAAGTCCTTGGAGTATTTGATATGGAGATATGGACTTTAGGTAAGCCTAAAATGTATCCCTATTATGGAATTAATTAGAGTTCTCATTGATCTTTTAAGAGGTGTTGGGGATTACACCTTGAGGCCTCGACGACAAATCAGGATTTGGTTCTTGATGGGGTGTTCATTTCATCCCCCTTAGCCCATGTGAGACTTGATCGTTGTGAGAAATGAGGGGGGGTCATGATTAGAATCATGGCATATGTATTTGGGACCTTTGTATTGGGGTAGACCTTGGGGCATTATATATAGAACTTGGACCAGTGAGGATGCATCCTATGGATCCTAGTTATGGTGGAAGTCAGAGTCATTATAGTCCCCTTAATAGATTTTGTGGATTTCACTAGGAGGTTTCCCTAGTTAATAGGCCTTCTTATCTAGAAAGTGATGCATGAACCTGTTGGAATACACTGGAGGTCATCACGTTACCTGGGTCGACACATGTTGAGGGAGTTGCGAGAGTCAGGTTGGCATGGTCTAAGGGTGTCACATGTCTTGGCTAACACCTCAAGGGACATTATGATACTAGTCTGACACGTCTGGGGGGGGGGTCACATGTCTTGGCTTATAAATTAGGATTAATTAATAGAAACAACACAATACATAGGGGGGAGGTGTCAAATGTCTTGGATAACGCCTCTAAGAGACATCAAGGGACTAGGATGACATGTCCATTGGGTACACCATGAGAACTAGATTCTCAAGTCCAGATGTTTCGATGAGACACGGTTGACATGAGTGGGTGCAATTATATGATTCAGGTGATGCATCCTAAGGACATTGAAAGTCCTAGGTAAAGAATTCATAGGTTTCTCAGGCTAAAAGTGGTTCCCATGAGGATTCTTTGAGACTATGTCGACATATATGGACAGTTCTTCATATCCCAGATGACAAGATGAAGGGATGTCACGATGTCCTGGTGGAATGACTTTGTACCATTGCATATTCTTGATTAATGCATATGAAGCATCCAGAGTTCCATGTTCATTTCTTCATCTTGGGTCTTCTACTTTAATTTTCTTTTCTCCCTTGAATTGCGAGTCACATGATTTAGTTTAGTGTTAGTTTGTTTGGGTCTCATGTGATCTAAAGGACTTGTGAAATTGTCATTGCATGTCTCTCTAGAAATCCTTCACGTGATCTTTTATTGATCACATAGAGGGATTTATGTATTACGCATGATTTATTTGGAGGTCCACCAGTGTATTACATGGTATAAAGATGACTATTCTTGTAATCATATGTGGGTAGAATCCCAGAGTATCCGCATCGATGTGATAGCATTAGGTTGGGTCCAAACTTCTAGAATTTGATCAACTAACCAACAAAAAATAACAATTCCCAATGTTAGAGTAGATAATTTATAGTCATATCCATAAATTTACTCTCTGGTTTGTGTGGGGAATCTTGCATGATTTAAGGATGGTGTCGACATGGGGTCTGGCATTACAAGGTTTCATCAGTCTCTATGGCGGACCACATCAAGGGAGTTACCAGATTACCAGCAGCTTCAAGTCCATCCATCCATTATAAAATAATTTTTGACTATTGAAGAATTTACCTTATAAATACTTCCATATCATCATGTATACATGTCCATGGGTCTTTGTGATATCCAAATTACTTTCCTACGGAATTCATGAGTCCTAGTATGTCTTGTCTCGGGGTCCTTCGGGACCACACAAAGGGTGTGCAAGGTGCATTGCATGCCATTCAGCAGTTGCGAACCCTGTATGCCTTATCCTTTATTATATCATTCATTTTATGTGAATATGTTATAGAGTCATGAGAGATTAAATATATGGTACTGAGGATATTTCTTATATTATTTGGAGATGCATCGTGTGACCAATATGGGTCGTATGGTGGTACATGAATATCCTATGTGAAAAACTATTTGTTTGTCCTTAGAGAACCATAGAGTTACCCAGACCTACACAAGGTCTTCCGTGCGGTGAGGCTGAGGCCAGAGGGACTCTTTGAGACAAGGTATTCATCACACCGAAGTCTCATGATATATTACAGATCAATCGAGGAGTGCGTCACATGTCTTTCAGTGCTCAAAGGCACCACTCACCTCATCAATTTTGATTCCCTTTGCATTATGCGACAAGATTTGGGAGGTCTGAGAGATTGATAGAGTAATATATATGATTTTTACATGGGTTTATGCTGGTCTCTAGCATGGCCAATATGGGTCATGTAGAGGGTATCAAAGAATTCCATGGACAAGTCTACCCTTTTGTCCTCGGTGGATAATGATGTTTCTCGGACATACCTAGAAATTCCCACGCGACGAGGTGGACATGTTTATGGGATGTGGAATAAAAATATGGATGTCTACATGGATGATATAATGATTATTTTGACATATCAATGACTTCTTGGCAATGTCATCCTGATTATTCCAGTGCTTGTCTTTTGATCATGCGGATGTGTCAAGAGAGTATCACATAATCAATTTCATTTATCTTTGGGTCATCACATGACCATGATGAAATGTTTAATGATTGTAATAAGATCAATATGCCTATTAAAAGGCTTTTATAATGACCAATGTTTCATGACCAATGCTATATAATAGTGTCATGAGTCTCATGAGGACTGTCATGATCACATTTCCTCGAAATACTCTAGCAGCGTGGTCTCGCGAATGTGCTTTAGGTCTCCTCCTTGTTCAAGTTCCCTGAGTCTATATCAAGAGGGGTCATGACTTAAGTACAAATAGCTGATATATTAATAGTCAAATAGATGAATCTCTCTCATGTGTGCTAATATCACCCACATATTTGAGGGGGATAACCATGTTTTACGGTACTACAAGGTGCTTGTCCACTCATGTGGCCACATGTTTTCAACTTAATTCTTATGACGGGCCGAGTGGAAATACATGAAGGATGTGTACCAGAACCCTCATGTGGATGGATATGGTAATGCATTTCATGGTACCCCTTTGTCCATGTGATTCTTATGAGCTCAAAATGGATTTGAAAAGAAGTCTGTGGATATGCACCAAGGCTTCCTGATAATGTTGTGATCATGGATGGGTTTCCATGGTGTATATGGACAAGGGATTTACTACATTTTTTTCATTCATGTTGGTGGGTTTCATGAAGGCATCGTGTGATGCACATTACATATATGTGGTATTTCAATTAGATCTATGCTTACATTCAGAGGCTACATATCAATGGTCGTAGCATGTGTGGGACATGGAAGACAATGAATTGTGAGGGGGGGGGGGGTCATGGAACATAAGTTGTGTGCCCCTATCATTCACCTTGCATAGAGAGGGTGTCCTATAGGATCATGTATGCTAGAGCATCCATCCCTAAGGCTACATGCAGGAATCAAATAGGCTTTTACCGTGGTTGCAATCCTGTGAGGATGATTCATACTGAAGCCACTCCTTCCGCATGTTCGGGCCTCATGAAACTGAGGGTCCGCACGTCCCTACCGATATATGGATTCAATCGATAATGGCCTATAAAACTATATTATTGGGGCCCTCATAATTACGTGAAACCCTCGGGGTCCTGTGATGATCTTTTCACATGTGTGGGGGCTACATATCGAAGTCAAATAATTCAATGATGATGAGATCCATAATATTGGAATTATTTGTATGTATGGCCTATAAGGCTTTTATCTACACTTCATATTTTCATCGCATGATATCCAAGGGACCATGAAAGTTAGGATATAGAGACATGCGCTGGGGCTATGTGTTGGTGTCATGTGTAGGGACACAAGTTTTGTGTGAGGTTATCTCCTCATGTGATCACATGATGGAAAATTTGCAAATATGGATTGCTTTGTTTTTTATCCAAATGGAATAGGGTTGGGAGTAGTTTTAAAAAATTGTTCTAGAGATGCGTGAACACCATTCATGCATCTTCCCTCAGTAGGAAGTGTGAATGAGGTTCAATCATACTCTATAACCCTTAAATAGGATGTGTGAACCCCATTCACGCATCCTATAGTTATTTAAAAAAAATTCATCAATACTAATTAAATATATATATATACTAATTAAAAAGTCATGATGATATCAATAAATATTAATAAATATTAATTAAATAATCAATAATATAAATGAAATAATAATAAATATGAGAAAAATAGTTTTCTATATATTTAAATATTAATTAGAAAATAATAAAATTTGATTATAAATTGGAAAATATTCAAAAATATCAATAAATGTCAATTAAAATTGTAAATAATAAATTAATATTGATATATTTTAATAAATTGTTTAATAGGTTGAAGGTGAAACCCTATTATTAAGAATATAAATAATAACTAAATACTAATTAATATAGATAAATATTTATTAATTATTTTTAAATGATAAATAAATATTAATTAATGATAATAATTATTATTAAATATTCATGAATAATATATATCCATCAAATAATTGTTAATAAATATTCACACTTCCTAAAAAAAATTATTTAAAATAAAATTCATCAATATTTGTAATTACCAGTTAAATACAAATAAATTATCAATTACAAAATAATCAATATGTATAAAGTATAATTAAATATACAAAAATATAGATAAATATTAAATAAATAGTCAAAAATACTAATAATAGTGTTCATGGTAATTTTGATAAACTGATCTGATTCTTGGTGCGATGCTCAATCACCAGTATTAGTTCATACATAAGAATGTGTCATCCATTATTTCACTCTACGTCTACATAAGTCATACACTATCTAGAAAATAGTAGTATTTTATTTGAGAAATAATGTTGTCCTCTCCCAAATGATCATGATACCAAATGAAATGAGAACTCATGCACTTATCATCAAGGGTAATAAAATTTTATTTCCTCATGAAGATATTAAATGAGATATAAAAGTTTTATTAGAACAATCAAACTAATAATCATGAAATCACTTTAATAGATAGATCTGAATCATTCAACTGTAATAAAAAGGATAAAAATACTTTGAGGTCATCTATTTCGGAACATTTCTCATATATTTGATTAATTCAATTAAAACCCCAATCTATTCAGTTTAATTTTTTTTACAAAGGACGAGTGATTTGGAAAAACATTACACATTCAATAACATAACCTTCTTGAACATTATAAAGTAATTAGTTTTGATTTTGAATGATATACTAATTCTGGAAGTAATTTCATGTTTCTTCATTTTCCTCCCCCTTAAGGGAAACACTCATAAACATTTATTTTGAAAACTTATATAACTTCACCAGGGATGATATTCTTCAATGCTTATTCTTCTGGATAACAAAAAAGGATCTTACCATAATGATATCTTCTTTATACTTATTTTCTTCGATATTCTAACACATTCTTAAAATTCATAAATGATGACCATCTTCCTTACATCATAATAATAGATAAATTATGCAGTGATTAAGTAAATATGGTGGATATTCCATACTTCTTAATCTGAATATGAAGGATGAGGTTTATTCTCAATGAATTTGGTATAGTTCCTCTAGTATTCATAATTTTATATCTGAGCATCTATTCAAATTTATATTCTGTAGCATGGATCTCTTCACATTACATTCTAGTTTTTTTGTAGCTTTTTTCCCTTATTATCTTTCACAGATGCTCCGATCATTATCCTATTAAAGATAATTTCTTATTTTGGAAGAATATGAAATCAATAATTTTAATAATTTCCATAATTTCATCACACGATAGAGGTATTTTAACTGTAAAATCCTCAAGTGATGTTTTCATACAAGTATAAACTATGCCCTTTTAAAATTAATGAATACGTATCTTCTCAAAAGTGTCCAAATGAACATCTAATTCTATATATCTCATATATTTGTTTTTATGATCTTCAATAAAAATAATACACTCTTCCGAAACATCCATTATTCCTTTGAATTCCTCTTTATGAAATTTAATTTTTCTTAAACAAAGAATCATGTTTCATGATTTTTGGATTCAACTCAGTAAGATATATAATATTATTCAAGATTTACGGAATTTCACCGATCTTTTCATCCAGAGTATTGATATTTATTAATGAATTTAATCATATCATTTACAATAAATATATAGATAATAATAATGAGTAATAATATGAATATCAAATAGAAATTATTGATTTAGGTAGATAATTTGATAATATTTAGACAATTATTAATAAAATAGAAATATATAAATGATAATTGTAAGGAAAATATAAAATGTATAGAAAATAAAAAATAAACCAAATATACACCTATGGCATGGATTCTATTCTATCCCATAACAAGGTGTATACTAGATTCATATACATCACATATGTCTATGTCTGCACTCTGGGGTATGTAGCACATCGTCATTAGTAGTCACCTCTGCATCCTCCTGTGTGACAAGTAGTGGATGTACAATCTCACCATCTATACTCGGTCATATATCTAAGTATTGTGACTGATGGTTGGAACTCTCAAAAACATAGATATAAGATGGTTATATGTTTTTTGATGTCTATAATAAAGAATCTAGTTTATCCCAACCAATGTCTATATCTACCTGTGGCTGATCATGAGAAGCTGGATGAGCATATAACTGATCATGATAAACACATTCCTCCTATGTTATAGCAACATCTGACTGATCAAGATGACACCCTCCTCTGGTGGAACAAAAACATCCATAACAGGTTCATCAACCCATGGTACATCAATATAAGGCCCACCATGCTCTACAACCGCCTCAGCATGTGGAGGATCAATGAAAATTCCATGATAAATCTCATCCATAGAAGGAAGATACTCTATCTGAAGGTTTAGAAAATATACCTTGTCAAATGCGGATCTCTCTACCAGAACAGAAAAGTGAATTATATAACATATACCATCATCTTGTGAAAAAAATCAATTTTTAAGTAATATGAATTAAAAATATGCTGAATAGTGGGAGGAAGAATGTATACCAACTCCTAAAATCCCTATCTGTGTCATATTAGAAATTTGAATTGGGACCTACATTACTAGGATGTGTAATCCATCGGATCTACCAAATGAAAATGTATTGTCCCACCCCTCGGAACTAGGACTGCTATTGTCTAACCTGCATATCCATATATATTTCGTGGTATCTCCTCAAGTAAAAATCTTCCATCGATGACATCTTTAGAGAATGCAGTGAAGCTAACTGATTGGATAGGCCAGGAATAGGCTGAATAAATCTGAACTTCCTCATAACCATATCAGTCTGATTCATCTTGAATATATGAAAATGAATCAAATGAACCTTGTAAGTTCTGATTGCAAGAATTTCAATATAGTAAGGTGGAAGAATCTGGATGACATCATCTGTATATTGCATCCATGTAATCTGAAATAAAAATGAATTATCAATTAATAAATGAATAGATGTACATTAAAGAATAAATTTTTAACAATGTAAATACTAATCACTTACATAGTGTGGTCAAATGTAGTCTAGTATAAGTCTATAGGTGTGGATTTCATGTCTAGGAGAATATGTATGGTAATGTCCCTGAATCCACATAGAGATAAAAAAAATTATTTACATTTCATAATAGAATGGTATATAATTAATTTTGACATTAGAAGGAAGGAATAACGTACCAACATCCACATGGATCCTCTTATACAATATCTGTTGGAAATGGTGCTTGAGCATGTGGACTATATGAGGGATGTAATCCCATTCCTACATATGTTGAAGAACCATTCATCCTGCGATCTGCATCTTATTAATGTGAAATGCGCTACATAGAGCCATGTATTTATATTCTAGATAGGAATACCCCCATATATAGAGGCCAACCTTGTCCAAGTACTCCAAAAAGTTAAATACATCAAATTTACCAAAGTAGTGGAGTGATAAAAAAAGTTTACCACCAATCATTGTCAAAATAAATGCACATGAAAATTGCAGCACAGTGATCTCATCAGCATCCTATTCTAAATGTATGAAGTGTTGGTCTAATAGAGGCATGCGTAATATACAACTGAAGATGGTCGTTCCATCATCGGGGACCACTATTCCTAGTTTACTATGAAGAAGCTCAGTCAATTCTACTTCAACACGGCATTTTAGAGCCACACCGTCGATGGGGAGGCCCAAAATAATGGCCACATCGTCAGGGTAATAGTCATCTCCCCCTCTCTAAAATGGAATTTTTGTGACTTTAACCTCTATCCCTATATAATCATAGAAATTATATGATTATTTAGAAAGGTAATGTCACACATCGATATGCCATACAATATAGTGTGACGAAGATGGGGGATGATAGAGAGATATGGTGCAGTATCATAGAAATAGTTAGATCTACATTCACTCAATAGAGGCATAGGATGACCCTCTAAACGTAGTCCGGATACACGAGTAGAATGGGATGTGAGTAATTGAAAAACATCTATATATAAAAACTATATCATCATTAATTTTTGATAGTGAATTTAATAATAATTTTAAACTTTTATTTAAAAAATCTACATTAAGAACATGAAAAATGTTTATTTTATTATTTTCGATTTATGCTTTATTTTTTGTGTGTTTATTAGTATAATTGTTAATTTTTTTAGCATGATATATTCATTTTAGTTGTATGATTTATTTATTAATTGTTTTTGTTTCACAAAATTATTTATTGCTGAATTCAAAAAAGTGAAAACCAAAATAAAAACAAGCCAAAAATTTAGCTTGTTAGAAATAATAGGATTGAATTATGAATCTTCCACATAAAAAACAAAATATACATATTCCTGATACATCATGGTTTCTGGAATGTGGAACTCTATCCATCCACTTGGGGACATCTCTTATGAGCATGTCCTTTTTTGAGACCAATATTACATCGTATTCTCCCTCCTCATTACTAAGTCCAATCCAAATCATTTCAAATTTTAGTTGACTATGGTATTCCATGTGGCTGCAAACTGGTAGTATGAAGCCAATAATTTCAAAAACAACAAAAATTTAAAGAATCATAAATGAATAAAAAACACACTTATGGAACCTAGAAATATCGCCGGCAATGGTTGGCTGATTATCATCCAGTGTGATATAATGAAAGTCACCAACATGCATCCAATCTAAACTATAATAGTTAAACAAAGTGCTCATGTGATGCACAAGGTAAACATATGGATCCCATGATATATTTACCGATGAAAAAGCTATGATAACATATGAAAATGGATATCTCAAAGCATGAAAGTTTCTATTATCATATTTCCTATTATCCAAAATCACCACAAACACTCCACCACTAGTTCATTTAACACATTCATAACACTTTATTACTTGGAAACTCATATATTCCATTTGAAAGGCTCGAGAAATCTATCATGAAGCCTCATTTTGTATCTGATTAATATCACTTTGGAAATTTTGAGTAAAATAGATTCTGTTTTCCATCATCTTATTGGGCTTATGGGACCAGTCAACAATGTAGTTAACAAATCAATAAAATGACTCTTGCACTAACCCTGTGATCGGGTGTTTCACACAATCCCTTAAGGACCCCATTTATGTACTGCATTATTTTAGTGGTCATATGAACATATCTTCCTCCACCATCATATGATAATGACCATTTATCCTTTGAAATATGCATCATATATTCATATAAATCATCATTAGTAGTTCTAATGACTTCAAGGCATCTATCAAACCATTTTTGTTAGGCATAATAAGCTGAAACCACAATATAATAATTAATTAAAATGGATATTAAATTTTGATAATAAAAAGTATGTTTAAAAAAACCCATCTTGAGGATCACCTTCTTTATGTCCTCATATTTGAAATGATTTTAAAAATTAACCATAATATGTATAATGCGATGACATTAATAAGTATTTGGCTTAGTCAATGGAACCTTATCACTAGCCACATCCTCTGTAATTTATCGATGGCGATCAGATATCAGATATACACCCTGGTTTTGTGGGACATGAATGCATACACATTAAAAAAAGATCTATTATTCAAAATTTACCTTTTCAACTATAGAAAAATCAAGTGGAAATGAATCATGATTACCATTATGTGTGGTAGTAATGAGTAGAACACTTGTATACTTGCAATACATGAATGTTACACTAACCTGAATAAATTGTTTAAAATAGGGATGGACAACGATGCATGGACTGAATTCCAGAAAAATCTATTAAACATCACATTTTATCAATCAACTTGGGTATTGGGGGATAAATTCTCAATAGTGTCAAAATGAAAAAAAATATGATTTTTAAGAGACAATAATTCCATAATTTGTGGGAACATTGTATAAGATTCATCCTAATCACCTCACCCTTTTACAATTTCCTTCTATTTTTCATTACATACTTTTTAGAATGATATCTTATAGTTATAAAACTATTGAATCCTTTATTTATCAAGGTAAATAGAAATATCCTATCATGTTTGTATCATCTCAAAAATAAAATTGATATAAACTCTGAATTAAGGGAAGTGAGACAATATGAAAAAAAATTGGACGCACACAAGTGAGTGGCCCTTCTAATTTGGTTATCCTACAACATACCAAATATTTATGAAATATTTCCCTTAAAAAAAATTTACATTCTGGGCCAAATTTTTCACCATGAATAAGATATTTTTTCTTCATTGACTCATCAACCAAAAATGTGAAATTTATCTCAATGTGGTATTGCATTATCACATTATTCTTGTCCAGTTTAATTTCAAACTACTTCCCACCATTAATGAAATTAAAATTTCATGTAGGCCTATTTCCTATAATGCTATGTAATTATGAATCTAGTGTAATGAAACATTTTTGTAATGTTTTTCAAGAGCCATTAATTCATCTTAGGAATTGAATAATAAATTATGATTACCACTAATTGGTGGTTTTCATGGATGCATGTCTCTCAAAGGTAACTTATAAGGTTCATTCCACATATCACCCTCAACCACATAATCCCCTAATGTCTCCCCATATACTTCTTCTTCAGATAAAAATTTATTCACTATACAAGCAGACAAAGGTATCTCACCCGCATTTCCTTCCAAATTTTGATCACCTTCTTCGTAATTAACTTCTATCACTAGAGTCATATGAGATGGAGGGCATAAAAAAGGCTATTGTGAAGTAACAACTTCTACAAATCTCACAAAAAATTATTTTGTAGTAGTCAGTTGCACCACATCTATATCATAGATCACCACATACAACTCTATAAAACCATTTTCACACTAATGTGTAAACAAATAAAATGTATCCATCCAATCATCATCATCGACCATAGGGTACTCGGTATTCAAGTAACGTTCACGATTTTTTAGATGTTGATATGTTATTGAAGAAATATAATTATCAGCCCCCAATTTTAACCAATTATGAATTTTATTGAGAGCTGCATCAAATTTCATACAACCATGATGATGTACCACTCTGGAAGGTGTCACACTAAGCTAAATCTCGGCTCATTATAAATGTCCTCACCATTGTAATATATTTACATTGACATTATTACCTGTAAAAAATAAATAACAAAATATTATATACTAAATCAAAAAATATACATTATTTAAATAGTTTTTGAATAATTGACATTATCATGACATCTTTATTATGTATTGATTTATCACTATTGAGGTTTATTGAAGGTGGTATTATTACTAATGTAAATTTAATATAACGTTATGTAATTTTATTACTTATAAATAAATCATAATCACATGATCTTGAGAATTATGATTAGTTTATCCGTATTTGATAAACTAACTAAAAACTATGGTTGGAGTCATCTCTATTATCAAATATTTCAGCAAATTCTATTCTCATTTCAAACTACAATGTCTTCTATCGAATACTTGATCTCAAATGTCTTTTCAGGGAAACCTATTCGGGGATGCCTCTTTAGGGATGCCTCTTCCGGAATGACTCTTCGAGGATGCCCTTTTAGGGGTGCCTCTTTGGGGACACCTGTTGTTGATTTCCTTTTTATTAAAAATTTTCCCACATGCATGTGAGCGGGTCATACGTTATAAAAAGAATATCTTTTTTAAGCGGTCTCGTAGGTCCCTACACACTTAGTCAGAGATGAATCACAACCCATCAATTCTAAAAAAATCAAATGCAATTATTACAAATTAAATAAGAACATTTACAAAGTAATACATGAAATTTAAATTACACATTGGACAGTCATCTCAACATCAGTCATCACACAAATTACAGAGATTTTTGATTTAGTTATTATATTCTACATATTATAAAAATATATATCTATTGCTAGATGAAATATATATTAAATATCTACTCCTATTTTACACAAAATAAATCTTTTCTATTTATATATATATATATATTATTAAAATTAAATAAATGTAATCATAACTAATATAATTTAGATTTACATAACAACCATTTAAAATAATGAACACTTATGTTATATTTAATTTTATAAAATTACATATATATATATAAATAATATTTTTATGTCATTATAATACTTTTAAAAATTTATGTAGATATAATTTATACTTTATTGGTTAAATTTATTATTATTAGTATATAAACGTAATATAATTTAAACATAAATAAAAAACATTTATGAAAATAATATAAAACTAATTTATTTTCAATTTAATAAAATTACATATATATATATATTTTTTGTCATTTTTATACTTCCCAATATTTAATTGATTATATTTCATACATTATTACATCAAATAATAATTATTTACACATAACATAATTTCAAATTATTATTCATACAAATCTAGTTTTGTACAATTCTCAAAAAGAATTTTTTTTATTTTTCTAATAAATTTAAATAAGATACTTAATATAACTAAATTATATACCTATTTTATAAAATATTACAATTTAAATTTTTATTACATTATAATTAATTACTTAAATAATAATTATTTTCACTACATATAATTTTAAATTTATTATTTATAAAAAACTGATTTTACCCCATTAACAAAAAGAGTTATCTATAAACTTTTTAATAAATTTAAATATGATACAGATAACTATAATATTATTCATAAATTATATAACTAGTGTATACAATAATATAATTTAAATTAATTTTACATTAATAATAACATATTTTATAACATATTTATTTTTGTAAATATTAAATATGAATCCATACAACATTTTAGACATAACAAAATTTATTTTCATAAAAATTCAACATGAATTCATACCACATACACACCGTTCAAAAATTAAATCATATCAATGAAACTAATTTACATATCATGCCTCAATACAAATGAAACAAATAAACCATTCACAGAATAACTAATTACTACATATCACAAATAAAATATATAAAACATACAAATGAAATAAAAAAATAAAATCGAAAACATTAAAATTCAATAGAAATTTTACCTTTATAAAAGAAACAAATATTTACTGAGAAAGAAATTATGTATGGCTTCACAACAAAATCTAGAGGATAAGAATGAATTATGAGGGGTGGGGGTGTCTCCCTTTTATAGATTTACCTTGGTGATATTCTTGAACCCCGTTCACTCATCCTTCATCTAGTTTACAAAAGATGTGTGAATAGGTTTCACACAAATTTCATAACTTTTGTGAAGGATGCTTGAGTGGGGTTCAATCTTCTTTCACCACGCCTAAGATGTATGAACCCAATTCATGATTTTATAGAGGAGGAAAAATGCATGAATGGGGTTAATTCATATCCATACCCATTTTAAAAAATACCCCCAACCCTGCCTTGTTTGGATAAAAAAACCCATATTTAAAAATTACTCTCACATGATCATATGCTAATCACACCAATGGCTTTCGCAGCTTCATCTTTGTGGAATATTTTCACTGGAGGGAGGCCCAAGATTTACATGGAGGAGAAATCTGGTGGGCGGTAGTTAGGATCTCGATTTCTATGTCATTCCCTCTCACTCAAAGCACATTCCCCTCACCCCCTTACATAGGTTTTCAAGATGGTAGGGGTTTATATCAGCCTCGTGAGCCTAAGACATCCATTATTTTGTATTGGATGGAGGTTGTGTAGTTCCAGTATAATTTTGGAGATCACATAACATGATTAGAGTAAATAATATTTAAATAGGATGGAAAATACATAGTGGTGGAAGGGTTCATGGTCATTGAAGTGTTCACGATGCCTTCGTCCTTTACACTTTGATCAATGGCCTGATCAATGAATGATCATGGGATATCCCTGAATACTAATAGACCCTCTCATTATAGGCTGACAGAGATCATGGTGGCTTCTATTCACTACCCCTGTTTCGGTCGCATTATCATTTAATGATCATGTTATAGTTTCAAGTGTTGATGGGAACTCTCATGAAAGTAATATGGGGCCCATAGTTGTGATCTCATGCTAGATTAGTTCCAAATATCATGGAATTTATATGATATTTATTAAAGTATCAAAGACAAGGCGATAATGACATGATAGCATCTAGTGTGCCCCAGGATGTCGAACCTGTGCATCGAGAGGATTGAGTCGAGGGTAATACACTGTGTGGGGTTAGATGATATGAATTTGAGAGGCGCAGGGTCATAAATGTTTGAACTAGTGATGGGCGAGTCTGCAGTAGATAGTCTGGATCAGGGGACGGCTCAATCGGATAGTGTAGAATAGCAAGTGATGTGATCAGTACCACTATCCTAGCCCCCTTGTCTACATTCTCACCTATGATGACTCAGATGGGTGTGGTCTACCTGATGGAAGCTAAGGGGTGGAAATAATAACATCAAACAACATAGAATAAGAATCAAAACATGATTTCGAATTCATGTTATGTATGCTTAACCCCTAAAACATCATGAGTTCCCTTGGTATATCTCTTTAACACCTAAGACATCATGTATTCCCTTACCAATGAATTATTTTGGAGCTTGGAACGATCCTTGGATCATTAGTGGAAAAGTGTATGATGCACAAATTTCAGCGACAACAAGTATCATGCATTGTGAAATTCACCTACACAAAGATATCATACCTTATTCCATTATAAAATCCCATAGAATTCAATAACTCATCACCTAAGAAAATATGCGTGAAACACTGGATCCCAATAAAATGTGTGTAATAGTTTATTTATGACAATGAACTCGTGTATAAAATATATAGTCTTATCAGTCCGCAATGTCCCTCTATAGAAATAATCATAGAAAAACATCTTGAAATCCCTACAATACATATCTTGATGATTATAAATCTATGTAATAACATCCCAACATCTCTTGGAGTTATCCCAATGCATATATACATTGGAATTCAATATCCTCTCAGGAGCAGTATTGGGGTGATTAAAAATCAATTCCATATCCTCTAGAAATGAATTTGTATCTTGTGATACCCCCACCAAATGGTTGATTCTATTCTTAAAGCACACATGTAAACTGTACCATAATCACTGTAGGTGATGGAAATTGCTGAATAGGTTTTATGAAGTGTATGAAACCCTCATGAAACTAGGAATAACTTCTAGCCAAGTGGTGGAAATAAGAATTTCTAACTACATAGAATAAACATCCAAATATGTTGTTGAGTTCAAAGTATATCTCTTTAACCACTAAAACACCATGCATGCCCATGGAATATCTTTTTAACCATTTTTCTATCATGAATTCCATTTTAATGTATTATTTAGATGCTTGGAATGGTCCTTGGATCCTTGGTGGAAAAGTGTATGGTGCACAAAATTTGGTGACAACAAGTTGTAAGCCCAGTGAAATTAACCTTTAACAATATATCATACCATATTCCATCATAAAATCACATTTAATTCAATAACTGACCACCTAACATAATAAGTGAGAAAAAATGGATCCCTATAAAATGGGTAGAATAGTCCAGGTCAGATTAGGCAACTTTCTCCTGGTTTAAAATTTATAGTGTTATCAGTCCCCAATGTCACATAATAGAAATAGTCAAAAAAGTCCATATGTAAATCCTTACAATCCATATCTCGATGATGATAAATATGTGCAATAACTTCCTAGAATCTCTTGGAGGAATCCTGAAGAATATATAGAGTGATAATCACTATCCTCATAGGAGGATTACCGAGATGTTTTGAAATCGATTGCATATCCTCTGGAAATTAATCGGTAGCTTATGGTCCACCACCCCCCTCAAAAAAATGGTTGATTCTATTCTTTTAACTCACGTGTCAACTCCACTACACTCAAGGAAGCTAATGGAGCTCCCTGGATGGGTTTAATAAATCCTAGTAAAACCTCTTGAAACTGGGAATAACTTCTTGCTAAGGGGTGGAAATAAGAATTCCTAATTCCATAGAATAAAAATACAAATACGATGTCGATTTCAAGGTATATATCCTTAACCACAAAACATCATACATTCATAATGTATATCTCTTTAACAACTAGGACATGATTCATTCAAATTTAACTGTATTATTTTAATGCTTGTTAACTTTCCTTTGATCCTTGGTGGAAAATTGAAAGAAGAAAAAATGTTGGTGACAACAAGTAACAAGCCTAGTGATCTTTATCTGCAAACAGTTATCATACCTTATACTATCATAAAATCCCATAATATGTAACAACTCATAACCTAGAAAAATAGGTATGAAACACTAGATCCACATAAAATGTGTAGAATTGTCCATGTTTAATAAGGCAGCCTACTACTGGTGCAAAAATATATTGTGTTATCTTTCCCTAGTGTCATGAAATGGAAATAATCATAGAAAAGCATATAGAAATCCCTACAATCAATATCTCTATTATTATCAATCTGAGTGATAATTTCGCATCATTTCATGGTGGAATACCAAAGAATATATGTAGCGAGATTCAATAACCTCTCTAGGGGAGTATCAAGATGATTAAAAATTTATTGTATATCCTCTAAAAATGAATATGTAGCTTCAGGTCCACCATCCCCACAAAAAATGGTTTTTTATATTCCTTGAACTCACATATCAACTCTACCATAATCAAGGAAGGTGTTGGGGCTCCCTTAACGAGTGTAATAAAGAATAGTAAACCCTCTAAAAATTGGGAATAAGATCACATATTTAGTAAAATTGGAAGTTCCACAAGAGTCACTACTGGAGCTTCTATTGGTGAACCAGGCCTAACCACCTCCCATGTTTGGTCAACACCACCGTATTCCTATTCATAAAATCAGGGTCTAGCTAATGTAGAGATCATATGAATAGAAAGGGATACTGCCTACTACCCACTACTTAGATGAAGTCAAAGACATTTTCTCACCTATAAGTTGAGTGTCTCGGTATACAGACATTAAATTTCAATTTATGAAGAGAAATATCAATTAAATTGAATTTGGAATCCCTATTTAACATTTACCATTTCATTATAGAACCCAGTTTTAGATAAATTCATACCCAATTGTATTGAATGGTTTTAAATGGTTCCATTACATAGATCATCATTTCAAATTTATAAGGGCCCATACAATTAATAAATTGAAATTCAACATCCATTTATTTGAAACTAGTTATTTATCATATCCCTTATAAAAATTTTATCACAATTTCATAGAAATAACAATAAAGGATCAAAAAAATGCTCTATCCAATACATAGAGTATGTAAATGATTAAAGTAAAAATGCATGAAATAATAGTCATGAAGTTCCTATTATGATGCATGATGTGATACTTCCTTACGTCATCTTCCTAGGAAAAAACCATAGTAATAAGGAACATGAAATATCAAGTGCTTCACCCAATGGTGAAGTCATGGAAACTGTAATAAGAAAAATCCATAACAGTTTTCCACATCTTTGGTAATTTAGTTTTTTCATTGAACATGGGTTAGTAACTTCAAGGAACATACTCATTTCAAAATTTTTACACACCATATTTCACCTTTACAACATACAAATAATTTCAGTGAAATTAAATTAAAGTAAATAAAAACCAACGATTTCACTTTGTGACATACTAGACTCAGTTCACTAAATAGTAACCAAACCAGATTGGCCACATGACCTCAAGAACACCTTCCTATATGCCATGGGCAGTTGACTAGAAGTGAGGGTCCATGGTGAAATAATGGGGTGACTATACCCCCATTATCATTGTTCAACATAATGGTAAAATAATATCAACCAATAGTTTAAGCATTTAGATAAATAAACAACTGATGATTAAATACATCATAAAAAAACAATGTTATCACAAAAATAAATTTCATATATAAAATTATAATCATTTCATGTTGTACAAAAAAGAAAAATATGAAGACATGGAAACATGTAAACATTCATAAAAGTATTCGAAAAGAACCAAAAAGACTAAAACAATTACCTCTAAATAGCATCATGATCCATAGCTTGGTCCAATTATCCCCAACTCCAATTATATAATAAATAAAAAAACATCAATTGAGAGATTTTACATATACCTCCATCAATGAAGTCTTCCCGGGTATTAGAAGGTGGCCCATGCAGGGTGTGATATATACACAGTAGTCCACCACCAAGGATGTCTAATTAAATCCATGCTGTGAATATATAAAAAATATTTTATAGGTAATGATAAATATTCAAATAAAATGATTCAATGAATAACCCGCATAGGTTTGAGTTCCCATAGAACATCCATCCTCAACTAACTGCTTCTGATTATGATATGATATCTCTATGTAATCAGTCTTTCATTATTTAATTATAATAAATTCCCAAGACCTATCTCATAACCCACATGTCCCCTAAAAATCATATGTAATAAATAAGAGTAATAATTACATCATAAAAATGCAAGGATCCAACAAAATACAATATTTTGATTTGCCTTGGAATAAAAATCATATAATTAATTCATTATATTTTAAAGAACACATCTCACTTCCTTCATGTTCCTAATTCGAAACCCATGTATCTCTTAATGTATATCATGAATCAAACACATTATAAGATAATACCTAGAATAACTTATAGTAATCCTTGTATCACTCTATGTGTTGTATAATTTCACCTCCCACTGAGTTCTTCCTTGGTGGTATATAAAGTGAGACCATTTTTCACTCATGGAACATGTGATAATCTGTCATTTGGGTCCATCTTAGGAAATCCACATAGGAAGTCCCAGTATTACTCATGGAATAATAACAGTCTTCCCACTGTTTTCATCATTACTAGTCCTCAAAGCAGTCAAAGAATCATTCGGGTGTATGAAATCTAGTTTCCTAATGATTCCATCCATGTTGTATATATGAGAAACCATGTGTCACCCAAGGCACATAATAATATTTTAATATAAACATTAAATTACTGAATATAGAAGATTCTATCTATGGCTATCTAAAAATGGAACCCACCTCCCATTACCGACATGTCAATAATAATGGTCATGGGACCAAATACTAACCATAACATTTATGTTCAACTTGATAAACTAGTAATAATATTTTTTTCAAGTAATTAAATAACCCGAGAAGGTGTCTCAAAACAATTCATTAGCTAAGAAGGACTATCATCATATGAATCATCCGATCTAACTCGATTTGGAATTATGGTTTTAATGAAAATCTCAAGCCTGTGAAATATGTTCAAAGGCTCAAAGTGCGGATACATGGTCTTCCATTCCCTCTTATATCAATTCAATTACATCTTAATCATTTTACATATCATAAAATTTTAAGGGGTAAATAAAATACATCAAATTGTAAGTCAACTACACAGGCCACCCATGGTGTTTTAATGTCATCTAACAAACCACCAAAGGGGGTGGTACAAATTTTATGTCCTTTCTATTTAATATTATATAACTGGGTCTCTTAATTTATTTGTAATACATATTATCTTAATTCAATAATGATTCTATGGAAAAATCATCACTTGGAGAATATAGCATGGGACACACCAACATAATATAAAAACCCCTAGAATCAATGGAAAAGCATGAGAACATGTAGCTCAACATGGTAGCCAAATCATGTTTCTATTATGGAATGTAATATGAGAAATAACTTAAGAAATTAATAAATAAGGAAAACCCATCCAAAATGGGCTTATGTGATTGAAAAAAAATTATACTATGAGAGGAAGGCAAAAATTTTTAGGAAAAAGTGGAATAGAAAATTCACTATGTTCTATCCAATGTGTCTAATTATTTCATTATAAATGTCTACATAGGTGAGATATTACATATACTAGAAGGATTCCACGGGATATATAAAATGAGTGAAATGGATGGCCACAACTAGGGAAATAAGAAAATATGAGACGAGTAAAGCACACAAATATATTCCGGGAAATGAATTATTTGCCAATATTTATGGGGTCAGAAAGTTTTTCACTTAGTTGTTGTAACATCCCAAGCTTCCACTGTACATTTCATTTTGAAAAATGAAACAACATGTGACTTTCGCAACTTCAAGATACTAGCACTCCAAGACAAATCAAACTAGCCATTATGAACAGTAATACCAACTTTTTTAAATTTTTTAAACAGTATTTTTTCAAATGGACTTTATTTTTGGATTCATAATATCATAACTAGCATATGGTGAATTTTTGGTACTTTTCAGAAAACTTTCAATTTTGGAAGAATATTGAAAAATACTATATTATAATTAAAAACAAATTTTGTTAATCGAAATAATTATAGTTTAAAACTATAAATATGAATGATTTTAATGTATCAATATATTATGTTTTTATAATTTAACAGAATTTAGGCCATTGGATGTAATTTCACATTTAAACTGGACATAAAAAAGTGTCAATTTTTTGATAGTTATTATTTCATAAAAAACAAATTTTGCTTTCGACAATGGGAATTAATATTATATTAATGTATTACACTTATGTGTATTGAATTTTGAAAAATGGGTTCCATATTAGCAATAATGTGGTCTAAATTGTGTAAATAGGTAACATTTATTTTTAGACATTATGAATATTTACTTCATTAAATATATTATTTACCATGGTTAAAGCGTAAATCTTGTTAATAATGGTAAGAAAATATTATTTAACTACCCTAACAAGTATCCTATTCATATTGGTTGATACAGTTCCGACCATTTTCATCCTTGGGTCTATTTGGGGACCCCATGGAGCCACTTTAGAGGGATAATGAGACATTATATTAAATAATTTAAAGTAAAGGCAAAAATGACATAAACATATATCTTTTAGTAAAATAATTTTTATAGGGTTTTAGAAAAGTTATCATTTCTACAATAAATATTAATTTTAAATGTAAAAGGATTTAATAAATCATGGATTTGTTTTTAAATTTTTAGACATCAAATAAATAATATTATTTTTGACATAATAATGATGTAGTGTTTACCTCATTAATGAATGATGTAATTAAATGAGATTATAAAAATTAAAACAATATCCAAAACCAGTACAATTTTTATTGAATGATTTTATTTCAAACATTATTCATCCAATCATTGAAATTAATGTAATTTGGACTTTTATAAACCAAAAATCATTATATAATAAAATAATATTTTCAAACTTTCCAAAACAGTCTCTCCCCCCCTTAGAAAAGGACCTCAACTCTAACCCATTTCGCACACCTCTCATGCCCCTTGGCTCATCCAAAAGCTTCACAATTATTCACCTTACATCCTAATATTAATCTTATAATCCTAACCTTAGTCATAGGTAACTTCCAGGAATCCTTTTGGTTAAAACCATAGAGAGTTACCCGATTTAATGTTTACATCTCCTCTTACGTTCTTTTCATTTATTTTACTTCTCTGACCCCTAAACACTCTTTATTCCATTATTTTATAACAAAAACTGTATCCTCAATATACTAGGTTGTTTTTATGAAATTATTTTGAACCATACTTTTACACACCTCTATTTTATGGGTATATAACTAAATGTTTCTATGGATGATGAACTACTGCCTTATGAAACAATGATTGTTCAATTTTCTACTACCAACTCTTATGGTGGACATTATGATGGAACTGTCATTATATATGATATTTATTATATTTATTTTATTTATAATATTTTTAAATTCTCTTTTCTATCAAACCTTTATTCTTTTCATGTTATATATATAAGATAATTTCATTTGAGGAAGCGCATGCTATCTCCCCCGCAAAGTGATATGACTCATTCATACCATACATGGAACATATAAAGGATGGTGTTAATGAACATATGTAAAATATATATAATATTATATTAATTTTTTTTAATAATATACCTACTTATAATTTTTTCGTCTTTACTTTTGAAATATTAAAAATGAAATGGAAGTAGCGTTCATGTGTACGTACGGATTTTTGTCTCCAAGAGCGATATGATATTCACTCCCCATCATAATGATTCAAGAATAATTTTAATTTAATTATAAAAAATATTGTTTAGGAACATAATATAATTCTGGATCTGAATATAATATATTCTATACATAACAAACATGGTTTACATAACAAAACATATAATGGAAAACGAATTAGTTAACACCCTAAACTATGATACTACTAAAATATTATTAACAATGAAATATTAGAAGATCATATTTGATATCATATTTATATATGTGATACTTTTAATTCCCTGACCATATATTCCTAGAGTCAGTGCATTATTTAAATACATTATCATGATTACAAGGAATAAGGTACCAAAAGATTGATCAATTTAGTAGTCTTGGAAAATAAATTGCGTACATGAACATTACATTACACATTCTAAAATACAACACAAAACAATTACTTTGATAATTACATTCTTCCCTTATAATAACCCTGCATATCAAACATAAAACACTTCTTGGGATCTTGGGAAAATAAAACATAAGAAAGGGGTGAGCTCAGATGCTCAATAAGGGTAAATAATTTAGTGGAAGATATAATCATTTAAGGAAAGATGTTTAATAAAAAATAGCCTTTTAAACATAAACATGAACATAATATGGAAAAAATAAATAAGAAATTACCATATAAACATGCACATGGATATTCTAATAGTCGAATAATAACATATAATAACTAATTTTATAATGAGGGAATGCCAAACGTCGGACATCGTTTCCACATTGTCAAGGCCTTGTGCCAAGACTACAAATAAACTTTTTGTCAAAGCCTTGTTCCAAGACACGAGTTTGTCTCATGAAACCTACTAATGCATCTAGGAGCTATAGCAGGCTCCACCCATCACATAATAAGTCCCCTGCATGCCACATATGAAAAGGATGAAACATAACATAAACATTCGTATTAAAACTAGCATATGAAATGTCAATACTTTATCAATAAACCATGAATGGTATAAATATAACTCATCCACAGTAAAACTTACCACAAATCCTTCAATACAATATGAAATATTTGTATCATAATAAATCAACATCAAACAAGTTTAAAATCCAACAAATTATTTTGACAAAGATGAAATTGATTTGTAAAACTGTTTGAGAGAAATATCTATTTTCATGAATACATTTAAAAGTCACACAATTTAAAAAGGAATAAATTTAAAGGAATTTTTCAATCTAAGTGTCCCATACCACTTTGAAACTTTTCAATGGAATTAAAATTTTACAAACATTCGGGTCCATATAAATAAATTCTTAAAAACCATTTTGAAAACATGGACATTAATGAGAATTATTTAGAAGAATAAATATTTAAACATTTAGAATGATGATTTATTAAAAGGTCCCTTAAAACTAATCCCATTGAAAACTCTTTTATGTCACATGGATGTGGATAATAAATATTTCTCAGTAGATACTTATGTCAAAACAACATCGGATAATAAAGAGATTGTGAAATTAACCCTTACCTTGCACTTTCCTTTAGTCGAGGGTATATTTAACATCCTTTATAATGACCATTTTATGTTTTTATATTATAACTAAACCATATTAATATTTATGATATCATAAGAGATTCATTTATGACTCTATAATACCCATTTTATAATAATTTCCATGTTAAATTAACATTTCGGGTAATAATCATTTTCTTTATCGTACGTGTTTTTACTTGTTACTCTTGATTATATCACATAGATCATGATTTACATAATTCCAGAATATAAAACATGATATATATATATATATTATATATTGAGAATATGAATATGTATAATTGATATATATATATGAAATGTAAAACACCGTTTATGGATATGGTAGTCCGTACGTACGCATAAATGCTCTTTCCATTTTCATATCGTATTGCACGGAACTATGTGAATAAGATATATGTAAGTACGTATATATATATATATATATTTATATCCAAATTAGAATTATTATGTCATATATTACATATTTATTAATGATATATATTTTATAATCATCGTTGTATGGTGATCGTGGAAATGAATCTCATCGCGTCGTGGAGACGATAATCCGTACGTATACATGAGGAAACATATCATTATATTGATGGAGAAATCATATGTAATTGGAGGTTATATCATATATAATAAATACATAACATGTTATATTTGTTATTTACATCAGTTATACTCATTCTTATACCCATCCAAATAATGAAGTGCTTGAATAACAGAATACACCACGATGTGGAGACGCTAATATGTATATACACACATATGGTGACCTTTTCATTTATAGGATGGATTGAATAATAAATATTGTTGTAACATTTTATAATAACATCATATTATAAATAAGATACTGAAATTATTTTTTTGAATGTAAAAAACAACGAAAGATAAAGTGGAAGAATAAAAAACATGAAAGAGGGTGGTGAAATCATTATCTCCTCTTCAGGTTCTTCCTTTTGATTTGATCAAAAGGTCTCCATAGGTTATCTTTCTGATCAAAGGAAGGCCTATAGGATGAGTTTAGGACAGTTGGGAGGATATTAGGGCAGGGTTTGGTCTAGCCAAATGGATTTGGAGGTGTGAATTTGAGAGAAGGGGAAACACCCTTATATAAGAGGGGTGTGGGGCACCTTAAGAAAAAACATAAAATATTATTTAATAATAAATTCATTTTTGTTTATAATGGCTCCAAAATGAATTTTTTAAAGGATATGGTAGATATGGGTATAAAACCTCTCAAAAAATTGGTATTATATAGTTTTAGGTCACCTTATTAACCTTAACATTTAGATTTTACTCTTAGTTAAATAGTTTGAAATTAACCATGTCTCTTTTTATTTTTATATAATATTGTTAATAAACATACAATAAAATTCCAATGGATCCCCAAATGATTCATTAATGTGAGATATATTATTATATAAGACTTTTGGATGAACCTTATACTTCATAGACTATTATATCAATTAATAATATAATATCCGTTTTAAAAACTATTTGATGTCAATTTTGACACTATTTTGTATTTTGATTTTGTTAAAATCATAAAATTACGATTATTTCGAAAAACATTTCTTGAATCAACCCTAACATGTCATATGTACCTATAAAATTAATTTAATTCTTGCGAAGCCTCAAATTACATTTATTTAGTATTTATAATATCAATTATTTTAATCTTTAATTAATAACGTAATTACTGCATCATCATTTTGTCATAAATAAATTGAATTATTTAATGTCTAAAAATTGTAAATAATATACAATTATGTAGTATAACTTTTTATTTTTATAATTAATATTTATAGTCATATTTATCTTTTGTATAACTGTATATTAAAAATGGTTTCGTTATAAAAACTTGAATATATCACTTTTAACTCTTCTTCAAATTAAATAATAATAAATATCCCAATCTTATCCAAGTGGACCTAAAGGACATATTTTATTCCTAAGGATTATTTGGGTCAAATTAAACTTATCCAATAGAATTAAGACATGTGTTAGTGTAATAATAATATCACATTTACCTTTAATTACACTAATTACTTTCAACCGTGGTAAATAAAAGTCAAAAGTTACTATTCCCCAAAAAATATTTTTAACTTTATGAACAACATTTTACTTACTGATATCAACCATATCATTTGGGTTTTCGAAGTTAAATTCAAAGAACTGGTAAAGTTATATTTTACATAAATTTGAAAATGCTCATAGGAGGTGGGTAAAAGACGGTAAAAAGTTCAATAAACTTTTAATATATCTAAACTTATAATAAAATGAATCCAATGAATTATATTGAACTTATATAGGTATTATTTATATATTTTGACCTAAAATAAATTTAAAATAAATAAATAATTATTTAAATTAAAATCCAGTTTTAACCAATAACTTAGTGTTATTCACTATTCAGCAAACATTAAAATTTTTCAGAAAAATACCAAAATTTCACCGTAAGATTATTTTGATATTCTGAATTCAAAAATGAAGTATATTTTACCTAATTAAAATCATAGAAGTTTCCTTTATTAATTTAAAATTAATTTCCATTGTGAAAACCAGAAAAACATATTTTCAGAAATAATAACTACCAAAAAATTGACACTTATTTATGTCCAATTTAAAAGTGAAATTGCTTCAATGAAAAACATTGGATTAAATGGTAAAAATATAATCTAATTATACTTCCAACCCATTAAAATTCATAGTTTGACACTATAAATTGTTTTGATTAAAATAGTAGTTTTTATTAAAAATATAGTATTTTTCACTATTCACCCAAATATGAAAGTTGTCAGAAAAACCCCAAATTTTTTTTGAAACAAAATACATATGTAGTTATTCTAAATAATATTTTTTATTTTTTCAAATTTAATATATAAGAGTTTCAAATATTATATAGAGATAGGGATCGCAATTAAAATGCTGTAAAATTGCATTATATTGAAAAATAGTTATTTTATCTGAATAAATGAATTTGTTCGTACATTATGTATATGAAACTCACAATATGAATTGTAAAATTATAAGGTTTATATAATGTAAAATATACAGTTAATACTATTCATAACCACTTTTTTAATGGCTACATTGGTAAGTCATGGTGCGCTTGAACTCGGTGTTGCGTGTAGTGCAAGTTATTTAATTACTTTGAAGAAATAGCGTACTTTGAAATCATAGAGTGTTATATTATTCCCTCCTTCAATAAATTGCATCCTCTCAATTTTAAATTGATCTTTTAAAATAAAAGGATTAAAATAGAAAATACCTTTGTGGGAAAACACCTATCAAAAATTGGGTTAATAAAAATTAGTCTCAATAATGGAAAAAATTATATATATATATATATATATATATATTACAAGTAGGGTTTAATCCATCAACTAATTCCTAAAAAAACTCAAATTTCAGTCCAAAATATTTCAAAAAAATATATTATCTTTATCCTAATCGTATAGTGTTCCAAAAATAATGAATTTATAATTCATTTTTCAGACTATTTAAAAAAAACTAAATTATACAAACCAATACATCACATAGTCCAGTCATAGGTGATGCACCTTGTTCACTCTTCGGTTGTGGGGTCAAGTCTCGTGGCCTTGCTGGACGTGACTAGTTGTTACCCGACCTCTGGGATGTCTTTTTATAACAATCCCAAACTAACTTTAACAATATTATCCAATTTCGAACTTAATCAATTCCATCTTTTAGACTTATCAAAAATTCATTTATCGAAACTCACCATCAAAATATTTTAAGGAAGTTAAACACAATGAAGATCCTTTTTTCCCTGTAATAAAATTTGAACACCATCATCATTTGTTATTTTAAAACATGGTAACACCCTGAATTACCATAAAACTATATTGATTACATTCATTCTCCCTTATCCTTTATATAATACTGGATATATTCCTTATATCCAAATTTTTTTAATATTCCAATAATGATGAAATAAACAAACTATTAATCAGTTTCCTGGAATTCAAGAATATCATATATAATTTATCCAAATAAACCGTATCTTATTCCAAAATCACTACCCCATTATTCGAACCATATTAAGGATTACCTTTCCTTCAACCATATATTTTTCCAAATATTGTATCATACTATTAAGTCACTTTTCTTCGAACCATATAATATCAAACCCTCAACAAAATTGTACTACAGTACAATCCTTATATATCTCCATTATTAATATAACCAGTATATTGTAGATAAAACGCTCAAATAAAATAATTCTATAAGAACAACATAAGAACACTAGTCATTCCTCTTCATCTGAGTGAATATCATAACTTGATTATGATCAAATTGCATCATTTTTAGTATACTATGATGACTGGGACATGGATTCACGTAGCATCCCAACGCCTTACAGATGAATCATTATACATTTGAAACCATTTTCTCACCCTTTCAATCACGTACATGGTGTCCTTTTTCTCTACACGTATAAGAAAATCCAATTCCCTTCAATCATTTACCAAGGTGATTCTTTCCAAAGTTATCACATTCGTGAAAATACTTTTTCCCTTATTACCTTTATCCATCTTTATCTCAACAATCCATTTCTTCTATGGATTCCCTTCCAAGCCATATGACTCATAAATTTTTTTACTTATCTTATTATCCCATGATACTATTTCTTCATATAATGGTAATACGTGGGAGACTATTTCATTTCTTAATTTGGATTAATACCATGAAAGATATAATCCTTCTTACTCATTGAAATGTATGTATTGCTGGAGGTTTCATTCCATCTACTAGGTTCCATTTCTAAACAATAGCATACAGTAGGTTGGTTTATGAATCAAAATGCATAATTTCAAATTTTTAAAATAGTTATCATAAAATGAATAGTTATGGATGTAATCCATAATCAAAAAAATGTTTACATTGAGGGATTATAAACTCATAAACTCTTCATATTGGTTTGTAATGAAAATGAGATTTATCCTAAGCATATCCCCCAGGAGTGTCGTAACCAAGAGTGCAGAAAAGCCCGTTGTCGTGCACCAGTTCCCGTTCGAGTGTAGCTCAAAGCTTTGTTTTTGGGTTTTTCCCCTATGTACATTTGTTCCAAATTCACTTCTACCTGCTCATATCCAGACATGGATGTATTTCTTTAAAAACTAACAAAATCTCTACAGTACCAAAATTTAATGAATTTCGTCTATACTAATTCTCAAAGTCTATCTTAGGGCACTGTCCTCTAATCAGAGTTTATTTAAATCTATTTTCCATGGTTACTTCTAAACTTCCTTTGAAACCAACTGCAATTCCCTGACCCTAGATTCCTAGAGTTGGTGCATTATTTTTATACATTTGCATGATTACAAGGAATCAAATCCCAAAAGACTGATCAGTTTAGTATTCTTGGAAAATAGATCGCATACATTAAAATTACATTATACTTTCTATCATACAGCACAAAAAAATCCTTTTATAATTCCATTTTTCCCTTATCTTAACCCTACATATTAAACATAATACACTTCTTGGGATCCTAGGAAAATAAAACATAAGAAATTGGTGAGCTCAGATGGTTAGTATGGGTAAATAATTTACAAGAATCTATAAACTTTTATGTCAAGATGTGTAATAAAAACAATACCCTTTTAAACATAAAGGTAAAATAATATGGAAATAATAAATCAAACATTACCATATAAACATGATCATGGATATTATACTAGTCAAATAATCAATTGTAATAACTAATTTTATAATGAGGGAATGCCAAACGCCAGACATCATTACCACATAATCAAGGCCTTTTGCCAAGACTACAAATAATATTTTTTCAAGGTGTTGTGCCAAAACACTAGTTTGATTCACGAGACCTACCGATTCATCGAGGATCTAAATCAGGCTCCACCTGTCACTTACTAAGTCCACTGCATTCCTCATATGAAAAAGTTGAAACATAACATAAAACTTTGTATTAAAACTAGCATACTAAAAGTCAATACATTATCCATAAACCATGAATGGAATAAAAATAACACATCCATAGTCAAAAATATCACAAACCCTTTAATACAATATGAAATATTTTTATCCTAATAAATCAACTTCAAACACCTTTAAAATCCATCAAAGAATGTTGACATTGTTGAAAATTATTTGTAAAATTATTTGAGAGAAATATAAATTTTTCATGAAAACATTTAAAAGTAACACAATATAACAAGGAAGAAATTTAAAGTAATTTTTGAATCAATGTGTCCCATACCACTTTGAAACTATTCAATGGTATTATCATTTTGAAAACATTCAAGTATAAATAAATAAATCCTTAAAAACTATTTTGAAAACATGGACATTAATGAAAACCATTTAGAAGAATAAATATTTAAAACATTTAGAATGATTATTTAGTAAAAATTAAATTAAAAATAATCCATTTGAAATTTTTTTAGGACACATGGACATGGATAATAAATATGTCATAGTAGATATTTATGTAAAAACATCCGCAGATAATAAAGAGATTGTGAAATTAACCCTTACCTTATACTTTCCTTTAGTCGAGGGTACATTTCTTCTCCTGTATAATGCCCATTGTATGTTATTATGTTATTACAGAACCATATTAATATTTATAATATCATACATGATTCAATTATGACTTTATACTACCCATTTAATAATAAATTTCATGTTAAATTAACATTTCGGGTAATAATCACTTTCTTTATTATATGTGATTTAACTTGTTACTCTTGATTGTATCACTTAGATAAAGATTTAATTACTTATAGAATATAAAAAATAATTTATATATCATATATATTTATAATATAAATATGTGTAATAGACATATATATGAAATGGAAGACACCGTTTATAGAGACAGTAGTCCGTACGTACGCATAAACGTTGTTTCCATTTTCATATCGTATTGCAGGGAACTAAGTGAATAAGATATATATAAGTATATATATTTATATTTATATTTATATCTCTAGTAGAATTATAATTTCATATATTACATACTTATTAATGATATATATTTTAAATTCGTCGTTGAATGGTGAACGTGGAAATGAATCTCATCACGTCGCGGAGACAGTAATCCGTGCGTACGCACGAGGAACAATATCATTATATTGATGGTGAAATCATATGTAATTGGATGATATATCATATATAAATAATCATTAACATGTTATATTTATTATTTACATAAGTTATAATCATTAATACACCTATCCAAATAATGAAGTGCTTGAATAACACACTACAACACGACGTGGAGACGGTAATCCGTACGTACGCACGTATGGTGACATTGTCATTTATAGGATGGATAGAATAATGAATATGGTTGTACAATTTTGATAATAGAATCATAGTATATAGATGATAATGGAGTTATTATTTTATAATTTAAACAACAAATAAATATGAAGTGGATGAATAAAATAACATGAAAGAGGGTGGTGAAATCATTACCTCTTCTTTGGGTTCTTCCTTTTTATTTGATCAAAAGGTCTCTTTAGGGTGGATTTCTGACCAACATAAGGCATGTAGAATGAATTTTGGATAGTTGGTATGATATTTGGACAGGGTTTGGCCGAGGAAAATGAGGTTGGATCTGTGAATTGAAGAGAAGGGGAAGTTCCCTTTTATAAGAGGGGTGAGGGGAACCTTCGAAAAAACATAAAATATTATTTTATAATAGCTTAATTTTCAGTTTCAAATGGCTCCAAAATAAATTATTTAAATTCTAAGGTGGGTATGGGTCGAAAAACACTAAACCAATTGGTTTTAGACAGGTTTAGGTCAGCATATTAATGTTAACATTTATATTTAAGTTTTAGTTAAACTGTTTGATATTTACCATGTTTGTTTGTATTTTTATATAATATTGTTAATAAATATACTATAAAATTCCAATCTATCCCCAATTGGATAATTAATGTCATATATATTATTATATAAGTCTCTTGTCCGAACCATATATTTAATGACTATTATATCATTTAATAATATAATATTTGTTTTAAAAAAAAAATTATGTCAATTTTGACACTATTTGGTATTAGTTTTTTTGTTAAAATCATAAAAGCATGCTTACTTCTAAAAGAATTCATTTAATCAACACTAACATGTCATATTAACATATAAAATTATTTTAATTCATCAGAAGTGTAACACCACAAGCTTCCACATTACGCTTCCCTTTTAATAATACAGTAGTGTGTGTTGTACGAAACTTCGAGTTCTAACACACACACCACAACCAATCAAAATAGCCATTATGAATAGTAATACCCACTTTTTGAAATTTTAAAAATTTTATCTTTCAAAATGAACTTCATTTTTGGATTTGGAATATTGAAATTATCCTAGGGTGAAATTTTTTTATTTTTCTGAAAACATTCAATTTTTGATGAATAGTGAAAAAACACTAAGTTATATTTTAAAACCGAATTTTTTATTTAAATAACTATTTATTTTATTTAAATTTAATTATTTTCAAAATAGATACATAATACCTATATATGTTCAATGTGATCCATTGGAGTTAGTTTCGAATAATTTTAGATATATAAAAATTTTATTGAACATTTCACCGTCTTTTACCCACCTCCTAGGAGAATTTGGAAATTCACATAAAACATAATTTTTCCACTTCTGTGAGAGTAATTTCGAAAATTCTTGAGACAAGGTTAATATCAAGGAGTAAAATGTGGTTCAACGAGATGAAAATAATTTTTTTTGTGAATAGTAACTTTTTACTTTTATTTACCATAGTTAAAAGTAAATAGGGTGATTAAGGGTAAAAATGATATTAATATTACCCTAACACATGTCCTAATTCTATTGGACAAGTTTATATTGACCAAAAACATCCTTAGGAATAAAATATTATCATTTAGGTCCACTTAGATTAGATTAGGACATTTATTATTATTTAATTGAAAGAAGAGTTAAAAGAGTTAAAATCAAAGTTCATTTACTAAAACATTTTTAATATAGGGTAATACATAAGATAAATTAGATTGTATAAATTCATTAGAAAGATAAAAATATTTCTTACATAATGGTATTTTATTTATAATTGTTATACATTAAATAATTTATTTTATTTTTGACATAATGGTGATGCAGTAATTACCTAATTAATGAAATATTAAATTAATTTATATTATAAATACCAAAAACAAATTGAGACTTTTTATTAACTCCACTAATTCTATAGGTTAATATGACATATTAGTATTAGTTATATAAATTTGTTTTGATGTAATAATGATGTTATGAAATTATCAAAAACAAAATACCCAATAGTGTCAAAATTGACGTAAAAGAGTTTTTAAAACAAATATTATACTATTAATTGATATTAAATTCCTAAAAATCTATGGTTCGGAAAAATGACTTATATAATGATAGGTGTATCATTAATGGACCACTTGGGGGAGTCTTGGAGGTTTATAGTAATTTTAATAGCTATATAATATAAAAATACAAAGTGACTTCGTGAGTGTCAAACTAATTAACTAAGAGTTAAAACTAAAAGATAAGGTTAATATAATGACCCAAACCGGTCTAAATTATATTGGATGAGTGGTTTTCGACCCATCCCCACCATAACCTCTAAATAATATACTTTGGAGCTGTTATAAAACGAATATGAATTTATTATAAAATAATACCTCTAGCTTTTCCAATGGTGCCCCTTACCCCTCTTATAAAAGGGCGCTCCACCTTCTCACTATTTCACATATTAAATGCCTTTTGGATCAGCCAAAACCTACCCAAATACTCTCTAAACTTCCCTCAATTCAACATAGATGCCTTAGTTTGATCAGAAAGCCAACTTAAGGAGCCATGTTGATCAAATCAAAAGGGAGAACCCGAATAAGAGGTAATGTTTTCCCCACCCTCTTTCAAGTTCCTTTCTTCTTCAACTTATTCTTTCTTTGTTATTCCTATTATAAAATAATAAATACAGTATATTATATATAATTTTATGTTATTATAAATATGGTATAACCATATTCAGTATTCTATCCATCCTTTGAATGACATGTCACCATACGCGCATATGTACGGCTTACCGTCTCCACGTCGTGGTGTAATTGTTATTCAATAAATTATTATTCGGATGGGTATAATAATGATGTGTAATTAATGTAAATAATAATAATAACATGATAATTATTCTGTATATATGATATACCATCCAATTATATATTATTTTAATATCAAAAGAATGATACTGTCGCTCGTGCGTACGTACGGACTACCATCTCCACGAACGCGATGAGATTCATTCTCCCTTGTATCCATCCTAGTATAATTATCATTTGATGATTTAAAAATAATTTTTATGGACTTGATATAATTATGGATATGAATAAGATAATACATATCCATAACAAACATGGCTTATGTAACAAAACATTTACGAGTAAGTTAACTCCCGAAACGACGATAATACTAAGATATTATTAACCAAGAAATGTTAAAAGATAATATATGATATCATATTAATGTATACGACTCTTTTATAATTTAATAACAATTATTTCACCAATATAAATGAGGATAACCAACCCACAAAAATGGAAAATTACAAGGTAAGGGGTTTCTTATCTCACTTTTAATTCCGTGATATTTCCTTTGTTCATCACTTATTTATTGCATGTGGTATGTGTACTGCCCATGATTGTATTCATTGTGTAATATAATTTAATTTATGAATATTTACATCATCATAGTATGATACTTCTTTCAAGGGTGTATGTTTCGTAAGTTACCAAATTGATACGGGAATTTGAAATTTCAATTTCCACTCATTCCACTTTACGCATACTTCATTGATTATTTTACACCAAGATTATGTGTGGAATCACTATTCATTTTCTTATGTCCTAATTTCCACTCCCCTTTCTGAGGATATAATTTTGATACACATAATCACTCCATCGATAAATTATCAAGTCGTCGATATGAACTTGATAAGAGTAATATTAACTCAATCTCCATTTATTGAGTTAAACATCCAATTCATTGGTGTTGTTTTTACCAGAATATTTGTGAATGTCATTTGATTGATTTACACTGAATATCCAATCATATTGAGTGTATTTATATATTTCACACATAATTATGTCATTGATTTATATTTAACCTAAGGATACGGTCTTTATAAGCGACTTAATCTCAATTTACATCCCATTGAGACTTCTTTGTTATTATACACCAAATCACTTTTATGTGGTTTATATAATGTACTTTGACATAATATAACATGATTAACTTTATTCTGATGATATTACAAAGTTTTTATTACTGTAATTATTTTTATTCAAGTGTCTCTCTTTTGGTTAGAAACTCTAACTCAAATATCATTTTTAAATGTTTTAAAGATTTATTCTTCTAAATCTTTCTCATTAATATCCATGTTTTAAAAATAGTTTACGGATTTATTTATATGGACATTAATGTTTTAAAATTAAAATTACTTTTAAAAATTTCAAAGTGGTATGGGAAAATTTGATTCAAAAATGACTTTAAATGACTTATTTTCCAAATTGTTTGACTTCTAAATGTTTTCATGAAAAAGAGATATTTCTCTCAAATATATGAAAATCCAGTGCAAATGTATATGTATTTAACGCAATCTTAAATTTTTTTCAGAAAACTCGACTCTCGAGTGTGGTAGACAGGAACGGATTGGGCGTGGACCCATCATGGCCTATAATTAGTCGAGCTGTCTCAAAATTAGTTATTTTGATTTTAGTAGCTTGCATAATGTTTTCAGAAAAACACTGGAGTATATTTGAGCAATTTTAAGCGTATGTATCTTCTAAAAAAATTGCATCGGTAGGTCACATGAGACGAACTAGTGTCTTGGCACAAGGCCTTGACAAAATATTATTTGTAGTCTCTGCACAAGGCCTTGGCTATGTGGTTATGATAGTCTGGAATTATGCATTCCATCATTATGAAAGTGGTTATTGATATTTCATGTGAATATTAGACTAGTAGAATATCCATGTTAATAAGTAAATGGAATTATTTCATTTAATCTTTGCCATATTATGCTGAAGTTCAAGTTTAAAAGGATTTTGTTTTAGCTATACATTTCTTTAAATGCATATGTTTATTTATGAATGTTTCTGCTATATTTTTATCCTTACTGAGCATCTGATCTCACCCCTTTCAATGTTTTATTTTTCGCTAGATGTGAAGAAGTAATTTATAAATGACATGCAGGGATAATATGAGAGGATATGAAGACAATATGTTTCTGTAGTAGTTTTCACATTATGATGTAATGTAAACTTTATGAATATATATAGTGTTTCCAAGGCTACTAAACTAATCAGTCTTTCGAGATTTCATCTTTCTTATGATGTTGCCGATGTTAGGTAATAATGCACCGACTCTAGGTAACTGGGGTCGGGGTGTTACAGTTGGTATCATAGGAGGTTTAGTAAAAACCTTGGAGGCTAGATTTAGATAAACTCTGATTAGAGAACATAGATTTAAGATGGACATTGAGGATTAGTATAGAATAACTTCCTAGAATTTTGTTATTGTATAGATTTTGTGAGTTTTCTAAGAAATACATCTCTGTCTGGATACGAGCAGGTAGAGGCAGCTCTGGAACAGAGGTAACTAGGGGAAAAACCCGAAAACACCGCTTTGAGCTAGACTCAAACAGGAACTGGTGCACGAAAACGGGCCTTGGTGCACTCTTGGTTACGACACTCCCGTGGGATATTGTTAGGATAACTCTCATTTTCTTTACAAATCATTATGAAGAGTTTATGAGATTATACGTCCTCAGAAAAAAAAATTTATGATTCTGGATTATATCCATAAATAGTACAATTTATGTTAAGTGTTTTATAAGTATAGAATTATGTATTTTGATTCATCAACTGATCTAGTTTATGCCATTGTTTAGAAATGATGCCTAGTGGAAGAAATGAAAACCATATCAATGCACACACTCCATGTAGGGATTTCCCTCCTGCTCAAGATAATTATAGTGGAGATGGTGATGCAACTGGTTCTGATCAACTAATCACCATACTAGGACAACTCACTCAGGTTATGAATAATAACCTTACCCGTATGGAGAACCCTGATCCACAATGTGGAGGATTAATGTTAGATCTCTTCAGGAGGCAGCAACCACCAACATTCAATGGGAGTACAAATCCATTAGAAGCCGAGCAATGGATAAGTTACCTAGAGAAAATATTTCAGGCTTTGGGGAGTAGTGAAAGGGAAAAAGTTGACATGGTAGTTTATTGCCTCACTGGAGATGCTGATCAATGGTGTTCATTGATTCAAAACACGAAGGAAGCTGATGAAGTGTTAAATGTGGAACGGAGGGAGTTAAAAGATATTTTCTTAGAAAAATATATTTCTCGTGACCATAGAGCAGATATGGAAAGAAAATTTCTGAGTCTAAGACAAAAGGAGGATGAGAGTGTCACAAAGTATGAGGATAA
Source organism: Viscum album (assembly GCA_963277665.1). Classification (NCBI taxonomy): domain Eukaryota; kingdom Viridiplantae; phylum Streptophyta; class Magnoliopsida; order Santalales; family Viscaceae; genus Viscum; species Viscum album. Next base: position 95,175,952 of record OY728163.1, read on the forward strand.
ATTTACAAGGTTAGAAAGGTATGATGGAGAATATATACGTAACCCAAGAAGTAATATTGATCGTTTATTTGATGGGTTAAAACCATTTCTCCGATGAGCATTAGTCTCACAGTCCTTCTTGTCGTATAAAGACATTGTATCATGTTCTATCAAGACAGAAAATGAATTATCTAAGTCTTATGACTTTAAAGAAAATCAAGAGAAGAAGAGATCTGCTGATCAATCTGGGAATGGAAATAAGGGGATGAAGGGAAAATTTTAATATCCTACCTGCAATAAATGTGGGAAGAAACACCCCGGTACTTGCTTAAAAGTAATGAGAGTCTATTACAAGTGTGGTGAAAAAGGCCACAAAGCTCGGGATTTCAAGGGGAAGAAGGAATCTACTGATGTCCAATTATATAATTTCTGGGAGATGGGACATTATGAAAATGAATTTCTGAAACGTCAGGGGAACTTACCTCAAAAAGGACAAGGGATCAAGGCCAAACTTATGCTATCACTACTACTGAGGTAGAAGCTCTGAAAGACGTGGTGGCATGTAATTTAATGGTTTCCTCAAGTTCAGAAAATGCATTATTTGACTCTGGATCATCGCATTGTTTCATCTCTTCCTAGTTTTCTAAGAAAATTAGATATTTTAAATTTGATTTAACAAGGGAGTTGTCAGTTAATACTCCTAAGGGAAGTATCATTGCAAGAATGTTTTGTAAATCAGTCCTCATTAGTGCACATAAATGTTCTTTATCCGCTGATCTCATCGTCATACCGATGATTGAGTTTGATATAATCCTCGGTATGGATTGGATTTCGTACCATGATGCAATGCTTAATTGTAAGAAGAAGGATGTTACGATTTTTGATGATGATGATAAGGAACACCTTATCTTTAGAGCAGAATCATCACCACCTAATTCTTATCTAGAACCACCCCCCAGTAGCTCAACTAAATTCAATTATTGGGGTGGAAGAGAATGAAATAACTATGGGTGAGGAAAGTAATGTTGAGATAGAGGATGTACCTGTTGTGAATTAATATGTAGATGTGTTTTCGGAAGATTTACTTGGACATCCTCCAGAATGAGAAGTTGAGTTTTTCATTGATTTAATTCCTGGATAAAGGCCTATATTGAATACACCTTATAGAATGGCCACTGTAGAATTAGTTGAACTAAAGAAACAACTAAAGGAATTGAGTAATAAGGAATTTATTATCCCTCATGTTTCTCCGTGGGTATCCCCTGTTCTTTTTGTTAAAAATAAAGATTGATCTATGAGGTTATGTATCGACTACAGGGAGATCAATGCTATAACAATAAAGAAAAAGTATCCCCTACCTTGCATTGATGGTTTATTTAACCAACTGCATGGAGGTAAATACTTTTCAAAGATTGAACTTCGATCTGGATACCATCAGTTGTCTATGAATAAGGAAGTCATTCCGAAGACAGCATTTCGAACAAGGTATGGGCATTACGAGTTTACGGTAATGCCTTTTGGGCAGACTAATGCACCCTCTATATTCATGGATCTGATGAATAGAGTTTTCAAGGAATATCTCGATAAAATTGTGGTGGTATTTATTGATCACATATTGGTATATTCCAAAATCTAAAAAGATCATAAAAATCACTTGCGCATTATCCTGAAGACTCTGAGAAGACATGAGTTAAATGGGAAGTTTAGCAAGTGTGAATTCTGGCTTCAAGAGATTTTTTTTCATGGACATATTGTCTCTAAAGATGGAATCTCTATTGATCCTTCAAAGACCAAGGAAATACAATAATGGCCAGCACCTACGAGTATAACTAACGTACGTAGTTTTATTGGTTTAGCAGGTTATTATAGACATTTCGTCCAAAAGTTTTCCCAGTTGGCTAACCCTTTAACAAAGATCACAAGTAAAGGGGTTAAATTTGTTTTCACAAAAGAGTGTGAAGAATGTTTCAAAGAACAGAATTGAATATTAGTCAATGCTCCTATATTGACTCTACCATTGGGGAATAATGGGTTCGTTATTTATAGTGATACATCGAAGAATGGACTTGGTTGTCTCCTTATGCAGAATGATAGGGTTATTGCCTATGCATCACGACAGTTGAAAATTCATGATAAAAACTATCCTACTCATGATCTCGAGTTAGCAGTTGTGATATTTTCTTTGAAGATATGGAGGCACTACCTCTATGGTGAAATATGTGTGATTTATACTAATCACAAGAGTTTGAAGTATGTTTTTTTACCAAAAGACCTCAACATGAGGAAAAGGAGATGGATTGAACTACTCAAGGACTATTATTGCACGATACACTACCACTCGTGGAATGAAAATAAGGTGGAAGATGCTTTGAGAAGAAAAGATCATGGAGCTTTGAACATCATGGGTATTGAAATGGATCCTATTTTAATGGATCTAGTGAAGATGTATATGGGAACTACCATGGAAGGTCAAACATCAATGTTTTTTCAAATGGTTGACAAACCATCTTTACTAGAAAGGATAAAGAGTTCCCAGACTAGTGATGAAGAGTTTCAAAAGAAGATTATTGTTGTGAATGATGGGATATTGAATGACATTGGGTATGAAGACAGAATTTTGAAATTTGGGAAGTGGCTTTGTTTTCCCAATATACCTGATCCAAAAAGGGAATTGTTGGACAATGCTCATAGTTCCAATTTCTCTATACACCCTGGGAGCACCAAAATGTATAGAGACTTCAAAGAACATTTTTGGTGGGGCAACATTTAGAGGGAGATTTATGATATTGTGTTAAGAAGTATGGTTTGTCAACAAGTGAATGTCCGAAGGCAACAACCTGGATGATTCATGAAACCCCTTCCCATACCAGAGTGGAAATGGGACAATATTACGATGGACATTGTCATGGGGATACCAAAGACTCCTAGAAGGAATGATGCAATATGGGTTATTGTTGATTGTCTTACCAAGTCAGCACATTTTCTTGCTATAAGAGAATATCTACCACTGGAACGTCTAGCAAGACAATATATTAATGAAGAGGTGAGACTTCATGGAGTACCCCTATCAATTGTTTCGGATCGTGATCCCTGTTTTACTTCAAGATTCTGGAAGAGTCTTCAGAAATCCCTGGATACTGAATTTCAATTGTGCACTGCCTACGACCCTCAAACAGATGGACAACTAGAATGAACTATTCAAACCTCAGAAGACATGTTGAGATCCTGCTCGCTTGAATTTCAGGGTATGTGGGATCAATATTTACCTCTGGTAGAATTTCACTAAAACAATTGCTTCCATTAGAGTATTCAGATGGCACCATATGAAGCGTTATATGAAAAGAGATGTCGCACACTGACCAGTTGGGATGATGTTGGTGAAAGAAAACTTGTAGGTCCCGAACTGGCGGAGGAAACGATGTAAAAGGTGAAGGTAATCCAAAATCAATCAAAGTAGCTAAAAGTAGGCAGAAGAGCTATGCCGATAACCGAAGGAAAGATTTGGAATTTCAAGTAGGAGATCATGTTTTCTTGATGGTATCTCCATGGAAGGGAATTATACCTTTCAGTAAGAAGGTTAAATTGAGTCCTAGGTACATCGGAAATTTCAAAATTCTAGAACTAATTGGGGTGGTAGCTTACCGTTTGGCAATGCCGCCAAGTCTCTCCAAAGTTCACGATGTGTTCCATGTATCACTGTTGAAGAAATACAGGCCTGACCCAATGCATGTACTCACTTACGAGGAATTAGAACTGGAACCTGATATGTCTTATTGCGAAGAGCCCATCAGGATTATTGATACCAGAGAACAAGTGTTGAGAAACTGTATTACTCGTCTAGTAAATGTTCTACGGAGAAACCATAAGAAGGAAGAGGCAATGTGGTAACCTGAGGAACTTATGATGAAGAATCACCCGAGTCTTTTTATACAATATTTTTGTAGAAATTTTGAGGATGAAATTTTTTGAAGGAGGGGATAATGTAACACCTTAAGCTTCCACGGTACGCTTCCCTTTCAATAATACAGTAGCTTGTGTTGTACGCAACTTCGAGTTCTAACACACATACCACAACCAATCAAACTAGCCGTTATAAATATTAATACCCAATTTTTGAAATTTTATAAATTTTATCTTTCAAAATGTACTTCATTTTTGGATTTGGAATATCTAAATGAGACTTGGGTGAAATTTTGGAATTTTTCTGAAAACTTTCAAATTTTGATGAATAGTGAAAAAACACTGAGTTATAGTTTAAAACTGAATTTTTTATTTAAATAATTATTTATTTTATTTAAATTTAATTATGGTCAAAATAGATACATAATACCTATATAAGTTCAATGTAATTCATTGTAGTTAGTTTAGAATAATTTTAGATATATAAAAGGTTTATTGAACTTTTCACCGTCTTTTACCCACCTCCTATGAGAATTTGGAAATTCACATAAAAATTAATATTACCACTTCTGTGAGTGGAATTTCAAAAATATAAGAGACACGGTTAATATAAAGGAGTAAAATATGGTTCAATGGGAAGAAAATTATTTTTGGTGAATAGTAACTTTTTACTTTTATTTACAACGGTTAAAAGTTAATAGGGTAATTAAGGGTAAAAATGATATTAATATTACCCTAACACATGTCCTATTTATATTGGAAAGGTGTATCTCAACCAAAAACAACCTTTGGAGTACAATATTATCATTAGGTCCACATGGATTTGATTAGGACATTTATTATTATCTAATTCAAAGAAGAGCTGAAAGAGTTAAAATAAAAGTTTATTTACTAAAACATTTTTAATATAGGGTTATACATAAGATAAATTCGATTGTAAATATTAATTAGAAAGCTAAAAATATTTCCTACATAATTTTAGTTTATTTACAATTTTTAGACATTAAATAATTTAATTTATTTATGACACAATGGTGATGCACGAATTACCTAATTAATGAAATATTATATTAATTGATATTATAAATATCAAAATAAATGCAATTTGAGACTTTTTATGGATTCCAGTAATTTTCTAGGTCAATATGACATATTAGGATTGTTTATACGAGTTTTTTCCAAGTAATAATGTTTTTATGAAATTATCAAAAACAAAATACCCAATAGTGTCAAAATTGACTTAAAGAGTTTTTAAAACAAATATTATATTATTAATTGATATTAAATTCCAAAAAATCTATGTTTCGTCCAAGAGACTTATATCATGATAGGTTTATCATTAATGGACCACTTTGGGGTCTCCTGGAGGAATATAGTATGTTTATTAACTATATAATATAAAAATACATAGTGACATGGTAAGTGTCAAACTAATTAACTAAGAGTTAAAACTAAAAGATAAGGTTAATATAATGACCCAAACCTATATAAATTATATTGGTTGAGTGGTTTTAGACCCATCCCCACCTTAACCATTAAATAATTTACTTTGGAGCCATTAGAAACCGAATATGAATTTATTATAAAATAATACTTCTATCTTTTCCAAAGGTTCCCCTCACCCTCTTATAAAAGGGCGCTCCCCATTCTCACTAATTCACACATTCAAAGCCTTTTATCTCGGCCAACGCTGCCCAAATACGATCTCAACTTTCCTCACTTCAACCTAGAGGCCTTATTTTGATCATAAGCCAACCTAAGGATCCCTTTTTAACAAATCAAAAGGAAGAACCCGAAGAAGAGGTAATGTTTTCACCACCCACTTTCATGTTCCTTTCTTCTTCAACATCTTCATTCATTGTTATTCCCATTCTAAAATAATAAATCAGTATCTTATATATACTATGATATTATTATAAATATGATACAACCTTATTCAGTATTCTATCTATCCTTTGAATGACATGTCAACAAACGTGCGAACGTACGGCTTACCGTCTCCACGTCGTGGTGTAATTGTTATTCAATAAATTATTTTTCGGATAGGTATAATAATGATGTTTAATTCATGTAAATAATAAATATAACATGATTATGATTCTGTATATATTATATACCATCCAATTATATATTATTTTAATATCAAAAGAATGATATTGTCGCTCGTGCGTACGTATAGACTACCGTCTCCACGAACGCGATGACATTTATTCTCCATCGTATCCATTCAAGTATAATTATCATTTCATGATTCAAAAATAATGGTTAAATACTTGATATCATTCTGGATATGAATAAGATACAACTTATCCATAACAATAACGTCTTATGTAACATAACATATATGAGTAAGTTAACACCCGAAACGACGATAATACGAAGATATTATTAACAAAGCAATGTTAAAAGATCATATATGATATAATATTAATGTATATGATTCATGTATAATTTAATAACAATTATTTCACCATTATACAGGTGTTTAACCTACCCCTATCTAAGGAAAAGTACAAGTTAAGGGGTTTCTTATCATACTTTTAATTCCGTGATATTTCCATTGTTCACCACTTATTTATTGCATGCGGTATGCGTACTGCCCATGATTGTATTCATTGTGTAATATACTTTAATTTAAGGATATATACATAATCATTGTTTGATACTTATTTCTTGGGTGTATGTTTTGTAAGTTACCAAATTGGTACGGGAATTTGAAATTTCAATTTCCACTCATTCGGCTTTATGCATACTTCATTGATTATATTACACCAAGATTATTTGTGGAAGCACTATTAATTTGCTTATGTCATAATTTCCACTCCCCTTTCCGTGGATATAATTTTTATACACATAATCACTCCATTGTTAAATCATCATGTCGTCGATATGAACTTGATAAGAGTAATTTTAACTCAATCCCCATTTATTGAGTTTAACATCCAATTCATTGGTGTTGTTTTTACAAGAATACGTGTGAATGTCCTATGATTGATTTACACTGAATATCCAATCATATTGAGTGTATTTATATTTTTCACACATAATTATGTCGTTGATTTATCTTTAACCTAAGGATACAGTCTTTATAATAGACTTAATCTTAGTTTAGATCCCATTGAGACTTCTTTGTTGTTATACACCAAATCACTTTTATGTGGTGTATATAATGTACTTTGAAATAGTATATCATGATTTCCTTTATTCTCATGATATTACAAAGTTTTGATTACCTCAATTATTTGTATTCAAGTGTCTCTCTTTTGGTTAGAAACTCTAACTCAAATATCATTTTTAAATGTTTTAAAGATTTATTCTTCTAAATCATTCTCATTAATGTCCATGTTTTAAAAATAGTTTTAATGATTTGTTTATATGGACATTAAAGTTTTAAAATTAAAATTACTTGTAAATGTTTCAAAGTGGTATGGGACACTTTGATTCCATAATGTCTTTAAATGACTTTTTTCCAAATTGTGTGACTTTTAAATGTTTTCATGAAAAAGAGATATTTCTCTCAAATATATGAAAATCCATTGAAATTGTATACATATTTAACGCAAGATTATTTTTTTTTTTCAGAAAACCCAACACTCGAGTGTGGTAGACATGAAGGGATTGGGAGTGGACCCATCATGGGCTGTAATTAGTCAAGCAGTCTCATAATTAGTTATTTTGTTTTCAGTAGCTTGCATAATGTTTTCAGAAAAATACTGGAGTATATTTGAGCAATTTTAAACGTAAGTATCATCTAAAAAATTCCATCGGTAGGTCTCATGAGACAAACTAGTGGCCTGGAACAAGGCCTTGACAAAATATTGTTTGTAGTCTTGGCACGAGGCCTTGCCTATGTGGTTATGACAGTCTGACATTATGCATTCCATCATTATGAAAGTGGTTATTGATATTGCATGTGATTATTTAACTAGTAGAATATCCATGTGAATAAGTAAATGGGATTATTTCATTTTATCTTTTCCATATTATGCATAAGTTCATGTTTAAAAAGATTTTGTTTTAGCTATACATTTCTTTAAATGTTTATGTTTATTTATGAATGTTTCTACTATATTATTATCCTTACTGAGCATCTAAGCTCACCCCTTTCAATGTTTTATTTTTCCGAGGATGTGAAGAAGTAATTCATGAATGACCTGCATGGATAATATGAGGGGATATGAAGACAAGAATTTTTTGTAGTAGTTTTCACTTTATGATGTAATGTAAACATTATGAATATATCTAGTGTTTCCAAGTCTACTAGACTAATCGGTCTTTTGAGATTTTATCTTTCTTGTGATGATCCAATGTTATTTAATAATGCACCAACTCTGGGTAACTGTGGTCGTGGAATTAAAAGAAGTCTCAAATTACATTTATTTGGGTATTTATAATATCGATTATTTTAATCTTTTATTAATAAGGTAATTACTACATCATCATTGTGTCATAAATAAATTTAATTTTTTAATGAAAAAATATTATAAATAAAATATTAATATGTAGGAAATTATTTTATATTTCTAATGAATATTTATAGTTGAATGTATCTTATGTATAACCTTTTATTAAAAATTGTATATTTATGAAAACTTTGATTTAACACATTAAACTATTCGTTAAATTAAATAATAATAAATGTCCTAATCTAATCCAAGTGGACCTAAAGGGTCGTATTTTATTCCTAATGTTTTTTAAGTATAATTACAATTATCCAGTAGAATTAACACATGAATTAGGGTAATAATAGGATCATTTTTACCTTTAATTACCCTATTTACTTTTACCCATGGTAAATAAATGTAAAAAGATACTATTCAAAAAAAATTATTTTTATCTTATTGAACAATATTTTACTTACTTATATCAACTGTGCCTCTCTAATTTCTGAAATTAAATTCATAGAAGCTGTAAAATTACGTTTTATCCAAATTTTCAAATGCTCCAATGCGGTAGGTAAAAGATAGTAAAAAGTTCAATAAATTTATATATATCTGAACATATTATAAAATGAATCCAATTAATTATACTGAACTTATATAGGTATTATTTATCAATTTTTAATTAAAATAAATTTAAGTAAAATAAATAATTACTTAAATAAAAATTCAGTTTTAACCAATAACTGAGTGTTTTTCACTATTCATAAAAAATTGAAAGTTTTCATAAAAATACCAAAATTTCACCCTAAGATAAGTGTGATATTATAAAATAAAAAATGAATTATATTTTACAAAATTCGAAACATATAAGTTGCATTTATTAATTTAAAATTAATTCCCATTTTCTAAACCAAAAATTATATTTTAAGAAATAATTACTACCAAAGGATTGACACTTGTTTATGTCCAATTTCAAAGTGAAATTGCTTCCATTGACCAACATTGGATTAAATTGTAAAAATATAATATAATTATACTTCCAAAACATTCAAATGTATAGTTGAAAACTATAAATTATTTTTATTAAAAATGTTGCTTTTGGTTAAAATATAGTTTTTTTCACTATTCACCCAAATATGAATGTTTTAATAAAAACACCAAAAATTTATTGAAACTAAATTATTATATCCTCATTATAAATAATAAGTTTATTTTGTCAAATTGAATATATAAAAGTTTCAAATATTAAATTTAAATATGGTTCACCATTAAAATGAGGTAAAATTTCATTTTTTTGAAAAATACTTATTTTATCTGACAATGAATTTGTTCTTAAATTATGACTAAGAAACTCACAATATGGATTATAAAATTATAAGCATTATATAAAGATCAAAATGGAGTTAATACTATTCATAACCACTTTTGAACGACTAGATTAGTAAGTCATGGCACGCTTGAACTCGCTGTTGCATCTAGTGCACGTTATTGAATTACATTGAAGAAATAACGTACTATGAAATAATGGGGTATTACATTCTTCCCTCATTCAATAAATTATTTCCTCTCACTTTGAAATTGTTCTTCGAAAATAAAAGGGTGAAAATAGAAAATACCTTTGTGGGAAAACCCACATCAGCAATTCGTTTAATAAAATTTAATCTTAATAAGGGGAAAATTATATATATATATATACTTGAAATGTAGAGTTTCATCCTTTAACTAATTCCTTCCACAAACACATCTTTCACTACAAAAGATTTAAAAAATATTATATTTATCCTAATCGTATAGGGTTCCAAATACAATAAATTTGTAATTATTTGTTAGACTATTTTAAAAAACTAAATTATAAAAACATGTACATCACATAGTCCTGTCGTAGGTGATGCACCCTTGTCACTCTTCGGTTTTGGGTTCAAGTCTCGCGTCCTCGCTAAACATGACTAGTTGTTGCCTGAACTCTTTGTTGTACTTTTTATAACAATCCAAAAATAACCTTAACAATATTATCCAATTTCAATCTTAATCCATTCCAACCTTTAGAATTATCTAAAATACTTCTATCCAGACTCACAGACCAAACTTTATAAGGATGTTAAACACAATGAAGATCTTTTTTTCCACGTAATAACATGTGAACACCATTATCATGTATTATTTTAAAACATGGTGACACCTTGAACTACCATTAAACCTTATTTATTATATTCATGCTCCCTTATCATTTATATAATACTATATATATTCCTTATATACAAAAATTTTGAACATTCCAACAATGATGAAATAAACAAACTATTAATCAGTTCCAAGGAAGTCAAGAATATCCAATATAATTTATCCAAATCAACCATATCTTATTCCAAAATCACTACCTCATTTTCCAGACCATATTAAGTATTAACTTTCTTTCAACTATGTATTTTTCCAAAAGGTGTATCTTACTATTAGGCCACTTTTCTTAGAACCATATAATCTCAAATCCTCAACAAAATGATACTGTAGTAAAATCCTTAATTATCTCTATAATTCACATACCCAGTATATTTTAGAAAAAACACTCAAATGAAATAATTCTATATTAACAACCTAAGAACACTAGTCATTCCTCTTCATCCGAGGTAATATCATAACGTAATTATTATCCAATAGCATCCTTTGTAGTATACATTGATGATAGGGAAATTGATTGGTGTGGTGTCCCAAATCCTTGCAGATGAAGCACTGTATATTTGAAACCTTTTTATAACCCTTTCACTCATGTACTTGGTATCATTTTTCTCCACACTTATAACAAACTACCATTCCCTTCAAGCATTTACCAAGGCGATTTTTTCCATAGTTATCACTTATGGTAAAATCCTTCTTTCCCTTATTCCCTTTATACATCATTCTCCCTACAATCCTTTTCTCCTCTGGATTCCCATAAAATCCATAGTACTCATAATATTCTTTACATATCTTATTAACAGATGATACTATTTCTTCATATGATGATAATAGGTGGGAGACTATTTCCTTTATAAAGGTTGTATTAATACCATGAAATATATTATCCTTATTAATATTTGGATCATGCATATTGTTGGAGGTCTCATTCTATCTACTGGGCGCTATTTCTAAACAATGACACACACTAGGTTGGTTTATGAATAACAATTCATAATTCCAAACTTGTAAAATAGTTAACATAAATTTAACAGTTCATGGATATAATCCATATTCATAAAAATGTTTTCTTTGAGAAAGTATATACTCATAAACACTTCATAGTTGTTTGTAAAGAAAATTAGAATTATACTAAGCATATCCCTCGGGAGTATCGTAAGCAAGAGTGCAGTAAAGCCCATTTTCGTGCACTAGTTCCCATTTGAGTCTAGCTCAATGCGGTGTTTTTAGATTTTACCCATACGTAAATCTATTCCAGGTCCACCTCTACATGATCGTATCCAAACCGGGATGAATTTCTTGGAAAATTCAAAAAACCACTACAGTACCAAAATTATAGGAAGTTCTTCTATACTATTTCTCATATTCTATCTTAGGGTAGTGTTCTGTAATTAGGGTTTTTCTAAATCTAGTTTCCAAGGTTATTGATAAACATCCACTGATACCAACTGTAACACACTGACCCTAGATTCCCATAGTCGATGCATTATTTCAATACATTGGCATGATTACAACGAATCATGTACTAAAAGACCGACCGGTTTAACAGTATTTAAAAACAGAGTGCATACATGAACATTACATTACACTTTCTAACATACAACAAAAAAAATCCTTTGAGAATGCCATTGTTCCCTTATCTTAACCCTCCATCTCAAACATCAAACACTTCTTGGGATCCTGGAAAAATAAAACATTAGAAAGCGGTGATCTCTGATGCTCAGTATGGGTAAATAATTTAGTACAAGCTATCAAATTTTAAGGTAATATGTGTAATAAAAAAAATAACCTTTTAAACAGAAACTTGATCATAATATGGAAACATTAAATCAAACCTTACCCTATAAACATGTACATGGATATTCTTCTAGTCAAATAATCACATGTAATAACTAATTTTATAATGATGGATTGCCTAACGCTGGACATAATTACCACATATTCATGGCCTTGTTCCAAGACTAAAAATAAATATTTTGTCAAGGACTTCTGCCAAAACACTACTTTGTCTCAAGAGACATACTAACGCATCGAGGAGAAATAGCGGGCTCCACCCTTCACTTACTAAGTCCACTGCATTCCTTATATGAAAAGGTTAAAACATAACATAAACATTCTTATTAAATCTAGCATATGAAATTTCAATACATTATCCATAAACCACGAATGGTATAAAAATAACACATCCACGGTCAAAAATATCTCAAATCATTAAATAAAATATGGAAGATTTGTATCATAATAAATAAAATTCAAACAAGATTAAAATCAATCAAAGGATGTTAACATAGAAGAAAATGATTTGTAAAACACTTTGAGAGAAATATCACTTTTTCATGAAAAAATTTAAAAGTCACCCAATTTAAAAAGGATGAAATTTAAAGAAATTTTTGAATCAAAGTGTCTCATACCACATTGAAACATTTAAAAGGAATTAACATTTAAAAAAATTCATGTCTATATAAATAAATCCTTAAAAAACTAGTTTGAAAACATGGACATTAATGAGAACGATTTAGAAGAATACATATTTAAAAAATTTAGAATGACGTTTTAATAAAATTACCTTAAAAATAATCCCTTAGAAAAATATTTTATGACACATGGAAATGGATAATAAATATTTCCCAGTAGATAGTTATGTAAAAACAACCTCGGATAATAAAAAGATTGTGAAATTAACCCTTACCTTGCACTTTCCTTTAGTCGAGGGTACGTTGAACCGCCTGTATAATGACCATTGTACGTTATTTGATTATACCAAAACCATATTAATATTTATGATATCATAAATGATTCATTTATGACTTTATAGTACCCATTTAAAAATAATTTCCATGTTAAATTAACATTTTGGGTAAAATCGCTTTCTTTATTGTACGTTTTTTAACTTGTTACTCTTGATTGTGTCACTTAGATAAATATTTAAATACTTCCAGAATATAAAACATTATTTATATATCATAAATATTTAGAATATAAATATGTATAATAGACATATATATGAAATTGAAAACATCATTTATGGAGACCGTAGTCTGTACGTACGCATAAATGCTGTTTCTATTTTCATATCATATTGAACGGAAATTAGTGAATAAGATATATGTAAGTACATATAAATAAAAATATATATATTTATATATCCAATTTCATTATTATATCATCTATTAAAAACATGTTAATGATATATATTTTATAATCATCATTGAATGGTGAACGTGGAAATTAATCTCATCGCGTCGTGGAGAGGATAATCTGTACGTACGCATGAGGGACAATATCATTATATTGATTGGGAGATCGTATGTAATTGGATGGTATATCATATATAGAGAGTAATTAATTTTCTATATTTATTATTTATATCAATTATACTCATTATTATACCCATCCAAATAATGAATTGCGTTAATAACAAACTACACCACGATGTGGAGCCGGTAATCCGTACGTACGCACGTATGGTGAATTTTTTATTTATTGGATGGATAGAATAATGAACATGGTTGTACCATTTTTATAATAACATAACAGTATATAGAATATAATGGAGTTATTATTTTAAAATGTAAACAATAAAGAAAAATGAAGAGGAAGAATAAAAGAACTTGAAAGAGGGTGGTGAAATCATTACCTCTTCTTCGGGTTCTTCCTAAAGATTTGATCAAAACGGATCCATAGGTTGGATTTCTGACCAAAAGAAGGCCTTTTAGATGACTTTTGGATAGTAGATAGGATATATGGGTAGGTTTTAGCCGATCAAAATGGATTTGGAGATGTGAATTTGAGAGAAGAGAAAGTTCCCTTTAATAAGAGGGGTGATGCGGACCATAGGAAAAACCTAAAATATTATTTTATAATAAATTCATTTTTCAGTTTATAATATCTCTAAAATAAAATATTTAAATTATATGGAGAGGATGGGTCTAAAACATCTGAACCAATATGATTTAGATAGGTTTAGGTCACTACATTACCCTTAACTTTTAGATTTAACCCTTAGTTAAATAGTTTGACATTTACCATGTCACTTTGTATTTTTATATTATATGGTTAATAAACTTACTATAAAATTACGATAGAAACCCAATTGGTTCATTAATATCATATATATTATTATACAAGTCTTTTGTCCAATACTTATATTTGTAGTACTGTTATATCTATTAATTATATAATATTTGTTTTAAAATATATTTTATGTCAATTTTTACACTATTTGGTATATTTTTTTGTAAAAATCATAACAGCATGATTACTTCCAAAAAAGTTGATTTAGTCAACAATGACAAGTCATATTAGCCTATAAAATTATTTTAATTCATTATATGTCTCAAATGAAATTTATTTGGTATTTATAATATCAATTATTTCAATATTTTATTAGTAAAGTAATTACTGTATCATAATTGTGTCATAAATAAATTTAATTATATAATTTCTAAAAATTACAAATAAAATACCATTATGTAAGAAATCGTCTTATCATTCTAATGAATTTTTATAGTTGAATTTAACTTATGTATAACCCTATATTAAAAAATTTTAGTTATGAAAACTTGAATTTAACACTTTTAACACTTCTTTAAATTAAATAATAATAAATATCCTAATCTAATCCAAGTGAACCTAAAGGGTCATATTTTATTCCTAAGGTGGTTTTTGGTCGAATTAAACTAATCCAATAGAATGAAGACAGGTGTTAGGGTAATGATAATATCATTTTTACCTTTAATTTTCCTATTTACTTTTAACCGTGGAAAGAATAGTCAAAAGTTACTATTCACCAAAAATTATTTTTATCTTTTTGAACCACATTTTACTTACTGATATCAACCGTGGCACTCGGATTTTGGAAATTCAATTCATAGAAGCAGTAAAATTATGTTTTATTTAAACTTCAAAATGTTCCAAGTAGTTGGGTAAAAGACGGTAAAAAGCTCAATAAAATTTTTATATAACTAAACTTATTATAAAATGACTCTAATGAATTATATTTAACTTATATAGGAATTATGTATCTATTTTGATCTAAAATAAATTTAAATTAAATAAATAATTATTTAAATAAAAATTCGGTTTAACCAATAACTTATTGTTTTCACTATTCCAAAAAAATTTAATGTTATTAGAAAAATACCAAAAATTCACACTAAGATAATTTTGATATTCTGAATTGAACAATGAAGTCTATTTTACCAAATTCAAAACATATATGTTGTAATTATTAATTTAAAATTAATTCCCGTTGTCAAAACCAAAAAACGTATTTTATGAAATAATTACTACCAAAAGAATGATACTTGTTTATGTCCAATTTCACAGTGAAATTGCTTCCAATGGCAAACATTGGATTAGATGGTAAAAATATAATTTAATTATACTTCCAAACCATTAAAATTTATAGTTGAACACTATAAATTATTTTGATTAAAAATGTTGTTTTTAGTTAAAATATAGTATTTTTCACTATTCACCTAAATATAAAAGTTATCAGAAAAACACCAAAAATTAATTGAAACCAAATTATTATGATCCAATTCTAAATATGAAGTTTATTTTGTCAAATTGAATATATAAAAGTTTAAAATATTAGATTTAATGAAATTTTGCCAGTAAAAGGTGGTAAAATTGCATTTTTTTTAAAAATAATTGTTTTATCCGAAAAAATGAATTTGTTCTTACATTATGTCTAAGAAACTCAAAATATGGATTATAAAATTATAAGGATTATATAAAGTTCAAAATTTAGTTAATAATATTTATAACATCTTTTGAATGGCTAGTTTAGCAAGTCGTGGTGCGCTTGAACTCGGTGTTGCATGTAGTGCTAGTTATTGAATTACTTTGAAAAAATAACATACTATGAATTATTGGGGTGTTAAAATTATTGAAAAATTTAAAACAAATTATTTAACTATTATACAAGAGGTTAACATACCCTTGATAAGGAAAAGTACAAGGTAAGGGTAAATTTCATGATCTCCTTATTATCCGAGGTTGTTTTTACGTATGTATCTACTGGGACCTCTTTATCATCCACATCCTTGTTTCTGAAAAATGTATTCCAAAACATTTTTACTATATACTATACTATAATTTATGGTCATTTATACCCTTTTTTACTTTTTATAAAATGGTTTCAAATGTATATTTCTGTCGTTTCCAAACAAGGTAATTTATGACCTTTTCGACAAATTATGGTCTGAAAGTTTTTTTAACTTATATAGTGAGTGTGGTTATTCTCCTCTATTTTAACACCTTATAATCATATCTTACATGCTTATAAAAATATTTTAAAAATAAATGTTTTCTTTTATAATTATATCACTTTTAAATAATTTCAAAATAGAAAGAGATATTTCTCTCAAATAGATTTGATTTCATCTATGTATACATCCTTTAATGGATTCTGTACTTGTTTGAAGTTGAAGTATCATAATATAGATCTTCTATATTGTATTTAAGATTTTTTTATATGTTTCAATATGGATGTGTTATTTTTATTCAATTCATTGTTTATAGTTAATGTATTAACATTTAATATTCTAGTTTTAATACAATTTTTTATGTTATGTTTCATCCTTTTTATATGAGGAAGGAACTGGACTTAGTATGTGACGGTTGGAGGCCACTATTACTCCTCGATGAGTCAGTAGGTTTGATGAGACAAACCAGTGTCTTGGAACAAGGTATTTGACCAAATATTATTTGTAGTCTTTCTACGAGGCCTTGACTATGTGGTTATGATGTCCGACATCATGCAATCCATCATTATAAAATTATCTATTGATATTAAATTTGATTATTCGACTAGTAGATTATCCATGTGAATAAGTAAATGGAAATATATGATTTATCTTAGTCATATTATTCTGAAGATTATGTTTAATTTGTATTTTTTTATGTTTTATACATTTCATTAAATTTTTATGCTTTTTTAGGATGTTTCTTCTATATTGTTATCCTTACGGAGCATCTGAGCTCACCCCTTTATATGTTTTATTTTCCTAGGATGTGGACATGTATTTTATGTTTGACATGTAGGTATAGGATACAAGATATAAGTGTGTTCAAACCGGACTATTTTGTTGTTGTTTCTATCTCATGATCTAATGTAAAACTTTTATATGTATCTACTACTTCCAAGGATAGTAAAATAATTTTTCTTTTGGGACATGATTACTTGTATAATTCCAATGTTATGTAATAATTCACCTACTATGTGTGTAACTAGGTTTGGGGCGTTATATTTTGTATCAAAGTAAGTTTAATACAAACCATGGAAGATAAATATATAAAAACTCTTATTAGATAACATTACCCTAAGATAGACTACGCGGATTAGAAGATAAGATCTTCATAGAATTTTGGTATTGTAGATATTTTGTGAGTTTCCCAAGAAATACGTCCCTTCCTGGATACGAGAATGTAGATATGGCTTTGGAATAGATGTACCTAGGAGTGAAAACTATGACATGTAGTTTTGGGCTTGACTGGGTGTATCCTGGTACATGACAGTGGGCCTTGCTACACTCTTGGTAACGACACTCCCGATGGATATGCTTAGAATAATTCACATTTTCTTTTCAAACAATTATAAAGGATTTATGAATATATACCTCCTCAAAGAAAACATTTTTATGATTATGGATTATATCCATAAATAGTTCAATTTATGTTAAGTGTTTTACAAGTTTGGAATTATGAATTGTGATTCATAAACTAATCTAGTGTGTGCTAGTGTGTAGAAATGGAACCTAGTTGATGGAATAGGAACATTATCAAGGCACTTAATTCATGTAGGTATTTCATAAACTACTCAAGAACATTATAAGTTATCTTTTTGACTATTTCAAGCTAAAAATGTTTCCTAAATCATGGTAATTTTTTATAATTTTTAGACATCAAATAAATAGAATTATTTATGATACAATGATGATACAGTGTATGTAGAGACCCGAAGCCTGACGTACATGGACATTAAATTAATTTTTCAGAATACATAATACATAACAAAAACAGACACACAAGGACCGTAATAGTTTAGTGTCTTTGGAAACTCGGAACGTAATATTCTAATCATGGTGAAAGATCTTCAACATCTCCCATAAAGAACTTCCCCTTTTTCTTTTCTTACCTAAAAACTTTTCTTTATATCTTGGGGAAAAGAAAACATATAAAGGGTGAGCTCAAATGCTCAGTAAGGGTAATCATGGAGAAAATAAAACAAACCATATAAATTTAAACTTAAAAACATGAACACAATGTTTAAACATCAAGATCTTGAGCAATGACATAAAACATGGCAATACGTAAGGCATATATCATAAAGAAACATTAATCCTGATAAAATAGCATGGGAATTTGTGGAAACCATTAATCACATGATATTATTTCCATAGTAGCCAAGGCATTTCTTCCAAGACCATCTTAGTGTACAAAGTCCCTTTCTGAATTTAGTTCACCCCTCGTTCCAGTCCTGTATTACTGAACCGGTTTAACTTGTCGTTCCAGCCATGCCTATCTCATGAGATATAAATCTTTTACTAATGCATTGGAGAGAGATATAGGTCCCACCCATCTCATAATGAAATCATTCATAATTGTGCCACAAAATAAACATACATCATTCATAATAACCCAATAAATAAAATGTGTTTCATAAACATCATCCCATTATTACATAATCTATATAAAAGAAATGGATATCATTTCATAATAATAATAGTGAAACCATGTAAATCATAGAGACATGATAATTGAAACAAACACATATGAAATAATGTCATCTTAGATGAAAAATGGTTTTGATAAAACACTTGAAATTAATTCTTGAGGAAAATATCCTTTATTATTCAAAATCAATTTCTCTTCACAAAACGTCATGCAATTTTAAAAGAAAAGGATTTTGTTGAAAATAGTCAGGAATTTTTTTGGAGGAAGCTTCATGAAAATAAGGCTTTATAAATCAATAAAAATATTTTTGTTCCGTATAAAAAAAACATTATCCTCATACTTTTGTCGGAAAAGTCAAAAAAGTACCTTGTAGGGTAAATAAAAGAAGATTCCTTCCATACCAAGGGGTAAAAGTCAAAATGGGTAAAAGGAAATTTAAACATACATGAATACATTTTTATAAAACATGGACATGGATGATAGAAATAACCCCAGTAAATTATTACGAATAACCAATCATATATAAAAATGATATTTTCAAAATTATCCCTTACCTTAGGTCTGATATGCTGCGTAGGTTTCTGAACCTCCTCTTCTTTGAAGAGCCTCTTTTAGTCCTCCTCTTAGGGCACTAAAATTGGTATTTGAAGAAGACAATGACCTCTAGGATGTTTCTAGGGAAGTGGATACGATAATTGTACAGGGTTTGACCAAGCTTTAAGGCTCAATTTTGTGTGAGGAAAAGAGGGAGGAGGTGCCCTTTTATAATGGAGGAGAGGGGCACCTTTGGAAAAACTAAAAATATTATTTTATTATAAAGTCATATTCGGTTTTTAATAGCTCCAAATTGATTTATTTAGAAGCTAAGGTGGGGATGGGTCGAAATCCTCTCATCCAATAGAATTTAGAAAATTTTAGGTTTGAATTTTACCCTTATCATTTAGATTTAACTTTAAGTTAGATAATTTAACTTTTACCGTGTCTTCTTGTTTTCTTACACTATAAGGTTAATAAACTTACTATAACAAGCCAAAAGAACACCAAGTTGATTATTATTAATATATATAACCTTATCTAAGTCATTTGGCCGATACTTAGATTTTTAGGAATAAAATAACAATTACTAATATAATATTTGTTTTAAAAACTATTTTATGTCAATTTTGACACTATTTGGTAATTGATTTTTGTGAAAATCATAACAGAATGATTAGTTAAAAAATGTTAATTAAATCGATACTAAAATTTCATATTAAATTATAAAATTAGTTTAATTCATAAAAAGTCTCAAATTACATTTATTTTAGTATTTATAACATCAATTATGTCAATATTTCATTAATAAGATAATTACTGCATCATCATTGTGTCATAAATAAATCAACTTATTTAAAGTATAAAAATTAAAAATAAAATACCATTATGTAGGAAATCGTTTTATATTTCTAATTAATATTTATAGTTGAATTTATCTTATGAAAAAACCTATATTAAAAACGTTTTAGTTATTAATCGTTGATTTTAACTATTTTACCAATTCTTTAAATAAAATAATATTAAATGTCCTAATCTAATCAAAGTGGACCTAAAGGGTAATATTTTATCCCTAATGTTGTTTTTGGTGGAATTAAACTTATCCAATAGAATTAGGACTTGTGTTAGGGTAATAATAATATCATTTTACCCTTAATTAACCTATTTACTTTTAATTGTGGTAAAAAAAAGTAAAAATTTACTATTCACCAAAAAATATTTTCTTCTCATTGAACCATATTTTAATTACTGATATCAACCGTTTCTATCAGATTTTTGAAATTTCAGTCCCAGAAGTGGTAAAATTAAGTTTTATGTAAATTTGTAAATTCTCCTAGGAGGTGGATAAAAGACGGTGAAAAGATCAATAAAATTTTTATATATCTAAAATTATTATAAAATGACACCAATGAATTGAATTGAACTTATATAGGTATTATGTATCAATTTGGACCTAAAATAAAATTAATAAAATAAATAATTATTTAAATAAAAAGTCAGTTTTTAAATAGTACCCAGTGTTTTCACTATTCATCAAAAATTGAAAGTTTTTAGAAAAATACCAAAATTTCACCCTAGGCTAATTTCGATATTCCAAATGCAAAAATGAAGTCGATTTTGAAAAAAAAATTATAAAATTTCAAAAAGTGGTTATTACTATTCATAATGGCTAGTTTTAGTAATATTTTAATAGCATGTCGTTGTTTAGTGAAACTCGGTATTGCGTACAACGCAAGCTATCAAGGAAGGTCGCGATTGCCTGTAAAGAAAGCCATGTTAGGGTTGCGTGTTGTGAAAGACTCCTTTGTTTTTTTGTATAACAGAATCCAACCATATTTTATTTATACATTGAATATATATACATACACTCAATGTTGTGTTGAATAACTGCTATAAAACAAACTTGAAATTGTGTTTAACACGATCCAAGATTAGTGTTGTGTATACTGTATGCTAATACGGTGTAACGTATAGCGCAAGATAATATTGGTGTATCGTACAACAAAAGATATGAATGAAATTAAAAAGAATATATCTTATAAATTCTTGGGTTGTTACATTCTACCCCCCTTAAAATGAATTTCGCCCTCGAAATTCGTCGGGGTTATAAATGGTTTACTACTCGAAAGTTTCTTTAATAGGAACCCACATTGTAAAAAGGAATACCAAAACTTGGCTTTAAAAACTAAAGTATGAAACGTAACGGTTACCCAAATTAACTAATCACTGGATTTATACATAGGAGAACATAGGTGAAAATATGGATATAAAAGAGAAATCTGACCGTCATGTTCTGATGGAGAGTGGTAGAGAAAATGGATATGAAAAAGCCAACAATCCCAAAGCCATAAATTTGTGATGATCTAGGGTACCATCTGATTAATCGGATATAATGGCACTAGGACAACATTTTTGGTTTTCAAGATCATTTCCTTAAAGTTGAAGAATTTGAATTAGAATAAATACTTACTTTATTTTGGTACAATCTCACTGTTGTTCGTGCCTTGAACAATTCCCACTTCATATCATAAAGAAATGAAGTTGAATTTTTTATTCGTGAAGTGCTAGCAAATCATGTGATAGAATGACAAGTCATTCCATATGTCTCAAACAAAAGGTTAGAAAAAGTTATTAAATATACATAAGTCGATCTATAGTGAGATTAATCATATATGGTTCCTAAAATGGACTTATACTTCATATATCATGCTGCATAATATAATAAAACTATTTTCTACTAAACAGGGACTTCCTGTAGGCCAGTGGTAGGCAATAAAGGCCAGTCGCACTTCGGTTGTGGGTTCGATTCCCACAGCCTTATCCGACGCGATGGGCTGTCGCCCGTCCTGCAGGTTGTCCTTTTTCTAAAACTAAATTACTATAACATCCCATCAATAATATCGAAAAAAGTTATATCCTTAAACAATACTATATTATTTCCAATATAATCCATTCCAATCTTTAGGCTTATCTAAAATACTTTGGTCCAAGCTCACTGTATAAAGAAAACAATTACTAGAAAGGTTATCTACCAAGAATGTGAATACAAGAATTTATCCCACATATATCATAAGATATATCTTGTTGGTTGTATTCGAAACACATGAATACCTTAGTCATATATTCTTCTGAAACATAAATTACCATATAACCTTAGTGAAAACATGAATACTGTCAAAAGGTAACTTTTTGCACATACAAAATCCCAAAAATTCTATATACTCAAACCATAATATCACTTAGTCCTTATATCAATCATGAGCTCATGAATACAATCAAACATCTCATTATCTTCTTTTCCCTTCGTTATGCGCATATCATCTACTTTCCAAAATATTTGAATCACATTTCATGGTTACCAGTACCATAAAATTATTGAAAACCACAATAGACTAATACAAAAATATTCTAATACAACATAAAATTACCTCAAAAACAGTATTCTTGAATACCAATACATAAACACT
Organism: Viscum album; assembly: GCA_963277665.1. Classification (NCBI taxonomy): domain Eukaryota; kingdom Viridiplantae; phylum Streptophyta; class Magnoliopsida; order Santalales; family Viscaceae; genus Viscum; species Viscum album. The sequence continues at coordinate 95,199,068 of OY728163.1, forward strand.
TCAATCCATCCTCTTCAATGATTGTCCTGTAATAAGTTGTTCCTTGATTTAGAAGTAAATGTTTAGGTCAGGGCATTGAGTTGGGTAATGCCCATGTTCTCCACAAATAAGACATTGAACTCCAAAACAGTCTGTCACTCTATGACCCTTTTCTCCACACAGATAACATCTGTCCCTCCATTTTAGGTATTCCTCAAGGTTCGTCTTCCATTCTTTAAAAATACCAATCTTCTTTTCTTAATGCTCCTCAACATGCGAACATGCATAAAAGTCTATCTTCCTCTTATTTGATGAATTAGGCATACCACTAAATTTCACCTTGTTAATCACATATCGCGATGACTAATTCGACATAATCACAATATCTTTCTCTCTAGGCATTATGAATTTTTTTTGCTCATAGTCACTAAATTTTCCATTGGATTCAATGATAACCGAATTATTTCCGGTTCCCTCCATTGACTAAAACACAAAAAGAATTATGTGAGAGGAAAAAATCATACAAGGAAAATAACATAATCAAGGGGGAGTACCTTCGACATATAACATCTTAGGTTTAATTCTAATATCGTTACCATAATTCTTGGACTATAACCTATACTTATACTTATCCTTAGGGACATCCCTAGAAATACCTTAGAAATATCTCTAGGGATTTCACTAATGTTTTTCGCATCCTAGTTTCCAAAGGATGACAAAACCTTTCCTCTGATAGCAACTGTAGAGACCCGAACCTTGATGTACATGGACATTACATTTTTTTTGTAGAATACTTAATACATAACAAAAATAGACACACAAGGACTGTAATAGTTTAATGTCTTTGGAAACTCGGAACATAATCTTCTAATCATGGTGAAAGATCTTCAACATCTCCCATAAAGATCATCCCATTTATGTTTTCTTACCTAAAAACCATTCTTTATATCCTGGGGAAAACAAAACATATAAAGGGTGAGCTCAAATCCTCATTAAGGGTAAGCATGGAGAAAATAAAACAAACCATATAAATTTAAACTTAAAAACATGAACACAATGTTTAAACATCAAGATCTTGAGCAATGACATAAAACATGGCAATACGTAAGGTATATGTCATAAAGAAACATTAATCCTGATAAAATAACATGGGAATTTGTGGAAACCATTAAGCAAATGATATTATTTCTATAGTAGCCAAGGCAGTTCTGCCAAGAACATTCTAGTGGACAAAGTCCCCTTTTGAATCGAGTTCACCCCTCGTTCCAATCCTGTATTACTGAACCGGTTTAACTTTCCGTTCTAGCCATGTCTATCTCATGATATATAAATCTTTACCCACTGAATTGGAGGGAGATATAGGTCCCACCCATCTCATAATGAAATCATTCTTACTTGTGCCACAAAATAAACATACATCATTCATAATAACCCAAAAAATAAAATGGGTTTCATAATCATCATCCCATCATTACATAATCTATATAAACGAAATGGATATCATTTCATAATAAGAAATTTGAAACCATGTAAATCATAGAGACATGATACTTGAAACATACACATATGAAATAATGTCATCTTAGATGAAAAATGGTTTTGATAAAACACTTGAAATTAATTCTTGAGGAAAATATCCTTTATTCTTCAAAATCAATTTCCTTTCACAAAACATTATGCAATTTTAAAAGAAAAGGATTCTGTTTAAAATAGTCATGAAATATTTTGGAGGAAGCTTCATGAAAATAAGGCTTTATAAAACCGTAATAATCCATTCGTTCCGTATAAAAAACATTCTCCTAATACTTTTGTCGGAAAAGTCAAAAAAGTACACTGTAGGGTAAATAAAAGAAGATTCCTTCCATACCAAGGGGTAAAAGTCAAAATGGGTAAAAAGGAATTTAAACATAAATGAATACATTTTTATAAAACATGGACATGGATTATAGAAAAAAACCCAATAAATACTTAAGAATAAGGAATTTCAGATAAAAATGAGATTTTCAAAATTATCCCTTACCTTAGGTCCGATATGCTTCGTACGTTTCTGAACCTCCTCTTCTTTGAATCGCCTCTTTAAGACCTCCTCTTAGGGAACAAAAATTCGTCTTTGAAAAATACTAGGACCTATATGATGTTTCTAGGGAAGTGGTGAAGAGAATTTGGCAGGGGTTTGCCGAGCTTTAAGGCTCATCATGGTGTGAGGAAGAGATGGAGGAGGTGCCCTTTTATAAGGGACGAGAGAGGCACCTTTGGAAAAACTAAAAATATTATTATATTATAAAGTCATATTCAATTTTTAATAGCTCCAAATTGATTTACTTCAAAGCTAAGGTGGGGATGGGTCGAAATACTCTCGCCCAATAGAATTTAGACAAGTTTAGGTTTGTATTTTAACGTTATCCTTTAGATTTAACTTTAGGTTAGATAATTTAACTTTTACCGTGTCTTATTGTTTTCTTACACTATAGTGTTAATAAACATACTATAACAAGACAAACGAACCCCAAGTTGTTTATTATTAATATATATAACCTTATCTAAGTCATTTGACCGAACCTTAGATTTTTAGGAATAAAATAACAATTAATAATATAATATTTGTTTTAAAAACTATTTATGTCAATTTTGACACTATTTGGTAATTGATTTTTGTGAAAATCATAACAGAATGATCAGTTCGAAAAAATTTAATTAAATCTATACTTACATTTCATATTAACTTATAAAATTAGTGGAATTCTTAAAAAGTCTCAAATTAAATTTATTTTGGTATTTATAACATCAATTATGTCAATATTTCATTAAGAAGATAATTACTCCATCATCATTGTGTCATAAATAAACTAAATTATTTAAAGTCTAAAATATACAAATAAAATACCATTATGTATGAAATATTTTTATCTTTCTAATGAATATTAATAGTCGGATTTATCTTATGTACAATCCTATATCAAAAATATTTTAGTTATTAAACATTGATTTTAAATATTTTAACTATTCTTTAAATAAAATAATATTAAATGTCCTAATCTAATACAAGTGGACCTAGGTAATATTTTATCCCTAATTTTTTTTGGTCGAATTAAACTTATCCAATAGAATTAGGACATGTGTTAGGGTAATAATAGTATCATTTTTACCCTTAATTACCCTATTTACTTTTAACTGTGGTAAATAAAAGTAAAAAGTTACTATTCACCAAAAATTATTTTCATCTCATTGAACCACATTTTATATACTGACATCAATCGTGTCTCTCGTATTTTGAAAATTCCACTGACAGAAGCGGTAAAATTATGTTTTATGTACATCTGCAAATTCTCCTAGGAGGTGGGTAAAAGACGGTGAAAAGTTCAATAAAACTTTTATATATCTAAAATTATTATAAAATGACTCCAATGAATTGAATTGATCTTATATAGGTATTATGTATCAATTTTGACCTAAAATAAGTTTAAATAAAATAAATAATTATTTAAATAAAAAGTCGGTTTTTAAATAGTAACCCAATGTTTTCACTATTCATCAAAAATTGAATGTTTTCATAAAAATACCAAAATTTCACCCTAGGCTAATTTCGATATTCCGAATCCAGAAATGAAGTCCATTTTGAAAAATAAAATTTATAAAATTTCAAAAGGTGGTTATTACTATTCATACCGGCTAGTTTTAGTAATATTTTAATAGCATATCATTGTTTAGTGAAACTCGGCATTGCGTACAATGCAAGCTATCAAGGAAGGCCGCGATTGGGTGTAAAGCAAGCCAAGTCAGGTTTGTGTGTTTTGAAAGACTCCTTGGTTGTTTTGTATAACAGAATCCAACCATATTTCATTTATACATTGAATATATATATATATATATATATACACTCAATGTTTTGTTGAATAACTGCTATCAAACAAACATGAAATTGTGTTTAACACGATCCAAGATTAGTGTTGCGTATACTGTAAGCTAATACGGTGTAGAGTATAGCGCAAGATAATCTTGGTGTATTGTAAAATAGAAGGTATGAATGAAATTAAAAAGAATATATCTTATAAATTCTTGGGTTGTTACAGTGTATACTTCATTAAAGAATGATTTAAATAAATGAGATTATAAAAATTAAAACAATATCTAAAACATGTACAATTATTATTGGATTATTTTATTTCTAAAATTAGTCATATTATAATTGACATTAATTGGTGTTGGTCTTTTATAAACCTTAAATCATTTTATAATAAAATAATATTTTCAATGATTTCTAATGAACCCCTCCCCCCCTTATAAAAATCCTTCACCTCTAACCCATTTCTCCCACATCTCGAGACCCCAGGCTCATCCAAATTCTGACCAATTAAGCTCCCTACATCCATCTATTCATCTTAGAATCCTTAATATAAGAATAATACACTTCAGGTAAGCCTTTTGGTTCAATCCAAAGGCAGTTACCCGATTTAAAGGTAACATATCATGTTAAGTTCTTCTCTTTAATTTTAGTTCTTCAACCCCGTAAACTCTCATTATTCCTTTATTTTATAACAACAAAAGTATCCTTAATAAAATAGGTTGTTGTTAGGAGATTTATTTGAACTAAACTTACATAGACCTCTATCTAATGTGTATAGAACATAATGATTCTCTGGACGGTGACCTACTGCCTCACAAAATGATGATTGTGCAATCTTCTACTACCACATCTTATGGTGGCCATTATGATGGAACTGTAATTATATATGATATTTATGATAATTATTTTATCTAAAATATTATTTAATTATATTTTATATCATACCTCTATTATTTTCATGTTGTATATATACAATAATTTAATTTGAGGTAGTGCGGACTACTGCCTCCTCAAAGTGAAATGACTCATTCAAACCATACATGGAACATATAAAAGATGGTGATAATGAAATTATGTAACATATATAAAACATTACATTATAATGTAATAATAATATACTTATGTATCGTTTTTTCTTCATTCCTTTAAAAATAAATAAATGAAATGGAAGTAGCATTTGTGAGTACGTACAGATTACCGCCCCCATGAACGCGATGGGATTCATTCCCCATCGTAACCATTCTTTAATTATTTTCAATTTATTATTCAATATAATTTTTAAGAACATAATATAATTCTTGATATGAATCACATACATCATATACATAACAAACATGGCTTATGCAACAAATCATATCAAGGAAAATGAATCAGTTAACACCCAAAACAATGATACTACTAAAATATTATAAACAATGAAATATTTGAAGATCATATAAGATATCATATATATGTATGCGGTTCTTGTATAATTTAATAAAAATTATTTAACTAATATACAAGAGGTTAATTTACCCTCGACCAAGGAAAAGTACAAGGTTATGGTTAATATCAAAATCTATTTATTATCCAAGGTTGTTTTTATGTAATTATCTACTGAGACCTCTTTATCATCCACATCCATGTTTCGTAAAAATGTATTTAAATTTTTTTAAATTTTTAATAGAATATAGGTTAATATCATTTATACCCTTGTATGAAATTTTATAAAATGGTTTGAATGAAATCATTCCGTCGTTTTCCAAACAATGTTCTTTATGACATTTTTTTCAAATTAATTTCGATTTTTTTAACTGATATGGTGGATGTGGTTATTATCCTCCTTTATAACACCTTTGAAACATCCCATACAAGGTAATAATAATATTTTCAAAATATATGTTTTATTTTATAATTACCCGACTTTTAAAAAATTTCAAAAATAGAAAGAGATATTTCTCTCAAATTGTTTCGATTTGGTCTATTTCCACATACATTAAAGGATTTCATACATGATTTAAGTCGATTTATAATGATACAAATAATCCATATTGTATTGATGATTTGGGGATTTTTTTGACTATGGATGTGTTATTTTTATACCATTCAAGGTTTATAGTTAATGTATTAACATTTCATATGCTAGTTTTAATACGAATATTAATGTATGTATCATCATTTTCATATGAGGATTGCATTGAACATATTAAGTGATGGGTAGAGCCTACTATAGATCCTCATTGCATCGGTAGGTCTGATGAGACAAAATAGTGTCTTGGCACAAGGGCTTGACAAAATCTTATTTGTAGTCTAGGAACGGGGCCCTGACTATGTGGTTATGATGTCTGGTATTATTCATTCCATTATTATAAAATTAACTATTGATATTACATGTGATTATTCGCCTAGTAGAATTTACATGTGAATAAGTAAAGTGAATTATTTGATTTATCTTTTCCATATTATGCTGAAGTTTATGTTGAAAGGGATTTTGTTTTAGTTTTTTACGTTGCCTTAAATGTTTATTCTTATTTATGATGCTTCCACTATATTGTTATACTTATTGAGAATTTGATCTCACCACATTCTATGTTTTATTTTTCATAGGATGTAAAGAAGTAATTTATGGTTGACCTGTTGGGATAGGCTATGGGATATATGTGTTCATTGGGGAAAGTTTTTTTTGTTGTTTTTATCTCATGATGTAATATAAAACTTATGTATGTATCTAGTACATCAAGGATACTAAACTAATAGGTCTTTCAGACATGATTCCTTGTATCTTTCCAATGTTATGTAATAATATAGCAAGGTGGATAACATAGGTCATGGCATTAGAGTTTTTCAAAAAGTGTGCCAACCAGGCCCTACATCAGTACCTCAGGACCCCCTCACATGGTAATTCTAAATGGTTAGAGGAAGAATGTGATAACCATATATGTGTTATTCCTTATTAAAAGGTCTGTAGAAAATTAATTGGTTTGTGTCCTCGGATGAATTGTTTCATCAAACTATGCATCCCCGGATATTTTACATTACCACCATTCCATGGTTTGATATAACCATATAGACTACACTACATGGTTTCTATAAACTATGAAATTGAGTTTCCTCTTCCAAAATCTATATATTCGGGCTCCATACAGACCGTTGAAATCATCATTTCCACTTTTGACCCACTAGGAACTCCCATAAAGATAAAATATAAGAATGAAATTGAAATAATATGGTTTCATACCTCATAATAAAAGTTAGGTTCATACATTTTATGATGATGATTATTGATTGTGGTGCCTATGTAGATTCCCACTACATGGATTATCCACTAGAATCTTACAATGCAATGATAGTAAGATGAAATCTACTCCCAAAAAACATCAACGAATATAGAATTTGATGTTCATGCAATTATTTATATGATTCAAAATAGCACATAATTTTTCTTTCAGACTCATCTCCCTCCATTTCTAGCATATTAATGCATTCCACTACTCTACTATTTTCATTGGACATGGTCTCATTATATTTTAAAACAATGTATACATATTATTTAAGAAACAAATCTAAGTTTTCTTACCTTCAAAAGGAAATTTCCACTACTATCAGAACCTACACATGGTATCAGTGTGGTAAGATTTTTAATTTATAATTAATTATTATATATTGATTAATTACATGAATTTTATTTTTATTTTTCATAAATGAATTCATTTTAATAATCCAAAATAATATCTCTTATTTTATTCATTATTTATAACATAATTATTAATTGATTAGTGATTAAAACAGCTAATCATCTCGATATTACTGGGGTGTCCAAGAATTTTATGTTTCATATATATGAAATATTGACTAACATGATGCATACACGAGAAGAATACCATAACATGATGTGTTGAACACTACTGACCAAGTAGTTTTATTCTTGTAGTGTTATCATCTTTTTTAAAGATGATGTAATTGTATAATTACAAATATTGATTACGTGTTCGTCCTATCATTTATTCGATATGATAAGCCTTGTTAGAGGATTAAAAATTATATATTAAATTAATTTATTCATTAAAATATTGATGAACAGATGAAGTTTACTCAAGGTACACTACTGTACTTACTTAAATTTAAAAGGATGTAAATTTTTAAACTATTATATCAACTGGAAATAAATGTATTCATGAATGTAATTAAGATAAATTGACTTAATTTTATTAATTTAGGAAACATTATCTTAATTAATTAAATAATAAATGTAATTGATAATAATATTTCAAATGAAAGGTCATTGCAAAAATATTTATGGATTATCATGATATTGAACAATCCCTTTTAATGTGATTGGGTTTTTTATTTTATTGTTATTATATTATGATGATGTCCTATGAACACACTCATTATATATTATATAAGGGCTTGTGTTCCCGTATATTATTTTATGTAAACTCCCTTTATCAAGTCTATTGGTTCACCAAACCTACGTGTGAGTAAAAGATAATATAATGAGGGATCTTATAAGAGTGTGGTTATAGTTCATATCCAGGAGTCAAGGTGAAACCAATCTATGTAAAACATAAGATAAAATGATTAATTCCACAACATGTCCTAGGTTATAGTTCAATATGTTCTCCCCCAGCACTGAGGGTATGTTTATCATCCTCTAAAAAACTATCCTTTCGAGAATCTCATGATAATCCTACTTATATTTTATATCGGTTAGTTTCAAGGTCAATTATTTATGTTTTCAAAAACTATGAAATCACATAATAAATGAATTAATAATAATACAATATGTGAAAAATGATAATAATATTACGTGTAAATGTTTTATCATATACGGTTAAAATTGTAAGTAATATCCAATTAATAATAACAGGGAATATAAATAGATAACATGTTTATTATAAATAAGGATAAAAATACCTCAATTAAAATATTATGTCGCCTTTGCCTTCCATTAATTTTTTTTATAATTGACCTCATAGTTAAATGGGATTGAACAACCTATGTTGGGATTCATTTAGTTATCATGGAAATTTTATCTTCATGTTTTTTGGATTAATTGACATAGTTTACATAATGGTTTGACTGTACAATAATGAATTTTTGTAATTAAGAATAAAATTATGAGAAAATATTGAAAATGAATCTAAAGATTTTGGAGGCCACTAAACAGATTAATGAACTATCAGTTAATTTAGTTGGAAATTTATCATACATAAAACCCTTCAGATATCTATTTAGGCCCATGTATGGGTAATGATAATATAATATAGATCATTTCCACATGAATATGTAAGTGTAAATATATTTTAAATATTAGATTTAGAGATAATTTGTTTCAAAAAATTGTGGGAGATTAGTAAATAAATTAATAAAATTTAAATTTATTAATAATTTTTTTTAAAAGTACTGATGATTAAATTTCAGTTTGTAGAAAATCATAATTAAATGACATAAAAAATGTCTCAAATGTCGGGAAAAAATCTTTCAATGTAACATTGTAGTATTTTTTGGTTTGTTGTGTTTGTTTACAATGTAAGATTTCATGGTGAATTGTTTAGTTATAGATATGTTGTTGATAATTCATGTTTTCAAATAACCATGATAAAGGAATTCATGATTTTGAGGCGATTAAAATGAATATATACAAGGTGGCATTGTTTTCCAATGTTTTCCAAATTTTTGGGGTCCAAAATTTGTGATTTGGTGAGAATTTTAAAATTTGTATTTCTTTAAATATCTCATCAAAATATTGATAAGGAATGAGTTTCGTGAATATAGGCTTCATGAAGTGGATTTCATAGAGACTGGAATAATTTTTACAGTGATATCTATGATTACGATGAGCTTCGTGAATAACAGTGGTTAAGAGAATTGTTACAAAGAATTACTGCAGAGGAACAATAGTATTTTGGAAATGATATGTGTTTATTATGAGCTCCATGATCTACAAATTGAGGAGGTGATTTTCAATATAAAGATAATTTTGACGGATGTTTTGGAGCATTGTGATTTGTGCGGACATGGCACTGATATTATGAGGAATTTTCTCGAGTTGGTGGAATCTATTATAAATAGACCTCAACCACCTCGAGAGAAGAATAGAGATGAAATAAAAAACATTAAGCTCTCGAATTGAGAAGATTATTTGTGGAGCAGGGAGTTTTATTAAACATAAGGGAATTCACAGAGGCATATGATTTCTATGAAAGGAAGGTATGCCATAGAGGCCAGTTTGGATTTGCAAAGGATGTGTACCTTTCAAAGGCTTGTTTAGCTTTATGAAATTGAAAAGACCAATGTGAGATCTATGATGGAGGGAGATTTGCGATCTAGTGAGTATTTCGAACCTTTGAGATATGTGAATGTGTAACCATTGAAATGAGGTTGGAGAATTGTGAAGGATTGTTTGAGATTTGTGAAAATGGGAGATTTGAAAAGTAGGTAACATTGCAATGGTATTTCCGAAGGATATTTCCTAGTGTTCCAAGGAAAAGGGTTATTCATTAGTGGAGGAATATTGGACATCAACATATAATATTCATATACTAGAGGAAGCATTCATTACTGATAATGATGAGACCTACATGTCTCTGAAAATATCGTGGATCTTTTTAAGAAGAAGTGAGATCACTTTAGTTGAGAGAGAAGTGAGTTCAAAAATTGTGAATGGTTTCAATTCAAGAGGGACATTGAGTCCACATTGAATTTGTAAATTGTAGTGCACTTATAGTTGATTTGGAACATCGACACATAGCCAGTGTATACTCCTTGGATATAGCCCGGTGAGGGTGAACCAAGTAAAATTTATTTTTCTTGTGCATATTTTAGATTCATTCATTCTCTATAATAGGAATGAGAGAGATAAGTGAGTTTTTTATAACCGGAAAATAAGATCAAAAGGGTAATTGTTTTTAAATTTTCATACCCTAATAATCCCCCAAGGTATCTAGCCTAGTAAACCTAAGAACAATGATCTATACTAGAGATGGATAACCTATTCACTATTTAAAATTTCCTGGAATGTTTTTGGGTCATGTATGTTATACAACCCCGTGAATGGAAATTTTACATTTTGAAAACCCCACATTTTATTTTTCTTACTAAAGAGGCTAGTTTAGAATAAATATCTCTCTATATGATGCATGTGGAAGAGGCACTAGATTTAAAATTTTAATATTAAATGTATGTTCAAGGATTGTTTGAGGAAATATGAGTTTTGGAATATTATTAAATAGTTTCTCGTGTTTTGGATACCTATCAAGAGAAGGAATGATATGAGAAATTATATCTCTAATGAAGTATTCATGTACAAGAATAGAGATTTAGAACCACCTAGGGAACATTTTTACAACATTATTGGACACAATGAGCTTCTAGAAATATTGTGTTTTATTATCATCAATGAGTTGCAGATATATCAAATTATACCCTCACCAACGAAGAAATGTATCTAGTTTCCTTATGAATTATAATATGAGAAATATAGAGAAGTCACTATTGTAATTTTTCTCTTATATACCATGTTAATAATTTAAATTGGAAAGAAAAAACATATAATATTTATTTTGATTTAGATTAAGATGAACATGGAATATGAGACAAATAATAATAACAGTTCTATGGTGTTGGAGAACCCCCCCACTAGGAAGTATAAGATCTAGTGCCATGTAATGAATTCTAATGTGTAATGTTTTTCATATTGCAAGAAATTCCAATAGAAGAGGAATTTAATCCACATAAAGAATCATTGGGAATCAATATGTGTGTTCATTATTTGGTGTACTCTTTCAATATCTACGTGTTGGGTTTTAGATATGGCTTGTGGTACTCACATTTGTATCCAAATATAATAACCATGTTAATTTTAAAAGGTCCCAGGAGGTGATGTGGATATATGGGCTTCCAATAGAGAAAGATAGGATTCTATTTCTTTTGTAGAATAAAATATCACATTTCCAAAAATATTGATTTCAGTTTAATGAATTGTTATTTTTTGACCAATGTTACAAAGAAAAATGTTTCCATATCATAGTAAGATACAGAGATATTCATTTTCATATTTGGAAATAAAGGCTGTTAATTTTATAAATATAGAATATGTTATTGTATGGAATTATTGAATAAAATTCATTATATATTTAATTATGAAAACCAAATATTAGCAATTGAAAGTGAAAAAAATGAGAGACTCATATAACACATAATTGTGCAATCATTGTCTTGTTCAGGTAAATGAGATGAATTTGAAAAATCTCTATCTAGATGGTTATTTATACCATTTTTTATAAATTCACTTAAAAAATTTCATTCTTGTTTACAAGAAATGCTGACCAAACAACCATTCAGTGGTCATGTTTAAAGGGCCAAAATTCTTCTAGAATTGGTATACATTGATGTCTTTACACTCATAAAGTATTATATAAAGGTGGATTATTATAATTTATTACTTTTACTAATTAGTTGAGTTTTTATGTATATAAATAGTTTGTAATATGTAAATATTATTCCATATAGATGTTAAAAAATCTAAAGAATGAGTTTAATAATTAGCTTTTTCATAAACTGTCAGGAAACAATCTGAGTCAACCCATAATTGGTCACCCACGTCGGCCTGTGATAAGACCCAAATGGTGTTCTTTATCCCCATGGTCTAGAAAATAATTTCAGTCATAAAAATAAATCCTTGGGGAATTATTTTCCCCATAAAAAATAAAAAAAATATAAACAAATAAATATATTTATAAACATGTAAAAGAAAAATAGAATAATATTCCATAGCTGAACATACCTCCTTGTGAACTCATGGGTCACCACAAAAAACAGTACCACACATTCTACAAGAGTTATCCAAAACTAGAGGATCTTGAAATGGAAAAGAAAGAGTAGGCCTGAGAATTGATATGCACAGTAAGAGCGCTAAGGAATAACAGCATCATATTCCTCACCTATAAAAAGAATCTAAAATCATGCTTCATTAAAAATAGAACATGACAAAATAATTTTTAGCATTATTTTCAAATAATTGTAACAAAATTCCATTTTAAATAAAACCACAAACTTTTCAACACAAATCCTACATAGTTTATATGCATGACTAGACATTTTAAAATGAATGAAAATCAATTTAGCATAAAATTCCCTTTTCTCAAAATATATAACCTTCCATAAAAAATTGAAATAGAAATCACATCCCAAAAACCATGGGAAATCCATGAGTATATACTATTAGTGGGAACCTATGATCATCATACCACAAGGGAACATGGCATATCAACCACAACCAACAAAATTCTCATGCATGAGATACTAGGAGGGAAACCAAATGGGCTATGTGGTATCCAATCATTATTATCATTTATTTAGTTTTGTGTCATCAATCATGAAAGAAAAATAATTGATGAAAAACTTCTGAGTCATCTAGTATTCTAGTACTATCCCATCCACATTGGTATATGGGGTTTCCCATGTTCTCTATTTTAAATGGTGGTGAGATTTTGTCAAGGAAACACACATTAAAATTTAAACATCTTTAGCAAAAATACCCATTCCACCTCTCACCACTGATCTACCCACTTAAGCGCATACCCCTTTTAATTTCACACAATATTTTACAATCCTCTTCAATAATAACATATCAAAAATAAAACATTATCATTTGAATCACATTTCTCTAACAGTGGGGAATTCCTCAATAAGATTTTTTCACTGTCACAAACAATTATCAATGTTCCAATAGTCCCTCATTACATTACAAGGAATATTTTGATTTTATAAAAACCTATTTCTCAACACCATTATCTTCCAAAATCAGTTAATAGAACAATTGTACAACCGAAGAACAACATATTTAAAATAAATCTAGAAAATGTTCTTAAATCAATAAATCCCATTAGAAATAAACATTATACATAACAATAATTGAGAATTTTTATTAATTATTTATAACATAAAAAAATTTGATCATTAGAAATACATTTCAATTTCCAACCAAGGTCAGAGACATATTTCAATATGAAGAAAACACAATATAAGTATAAAGAAACTCTGTAAAACAAAAAAAATAACTATTTGTCACAACCACAACAAGATAAAAAAGAATATAAATACTAAATAAATATCAAATATATTTTCAACTCAATAAAGAAATTATGGATTTCAAATTAAATGGATTGTTTTGGGGAACATACCTCAGGAAGTAAAAGAACTTTTAGAATTCCTCAAAACATGAAAACATTGACAGTGACAATTCAGGTCTAGACTTTACACTAACAAATAAAAGAATTTATACATATATATATATAACTGTAGATTCATTGTACATATTCCACTCACCATTATCAAATATTTACAAAGAGGGAATATATATATATATATATATATATGTGTGTGTGTGTGGCATACCCCAGAGTGTGTGTGTATTTCTCCCCTATGAACGATAGTCCAAGATGCACAAACTAAAATAATAGAAACTCATGAACCACATATCATTAATTTAAAACTATTCCAAATAAAAAGAATCAAATACCCATACTTGAAATATAAGTGAAACCCATTTCCATTGACGGTGGGGGATAGAATCCATCCATAAAAGGTCAAATACATAATATAAATTTATTATGTACTCAAACATAAAAAAATGTAACTAAAATTGGGGAAAAAATAATGGAAAAAATTAAAAATACCTAAATTTTGTGTATGACAGACCAAAATTATCTTAAACTCTTCACCATCGGTGGCGAATATAAGAACACATCCAAATCATACCCGAGAGACCCATTACACCACTTAAAAATAATATAAAATTCAAAATCAGCATACCTAAACCCCTATAGTCTTTTGGAAATGAATGGGGAGATGTGGGGGTGAAAAATCAACAAAAATAGGGGTTTCAATGGGAGATAAAATATTACCTTGAGACAGTGACAATGAATTTGGATGAAATGTTGTGGATATCCACCACAAGAAGAGGCCACAAGGGGGGGGGGGCTCATGTGTGTTTATGGAGGAGCAAGGGTGGGGCATCGCACGACTCACCGGGGGAACAGGAGGAGTGAAATGAGGAAAAATAAATAAAGGAAAAGAATAAAAAACTAATATAAAAATATAATTTTTAAATTATGGGCAATACACATGGTATGGTTATGGTTTACCAAATCATGTTCTAACCATGTGTTTTCCACTACTATGGTTGGGAACCCTCACATGGATACTTGTTGGAATGTGAAAAGTGGAGAAAACTATGATCCAACTATTCCTAATGTCCATGTCCTGATGACAGACCCAAACACAAGGTTACTATAGAGTTACTCTTAACTGTGCGCAACCTATCCGTAGGACCCATCTTTTATTGAAAATTTTAAAATTTTATTGAGATTATCCTATAAGTGAAAGGAGGATACAAATAATTAAAATAAATGAAAATTCATGGAATGGGTGTAACAATTATCCTCGCGACAAAATTATTCTACCCTCAGAATGTTACCTGGCTAAATAAGTAATGAAACGTGATCTTGAAACTAAAAAACTCCCACGAAATCACAAAATTTGGGTGAAGTTTCACAATACTATTCACACCTAACCAGTTCGAAGAGAAACCATAATAGAAATAACCACAAGGAAAATAGGATCAGTCTCCCCACCATAAGAACACGAAAAGAACCCCAACACCTTTAAGGTAAACCAAACAATGATTTACTCGTGAAATATTCACAGAGACCAAACATCACAACCCCAAGGAACTCGTAGCCCAAACCAGAAACCCCTAACACATGGAGAAACTATGGAAAGTTCTTATGAAAAACAAAAATCTGAATATTAATTGATTATTATCTCAAGAAATGAGCATCTGCCAATCATGCACGACCTAAAAAATGATCCCTGAAAGGGACTAACCACATCAGAGGGAAAACCATCTTAGGTTTCACATCCAAAAAAAGACAAACATTCAAGGGTTCTATTTCAGGAGGAATTATCAAAAAACATTGAAGAAAATTGGACGACTATGACTTCTTACAATCAATGTAACTATTAAAAATCACGAAGATCCCAAGGAATAAATCACGCCTCTTTGAATTTAATAGAAAAAAGGAACCTTAAAAACAATGAATGCTGAAACAATGAAACATTAAGTGTCCCCTTCCAAACAATAGAGACAAAAATATAGACCAATGTCCCCCATGAAAAATGATTCCTAATAGTGTGAAAAGATTCTCTCTGAGACCTATGGATGGATCCCTGATGTCTTGAAGCATCTGCTACACCGTAGTCTAGAGTTGACCATCATCAACTAAAACTTCTCCTATCAGTAGGGAATCTTACAAAACCCACTAAAATGACCCAAAAACCAAGAAAAAAAACAACAAATCATAAGACAATATGATAGAGACATTATTCTCTTTTTAGCTACAGACGACTGGTGTAAAAGTAAGAAGACTCGGTTGTGGTCCAACCTTCCGAACGTTTCTAGCTCCATAACTTGATTCATAGTATCGTTAGAGTTGTCAATGATAATACTGAGAGAAACACTTCTTCACAATTTTCTCAAAGACCCTATCCCCCTCATTTTTTAAAAGTTAGAATCTTTAAACGATGACTAATACAAATTCCCAAAACTGACCTTATCCTAAACATAGAGGAAGGTTTCCTTGAGTCCATTTATCTCCCCTGACTATGACATTTCTAGGGAAAACTAAAAACATGAAGCATGAAGCCAAATGAAAATGCATCATAAACCAAAATTCCACACCATAATCACAAAAAAAAAATATGAAACACAATACTCCATTATAACATCATTTTCAACATATCAAAACCAATTTTCCTGGAAAAAAATCCAAATTGAGATGAAAAAATCAAACAACATCTCACCCACTTTTCAAAACACTGAAAAAACACTTTTTTGTAAACCGTTATTTCTAGAAAACAAAACAAAATTAATACCCAATATTGATATTCCATGAAACCACACATATATACATCCCCATACTATCTCAGGAACACATTCACACATACAACCAATTATTCCCATACCACATGTGTACATCTATATATGTGTTCATTTATAGAAATACCACTTGTTATTTAAAAAACAATCTTATTTTCAAACAATTCGTTCAACCTAAATCCAAAATTTCCAAAAAACATAAAGATTCCCATTGTAATTAGAGAAAAAAATTTCTAAATTCTCTAGATTCCTTCATTTTACATTCCAAAATTTATATCCTACACCCAAAACGATTTCCAAATTATCCCCCATTTTTTCCTCTCAAATCACATATTTCGTTAAAAGAAAACAATTTCTAGAATTACTTTTCATTTCAAAAACCATTTCTCCCCTCCAGGTATCATTTTCCTTCAGAGACCCACTCATGATAATCCAAACCAACACAAAGACATCAATAATTCCAATTTAACCACAAAAGGTAACTAGTGGTCATGAATACACCGACGACATGGTTTAACAGACCATGAATTGAAAATTAACTAACCAATGGATGCATATTGAGCCCTAAAATTGGCCTCCACATGATTCTCTATGCCAATTTAGCTCACTATATAAAACCATCTCACTTCCACTATAATACCCCATCATATGTGATCTCATCAAACTGAAACAAACACCAATGGAATGACCCAAAATCTAAATAAATACTCGAAACCCAACCACCACGGGGGAATATTGTCTCATCATGAGTGGGGGTGATCAGTAACTAACCCATGAACTACCTCCTGAGCCTCTAAAATACTATCTATAAGCTACCTGACATCCCAAATAAAATGGTCCTCCATTAATAACATTTTCCTATGTACCAACCTAGGAAAACCCTGAATCGGTCACCACGTTTTCCCATGATAATGCGCAAAGGTAGTATTCGATCCCCACAAGAAAAAAACTAGTGTCAGGAATCAAAATAAAACTACTGGGAATGATTTGGAGACCAAAAATACAAAAAATATAAATAAACTTAGTAAAATAGATATACACTATTATCATGAAAATAGATTAATGTTCCACATCTGAACATACCTCCAAGTAACATCACTGGTCACAACCTAACACAGAACCACGCTCGGTCGAAGAGCGGTACAAAAATGGAAGAACCTGAAATAGAATAGATAGAGTATGATTGGGAACTGAGATTATCAATAGGAGTGGAAAGAAATAACAATTCCCTTTGACTCACCATTAAAAATAAACTCAAATGAGTCTAGTATGACAATAAGACATAATAAAATAATTGTATCCATTCTTTTCAAGTTCAAGTAATAGATTTCCATTTTCAATAACACCACTTCCATTTCACCAAACATCCATAATTGTTTTTGAGCAAGGATAGGCATTTCCAATTGATCTGAAATTAATTTAGATTAAAATTTGCTTTCCAGGAAGGAGAAAACCATCCCGAAACAACTAAAATGGAAATAAAATCACAATGACCTTTCGTAACCCCTAAGTAGATTGTTTTAGTGGAAACCAAGAATCATTATACCTTAGTGAAATGTTGTATAGAAAACATAACCAATAGTGTTGTAATGCATGATCCACAAAGAGGTAAAACACCATGGGCCCAACGGTCTCTAATCATTATTATCATTTAGTTAGTGTAGTCTCTTCTATACTGCTAGATGAATCTACGATGAACCACTTCCGAGTCATCTAACATACTAGTCCTATACCACCAAACTAGGTACTTGGGGTTACCCATGTGGTCTATTCCAAATGGTGGTGAGATTTTATCAAGAAAACACAAAATACCATATCATCATTCTTACCAAAAAAACCCAATACACCTCTCACCACTGACCTACCTCTTTATAATCATTCCCCTTTTTGTGTCACTCAACATTTCACAAGACTCTTCACTAGTAACATATCAATAATTACACATAGATTCTTTCATCAAATTTCTCAATCTAGGTGGAATGCCTCAAGAGGAATTTTTAACCTTTTAAAACCATTCTCAATGTTCTAAACAAACCTCATTACATTGCAAGGAATATTTTCATTTTAGATAACAGTTTTTCTCAACAAGTTTAAGTACCAAAATCATTTAATAGAAAAATTTCACAACCAATGCACCTCACATTTAAAAGAAAGCTATAAAACATTCTTAAAACGAATAAATTAATTGTAAATACTCATTGAGCACTAAAACCAAAAAGAGAACCACTTTTAAATATTTAACATTGAAAAAAAATTGAGAACTATAAATAAATTACTATTTACAAACATGGTTGAACACATATTTAAATATAATATACATACACTGGAAGATTAGATAATTTATAAAAAATAAATAAATAACAATTTATAACAACCAAAAAAGATTTAAATGAATAGAAATAGTAAATAAAGATAAAATATACTTCTAAAGAAATCAAGAATGTATGGATTTTAAATTAAGGGACTAGGAATAGGGAACCAACCATAGGAAGAAGAAGACCAAGATTAAATGCATCTGCACTTGGTGACTTTAAAATATAACAAACCCCATAATTAAAATTTGGATAAATGAAAAGTAAAAAATAAAAAAACCTCAAAATGGAGGCATGGGTAATGAAATGGTAAAAATAACTTCTCATTCGGCAGCTTCCGCCGAAACACATCAGATGATAACCCAAGAAACCCATTGAAATCCCTAAAAACAAGAAAAAAAAATTAAAAACATTTCATACCTGAAGGCCTAGGGTTTGGATGAGACAAATAGGTTGATGTAGAGGAGAAATATTATCTAAAATAGAAGAGATAATTAGAGATATATTTTTACCTTGAGACGGTGAGTAAAAATCCGTAATAAATCTGGTGGCAATCAGCCAAGAGGGGATCCAACGTGGAGGGAAACTAGTGGATGGCTATAATAGATAAAGGGGAGGCTGTCACACAATGAAAATGGGTAGGAGTAGGAGATAAATGAGGGGAAATAAATAAAGGACAAAAAATAATATAAAAAAATAAAACCCTAATCTTAATATTCTTGGTGATTTTCACGATTTTCTCATGGTTTACTAAACCCTACTCTAACCATGTGCTTGCCACTACCAAGGCCAGTAACCCTCTCAGAGAAACCTACTGGAAAGCAAATGTATAAGAAAACCATCTTACAACCATGCCAAATGGAACTATTCTAATGACATACCATCATGAAAGATTTCCGGACGGTTGCTCTTAACCATGAACAACTCTTGCGCATGACCACTCATTGTTTGAAAATTTTAAAATTTAACCCAGACTATCCCTAAATAATAATTAATGATATAAATAATTAAAATAAATAAAATTTCATGATAGGTGTTTGAAATGACATAACACACCAAGGCCTTCCTGTATAGAGGAAGGCCAAGATATAACTACCCTAATCCCTCATCCATTGTCCAGGGGATGAAAACAAGCAATGATAAAAAATAACATATATGGGTGGATATTTCCTAATGTACATGTAGACACACACACACACACAAACATCATCATATAGGAGTATAGAGGAATAAACAAATTTAGTAAAATCTGGATTAAAACCCATTTCTGTAATAACCACTTGAAATATAATCTAAAATGTATTGAGGGGGAATACATGCCCAACTAAAAAATATATCAACACCAAACAATAACAAGAGAAGAAATTAATATGATGGTGCATGACTCTTGATATCTATGTCGTGTCCAACAAACATGGTCAAATGCACCCGAGTTTCCCTAAGCTCCACCAATTTTATTGTCAAACTATCTGTTGTATATATAAGAAACTACACATCATTAAAATTTCCATTAATCTGTGAGTGTATAAATAATATGTACAAAACCCCTAAAAATTGTGAGAAATTGGGGACATAATATAACATGTTATCTAAACCAAAAGAAAAAGTGAAATGACACCCAAAAACACATTTATATGCCCATAAAAGAATCACTGGTGATATAGAGATCGGGTCTACATATCACAACCCATATTCTAGTACAAAATTTCTACAGATATTTCAAGGGGTACATCATCGTTTCCCAAAATCTTGCATGTCTATTTGATGATGTAATCGTGCTGAGGACCTACACCTCACCACAGTTCCGAAAAGTTGAGTTCACACAATCTCCATGTAGAATATCCACACAATAGTCAATTGGGGGGTACCACATAGTAGAATGAGATAGGACCCACACCATAATCCATAATAGTGGTACCACTCAGTAGGTAGATGAAAAATTCCCTAGTTTATCGGTGGTAACAATCGGTAGGTATAAGATCTACATCCAAATCCATTAGGGGGCTCAACATAGTAGATTGGAGAACAACATCGTAGTTCTTATAGGGGTACCACACAGTAGGTATAATACTATTTCCCTAGTCAATCAATGAATAAAATTAAATAGAAAATAGATGACCCAGACCCTAGTCCATTAGTGGTCACAACTCATAGTCATATGGGTGGACTCCAACCTCAAACTCTCCCAAATGATCCAGCCCGGTCACTACCATCATCAAGACCTTCCTAGAGAAGAAAAATTCTCATATATCCTCAAATCATATAAGAAAATACACTACAGAGGCCTATATCACTTTCTATGTGTAAAAACACTCATGATATGCTACTCATGTGTGAAAATATGAGACAAAACAGCATGGATATGGGAGTTAGATGTTTCATAATTAAGTAATCAACATTTAAGGGGGGTCACATGGCATGGGACCTCCCCTATTCCTTTGAGTTTTTCCTCTCTATTACATGTATTTGTTTTGTCATTTTTATCAACATATAGTGTGAGGATACTACAAAACATGTCTCATCCTCCCAGCGCCCAACTGTGTGCTCCTGGTCATGCCATTGTTTGTTAAGCCATTCCCATTTACTTCTAGAGTACATGATGTGTCCTCCCAAACGGGGATATAGGCATGTGAATCTGTAACAAAGTCTAGATTCTTAATTATTATCACATGACTTATGGACGAGTCACATAGTGTTGTGTATTTATCTTATTCATGATTCCCTAGACCCTCGAAAATGGGGGAGTACATGTCTTGAGTTTTCCTAGTACACTATGTGTTGTCATGATTTTTGAAGAAAGACTATTCCTCCAAATAGACTCTATATTCATCTCTCCCAACACCAAATCCTCCCTTTGGCCGTGTGTAGTGTAATGGAAATGATGTAAACTTCTCCAACAATCTATTTAAGGGGTCATGGTGACTGAAAATATGGAATCCAAAAAGACAGTACTACGCTATAATATATCCCACACACCACCCGTCATCATCAACCCTCAAGATCCCATATCCATATAGTATCACCCATGTTCTATCATAATATATCAAAATATAAGAAATCCATTTATTATTTATGCATCATCCTTGAATCCATGGTTTCGATCGTGATTTAACCATCGCAGTAGAGTCGAACAACAACCCCATTGGCAAACAGTGAACAAAACAAAGAACGATGGTGGTAAATAACCACAACAATGGTGACACACATCATTGTAAAATAATTTTCCCGAACACTTATATGTAGGGAAATATTGGGATGGATCGAGGCATAATAAGAGATAATTAATTGTTCAACATCTTATTCATTAATGGGGATCATGTGATGGATGTGAAAATGATGAATAAAAATATGATTACAATCAATTATTTAAACAATTAATCATATGTGTTAGAAAAAAATAATTATCGATAAATACCTTATAATTTGATCAATCATTGGTGATGAAAAAATTGCCCAGTGATGTGGAAGATCTATTGCATTATATATCATTCAATCTTCCCCGATATATGGATTAGTCATTGTATAACTTAGATTCACCAATGATGAATGATATGAATCACTAATCAAAATTCCTTAGGTTAGAAATTTGATAATAGAAAATTTGAAGACTAAATTGGTCACCATTATTCAATTAATTTATTAAATATAAAAATAAATTAATCGACATAACCAACCTTCCGATGACCGACCCAACAAAATGATTGGTGCTGACAAACATTAGGTTGTTCTAGGGTAAACTATGGGCTCTGAATAAAATCATGATATCATATTTTTTATCTGGGTCTATATTTAGGAGATATTATTTTATTTTTGAAATACTATGGACATGTGAGATAAATTATATTCCATATTTTTATAAAAATAACTCTAGGATCACCAGGACGTAGAAACATGCACTTTATAAATTCTTTACTCCAAAAGTATATCATAATATATATCAAGGTCTTATAAGTCAAAAAAATAGAGTCACAATATTATTCCCTCCATCATTTTTATCACAATGAAGCACAAAATAAGAAAAAATTGGTATATTGAGCCCACATTTTCTCCCCCACTCTAAGGAGTTCTCTTTCACAATCCCATGTTTCCACATCACATATACCAATGTAGTGATATTTCCACATAGTATACTCTCCTGTAGATCTTGGATCAACATTAGTAACACTATGATGGGGTATTCGTCCACAATTTCTATCTCACCCCATTCAAGATTGTTCAGAGGATCATGAAAATATATTCTCAGCTACAATACATAGATGATGTAATGAACCCACTCCAATAGTATAGGTAAGGCTATGTTTTTCCAAGCTTTTCAATCAACTAAAAGTTCTCGAATGTCCTTAGAATTTCAAGTTTACTGTGAATCCCTAGAACAATCATAAAAATCCTTATCAAGGGGAGAATCTTGAGAAAACATTGTCTCCATACTCAAACACCATGGACCCATAACATCGATCAGTATAATATTTCTTAAAGATTTTCTATATCCTCATCCGCTCATAGATCAGATAAACTATCTCTGTCATTGGATACAACATATTTATCTTGACAATATATCCCTAACTAATCATAGTTCATTATAAGGGTTCCATGTAAGGTCTCATGTATAGGGCCCAAAAAGGATCCATGCTGCTAGTAGAGTGTTAGAAATTGTTAAAATAAAATTGCAACAAAAGTTTGTTCTCCTTCGAGCTCCCACCAATATATACAACACAATCCCTCAATATATCTTTCAAAACCATGATAATGTTCTTTTCCTTCCCATAAATATGACGATGAAAATATGTAATTATCCTAAAATCGTTATTGAATTATTTTTTAGTCCTCTCAAGAACCATGGAATGAACCATTCATAATGGTAAGAAACTATCATTGAAAGAACCACATATATATGGCATGTAAAACTACCCCAATCAATCCACAAAACACGTTCCCTAAGAGCATGGAAGTGCACCAACATTAATTTTCATTAAAATATCACGCATATGGAATCCAGGTATCTAAATTTTCATAGAAGAATTGTCACAAAGTGTTTGGATCTGTTGTCTCATTTATACTCTAGGATCTGAAGAATATGAAAAAAACATTATGGTACATGGTGTTCATCCACCACTTTCTGGCATGTGAGACATCAAGATATGATTTCATAAAAAAAACAACTTCATGGAAACCAAAATAAATACCACAAATGTTCATTGTAAAAATTATCTATAGAAGGATGTATATTCAATAGAGAAGAATGAAACATCATCACCACATCCACTTACATCGAGACTAAACCTCCAACCATCCATGGAAAAGGGTGACATTATTCCATCCTTCATAAAATCCATCTTCTATATATAATGAGAAAATATGTCGATATAGGATGTCACAATTGATGTATCCCAACTAAGAATCCCTCATATGCTATAGAGGAGGAAGAGTCAGCACCATAAAATTTAGATAAGCTTCACCCAACTCCCCCACCAGGTTCAACTAAAAGGGATCCAACTACTTAGACACCTCCTCCACTAAATGAGATTGATACTTAATTATAAGTGAATATTCCACCACATTTTTCTTCCCAAGATTATAGACAATCTCAAAGTAATATTACTAGAGGGATTCCAACTATAAAATTTGTATCATGTTCATATATCTCCCTTTAAATAAATACATGAGACTCATATGGGTTGAGTAAACAATAAAGTGCTCACCCAAATGATAGGGCATGCACATCCTCAGATCAACGAAAACGAGTGCTAAAACCAGTTCTTCATTGGGTATTTCTCATCATGGGGTCTCAAATGACTCAGCCCATATGTTATCACTAACTACCTATGCATCAAAAGACATTAGAGTCTAAATATATATGCATAACAATACACTACTAACTCCATTCCCTCCTCTAGTTTTCTAAAAAATAGGACCTCGAGTTATGCTTATGATCAAATCCATAAATAATATATAAAACTAAACTATTTAGGTAAATAAATGTGTATTCCACAAATGGCTCGTCAATGAGGCTGAAATAAGAGAGATTTATATAAAAAAAACTCTTGTAATTACATAATAAAAAATTTTACATCTCAGATCCTATAACATACAATCTGGTGGAACTTAAAATATAACTACATCAATATTCACTGGGTATATATGTAATCCATGTCCTAAAATAAAATTCCCATAAAATTGAACATCATGAATCTATTACTGCCACTTTGGGAGGGTGCCATAAATTTGGTTCTCACAAAGAATGTAAAAGACAATCCTAAAGATCATTTAATTCTCCTCCTATCTAATAGACAATATGATTATATCATCAATGAATATATAAAAAATCAGTCCAAGTGTTACTGGATGTTCAAGTGAATAAATTCCATAATCAAATTGGGTAATGTTTTCAAACCAAAATCATTCACAAAGAACTCATAGTGTCTATAGTGACATAATTATTCCTACTTCAGAATATAGAACTCACGAACCCTCCACTAATGGTAGTTGGACCTGCGATCAATCATTGAGGAACATCTCAGTCCTCAAAACTAATAAAAAGGATTCCAATAATTATTATGGGGTACTTTTTAATTGTTTCATAGTTTAGGTGATTGTAATTAAACAAATTATTCAATATCCCAATCACTGTTTTAATGCACAAAACTAAAGGTACCCAGGGGACACATCAGGACTAATAAAAACCATATATCAAATTTCCCCTACTTAAAATATCATCTATTGAAGAAAGATAAATTCCATACAAAACTAAATAGAAGATTTTTTTTATTCATAGGGTGGAATTTGTGGAAACAATTCATCTCCAGCCTCATAGGTAATTCGAGAATGTCTTTGGGGAGGATGTCAATATAATCCACCATAACTAAAATAATTCAGAAACCTAAAGAGCTTGTTGTGCCTATGGATAATAATTCTAACATATGGTAGATGGGTTATAGATTCCTAGATTAAAACCCCATTGTCAAATAAATGATATCTATCTTTCTCACAAAATATAATCTTGTACCATTTTTCGGATAGAAATAGACTCATCTGTAGTGACAATCAATCAAGGATTCGATAGAGGAAAACTAACCCTTACCAAAAATAAAAATATATGGTCCCATATTTCTTACTATGATGTTCCATGATAAAAAAATATTTACTAAGATATACATCACAATACTATTAGATAATTGATTATTCAAAATCATTCTTTATATTGACCTCAAGCCAAAACTATATGGATAAAGTCTCAATTGGGATATCTATCTCTTGTAGAAGGTGTAAGGAGATGTTGTAATGAATCACTCATGTGACTATTTGTATTGAATCAATAATAAAATAATATAGATCCTATTTGTAATCATCTCATCAGATACATGTTCTGAATCCTCTACCGCCTTTAGCTTCCTAAAACCCCGACCAGTAGCTACCTAAGCCTAGTGTGGGCCTCCTTGTAGTTGTGGTGGAAGAAGCACATAAAATAATCTAACAATATAATATTATCATATGGTATCCCCTCCTTTTCCTATTATAGATATTCATCCACATGGTCCACCCTAGTCATTTTGGGGATAAACATGATCATGGGACTATCATTGTTGTGGTGGTCCATCCTCTGTCTGTCGCCCCCCTTCATATTGTCATATTGAGGAATCATTTTCCAAGTGAACATTCCCATCACATTTATAGAATATCTTATTTATAGGCTTCCATATTACTCTATGTTGTCTGTGATCCATATGACCACATCCATTAATTTGATCAAGTGGAGATCTCATACACGACGACACTTTCGACCAGTTCTTGATAGCTACTATAAATGACTCATATCCATGATATCCGTAGCCAAATACTATTACAATGCATCCCATTTAATGTAATCCCACTATCACCAGTTCCCTCTCTATAACTATATTATAGGCGGGAATTCATATTGTTAACACACTAAGATGAATGTATCTATGGAAACTATACTAGAAATTCCATTGATTATCTATCATGAATAAGTTTGATGGAGTACATGTAAGTTCATTGAACCATGGGACATACATGGAAATTGTCATCCCTTGGTGTTGCATCTCCAAAACCTCTAGAATCTGAACTAATTATATCCATGAGAGTTATTACTCATCATGGAACAATTTCTTGAATTTATCCCATGAGAGTTCCGACTCTGTATTTGTTTACGTGACTAGACTCCACAAGCATCCAGATGCTCCACAAAAACATCAGTTAGCTAGAACAACCATATGACCACTTAGGCTTTTCTATATTTTGAAAACATTAATAAAAAAAATCATATAATCTTATACAGCTTGGGAATTGGGCTCACCATTAAACTGTAATAGCATTCAGCTTCAGAAGTCTTAATGTATACAAATCAATCAGGAATCCTCATCCTAATGTGATAGTATAATATTCTACATGAATGTTTGTGATTTTACAACATACCATCACATAAGAATGATATTTTTTGATGGACCCTATGTTAAGGCATAATCACTCATTGAATCTTCATCATGAAAATGAATCAGTAACCTGAATGACAGTCTTCGTGGAGGCATCCTACAAACTTAATCAACACATAATACCAATAGATAAGAATATATGTATATATATATATATATGCATCTATATCAATAAGGAATTTCAAATGACTTAGTCCTATATGACACATCTACCAATCTTCCTTACAAAAAATGTCTCGGTATACCGAGTCAGTAAGCAGGTATTTAGAGTCATCATCAAGTCATACGTTGTTCATTATGTCAAAAATGGCTTCCTTAGATTGAAAGAGACACTAGATAGACTTTGAACCCATTTAATAATGTTCTCCACCAACCCACATAATGGGTAACAAACTCCAAACACCTTCTTTAGGATGAACCACATATATAAACCAATATTTCATAACCTGAACCATTGGGGACTACCAGGCTGGAAGAATGCCAAGGCACAACTACCTCAAGTCTCCTTCCATAGGTCAGGGGATGCCAACAAGTGATGATATGAATTAAATAATATGGTAAGATATTAATTATTGTACCCAGATACACACACACACACACCCTAACATATCCATGAAGAATTTAAGAGGTATAAAAATAAAATACAATGACATCTAGAGTAAAATCCATACAACTGATAGCCTCTAGGGAATAAAAATGAGTATGATTACATAATGAAAAGGGTAATGGGGAAAAATATTCCCAATCAAAAAAGGTGTCTCATCATAAAAGTAACTAGACATGAATGAATACTGAGGGATACCTACACATGATCTTTAATGTCTGACCACTTTATATTGTCAAATACACTAGAGTATTCATATCTATACAGATGCCACCACTAATATATCTATCATCTATATAATAAAAGACAGGTGAGGAATATCCCATGTAAGGTTGACTATACACATACCCATTTGTTTTCAATGAACATTGAATAGGGTGAAGTAAGAGAATTGATAGAAGTAATAATTTAAACATAAAGGAAATATAGAAATAAAACCCCAAAAAAATGTTATATTATCATAAAAGAAAATCTTTTGAGAGAGAAAAGGAATCTCCATCTCAAATCTCCCAGCCTATTAAGATGATCCTTCCAATAGTTACAAAGTCCCATCATCAATTCCAAACATCTAATGTGATTTCCTAAATAAGTAAACATGTGGAGGAACGAAACCTCACCATTATGCCACACATTCAAGGTGGGAAATATCCATGTTGAGGACCCATGCCCTATTCTTTATTAATATATCACTCAGTAGATAGATAGAGGGCCCAAAACATATTCCCTGATGTGGGGACCAATTAATAGGTAGGGGACCCAAGGACGATTCCATCTGGTTTACCATTAAGTAGATAGAGGACATGTTCCCTAATCCGTTATGGGGGAAACACTCTATACATAGTAGACCCATGCCTGTTATATAAGGGATACCACTCATTAGGTCAAGTATCCATGCCCAAATATGATCGGGTTAACACTTATTAGATATATATATACAACCCAAACCATAGTCTGATAGGGGGTACCACTCATTAGAAAGAGGGGGTGCTGGCTTTCAACACTGGCCTCTCTATGGTGACACTTCCCAATAATGAATTTCATCGATCCCAACCCACCGATGTTTCAGGATAAAAAAACCTCACATCATATCTAAAAATACACTATGCAGTCCACCATCACATTCTACGAATAAGAACCTTAAGGATAGGCTACTCATGAGCTGAAATCTAAGTCAAAATGATGGAGTTACCAAATGAATATGGTTCATAAATAAGGACATTTCATGTAAGGGTGTCACACAATGTGGGATCTCACATGACCTCATGTCCATGTCCTTTATATAAATGGTTTTCTAGATATTTAGTAATACATGACATTAAATGGTACTAAATGGCATGTATCCAACTCCTTGGGCTGAGCCATATGATCTGGGTCGTGCCTCTACCCATTAACCTATGCATGTGTACTCCTAGAGTCCACGATCTCTCATACCTCCCATGGTACTAGATGTTTGTATGTGTAAAGTCCTTGAATTTCCATTTTAAATTGTTTTTAATTAAATTGAAATTTTACAAGTCCGCAAAAATTGACGGTGCTTGGTTTTGAGGCCTGGAGTGCCCTGAATGAATTTCTAAACTTTTTTTAGGGGTACACTCAATAAACGTGCGATTGGGTTTTTCTACCTTTTGAACTAGTGCATGGAATTGAAATATGAGGGCACCATTGAACTCGTATTGCCGGTATTCGCATAAAAAGACCTTCACCTCGACCAAAGTGGGTCGAGGGTGAAAGATAGATTTTTGTTTTTTCATGAAGGAAAAAAATAAAATAATTTGGTGTAAAATTTTATTCTTATTTTATTCTTGAAACCTACCATGTGTGGGTTTGAGGGGTGGGGACCGCCCCTGAATAAACCCCTAATTTGAATTACTAATGGTGGGGACCACCCGACCCCTCAAAATGGGGGAGAAACCTCTCAACTCCATCATTAATGAGGAGGAGCCTCTAGAAATTCCTCTACATTAATTTTTCCAACTTGTGTGTGTGTGCCAACTTAATTTCTTCTTATGTTAAATTATATTGGAGGATTACTTTCTTCGAATGAAGAATACCAACGAATAACTTCATCTCCGAATGAAGAATGCCGATGAAGAACTTCTAATCTGTATGAATAACGCCATCGAAGAACGTTCTTCAGAATCAAGCAAGAGGATGACAGATGAACCAAAAATCGAGGAAAACGCTGATGACACCAATGTCCATCTTTTCCCAACAATTCATCTTCTTCCTCGTGACCTCATCGACGTCATCAAACGAACTAGGTAGGGGTTTATTTCTATATGATTATCACTTCCCATGTACTCCCCTTATAAATCTATTATGGGATTGGGAATAGAGATTGATGAGGGTTTTTGGGATTAATGGCTTTTGAAATATCTTTTATACTCATTCTTGATTCATGATTACGTTGAGCCGCTTCCTACTGCTCTAATGCATATAGTGCGGGCTAGAAAAATAGGGCCCATCCTCTTCGTAATTCTTGTGATGTTATGTGGTGTTCTTTGCGATGGTGGAGGATGGAAACCAGAGTGGGTTTTTGGCACCGATGAGGCACGAGAATGGTAGTTGGAACCTCGGTCGTCCGTGGAGAAGGTGACGACACAACGGTGCCACCCCGTGGCCACTACTTCCCCACAACATCGCCGCCTGTGGCTTCTGCGCCACTTTGTATCTGAACCTCCCTACGGTAGGACCGACACTCCGCGACCGAACCCCTCGTGGACGAGCCGCTCCATGGACGAGCCGCCCCATGGCTTTACGACACCCCCCGCGTCCGATCCTCTATCGCGGAAACCTCCGCGGCCGAGCAACCCAGTGACCCCATGCGGCTCCCATGTCTTGCCGAACCACCCAGCATGGGTCGGTCCAAACCGAGCAGGCTAGGTCGCATAGTGGGCCGGGTTGGGCCAAGTTGGTCTGACCGGGTCGGACTGGACCCGGACCCACTTCACCCCATTTTACGCTCCCTTAGCCACAAATTTTGAAGCAAATGTCCTTTTGATGAACCATGAGTAGCGCTGGAAACCTTGGAGCGAGACGGTCCCTTTATTATACCCCACTAGAGTATTGGATATGTATGGGGTAGGGTTTGGTTGGATAGAGCACGAACCCAACCCGGCCCTTGGGACTAAAAAGGATAATAACACAAAGTTCTGGAATTCGATTGATGCACCGTTTGTTGCTTTTAGACCCCTATGATGTGGCAGTACTTTGAAATTATTCTTTTTGGGACTCCATGGTAGTTGGAGTATCTAGGAGTGTCTTAGAGAGTGGACTCTCTCGGAGATGAGAAAGCCTAGTGTGGGAACCCAGTAACTGGCTGTGTCAGTAAGACTGACTAGCGATCTTGTGTGGGTCATCTCCTATAGATTCTATTTGCTTTAACTCTTACTGATCTAGTGTGGTTCATATCCTAGCGATATTTTGTGGGTGAGCTCTTAGAGATCCAGTGTGGGTCAGCTCCCAGGGATCCTATGTGGGTCAGCTCCAAGTGTTCCTGTGTGGGTCTGCTCCTAGCGATCATGTGTGGCTCAGCTCCTAGAGTTCCTATGTGGGTCAGCTCCTAGAGTATCTTTGTGGGTCATTATAATAGCCTCTTAATGGAGTAAGATGATTTATTATCTATAACTAATAATCTCTACTACCGTACAAAAGTTATACCTGATGTGATCTAAGTTCGTACCTATGTGGTACTTTTCTTTGTGGTAATAACTTGGTGGTATTTGTGTATGGATTACCTGGGTGGTACATGCCTTTGTGGTTTTCCTTCTTTTGTGGAACATTTGAGCTTTGGGAATTTGGGTTGGAACATCTGTTTCCTCATGATTGAGATAGGTATACTTGATAACTATGGTATATGTAAGGGAATATTCCTAAATAGGATTGAATGTTGAAATCATTATTTATGGTTTTTTCATTGTGGATTTTTGATACCTTGAGGGTCTCAGTGTCCCTACTAAGTATCATTATACTAAACCCTACACGGTCTATTCCCGCACTTTGTTTTGTTTGGTGAGGATGACAGACAATGCTGACGGAGGACAAGAGTACTATGACTCGACGGGAGGTGGACCTTACGGCGTGTCGGTACACAAAGGAGATGGAAAAACATGGTGTGTATAGGAATAAATATGTACCTACCCTTCTATTATGAAACTCAAAGGATGATCCAGTAGCTATCTATATCATTCTTCACGTGTATCTTGTTTCAGTTGTACTTGTACCTTTACTGTGGGGCTTGTATACCGACCTCTTTTACATTCATCACTCTTTTTGTTATATAGTTTTCTTGAGTTCGTAACTTTTTGTGTGCTTTGATACATGAGTTTACAGGTTATAAAGACAATGCCTTCCCAATTTTAGGGAATATGCCTTTCGATGCTAGTCACCAGCCCATGGCCTATGGAAGGCGAGCATGGGATAGTCACGGCATGAGCCCCCGGGGACTTGTCATGATAAATTGGTATTAGGGGAGTCGGTTCTACCGAAGAACATAATTCTCTGATATTTGTTTTAATGAAAATAGTTTTATGTTTGTGAGTGTGGTTATCAGTTTACAGAATCTAGGGTTGGTGACGCGGCCGACGCATCCATACACCAGGATCATGACTTTTGATTTCCGAATCAGTGCATGAAAACACTGATTGTGTGTGTTTTTTCAAGAGTTCTCTTTGTGACCCCATTGAGTCAACTCACCAGGAATAACATATTGACCATAGCACACCTGTTTCTTTTCAGGATGCCCCCATGAAAACTGACGGCTAGGGTTTCGAGAGTAGGATGCCCTGATAGACCACCGAGCGACAATGTCTTGGTGCAAGGCCCTCTTCTAGTAGAGGGACCCGCGGAGGAACCAGTGGTACCATTACCCATTTTTCCACCTATTCCATGGGCCCCAGTAGCAGAAAGTGCATGCCACTTGAGAGCATTACAGGAGTTCCAGCGCCAGAGGCCAGCCAGGTTTATGGGAGAGATGGACCCACAGGCAGCTGAGAATTGGATGGAGGCTATAGTGAGAGTCTTCCGACTGGTAGGGACACCATCTCGTCTCACGGAGATTCTTTCTGCCATCATTCTATCGGCTGTAGTAGGCATATGGTGTATCATTATGCTCTGGGTTCATGATAAGGTGGCACTTCTCTAGGTAGACTTCGAGAGCCTGTTTCAAAAAAAATAAGTTTTTTCTAGCCACTCTTCACACAGTGCGTATATGGGAGCTTCTTCATCTGAAATAGTGAAACATTACTATAGCTCTGTATTCTGTAAGCTTTAATGACCACTGATGTTACTCCATGGATATGCTATGAGACCCATTCTTCAGGGCCCGGACCTTCGAGTAGTGGGTTAGTCGGGAAATCATGGCTTCGATGATCTCACTCGGCATCCCGATGCAGGAAGGGGTGTTAGAGAGAGCCCTCTTAGGGGAGATTTTTCTTTCAGAGCAGTCAACTGAAGCGAGACCCAACACCAGTCGTCACATAGCAGAGTCTTTTACAGATGGTAGTAGACAACTGATGTATAGGTCCAAAAGGATCAGACCTATATGTGGACGACCGTAAGATTCAGGGTCAATTGTATGAGGCACCTGAGGTAGAGAGTGTCACGCCAGGAGCGGGCACAGTTACACATGCGGTGGATAGGGACATAGGGGTCGTGACTATCCGAACTGTCATATGGATGATTTGAAGACGTTTGAAGGACCACCCAGGTAGAGTCAAAGATTCGACCGAGGAGGTCCACATG
This sequence comes from Viscum album, assembly GCA_963277665.1. Taxonomy (NCBI): domain Eukaryota; kingdom Viridiplantae; phylum Streptophyta; class Magnoliopsida; order Santalales; family Viscaceae; genus Viscum; species Viscum album. Next base: position 95,232,921 of record OY728163.1, read on the forward strand.
GAGTAGGTGAATGTGGATGAGGAGCTGGTTGGGCAACTGGTAGTGGGCGACAATTTGAGATGTTACCCCACCACCACAATGAGGTCCACCCCGACCACAAGGAGTAGGTGTATAAGGGAGAACTCAACTCCAGGCAGCTGAGGCCAATGATCATGACTCTCTACAGATGATAAGAGGTACAATATGTGTCTACATTACCTTAGCTTCAGTACTTTTAGACACAGGTACCAGTCATTCTATTATTGCCACTACCGTTGTTCGGAGCTCGGTGATTCTGAAGGAACCGTTGGCTCGATCTTTACGGCTAGATACTCCTACGGGAGCAGATTCGATGATTATGCACTAGTGCTGGTAGTGCGAGCATACTCTAGGAGTCGAGATCTTCGGCTGGGATCTCCAAGTAGTAGTGTCATGGACTTACGATGCCATATGGGGTATGGAATGGTTATCTATATTCAATGCTCAGATTGACAGTATTAGGCTCAATGTACGGTGTGACCATATGAATGTGACCAGATTTACCTTCACTGGAATGAAGGGATCCTTTTCATCACGGGATGGACTTACATCGATGAGAGTGCAGCCGATCACTCATCAGTTGGCTAGACTTACCCTCGGAGTAGTTTATGTGGAGTGTCCGAGCAATCCTGTAGTGGTGGAATAGTACATAGATGTCTTCCCAGATGAGCTTCTGGGTCTACCTCCTCATAGAGAGGTGTACTTTTACATTGAATTGTACCCCATTATGGCACCGATATCTACACTAGCATATCGGATGTCCCCCGTAGAGCTTCTTGAGATGTGGTTTCAACTAGATAACTTGCACAAGAAGATATTCATTCTTCCCAAAGATTCACCTTGGGTAGCCCAGATTATATTCGCCAAGAAGGCAGATGGGAACGTGAGTCATTGTGTTGAATATCAGCACCAAAAATCAGGTACTCGTGAAGAACAAGTACCCACTTCTGAGGATTGACGGCCTATTTGATTAGCTGAAGGGAGCACGATGGTTCTCGAAGATATACCTTAGATCAGGCTATCACCGGCTCATAGTATGAGATGAGGGTGTGTATAAGATGATGTTCAGATGTCGGTACATCCATTATGAGTTCTTGGTGATCCCATACGGTGTAACCAACACTCCAGTTGTGTTCATGGGACTCATGAACATGATCTTTCAGCCATAAATTTTTTTCTTTGTAGAAGTCTTCATCGATGACATTCTAATCTACTCGGCTACTGAGGAGGATCATGCCTATCATTTGCAGGTAGTACTGGACACACTCCTAGAGCCCCAAAATTATGGTAAGGTCTCCAAGTACTAGTTCTAGATTAGAGAAGTTCACTTTCTAGGACATACCATATCAAAGGATAGAGTTTCAGTGGATCCAGTAAAGATTGAGGCGGTACTTGCTTTGGAGCAACCCAGGAGGGTGACAGAGGTATGTAGTTTCTTGGTTTTTTCCAGATACTACTGGATATTTGTGCCAGATTTCTCTAGATTTAATCCATTATATTCAGTATTCACTAAGAAGGAGAAACCCTTCGTGTGGTCGAATATATTCTTGAAGTGTTTTCAAGAGATGATACATAGGCTGACTAGAGCCCTCATCTTGAGGCTTCTAGAGGTGAGAGTAGGGTATGTAGTCCACTGAAACACATCGAGGACCAGGCTAGGATGTGTCCGGATGTAGGAGTGAGTTGTGATCACATATGGTTCTTGACAGCTGAGTCAACATGAGCAGAACTACGCAACACATGACCTAGAGTAAGCAGTAGTAATCTTCCCCTTGAAGATGTGGCGACATTACATGATGGGATATTGTTATACAGTGTACCCTGATGACTAGAGTCTCAAGTGTATCTTCTCTTAGAAATACCTAAACCTGAGAGAGTGATGTTGGATTGAGTTCCTCCAGGTCTATGACATCGAGAAAGTCTATACTCCTTGGAAGGGGAATGTTGTAGAAGATGCACTCAGTAGGTTGTCTTGTATAAAACTGCAAGGCGAGGAGACGTGGTAGCTGGCAGCTTTAAATATATCCAATATGGATAGAGATGGAGCATCATTTCATCAGTCAGTTACAGTCAATCCCCAACTTCTTTAGCAAGTCGGGGAGGCACAGCGTGGGGATGCTGACTTCGAGATGCGACGTGCTCAGATATCTACAAGATAGACACATGATGAATTTTATGACGGTGGGGAGCATGTAATCCTCTTTAGAGGATGTACCATGGTTCTAGTGTCTCTACAAAAGTATGTGTTCAGAGAGTTCGACAAATCCCCTCAAATGGTACATCCAGGAGTGGTGATGATGTACTAGTATCTCTGACAACAACACTGGTGGATGGGAATGAAGAAAGTAGTAGCCTAGTTTGTCTCTCGATGTCTCACTTTTCGGTAAGTGAAGGTAGAGAATCAGGTACCAGCAGGCTGGGTTTAACCTTTAGCGGTCCCAGAGTTGAAGTGGGATGGGATATCCATGGACTTCATGAAAGGAAATCCATGTACATACAGGGGTCATGAATTGATTTGGGTGATCGTCGACCGACTCACCAAGGAAGCCCACTTCCTACCGATCAGAGAGAAGGTATCAATATAGAGCATAAGACGCCTCTATCTGAAGGATATTGTGTGGCTACATTGAGTACCCTTGATGATTTTCTCTGATCATGATGCACTTTTTACTTCCCGGATATGGAAGGGGTTTCAAGAGGCTTTTGGGACGTAGCTTCGTTTGAGCACCGCATTCCATCCTCAGATGGATGGTCAGAGTGAGCGGACCATTCAGACCCTTGAGGACATGATATGTTCTTGTATCCTCAATTATCGTCTATGCTGGGAGGATAACATGTCGTTTGTGGAGTTTGTATACAACAACAGTTATCACTCCACCATTGGGATGGAACCTTTCGAGGCCTTGTATGGGCGACCTTGCTAATCACCTTTATGCTGGACTGACTCAGGAGAGTCAGCACTAGTGGGAACAGAGCTGGTATGGGCTACCACTAAGGAGGTGTATATCAACCAAGAGAAGATGAAGATTTCCTAGAGAGTGCATAAGTCTTATGATGACTAGTGACAGAGACCTCTGGAGTTTGAGGATGGAGACCATGTCTTTATACAGGTCTCACCTCGATGAGTATTGTGGATATTTGGATGAGGTGGAAAGTTATCTTTGAGGTTCATTAGACCTTTTCACGTCCTCAGTAGAGTTGGAAAGGTGGATTACCGCTTAGCTCTTCATCCTCAGTTGCAGCGGGTGCATGACGTCTTCGACATATACCATTTGAGGAGATACGTGCATGACCCTTCTCACATCATCGACCATGGAGAGATGGACGTCGATGAAGGGGTGAATTTTATGGAGGTTAAATATGAGATTGACAATTGATAGGATCAGGTGCTTTGTGGATAGTCGATGACTCTGGTGCAAGTTTGTTTGCAGCACGGGAACCTCTAGAAGAGAACATGGGAGCGGGAGGCTAAGATTCTTGCCCAGTAACCCCACTTGCTTTTCTAGGGTTGAGTTATGGCTTACAGGAATGAAAATCCCTAAGGTGGGGAAAATTTAAAGTCCCTGAATTTCCATGTAATGTACATTAATTAAATGGGAATTTTACGAGTCTGAGAAAATTGACGGCATGTGATTCAGAGAACAGAGTGGCCAGAATGAATTTTTAAACTTTTTTATGGGTACATTCGGGAAATACGCGAGATGCTTATTCCTACTTTTGAACTAGTTCTCAGAATAGAAATTTGAGGACACCATTGAACTCCCAGTGCCAGTATTCACTTAGGGAGACATTCACCATGACCACAGTGGGTCGAGAGTGAAAGATATTTTTTGGGTTTTTTCATGAAATAATAAAATAAAATAAAATGGTGTAACATTTTATTTTCATTTTATACATGAAACCTCCCAATTGTGGGTTATGGTGGTGGGGACCACCCATGCATAAACCCCCAATTTGAATTCGTAAAGGAGGGTACCAAGAGACATATCTTAATAGGGGATTAACCTCTCAACTTCCTTTTTAATGAGGTGGATCCTCTTGAACAACCTATATATTAATTTTTCCAAAATGTGTGTGTGTGCCAACTTAATATCTTCTTAAGTTAAATTATATTGGCACCACTTTTCCTTTGGGTTGGAAAATGAGTGATCTCTTTTAGTATTACTTTATTCTAACGAATAACACCAATGAAGAACTTCTTCTCCGAATGAAGAAGGCCAACAATGAAATTCTTCTCTGAATGAAGAATGACATCAAAGACTTTTCTTCAGAATCAAGCAAGAAGATGAAGCATGAACCGACAATCGAATAAAACGCCGACGATATCGACATTCGTCTTTTCCTAACGATTTTCCTTCTTTCTCTCGACCTCATAGACATCATCAAGTGAATGAGGTAGGGGGTTTTTTCTATATGATTATCACATCCCATGTACTCCACTTTTAATTGTTTTACAGGATTTGGAATAATGATTGACGAGGGTTGTGGGGATTGATGTTTTCTTTAAATATCTTCCATTTTTATCGTCAATTCATGATTATGTTGATCCAATTTATACCGCTATACTGCAAAGAGTGAAGGCGAAACAAACATGGCCCATCCTCTCTGAAATTATTATAATGATATGTGGTGTTCTTTACGATGGAGAAAGATGGCAATCAGAATGGGTTTTTGGGACTGATGAGGCATGAGAGTGGTGGCTAACACCTCTGTCGGTTGTGAAGAAGGCAACATCACCACCCCGCGGCCTCAGTGCCCTGCGGGATCGCCGCCTGTGGCCTCTATGCCGCTCCGTGGAAGAACTACCCCGTAGTCAAGCCACTACCCCATGGTCTGTCTCCCGCTCCATGACCATACCCTCGAGGCCGAGCCACCGCACTGCGCTGGGGCCGTCTCTCTGGCCGAACCCCCGCGGCCGAGTCACTTTCCCGCGGTTGGGACCCCGTCTGTGCCCGAAACGCCCCCGACCGAGCCGCTGCACCACGGTTCAGCCACCACCCTACGGCTGAGCTGCCGCTCCATGGATGAGATGCCCCATGGCCTCACGGCATGCCCCACGGCCTATCCGCCCTTGCAGAAACCTCCCCGGTCGAGCCGCCCCATGGCCCCCCACAGCGCCTCATGCCCCCCCATGGCCGTCGTGGCCTACTGGACTGCCCAGTGTGGGTCGAGCCAGACCCAGTAGGCTAGGCTTCCCAGCATGCCAGCCCAGACCCAGGGAGTCGGGATGCATTGACCCAGTTAGGGTCGGGCCGGGTGGGTCTGTCTAGGTCGGACCAGACCCGGACCCACTTCATGCAACTTTATGCTCTCTTGGCCATAATTTTGGAACCAGAAATCTGTTTGACGAACCGTCAGTGGCGTTGGAAATCATAGATAGAGATGCTCCCTTTGGAATACCCCATTGGTGCTTTCGATAAGGATGGGGTATATTCGGGTTGGATCGAGCACAAATCCAACCAGGCCCTCGGGACTAAAAGGCTAATAACTCGCAGACCGTGCATCCAATTGACACAATGTTTGTTGTTTTGAGATCCCTATGATGTGGCGTTCCATTGAGATTTCTTAATTATTGAACTTCATAGATATTGGAGTATCGAACAGTGGATTGGGGAGTGGAATCTCTCAGAGATGAGCAAGACATGTTTGAGAACCCTGTAGCTAGCTGTGTCGAGAATACTGACTAGCGACCCGCTATGGGTCAGTTCTTAGCGATCCTGTGTGGGTCAGCTCCTAGCAATCATGTCTGTTCACCTCTTAGTGATACTCTATGGGTCAGCTCCTAGAGATCCGGTGTTGGTTATCTCTTAGAGATCCTATGTGGGACTGCACCTAGAGATTCTGTGTGGTTCAACAGTAGATCCTCTTATCAGAGTTAGATGATTTAGTAGCTATAACTAATCATCTCTACTATCATACATAAGTTATACTTGCTATTAGCTAAGTTCATAACCGTGTTTTACTTTCCATTGTGGTAATAACTTGGTGGTATTCTTCTATATGGAATACATGTGTGGTGTTTGCCTTTGTGGTTTTTCTTCCTTTGTCGAACAATTGAGCTTTGGGATTTTGGGTTGGACCCTGTGTTTCCTCATGATTGATATAGGTATACTTGATAAAATATGTATATGTATGGGAATATAACTAAGTAGGTTTGATAGTAGACTTCATGCTTTATGGTTTTTCATTTGTGGATTTGTGTGACCTTGAGGGTCTCGGGGTCCCTACTGAGTATCCTTATACTCACCCCTGCATAGGCTACACCCACACATCATTCTGTTTGGTGCAGACAACAAACAATGCTGACTGAGGAAGAGAGTACCCGGACTAGACAGTAGCTAGAGGTGGACAATATAGTGTTTCGGTACGCAAAGGATAAAAGCGAATGAGGAGTGCTGAGGAGGCGATATATACCTACCCTTTAGGTAGAAACCTCATCGGAAGATCCAGTAGTTGTCTTTCTCATTCTTCATTTGTAGTGTATTTCAGTTGTACTTGTACCTTTACTATTTTTCTTGTTTCTTGTCCCCTTTTACTTTCAGAACTCTTTTTGTTATGTAGTTTTCTTGTGTTCTTATGTTTTTGTCTGCTTGGTTATGTGAGTTTATAGGTTTTAAAGCCAATTACTTCCTAGTTTTAGGGAATAAACCTTTTTTTGCTAGTCTCCATCCCCTGGTCTATAGAAGGCAGGCTTTGGGTAGTCACTACACTGGCCCCGGGGGACGAGTCGTGAAAGTATTTGGAAAATGGAATATCTTCTTTAGGAATCATCACATAACATGTGGCCTACCTGCATGACATGTGATCCTTATAATTTTATGAAAACCCTTTCCATTTTAGCTGGAGGACTACACGGTTTTTGACCATCATAATACAAGTCGTGTATTAGGGTTTTTTGTAGAATGCCAGGTTCTCCATGTAGCTTACACATATGAGTCTCCTTCCACAAAATATTTATGTTGACCACATGAAATCTACTAAAAATGAAGGAATGATTAATGGAAATAATTTTTTGGGATTTGGTGTCTCGAAATCCAGAATCCAAAATGCATATACGAGGCTATCACACCTCCCACACACTTCCCTTTATCATCACCACATCAGATCCCAAATCAATGGAATTTTACCAATGTTTCATTCTAATATATCATAATATAAACAATCAGTTCATTCCACGCAAATCATATATGATCCTTGGTGTTTTATCACACTTCAGTTCTCCAGAAAATGTTAACTTACGACCTCATAGGCCAATTGGGTAGAACACAATGAATGATTGGAAGAAATGTACCCTAAATAAGGTGATACAAAACACTATCCATGTGTTCTAGGAAAGTATTTCAATGTGGAAAAGATAGGTTGAGATCATAAACTAATTAAAGATAAATAATTATTTAAAAATTTATTCACCAATAGGGCTCATGAGAAGGGTGAGAAAACACAGAATCAAAATAAGATTATAATCCATGTTTCAAATAATTAATAAAAATGGCCCTAAAACCACAATGGACAAGAATATATTTATGATTTAATAAATCATTGGTGAATAAATTCTCCACTAATGATGGTTAAGATCTTATGTCTTTAAATCCACCTTGATCTAGCTATCTTTCATCATCTGACTCTGGTTAAAAAATTAAGAAATGTTTTAATATCTTCTCTATGATACTGGGGTTCTATGGTGAAAATCCTAGAATTTAAATAATATGATATTTAATGGTGTAAATAATGAGTGGGTATTAAATGAATTAAATTATTTAATAAATTAATTAATCCACTTAATGTATCATTCAATGGAAACCTCATCTCAACTTCCAGCGCTGACCAACAATAGGTCATGACTAGGGTAAACCCCCATTCCTAATTCGACAGTTTTATAAAATTTTTGATATAGGGATTCATTCATTAGATATTTCCTTATTTTGTAAAAACTATTCACATATGATATAAAATATATTTACTATTTTTATAATATTATTTTCAGCCTCATCGGGCCTCTAAATCGTATATCGTCTAAATGCATGGCCTTCAAAATATGTCAAAATATATTTCAATGTATTAAAATGTAAAATAATTAGTTTCTACAATAACGATAACAATTTTAAAAAAATTTGATTAGATGAAGGAGGATAATCGATTATTTAAGAATTTGTCAACCTTCTACGAGAGTATGAGATTTTACCTCAACTCACTCAAACATATACACCATAGTGGAATAGTTTTAGTAAAAGGAGATCTCATATCATATTTGACAAGGTTCTTTCAATGATGAGTCATTCATGTCTTCTATTATCCATTCTAAGTTATGCATTATAGAAAACATTGTATCTACTTTATCTAGTACCAACCAATGTTGAAAATTGTATCCACTCATGTTATGGAGTGGAAAGAAATCTACTTTTTCACATGTTCATGTATGTGGTTGGAAGGAGTTTCTTAATTCTATATCATGGGAAAAAATCGAACCCTGAAGAACCAAGTGTATTTTTATAGTTTATCCCAAGTAATCTAAGGGATAATACCTATAGAACCCTTCATATGAGAATGTTATTTTTGAAGACAAGCTATGTCACTTGAGAAGGAGTACATCATCAAAGTGTATATTGTAAGAATGATTAAACATGATAATGTGTGTGTTGAAGATACATAAGGGTCATTATTTTAATCGAACCCACATGTGCACATGGAAGATATTATCCACATGGTATAAATATTTCCAAGAAGATTTGTCCCCAAACAAAAGTGGAATGATAAATAAATGAGTAAGGTCCCATAAAATTATAAAATTGGATATATTATGTATGAATTGTTATAAATGGTTATTCATGTTTCCTATCATTTGAACATGGTTGGTAGGTATCTAGAAGATCTAAGTGAAATGATATGGAATATGTTCCATACTATAATTATTTATTTGAGGTGAAATAAGGATATATTCCTGTTATATGAATGATATGAAGACATAGTCATCAGGAGTTATACATATTCTTTATTTTAGACTGTTAATTATGACCAAAAGACATAATATATATATATATATATATCAAAAGACGAGATTTATGATGGAAGAGTTCAAAGTATAAATAATATTTTGATTCTATAGTGGAATTCGAGTGTAATGTAGCTTCTAATGTATCCACTGAAGCAGTATGTATTCAAAATAATTTCCATGTTCTTGATATTGAGATTAATATTAAAGATCCTAGCATAGTTTTGTATGATAACAATATATTGTTAAATGTAACTAAAAACCCATTTTCACCCCAATGGACCAATCTCAAAAATCATAAGATTCTTCTCTTGATGGGTTTTTATTAATGAGGTGATGTTTCAAGGATAAAAGTATCCAAGGGAAAAAACGTGGCAAACCCCTTAACTAAGGGTTTATATAATCAGAATAATGAATATTATGTGAGATCTACTAAAATAAAATATATTTTCCACCCAAAATAGTTATTGTGGGAATATGTTGGAGTTGGTTCCCCTGAATAAACATTTTTTAAATTATTACATGTTTTATTAATTAAAGAAGTTCAATAATCACATATTTACTATTATTCTACAAGATATTTTTATGTGATAATTTACGTAGAATATTTTTCCCACTGAATTTTCAATGAAGTTCCAGGATATTATAAGAAACTAAAGCTGACATGATAGTACACTTGAATAGATTTTAGTTACTATATGATATTTTATAAGGAGAAAATATGATATAGGATATTAGGGATATGACTCTTATAAGATATTGAGAGTACTTATCATATTTTCTCTCTTGGTAGTCTACAAGATACAAGGTTAATAAAACAAACATGATAATAGGAAATCAACATTTCCTTGTTTTATTATATATTCCATCCATAGACGTCTGTATTGATACATGGAAATCAAGATTATCATTAAGGATATCACCATTCTATTTCTTTAATGTATAGGTGAAAACCCTAGAAACATAACTTTCCCATGAATTAGGATACGTTGGGAGCATTATGAGTGATATAACCCTAATGGGAAATATGAGAAAGGATTCGTCCTTTCATTTCTATAATGGATGTCGATATCTCAGGCCCATTTATGGAATAGAACTTCCTGTATAAATCTATTACCCGAGTGTTTAGTTGGTGAGTTTTATTCTGGACACATAAGGAAATAAAAATAAAGTATATAGGATGATGAAACAAAAATGAAACCAAATATATTAGATACATACTAAAAAGGGTTCATATTACGATGAAATTTTTTATAATAGATTCAACATTATTGAGGTGTTAAGTTATTTCCCTATGGAGTCACTATCTTATTGCTAGACTGTAATCTTGAACTTTATGAATTTATTCATAATGCCAAAAAAAAATAGGCCCAGAGGGACACACACATTTTCTATCCATAATCTCATTTAAATTCGCGTAATGAATTTCATAAGTATGATTAAATAATTATTATTAAGGTTGTGTTTAATACCATAAATTTAAAACATTTTATGTGAAATAATAAATGAATTTAAATAAAAAATAAAAAATAAAGGTTTATGGGTTCGAAAAATATAATATTTTTTATATTTATCATATAAATAACATATTGAAATTTATTTAATTAAATAATAATTGTTTGAAGATTGATATTTTTTAATATGGAAAGTATGAATAGCTTAATTCTATGATAACAAATAATTTCTATTTATTTATATTCTTAATTTGTACCACATGTCATGTGATTAATAATAATATTTATGGAGATGGTGTAAATACCCAAAATTATATCAATGGAAGTTCCCTTATAATAATTTTTCAATATATTTTAAATAATGTAGTCAAATATAGAACGGAATACAAAATTTATAAATAAATAATGAATGGAATAAGAGGCATTTCTAGAAGTTAAGGAACCAATACCAATTAAATTATCAATAGAACATTCAAATAGTAATATGAACCTTATGAATAGTGAACTATCTAATATAATAGTGACCTCCACCATGAAATTATAAATAAAATTTAGGCATATTATAAATGGTAATATGATATAATCATGTCACTGTATATGTAAATAAATTTTTTAGAAATTATTAATTATGTGTTGATATTTTAATAATACCTAAATATTTATATTCAAATTTATAATTAATAAAAATATTTTAAAAAAATATTTTTTGAAAATATATTCATAAATAAATATTTCATTTTTATTTTTTAATGATTATATGAGAATTTTATTATTCCTTAATTACTTTTTCAAAGTGTTATAAAATCACTGATAATTTTAAAATCAGTATTTTCCATGTTAAATAATATTTTAATTTAAAATTAAATTTCTCATATTTGGAAAACTATTTTCATAAAATAGAGTTAATGTTTGGATTATACATATAGAAAACTAGGTAGGTTTATTTTTTTGGATTTTTTTTAAATACATAATTGTTTTGGTGAATAGTGGAATACAATAATTTACGATATAATCTAAATACAGAACTTCTATAGACATTGATGATGTATGGATGATGAAATCCCACAATATCGAACAAGACTTAATTATTTTAATATATTAATTGATAATTCAAAATCTATTCATTGTCATGAGGTAAAATAATAAAATGATAAATAAAATAATGAGAAAAAATCCCTCTCCTCCACTATAAATACAACCCCTCACCGCCCCTTCTCCTCACAACGTTAAATATTTGAGACCTATAATAATTCACCCCAATATGAATCTAATGCATCCCCCATATATAGGATCCATTGGTCTAAAAATATGTCCAAACCTCTTTCTCTTTAAAGGTTCTCACTGAGATGAAATTCAAGAGGTAAAATCAGCTTTCATTTTCTCTTAATTTATTTTCAATTTCTTTTATATTATTTTTCCCTTCTAACCGTCCATTATATAAGTGGCATGAAAATTTTAGAATCTTATATATACTTTAATTTTATCATGTTAATGGAATAATCTATCCTCATTTCTATTCCACTCTCATTTTTTTCTAATAATGAAAACATCGTTCTGATGTGTTAATTTTTTTCATTCAAAGAAAATGATATTTTCAATTTACATTAACTCCTTAAATAATTATCACAATTTCTTTAATGATATAACATTTTATAATATAATAATTAAATACTATTTATTTTTCTGTAACCATTTTATATATAATAATAATTAATAAAACAAAACATGTTTGGGATGATCGAAAAACTCCCAAATTAATCAAAACGACTGTCACTAACTTCTTATATAATGATTCATACTCATCAAAAACTAAAAAATGAAATATATAAGACATTAATATTCTATATGATCATTAAAAACATATAAATTCAATTTTTACAACCGTTTTATATTTACATGATTTTCCATTCATGGATAAAAGTTAACCGATCATGAAAACCAAGGAAATCAACACACCCAAAAGATAACATTGAATCCAATTACACATCAGAAAGACCATAAATGAATTCAATAAAATTATAATAAATTAAATAAATGTATATAAATTTCAGAATTAATTAATTAATTAACTAATTTTATTATCCAGTATATTAAGATCAAGTACAAAACTGTTATAGATATAAAGTTACAGATTAATTCGGAACCTCCATTTTCCATTGTCTTATGATTTATGTCTATTTAACTTAATATAACTCTTATTTATTTTTTATACATATGATAAATTATATTTATATGTTCTTATATCCTGATTCTAAATCATGTCATCCTTATTTTAGGTATATTCAGGTTTAAAAAGGATCCCTTCTCAATTATTCATCATAAGCAACCCCAATTCAAGGGTATATCCTTATTTCTTTAGAATTTTTATGTATAATATATAATATTTTTAAAGCCATAATTATAATTATAAAGTCACTAATTTTATCATGAAAATGAATCTTGGTTCATTTATCATGTATATATTGAACTTTTTCTTTTCCTCTTTTAAATACTCTTTAATGTTTTCCTTATATCCACACTAAAAGGATTTATTTACAATGTCTCAAAACACTTTTTTACATGTTTCATCTTAATTTTGACATCACTTAACATGATCTATTCCTTTATCCGTGTATTAATTTCCACATCTATTTTATATCCATTGTTCATGGACACCATTATGATATTCCATTTTGAAATTCCTTTTGACATGGTTGTGAAACCCACTTATTTCCATGTGTAACCCTTATATTTATGATTGATTCACTATGTATGATTATTTAGGTTTCACACATATTCATGAAAATGTTATGATCATTGTTCTTAGATAGTGCTCCAATTCATTAGTTAATGTTGAATTTCAGGAGACATCATGTGCCATAGTATTGGTGGTTAGCCTTGACTTCTGCTCCATATGCAACAAACGTGGTTGTAATCCATGAATCATGATCCTCCATGTGATATGAGCCTAGAATCATGAGTATGTCATGTTTTATGTTAATACCACATTACTAAAATTACAAGACAATATGAACCCATGTTCTACATATTATGCTTCTATACATTTATTAACATTCAAAACATTATTATTTTATAATTTCATTTACTATAACCCATGTACTATATTTTATTATTATTTTTATAACCATACCAGGTGTTTTAGATCACAAATTGGTCATGTATTCCCCATTATATCTGATGAATATGTAAGGGCTTAATGGGTATTTGGAACTCATTTTGAGTATTAATTAATTTTTTTGTCTCATTATTTCTTATTATGTATCTAATAATCCAATCAAATTATACATTATGATCCATGGTTGTATTTGATGGTTAATTATGCTTGAAATCATGAAATAATATGTGTAAAATTTTAGGGTGAATATAGTTGGAATATGAGTCAAGGTCTTGTTATATTTGTAGATAAGGACTATAATAATTTATTAAGAATCCTAAGGATTATTCTATCACCATGGATAACCAAAGATGAATCATAGGTTATAAAAAGGTAGGATAAAATTTTAATTTTGAAGTTTATTCTTATATATTTATTGTTTTATTTTTATATTCTTATTATATAGTACCCATGAAACCTAATTGTAAATTATTTTTCTTAGTTAATGCCATGAAATAAAAGAACTAGTTCCACCAATCTATGTGATAAGAAATATAACAATTTCCCTAATGATATTCAAAATATTCTAGGAATATGTTCTTAAAAATTAATCATAGTACTTTCCCAACTAGGACATGTTATGAATAATAACATGAATCACGAGGAACTTCCTCCTTCTCCTAATAATAATCATGTTTCAGTCAAGTAATTTATGCAAAAATGGAATCCCATGTTTAGTGGATCATCTAATCCTATCCCCATGGAATAGTTGTTTAACTCCATTAAAATGATATTATTTTCTGCCAGTTATTAGAAGAATAGAATGTTGTGCTGGTGGTAAATTATTTTGCTGGAGAAGCTGATTATCCATGGACAATGATAATAAAAAAACTACAAGGATGAAATTGATTCCATGGAATGAGAATATTTTAAGAAAATATTTTTCAATAAAAGTTTTCCCCAAACCCTCCAACATAATATAGAGATAGAGTTTCTTAGTATGATGAAAAATGATGATGTGTTTATTTGGGTGTATACAGAAAAATTCAAAAAACAAAAACGATATACCTCCAACATTTTCATGAACACCAAAAGTATGGTAGTATTGATTTTTTTAGCGTAAAAACACTGATTCTATGAAAAGTGCCTTTGATATGTGTCATAAAATGTTAGTAGGATATTTCATATTGTGGTATAATGGTTTAAATATGTAATATAAACTCTTAGGGTTCTCATGGGCACAGTGATAAAAAGAGAAAAATAGTTTTTAATATTAGGTGAAAAAACAGATAAATATTATTATGGAAATAAATCCCAATAATCAAGGATTCATAATTTTGCGATGAATCATCATGTGAACTATCTAAATGAAACTACAAAATTTCTATAATGTGGGAGAATAAGAAATCTAGAAAATAACTACTAAAGAGATATATAGAATCCCACTAATATTGAATAAGAATGAAATGTTCAGATAAACATTCATCATGTAGTGAAGTGTTTCAACAACCTGGAACATGGTTATTATGTGAATCATTTCCGTAAGCCAAGGGTTGTTGGAGGAAATCACAACAACAATATCCACAGAAGCTAGTAAGGGAATAATATATCAATAATGTTGAGTTGGATCCCAAAAATTATGTGGTGATTGGTATGCTAGTTATTCATTCAAAAATAGTGCACATACTATTAGATTCTTCTTCTAACATTATTTAATATCATGCATGTTATAGAGAACTATTCAAACTCCCCCTCAAAATTTAGACGTTCAGTAATATATGATAACATGAAATGGGTTTATAATTTCATCCAAAGTATATAAATCCTCCTCGGTTAATTTTTGTGGACTGAACATCCCAAAAAATCTTGTTTTACTTCCTTTGATGGATTTTGATGCTATATTGGGAATGGATTGACTACCATTATAAAAATCTAACATTCACTATTGGGAAAGGGTGGTCACTCTTCACATCCCAAAGAATCCTCTAATTATATACAAGTGTAAGGAGGAATAATAATCTCATTCAAAATCAGTATCTCAATTTTTTATATTTTCTATATAATATAGGCATATATAGCTCAAATGACTGAGATAAAGGAGGGAATCATGCTTGAAGTCATTGGAATTATGAGGGACTACAGTGATATGTTCCTCAAAGTGTTGTCTCGTTTTCTTTCTAAATGATAAGTTATATTCCAAACTGAATAATTTCTTGAGTATATACATATATCAAAGAAACCTTATGAAATGTCCACCATAGAGTTTGAAGAACTAATGAAGCAGTTACAAGAGAATTTAGAAAACATTTAATATGCCTGAGTCCATAACAATGGGGTGCACCAGTACTCTTTTTCAAAATGAAGGATTGATTAATAATCATCTACATTAACTATCATGATCTCAACAAAACCACGATAAATAAAAAATTTTCCACTCAATGGATAGATGACTTGTTTGATCAACTACGTGGGGCCTTGTATTCTCCTATGGTGGTCATATTTTAGGATATCACCTATTAATGGTATGGAATGATGATATTCCCAATAATTCCTTTAGAACATGGTATGGAAACTATGAGTTCATAGTTATTTCCTTCACACTCACAAATGCTCCAACAATCATAATTGACTTAATCAATAGTGTTTTTATAAATTTCCTCAAATTTTTTGGAAGTCTTGATTGATGATATTTAGATATACTCTATTATCAAGGATGAATAGAAAAAGAATTTGAATGCTATGGTAATGAAATTTTAAGGGGAAAAAATATATGCAATGTATAGTAAATGGGAGTTGTCGATGGAGGACGTATCATTCTTACGGCTTGTAATCGGCCAAAATGGATATTTTTGGACTATTTATGGAAAATGTAATAGAATAGTCGACCAAAACTACATATGTAATGGAGATCCATAATTTCCAGGGTATAAATGGGTATTGCCAATGATTTTTGAGGAAAATATTAGGATTGTAAAAATCATTATCCAAGATGGATTAGATGGGAGTGAAATTTTTCTGGACTATTTAATAAGAAGACTAATTCAAAGAGTTGAAAAATAAACTTCTCACCATTCCGGTAATAATTTTACTAATAAGTGGAGAAAATCTTGTGTTATATAGTGACACTTTAAATATTTAATTAGGTTGTGTAATGATGGAAAATGATAAAGTGATATCCAACACATCAAGGCAGTTAAAAATACAAGAGATACGTTATCCAGTACATGATTTTGTGTTGGTGGCTATGATATTTTCTTTGAAAATCTAGCAACATTGTAAATATGGGGTTTAGTGTTTGATATATAATAATCATAAGAGAATCAAATATATATTCACATAGAATGATATTAATATGCACCATAAATGACGGTTGGAATTCGTCATGGTTTATGAATATTAAATTCACCACTATAATGGTAAAACAAATAAGGTGGAGGATTCTCTATGTAAAAGTGATCATGCATCGTTATCAATAATGATAATTGTGAAGGATCCAGTCTTCATAGACGTGAATGGGATGGTAATGGAAATATATAATGAAGGAAAATCACTAATACTTTCTAAAATGACTGCTCAAGCATACCTCTTACATTAAATAACATATGGTCAAAGAAAAGAAATGGAAATTAAGGAAAAGGTGAAATATATCATGATTTGGAAATCCTCAGAGTTTTAAGTGGATGAGGATTGAGTCATGATATTTGGATCATGACTATGTGTACCATATAATCTAGAGACAAAGAAATATATTTTGAATGTTGCACATACTTGAAACTTCACTATACACCCGGGGGAACAAAGATGTATCGAGATCCACAAGAGAACTATTGGTTAGAAAATATGAAGAAATAAATCTCTGATTTTACATTGAAGTGACTGGTATGTTAGAAACTGAATGATGAATGGAAAATATTGAAGGATATGATGAAAATATTACCAAAATAAACATGTAATTGGGAAAATATCACTGTGGAATTTGTCACCAGACATCCAGAGAAATCTAGAGGAAAAAAATTCTCTATGGGTTTTTTTGGTTTTTCTCATAAAGGATGTACACATTGTCACAATTCTAGAGGACTACTCACTAGATCAACATACATAGATTTTCATTAGATAAGTGGTATGGTTTTATGATATTCCACTATCAATAATGAATGATCAAGATGTGATATTTAACATATTGTTGGGGAAAATCCTCGATTAGTCTCTAAACATAGAGAAAATCATTAGTAAGTCTTGTCATCCTCAAAATAATGGAAATTTTTAAAAGAAAATTCTGAAACTAGGAGACAGGTCGAGATTATGTTTTATGGACATCAAAGGATGATGAGACTGACATATTCCTCTGGATTAATTCTCCTAAAATAATATCTAACACACGATCTTACAAATGGATCTCTATTTATCCCTTTTTGGAAAAGATGTGGAACAATTACATGACGAGATATAGTCTATGAACATTAGCTTCTTTGACTTAAATTGATGATGAATTGGTGGAGATGGTGAAAACCATTATGAAGAACATAAAGTAAGACCAAAGTAAAGAAAAGAGCTATGCATACCATCCTCAATAAGAACATGAGATTAAGGTCTGTGAAAATTTATTCCTCTCCATATCTCTATGGAATAGGATAATGAGATTTGGGATGAATGAAAAGGTATGTCACAGGTAGAGTGACCCCTTAATGATTCTTCATTGTGTTGGTGGTGTGGACTATCAACTAGAAATTCCATGAAATATGTCTCAAGTAAACCATGTGTTCCACATATAACTCTTGAGGAAGTATATATCATACCCCTCACTTGTACTGAATTCATATGTTGTATAGTTGGAAAGAGATCTCTCTTACATGGAGAAACTGTTGAAGATCTTGGATCAAAGATATAATGTTCTATACTACAGGACTACATAGTTGGTAAATGTACTATAGAGAAATCATAAGTATATAGAGGCACAATGGGAACCAGAAGAATTGATTATGGATAAGTACCCCAACTTGTTTTCACAATAGAATGTAAAATGAAAATTTGAGGAAGAAATTTCATAAGGGGGATGATTATAACATCCCATAATTATATCAATGGAAATTAAAATCTTATAATAATTATATATAGTTTAAATCATATAGAATTACATTGAGAAAATAGTACAAATATTATAAAAAATGAAAGAGTGGAATAATAGGTATTTCAATAAGTTAAGGAACCTATACCAATTAATTAGTAACATGGAAATTGAAATAGTAATATATTATTTATGAAAAGTAAACCATCTAATAAAATATTAACCTAATCATTCATAATCCTTTGGTTTTAGTGGGAACCGAGGGGTGGGGGATGATATTATATTGGAATATGACCCCCAACATTTCGAATTCTAGCTCATATATTAGGGTTGTGTGATCTGAAAATTGAAATAACCATGAAGTGTTGTCACACGTGACGTGAAAGGGATATTTAACAGGTTGTATGGAATTAGAGAACTCACTTCACGGAAAAAAAATTGGAGTATAGTAGTGAATAATTCTAGTCTAAGAAGTAACAGGTCTAGTTTAATCTATAGTAACAATTCTGAAGGGTTGGAAAATATAGATCCAATTCTGGGACAACGTGAGCCAACGTGGGAAGATAACATTAATGATGGTCAATGATTCACTTTGGAAGAGTCTAGGGATGATAATTATATCAAATACTATAGATACAGAGTGCAGGGATTCCATAGAAGAGGACCTCACAGCCTGAGGAGGAATAATTGGAGGAAGGGAAACCAAGATTTGTGAAGCTACATTCTAGTAAAGGGGGAGAGAAACGGAGGAATAATTATTCTTACCATCCCAAACCAATTGAAAAAATATCTATCATGAATTTGAGGAATAAAAAGATGTACTATAATGAGTAGGAACATGAATGTGGGAATTCTATGGGAAAAACAAAAGTGGTGTAATGAAAGTTCTTATCCCCAGGTAGGGAGACTATATGGTGGTGTGTAATGTCCTCGACATAGTGGAAACTAATATAGTGCCCCATGATCAGTCATCACATGACCTCATGATCTCATCCTCTTATTCCAATGGTTTTCGACAAGGAGTGGGGATTTCATAAGCTATTTGGGTAGACTATACCCTCTTTACTCATGTACGTCACAATAAACAATTATATAAATAGTGAAAACAATATGTATTAAAAAATAAATATTAATAATAAATCATCTACCAAAACAAGGTATAAACCAAAAATCAATATTATCAATGTCATTTCATGATAATAGTTCCAAAATGAATGAATCACAATGTAATGAAAACCTAATGAATCACCAAAATTTTCGTAACACCAAGTCCAAATACTCATCCTTGCATATCCCAAAACTGACTCAACTCCCTAGTACCAGGTCATTTACCATATGCAAACCAGAAATAATGAAGTCTTCATGGTTACCTAATGGATCCCCAAGAAGGGTGTGAGTATGACACCATAGTCCACCACCGATGGGGTCAACAAAATATCATATTTTAATAGACAGTGCATGCATGTACTAATTAAATGAATAGAAAATAAAGAAAACTCGGATTCCATTTGTTAAAAATATTTATATTAACCATTTCAATTTTTAGTACTATTATCTTCATTTTCATCATTTTTGGCATCTTTATTACATAATTAATTATCAACATGTGTTCCATTGGTCAGAAATATACATCATTAACACATGGGTCCATGGAAATCAACCACTATTCACAAGAGAACAAATCAACTCCCTATATCACTAGGGAAAAACATTTTAAATTTAATAAATCTCATTTACCAGGGAGTATCAGTCTTGTTAATATCATAGAATGCAACCATTAGCAGAATAGATCATCAGTATGACTCCTAAACCAATGGATTCTTGGGTAAAGATTGAGCATCAGTCTAACCTGTCCCATGGGAGGAACCTTGGACCTTTATCCCACCACCAAGACATCCACTCACTACAAACATACCTTATCATAACCAAACACATCCATCACAAATAGTAATCAAAATCCAAAACCATTAATAAGGTAATTAATACTATTCTAAAACCCATTAACGCATTTTCCCTTTACATTACATTTATCTTTAACCCAATTCCCATTCCCTTGACTTATCCCATTAATTATATTCAACAATTCCAATACATTATAAAATAATAAAAAATTACTATTCATTATCTGAGTTATCCCATTTTTCATTTCAAAAAATTTTTACTAGTTATTTATTTCACGTATAATTATTATATAACAGAAAAAACAATTTATTACGTTCAACCCAATTAGTATACCCCATAATTACGAGTTATTAAACCATTCCTCGTATTCATAAATTACATTATCAAAACCAGTTTATATTTTATTCAATGAAAAATATAATTCCAATTTAACACATTCATCATTTAACAAATATATATATATATATATATATATATATATATATATATTTTCCCTTTTTGGAATTTCCAAAAAATTCCTCAACCATTCGACAGAGTCTCAATTCACCCAATTATCCATTTTTTATTCAATGAAAAAACCCCTTATTCCCTTATCAAAATCTAAGAAAAACTATTAATATTCCATTTTAAACTACACCAAACCTATTCAACTTGTTCGATATGGGATTGATGTTATCACATGTTAAATCTACACTTATCTTTTCTGATTTCTTGGTCCAGGAATGCTGGTGCGACCCATGGGTGGCCCTAAATCCTTCTAATAATCATCAATGCATCCCTTTGGGAAGATTATGGACTTAAATCATTATTTATCCAAAAACATTACTTAATATTACTCATTGTTAAGAAATCCCAATAAAAAGGAAGAAATATCTCAACATACATGCACAAATCTATAAAAAAGTATTGGATTTTACCTGTAGATAACCTACCTCAAATATGACGATGAATGAACTCTTAAACATAGGCTTAGTTCTGAATTAACAAAATAAATTTAAGATTACTCATAGATTTGACTAAAAAATAGGGTTTTAGTGATTTAAAAGAATATTTCCTAACATACAATCTATAATATGGAAAAGAGAAGAGTGGTGAAAATTAGACTCACCCTAATCTATTATTCATGACATAAAACACTACAAATAGACTAGAATCAAGAGAGAACCACACTTGTAATGGATTGGTTATCTTTTTTCATTGAGGATATAGGTATGTGGAAAGGGAGGTTAATTGTGTATGGATTCAAAATCCTGAAGTGTAAATTTATTAATTTTTTTAAATTTTTAAGGGGAGCATAGTTTGACAACACGATTTTCCAAACTGTGCACATACGGTGTGCAAGACACTATCTAATAGAATTTGGGTTGAACACATACATGGGGAAACCTTAAAGGGTTTCAAACCATTATACAAAGTTTCGATATTAAACAATCCAAAATTACTCATCTTGTCCCCTCACCTCGCACAGTTTACATAACCGCGTTCCAACTGAGCACCAACCGTGCGTCTTGCGCAGGTGGGCCTATTTTTCCCTTCCATCATGTTCAAAACCCTTGGAAAACCCTGAGTCCCCTCATACTCCTGAAAAAATATTCATTAACCCAAATAATTGTTTTGAACCAAAAAATTAATCAAGGACATAGCTCTATGAATTTTGGGATCTTAAAACCTCCCCGCCTAATAATGTTGTATCATTGAGCAACATTCTAAAGCCTCACAAATGTTATGTGATAAAAAATAAGGCCACTAAAAATGGATATCCAATTCCATTTCACACATTTCTCGTAGATCATAATGATGATACCTTACAATTCAAAACAAATGCACAATCTTACCCTTAAAGGATTCCTCACCACAAACCACAACACAAACTAGATACTACTAAAATGAAGAATAAAATTCTAACTTACATCAACCAATATAAAATTATTAGGAAAAATAGGCAATAGTGCCTAATTCACAACCCAGCGAAACAAAACTCATAGCATCATATGATTTTAGAGGGACAAATCAACACCCCATATGTCTATCCCCTTTAAAACTCATTCCCGGAATCACATGGTTCCATTTTAATCTTTTTTTCAAACCTGTAATGGTGACCAAACCCTAATATCACCCAAATGAAAACATTGGGTATTTCCAACCACAATTCCTAACTTATGTTGATCCATCAGTCTTATCCCTATGCTTGATATTAGGGATAACTCACCCCAATGGTAATCACTGGGGTCCCTCCAACCAGAAAATCTAATCTGGTCATCAATCAATCATATTTTTACAATGGTTCTTTCCACCATCATGCTTTATTTGGAACCCCCAATATTAACCATAGATCACTAAAATCTCAACATTACATTCACATAAATCATGATGTGTTTTTAACTCAATGCACCTAAACATCCATATGAACTTTTCCTTTCATTGGCCACCATCCTTTCCATTGTAACCACCAAAGAGGACATTCATACTCTATCCAATCGAGGACTAATATAATATTGAATGGAATCAAGTATGATTTCATGTGTAAAGGGTACATTACACTACAAAATCATATAAAATGTGGGTTACTCTCACCACACCTATTCCTACTTACCATCTCAGGTTTGGCTGCCCCTAACTGGCTTATCCCAGAACACACATCTTCTAACACTATAATGCTATAGTTTTTTACCTCCCCAAGGTGATTACTAACATCAATCCTATCATTATCGTCCAATTAACCTTCCATGGTTATTCCCTTACATCATGTAGATTTACTCCATCAAGAAATCACTTCCCTCTAAACCATCATTGGACATTACTTCCCCTATCAAAATTCCAAACATAAGAACTCCTTCTATTCATACAGTAACTGATAATGTACACGGTCTCGGTCAAAACCATTCCAATATTTGGAATGGTTATCTCACCAAGAAACATACAAGGAAGGGAATTTAGAATTTTATATATCGGTCCCTTTCTCCTCTCGGAGTGGGGCTATGATCAGTTGAATCACCTAGAATGCTTAGCTTCACTTTTCTATTAGAATGAAACTATAAATCATTAGAACGGTTCCCTAAAACATAATGACATTCTAATTCCATACAATAACACATACCAGATTCAAGATCATATTTTTCTAGAGTTATAGATCTTGATCAATCTTTTCACAAACTATTTTCATATCTTAAATCCCCCTTTGATGACTAGATATGGGAATCTAAAATTTCATTCAGAACCACATAGATCCAAAATACAATGATTTGATCAATAAAACACCATAATCATGGCCCACATGGAATCCCCAAGAGACCCATCATGCACCCCAAAGGTTACTCATTGGCATCCTAATGTCACTATATCAACTCAATATTGACCTCTCCATATCTAGAACTGATTTATCACTCCCCACCATAGGAGTTTCATTACCAATTCTCTCCATGAGGTATTACCGCTAAACGAATTATCTAAATACCAATATGAACCCATAAAAATAGACATTATTTTATATCTTTTCCTGGAACATGTAATCAAACATCACCTAGTGCCCATTCACGATTTTGTGACCATCAACCACAATGTTTTTCGATACCCGATCAATCTTGGTGACCTCTCCCAAAACCACTAAGGGTGTACATCCCATAAATAATATCCACTTGTTCTTCCCACAAGAGTGTAAACTCTATGATTTACCTCACCAAGATAATACATTTAAGTCTCTGGATTCAAAGCTATAGCTTCTGAACATACCTAAGTCGTGGCCAAGAGGTTGATCAAGACCATCACTAGCTGAGATATGCAAAGAAGTTGTAAAAGAATACCACCACCAACATATAAACTATGTATGTGAACTAAAAATATGGGACACCATTAACATACAAGGATACGAGGATTCTCTACTTCACAAATCTCATAAGCACATAACCACCACAACTCAAGTGTTATATCCATCAATGATTCACCAATACTCCTCAATCGTCCTCCAAACTATCGTGAACCAAAATTTAATGTTCAACTACTTCTAAAACAACCATTAAGGACTTTTGGTATGACCCTAATAGAGAAAAACAGAAAAAAATGGTTTACAACAGCAATCAAACAACTGGTCTCTCGCATAATAGAACTTTCAAAATATGATTATTTGAGAACTACAGCCGCTTATCCTTCTCTAAATCACGCCTTACTAGAATGTTCCCACATATTGACCTCATTAGATACCCCATGATTTATCACATTCCTATGGCCACTATTACAACAAATTTTGTTTCCACATGACCACCATCACCTGAAAATAGAAAAACACCCATTTACTCATCTAACCATGCCTCTTGGTCTTCCAGTATCATCATCCCCATGTAATTCTCAATATATCAACCAAAAACAAACCATCCATACAAACATTATCATCCACATGACATCCTGACCTCATGTATCACCTTAAAAACATAAAACATCTAAACATGATTGAATCACCCCTATCCCTTCCTCTTGAAAAAAAACAATGATACCACCATTAATTATGATCCAAAAATATGGGTTAGGAATCAATAAGATAAAAAATTAAAAAACAATCCTTAAAACCTTCCAAAATTACTCAGCCTCAATTTTAAAAGAATGTTGGAAAAACTATACCATTTACTAAAACTCGATGGTACTCAATATGAATCAATTCCACGTCTAAGGCATCTCCATTTCTTCATATTCAAAGTCACCTGCATCACTGTTTTATCATCCCACAATGACATGCTTGTTTCCGTAAAACTAAGGATTGGTGACCACAACTCAAATCACCAAACCAAAACATAATTCTTCCCACTGTCTCTCTATAGAATCCAAAACACAACTTTTAACCTCCCAAACCACATGTTCATTGAAAACCAATCACTATAAATATGGTATAACAAGCGCTCTATATGGTCAATGTCAATAGTAGTTTCCAGAATCACATTACCAAACAATTCATTAAGTTTCAATGGAAGAAACAATACCATTGGCGCCCTAAGCACATCTATTATTCCATATCCCAAAAAACAAGGCCTCACAACCCAAATCTAATGTGTCGGACTAGGGAACTCACATAACACCAAACCACCCATACAGGGGTCAAATTGACAACACATGGAATACCCACAACCCATTTCACCCAAAAGTTCCTTTTCTACACAACACTTCATAATTAAATCCTCAATATTTTAACTAATTATATCAAATTATAAACTCCCCATTCACCCAATGTTACAAATTTCCCTACCTTATTAGTAAAAATTCTCTAAAAGGTTTTCCACAACCAACAAATCGATGAATGATTGAAAAAAATGTTCCACATAAGGAAAATATATTACACTATCATAATTAAATAACCCACTCCACTTTCTATATCCTAATGTTCATCATCACACTTGGAAAACTACCTGCTACCATGCCAGCCAAATGTCATTGTCAACGTGGGTAAAATAAATGACATAGCCCCAACATATCACCAAACACATCTGTAAAACTATTCCCACACTTGAAACATAAATCCTTTTTCTTAAGCATGTTTCTAAACATCCAATATGGGTGAAACCCACATTTTATCTCATTTACCAAATTCTTTTAGCATAATTCATTAACCATTTATTTCGAATCATTCCCCTCTACCCAATTTTTATCATTCTTTTTAAAAACCATTTTATTAAAATTCAGAAGTAGGTAAAATGAATCATGCCTTTCATATCACATGCACCCCTCCCTATGTGTTCATACCATGATACATGCCACATATATCCCTAGGTGCCTAAAATTATGCATGAATGAGCTACATCTTTACATTCATTCCATGAAACAAATATCATAAAATAGTCACATATCACAATATTTGAATTACCCAATGGGAAAATATCATTAAACTATAACAACGCATACCATGAAAAACAACATTCACCCAGGAAGTCTTCAGTTTTACCTCATACATGGGTCATCTACTCATCTGAACTAGCTCATTACCAAGCACCAACCCATCCTAACCTCACATCTACTATCCAAAAAAAAACATGAAATTAAAAATAGAAATTCTTTGATACCTCTTTCTATCATCTCCATCAAAGAGGCCACTAAATCGGTTCCCTAAGAAGCGTAATCACATGAACTCAAGCATGAATCCACATATGACATTGTTTTATGACCAAAGAATATGGTTTAATAAGAAACATGGAGAGACTATACCAACATTACTAGATTTGTGCATAGCTATTAACAACATAAATAGTGAAAACAATATGTAAAAACTAATAAATGTAAATATCCAATCATCTTCCAGAACTGGGTATAATCTATAAATCAACATTAACCATGTCATGTCATGCTAATACTTCCAAAATAATAAACACCATCTAAACTGCCAATATTTTCTTGACTCTATGTCCAAATCGTCATCTATGTATATACCTAGCTCGCCTCAACTACCAGGAATCAATACCTTCCCATTATATAAACCTACAACAATGAGTTCTTCCTTGGTACCCAATGGAAGCCTGAGTAGGGAGTGAGTGCAAATCAGTTTTCCACCACCAATAGTGTCTACAAAATATCACGTTTTAAATGATAGTTCATATATGTACTAATTAAATGAAATGTAAACAAATAAAACACAGATTCCATCAGATAAAAATTGTAATTGTTACTATTAATAATCATAGTACCGTTTTTATCATCATCATCTTCTTCATTACTTAATTCATTTTCAACATGTTTTCCATGGGTTAGACATATACATCATCTACACAATGGTCAAATTTAATCAATCACTATGAACAAGGGAATAAATAATGTTTCTAAATCCATAGTGATAAACATTTCACAATTAATAAATCTCATTGACCAAAGAGATTCAATCCAATTAGTTTCATATAAAGAAAAAAATATGCGCATAAACCATCAGTCTAACTCCCTAACCCAAGAATTCCAAGGCAGGGTTAGAGTATCAATCTATCCCAATCTATGTGAGGGCCCTCATCCTTTTCTCACAACAAATCCATCTGATCGTGCTTATTGATCAATTCACCACACACATACCATATCATAACAAAAGAACACCAATAAAAATAGAAAAAAAATATATAACCATAAAATTATAATTAATAATATGTCATAACCCATTAACCCATTTTCCATTTTCATTACATAGTCATTTAGCCTAGTTCCCATACTCATGGGTTGACCCATTTTGTATATTCAACAATTACCATATATTATCAAATATTAACCAATTACCATAAATTCTCCAATTTATCCAATTTATCACTTCATAAGAATATTCCCATGTATTCATTTCAGGTTCCATTCTTATATCACCTAACAAAATCACTTTGTTACATTAAACTAATTAGGTATACCCCATATTTCCCAGGTATTAACAAATTCCATATATTCATCAGTTACCTTATGAAAACCGGTTAAAATGTTCTTAAATTCACATGAAATTTCCAATTTACCACATTCATCATCTCCTATATATATATATATATTCTAAACCTTTTATGAGTTTCAACAAAATTCATAATCCATTCAACACAATCTAAATTCACCTAATTAACTAATTCTCAAGACATTCCAAACAACCAATTATGAGATTATAATAACTTATAAACAATAATTGATATTCTATTTTCAACTCCAATAATCAGTTTCAATATTTTCTATATGGTATACGTGTTATTAAAATTCACCTCTACAATTAACATTACCAATTTATAGGATTCATGAATTCCAGATCACCCCTTGGGTGGCCCAAAATCATTCTAATCATCCTCAACGCATCCCATTGGGAACACGCGGGGTCCAAATAATTAATTATCCAACAACTTTACCGAACCTTACTCATGGAAACCAATGAAAAATAGGAGGGAAGAAAGATCTCAACACACAAGAACAAATCTATAATGAAACTATGGGATATAAATTGTATACCACCTACCTTAAATCTGATTATCAACACACTATTGAACGTAGCTGTATAAATAGATCCACACACTCTTCGAAGCTTCATCTTATATTCAATTGGAAAAATAGGGTTTTAGTGATTCAGAAGAAGATGACCCATGATACAAGCCCCAATCTTGAAAAGAGAAGAAAGGAGAGGATTAGACTCACTCAGATATTCAATTCCCAGCCAATGGTTCTACAAAAAACCTATAATCAATATAGAACTACCAATGATAGGTTTTGGAGATTTTTGTTTATCCCTAGGGTTAGAGGGTAGATGGAGGGGAGGAAAATATAGCAAGGTATTAAAATCATGAAGTGGAACTATTTTAAGTTTTACAAATTTTGTAGGGGAACACAGTTTTTCATCACGGGTTCCCTAACTATGTGCAAGACACTATCTAAGTGAATTTTGGTTGCACAATTACTTTGGGATACCTGAATGTTTTACGAACCATTTTACGACCGTGGAATATTCCACTCTCCAAAATTTCACATCTTGTCCCCTAATATCATATAGTATACTTTACCATCCACAAAACGTGTACTAGTAGTGTTCCTTGTTCTGGTTTGCTCGGTTTTCCCTTCATTCAGTTTCCAAACTCCTAGAAAACCCCTGAAGCCACTAAATTATTTAATAAACTCTTCATTAACCAAAAAATAGATTTAGTCCAAAAATTGAAACAATGAAAACCTCCATGATGTTGGGGATCTTGCATGGATGATCTTTCCATCATTATGGTTTTCTCGATGATGGATGATTTGTAATGGGAGTTAGGCAAGGAGGTAAGATATAAGGGAACATCGTGAGATTTTATGAACCACTACGTGGAAGAAATGTTTTTGGATAATATTGTTTTTATGGCCACCATATATGTTTCAACCCTTATGTATGATAGATTTATTCTAGTTGAATCACATAAAGAGACGTGTCATTATATCAATCATTAATATAAAATTAAGATAATGGGATTAGATTAAAGGGATACGAATGTGGATGAGTTCATTCAAACATAGGGAAATGATAACATATTAGTTTGAATAACAGAACAAGGATAAACCATTTTCAGAGGTAACTGATCTTCAATAGAAATTATACAGGTGTAATTTTTAAAATGGGATTTAAATATGATTCAGTGGTTCAAAAATATCATACATTGCATTATTTTCTATGTGTTTTGATTTATGAGGATTCTTAAGTTTTTTTTCAAAAGTCTGAAAAAATGGATTTTTCTTTCATCCACGAGATTGGATTATGATTTATCATGTTAATTAAAGATATTTTTAGAGAGTTTTTTGGGTTTATGTATATATAACCATTGAGTTTAGTATGTGATTTAAAATTAAATATTAATTTTTAAGAATGAAATTAATTTTTTTTATATAATATGAAAGGGATGAGATCACCTATGAGGTTAAAAAATTGATTAATATTTATGATATGGAGGATACTTAGGATATATGATTATATATTAAATAATAAAATTGGATAATTTTATTTTTATTTTAGAATTATAGTGGTTAAATTTTTTATTTCAAGGAATTGTCATTTAAGGTATTAACACATCCTACGATATTATTTTGTTTGTTTTGGTTATTAACTAAATAAAGAGGAATTCATAGATATACAATTTTGATGCATTAGATGACTATTTTAGTGGTTCATTAACGAGAAAATATTATTGAATACTCATTTTCTTGAGAAACGTAATTGATTGAGGTTGAAATTTATTAAAGGATGAAATTATAATTTTCATGTTACAACATTTTTGTATCTTCTTATTATTGATTGTTATGGAAAGCCTCAACTCTTCGAAATGGAATGAAGAAAATATATTTTGTCCTATAAACATTGATTCTAATGAATTTATGGCCTTTTAACACCTCACTAATTAATGTTAATATGGTTTTTGTCTTTATTAGGTCCATTTTCTCTATCACTGTCTTTTAGTCCTTATGTGTTATTTTTCTCGTTCATGTATATATTTCAACTTTTAACTATTGTTTTTCTATTTTTTAAAATATATATGTGTTATTATTGATTAAATGTTTATTTTACCTATATTTGATTAAAATATAATGTTTTATTAACCCTTGTTATGATGTGTACTGTCAATAGATTTTTTCAAACATAAACCCCTTTATTATTGAGTAGAATTTAAAAAAATTGGGATGAAATTAATTAAATGGTGGCGTGGGGATAATGTAATGCCAAATTTTTTGAAAATAATAACACTTTGCTTGGTAGCATATACGACACCAAACTCAAATATTAAATGAGCCCTAAAAAATTTTATATCACCATTATAACATAGTCATTTAATTTGAGGGTATGAATAGAAATAACAATATTTTAATACATATATTTATATGTATTTACAAATTTACTACTTATTGAAAATTTATTTATTAATTAGTAGGATATACAAATTTATTATTATTTAATTTCATATTAGGCTTAATAAAAAAACTTCCATTAAAAATTAATATTGTTTTTTATGTGAAAATATTATATTAATTTCTAACACTTTTATAAATTAAATTTTATAAACAATTATGTAAATAATACACCCGAGATATCCTAGAGTTGGATTCTACTACTATTATATTTGAATTATTATAAGGAATCTAATCAAAAATGGCCTAATAGTTTAGTTGTCTTGGTAAACTAGATACATACATGAGTTTTTTATTAAAAATAAGTACACTAATTAAAACCTCTTTTTTAAGGATAATTTTATTCCCACATAGAATATATTTGCATATAATTCTTAGTAATCTTTCAAAATTCTTATGGAAACGAAAAAAATAAGGGTGATCTCAATTCTTAGTAATGGTTATTTAAATCAGAAATAAATATGAATCAATGAGAGTAGTCAATATTCTAGGATAAATAACCAAAAAAAAATTCCCACTCATCATTACGAGTGAGTGTGTAAACAATATTAAATGTTAAATTACTGGAAAACATGAAATTTATATAATTCAATATTTCATAGTCAATATGAAAAAATAACTAAACACATATTCCATTTAGTGAATAAAATTTGAATACAATTCATCCATATATTTTGTCATAGTGAAGATCTCATGGATAATAATAACTAAATATAATTGAATGAAATTGATAATTATTGGATGTCATGTTTCATAGGTACATGATACCTTTACTATCAGGATGATTAATAATATTGTTTAACACAAACTTTTTAAAAATCACACTAAGTATGGTTTAAATAAATGATGGTGGGTAATTCTATTAAAGTCATATATGATAAAAATAACAATAAATTTTTCTTGGTAAAATTTCTATAAAAGTGCGTGGTTATTATAGAGTCGAGAATATTACTTTGAAAAACAATTAAAATAAAAAAAGAAAATATATATAATAAATTATTTTTAAGTGGTAAACTTTTTTATGGAAAAATTTTTATAACACAAGATTTTTAAGAGAAAATAGATTTTCAACATAAGAGATAAATGATATTAAGTTTTCTAAAAAAGAATTTCTAAAACATTTTTAGTAACAAATAGTTTTAAAATCATAATTTGCATTAAAAATAAGTTCATTATTGAAAAAAGTGACCAATTAATGGGTTTATTTTAAAATTATCATATAAATTTATTTTATGTATTTCCATGAATAAAATATGTTGATTAAAATGCGATTATGAAATAATATCTTAAAATCTTCATAATGTTGAAGTGAGAATTAATACAAGAATTGATTTTGTTTATAAACTGTAATCCCACATATAAAATTGGAATATAATTAGTATATATTAAATTTAATAAAAACATTGTCATATAATATTAATGACAACATGGAATTAATATAACCCAAGGAAAAACAATATTGTTGTGAAAATTCTTTTATACTTGGTAACATTAATATCAAATACCCCTACATGAGAAAATTAAAATTAAAACTCAAAATACCATGAATAAGGATGTATTCATGATATTGCATAGTAAATTTTACCCATATACACTATTTAATAAAATCCAAGTGTATAGCATTACAATATGTCTCAATGAATTGAAATAGGGAAGAAATCCCTTACCAGACATTTCCATTTTGGAAAAAATCTGTTATACTTATTAATAATGTTTATTAGAACGTTAATAATGTATAGAAACCCCTAATAATATTTATCATGTCATATAAAATCTTCTTAATGTATTTGGATACTCACTTGTTAACCATTATTCATTATTTTAACCATTTCAGGTGTTAATTGACATTCAATTCGATTATGTTTTGACTTGTTATATTTCTTCTCCGTATGATGTTGATTATTTTAACATATTCAGGATTTATAAAATTAATTAAATATTAAATATATTAATCATATATTTATTTATAATAAGACATAAAATTTGTAGTTATAAATGAAATGTAATGTTTGTTGAGATGGTAGGTCGTATATACACAAGAATGATGTTTTCATTTTTGTTTCATATTAAATAAATTGAAAGAAAATAACATATATGAATATTATAATTAAAATATAATAACTGTGTCACATATATCAAATATATTTATTAAAACCATCCTTAATACATTCTATGTATATAGTGAATGAATCACATCGCTTTTAGGAGACGGTATTCCGTATGTCCACAAACATTGTAATTGTATTCCCACAAAATGGAAATAATGCATTTATGTGTTATAAAATATTCAAAGAAGAATAAATATATTTTTATATCATATATATTATATATATACTATACATCCATCATTATTCTGAACCATGAAAGTTATTAATTGAAGAATGAATGACATCAGTTCACATGGTTGTAGCCTGTCGTACAAAAAAGGCATTTAGCAGCGGTTTTGAAAAACCGCCGCTAAATCGTACGTCGGGAAACTATTCGCGGCGTTTTCAAAAACGTCGCAGAACATTTCGCGGTGGTTTTTTTATTTATTTAATTATTTAATTATTTATTTATTTATTTTTCATATTTATTTATTTGTTTTTCATATTTATTTTATTTCCTATTTATTTTTTATTTATTTTATTTCGTATTTATTTAATTTATTTATTTATTTTATTTCATATTTATTTGTTTTATTTTATTTATTTATCCATGCATGCACATCCCATGCCCATGCACATGCCCATTCCCATGCCCATGCCCATGCCCATGCACATGCCCATTCCCATGCCCATGCCCATGCCCATGCCCATGCCCATGCCCATGCCCATGCCCATGCCCATTCACATGCCCATGCCCATGCCCATGCCCATGCCCATGCCCATGCCCATGCCCATGCCCATGCCCATGCCCATGCCCATGCGCATGCCCATGCCCATGCGCATGCCCATGCGCATGCCCATGCCCATGCCCATGCCCATGCCCATGCGCATGCTCATGCCCATGCGCATGCCCATGCCCAAGCCCATGCCCATGCCCATGCCCATGCCCATGCCCATGCCCATGCCCATGCCCATGCCCATGCCCATGCCCATGCCCATGACCATGCCCATGCCCATGCCCATGCCCATGCCCATGCCCATGCCCATTCCCATGCCCATGCCTATTCCCATGCCCATGCCGATGCCCATGCCCATGCCCATGCCCATGCCCATGCCCATGCCCATGCCCATGCCCATGCCCATGCCCATGCCCATGCCCATGCCCATTACCATGCCCATGCCCATGCCCATGCGCATGCCCATGCCCATGCCCATGCCCATGCCCATGCCCATGCCCATGCCCATGCCCATGCCCATGCCCATGCCCATGCCCATGCCCATGCCCATGCCCATGCCCATGCCCATTCCCATGCCCATGCCCATGCCCATGCCCATGCCCATGCCCATGCCCATGCCCATGCCCATGCCCATTCCCATGCCCATGCTCATGCCCATGCCCATGCATACCCATGCAATATAAAGAAATACTGTGTTTGGTGAGATTTGAACCCCTATCCTCTTGCATATTTATTTCATATTAGTTTATTTAATTTATTTATCCATGCATGCACATCCCATGCCCATGCCCATGCCCATGCCCATGCCCATGCATACCCATGCAATATAAAGAAATTCTGCGTTTGGTGAGATTTGAACCCCTAACCTCTTGCATATTTAATTCGTATTAGTTTATTTAATTTATTTATCCATGCATGCACATCCCATGCCCACGCGCATGCCCATACGCATACCCATGCCCATGCGCATGCCCATACCCATGCCCATGCCCATGCCCATGCCCATGCGCATGCCCATGCCCATGCCCATGCCCATGCCCATGCCCATTCCCATGCCCTTGCGCATGCCCATGCCCATGCCCATGCCCATGCCCATGCCCATGCCCATGCCCATGCCCATGCCCATGCCCATGCCCATGCCCATGACCATGTGCATGCCCATACCCATCCCCATGCCCATGCCCATGCCCATGCCCATGCCCATGCCCATGCCCATGCCCATGCCCATGCCCATGCCCATGACCATGCCCATGCCCATGCCCATGCCCATGCCCATGCCCATGCCCATGCCCATGCCCATGCCCATGCCCATGCCCATGCCCATGCCCATGCCCATGCCCATGCCCATGCCCATGCCCATGCCCATGCCCATGCCCATGCCCATGCGCATGCCCATGCCCATGCCCATGCTCATGCCCATGCTCATGCCCATGCCCATGCTCATGCCCATGCCCATGCATACCCATGCAATATAAATAAATTCTACGTTTGGTGAGATTTGAACCCCTAACCTCTTGCATATTTATTTCGTATTAGTTTATTTAAATTATTTATCTATGCATGCACATCCCATGCCCATGCCCATGCCCATGCCCATGCCCATGCCCATACCCATGCCCATGCCCATGCGCATTGCCATGCGCATGCCCATGCCCATGCCCATTCCCATGCCCATGCCCATGCCCATTCCCATGCCCATGCCCATGCCCATGCCCATGCCCATGCCCATGCCCATGCCCATGCCCTTGCCCATGCCCATGCCCATGCCCATGCCCATGACCATGCCCATGCCCATGCCCATGCCCATGCCCATGCTCATGCCCATGCCCATGCATACCCATGCAATATAAAGAAATTCTGCGTTTGGTGAGATTTGAACCCCTAACCTCTTGCATATTTATTTCGTATTAGTTTATTTAATTTATTTATCCATGCATGCACATCCCATGACCATGCCCATGCCCATGCCCATGCCCATGCCCATGCCCATGACCATGAACATGCCCATGCCCATGCCCATGCCCATGCCCGTGCCCATGCCCATGCCCTTTCTCATGCCCATGCCCATGCTCATGCCCATGCCCATGCATACCCATGCAATATAACGAAATTCTGCGTTTGGTGAGATTTGAACCCCTAACCTCTTGCATATTTATTTCGCATTAGTTTATTTAATTTATTTATCAATGCATGCACATCCCATGCCCATGTCCATGCCCATGCCCATGCCCATGCATACCCATGCAATATAATGAAATTCTGCATTTGGTGAGATTTGAACCCCTAACCTCTTGCATATTTATTTTGTATTAGTTTATTTAATTTATTTATCCATGCATGCACATCCCATGCCCATGCCCATGCCCATGCCGATGCCCATGCGCATGCCCATGCCCATGCCCATGCGCATTCCCATGCCCATGCCCATGCCCATGCCCATGCCCATGCCCATGCCCATGCCCATGCCCATACCCATGCCCATGCCCATGCCCATGCCCATACCCATGCCCATGCCCATGCCCATGCCCATGCCCATGCCCATGCCCATGCCCATGCCCATGCCCATGCCCATGCCCATGCCCATGCCCATGCCCATGCCCATGCCCATGCCCATTCTCATGCCCATGCCCATTCATACCAATGCAATATAAAAAAATTCTGCGTTTGGTGAGATTTGAACCCCTAACCTCTTGCATATTTATTTCGTATTAGTTTATTTAATTTATTTATCCATGCATGCACATCCCATGACCATGCCCAAGCCCATGCCCATTCTCATGCCCATGCCCATGCCCATGCCAATGCCCATGCCCATGCCCATGCCCATGCCCATGCCCATGCCCATGCCCATGCCCATGCCCATGCCCATGCCCATGCCCATGCATACCCATGCAATATAAAGAAATTCTGCGTTTGCTGAGATTTGAACCCCTAACCTCTTGCATATTTATTTCGTATTATTTTATTTAATTTATTTATCCATGCATGAACATCCCATGCCCATGCCCATGCCCATGCCCATGCCCATGCCCATGCCCATGCCCATGCATACCCATGCAATATAAAGAAATTATGTGTTTGGCGAGATTTGAACCCCTAACCTCTTGCATATTTATTTTGTATTAGTTTATTTAATTTATTTATCCATGCAAGCACATCCTATGCCCATGCCCATGCCCATGCTCATGCCCATGCCCATGCCGATGCCCATGCATACCCATGAAATATAAAGAAATTCTGCGTTTGGTGAGATTTGAACCCCCAACCTCTTACGTATTTATTTCTTATTAGTTTATTTAATTTATTTATCCACGCATGCACATCCCATTCCCATGCCAATGCCCATGCCGATGCCCATTCCCATGCCCATGCCCATGCCCATGCATACACATGCAATATAAAGAAATTCTGCGTTTGGTGAGATTTGAACCCCTAACCTCTTGCATATTTATTTCGTATTAGTTTATTTAATTTATTTATCCATGCATGCACATCCCATGCCCATGCCCTTGTCCATGCCCATGCCCATGGCCATGCCCATGCCCATGCCCATGCCCATTCCCATGCCCATGCCCATGCCCATGCCCATGCCCATGCCCATGCCCATGCCCATGCCCATGCCCATGCCCATGCCCATGCCCATGCCCATGCCCATGCCCATTCCCATGCCCATGCCCATGCCCATGCCCATGCCCATGCCCATGCCCATGCCTATGCCCATGCCCATGCCCATGCCCATGCCCATGCCCCTCCCCATGCCCATGCCCATTCCCATGCCCATGCCCATGCCCATGCCCATGCCCATGCCCATGCCCATGCCCATGACCATTCCCATGCCCATGCCCATGCCCATGCCCATGCCCATGCCCATGCCCATGCCCATGCCCATGCCCATTCCCATACTTTATAATCAAATACTATGTTCATACTTTAGAATTTATGCATGTTAAATTATCCGAAAAATAAATAAATTTCATCCTCACAATATAAAATTTATCATCATAATCTAGGGATTGATATTTTAATATTTCATTATTGAAATAACACATCATGAGAATAGTTCATAAAATCTCCTCTTAATAATAGATAATTAAAATAAAAATTTCTCATGGAATAAGGTATAACCAGGTATTTGTGTAGGTGACAATTATCCGCATGTGAAGATATTTATTAACAAAGAATATAAGGAAATATACTTACATGATATGTTTCAATTTTATTTGAATAATTTCATATTTTGGTTGTTATTTGATCGAATTCAAATTTATCTCTTACTATATGAAATGGATATCCTAAAATGAATTTTTTAATCCTAACGCAGTAAATTTTAATTTTTACACATCGTAGGATCCATAAAAAACATTACATTTCCACTAAATATTTTACAAAACAAATATTTCTAATATATTAGTATCTAATCCAAAAAAAGTTATACAACTAGCACATCATTAATATGTATTCATCAATTTTTTATCTATCGAAATGAGACATTTAATAGGACATTACATAGGCAAGTTTTAGGCGTGAAACCCTTATCATCATTCAGACAAGGGTTTAGTCCCCATTTCCACACCAGATGTGATAGGTTTTCACCAAGAATGAGGGTTGTCCATTATATAAACTATATTAATATAATTCTAATTATGTTCTAAATTTTTTTGGATAACCTTGAATTTAAATCACTAAATAATTTTTTCTCTATTATATTCAATAATTTTTTTATGATTTATAATAATCATATTTTTTGTTTAAACTGTGTATTTTAACAATAATTATAATCCCATGTGTCTAAAATTTAATGGAATTGTTCTTAAATTGAATTTTACACTAAAAAATTTACTAAACTAATGATTAATATTAAAAAAACATCCCCCTAAAATATATTTATTTGAGGTAGACTACCATTACCTTAAAGGTAATAAATAATGGGTCAATAATTAGAACTTATAATCATCCTTAATATCATAATTTCATGATATAATATGTAAATCTTTTCTTAATTAAGTAATATGTTATTCTATGATAATCCGCAAATTATATCTTAATGTTATGTTTCCAAATTTGTGTGTTCTTAAATATCGTTCCCAATGTTTCTACTAAAAATACATTTATACCAACTAAAATGCCAAGAATCAAAAAATCCTATAGCCAATTTCTTGTACCATTACATTGGAATGATTACCATGGAGACAGTCCTGAACAACTAAATATATTACTAGGATTAGTAAAAAATATATATACATTAGCCTAGTATTATAAACGAATTGACTAATTAACACCAATGTTTATGGGAGACATTTATTCTATCTACACATATCCTTGATGATCAAACATAGTAAAATTATAGGAATTCATGGGAAATGAAATAAAATAAGGGTGGGGTCAAATTCTCAATAGGGGTTAAGTATAGTGGAAACAAATATGAATCAATGAGAACATGATCCTCATCACGGTTGGTGAGGACTCAACAAGTGCATTAAAGAGACCTGAGATTAAATCTTAGTGGAGACATATTTCTAGCATTGTAGCATCATTGTAGATGCAATGTAGCAGGTACTAATAGGTACTATAACAACATGATCTATTCATCCAACTGGGACATTGGGGCATTGGTTTGGTCCTCGAGTCCTGCAAGGCTTTTGAGCCACACAAGGTCTTCAGGCCAGTTGTCTCTCAAGGCCTTCAAGGCACCTAAAGGCCTTTAGGACACCCCCATCACCTTCAAGAGACATGAAAATATATAAATGCACTTTTCATATTATAAGGGAAAGATCTCCATATGAGGATTTAGATAAGGGACATTCAACATAGTAGAGCTAACCATAATTAGAAAATTTAGATGATATGGCATTTCCATCAGTACCAGGCACTTGCAGTTCTGCATAGGACAATAAGGTAACTAGCCTTGCAAAGGTGGATTCCTGATATCATGCCATTTTTTGGGAGGATAAGTTTCACGTTTTCTTGTCTGGGTTATTCCCTTATGACCTAAGGGTCATGTAATTTTCTCTTATGATTTAAGGCCTTTTAAGTG
Organism: Viscum album; assembly: GCA_963277665.1. Classification (NCBI taxonomy): domain Eukaryota; kingdom Viridiplantae; phylum Streptophyta; class Magnoliopsida; order Santalales; family Viscaceae; genus Viscum; species Viscum album. Next base: position 95,272,639 of record OY728163.1, read on the forward strand.
TTCCAACTCACCACATTAAATGTGTATCATAATAAACTAATAAAAAATGAAGGCCTTTGGGCCATTTGGTCAAAAATGAATCTATGAAAATAATCAATATGGAAAGGTAAATAACTAAACACACATGCGATGTAATTAGTAAGAGGTACTGTGTAAACAATATGAATCATTAAATAACTGAACACACATTAAATTTAAATACATAGATATATGATAATAAATATGGAAGGGTAAATAACTGAACAAACATTCTATTTAGTGAATAAAATAAAAATTAAATGCATCCATATATTGTTTCATGAAAAATTATCATGGATAAAAATAATTGAATATCAATGAAGGTAATGCTTAATTATTGAATTCCATGTTTCTTAGGTAATTGATACCCTTAATATCAAGACAACTCACAATATAGTTTAGAGAAGACTGGGTGAAGAAACAAAAAATTATAGACAACTTACTTTTCCAATGAGAACATTGATGCATTGAGGGAATATCAATAATTAGGCCCCACCAATGTTGTACATGACCAAAGCATTATTCATATATATAATTATAGATTTAATTAATGTACAATGTTCTTGAGTATTTATCCTTTTTGAATGAAAGATACAGATTTATCAATATTTTACCTAGTAAAAAATTACTTTTATATAGACAATGTATGTAAAAATAGTAAATGGGTTATTCATAAATATATTTCTGATAAATGGTTTTAATATTTATCTGAAATTTTATGTCATACCATCATAGAGAATTTAATATTTTAAGGGGATTAAAAAAATCAAGGTAGTCAATTCCAATACCATCCTGGGCCAAAAAAATCAAAAACCATCAAGGGGAAGAATTAATTTTGGTATCAATATACTATATCTCATGTAGTGTATGGATAAAGATTTTTTGTCATTGAAGAGCAGAAATACCGTAAAAATAACCAAAAATATCATTTTCATTTTGACCAAAATTTTGAATATCATTTTTCCTTTAAAATCAAATTTAAAAACATATAAATTAAAACTATATTTGAAAAAATTGAAATTGAAAATTTAATGAATTAATGGAAGTTATTCTATACAAGTTGTAAAAGGGAAAAAGGACATTCCTTTTTATCATGGTAAAATGGTTAGAAAAGTGCATTGTCCAGAAATATTCAATATCATTTCTCTGAAATTTTTTTAAAAAGGGGATAATTTTCAATGTTTTATTTAATAAATTATTTTTATATATTTCAAAAACATTTGATAACGTTTTTTAAAATATTTTTTTCGAAAAAACAAACTTTTAATCATATATTGACATTAAGTCAGGTTTTCTTATAAAAATTTTATAAAATATTTTTAGTACCAAATAATATAAAATGATACTATTTCTTGAAAACGATAATGAATAACTATAATAAAGAAAAATTAAATGTTTTATTTCTAAATTATTATATAAATTCTTTTATTGAAATTTCATGAATTTGAAATCTTGATTAAAATGTGATTGTGAAATAAACACAAAAAATAAAAAAAATTGAATTGAAAATTGATAATTTAATTTATTATGTGTATCGACTATCGATAAACATATATGATGTGGAAATAAATCAACATATGCTCAAAAGTAATTTTAAACACAATTAAATAATATTAACAATTATGTTGAAGTAGTATAACCCATTTAAAAGGAATTGAGTTATGAAATTTATTTACAACTATGTAAATGTAAGTTCAAATCCCAATAGATTAAATAGTTAAAATCGAATATCAAAATTTTCAGAATAATTGTGAGTTCATGATATTAAATTTTAAATTTGTAGTATAGACAACATATAAAATAAAAAAGGTTTATAAGGTTACAAAATTCCGTAATGAAATGAATCCAAGATGAAATTCCTTACATTGTGTTTTACTGTTGGGTGAAAATCATTAAACCCCATGTAAAATGATCTGAATCATGTATTTATCTTATAAGATAATCATAATCATATTTATAATATAATATAAAATCATCTAAAAATATTTTATTACCCATTTTTAATAATCAGTCATAATTTTCAAAGTTTCGGGTGTTACTTTTCATGTTTTAAGATAAATTTTGGATTTTTTATTTTTGTTCTTATTATATAGAGGATGGTTTAATAATATCCAATATGTGACAAATGATTTAAATATTGCATATATTTATTAAATATGTATTTATAATAATCCATTAAAATTTGGAGATATAAATCAAATGCGCTGTTCATTGATATAATAGATTGTATGTATGCATGAAAATTATTCTCGTTTTACTATCGTATTAAAATAATGCAAATTAAATAATATATATTTATTTTATAATTATTGTATAATAATTTTATCATATATATATATATATATATCATTTTTTATTAATTCTATCCATTATACCATCTACGTATTTTGTGAAAGAATCGCATCCCTTTGAGGAGGAGGTAGTCCACATATCCACAAATGAAGTTGTTGTATTCCAAAAAATGAAAAAGATGAAGGTATTTTCTATAATAACATTAAAGAATTTTTTTTAAAAATATCATATATATATATATACTATAAATATATCATTATTCCCACCCTTTAATGATGGTAATGGAAGAACGAATGATATCTATTCATGAGGTTGTAGTCCGTCATACACACCAACAATGACTGTGTATTCCATTTCAAGGAAGTGTGTCTTACTGTAGTTAGTAACCTTGAAAAAATAATATATCATTAAATTTAGTATGATTAGGTTATTATTTAAGAAATATATAATAATAATTAATGGGGTATAGTCGTAAATGGTATAAAAGTTATCGTTGAAGAATGTTTCCTCCTATTTGGATTACTATTTTTGGTTTATATCAAATGACTTACACGGACTGATTTATGACTAATGTTATTCTTATAGTATGATGGTAGGGATGTGGGGAAATTATTTTGTTAGTGTATTGATGAGCCAAATGGGTTTAGATATGTGAATATGTGGGACGGTTGAGTTCCTTATTATAGTGGATGAAGAGAAGCATTCTTGTAAATATAAAAATGAAAGCATTTTTGGGAGGTATCACTTAAATCATGTTCCTCCATTAATGAAGTAAATTCCATTAATTTGATTTTATGATCTAAATATGGAATGAAAATAGGTTTTGGACATGTGTCAAGGTAATGTTTTCATTTATGTTTAATGATTATTTTGTTGTTAAGCTAGTATTTCTCTTCATTAGTGTAAATAGTTTTAATAACTATTACTAATATTTTTTTCTAAAAACCTATTTTAAACTCATTAGATATGTTAAATTATGAATATTCAAAGTATCAAATCCATTTTTTTCCAAATTACAATTACATAAGTGGTCAAAATTTATTTATAATTAATCCCACAGTTCAGATGAAAAAGTAGATGTCGAAATATTAATTGCTAAAATGTTTCAAATGTTTTATATCCAATATTAATTTGAAATGTATTCCAATGATATAAATTGGAAAAATTTATTTATTATTTAACCAAATCAACATTAAAAATTAATAAATATATAACTTTAGTATGGAAATAAAATAGCTGAAAAAGTAGATCCCAATTAAAATTAAGTATATTTCACTATACATTAAAAAATGAAACATCTCAGAAAAATACAAAAAAAAACCCTATGTTGATTTTGATGTTTTGATTAAAAAAATATGTTTATTTTTTCTTTCAAAATATATTAAATTGTCACAATTTGTTTTTAAAACAATAATTCCATTAAAAGATGGTAGAACTACCATTATTAAAATATTTCTTTTTAGGCATAAAATTTGACTTTCCCTTATCCAGTTATTATGAAAACTATTTTAGGAATGTAAAAATATTAGATTTAATATAGAATATAAATATTTCATTAATATAATTCAATAATTACATAAATTTTAAATGATAATCATTATTGGGAGTATAAAAATAGTTTTCTATAAAAAAATGATTCCTTTTTATTCAATTGGGTTTTATATTCATTTATAATAAATTGATTACTAATGAATTAATTTTATATATTTGAACAAAATATATTTTAATAAAATTGTTAATTATATTCCTATGTGTCTATTTAATGGATATGTTATATGTGATTATAATAAATAATAATATTAACAGTATTCAGAAAACCTTGGTCTTACTTTTAATGCAAGCTATCGAAGAAAGCCTTCGTTGCATGTAACACAATAAAACAATCTATATCATGAATTGAATGATATAAAATATATTGAATTTATTTTAATATAATGAATATATTTTATAATAATGGCGCATTATATTAATTTATTTGCTTGGTTTCGCGTGTAATACATGATATCGAATACAGTGTTCTTAAATTATAGTTTTGGGGTGTTAAAAAGTTCATTTTTGAAAGCATCATATGAGAATTTCATTTATATGATTTTTTTATAATTCTCAAAACATCGGATTTTTGAATGAATAGTGAAAAATATTTACTTTTATTGAAAACAAATTTTTTATTTTAGGAATTTGTAGACATACATTATTTAAAAGGATTTGAAATTATAATTAGATCTATTATATCACGAATCATTTAATTATGATTATTTTTGTCAAATGTATTGTTTATTTTTGTATAAAAACTTTTTTATACATAAAAAAGATATTTTAAAAAAATAGTTTTATATGTTCAACGTGTTATTTATATTAATGAATAAAATTAATCACTATTGGTGAATTATTTTATTTAAATTTATATATTATATATTCAATCCAATATTATAAAATTCATAAGAATTTTTTAGAGTGTTATAAGAATAAATCCATTTTAATTATTTAAAATTTATTTATCTAAAAAGTTAGTTTCATAATTTTTACCAAATTTATTTCAATATTTATTATTAATACATTGAGAAAATGAATCTTGATTTTAGATTAAATATTTGGTATCATGATTATAATTTTTTTAAATAGACCCCCTTTTTTCTATATGAATAGTAACCATTGTAAAATTTAGCACATTAGTAAAGGCTAAATAAGGTTAATATAGGATTAAACTAAATGTTAAAGTCACCATTCTATATCATATCACTTATAAGATATGTTTAATTCTACCTTTATCACCATAGGTTAAAAAATAAATATTTAAATGAAATAGTTTCAGAAAAACTGACCTATATAATATTTAGATCAAATAATGTTACCAAATGTGGCTCTCCTTGTTTTAAACATCACATAAGTTTTCACATTGGGGAAAATAATTTTTTGAAAGATTATTAATTAAAATATGGTTAAAAATGAAATTATCATCAATATAGAAATTTATTTATAATTTATAGTTACTATATATTCACCTTAAATTCTTGCTCAGTGATAAATATATATTTATTTAACTAATAAATGAATAAAATAATGGATTTTTTTAAATTAATCTAATTTGATGGTGATATATTTAAACAATATTTTTTCAAATAATATAATATATCAGTGATATTTAATTGGATTATATTGAACCCTCTAGAGTTAAGTTGCTTTATTATGTTTTGATAATCCCAACCATTCCTTATTTATATCTTGATTTTGCATTATCGGATATATGTTTACTGTGACTTAACTCATTCTGCCAAGAGAATGCTTAAACAGATAGTAGCTACCGTTATGACTTAAAGCTAACGATATCGAATAAGAGCTACCGATACGAAGTTCACCGTTACTCAAAGTCTACCGCTACTCAAAGTCTACCGCTACTCAAAGTTCACCGATACTCAAAGTCTACCACTGCATCGTAGTAGATAGTTATTGTTACAGCAAAGCTGACAGCTACAGATATGCTGAAGTTCACTGTTATGCAAAGTCTACCGATAAAGAGCTACCGTTACAAGGCAGAGCCACAACTACCGATAAAGAGCTACCGTTACAAGGCAGAGCCATAGCTACCGATAAAGAGCTACCGTTACAAGGCAGAGCCACCGCTACTGTTACAAGTCCACCGCTACCGATACATCAAGTCTACCGACAGACAAGTCTACCGTTACAAATGCCTACCGATACTCAGACCTACCCTGACAAAGTCTACCGTTATCATGAGCAACCGTTCAGAGACAGAACCCCAACATGCTTTAAATTTCATTATTATTATTTAATCTAACCAACGGTCACATTAGGTATATTTTAATGCACTGACATTTATTTACTATGTGTTGCTGGTTTTCAGGAAACTGTACCTCGTACTTACAAAAAGGGAATCATACCTTTTGCCGATGTTCGTGCTTTAAAAGAAGGATGCAGAAAAGAGCACAAAGACATACAAGCTGGCGATCAAGCTCAAAACGTGCAACAAGAACAACTGGAGAACTTGCACTCACGAGACTACTACTACCAGACTCCAGAACATAGAGCATGCATCGAGCAATTTATGCAAAAGAAGAACTACACAAATTTCTTCATTCTCTGAGCCGATAAGCGAGCTGAACCTGGAAGTCAAGGAACCAGATGATACTCTGTTTTCCAGACAAAAACCAGAAGAAGACTCAGAACTAATTCTAATCACAAAAGGAGTCGAGAGCTGCACGAAGATCACTAAGATCCATTTCTACACTCTAATCATTTTCTCTGTGATTTATCTTTTTACATATTGAGCAGTGTGTGTTATCTGCTGTATTTAACACACACACTGTCTCCTGTGCTTTAACTGGAGGATTTGTAAATCCTCACTCAACACTCTTACATATTTGTTTTCCCACTAGAACTGTGGTAGAGGTCATGTGAGACCTGGACAGCTTTAAGCTGTTGTTTGTTTTCCCACGCAGAACTGTGGTAGGGGTCTTGTGACCTGGATAGTGTGTTCACTGTTGTTAACCCCGATCCAGGGTGTGGATTATATTTATATATATACTTTTTAGAGGACTAAGTCTCGGCTTGAGACTGAACCTCTTGGTTAATTCTCTGTGTTTGTACCTACATACTATATCCATACTACATATATATTTCATATTCCACTGCTATTACTTTGAAATATAATTTATTTTCAAAGCTACTTTGATAGTTAAACCCACAAGTGTTTATATTTATTATAGACCAGTAAGTTAGTTTCAAAAGTTAATTTAATCATAAGATTAAGTTAACTGAGAACTAATCAATCTTTGAGAAACAAATTGAACCTTTATAATCTGTATAAATTCACTATAGTTTAATCTGTTTTTGAAATAGGGGGATTTTAATCAACATTGTTTTTAACAGAAAATTTTAATTGGAACTCAATTCACCCCCCTCTAGAGTATCCACTCCGACCAACATTTGGTATCAGAGGAGAAAGTATTTTCTATATTACTCTGTTTTCAACTGTGATTTTAGTTGTATTTTAAAGTTCTTAAAATTTCTGTTATTTCTAAATTTTTATCACTTTAAATTGTGTTTATAATGGATAATAGACTTGAGGGTGCTGCTACTAACCGGACACATTTCTTCAATGGAAATAACTATGCTCAGTGGAAACTTAAAATGAAAATCCATTTAGAAAGTATGGGTTTTGATATCTGGACTGCTATAGAATCTCAATACAAAATTCCAGAAACTGAAAGAATAACTTGGGATGAACCTACTAAGGCTGCTTACAATAATAATTGTAAAGCCATAAATGCCCTCTACTGTGCTTTAGGAGATGAGGAATTCAATATAATTTCTGCCTGCAAAACTGCTTTTGATATTTGGGATACCTTGGCTGTTTCTCATGAAGGAACAACTAATGTTAAGGAAATGCGGTTAAATACTTATACTATCAAATATGATAACTTTAAAATGAAAGCTGATGAACCTATTTCTGACATGTATCTCAGGTTCAATGAGATAGTCAACACAATGAGCTCACTTGGAAAGAGTGTTCCCGCAAAGGAACAAATCATGAGAATACTGAGATGTTTTCCAGATAGATGGAGAGGCACGTCTGTCTCAATCAGAGAATCCTGTGACATTGGAACACTTCCTGTCAAGGAGTTAATTGGTAAACTAATGATGTATGAAGAAGAATTGAAGGTTAACAAAGAGGAAGATGATGAACCCAAGAAGAAATCCATGGCATTTAAGACTACTGCATCAAAGAGTAAAGACAAGGAGAAAGTACATGTGCCTACTGAAAGCTCGTCTAGTGATGATTCAGATTCTGACAGTGATGAAGAAATGGCTCAAATAGCCAGGAGATTCAAGAAGTTAAATAGGAAGAAAAAGTTCATCAGAAAACCTAGCTACAAAGGTAAGTATGATCAACAAGGCAAGTGGACGATGGATTGGAAGAAGTCAGATAAAGAAGATGATATAGTCTGCTATGAATGCAAGAGGAAAGGACACATCAAAGCCGACTGTCCTAAGTTAAAATTCAAGAAAAAATATGACTATAAGGACAAAAGGTACAAGAAAGCTATGAAAGCAACCTGGAGTGCTTCGGAGGACAACACAAGTGAATCAGAAGCTAGTGAATCTGAAAGAAATCGTGCTAATATGTGTTTCATGACTAACACATCTGAGGTACCTATTTCACCAGCTTTAAACAATTATTATTCTGGAAATGACCATGATTCAGACAATGAGGAAAATATGTCTAAAGCTGAACTGTTTGAATATTGCAATATGCTGGAAGATACTTGCAATGAACTAAAGAATAAATATAAATCTTTGAAGAAACAACATGCTTTGACTAGTAATATTGAAACAGGTTTAAGTGTGGAAAAAGATAAGTATGCTCAACTATTGAAAGAGAACACTCAACTTAAATTATCAAATGAAAAATTAAGAAAAGATATTGAAAAGTTAACTACTGGTAGGGATACCTTGACACAACTTCTAAGAAAACATATTGCTCCCAAATATACAACCGGTCTAGGATATCAGCCTGGACAGAGACAAGTAAGCAAAACCAAATTTGTCCCAAAATCTGGATAGTTTTCTGCTAATTCTAGTTCAGGACCATCTTATACAAAACAGTTTTCTAAAGGACCCAACAAAGTATTTTTGTCTCAAAATATGCTTTCTGGTCTTAGAAAAACTATAAAGCAAATATGGGTTCCCAAAGTCTTATTAGCTAACCTTTCTGGACCCAAAAAGATCTGGGTACCAAAATTATCCTATGTCTAATCTGTTTTGCAGGGAAATTGTTTAAAGAGCATCTGTAACACTCTATGGTATTTGGACAGCGGATGTTCAAGACATATGACAGGAGACTATTCTTTCTTCAAGAGTCTGATTAAGGTTGATGGTGGGCATGTCACCTTTGGTGACAATGCAAAAGGAAAAATCATCGGATTAGGCCAGATTGGTAACCCTGATACAATTTTGATTTCTAAATTACTTTTTGTTGACGGATTAAAGTATAACTTACTTAGTATATCTCAGTTGTGTGATGATGGTTTTAATGTTAAATTTGAAAATAATTCATGCAATATTTTTAATTCAAAACATGACTTAGTTTTCACTACATCTAGAAATGAGAATGTATATGTTGTTGATCTAAATTCCTTGGTCAAACAAAATGTTTCCTGCTTAAATGATTTCTATAAAGAGTCTTGGTTGTGGCATAGGAGACTAGGACACAGTAATGTTCACTCACTTAGGAAACATTCTAAGAAATGCTTAGTTAGAGACCTACCCAAATTAGAATTCCCAAATGATAAAGTGTGCAATCCCTGTCAAAAGGGAAAACAACAAAGAGTTTCTTTTAAACCAAAGAAAGAAGTTTCAACTTCTCAACCACTTGAATTGGTTCACATGGATTTGTTTGGACCTTCAAGAGTTTCAAGTTTAAATGGTAAGCACTATGTTTATGTTCTTGTAGATGATTTTTCTAGATACACTTGGGTATACTTTCTAGCTCACAAAAGTGAAGCATGTTCCTACTTTGTTAAATATTCCAAGACTGTAGAAAATCTTAGTGGACTCAAAATTAAGACCCCAAGGAGTGATCATGGGCGTGAGTTTGAGAATCATGAATTTGAATCCTACTGCTCACACAATGGCTATAATCACAACTTTTCTGCTCCTAGAGCACCCTAACAGAATGGTGTAGTGGAAAGAAGAAATAGAACCCTTCAAGAAACTGCAAGGACTATTCTCAATGAGTATGACTTACCTATTTATTTTTGGGCTGAAGCTGTAAATACAGCTTGCTATGTTATTAATAGTGTTTTAATTAGACCAATTCTAAAAAGGACCCCTTATGAACTTTGGAATAATAGGAATCCTATGGTTAATTAATTCAAAGTTTTTGGTTGCAAAGTATTTATCCTTAACACTAAAGACAATCTTGACAAATTTGCATCCAAGAGTGATGAAGGAATTTTCCTAGGTTACTCTCTCACTAGTAAATCCTATAGAGTTTTCAATAATAGAACCAAATGTGTGGAAGAATCAGTTCATGTAAAATTCGATGAGACTGATCCACATGAGCCTAAAACCTACCTTGAATATCTTGAGGAAGATTTGTCAAATCTGGACCTAAATGATAAGAATACTGAATCCCCTGTAAAAGAATCCAGTTCTGGAAATTTTCCAGAATCTGCTCATACCATTTCCAGACCTATAGACAACTCTGAAGAAGCCAGTTCAACTCCTTATAGAGGTGTTAGAACTCTCAAGAATCATCCTCTTGATGCTGTTGTAGGTGATTTAAATAGAGGAACACAAACTAGAGCTTCTCTAAGGAATCAGGTTGAACATCAAGCTTTTCTGTCACAACATGAACCCAAAGATATCAATGATGCTATCAATGATGAATTCTGGGTAATGGCTATGCAAGAAGAAATAAACCAGTTTGAAAGAAACAATGTTTGGGAATTAGTGGAAAGACCTAAGGACACTCCAACCATAGGCACTAAATGGGTGTTTAGGAACAAAGTTGATGAATCTGGAACTATCATTAGAAACAAGGCCAGGCTTGTTTCACAAGGTTATAGTCAAGAGGAAGGAATAGACTATGAGGAAACTTTTGCACCCGTAGCTAGATTAGAGGCCATTAGGATATTACTTGCTTATGCTGCTCATCTGAATTTCACACTCTATCAAATAGATGTTAAAAGCGCTTTTCTGAATGGATATATAAATGAGGATGTATTTGTGGAACAACCTCCTGGTTTTACAAATCCCCATTTTTCCAATCATGTTTTCAAACTATCTAAAGCTTTATATGGTTTAAAGCAACCTCCAAGAGCTTGGTATGATAGGCTCAGCTCTTTTCATATTTCAGAAGGATTTACTAAAGGAATAGATGATCCTACTCTTTTCATTAAATGGATTTCTAAAAATGTTTTAATAGTACAGATCTATGTAGATGATATTATTTTTGGATCTTCTAAAAATTCTTTATGTATTGATTTTTCAAAAATAATGAAAAACGAGTTTGAAATGATCTTAATGGGAGAACTCAAATTTTTTCATGGATTTCAGATCTTTCAAAACAAAAATGGTATTATTTTGAATCAAAGTAAATATATTAATGATCTTATAAAACGTTTTTCATTGGATAGAAGTAAAGGCAGTGATACACCTATGAGTACCACCTGTAAGTTGGATAGTGATGAAACTGGAGAACCATTAAATCAAACCAACTACAGAGGTATGATAGGATGTCTACTGTACCTTACTTCTAGTAGACCCGACATCTTGTTCAGTGTATGCATGTGTGCTCGATTTCAAGAAAACCCAAAGGAGTCTCACTTGACTGCTGTTAAAAGAATTTTCAAATATCTAAAACATACTCCCAATTTAGGACTATTTTATCCAAAAGGACAATAATTTGATTTACTGAGTTATTCTGATGATGATTTTGTTGGTTATAAGTTAGACAGAAAAAGCACCTCTGGAACATGTCGCATCTTAGGCAAATCGCTAGTATCTTGGTGTAGTAAGAAGCAGAATTTTGTTGCATTATCTACTGCCGAAGCTGAGTATATAGCTGCTGGTAGTTGTTGTGCACAAATCTTGTGGATGAAACACACTTTACTAGACTATGGATATCAATTCAAACGTGTCTCTATAAAGTGTGACAATACAAGTGCTATTAATATTTCCAAAAATCCGGTATCTCATGCTAGGACAAATCATATTGATGTGAGACATCACTTTTTGAGGGATCACTATCAAAAGGGTGATATCACTCTTGAATTCATTGGCACCGAACATCAGTTAGCTGATATTTTTACAAAGCTGTTGAATTCTGAGAGATTAAATTACATCAAACATGAGTTAGGTATGATTAACTATAGCTTTGAGAAACCTGGCCGTTAGAGAAACCTCACCGTTAGAGAAACCTCACCGTTAGAGAAACCTCACCGTTAGAGAAACCTCACTGTTAGAGAAACCTCACCGTTAGAGAAACCTCACCGTTAGAAAAACCTCACCATTAGAGAACTTTACCAGTATATTTGCATTTTTATTAAGGCCGAGACATCGAACCGTTTTATTTTATTTTATGATATATGTGATTTATGAATCCTAAATGATATTAAAACTCGAACTAGACTCACTCAATCTCATCGCAAACTTGTCTGCTCGAACTCTGCTAAACCTAAACCTCTCGACCTTCAGAACCCTAGCGTCAAATCCATAATGGCCCGAGTGAAGAGACCTCAGATGACTGATGGAATTGAAGCACCGGCACCGAAGAGACAAAAAGTAACTAGTACTGATGCCAGTGGAAGTGGCGAGGGAAGTTTAGCTCAGAGAAGATCAGTAAATCCACACCTATCGAAGCGCGAGATAGTTGTTGAAAAAGAAGTATGTGCAGAATGGGTCATGGAAAGCAAGTCGCTGGTTCTTAGAGTGTTAAAAGAACAAGGTTGGCTAGAATGCTTCGCGAACAACAACGGACCTTACTATCCAGGATTGGTGAAACAGTTCTACGAATTCGTTCATTTTGAAAAATCTGAAGAAGAAAGCAGAATGGTTTCTTAAGTGAATGGTCAGGAAGTATCGTTTACTTCGGGAGAATGGGCCGAGAACCTAAGAGTTCCACATGAGGGTGATTTTAATTTTTATTCCAAGTCTGTACCCTCGACCAGTGATGTATTTCAATATGAAGACGCTTTGCTGAAACTCACAGGGAATGGGACCCCTAGAAAGGTGATTGCTGCAGAGATGGAAGGAGAAGATAAGCTGTTATTTAAATTTATTCAGCATGTTGTTAGTCCGAGAAGAGGAGACTTTGCCACTTTAAGATTCCAAGACATATATTTGTTGCATTTACTGAAGAACAGTGTGAAAATCAATCTATGTAGATTGATTATGGTTCAAGTAGAAGAGATGACTGGACCAAAGTCAATATCAAATGCCTTGTTTTTCTCCAAACTAATTTCTGTGATGCTGAAAGTGAAGGAGATAGATGGACCTCAGGATGAGCTGGTAGTGGTTAGGGATAACTTCTGTATTACAAGAACTATTTGTAAATACATGAAAGTCAGCTGGAATCCATGGAAGAAATCATGGGTAAATGATGATGGAAAAATTTATGAGAAATTCACTCCTGAGAATCATCCATCCAGACCAAAAGATGTTAGAGATCCTGGTCTTGGACCAGATGAGCCAGATCCAGTTTACAGTGATGATGAAGCTGAGGAGGAAGAGACTTCAGTTGAGGAAGTAGGAGATCCAGACTTACCCCCTAGTCCTATTCATCAAGTTATTTCTTATGGAGCAGCTAGCCCTCCAAAAGAACTACCAAAGAGAGAAACTGTTTTGAAGGATAATGATTCAGAGACTACAGAAGGAGGAGAAGAATCATGCCAATATGTTGTCAAGGACACCTCTGAGGAGGATGAGACAACCGAATCCAATCATAGAGAACAGGAGGCTGATGATGAAGCAAATGATGAGGAAAATGTTGAAAGAGAGCTCAGTTTGTGTCCCCTAATAGTCAGTACAGTCGGGATAGTGCCTGAGTAGGAAGATGTAGCAACAACACCTGTTGATGAGAGAGTCATTGATGACTTAGAACTAATGACTACTGAATCTGGTGAAATTATGGAGAAAATTGCAGAATTACCTCGGGGAGAAGAGTTGGAAGAGATACATCAGGAGAATGTTCCAAGAGAAGGAGAGAATCTCGGCTCAGTATCAGTATCATATGACATTGAAGGTTGGAAATCAGCTCCCGGATATATGATTCTTGGACTATCTTATGGTGATTCTGATGAGGAAGACCAAGCCCAAAGGGAACCAGTTACCTTAACCACTATGAATGACAATGTGGCAACAAAAGATGACCTTAAGTCTTTAAAAGCCGAGTTGATAGAAGTAATAAGAGAATCAGTGGGAGATATGAAGAAAAGTATGTTTGAAGAGATAAAAAACGTGGAGCAATACCTTGAGTTATCCATTGGATGCGGTATATCCAGTCCTGTGGAACAAATAGTGGACAAACTTAAGGTGTTCCACACTCAGATTGAGAGTTGGACAGGAGCTGTAATTGCTCTTAGACGATCAATTGGCTCCTTGACTGCTTTACACAGTTCTCAAACCCAAGTGCACACTGACATTCACTATATCAAATAAGTGGTCAAACAGTTTGTGGAAGTTTTTGAGGCTTTTAAGAAGTCAGTTAAAGAACCTCTGCACAGTCAGGATGAATTGGTACAGAAGATGGTTAGTAGTCTGACTCAGTCTTTCAAGGAAATAATGGCCTTCTCAATAAAACATCTTCCCTCATCCAACCCAAGTTTGAACCTTGACCAGATCCGCACTATTCTTCAGGATGAATTGGCTAAGGCCAGTCCTAGTGGTGCATCATATACTCAGATTCTTGCTACCACTAGGGAAGTTAGTAGCTTTGTTCGTGATCACCTGCGGGCAACTACTGCTTCTCAAGAGGCAATCAAAAATAAGGTGGATGCTTATTTTGACAATGTTTATACCAAGTACCAAATGACAAACCATTTCAAGCTCTTTATTGAGAATATGAAGTTACCTCCGGTTACCCAAGCCTTCAGAGAATAGGTTAGTAAGCTCCAGGAGCTTACTCCTGCTTTGGATAAGTTTATTGAGAACAGAGATGATTTTGTCTCTACTATGGAGCGAGATGGAAGCATCATCATGTATTTCAGGAATCTCTTGCTGCCTTTCCTACATGTGGATGCTCGACCGGTTATTGTACCACCCACCCTTCCACTATCTGCCTCTGGGAGTACTCCTCAACTGACTCAAGTTCAAGCCATCAGGAGCTTGACACCTTTGATCCCGCAGAATGAGACAGATTACAGAATTGGTACTGTATCAATTGCTGATCCACCAATAGTTCTTTCTGGAATTCCAAAGCCTGCTGACTCTACCTCTGCACCCTCTGCTGATCCCAAGGGAAAGACACCTGTTCGTGAAGATGATTGAGTGCTTCTATTTCTTTTTAATGGGATACATTGTATTTTTGTATTTTTCTGATTTTCCCAAATGTAACTTTTTCTTCTAATTCCATTACTTCATTCTTCTCTTCCCTCTCTGTTTTATCCTGTGTTTTCTACTACCACTATATTCTCTGCTACCCTCCTTTTTGTTCATCACAAAGGGGGAGATATTCTTAGAAAAGTGGACCAAAAGAGAAAGGGGGATAAATTCTCGGAAAACCAAGTTCATTTTTTTTCTAATATATATATATATATATATATTGATTTTGATTTCTCTGATATTATACTGTTGATATCATAATTGGATACTTTCTTTTCCTGGTATAAGTTGTGATTATCAAAAAGGGGGAGATTGTTGAACCCTCTGGACTTGAGGGGGAGATTGTTGAACCCTCTGGACTTGAGGGGGAGATTGTTGAACCCTCTGGACTTGAGGGGGAGATTGTTGAACCCTCTGGAGTTAAGTTGGTTTATTATGTTTTGATAATCCCAACCATTCCTTATTTATATCTTGATTTTGCATTATCAGATATATGTTTACCGTGACTTAACTCATTCTGCCAAGAGAATGCTTAAACAGATAGTAGCTACCGTTATGACTTAAAGCTACCGATATCGAATAAGAGCTACCGATACGATGTTCACCGCTACTCAAAGTCTACCGCTACTCAAAGTCTACCACTACTCAAAGTTCACTGATACTCAAAGTCTACCACTGCATCAAAGTAGACAGTTATCGTTACAGCAAAGCTGACAGCTACCGATATGCTGAAGTTCACTGTTATGAAAAGTCTACCGATAAAGAGCTACTGTTACAAGGCAGAGCCACAGCTACCGATAAAGAGCTACCGTTACAAGGCAGAGCCACAACTACCGATAAAGAGCTACCGTTACAAGGCAGAGCCACCGCTACTGTTACAAGTCCACCGCTACCGATACATCAAGTCTACCGACAGACAAGTCTACCGTTACAAATGCCGACTGATACTCAGACCTACCATGACAAAGTCTACCGTTATCATGAGCAACCGTTCAGAGACAGAACCCCGACATGCTTTAAATTTCATTATTATTATTTAATCTAACCAACGGTCACATTAGGTATATTTTAATCCCCTGAAATTTATTTAATATGTGTTGCTGGTTTTCAGGAAACCGTACCTCGTACTTACAAAAAGGGAATCATACCTTTTGCCGATGCTCGTGCTTTAAAAGAAGGATGCAGAAAAGAGCACAAAGACATACACACTGGTGATCAAGATCAAAACGTGAAAAAGAACAACTGGAGAACTTGCACTCACGAGACTACTACTACCAGACTCCAGAACATAGAGCATGCGTCGAGCAATTTATGCAAAAGAAGAACTACACAAATTTCATCATTCTCTGAGCCGATAAGCGAGCTGAACCTGGAAGTCAAGGAACCAGATGATACTCTGTTTTCTAGATAAAAACCAGAAGAAGACTCAGAACGAATTCTAATCACAAAAGGAGTCGAGAGCTGCATGAAGATCACTAAGATCCATTTCTATACTCTAAACATTTGCTCTGTGATTTATCTTTTTACATATTGAGCAGTGTGTGTTATCTGCTGTATTTAACACACACACTGTCTCCTGTTCTTTAACTGGAGGATTTTTAAATCCTCACTCAACACTCTTACATATTTTTTTTCCCACTAAAACTGTGGTAGAGGTCGTGTGAGACCTAGACAGCTTTAAGCTATTGTTTGTTTTCCCACGTAGAACTGTGGTAGAGGTCTTGTGACCTGGACAGTGTGTTCACTGTTGTCAACCCCGATCCAGGGTGTGAATCATTTTTATATATATACATTTGAGAGGACTAAGTATCGGCTTGAGACTGAACCTCTTGGTTAATTCTCTGTGTTTGTACCTACATAATATATCCATACTACATATTTATTTCATATTCCGCTGCTATTACTTTGAAATATATTTATTTTCAAAGCTACTTTGATAGTTAAACTCGCAAGTGTTTATATTTATTATAGACCAGTAAGTTAGTTTCAAAAATTAACTTAATCATAAGATTAAGTTAACTGAGAACTAATCAATCTTTGAGAAACAAATTGAACCTTTATAATCTGTATAAATTCACTACAGTTTAATCTGTTTTTGAAATAGGGGGATTTTAATCAACATTGTTTTTAACAGAAAATTTTAATTGGAACTCAATTCACCCCCCTCTTGAGTATCCACTCCGACCCACAGATTATATTATAATTTAATATTTTTCTTGTTGTCTTTTATGAAAAATTAAACAAATAGTTCCAAAATTGACAAAAATGATATTTTATGGAAATAATGTTTTATTAAATTATTTAAAAAGTAATTATTTTTAATGTAGAGACCCAGTCTTGACATACATATACATTACATTACTTTTTCGGAATACTTAATACATAACAAAAAAACACACAATAACCGTAATAGTTTAGTGTCTTTGGAAACTCGGAAAAATAATCTTCTAATCATGGTGAAAGATCATTGGCATCTCCCATAAAGATCTTCCCCTTTTGTTTTCTTACCTAAAACCTTTATTTATATACTGGGGTTAAGAAAACATAAAAAGGTTGAGCTCAAATTCTCAGTAAGGGTAAACATAGAGATCATAAAATAATCCATAAACATTTGAATACAAAAACATGAACATAAAATCTAAACATCAAAATACTTAGCAAGGACATAAATATTGGAAGTATATAAGGAATATATCATAATGGAACATCAATCATGATAAAATATCAGGGAAAAAACATGTAATTATGGAAAACCATTAAGCACATGATAATATTTCCATAGTAGCCAAGGCATTGCTACCAAGACAATCTTATTGGATGAAGTCCCTTTCTGAATCGAGTTCACTCCTTGTTCCAGTCCTGTATCACTGAACCAGATTAACTTTCTATTATATCCATGTCTATATCATGAGATATAAATCCTTACCCAATGCATTGGAGGGATATATAGGTCCCACCCATTCCATAGTGAAATCATTCTTACTTGTGCCACAAAATAAACATAAATCATTTTTCATAACCCAAACAATAAAATCGGTTTCATAAACATCATCCCATCATAACATAATCCATATAAAACCAATGGATATCATTTCATAATAAGAAGAATCAAATAATGTAAATAATTGAGACATTATACTTGAAACATACACATATGAAATAATGTCATCTTAGATGGAAAATGGTTTTGATAAAACACTTAAAATGAATTCTTGAGGAAAATATCATTTGTTCTTCGAAATCATTTTCTATTCACAAAATGCCATGAAATTTTAAATGAAAATGATTTTATTGAAAATAATCATGAAATATTGTAGAGTAAGCTTCATTAAGAAAAATCATTATGAAACTCTAAATATCCGTTCATGCCGTATAAGTTAAAAAAACATTTTTCTCGTACTTTTCCTGGAAAAGTCAAAAAGTTCCTCGTATGGTCAACAAAAGAAAGATTCCTTCCATAAGACAATGTGAAAGTCAAATAGGGGTAAACATTACTTTATACATACATGGAATAATTTTAAACACATTTTTAGAAACATTTTATAGACATTGATGAAAAATATAACCCTAGTAAATACTTATAAATAAACAATCTCGGGGAAAAAACGAGATTTGAAAAGTTATCCTTTACCTTATGTCTGATATGCTTCGTATGTATCCGAAACTCCTGTATAATTATTTAAATAATGTAATTTATTTATTATAGAATCATATTCATTGTTATGATATCATTTATGGTTCACTTATGACATTATATTACCCGTTCTTTTGTAAATTCCATGTTAAAGCATCATTTTGGGTAAAATCGTTTCATTAATTGTACGTGTTTCGATTTTTTATTCTTGATATTATTACTTATATCCTGATTTACTTAATTGAAGAATGTAAAAAATGATTTATATATAATATATATTCAGTATATAAATATATATATATTATAGATCGATAAATGGAATGAAATACACTGTTTATGGAGACGATAGACCATATGTACGCATGAACGCTGCTTTCATTTCGTTATTGAATTAAATGTAATTAATTAAACGAAACATATATGTAAATAAATCTAGTGTCATTGTTATGTAATATATATCATTTTTATTTATTACATATATACATTATAATCATACTTTAATGGTTAATCATGGAAAATGAATCTCATCGCCTTCGTGGAGACGGTAGTCCATACGTAGGCACGAGCGATGATATCATTACTATAATTATTGAATATAATTGGAGTGGATGATATAATATCTCATGATAAATATGATGTTATGATAACCATATATAGTTATTCTTTACACCAGTATACCCATCCAAGTAAGGTGGTGGTGGAAAAACTAATTACACCACAGCGTGGAGACGGTATTCCGTACGTACGCACAAGCGGTGACTTTGTTTTCTGTAGGATGGATAGAAGGTGAAATGCGGTTGTTTCATATTTAAAATAACATATAATTATATTATTGATACTGATATTATTACATTATAATGAAGAAACTAAAGAAGAAGAAGTTGAAGAAGAATGAAACTTGAAAGAATAGGTAGAGGAGATTACCTCTTCTTCGACGAACCACTTTTAAGAATCCTCTTAAGGCACTACAGTTGGCCTTCTTAGAAGCCCAAAACCCCCATAATGTTTCTAGGTAAGTGAAGAAAATAAATGGGCAGGGTTTGGATGATCTTGAAAGCTCAAAGTTGTGTAAAGAGGAGAGGGAGGAGGTGTCATTTATAAGGGAGGAGAGGGGAACCTTTGGAAATATACGAAATATTAATTTATAATAAATTCAAAACCCACATAAAATCTTCCAAAATAACTCAAATACGATTCTTTGATGAGATAAGGTTTCAATCTCATAAAAAAATAAAATTTATCCATGTTGGTAATTTATTTTATTCATTATCAACTTGATTTATCCTTATTTAATCTATTTAATTTTATTTGTGGTAATAAGATTCTAAATTTTAAATTGTTATAAATAATTACTTATGTATTGTGAATTGTCCTTAATAGGATAATTTATGACATTTTATACCATATAAATTTTAATTTATAACTTGTAAATATATGTGTGATTTGTAAACAATTTTATATTATGTTATTTTTATAAAATAACAAAAGTGTCAATTTTTACCCTATTCATTTTTTTTCAATTTAAATAAAATCCTCATAGAAGATATGTTCGAAATAAAATATTAAATAGATTCATAACATGGCATATTTACTATAAAATTAGTGGATCACATTAAATAGTTCATATAATATTTATTTTAATATTTTTAAAACCATTTATTTGATATTTTAATCAATAAAATAATTTCAACATCACTATTGTGTCACCTTTATTTATAATTATCTAATCCCTAAAATTTATAAATAAATACACATGATGTAGATAAGTTTATTAGTTTTCTGTAGACTATTAATTTTCAATGTTTCATGATGTTTATCAATAAATTAAAATTATTATACTTATAATATTAAAGAGAGTGACATGTTGTCACTTTCTTTGGTTTTAATAATATTTAAATCATTTTCATGGTCAAAAGTCCATAAAAATAATCTAATCCTACTTTTAGGTGATATGGGTCGACTGTTAGTAATCCAATAGAATTTTGGAAGGTGTTAGGGTAATTTTATAAACTTATTTTTACCCTTAATTACCCGATTTACCTTTAACGTCAGTAAATAAAAATTATCGTAGTTACAATTCATAAAATCAAAAAAAATAAAAGTAACCTATTAATATAATTTGGACCCACTGAATTAAAATATGGATTCCATTTTTCAAAATAAAAACACATAAGTTGCAGTATTTTATTTAAAATTTATCCCGTTGTTAAGAAAACGAGTTTTAAAAGTTAAAACATTTCCAAAGTTTGAAATTTTTTACCTAAGAATTAAACATAAAATTAATGGTAATGACATAAATTATATTAAATGGTTAAAAAATATTATATTTATACTTTAAAATCATTCAATATTATAATTTAACAATATAAATTATTGCGATGAAAAAAGTTGTTTTCAATTAAAATATATCGTGTTTTTACTATTCATTAATATATGAAAGTTATCAGAATAATATGAAAATTTTATCCAAAGTAAAATTATATATCGTGATTAAATTGATGAATTTTATTTTGTCAAATTGAACTTATAAAAATGTGAAAACTAAATTTAATGTGGGTGCTCCATCAAAAGGCGGAAAAACTGCACTTTTATTTGAAAAATACTTATTTTACCTGAAAAATTTATTTTTTTCTCATACAATTTTCTAGATAGTGTGTAAGATGAACAATAATGTTATAAAATTCAAATTTATTTAATAATATTCATAACGGCTAGTCTATAATAATATTATAACAATATATCGTTTTTTGTGAACCCAGTATTGCGTACTACACACACTATCGAGGAATGTTGCTCTAGCTTGAAACACAAGCCCAAAATAGTGTTTTCATATACTAAAAGCTAATACAATGTTTTTTATAGCGCAATCCAATCTTGTTGTAGCGTACAACAAAAGACATAAGAGAAATTAGAAGGAATATTTCTCATAAAATATCGGGGTGTTATATTATACCCCCCTTAAAATTGAATTTCTCCCTCAAAATTCGTTGGGGTTATAAATCATTTACTACTTGAAAGTTTATTTCATAGAAACCCACAATGTAAAAAGGAATACAAAATCTTAATTTAAAAAAAAATAATGTATGAAACATAACGGCTAACCAAATTAACTTATCCCTGGGTTTCCACATAGGAGAACATAAGTGAAAATATAGATATAGAAAAGAAATCTAACCATCATGTTCTAATGGAGAGTGGTAGAGAAAATAGCTATGAAAATGCCAACAATCACAAAGACATAAATTTGTTATGATCTAAGGTACCATCTGATTCATTAGAAATTAGAGTACTAGGACAACATTTTTGGTTTTCAAGATCATTTCCCTAATATTGAAGAACTTTTACATGAGGATAAATACTTACTTGATTTCAGTGTAATATCATCATTGGTCATTCCATGAAAAATTTCCACTTCATCTTTATTTTATGAAATGAGGTTGAATTTTTCATTCATGAAGTGTTAGAAGATCGTGAGATAGAATGATAAGTCATCCCATCTGTTTCTATCATAAAAATGTAAGCATAATTTTTTAAATATACATATGTCCATATATGGTGAGATTAATTGTATATGATTCCTACAATGGACTTATACTTCATCTATCATACCACTTAATAAAAGAAAAATAGTTTATAATAACTAGGGACTTCCTGTAGGCTAGTGGCAGGCAATAAATGACTTTCTCACTTCGGTTGTGGGTTTATTATCGCAACCTTGTCCGACGCGACGGGTTTTCCCCCATCCTGCAGGTTGTCCCTTTTTCAAAAGATACACTATTATTACATTCCAGAATAATATCGAAAAAAAAGTTGTATCCTTAAACAATTATATCTGATGTCCAACATAATCCATTCCAATATTTAGGCTTATCCAAAATACATATGTCCAATCTCATAGTATAAAGAAAACGATTACTTGAAATGTCACATAACAAGCATGTGAATGCCATCATTTATCCCCTATATATCATAACATATATCTTGTCGGTCACATTCCAAACATGTGAATACCTTAATAATGTATTCTCTTGAAATATAAATTAGTATAGAACAACAGTAAAATCATGAATGATGTCAAAATGTAACTCTTTCCACATACCAAAATCCAAAAAAATCTATATTCTGAAACCATGATATCACTTTGTCCTTATATCAGTCATGATACCATTAATACACTCATACATTTCATTATATCTTTATCCATTCTTTATTCACATATTAGGTGCTTTCCAAAAATATCTTAATTACCTTTCATGGTTATCGGTACCATTCAACATATACATTCAAAAATATATGAAAAAATAATTTTGTAACAATCCTTAGATGTCTCATTATTCAATAGTACCATGAGATTACTTATACCACATTATTATTGATAAACAAGTAATCATTCCACTACCTTCTAACCCATTGAAAAATTTGAAAAATTCTTTCATCTCACATATCATTCGTAGTCTCTTCATCATCATCAATATAAATACTACTCATACGTCCTTGCTGATTCTATGCATGAGATTTTCCCTTAGGGAATTGGTTTGCATAATGCCCATACATTCCACATTTACAACATTTAACCGTTGTTGATGTCTTAGAAATACCATTATCCTTGTCCATGGTGTTAACTGAATCTTTTCCTTTAAAATTACTAGCTTTGTGTCTTTCTTTTCCACACCTAAAGCATCTTCCAGTTCCTTTGAAACATTCTCTCTGATGCCTCTTCCCACATGATTTACAGGATGGAAATTGAAAATTCTTTCCTCTATGATCATCATGATACTCCATGTTTCTCTTAATATCTGAGTCGAGAAACATACCAAAGTTGAGATTATTGATCATATCATGAGATTGATGATTATGCATAATAACGATATGTGTACCGCCAGATCCAATTTCATTTGGTTGCTCATGAATAATATCATTCCATTGTCCATCATATCTTCCATTATCGTGAATCTTTCAGTTTCCAGCCATTTTATAAAACCCAAAAATATTAGTGTGAGAGGAAAAAATCATAATCAAGGGGGAGTACCTTCAATATCTAACAACTTAGGTTAAATTCTAATATTGTTACTGTAATTATATGACTATAACATATACTTATCCTTAGGGACATCCCAAGACTTACCTTAGAAATATCTCTGGGGATTTCACTAAAGTTCTCGCATCCTAGTTTCCAAAGGTTAACTAAATCTTTCCTCTGATACCAACTGTAGAGACCCTATTTTGACGTACATAGACATTACATTACTTTTTCAGAATACTTAATACATAAAAAATATAAACACACAAGTATTGTAATAGATTAGTGTGTTTGGAAACTTGGAAAAATAATCTTCTAATCATGGTGAAAGATCTTCGACATCTCCCATAAAGATCTTTCCATTTTGTTTTCTTACCTAAAACCTTTCTGTATATCATAGGGAAAAGAAAACATAAAAATGGTGAGCTCAAATGCTTAGTAAGGGTAAACATATAGAACATAAAACAATCGATTAACATTTGAATGGAAAAACTTGAACATAAAATCTAAACATCAAAATCCTTAGCAAAGACATAAATCTTGGAAGTAGGTAAGTCATATATAATAATGGATCATAAATCATGATAAAATAGCCTGGGAAAAAACACTTAATTGTGGAAAACCATTAAGAACATGATATGATTTCCATAGTAGCCAATGCATTGCTGCCAAGACAATCTTAGTGGACAATGTCCCTTTCTAAATTAATTTCACTCCTCATTCTATTCTGGTATCACTGAACCAGATTAACATACAATTACATCCATATCTATCTAATAAGACATAAATCTTTACCCAATTCATTAGAGGGATATATATGTCCCACCCATCTTATAGTGAAATCATTCTTACTTGTGATACAAAATAAACATAAATAATTTATCATAACCCAAAGAATAAAATTGGTTCATAAACATCATCCCATCATAACATAATCCATATAAAAAATGGATATCATTTCATCGTAAGAAGAATAAAACCATGTAAATAATTTAGAAATTATACCTGAAACATACATATATTGAATAATTTCATCTTATATGGAAAATTGTTTTGATAAAACACTTGAAATCTCAGTGGAGACCTATTTCTATCATTTTAGCATCATTGTAGATGCAATGTAGCAGGTACTATTAGGTACTATAACAACATGATCTATTCATCCAACTGGGACATTGGGGCACTGGTTTGGTCCTCCGGTCCTACAAGGCTTTTGAGACACACAAGGTCTTCATGCCAGTTGTCTCTTAAGGCCTTCAAAGCACCTAAAGGCCTTCAAGACACCCACATCACCTTCAAGCGACATGAAAATATGTAAATGCACTTGTCATATTATAAGGGAAAGATCTCCATATGAGGATTCATATAAGGGAAATTCAAAATAGTAGAGCTAACCATAATTAGAAAATTTAGATGATATGGCATTGTCATCAGTACCAGGAATGTGCAGTTCTGCATAGGACAACAAGCTAACTAGCCTTGCAAAGGTGGATTGCTGATATCATGCCATTTTTTGGGAGGAGAAGTTTCACATTTTCTTGTCTAGGATATTCCCTTATGACCTAAGGGTCATGTAATTTTCTCTTATTATTTAGGGCCTTTTAAGGGTTCCACCTCACCACATTAAATGTGTATCATAATAAACTAATAAAAAATGAAGGCCTTTGGGCCATTTGGTCAAAAATGAATCTATGAAAATAATCATTATGGAAAGGTAAATAACTAAACACACATGCGATGTAATTAGTAAGAGGGACCGTGTAAACAATATGAATCATTAAATAACTGAACACACATTAAATTTAAATACCTAGATATATGATAATAAATATGGAAGGGTAAATAACTGAACAAACATTCTATTTAGTGAATAAAATAAAAATTAAATGCATCCATATATTTTTTCATGAAAAATTATCATGGATAAAAATAACTGAATATCAATGAAGGTAATGTTTAATTATTGAATTCCATGTTTCTTAGGTAATTGATATCCTTAATATGAAGACAATTCACAATATAGTTTAGAGAAGACTGGGTGAAGGAACAAAAAATTCTAGACAACTGACTTTTCCAATGAGAACATTGATGCATTGAGGGGATATCAATAATTAGGCCCCACCAATGTTGTACGTGACCAAAGCATTCTTCATATATATATTGATAGATTTAATTAATGTACAATGTTCTTGAGTATATATCCTTTTTGAATGAAATATACAGATTTATCAATATTTTACCTAGTAAAAATTACTTTTATATGGACAATGTATGTAAAAATAGTATATGGGTTATTCATAAATATATTTTTGATAAATGGTTTTAATATTTATCTGAAATTTTATGTCATACCATCATAGAGAATTTAATATTTTAAGGGGATTAAAAAAAATCAAGGTAGTCAATTCCAATGCCATCCTGGGCCAAAAAAATCAAAAACCATCAAGGGGAAGAATTAATTTTGGTATCAATATAATATATCTCATGTAGTGTATGGATAAAGAGTTTTTGTCATTGAAGAGCAGAAATACCATAAAAATAACCAAAAATATCGTTTTCATTTTGACCAAAATTTTGAATATCATTTTTCCTTTAAAATAAAATTTAAAAACATATAAATTAAAACTATATTAGAAAAAATTGAAATTGAAAATTTAATGAATTAATGGAAGTAATTCTATACAAGTTATATAAGGGAAAAAGAACATTCCTTTTTATCATGGTAAAATGGTTAGAAAAGTGCATTGTCCAGAAATATACAATATCATTTCTCTGAAATTTTTTTAAAAAGGATATAATTTTCAATGTTTTATTTAATAAATTATTTTTATATATTTCAAAAACATTTTATAACATTTTTTAAAATATTTTTTTTAGAAAAAACAAACTTTTCATCATATAGTGACATTAAGTCCTGTTTTCTTATAAACATTTTATAAAATATTTTTAGTACAAAATAATATAAAATGATAATATTTCTTGAAAAAGATAATGAATAACTATAATAGAAAAAAATTAATTGTTTTATTGATAAATTATTATATAAATTCTTTTATTGAAATTTCATGAATTTGAAATCTCGATTAAAATGTGATTGTGAAATAAACACAAAAAATAAATAAAAATTTGATTTGAAAATTGATAATTGAATTTATTATGTGTATCGACTATCAATAAACATATATGATGTGGAAATAAATCAACATATCCTCAAAAGTAATTTTAAACACAATTAAATAATAATAACAATTATGTTGAAGTAGTATAACCCATTTAAAAGGAATTGAGTTCTAAAATTTATTTACAACTATGTAAATGTAAGTTCAAATCCCAATAGATTAAATAGTTAAAATCGAGTATCAAAATTTTCAGAATAATTATGTATTCATGATATTAAATTTTTAATTTTTAGTATAGACATCATAGAAAATAAAAAAGGTTTATAAGGTTACAAAATTCCGTAATGAAATGAATCCAAGATGAAATACCTTACATTGTGTTTTACTGTTGGGTGAAAATCATTAAACCCCATGTAAAATGATATGAATCATGTATTTATCTTATAAAATAATCATAATCATATTTATAATATAATATAAAATCATCTAAAAATATTTTATTACCCATTTTTAATAATTAGTCATAATTTTCAAAGTTTCGGGTGTTAATTTTCATGTTTTAAGATAAATTTTGGATTTTTTATTTTTGTTCTTATTATATAGATGATGATTTAATAATATCCAATATATGACAGATGATTTCAATATCGCATATATTTATAATATATGTATTTATAATAATGCATTAAAATTTGGAGATATAAATCAAATGCGTCGTTCATTTATATAATAGATTGTATGTATGCATGAAAATTATTCTCGTTTTACTATCGTATTAAAATAATGCAAATTAAATAATATATATTTAATTTATAATTATAGTATACTAATTTTATCATATATATATATATATATCATTTTTTATTAATTCTATCCATTATACCATCTACGTATTTTGTGAAAGAATCACATCCCTTTGAGGAGGAGGTAGTCCACATATCCACAAATGAAGTTGTTGTATTCCAAAAAATGAAAACGATGAAGGTATTTTCTATAATAACATTAAAGAATATTTTTTTAAAATATCACATATATATATATACTATAAATATATCATTATTCCCACCCTTTAATAATGGTAATGGAAGAACGGATGATATCTATTCATGAAGCTGTAGTCCGTCATACACACCAACAATGACTGTGTATTCCATTTCAAGGAAGTGTGTCTTACTGTAGTTAGTATCCTTGAAAAAATAATATATCATTAAATTTAGTATGATTAGGTTATTATTTAAGAAATTTATAATAATAATTAATGGGGTATAGAAGTAAATGGTATAAAAGTTATCGTTGAAGAATGTTTCCTCCTATTTGGCTTACTATTTTTGGTTTATATCAAATGACTTACATGGACTGATTTATGACAAATGTTATTCTTATAGTATGATGGTAGGGATGTGGGGAAAATATTTGGTTAGGGTATTGATGATCCAAATGGGTTTAGATATGTGAATATGTGGGATATTTGAGTTCCTTATTATAGTGGATGAGGAGAAGCATTCTTGTAAATATAAAAATGAAAGCATTATTGGGAGGTATCACTTAAATCATGTTCCTCCATTAATGAAGTAAATTCCATTAATTTGATTTTATGATCTAAATATGGAATGAAAATAGGTTTTGGACATGTGTCAAGGTAATGTTTTCATTTATGTTTAATGATTATTTTGTTGTTAAGCTAGTATTTCTCTTAATTAGTGTAAGTAGTTTTAATAACTATTACTAATATTTTTTTGTAAAAACCTATTTTAAACTCATTAGATATTTTAAATTATTAATATTCAAAGTATAAAATCCATTTTTTCCAAATTACAATTACATAAGTGGTCAAAATTTATTTATAATTAATCCCACAGTTCGAATGAAAAAGTAGGTGTGGAAATATTAATTGCTAAAATGTTTTAAATGTTTTATATCCAATATTAATTTGAAATGTATTCCAATGATATAAATTGGAAATATTTATTTATTATTTAACTAAATAAAAATTAAAAATAAATAAATATATAACTTTAGTATGGAAATAAAATAGCTGAAAAAGTAGATCCCAATTAAAATTAAGTATTTTTCACTATACATCAAAAAATGAAACATCTCAGAAAAATACGAAAAAAAACCCTATGTTGATTTTGATGTTCCGATTAAAAAAATATGTTTATTTTTTCTTTCAAAATATATTAAATTGTCACAATTTGTTTTAAAACAATAATTCCATTAAAAGATGGTAGAAATACCATTATACAAATATTTCTTTTTAGGCATAAAATTTGACTTTCCCTTATCCAGTTATTATGAAAACTATTTTAGGAATGTAAATATATTAGATTTAATATAGAATATAAATATTTCATTAATATAATTCAATAATTACATAAATTTTAAATGATAATCATTATTGGGAGTATAATAATAGTTTTCTATGAAAAATGATTCCTTTTTATTCAATTGGTTTTTATATTCATTTATAATAAATTGATTACTAATGAATTAATTTTATATATTTGAAAAAAAAAATTTAATAAAATTGTTAATTATATTCCTATATGTCTATTTAATGGATATGTTATATGTGATTATAATAAATAATAATATTAACAGTATTCAGAAAACCTTGGTCTTACTTGTAATGCAAGATATCGAAGAAAGCCTTTGTTGCATGTAACACAAAAAAACAATCTATATCATGAATTGAAAGATATAAAATATATTGAATTTATTTTAATATAGTGAATATATTTTATAATAATGGGGCTTTATATTAATTTATTTTCTTGGTTTCGCGTGTAATACATGCTATCAAATACAATGTTCTTACATTATAATTTTGGGGTGTTAAAAAGTTCATTTTTGAAAGCATCATATGAGAATTTCATTTATATGATTTTTTTTTATAATTCTCAAAACTTATGATTTTTGAATGAATAGAGAAAAATATTTACTTTTATTGAAAACACAATTTTTATTTCAGGAATTTGTTGAGTTCCATTTTTTAAAAGGATTTGAAATTATAATTAGATCTATTATATCACGAATCACTTAATTATGATTATTTTTGTCAAATGTATTGTTTATTTTTGTATAAAAACTTTTTTATACATAAAAAAGATATTTTAAAAAAATATTTTTATATGTTCAACATGTTATTTATATTAATGAATAAAATTAATCACTATTGGTGAATTATTTTAAATAAATTTATATATTATATATTCATTCAAATATTATAAAATTCGTAAGAATTTTGTAGAGTGTTATAAGAATAAATCCATTTTAATTATTTAAAATTTATTTATCTAAAAAGTTAGTTTCATAATTTTTACCACAATTATTTCAATATTTATTATTGATACATTGAGAAAATGAATCTTGATTTTAGATTAAATATTTTGTATCATGATTATAATTTTTTTAAAATAGACCCCCTTTTTCTATATGAATAGTTACCATTGTAAAATTTAGCACATTAGTAAAGGCTAAATAATGTTAATTTAGGTTTAAACTAAATGTTAAAGTCACCATTCTATATCATATCTCTTATAAGATAATTTTCATTCTAACTTTATCACCATAGGTTAAGAATTAAATATTTAAATGAAATAGTTTCAGAAAAATTGACCTATATAATATTTAGATCAAATAATGTTACCAAATGTGGCTCTCCTTGTTTTAAACATCACATAAGTGTTCAAATTGTGGAAAATAATTTTATGAAATATTTTTAATTAAAATATGGTTAAAAATTAAATTATCATCAATATATAAATTTATTTATAATTTTTAGTTACTATATATTCACATTAAATTCTTGCTCAGTGATAAATAAATATTTATTTAACTAATAAATGAATAAAATAATGGATTTTTTAAATTAATCTAATTTGAGGGTGATATATTTAAACAATATTTTTTCAAATAATATAATAAATCAGTAATATTTAAATAGATTGTATTAGAATTTAATATTTTTCTTGTTGTATTTTATGAAAAATTAAATAAATAGTTCCAAAATTGATAAAAATGATATTTTGTGGAAATAATGTTTTATTAAATTATTTAAAATGTAATTATTTTTAATGTAGAGACCCAGTCTAGACATACATATAAATTACATTACTTTTTCTGAATACTTAATACATAACAAAAACAAACACACAATAACCGTAATAGTTTAGTGTCTTTGGAAAATCGGAAAAATAATCTTCTAATCATGGTGAAAGATCATTGACATCCCCCATAAATATCATCCCCTTTTGTTTTCTTACCTAAAAACGTTATTTATATACTGGGGTTAAGAAAACATAAAAAGGTTGAGCTCAAATTCTCAGTAAAGGTAAACATAGAGAACATAAAATAATCCATAAACATTTGAATACAAAAACATGAACATAAAATCTAAATATCAAAATACTTAGAAAAGACATAAATATTGGAAGTATATAAGGCATATATCATAATGTAACATCAATCATGAAAAAATATCATGGAAAAAACATGTAATTATTGAAAACCATTAAGCACATGATAAGATTTCCATAGTAGCCAAGACATTGCTGCCAAGACAATCTTATTGGACGAAGTCCCTTTCTGAATCGAGTTCACTCCTTGTTCCAGTCCTGTATCACTAAACCAGATTAACTTACTATTATATCCATGTCTATATCATGAGATATAAATCCTTACCCAATGCATTGGAGGGATATATAGGTCCCACCCATTCCATAGTGAAATCAGTTTTACTTGTGCCACAAAATAAACATAAATCATTTATCATAACCCAAACAATAAAATCGGTTTCATAAACATCATCCCATAATAACATAATCCATATAAAACCAATGGATATCATTTCATAATAAGAAGAATCAAATAATCTAAATAATTGAGACATTATACTTGAAACATACACATATGAAATAATGTCATCTTAGATGGAAAATGGATTTGATAAAACACTTAAAATGAATTCGTGAAGAAAATATCATTTCTTCTTCGAAATCATTTTCTTTTCACAAAATTCCATGAAATTTTAAATGAAAATTATTTTATTTAAAATAATAATGAAATATTGTAGAGTAAGCTTCATTATGAAAAATCATTATAAAACTGTAAATATCCGTTCATGCCGTATAAGTTAAAAAAACATTTTTCTCGTACTAATGCCGGAAAAGTCAAAACGTTCCTCGTATGGTAAACAAAAGAAAGATTCCTTCCATAAGTCAATGTGAAAGTCAAATAGGGGTAAACATTACTTTAGACATACATGGAAGAATATTAAACACTTTTTTAGAAACATTTTATAGACATTGATGAAAAATATAACCCCAGTAAATAGTTATAAATAAACAATCTCGGGGAAAAAACGAGATTGGAAAAGTTATCCCTTACTTTATGTCTGATATGCTTCGTATGTATCCGAACCTCCTGTATAATTAATTAAATAATGTAATTTATTTATTATAGAATCATATTCATTGTTATGATATCATATATGGTTCACTTATGACTTTATATTACCCGTTCTTTTGTAAATTCCATGTTAAAGCATCGTTTTGGGTAAAATCGTTTCATTAATTGTACGTGTTTCGATTTTTTATTCTTGATATTATTACTTATATCCTGATTTACTTAATTACAGAATGTAAAACATGATTTATATATAATATATATTCAGTATATAAATATATATATTATAGATCGATAAATGGAATGAAATACACTGTTTATGGAGACGACAGACCGTATGTACGCATGAACGCTGTTTTCATTTCCTTACTGAATTAAATGTAATTAATTAAATGAAACATATACGTAAAGAAATATAGTATCATTGTTATGTAATATATTTCATTATTATTATTATATATATACTTTATAATCATACTTTAATAGTTAATCATAGAAAATGAATCTCATCGCCTTCGTGGAGACGGTAGTCCATACGTAGGCACGAGCGATGATATCATTACTATAATTATTGAATATAATTGGAGTGGATGATATAATATCTCATGATAAATATGATGTTATGATCACCATATATAGTTATTCATTACACCATTATAACCATCCAAGTAAGGTGGTTGTGGAAAAACTAATTACACCACAGCGTGGAGACGGTATTCCGTACGTACGCACGAGCGGTGACTTTGTTTTCTGTAGGATGGATAGAAGGTGAAATTCAGTTGTTTCATATTTATAATAACATATCATTATATTATTGATACTGATATTATTACATTATAATGAAAAAACTAAAGAAGAAGAAGTTGAAGAAGAAGGAAACTTGAATGAATCGGTAGAGGAGATTACCTCTTCTTTGACGAACCACTTTTAAGAATCCTCTTAAGGCACTACAGTTGGCCTTTTTAGAAGCACAAAACCTCTATAATGTTTCTAGGTAAGTGGAGAAAAGAAATGGGCAGGGTTTGGATGAGCTTGAATGCACAAAGTTGTGTAAAGAGGAGAGGGAGGAGGTGTCATTTTATAAGGGAAGAGAGGGGAACCTTTAGAAATATACGAAATATTAATTTATAATAAATTCAAAACCCACATAAAATCTTTCAAAATAACTCAAGTACAATTCTTAGATGATATAAGGTTTTAATCTCATAAAAAAATAAAATTTATCCATGTTGTGAATTTATTTTAAACATTATCAACATGATTTATCCTTATTTAATCTATTTAATTTTATTTGTGGTCATAAGATTCTAAATTTTTAATTGTCATAAATAATTACTTATGTATTGTGAATTGTCCATAATTGGATAATTTATGACATTTTAGACCATATAAATTTTAATTTATAACTTGTAAATATATGTGTGATTTGTAAACAATTTTATATTATGTTATTTTTATAAAATAACAAAAGTGTCAATTTTTACCCTATTCATTTATTTGAATTTAAATAAAATCCTCATAGAAGATATGTTCGAAATAAAATATTAAATAGATTCATAACATGGAATATTTACCATAAAATTAGTCGATCACATTAAATAGTTCATATAATATTTATTTTAATATTTTTAAAACCATTTATTTGATATTTTAATCAATAAAATAATTTCAACATCACTATTGTGTCACCTTTTTTGATAATTATCTAATCACCACAAGTTATAAATAAATCCACATGATGTAGATAAGTTTATTAGTTTTCTGTAGACTATTAATTTTCAATGTTTCATGACGTTTATCAATAAATTAAAATTATTATACTTATAATATTAAAAAGAGTGACATGTTGTCACTTTCTTTGGTTTTAATAATAATTAAATCATTTTCAGGGTCAAAAGTCCATAAAATGAATCTAATCTTACTTTTAGGTGATATGGGTCGACTGTTAGTAATCCAATAGAATTTTGGAAGGTGTTAGGGTAATTTTATAAACTTAGTTTTACCCTTAATTACCCGATTTACCTTTAACTTCAATAAATAAAAATTATCGTAGTTACAATTCAAAAAATAAAAAAAAAATAAAAGTAACCTATTAACATAATTTTGACCCACTGAATTCAAATATGGAATCCATTTTTCAAAATAAAAACACATAAGTTGTAGTATTTTATTTAAAATTTATCCCGTTGTTAAGAAAATGGGTTTTAAAAGTTAAAACATTGCCAAAGTTTGAAATTTTTTACCTAAGAATTAAACCTAAAATTAATGGTAATGACATAAATTATATTAAATGGTAAAAAAATATTATATTTATACTTTAAAATCATTCAATATTATAATTTATCCGTATAAATTATTGTGATGAAAAAAGTTTTTTTTAATTAAAATATATCGTGTTTTTACTATTCATTAAAATATGAAAGTTATCAGAATAATATGAAAATTTTATCCAAAGTAAAATTATATATCGTGATTAAAATGAAGAATCTTATTTTGTAAAATTAAACCTATAAAAATGTCAAAAACAAGATTTAATGTGGGTGCTCCATCAAAAGGCGGCAAAACTGCACTTTTTTTGAAAAATACTTATTTTACCTGAAAAATTTATTTTTTTCTCATACAATGCTCTAAAAAGTGTCTTAGATGAACAATAGTGATATAAAATTCAAATTTATTTAACAATATTCATAACAGCTAGTCTATAATAATATTATAACAATATATCATTTTTGTGAACCCGGTATTGCGTACTACACACGCTATCGAGGAATGTTGCTCTGGCTTGAAACACAAGACCAAAATAGAGTTTTCATATACTAAAAGCTAATACAATGTTTTTTATAGCACAATCCAATCTTGGTGCAGCGTACAACACAAGACATCGGAGAAATTAGAAGGAATATTTCTCAAAAAATCTCGGGGTGTTACATTTTACCCCCCTAAAAATTGAACTTCTCCCTCGAAATTCGTCATGGTTATAAATCATTTACTACTTGAAAGTTTATTTCATAGAAACCAACAATGTAAAAAGGAATACTAAAACTTAATTTAAAAAAACTAATGTATGAAACATGACGGTTAACCAAAATAACTTATCCCTGGGTTTCCACATAGGAGAACATAAGTGAAAATATAGATATGGAAAAGAAATCTTACCATCATGTTCTGATGGAGAGTGGTAGAGAAAATCGCTATGCAAATCCCAACAATCACAAAGAAATAAATTTGTGATGATCTAAGGTACCATCTGATTCATTAGATATTAGAGTACTAGGACAACATTTTTGGTTTTCAAGATCATTTCCCTAATATTGAAGAACTTTTACATGAGGATAAATACTTACTTGATTTCAGTGTAATATCATCGTTGGTCATTCCATGAAAAATTTACACTTTATCTCTATTTAATGAAATGAGGTTGAATATTTCATTCATGAAGTGTTAGCAAATCATGAGATAGAATGATAAGTCATCCCATCTGTTTCTATCATAAAAATGTAAGCATAATTTATTAAATATACATATGTCCATCTATGGTGAGATTAATTGTATATGATTCCTACAACGGACTTATACTTCATCTATCATACCACTTAATAAAATAAAAATAGTTTCTAATAACTAGGGACTTCCTGTAGGATAGTGGCAGGCAATAAAGGACTGTCTCACTTCGGTTGTGGGTTTATTCCTGTAACCTTGTCTGACGCGACAGGTTGTCCCCCATCCTGCAGGTTGTCCCTTTTTCTAAAGCTACACTATTATTACATTCCAGAATAATATCGAAAAAATGATGTATCCTTAAACAATTCTATCTGATGTCCAACTTAATCCATTCCAATATTTAGGCTCATCCAAAATACATATGTCAAATCTCATAGTATAAAGAAAATGATTACATGAAATGTCACATAACAAGCATCTGAATGCCATCATTTATTCACCATATATCATAAGATATATCTTGTCGGTCACATTCCAAACATGTGAATACCTTAATAATGTACTGTCTTGAAACATAAATTATCATAGAACAACAGTAAAAACATGAATGATGTCAAAATGTAACTCTTTCCAAATACCAAAATCCCAAAAATTCTATATACTCATACCATGATATCACTTTGTCCTTATATCAGTCATGATACCATTAATACACTCATACATTTCATTATCTCTTTATCCACTCTTTATTCACATATTAGCTGCTTTCCAAAAATATCTTAATTACCTTTCATGGTTACCAGTACCATTCAACATATACATTCAAAAATATAAGAAAAAACAATTTTGTAACAATCCTTAGATGTCTTATTATTCAATAGTACCATGAGATTACTTATACCACATTATTATTGATAAACATGTAATCATTCCACTACCTTATTAACCCATTGAACAATCTTGAACAATTCTTTCATCTCACATATCATTCGTAGTCTCTTCATCATCATCAATATAAATACTACTCATACTTCCTTGCTGATTCTATGCATGAGATTTTCCCTTAGGGCATTGGTTTTCATAATGTCCATACATTCCACATTTAAAACATTTAACCGTTGTTGATGTCTTAGAAATACCATTATCCTTGTCAATAGTGTTAACTGAATATTTTCCTTTAAAATTACTAGCTTTGTGTCCTTCTTTTCCATACCAAAAGCATCTTCCTGTTCCTTTGAAACATTCTCCCTAATGCCTCTTCCCACATGATTTACAGGATGGAAATTGAAAATTATTTCCTCTATGATCATCATGATACTCCATGTTTCTCTTAATATCTGAGTCGGGAAACATACCAAAGTTGAAATTATTGATCATATTATGAGATTGATGATTAGGCATAATAACGATATGTGTACCGCCATATCCAATTTCATTTGGTTGCTCATGAATAATATCATTCCATTTTCCATCATATCCTCCATTATCGTGAATCTTTCTGTTTCCAGCCATTTTATAAAACCCAAAAATATTAGTGTGAGAGGAAAAAATTATAATCAAGGGGGAGTACCTTCAATATCTAACATCTTAGGTTAAATTCTAATATTGTTACCATAATTCTAGGACTATAACTTATACTTATCCTTAGGGACATCCCTAGACTTACCTTAGAAATATCTCTGGGGATTTCACTGAAGTTCTCACATCCTAGTTTCCAAAGGTTAACTAAATCTTTCCTCTAATACCAACTGTAGAGACCCTATTTTGACATACATAAACATTACATTACTTTTGCAGAATACTTAATACGTAACAAATATAAACACACAAGGATTGTAATAGATTAGTGTGTTTGGAATCTTGGAAAAATAATCTTCTAATCATGGTGAAAGATCTTCGACATCTCCCATAAAGATCATCCCCTTTTGTTTTCTTACCTAAAACCTTTCTGTATTTCATAGGGAAGAGAAAACATAAAAATGGTGATCTCAAATGCTCAGTAAGGGTAAACATATAGAACATAAAACAATTGATTAACATTTGAATTCAGAAACATGAACATAAATTCTAAACATCCAAATCCTTAGCAAAGACATAAATCTTGGAAGTAGGTAAGTCATATATAATAATGGAACATAAATCATGATAAAATAGCATGGGAAAAAACATTTAATAGTGGAAAACCATTAAGCAGATGATATGATTTCCATAGTAGCCAATGCATTGCTGCCAAGATAATCTTAGTGGACAATGTCCCTTTCTGAATTGATTTCACTCCTCATTCTAGTCTGGTATCACTGAACCAGATTAACTTACAATTACATCCATATCTATCTAATAAGATGTAAATCTTTACCCAATTCATTAGAGGGATATATATGTCCCACCCATCTAATAGTGAAATCATTCGTACTTGTGACACAAAATAAACATAAATCATTTATCATAACCCAAAGAATAAAATTGGTTTCATAAACATCATCCCATCATAACATAATCCATATAAAAAAATGTATATCATTTCATCATAAGAAGAATAAAACCATGTAAACAATTGAGACATTATACCTGAAACATACACATATTGAATAATTTCATCTTATATGGAAAATGGTTTTGATAAATCACTTGAAATCTCAGTGGAGACATTTTTCTAGCATTGTAGCATTATTGTAGATGCAATGTAGCAGGTACTATTAGGTACTATAACAACATGATCTATTCATCCAACTGGGACATTGGGGCATTGGTTTGGTCCTCGGGTCCTGCAAGGCTTTTGAGCCACACAAGGTCTTCAGGCCAGTTGTCTCTCAAGGCCTTCAAGGCACCTAAAGGCCTTCAGGACACCCCCATCACCTTCAAGCGACATGAAAATATGTAAATGCACGTGTTATGTTATAAGGGAAAGATCTACATATGAGGATTCAGATAAGGGAAATTCAACATAGTAGAGCTAACCATAATTAGAAAATTTAGATGATATGGCATTTCCATCGGTACCAGGCACGTGCAGTTCTTCATAGGACAACAAGCTAACTAGCCTTGCAAAGGTGGATTGCTGATATCATGCCATTTTTTGGGAGGAGAAGTTTCACATTTTCTTGTCTGGGTTATTCCCTTATGACCTAAGGGTCATGTAATTTTCTCTTATGATTTAGGGCCTTTTAAGGGTTCCAACTCACCACATTAAAAGTGTATCATAATAAACTAATAAAAAATGAAGGCCTTTGGACCATTTGGTCAAAAATGAATCTATGAAAATAATCATTATGGAAAGGTAAATAACTAAACACGCATGCGATGTAATTAGTAAGAGGGAGTGTGTAAACAATATGAATCATTAAATAACTGAACACACATTAAATTTAAATACCTAGATATATGATAATAAATATGTAAGGGTAAATAACTGAACAAACATTCTATTTAGTGAATAAAATAAAAATTAAATGCATCCATATATTATTTCATGAAAAATTATCATGGATAAAAATAACTGAATATCAATGAAGTTAATGCTTAATTATTGAATTCCATGTTTCTTAGGTAACTGATACCATTAATATCAAGACAATTCAAAATATAGTTTAGAGAAGACTGGGTGAAGAAAAAAAAATTCTAGACAACTGACTTTTCCAATGAGAACATTGATGCATTGAGGGGATATCAATAATTAGGCCGCACCAATGTTGTACGTTACCAAATAATTCTTCATATATATAATGATAGATTTAATTAATGTACAATGTTCTTGAGTATATATCCTTTTTGAATGAAATATACGGATTTATCAATATGTTACCTAGTAAAAAATTACTTTTATATAGACAATGTATGTAAAAATAGTATATGGGTTATTCATAAATATATTTCTGATAAATGGTTTTAATATTTATCTGTAATTTTATGTCATACCATCATAGAAAATTTAATATTTTAAGGGGATTAAAAAATCAAGGTAGTCAATTCCAATGCCATCCTGGGCCAAAAAAATCAAAAACCATCAAGGGGAAGAATTAATTTTGGTATCAATATACTATATCTCATGTAGTGTATGGATAAAGAGTTTTTGTCATTGAAGAGCAGAAATACCGTAAAAATAACCAAAAATATCGTTTTCATTTTGACCAAAATTTTGAATATCATTTTTCCTTTAAAATAAAATTTAAAAACATATAAATTAAAACTATATTTGAAAAAATTGAAATTGAAAATTTAATGAATTAATGGAAGTAATTCTATACAAGTTGTATAAGGTAAAAAGAACATTCCTTTTTATCATGGTAAAATGGTTAGAAAAGTGCATTGTCTAGAAATATACAATATCATTTCTCTGAATTTTTTTTAAAAAGGAGATAATTTTCAATGTTTTATTTAATAAATTATTTTTATATATTTCAAAAACATTTGATAACATTTTTTAAAATATTTTTTTTTGAAAAAACAAACTTTTATTCATATAGTGACATTAAGTCATGTTTTCTTATAAACATTTTATAAAATATTTTTAGTACCAAATAATATAAAATGATAATATTTCGTGGAAAAGATAATGAATAACTATAATAGAAAAAAACTAAATGTTTTATTGATAAATTTTTATATAAATTCTTTTATTGAAATTTCATGAATTTGAAATCTCGATTAAAATGTAATTGTGAAATAAACACAAAAAATAAATAAAAATTTGATTTGAAAATTGATAATTGAATTTATTATGTGTATCGACTATCAATAAACATATATGATGTGGAAATAAATCAACATATGCTCAAAAGTAATTTTAAACACAATTAAATAATATTAACAATTATGTTTAAGCAGTATAACCCATTTAAAAGGAATTGAGTTCTAAAATTTATTTACAACTATGTAAATGTAAGTTCAAATCCCAATAGATTAAATAGTTAAAATCGAGTATCACAATTTTCGGAATAATTATGTATTCATGATATTAAATTTTAAATTTTTAGTATAGACATCATAGAAAATAAAAAAGGTTTATAAGTTTACAAAATTCTGTAATGAAATGAATCCAAGATGAAATACCTTACATTGTGTTTTACTGTTGGGTGAAAATCATTAAACCCCATGTAAAATGATCTGAATCATGTATTTATCTTATAAAATAATCATAATAATATTTATAATATAATATACAATCATCTAAAAATATTTTATTACCCATTTTTAATAATCAGTCATAATTTTCAATGTTTCGGGTGTTAATTTTTATATTTTAAGATAAATTTTGGATTTTTTATTTTTGTTCTTCTTATATAGATGATGATTTGATAATATCCAATATATGATAGATGATTTCAATATCGCATATATTTATTAAATATGTATTTATAATAATCCATTAAAAAATGGAGATATAAATCAAATGCGTCGTTCATTGATATAATAGATTGTATGTATGCATGAAAATTATTCTCATTTTACTATCATATTAAAATAATTCAAATTAAATAATATATATTTAATTTATAATTATAGTATACTAATTTTATCATATATATATATATATATATCATTTTTTATTAATTCTATCCATTATACCATCTACGTATTTTGTGAAAGAATCACATCCCTTTGAGGAGGAGGTAGTCCACATATCCACAAATGAAGTTGTTGTATTCCAAAAAATGAAAACGATGAAGGTATTTTCTATAATAACATTAAAGAATATTTTTTTAAAATATCATATATATATATATACTATAAATATATCATTATTTCCACTCTTTAATAATGGTAATGGAAGAACGAATGATATCTATTAATGAGGTTGTAGTCCGTCATACACACCAACAATGACTGTGTATTCCATTTCAAGGAAGTGTGTCTTACTATAGTTAGTAACCTTGAAAAAATAATATATCATTAAATTTAGTATGATTAGGTTATTATGTAAGAAATATATAATAATAATTAATGGGGTATAGAAGTAAATGGTATAAAAGTTATCGTTGAAGAATGTTTCCTCCTATTTGGCTTACTATTTTTGGTTTATATCAAATGACTTCCATGGACTGATTTATGAATAATGTTATTCTTATATTATGATGGTAGGGATGTGGGGAAATTATTTGGTTAGGTTATTGATGAGCCAAATGGGTTTAGATATGTGAATATATGGGACGGTTGAGTTCCTTATTATAGTGGATGAGGAGAAGCATTGTTGTAAATATAAAAATGAAAGCATTATTGGGAGGTATCACTTAAACCATGTTCCTCCATTAATGAAGTAAATTCCATTAATTTGATTTTATGATCTAAATATGGAATGAAAATAGGTTTTGGACATGTGTCAAGGTACTTTTTTCATTTATGTTTAATGATTATTTTGTTGTTAAGCTAGTATTTCTCTTAATTAGTGTAAATAGATTTAATAACTATTACTAATATTTTTTTGTAAAAACCTATTTTAAACTCATTAGATATTTTAAATTATGAATATTCAAACTATAAAATCCATTTTTTTTCCAAATTACAATTACATAAGTGGTCAAAATTTATTTATAATTAATCCCACAGTTCGGATGAAAAAGTAGGTGTCGAAATATTAATTGCTAAAATGTTTCAAATGTTTTATATCCAATATTAATTTGAAATGTATTCCAATGATATAAATTTGAAAAATTTATTTATTATTTAACTAAATAAACATTAAACAAAATAAATATATAACTTTAGTATGGAAATAAAATAGCTGAAAAAGTAGATCCCAATTAAAATTAAGTATTTTTCACTATACATCAAAAAATGAAACATCTCATAAAAATACAAAAAAAAACCGTATGTTGATTTTGATGTTCTGATTAAAAAAATATATTTATTTTTTCTTACAAAATATATTAAATTGTCACAATTTATTTTTAAAACAATAATTCCATTAAAAGATGGTAGAACTACCATTATAAAAATATTTATTTTTTAG
This sequence comes from Viscum album, assembly GCA_963277665.1. Taxonomy (NCBI): domain Eukaryota; kingdom Viridiplantae; phylum Streptophyta; class Magnoliopsida; order Santalales; family Viscaceae; genus Viscum; species Viscum album. The sequence continues at coordinate 95,315,577 of OY728163.1, forward strand.
GAATAAAATTTGACTTTCCTTTATCCAGTTATTATGAAAACTATTTTTGGAAAGTAAAATATTAGATTTAATATAGAATATAAATATTTCATTAATATAATTCAATAATTACATAAATTTTAAATGATAATCATTATTGGGAGTATAAAAATAGTTTTCTATGAAAAATGATTCCTTTTTATTCAATTAGTTTTTATATTCATTTATAATAAATTGATTACTAATGAATTAATTTTATATATTTGAACAAAATATAATTTAATAAAATTGTTAATTATATTCCTATATGTCTATTTAATGGATATGTTATATGTGATTATAATAAATAATAATATTAACAGTATTCATAAAACCTTGGTCTTACTTGTAATGCAAGCTATCGAAGAAAGCCTTTGTTGCATGTAACACAATAAAACAATCTATATCATGAATTGAAAGATATAAAATATATTGAATTTATTTTAATATAGTGAATTTATTTTATAATAATGGGGCTTTATATTAATTTATTTGCTTGGTTTCGCGTGTAATACATGCTATCGAATACAATGTTCTTACATTATAATTTTGGGGTGTTAAAAAGTTCATTTTTGAAAGCATCATATAAGAATTTCATTTATATGATTTTTTTATAATTATCAAAACATATGATTTTTGAATGAATAGCGAAAAATATTTACTTTTATTGAGAACAAAATTTTTATTTCAGGAATTTGTAGAGTTCCCTTTTTTAAAAGGATTTGAAATTAAAATTAGATATATTATATCACGAATCATTTAATTATTATTATTTTTGTCAAATGTATTGTTTATTTTTGTATAAAAACTTTTTTATACATAAAAATGTTATATTAAAAAAATATTTTTATATGTTCAACGTGTTATTTATATTAATTAATAAAATTAATCACTATTAGTGAATTATTTTAATTAAATTTATATATTATATATTCATTCAAATATTATAAAATTCATAAGAATTTTTTAGAGTGTTACAAGAATAAATCCATTTTAATTATTTAAAATTTATTTATCTAAAAAGTTAGTTTCATAATTTTTACCACAATTATTTCAATATTTATTATTGATACATTGAGAAAATGAATCTTTATTTTAGATTAAATATTAGGTATCATGATTATAATTTTTTTAAAATAGACCCCCTTTTTTCTATATGAATAGTTACCATTGTAAAATTTAGCACATTAGTAAAGGCTAAATAAGGTTAATATAGGTTTAAACTAAATGTTAAAGTCACCATTCTATATCATATCTCTTATAAGGTAAGTTTAATTCTACCTTTATCACCATAGGTTAAAAATTAAATATTTAAATGAAATAGTTTCAGAAAAACTGACCTATATAATATTTAGATCAAATAATGTTACCAAATGTGGCTCTCCTTGTTTTAAACATCACATAAGTGTTCACATTGGGGAAAATAATTTTATGAAAGATTATTAATTAAAATATGGTTAAAAATTAAATTATCATCAATATAGAAATTTATTTATAATTTTTAGTTACTATATATTCACCTTAAATTCTTGCTCAGTGATAAATAAATATTTATTTAACTAATAAATGAATAAAATAATGGATTTTTTAAAATTAATCTAATTTGAGGGTGATATATTTAAACAATATTTTTTCAAATAATATAATAAATCAGTGATATTTAAATGGATTATATTAGAATTTAATATTTTTCTTGTTTTCTTTTATGAAAAATTAAATAAATAGTTCCAAAATTGATAAAAATGATATTTTATGGAAATAATGTTATATTAAATTATTTACAAAGTAATTATTTTTAATGTAGAGACCCAGTATTGACATAAATATACATTACATTACTTTTTCGGAATACTTAATACATAACAAAAACAAACACACAATAACCGTAATAGTTTAGTGTCTTTGAAATCTCGGAAAAATAATCTTCTAATCATTGTGAAAGATCATTGACATCTCCCATAAAGATATTCCCCTTTTGTTTTCTTACCTAATACCTTTATTTATATACTGGGGTTAAGAAAACATAAAAAGTTTTAGCTCAAATTCTCAGTAAAGGTAAACATAGAGAACATAAAATAATCCATAAACATTTGAATACAAAAACATGAACATAAAATCTAAACATCAAAATACTTAGCAAAGACATATATATTGGAAGTATATAAGGCATATATCATAATGTAACATCAATCATGATAAAATATAATTGAAAAAACATGTAATTATGGAAAACCATTAAGCACATGATAATATTTCCATAGTATCCAAGGCATTGCTGCCAAGAAAATCTTATTGGACGAAGTCCTTTTCAGAATCGAGTTCACTCCTTGTTCCAGTCCTGTATCACTGAACCGGATTAACTTACTGTTATATCCATGTCTATATCATGAGATATAAATCCTTACCCAATGCATTGGAGGGATCTATAGGTCCCACCCATTCCATAGTGAAATCATTCTTCCTTGTGCCACAAAATAAACATAAATCATTTATCATAACCCAAACAATAAAATCGGTTTCATAAACATCATCCCATAATAACATAATCCATATAAACCCAATGGATATCATTTCAAAATAATAAGAATCAAATAATGTAAATAATTAAGACATTATACTTGAAACATACACATATAAAATAATGTCATCTTAGATGGAAAATGGTTTTGATAAAACACTTAAAATGAATTCTTGAGGAAAATATCATTTCTTCTTCGAAATCATTTTCTTTTCACAAAATGCCAGGAAATTTTAAATGAAAATGATTTTATTGAAAATAATCATGAAATATTGTAGATTAATCTTCATTAAGAAAAATCATTATGAAACTGTAAATATCTGTTCATGCCCTATAAGTTAAAAAAACATATTTCTTGTACTTTTACCGGAAAAGTCAAAAAGTTCCTCGTATGGTAAACAAAAGAAATATTCCTTCCATAAGACAATGTGAAAGTAAAATAGGGGTAAAAATTACTTTAGAAATACATGGAAGAATATTAAACACTTTTTTAGAAACATTTTATAGACATTGATGAAAAATATAACCCCAGTAAATACTTATAAATAAACAATCTCGGGGAAAAAACGAGAATGGAAAAGTTATCCCTTACCTTATGTCTGATATGCTTCGTATGTATCCGAACCTCCTGTATAATTATTTAAATAATGTAATTTATTTATTATAGAATCATATTCATCGTTATGATATCATATATGGTTCACTTATGACATTATATTACCCGTTCTTTTGTAAATTCCATGTTAAAGCATCGTTTTGGGTAAAATCGTTTCATTAATTGTACGTGTTTCGATTTTTATTATTGATATTATTACTTATATCCTGATTTAATTAATTCCATAATGTAAAACATGATTTATATATAATATATATTCATTATATAAATATATATATTATAAATCGATAAATGGAATGAAATACACTGTTTATGGAGACGATAGACCGTATGTACGCATGAACGCTGTTTTCATTTCCTTATTGAATTAAATGTAATTAATTAAATAAAAAATATACGTAAATAAATCCAGTATTATTTTTATGTAATATATTTCATTATTATTTATTATATATATACTTTATAATCATACTTGAATGGTTAATCATGGAAAATGAATATCATCGCCTTTGTGGAGACGGTAGTCCGTACGTAGGCACGAGCGATGATATCATTACTATAATTATTGAATATAATTGGAGTGGATGATATAATATCTCATGATAAATATGATGTTATTATAAACATATATAGTTATTATTTACACCATTATACTCATCCAAGTAAGGTGGTGGTGGAAAATCTAATTACACCACAGCGTGGAGACGGTATTCCGTACGTACGCACCAGCGATGACTTTGTTTTCTGTAGGATGGATTGAAGGTGAAATGCGGTTGTTTCATATTTATAATAAAATATAATTATATTATTGATACTGATATTATTACATTATAATGAAGAAACTAAAGAAGAAGAAGAAGTTGAAGAAGAAGGAAACTTGAAAGAATCGGTAGAAGAGATTAACTCTTCTTCGACGAACCACTTTTAAGAATCCTCTTAAGGAACTACATTTGTACTTTTTAGAAGCCCAAAACCTCCATAATGTTTCTATGTAAGTGGGGAAGAGAAATGGGAAGGGTTTCGATGATCTTGAAAGCTCAAAGTTGTGTAAAGAGGAGAGGGAGGAGGTGTCATTTTATAAGGGAGGAGAGGGGCACCTTTGGAAATATACAAAATATTAATTTATAATAAATTCAAAACCCACATAAAATCTTCCCAAATAACTGAAATACGATTCTTAGATGAGATAAGGTTTTAATCTCATAAAAAAATAAAATTTATCCATGTTGTAAATTTATTTTAAACATTATCAACTTGATTTATCCTTATTTAATCTATTTAATTTTATTTGTGGTAATAAGATTCTAAATTTCTAATTGTTATAAATAATTATTTATGTATTGTGAATTTTCCATAATTGGATAATTTATGAAATTTTAGACCATATAAATTTTAATTTATAACTTGTAAATATATGTGTGATTTGTAAACAATTTTATATTATGTTATTTTTATAAAATAACAAAACTGTCAATATTTACCCTATTAATTTATTTGAATTTAAATAAAATCCTCATAGAAGATATGTTCGAAATAAAATATTAAATAGATTCATAACATGACATATTTACTATAAAATTATGGGATCACATTAAATAGTTAATATAATATTTATTTTAATATTTTTAAAACCATTTATTTGATATTTTAATCAATAAAATAAATTCAACATCACTATTGTGTCACCTTTATTGATAATTATATAATCCCTAAAAGTTATAAATAAATCCACATGATGTAGATAAGTTTATTAGTTTTCTGTATACTATTAATTTTCAATGTTTCATGACGTTTATCAATAAATTAAAATTATTATACTTATAATATTAAAGAGAGTGACATGTTGTCACTTTCTTTGGTTTTAATAATAATTAAATCATTTTCATGATCAAAAGTCCATAAAATGAATCTAATCCTACTTTTAGGTGATATGGGTCGACTTTTAGTAATCTAATAGAATTTTCGCAGGTGTTAGGGTAATTTTATAAACTTATTTTTACCCTTAATTACCCGATTTAATTTTAACTTCAGTAAATAGAAATTATCGTAGTTACAATTCATAAAATAAAAAAAAAATAAAATTAACCTATTAAAATAATTTGGACCCACTTAATTCAAATATGGAATCCATTTTTCAAAATAAAAACACAGAAGTTGCAGTATTTTATTTAAAATTTATCCCGTTGTTAGGAAAACGGGTTTTAATAGTTAAAACATTGCCAAAGTTTGAAATTTTTTACCTAAGAATTAAACTTAAAATTAATGGTAATGACATACATTATATTAAATGGTAAAAATATATTATATATATACTTTAAAATCATTCAATATTATAATTTAACCGTATAAATTATTGTGATGTAAAAATTTGTTTTTAATTAAAATATATCGTGTTTCTACTATTCATTAAAATATGAAAGTTATCAGAATAATATGAAAATTTTATCCAAAGTAAAATTATATATCTTGATTAAAATTAAGAATTTTATTTTGTCAAATTGAAATTATAAAAATGTCAAAAACTATATTTAATGTGGTTTCTCCATCAAAAGGCGGCAAAACTGCACTTTTTTTTTGAAAAATACTTATTTTACCTGAAAAATTTATTTTTTTATCATTCAATGTTCTAGAAAGTGTGTAAGATGAACACTCATGTTATAAAATTCAAATTTATTTAATAATATTCATAATTTCTAGTCTATAATAATATTATAACAATATATCGTTTTTTGTGAAACCGGTATTGCATACTACACATGCTATCGAGGAATGTTGATCTGGCTTGCAACACAAGCCCAAAATAGTGTTTGTATATACTAAAAGCTAATACAATGTTGTTTATAGCGCAATCCAATCTTGGTGTAGCGTACAACACAAGACATCAGAGAAATTAGAAGGAATATTTCTCATAAAATCTTGGGGTGTTACATTATACCCCCCTTAAAATTGAATTTCTCCCTCGAAATTCGTCGGGGTTATAAATCATTTACTACTTGAAAGTTTATTTCATAGAATCCCACAATGTAAAAAGGAATAATAAAACTTAATTTAAAAAAACTAATGTATGAAACATAACGGTTAACCAAATTAACTTATCCCTGGGTTTCCACATAGGAGAACATAATTGAAAATATAGATATGGAAAAGAAATCTAACCATCATGTTCTGATGGAGAGTGGTAGAGAAAATGGCTATGAAAATGCCAAAAATCACAAAGACATAAATTTATGATGATCTAAGGTACCATCCGATTCATTAGATATTTGAGTACTAGGAAAACATTATTGGTTTTCAAGATCATTTCCATAATATTGAAGAACTTTTACATGAGGATAAATACTTACTTGATTTCAGTGTAATATCATCGTTGGACATTCCATGAAAAATTTCCACTTCATCTCTATTTAATGAAATGAGGTTGAATTTTTCATTCATGAAGTGTTAGAAGATCATGGGATAGAATGATAAGTCATCACATCTGTTTCTATCATAAAAACGTAAGCATAAGTTATTAAATATACATATGTCCATCTATGGTGAGATTAATTGTATATGATTCCTACAATGGACATATACTTCATCTATCATACCACCTAATAAAATAAAAATAGTTTCTAATAACTAGGGACTTCCTTTAGGATAGTGGCAGGCAGTAAAGGACTGTCTCACTTTGGTTGTGGGTTTATTCCCACAACCTTGTCCGACGCGACCAGTTGTCCCCCATCCTGCAGGTTGTCCCTTTTTCTAAAGCTACACTATTATTACATTCCAGAATAATATCGAAAAAACATTGTATCCTTAAACAATTCTATATGATGTCCAACATAATACATTCCAATATTTAGGCTTATCCAAAATACATATGTCCAATCTCATAGTATAAAGAAAACGATTACTTGAAATGTCACATAACAAGCATGTGAATGCCATCATTTATCCCCTATATATCATAACATATATCTTGTCGGTCACATTCCAAACATGTGAATACCTTAATAATGTATTCTCTTGAAATATAAATTAGTATAGAACAACAGTAAAAACATGAATGATGTCAAAATGTAACTCTTTCCACATACCAAAATCCAAAAAAATCTATATTCTGAAACCATGATATCACTTTGTCCTTATATCAGTCATGATACCATTAATACACTCATATATTTCATTTTCTCTTTATCCATTCTTTATTCACATATTATGTGCTGTCCAAAAATATCTTAATTACCTTTCATGGTTACTGGTACCATTCAACATATACATTCAAAAATATAAGAAATTTTTTTTTTGTAACAATCCTTAGATGTCTCATTATTCAATAGTACCATGAGATTACTTATACCACATTATTATTGATAAACATGTAATCATTCCACTATATTCTTAACCCATTGACCAATCTTGAACAATTCTTTCATCTCACATATCATTCGTAGTCTCTTCATCATCATAAATATAAATACTACTCATACGTCCTTGCTGATTCTCTGCATGAGATTTTCCCTTAGGGCATTGGTTTGCATAATGCCCATACATTCCACATTTAAAACATTTAACCGTTGTTGATGTCTTAGAAATACCATTATCCTTGTCCATGGTGTTAACTGAATATGTTCCTTTAAAATTACTAGCTTTGTGACTTTCTTTTCCACACCTAAAGCATCTTCCAGTACCTTTGAAACATTCTCCCTGATGCCTCTTCCCACATGATTTACAAGATGGAAATTGAAAATTCTTTCCTCTATGATCATCATGATACTCCATGTTTCTCTTAATATCTGAGTTGGGAAAACATACCAAAGTTGAGATTATTGATCATATTATAAGATTGATGATTAGGCATAATAACGATATGTGTACCGCCAGATCCAATTTCATTTGGTTGCTCATGAATAATATCATTCCATTCTCCATCATATCCTCCATTATCGTGAATCTTTCTATTTCCAGCCATTTTATAAAACCCAAAAATATTAGTGTGAGAGGAAAATATCATAATCAAGGGGGATTACCTTCAATATCTAACATCATAGGTTAAATTCTAATATTTTTACCGTAATTCTAGGACTATAACTTATACTTATCATTAAGGACATCCCTAGACTTACCTTAGAAATATCACTGGGGATTTCACTAAAGTTCACGCATCCTAGTTTCCAAAGGTTAACTAAATATTTCCTCTGATACCAACTATAGAGACCCTATTTTGACGTACATAGACATTACATTACTTTTTCAGAATACTTAATACATAAAAAATATAAGCACACAAGGATTGTAATAGTTTAGTGTGTTTGGAAACTTGGAAAAATAATCTTCTAATCATGGTGAAAGATCTTTGACATCTCCCATAAAGATCTTCCCCTTTTGTTTTCTTACCTAAATCCTTTCTTTATATCATAGGGAAAAGAAAACATAAATATGGTGAGGTCAAATGCTCAGTAAGGGTAAACATATAGAACATAAAACAATCCATTAACATTTGAATGCAAAAACTTGAACATAAAATCTAAACATCAAAATCCTTAGAAAAGACATAAATCTTGGAAGTAGGTAAGGCATATATAATAATGGAACATAAATCATGATAAAATAGAATGGGAAAAACATTTAATTGTGGAAAACCATTAAGCACATGATATGATTTCCATAGTAGCCAATGCATTGCTGCCAAGACAATCTTAGTGGACAATGTCCCTTTCTGAATTGATTTCACTCCTCATTCTAGTCTGGTATCACTAAATCAGATTAACTTACAATTACATCCATATCTATCTAATAAGATATAAATATTTACCCAATTCATTAGAGGGATATATATTTCCCACCCATCTTATAGTTAAATCATTCTTACTTGTGACACAAAATAAACATAAATCATTTATCATAACCCAAAGAATAAAATTTGTTTCATAAACATCATCCAATCATAATATAATCCATATAAAAAAATGGATATCATTTCATCGTAAGAAGAATAAAACCATGTAAATAATTGAGACATTATTCCTGAAACATACACATATTGAATAATTTCATCTTATATGGAAAATGGTTGTGATAAAACACTTGAAATGAATTCTTGAGGAAAATATCATTTCTTCTTCAACATTATTTTCTTTTCAAAAAATTCCATGCCATTTTAAAAGAAAACGATTTAATTGAAAATAATCATGAAATCCTGTAGAGTATGATTCATTATGAAAAGGCATTATGAAACTGTAAAAATCCATTCATGACGTATAAGTTAAAAAACATTATTCTAGTACTTTTTCGGAAAAGTCAAAAAGTTCTTCGTTTGGTAATGAAAAGAAAGATTCATTCCATAAGACAATGTAAAAGTCAAAGAGGGGTAAACATGACTTTAAAAATACATGGGAGAATATTAAACACTTTTTGAAGAACATTTTATGGACATTGATGAAAAATATAACCCCAGCAAATACTTACGAATAAACAATTTCGGATCAAAACAGGATTTCAAAAGTTACCCCTTAACTTATGTTTGAAATGATTCATATGTATCTGAACCTACTTTATAATGATTCAAATAATATCATTGACTTTTTACAGAGTCAAATTCATTGTTATGATATCATATATGGTTCAATTATGAAATTATATTTCTCATTCTTTTGTAAATTCCATGTTAAAGTAGTGTTTTGGGTACAATCGTTTCATTTATCGTATGTGTTTCGATTTGTTGGTCATGATATTATTAATTATATCCTGATTTACTTAATTAAAGAATGTAATACATGATTAATATATAATATATATTCATTATATAAATATATATATGATAGATCAATAAATGGAATGAAATACACCATTCATGGAGACCGTAGACCGTACGTCCGCATGAACACTGTTTTCGTTTCCTTATTGAATTAAATGGAATTAAGTAAATGAATCATATATGTACTTAAATAAATTATCATTATTATGTAATATCATTAATTATTATTTATTATATTTAGACTTTATAATCATACTTTAATGTTTAATCATGGAAAATGAATCTCATCGCGTTCGTGGAGACGGTAGTCCATACGTACGCACGAGCGATGACATCATTCCCATAATTATTGAATAGAATTTTAGTGGATGATATAATATATCATAATAAGTATGATGTTATAATAACCATATATAGTTATTCATTACACCATTATAGTCATCCATGTAAGGTGCTGGTGGAAAAACTATTTACACCACGGCGTGGAGACGGTATTCCGTATGTACGCATGCGCGTTGATTTTGTTTTCCGTAGGATGGATAGAAGATTAAATGGGGTTTTTTAATATTTATAATAACATATATATATATATATTATTTATACTTATTTTATTACTTTATAATTTAACAACTAAATAATAAGATGTTTAAGAAGAAGGAAACTTGAAATATTCGGTAGAAGAGATTACGTCTTCTTCGACGCACCTCTTTTAAGCTTCCTCTTAAGGCACTAGATTTGGTATTTTGAAAAGAAAAAAACCTCTAGAATGTTTCTAGGGAAGTGGAGAAGAGAAATGGGAAGGGATTTGATGAGCTTTAAGGCTCAAATTTGTGTAAATAGGAGAGGGAGGAGGTTCCCTTTTATATGGGAGGAGCGGGGAACCTTTGGAAGCATAAGAAATATTAATTTATAATAAATTCCAAACCCACATAAAAACTTTCAAAATGACACAAATCATAATCTTAGATGATATAGGGTTTTAAACTCATACACCAATAAAATTTTTACGTGTTGGGAATTTATGTTAAACATTATCAACTTGATTTATCCTTATTTAATTTATTTAATTTCATTTGTGGTAATAACATTCTAAATGATAAATTGTTATAATTAATTACTTATGTGTTGTAAATTGTCCATACTTGGATAATTTAGGAAATTGTAGACTATATAAATTTTAATTTATAATTTTAAAATATTTTTGGGATTTTTAAACAATTTTATATTATGTTATTTTAATTAAATAAAAATAGTTTCAATTTTAACACTATTCATTTATTTGAATTTAAATAAACACTTAATAAGATATATGTTCGAAATAAAGTTTTCAATAGATTCATAACATGTCATATTTGTCTATAAAATTATTGTATCACATTAAAGAGTTCATATAATATTTATTTTAATATTTTTAAAACCATTTATTTGATATTTCAATCAATAAAATAATTTCAACATCACTATTGTGTCACCTTTAATGATAATTGTTTAATCCCTAAAAAATTCTAAACAAATCCTCATGATATAGATAATATTAATTTAGTTCTGTATACTATTCATTTTCTATGTTTCATGATGTTTATCATTAAATTAAAATTATTATACTTATAAGATTTAAGAGAGTGACATGTTGTCACTTTCTTTGGTTTTAATAATAATTAAATCCTTTTCATGGTCCATAGTATATAAAATGAATATAATCTGACCCTTAGGTGATATGGGTCGTCCTTTAGTCATCCAATAGAATTTTGGCAAATGTTATGGTAATTTTATAATCTTATTTTTACCCTTAATTACCCGATTTACCTTTAACCGCAATAAATAAAAATTATCGTAGTTACTATTCATAATATCAAAAAAATAAAAGTAACCTATTAACATATTTTGGACACACTGAATTAAAATATGGAATCCATTTTTCAAAATTCATAACACAGAAGTTTCAGTAATTAATTTAAAATAAATCTTGTTTTTAAGAAAATGGGTTTTAAATGTTAAAACATTTCCAAAGACTGAAATGTTTTTACCTAACAATTCAACGTAAAATTAATTGTAATGACATAAATTATATGAAATAGTAAAAATATATTCTATTAATACTTTAAGATAATTCAGTATTATAATTTAATCATATAAATTATTGAGATGAAAAAAGTTGTTTTTAATTAAAATATAGCGTGTTATTACTATTCATTAAACTATGAAAGTGATCAGAATAATATGAAAATTTTATCCAAAGTAAAATTTTATATCTTGATTCCAAACAAGAATTTTATTTTTTCAAATTGAACTTATAAACATGTCAAAAACTAGATTTAATGAGTGTGCGCCATCAAAAGGTGGCAAAACTGCACTTTTTTTGGAAAATACATATTTTACCCGAAAAATTTATTTTGTTCTCATAAAATGTTCTAGAAAATGTGGAAGATTAATAATAATGTTATAAAATTCAAAATGTAGTTAATAATATTCATAATGGCTAGTCCAGAATAATTTTATAACAACATATCTTGGTTTAGTGAAACCCTGTATTGCGTACTACACACGCTATCGAGGAATGTTGTTCTGGCGTGCAACACAAGCCCAGAATAGTGTTTGCGTATACTGCAAGCTAATAAAGTGTTGCGTATAGCACAAGCCAATCTTGGTGTAGCATACAACACAAGACATCAATGAAAATAAAAAGAATATTTCTCATAAAATCTCGGGGTGTTACATTTAATAATTAAAATTAGAATAAGAGATGGAATAAAATTTGAACTAATTTCGATTTATTAGTAAATAATAACCATTTATGTAAAATTATAACCCTTTATGAGTGAAATGTATTTATTGCGGTTAATGGGATAATGTGTTTACTAAGATCATAACCCAAATGATATAATATAACACACCACATAAAAATATGACAATTATATTTTGTTATGATACTGAAACAAATACAAACTTTTCATAGAATATATGGAAATATACAAGTATTATTCAAGAAAATATCATTATTATAATTTAATCATTTTATAGATTTTAATTGTGTCCTTTACCTCCATTATAAAACGACACCCCTCATTACTCTTTCACGAAAAGCCATTAGTCACATATATTGACCACACACAACCAAAACAATGTAAATAATTAATTATATTTAATAAATAGGATTCGTTCCTCCCAATAGATCAACCCAAGGATCGTTAAAATGCGATCTAAAAGGGTTCATTCAAAGGAGAGGTATTCTCCTTAATTGAAAACATTCCTTTTTTAATTAATATTTACCTACTATAAATCTATGATATTTTTCATTAAAAATATCCTAATTAGAATAATTTTACATAAATTTTATTATGATTATAAATTCATCGTTATCCTATTTCTTTCATATTAAATGATAAGTGAAAGCATCACTCGTGAGTATATAGGACTAACAATCTCAATGTAGTGATAGAATTTTTTCTCCTCTGTAATAATTCATTTATGGTTTTAATGATGGGTTTAATTATTATATATAACAGTTATGAAATAATTTAACATTTTTTATTTTAATATTTCTTATTACTTATGATATTCTTGTAGTTTGGAGAATAATAATGATTTTGGTGCGTACCTATGAACTACCTCTTACATGATGTGATGATATTTGTTTTTCTTTTACAATTAAATTAGATGGTAATAAGGATATATTTAATTAATATAAATGATTTATATGATTGAATAATTAATATGGAATGTTAAATGGATATTTACCTCTCTTTCTTTACTTCAACTGAAATGTGAAAACAACGTTTTTGCGTACGTACGACCTCTCTTCTCCTTGAATGGTGAAATTAAATTTCCATCAATAAATTTTTTGGATCATTATAGATATTAATATATTGAATATATAATAAATGAAAATCATTTTCATAAATATTTAAATGATGAAAATATTATTATTGTACAAGTTACTGAATTACTAAACTGAAATAATCATGATAAATGAAATAACTAACACCCAGAAATGAAAATTTTAATATTGAATTATTGATAAATGGTTATTGAAATGTTATAAAGGTATCATATATGATATTATAATTACCTAAAATATTTTTATATAAAATTGAAATAATTTAAAATTTGTTATATAGAATAATAATCTCTTTTAGAGAAAGTGGATCCCAAGGTAAGGATTCATCATCTCAAAATTATATTCTATGGGACTTATGTTTTCTTAGAAACCCAAACTATTTTATGTTTTAAGTATACTAAAAATTTAACTGTTATATCATGATTATAATTATTTTCATGATATTTAATGTTATATTTGAAGTTCTTCATCCATGTGGTTTATGATTCAAATGTTACAAATTTCATATAGTTTGTCAAGTGGTTGGGGTTTTATGTTATGATTTCATTATTTATGAGGATGTTTTATTATTATGTTTTATCATAATTAAATTAAATGATCTAAATCAATATAAAATCAATTATTTTCTTATCCACTAGTTATTTTTGAACAATACGCATTTTTCTTTCATTTTCATGTTTGATGTTATAAAAAAAATGAAATAATATTTTTATTGAAAATAAAAATTATATCGCTTTTCGTTAGAAAATTATTTATCTCATATGTCAAGTATTTCTAGAAACATGTTTTCAAAAATATTTTACTAATCACCAATAAATTTTAAATAAATTTTTTAACACATTCTCGTTTTTAATAAATGATGTAAAATAAATCTCCTTTTAATTTGTTCAATGAGCTATTTTTGGAATTTTTTATGAATCAATTAAAAGGATGTTTTTTTTAAATTATATGGAATGGAAATAATTTATCATTATTATGAAATCTCAATTCTTTGAAGAATAATTTACTTGTTTCCATAGTTTATTCCAATGAAATTTTTTTTCATTATTATTTTGTATTTTTCAATTTAAAATAAGTGATTTCTATGTGAACAAGGTATTTCAATCATGAAATATTATAAGTAATCATTAAATGTAATTTTCATCTTGATAACATCCTTTATGTTTATTATGATTTACCAGGAATATAATCCAATGATACTATCCTCATTATTTCTCTATATGTTTTATTATTATGATTAAATGATGTTTATGAATCCCATTCCATTTACATGGGTTATGTTATGAATAAATGATGAAATGTTTATAAAACCCCTTAATTTTCCTTGGGTAGTGATATGAATAAATGTTTATAAATCCAATTTCTTTTAATATATTCTAATATGATGAATGTTTCATGATCATAGGGCACACATTTGTTTTATATTCATTATTTGATGGGTGGCATTGAAAATATATATCCCTCTGTTGCACAGATTGAATAATGATATATTTTGAGATAAAAATGACTATAATATGGGGTAAACCTAGTTCGGTAAGGGAATCCTTCTTGTATCAAAGTATTGGGTTGAACAAAGCCTACTATAATTGTTTGTGAGTGGACCCAATTCACTATTATAGTCTAGAACGTGACCCAAGACTACTATGGAAATTATTTTCCATGATTATGTGTTTGAAATAAACTCATGTATTATTCATATGTTATTCTCTTATGATTCATGTTAGTCGGTTTCTATATGATTCATGTATTATGAAATTCCTAAATTTATTCCCTGAATAAATATTATGACATGTTATATGGAGGGTATGATTTCTAAATTTGACAGTCATGTTCTCATAACCTTTTTATCGTAGTATGATCAATTGATCATTGCTAAATTATTATAACCCTTACTGAATAATATAAGAGCTAGTATCTAATTTATTATATTTTGATTGATAAAAGGGACCTAAAAATAAACTACTGATGATTTCAGTAGTCATATAATATTATATATATAAATGATACTTATTACGTATTCAGAATAAGAAACAATACCAAATATTTAAATTATCGACATCCTTTAAACTCATTCCTGGAATTATTCTTCAAATCAATGGAAAAGAATAAAAAATAAAGGTAAGATAAAAAGATCATTAATGGTGATGTTCAGTGGAATATATCATGAGTAAATAGTTTTTAAACAATATGGAGAGGTAAATAACAATAAACTACTTCCATTTCATGAATAACATGAGCATGAAATGAATCCATCGATAACATCAATGCAATAATCTAATAGATAATACTAAAAAATAAATAATAAATTAAATAATTCGTACTATTTGTCATTATGATTTCATATATCATGATATATATTTATTGTCACAAAATTTACCATGGATAATTTAAAACTATTGGTAAAGAACCATTGTATTTGGAAAACTTATTTTTCTTGTGAGACCAATAGACACATCGATGGGATATATAATTCTGGGAACCATCCATCATTGCATGATCAAAGCATTACATATATATGAAATTATTTATTAAATTAATGAATAATTTTACTTATTAACATATATCTTTATAGATGATGTAATGAATATTTTCAATAATTCGTGTAACAATAAAATTACATTCTAATTAATACGCCTTATATAGAAAGGTTATATAGTTCCATAAATAATCAAATCCATGATACAATGAATAAAGATATTTAAGAGAAATTTATTTCTGAATGATAAATAGAAATTTAATATTTTGAAATAATTTCAGTGACCCAAAAATTCATAAGAGATAAATTATGACATTTAAATTCCTAAAAAATATATTTTTTCAAATAATTTCATCTCATCTAAACTATATAATAATATTGATGACTGGTATTAAAATAAAAAATAATAAATTTATATACATTGAAAAGAAATTTTATATTTTAATAGTAATATAAAAATTGTAAAACTATTATGGTGATGAAGAAGTTTTTTTGTGTCATATATATAGAAAAAAACATTCCTTTTGACTTTTTGTAATGAAATATGAAAATGACCCCTTTAGAGTGAAATATTGAATGATTAATTTCATACAATAAAAAATTTGTGGATAAGCTATAATTTATTTTATAAATAATTTTTTAAATAAAAAACATTCCCTAAAACAATTTTGAAAAATATGTATATGGAAGAAAAATACATCCCATCAAGAATAGAAGTAAGTCCTACGTTCATTTTAAATATTTCTCTTGGAACAGTAAATGTAATTGAATACTTAATAATAATAAATATATATATTTTTTTGTTAAATATATCAATGGGAATGTATTTACATCACATAAATGTATGTAGGATCATATTACCAAATTTGACTCAATTTAGTAGAATTTGACACCAAATCCCATACCTCAGGCCAAACACTATTCATAATGTTTTAAAAAATGTATAATAAATATATATAGTTATTATAAATATATTATATAACAATAATGATATATATCAAACCATATATTATTTCCTTATTATGTTTTTTCACCTGTTTATTAACAACTAATTATTTAAATCAATGTTATGGGTGTTAATTATTTTATTGTTCATTTATATTTTGGTTTGGTAGTTTTGGTTCTTATTCATTGATCAAGGTTCTATCATCTACATGATTTTTATCATTATATTAATATAATATATTTTTAATATATTAAAATTTAGAGTCATCCATTAATGTATATATATAAAATGAATAAAATTTTTCATGGAGATGGTATGTCGTACATATGCAGGAACGATGCTTCTAGTTTTTCATTGGATGGAACGAAAGATAGAAAAATAATAAATATATTTTACAATATAATTTTTTAAAAATATATTTCAAATATATTAATTAAATATATTTTTATTTCCATTCATGAAAAAATAAGATGAAAATTATACTACATCACATGGTGGAGGCACTAGTGCACACACACAATAAGTGTTTTATTTTACAAAGATTGGAAGGTTATATGGTAAATGAAACATTTTAATTCCATAAGTATGTTTATTTCATAAATATCATATATATATAATAATTATATACATCAATATATTCATCACTGAGAGGCGGTAATGGAAAATAAATAACATCAGTTTGTGAAGAGGTAGATCGCTTTAAACATAATCGATAGTTTCGTTTCACATTTGATGGAATTGGAGAAAACTTTATTTCATTATATTAAAATAAAAACATATCAGTATAAATTATATTTTGATGTTATTATTTAATAATTGTAAAATAATTTTTTAACTAGGTTGAATAGGAAGTAAAAACATTATCATTTAAGAATAATATATCTTCTTCAGACAGCCACTTTAAGTTTATGAAAAAACAATTCATAGGATGGATTAATGATAAAAAAAATCCTTCCAGAAATATGTAGGGATTAAATGAATGTATCTTGGAAGAAACATTCTAATAAAAAAGGACTCATAATATTTTTAGAGGAGAGGATAGAAATAATCCTTTTAGAAGTGGGGGTGGGGAGCATCTAGAAAATTTCATAAATAAAGACAAAATGATAATTAAAATATAAGGAGTAATACATAAAAATGAAAATTTATTAGAATGTGGGATAGAATATGGTTTGAAAATTTTTATCCAATAGTATTTATATAACTATAATCAACAAAATTACAATTTTTTTGCAATAACCCCATGTAATCACGTTTTATCCTTAACCATGATAACTAATTTTTTATTGGATTTAAAATTTATTTTGAATAAAAAAAGATGATCCAGTTTTCAAATATAAATTATTTTGATTAAAAATATGTAATCTATTTTATTAAATTATGTTACAAAAATTGGAAGAATATAATCAATAATTAAATATGTAATCATGTCAAAAACTTTTTTTTCATGAAAGTCGTTTTTCAAGCAAAATGTTATCTTATATTAAAAAATGGAGTAGTTAAATTAATTATATAAAATCAAATTTATATAGATTGATATATGAATTATATATATACTTTATGTCTTTCCTCATTAATGTTTAATTTTATTAACTGAAATATAATGATATTCTTCTAAAAAACTTAGTTTAGGAAAATATCCCTTTTTATGTCAAAATGATATTATCTATATTTATATATAATTCATTGTAAAATATTATAATTTATATATATGAAAATAAATAATTATAAATAAATATAGGAATATTTAATGAAAACATTTTTAATTGTATAAATGTATTTATTTATAATGATAAATATAATGAATTTTTCCTTGACTTAATATTCCCAAGTATGTTCAAAACATATATTCATCCTATCAATTATTATTTTTTGATATTGAATATTATAATTTGTGATTTATTATAGTAATATTTAAATAGGTTTCTCAAATACTATATTTGAAAATACAATGATACATTAATGATTCTAACAAAAGAGTTATCATTAAAATTTTTATGAATATTACCATTTCAACAAATGAAGTTTGTTTTTATTCATAACATACATATGTGCCCATATTGATTCCACTATTTAATGATTTCTCAAATTTCCATTTACTTGTTGATTCATTGAATTCATCAATAATTTCCCTATATTATCGAGAATATGGATAGAATCATTATATTAGGATATATTAGGTTCCAATTCTATTTCATAAGTGCTGAGAACATGAATTGGGTCTAGCATATAATTTCATTACAAAGATACATGGAACACATTATATACGGTGGAGAGTCCTTGTTGAATCACTAATATGTAATACACTACTGAAAACATTTCCATGATTTCAAAAGGGCTTATATACTTGGGGTTATGTTTTCCATTCTTTCCAAAATATATAACACCTTACTATATTGATATGTTTGGGAAAAAATATTTCAAAATAAAAATTACAAATTATTATTTTGATTATCCACATATGAGTTTTCTAATTTTATCTTTTGTAAAGTACGATATATTAGCCCTTATATTTTTTGATTTCTCACTAAAAATATATTTTCCTAGAATTTTCCTTTCACCAACTTGATAATGAAAAGTTATAGTACAATAACTCTTGTAATACCAAGTTTCATATGATTCCATTTATATACTCGAATAAAAGATATTCATACATAAAATTTATAAAAAAGATATATAGTGATCCCAGATACCTTGAATGTTAAGTGATAATGACATAAACATTTCTTATTATTATTCAATGGTCATTTTGGAATGACCATTGGTTTACGGATGGTAAGAAGAGAAGAAATGAAACATAGTATCAAGATCCTTCTAAATAACTTTTTGTATAATTTCTACATAAATCATAAATCAATATCTGACCAAATTGAAATATGAATGCTATTAAAGATTAAAAATTAATTCATATATACACTTATTATGCACTTTTGTTCTAAATATTCTCTTATAGTGATAAAATGTCAATGTTTGGTAAAGCAATCGAGAATAAATAATATTTCCTCATTTTTTATTGGAGTGTCTAGTAGTCTAGAGATAATGTCCAAAGTAATTTCATCCCATTTCTATATAGTAATTTCAATTGGTTTAATGAATCCTTTAGGATGATGTATCTCATCCATTTCTTATAGTCAAAATAAAATTTTGGACACATATTATGAAATTTTCATCTTCATAATCTAGCCTAAAAATATGCTTTAAAAACACTATAAATCATGGTACTACTAGGGTGTATATAAAAGTTAAATCTTTTAGAATCATTTGACAATACCCTTTTTATCATACTTATATATGGAACCCACAACCCAATTCCAAAATTCAAAATTTCATCATCATATTTGATTTATCCAATTTCCCATCATTTATGGTTATAATATTCTATTTAATACTATCATCCCTTGTATAATACTGTTTTGAATATTCCAAAAAATCTTATTTGGAAGTCATTTTAAATAGGAGTTCTAATTTTCCTTCCTTTATAAATCACATATCTATATTTAGGAAATCGAAGAACATAGGGTCCCACTCAATCCTCATATATTCCACGAATCAATGATCATTCATTCTCAATTCACCTATTTCCATATTTAGCTTTCATGAATGGTAGTGTGTTGTGATATCATAATCCTTTTATAGATATATCCAGATAATTTACCTCATGTTGATTACTCTATATTAGTAAATATATTTAAGGCTCTTAAGGTCTATACATATCTCCCATATTTCAATATTTTCTTATGTAAACCATTTCATCAAAGATTATATTATAACTTCTAACTACATATCATGGGTTGGTTAGTTCTATTTAGGACTCTATAACTTTCTTGATTTAAATAAAATAACTTTACATTTTGTATAACGATAAAAATAATTCCTTTCTTTGACGTATCATTGTTTAACACAAATCCATCACTTCTTAATCTTAGAGTCAAAATAGAAGAATTTACTACAATCCAATTAAATTCCTTAAAACGCAATACAAATTCATTATCCATATGAAATTAAACCCTATACATATATTCTTAGTTAATATGTTATTTGATCAGTAAATTTTTTTAATCAAATCACTTATAGTAACCTATAGAACGAGTGAAACTCAAATCCTCAATTATTATTTTTTGTCGATACCATTCATTGAATAGTTTTTTCTTTAAATGATCATCTATTATTCCATAATTTGATAAACTTTTTACCTAAATAAAAACATTATGAATCCATAATTAAGTGTTTCTAAATTTCCCAAAAACCTCATTTCCTCTAGGAGTCTTAAGAACGGTGATCATGTGATTCTCATGCTCATTGATATTAGAATACACTAATTAACCAACAATGAATACCATAATAAATTGTCAATATATTCATTTAATATTATATTAAATATATCTATAAAACCATAGGGTTAATTATCCAATACAAATTCTATTAGTATAAACAAATAATGTTCATACCTCGTTAATAATTCCATATTCCGAATATCCTTCTTCAATACTTGAAACTGATGATACTCTGATTGAAGTTTGTTCATTAAATTTTTTTGGGATCCACATAGTTGATCAAACAAGAAATAAATTTGTGGAATATGATACTTGTTTATTATAGTAATATAATGTGTATACCTATAATAAATTCATATAATCATAGATCCATATTTTTTCTTAATGAAAAGAAATGGGGATCCTCATAATAAAACATCAAGGCGTATAAATCTATTCTTAGATAATTCCTATTTTTTTTGTTAATTACTCAAATTCCACAATGACCATTATGTTGGATGGTATTTATATTGTTCATGTATTATGGACTAAATCCATTGAAAACTAATCTTAACTCACTATTTTATGTCCACGTAATTCCATTGTAAATACATCAATAAATTATTATAAAATAGGTATTCCCCAATTTAAATATTAATTATTCTTTATGTATAGTGATTCTTGAAATCTTACCTAAGAATATTATTCAGAAGAAATAATTATTATAAATATATACATTAAAAATTTTATGATGTCTCCCCATTAATGATATTGAATTCCATATATTCATATAGAATCTTATTTTCCTTCTCTATTCTATAATTTTTTTATAAAATTTATCAGTAAAGTTCATGAAAATGATTATATAAAAATAAACCATATGTATAAAAATCATGTGTACAAATTGGGAATGTTTATGTGTCCTAATAGGGATTTTTTAGCACCTACTTTTTGTATTTATATATCAACATAGTGTTTTTATAGAAAAATATCATATTAATGTCCTAGTAAAATATATAATTTTCTTGGAAAACATAAAATATTTAAAATGGTGACAAGATCCATAATCAAATAAATAATTGGCATAATTTGAAGCTATTATTAAAGTAGAATCCACAAACCCATTTGGAAAATTAACCTTGAGTTTAGCGTTTTCATATTCTAGGACTTCTCCCATCATATACTACAATGGTATATTCTCTTTATTCTTATGTAATTGGGGTTAATTATAATCCAATCCTCTATAATTTAGGAAAATTTCACAATTTATTAGTTTACTCCACATATAATCATTAGTAAAATTACCTGTATCCACAAAAATATAACCAAATTTCATTCCCTTCACACTTTTTCTATGATGTTGCATTCAAAAAATTTCACATTAGGTGAACTTCATTATTCCTGTTTCTAATTAGACGATTTACCCTTTTTTGTGGTTCTATAATGACCTCATAATCAATTTATTTCCTATTAATATATAGGACATTGAAAATCACTTATCTATTTTGATGAAACATAATACATTTTAATTATAGAATGAAAATGAATGCAATGAATGATCCCAAAAAGGATTTTATTAAGTAAAACAAATATTCAATATAAATCTCTCGATTATATATATAATCCATATCACACATCTCTGCTGTCATAAATGTAGCCTTATACTCCTTAATGCTTGCTTCTTCATTTTTCATTAAGATAGGGAAAATTTTATTCAGTTTAGTTAATTTCATACTAGGTAAATACTTTTCAATGTATAATAATATAAAATATCTCCACTCTATATATTCTATATTATCTTCAACCCTAGTATTCTGAATCAATGGCCACCATTGCTCACCGTCACCTCTAAAAAAATATGCAACCAGCAAAAGTTTTCCCTTTAATTATTTCATATTTTGAGAAATATCATTTCATGATGCTTGGTACATTGGAAAAATAGAACTGGGTTGTAGATCCGCTAAAATATAAGGGAATCTATCACATAAAACAATCCAATGTATACATATAATGACTTGGAACAATATTTTTTTCTATAAGTGTATGGTTATTAGACATAACCATGGTCATCTAGTCAAATATGGAGAAAATATTCAAAGCTCCAACACCAATGATATTATTTTTCTCAACGTAGAAATCCCTAAAATAAAAATGCATATTTATATAATTTATTCTGTTAGGATCCATATCTAAATAATGGATCACCATAGATGGATCAAAATCATCATGAATATTGAGAAAAAAATGTAAATCACTATGATGGTAAATGTTATGAAATACTATAAGGGAGTATCATAATACTCATATTAGCATCTATTTATTTATAATATAGTTCTCTGGGTTTATAATAAACATCATATGATTCTAGAAGTAATAACCCTAACCCCAGTAACCCTGATCTTGTTTTTACTTTATTACATAAGGATATTTATAAATGATCTAATACTAATGTTATGATGAATTATGTTTTCTGGGAGAACAATATACATAGCTAAAAACAATTACATTGTGAATATAATATATAACATAAAAAATTGAATTCAACAAATCCATGAGCATCATTTAACTAATTCATCTTTTTATCATATTTAAAGTAAACAAAATAACCATGAGTTGAAATAATTAGTATGGTTTAAATACAACGAAAGATATAAAGACTAAATAAGGAATAATCAATATGGAAAGGTAATTAACTAGAAACAAATAGCATTTAGTCAATAATATGACCATGAAATGAATCCATAGAGAATATCAATGAAATAATCTCATTGATTATAATTATTACTAAATTATATTGGAAGGAAATTGAAACTATTATAAAACATGATTTCTATCATTTTTATACCTCTACCACCAAAGAATTTCATCATGACAGTCTGAAACTATGGTTAATGAACTCTTTAATATATTCAACTACATTTCCTTATGAGACATGTTGATGCATTGATGTACCATATAATTTTGCAACCCACTATTCTATGTATTTACAATGCATTCTTCATATATCTTTTCGTTAATTTAATTTATTAATAATATTATTTATCAATAAATATCCATACTGAGTATGGAATACATATTATAAATAATTAACTAGAAAATAAAAAAATTAAAATCAATCCACTATATATAGAAATGTTATAAAATTGAGTAATTATTAAAATCCATGTAATAATGAATATATATTTTTATGTGAAATGTAATGTTCAATGATAAAATAAAATTAATTATTTTAAGAGAATGCAAATGACCACAAAATTTTTAAGTGAAAAAATATAACCATTATATTCACAAGAAATTTAGCTTTTGAAATAAATTAATTCGTTTTGAAGAAATTATGAAATTAGATGCGAAATATTAAAACAAACATTATCAAAAGAAATTTCAATGTAAAAACACATAAAATATGTATAATAATACAAATATCATAAAACAATTATGTACGAAGGGATGTTTATTACTGTTGTAAATGTAAAAAACATTATTTTTGGATTTATATTATGAAATATAAAAATGAAACCATTCATCAGAAAATTATAAAAATTCATTTCATACCACGTAAAAATTCCATAATAAATTAAAATATCCATTATATGTTATTTGTGAAAATAAAAAAAAATAATTAAAAGAAATTAAAAATAATATGGATGTGGAAGACAAATAAAGATAGTCAAGAAGATATATAATATCCCCATTTCATATAAACATTAAACAAGGAATAATATTCTAAATTTAATAGTTAATCATATTTAATCAACAAATATTCATGTGAAACACCTCAAATGGGTATTATAAATTCCACATAAATGTAAGTAGGTGTGTATTAACAAATATGTCTCAATGGGGTGTACATTGATGAGAAACCCCTTACCTTACGTTAGACTCAATTTTCACATGTTTAAACCATTATTATAATAAATATAGTTTCATTATATATTTATTCTATAAATTTAAACATATATATCATAAAATATTTTATTTTAATATAACTATATATCACTCGAACATATTCATGACTGTTGTATCCATTTTTTAAAAGGTCTGAATGAATGAAAAGTAAAAAATAAATTACCATTATAGGATTGTTTTTATATTCTATATAACATATATTTTAATTAAATATATCATTAACACAATCCCTAAATAAATAAATTAAAAACATGTTCAATCGCTTCATAGAGGTGGTAGTGAAGACGTATGCACGAGCAACGATATCAATTTCCAAGGGTTATAAAGGTAAGAAGTTATATGTGATTTTATTGATATAGTTGTATAATTAAGTCATATATATTATTTATATACATTAAATTCAACATTATATCCAATCATGAGTGGTGGTGAAAGAAAATGAATTACATCGGTTCGTGAGGTGGTAGACTGTCGTTCAAATGATTGATGATTTCATTTCCCATTATATATAAGAGAATATGTATTTAGGTTATGATATTAACATAAGTATTTTTATAAGTAATATAATATTTTTATTATTTTCACATGTTTGAAGATGATTTTATATAGGTGGATAGAAAAATCAAAGAAAACTGCTTGGTTAAGAACAATAAATATTATTTGAACAACCTATTTATGTTTTCAGAAGAAGAATTTTTATTATGGTTTTATAATCATACATAGGAAAATAGAATGTAGGGATGGATTTTTGGAAGGTATTTTGGTAGGGATTACAAAATAAAGTGAATATTTATTTTTGGATAATATAGTAGTGGATGTGTCCTTTTATATACTGAGGAGGGGAGCTTCATAAAAATTTATTAAAAATTAAAAAAATAACAATGTAATTATCATTAAAAATTTATCAAAAGAGCCATACATTTAAAAATATAATTGGATAAGGGATAAATATGGAAGATAATATAATTTATACACATTTAATTATAAACTATACAACTATCTTCTTTTAACCCCATATAAAGAAGTTTTAATGTTATCAATTATAATTAATTTTTTTTTATTTTAACTTTTATTATGAATAAAAAGAAATTTTAAATTATTAACTAATATGAATTATTCTGAATAAAAATATAGAATACATTTTATCAAATTTAAATTACATATGTGGGAGAATGTAAACAGAAATTAAACAAGAAATTAGGTTGAGAAACATTTTTTTTCACAAAGTTAATTTTTCAATCCTAATGTAATGTGACATTAAATAAATGAATTTTAATAATAACTATATGGATTTAAATTTATATAGTTACAAATATTATATATATATTTCATTTAAATAATTCAAAATTACAAATTATTTTAATTAATTAAAATGTAAGGACATTATGCCTTACAAAATATTATTCTGAAAAAATATCCATTTTTACATCAAAATTACTTTATCCTTATTTCAGGAAAATTGATAGTCTATAATTTTTTATTTAGACATATTATAATTATATTTAATAAATTAAAGTAAGAATAGTTGAATAATACATTCTTAATTTTTTATGAAAACTTATTTATATGGGAAATTATCAAAAATTCATTCTAGGCTTATTTTTACGAAGTACGTTCAAAATCAATATTAACACTTTAAAAGAATTTGTTTGTGGAATTAAATATAATAAATTTTATTATATTACTATTTCTTCTAAATAGAATGTTCACTTATTGTAATTGAATCTTCGGTGTTACATATCTCACTTTTTTCCCATACGAGGCATCTGATCCCACCCTTTCTTATGTTTCATTTTCCATAGGTTTATAAGAATGTTTATAAGTATTATATTTCTAATAAGGGTTATTACTATTATAATTTTAGTTGGAGATACTTTAGAGAACTTATTAACAAGTTGTTTTTGAATCAATTTTTTCAATGATACTGGACCTATATAATTCTAGCATCGATTGTTATGTTATGTATTAAATTTTCATTTGAAAGATGTAATATCAAGGTATGAAATGTTTATGTCACTATATTAGAGTTTCAAATTAGTAATAACATCAACCTTATATGGATTATGATGTAAAGAAATGGGTTCTTCCAAAAATATGTATAACTTTTGATCGAATATTTTAGTTTTAGTTTTTATTCAACCTCTATTAATTATATCTAAGCATTGTGATATAATAAGTCCAATATATATTATGTAACTTGTTGTTTTTATATATATGTGTTAAAATTAATCCATCATGAAAATTATAAAATAAATAAATAAAACGTCATTTTCTAATATAGTAGACGACCACATCCTGAACTAATGTAGTTCATTTTCCACCACCACCACTCATGGTTGAGTGTCATGATATATTAACAATATTTATATTATATTCATGAAATAATTATAATTTTTAATGCATAATTTATCATGTATTTTCAAATCATTACATCCATTCAAAAATGAAAATTTCATTCTTGTGTAAATGTGGATTACCACCTTTGTGAAGAGATTCAAATTGTTTTTCATCACTACCAAATACGGAAGATATATACATTGGGTAAAAGGTTAGAGTTAATGAGTTATAGGTTTATCCTACTTCATTATTAGTATTTACCATGTAGGTTATTCTTTTTTTAAATGTTATTGTAATAGTGATATGAAATTGATAACCCATGTTACCTACCTAATTTATATATTTATAATGTGAGTTCTCAGTGAAATGTTATAATTTCACAAGATGAGATAATGAAATTATATTTAAAGGAATGATTATTCTACTTATTAAGGTTGAAATGAACAATATTTAGAAAAATTAAGTTTTTTTCATGATTTAAAATAACCCATGATAAGTTTTATTTGTTTTTTAATATTATTTTTGATATATTTTATGAAAATATTTGGGGTAGTGATGTTTACTTATTGGTTAAGATAATTTTTATTTTTAGAACACTTGCTATTATGAAAGAAGGATGTTTTTATAATTTGTATTCATGGAATAATTATTTTCTACCATTATTTTTATTGCCACCTTACTGTGCTCTTTTTCTTATCCCATGTATTAAATTTTTTCATATGGTTTTTAGGATGCATAGGGACCATGATTAGGTTAACCTGATAATTCTAAAGATATTTCACGTAATGGAATTTATTTATACATTAAATGTGTTTTATTGTTAAAAAATGTATATTGAGTGGATGTTTTAACATTGTGAAGTGATATTTCATTTCATAAGAGTGATGACCTCATTCTATAAAAATCAATACATAAATTTTCATAGGTAATGAATGGAAAAAAACTATTTTATAAATAATGTATTTACACATTTTTTTAAATCGATACCTTATATGATCCAACAACATAGATAAATATGAAAGAACACATAAATAAATTTAATCATCCCAAATAGGTCCTTAGATAAGGACTACACAAGGAAGAATAAGTGATGTGCAATAGAAGACATCAAATTTCATCAAGATCCCATGTGTGAATTGATATGGTTCCTTGAAAACATGAAAAACTATCTAGAACAATACAATATCTACCAATGAACCTTTATATATCTAAAATATATTAAAATAGGTGCTACATATACACCATGTAGTGAATAAAGAATGTCAGTATGAATTAAAATGTATGGAACCAACAAACATGTGTCTACATAGCTATTATATAATAGAATTTTGATGATATATGTCCACTAATTTATATACAAATAAAATATAAAAATTTATCATTAGAAAACATGATATATGAGTAAACGATTAGTTATGTTCCTCAAAAATATTAATTGAGCTACAATTAGTAACTCCCTATACTAGGAGGAATTATAAATATCAATTTTTTTTAATAAAGAAATATTATCTGAACACTACCTATTTCTAGTAAATATGCCATACTTAAATCATGTATGTGAAGGGGGTTTACTAAAATATTACCTTTACAATCATCGTAATGGAACCAAGACTAAGAATGATATGGAAACAAGATTTCCCCATGGAATTGGGAATGTGTCTACATGTTTCATGGCTATTATACATCTCATCCCTCTGGGAAGAGGGGAAGGATTATAGTATAGCATGGGTAAAAACAATCTCATTTAACCATGTTAATCGATTCCCAGTGAAAATGATTAACAATTCAAAATATAATAATTTGATGAAATATACAAATTATGTGAGTCAAGTGATACACATGCTTGTTTCAAATATAAATAACCATTACACACTTAAAAGAATATTTTTTTCCACTTCAATCATTTTGAACATATATCAAAACAATATCCATGAAATAAAAATCCTAAATAATGTTTTCATTTATAAATATTTATACAACAATACAAAAAATATTATCGGTAACATAAAATAGTAACCATTCATTAGATGTGTATATATAAACATACAATAAATTTATAATCAAGCATGGTAGGTAGAAACCTGAAATTCAAAGACTACAGAATAAACATAGAATAATCAATCATTTCAGTATAAGGCCAACTCAACCTCATGGGTGTGATAAAATGAACTTATAATAAACACTAGTTTCATAATATTTCTTGTTAAATAGAAAACATCATAAATTATGTAGAATGTTTTACCCAACTAAATGTCATTTTAAAATATGGAATAACAGTTTTAGTTCATGGGTTATCATGTTAGGGAATATCATTTGATTATGGGTGATGTTTATTAAAAAGAAACTATCCCTATTTTCTAGGTTACAATTTATTACTCAACCCACACTAGATGATTTAAAATTGAAATTTTATATTTCAATTTGTTTCATAATGATATTGTTTCAAAATAATAATGACTAAATATCTATATTTTTTTAAACATTAAAAACCATAAAAAGTGAAAAATAATATAATTTATTGATATAGTATCTGATAATGATTATTTATTCAAATAATGGGTTTTAATAAATCCATAAACATATGTAAATAATTAAAAATATAATTATCAATTGTCAATGATATATAATTATTAAACAATTAGAATCATAATAACTATTTTCTTCCTCACAAATCATAAACCCTACTATGATATCACCACTAAATCACCCTCGTAAACATATATTATGTGTGATTCAATGAAATATATATCATTTTGGATTATGTTGAAATATAGGTTTCTTATTATTGGATAAGATTGGGATTATAGGGAGTGAATTATTGTTAAAAACAATCACGAGGACACAGACCATGATAAGAATCCTATCTTAATAGCTCTTCATGAGTTTGTTTGTTAAGGAAACTCTTTCATAGTCATGTATTTATTACCATGATTTTTTTTAAAGAGAGTTTCAAATAATTTTAAATAATATATCTAATTTTATTAGATTGTGTCAGTGTTTTAAAATAGAGAAATCAAATAAAACCAAATTATGTTAAGGTTTATGTCCTATATAGAATATATAAAACCGAAAATAGCTTAAGAAATTATCTAATGTTATTAAGGGGATATGAATTTACCAATTATTATACTAAAAACCCTTCTTTAAATCCATTAAATCATAAAATAGAAACAATATATGAATTTTTTTTTTTATATTTATAATATAGATAATGTTCATTATTTATTTAGGAAATACTATAGAGAAACGTGTTATGAAATAATCTAAGAATTATTCAATAAGATGGGACCACCTTCCTTGACAAATTTTAGGGTTTATTATTTCTGAATCATCCTTTAAAAAAATTATAATGAAAAAACCATATTCTCATGATTCAATGAACCAATATATTAATCAAACATAATTCATAACATCAAAAACTAAATAGAACATAAGAAATAATCTCTTGACTCTCTGTTAAAATAAATTAACCATAAATCCCAACAAAATCAAAGAAATAATCTCCACCTTCACACACTAAATAAATTTAATATTACTAAACATAAATAGTTTCAAAAAAATTGATATGTACAATGATAAATCCATCCATATGTTCTTATATGATTAATGAAAGGGAGAACCATTTTTTATGGTGAATTCCACCATCTTGTGAAAGAATTCACTTCAGATTTTCTATCTAAGGTCATGTAAAATGAAGAAAAAAGGGTTTGGAAATAGGTAAAATATGAATGGAAATACCATGGATTAACATTTATAATAAATAAAATATTCACCTAGTATCGTGAAATAGTGATTAAAGTCGATAAGAGTCTCAATAGAGACCTACGATGGGGATTCATTTGGTTGGGGGTGCGGGAAATCAAGTGAGAATGAAATAATATAATATAGATTGTGGGGTGGTACGAAGAAAAAAAATCCCACTAAAATATCTATGAAATATAATTGGGTACATAGTTATGTACTACTAGAACTTTGTGGAATCTCTATGTCCACCAAGCCACATAAATAGTCAGTGGGTGCTAGATGATATTCCATCTGATATCTGGTGTCATATGGTGGCAACTCTCATTTATAGGTATGAAAAGGTCCAGAAAAACAAAAAATCCTTGAACCCTGTCCCAAAATACTAATTGTTCATCCACACATACCTCAAAATATATTAATATACTTCAAAAAAAATTATCCTTCAATATAAAAAAACAATAATATAAACCAATTATTTTTAACTCAATTTCACCTTAATGAATAGAAATCAATATAGGTTAGGCATAGTACATGAAAATATCCCCCATATGACATCTCATCACTAGGAAGTTACATAAACATTCAACTAATACATATTATCCTTATGTTTTCTAATCACACATCAAAATATCCATTTATTTCGTAATATAATATTTCTAAATATGATCTAAATAGTGAATAAAATAAATAAATAGCCACAAACATCAAACCCTTTAATTGATAAATAAAAAATATATGATGAAAACTTATATTCAAACATAATACAATATTCAAATCATATAGTTAAATTATGTAAAGGTAAAACATCTAGATTTATTATACTAACACACAACCCAATTCCACCCCATAAATCAAATATAGAACTCCAAAAACCACAACAATAGATTAAAATATAGTGATACCAAAATACTAAAGGAGAAACCAATACCATAAAATTTACCATCATCTTTATAATCTTCCATGTAACCTAAACTAATAAAAAACCAAACTGAGGTACTTCTCATAGTAATATGCTAATATAGAAATACATCTTTTATATTTCTATTAGTTTAAATTTTTCAAAGATATTCATTTATCAAATGGTTTATAGAATACAATTCTTTATTTTGAAAACAACACACTGACTAATTTAAATAAAAAAAAATATATTATATAATCAATATATTACTAACCATAAATTTATTAATGAAAACTACTAGTATTTTATTTTATAATAAAGGATCATTAATTTTATATGGGTAGATTATATGCCAAAATAATATAATATTTTTATCACATTTTACAAAAAAATACATTTAAAATGAAAACTAATGGTTAAAAAAATATAAAACATTGTCAACTGTAAAAATAAACAATATCTCAACAAATATACAACTCTTGGTTACCTATAATGGAAAATACAGGTTACCATTAGGTAAGACCAACTGGTAAAGGATGGAATATTTGACTGAATCATCTTTCTCAAAACATTCTAGTTGTACATCAGTATAAAGTTAATAAGGATTATATATAATAGTATGAAATAAACTATGTTAAAAATTTACGTACTCAAAAAAAATAAGTTATCAACAATATGATTCTAAATATAGTGGAACTAAAATCTGTGAGACATTTATCCTGATCAACATGCAAATATTGGATGGAAACACTGAAATGTTGAGAAATTAAATATAGATAAAAATAAAGAGAATGATCAATATATTATAACATAAGAATAATATCATAATAGATGAGATTATATAATATGAACATATGAAACATTCTTTGTAATCTTAATATTTTATAAATACTATGAATTCATTACCTAGGATACAATAAACAACAATGACTAGTTAATCTAAATACAATAAACAATATCTCAACAAATATATCCAATCATCGGTTCATATTAAACTGGTTATTATAAATAAATATACATACATACATATATATATCTATATATCATACAAAACAATATATATACTAAGGTTTCAATTAATAAAAAATTAATTTTTTCCTAACTATACTATAACAACCTTAGGAATGAATATGATATTCAATGAATTATTATTTATTAATAGCTAATAAAACCTATAATGATATATGATCCATAAATATAAGAGAATAGAAATGGATTACTATGCATAGATATTATAACTCCCCATAACCTAATCAACCCATAATTATATGATTTATACTAAGGGTTTTACTTCCATACATTTCAAGGATCAGTTTGATTTTTCATTTAATTGAAATAGAGAAATTATTACATAAATCTTCTTCACATCTACTCAATTTCAATTTAATTTTTCATGAATACAAGTCTAGTAAAAATAAAATTATTAGAAATATTTATTAAGAAGAAATAAAAACTAATCATGGAAAGTAGACGGGGTTACATCTTGCCCACATCCAGTATCTGCATGATGAAAAATCATTTTTTGATTATTCATTCCTATAACCATAGTCACCTGTAGTTTATTATTCCAATTAAGAGTTAATATGATCTAATATCATAAACATATCTATATCAATCCTTCTCCCAGATTTAGAAGATGACCTAGTAGATACGGTCCATGGAATATTGGAGTAGTCCTTCATTGGCCTTTACATTGGGGAGAAGAGATGAAACCCTGACAATCAATCAAATTTTTGTTCCCTTATGTAATAATTTCATTGAATTATGATTTACTAAAACATAGGGATTCATGAGGGTTTCTGTTAGTCAATTTTTCATTAATTGTAACATTATACCACCTATAAGAAAATTGAGAAGATCTACATAGTTTCTCAATATACTCATGGAAAATTATTTTTTGTATATCAGTCTCATGATCCCCATCTCATGGGACCCGAACTAGAATATATGAAACTCTTGGTTTCACAATGTCACATCCCATAAAATGGGGTTTCATATTAGATTCATCCAAGACCAAACATTAAGAATCCTTAATAGTGTTTTGATAATCTTAGACTTCGTCATTCACCACAACATCATTGGTTTGAATTGATAAAAATAGCTGCATGAACATATCAGTATCCAAGTGGACCTCCCTCTTCTATATCCAGACATCTTCATCTTGAAACACACCAAAATATTCCCTGACACCTGCAATCCAGGTCTACATATTACTTCATGAAGTTCCATTGTTTAAATTGAAGTTCCCAGTCTGTATAAAAGTATAACTGAGAGGGGGAGGGGATGAATCAGGGATATCTTTTTCTTTTTATGTTTTCATTTTTTGAACAACATTTGCCTCCTGATAAAGTGTTTCTTCCCTACTGAATACACACAACAATAGGATCACATGATTTACAAGGTTCACTACTCAACAAGAGTAGCTACGTCCTTGGTTTAGTACAGATATAATCTAGTACCACACAATCCACAAAAAAATAATGATTTGATGTGGAATCCAACAAGTAGGATATACCCTTACACTCGTGTAGCACTTTGAAATCAATCCAATAGTGACTGTGCATCCTCTTATCACAAATAGGGTAATGTAATGATTATGTGATTCTTAATGATCTTTTGCAAATCAAATATTTCAAAACCATTCTTCACTTTCCTACCCAGATGATGGTAAGAACCTCCTGGTGCAGACAGCTTGCGTGCCACTCCCTACTTGCGCGCCTCACTACTTGTGCACCACCATTGAGCCAATATCACAATTGGTGGGCCACCATTGGCTTATACACAACACACTTATTAAAAGAACATCCCTACTTGTGCACCTCTGTCAACTTGTGCGACAAAACTTGAGCGACAATACTTGTGCGACAAAACATTAGTGACAAAACATGTGAGCCTTATAAATAACCCACAACTTACACACCACTTCAGCTTGTGCACCACCCTTCGCTACTTGCGCAATCAGATCTCCTTCTACTACTTTCGTGATCAGAGCACTAATTTTCTCTTAAGTGTTGAGAATAGAAAAATTGGGGAAAAGTCATCTATTTATATGCATTTTTGTGACTTGCGTTCCATATACACATGTGCGATGTTCCTACTTGCGTACCTCTTCATCACTTGTGTGCTGCTTCATCACTTGTATGCCACTCCATCACTGGCACACCCTTCCATCACTAGGGCAGCACATTTTTTCCTTTGTAATATTTTGATATGATGATGATGGAATTTTACTTTTTCACAACATACACTTGCGCTCTACTTATACTTTCACGTCACACTTGTGCACCACTTATACTTGCACCCACACTTGCACGCCTCTTATACTTGTGTGCCACTTTTGACTTGCACACCAATATTTAACTTGAGCACCATTTTATTTCCTTTTTCAAATTATGATGTGATGATATTGAAATATGACTTGTGCGCTACATGTACTTGTGTGCCAATACTTGCACGCCAATACTTGACTTGCGCGCCACTTTCATTCCTTTTCCAAAATTAATTATTTAATCTCTCTACTCTTCATAGGGATTACATCACAAGTTATCAAAACTTGTGATATTTATGAAATACAAATCAGCAATGCATCGTCATAGTTTTTCATTCCATTACGAAGTTAAATGATTTATCTTCTTTCACAACAAAAGATAAAACTTTGTTACAGAAAACATTTCTTACTTTTTTATCCATCCAACTTGGTCCAAAAAATCTCCCCTTTTGTATTTTTTGTCAACCATGATTCATAAATCACAGAACTTTTTAACCATAATCAATGGATCACTTATCATCAATTCTATGCCTACATTAGATAACCCATTATAGGAAATATGAATTATTGACAGCCAAAACAATGTTTTCCAAAAATAGTGACTATGAAATCTCATGAGCATAACTCCACAACCTTCTTCAGAACATCTTTCAAGATTCAACTTCAACATTTTTTAACATCTTTCAAGCTTCTAATTCTATATTCTTCTCTTCCTCAACTTTCCTAGAGAGCTACATTGTTTCCTACAACCAATCCAACAAACATTTAGAATACTTCACACACATACATGCGGGATTCACAGCTTACCCACAACTCCCCCTTTATGAATGAATCTATAAGGATAGATTTATGAAACAATTATCCCCCTTGACAAAACATTCCAAAGGAAAGATGAGAGTGGGGATAGAAACACGTTCCTTAACCCTGATGAGATAGAGGTTGGACACCCATGTTCAACCTTAATTTTGAAAATGGTTCCTTCGGTAAAGGTTTTGTGAATATATTAGAAACTTGTTCAGATGTAGGAATATACTCCAGCCTTAATTCATTATTTTCCACCTGCTCTTTGATGAAGTGGTACTTTATATCAATGATTTTTGAACGATAATGTTGTACTAGATTTGTTGTAAGATTTGTTTCACTCTTATTGTCACAACCCAAGAGCATTGGCAGCATTACTTCAACATGTGGATCTTATAACTGGGTCTTCATACACATTATTTGAGTTGCAGCTTGAGTAGCCACAACATACTTCGCCTTAGTTGTGCTAAGAGTTACTGAATTCAGTTTCTTGTTATGCCAACTAACACAACTTTTCCCCAGAAAGAAAACTCCACCTGATGTGGATCTCTGATCATCAACATTTCCTGGCCAATCAACATCAGAATATCATATTAGATAAATATTTCCTGATCCATCATACCTTATTCCAAAACATTTTCTGCCTTTGATATATCTGAGAATTCTTTTTCCAATAATCAGATGTGAATCTTTAGTAGAACTTTGAAAATTTTCACATAAAGTGACAGTATAGACGATGTCGGGTCTTGAGGAAGTCAAATACAATAGACATCAAATAATCTTTAGAAACTCTTTCTGATCAACTTCCATGCCATCTACATCTTTAATCAACTTGGTTCCCACTGTGATAAGTGTGGAAACTGGTTTCAAACATTCCATGCCAAACTTTTTCCAAAGTTCCTTATCATACTTTTCTTGAGAAAGAAATACACGATTCCTTTTTTGTGAGATTTGTAACCCAAGAAAATATTTCATTTCACCCATCTTGGACATCACAAATAACTTCTTCATCTCCACAGAAAATATTTCACATGACCTTTCATCATTCCTAGCAAATATAATGTCATCGTCATAAACAATAACGATCTGTGAAAACATCTGACACTCCCTGATGTAAATATTTCTATCAACTGTACCTTTCATAAAATTCATCTTCTTCATGCAAGTATCTAATTTAGAATAACATGCACTTAGAGCCTCTTTTATCCCATACAAATCCTTCTTCAACCTGCACACATAAATTTCATCCTTTCCAATAACAAATCAACAAGGTTGATTAATGTAAACTTCCTCGTCAAGGTCACCATTTAGGAATGTAGATTTTACATCCATTTGAAAGATTTTGTAACCTCATTGTGCATCAATAACAAGAAAGATTTTGAATGTCTCTAATATTTCAACTAGAGAAAAGGCTTCATCAAAATCAATGCCTTGGATTTTTGAATACCCTTTGTAGACCAATCATTCTTTGTTTCTTATCACATTACCTTCTTCATTCATCTTGTTCCGGAAAACTCATTTTGTACCAATAATGTTCTTGTTGTCCGGTATGGGTACCAGTTCCCAAGTATAATTTTTATATAACTAATCAAGATCTTCATTCATATCATTAACCCATTCCGGATGCTCAAATGCTTCATTTACATCATTCGGTTCAACTTTCGAATAAAGAGAAGTATGTGATATAGAATTATTTTTTATTCTTGTTTGGACACTCTGATTTTTATCTCCAATAATGTTTTGAGCCTCCACTTGCTTCCACAACCTAGGATGTGTTGTTTGAACTCCATCCTCATCACTCAAAATATCTGAATAGGATTCCTCTTCTTGAGTAGGATTAACACAGTCTGCTGCATTACCAGAAATTTTAAAAAAATCTTCTCTCCCCTGCTCTACTTCGACATCATCATATGGTTACATTTCATTCTCAGCATTTTTAACAACTTTTACATATGAAGAATCAATAATTATACCTATTTCACTGCTCATGCATCTATATTCTATTCCTTTTGGAGCATAGCCAAGAACAATTCCATCGTCTCCAATTTTCTCAAACTTTCTCAGGTTTACACCTTTATTTTTTATAATAAATGGACTCCCAAAGACTCTCAAATGTTTTTTACTTGGAGTTTTTCCATATAAAATTTCATATGGAGTCATATCTATGTTTTTCCAATAGAAAAATCGGTTCTGAATATATACAGAAGTGCACATGGATTGCCTCCAATAATAATGAGAAATACTATGTTCATGTAACATAGTTCTCCCCATTTCCTTCAGATATCGATTCTTTCTTTTAGAAACCCCATTTTGTTGAAGTGTGTATGGTGAACTGAACTCATGCCAAATTCCATGTTTCTTGATATAACATGAAAAATTTTCATTAATATACTCTCCACCATTATCAGTTCGCAAATTCTTCACTGAATACTCACATTCCTTCTCTACTTTCCTCTGCAAACTCTTACACATTTTCAGAGTATCTGACCTAAGTCTCATGTACATAACACAAGTAATGTGAGTAAATACATCAATGAAAGTAATGAAGTACATATCTCCATTTGTTGATTTCTTCCTCATTGGTCTACATATATCAGAATGTATAAGTTCCAAGGGTTGTTTTGAATGAATATAAACTCTCTTATGAATAGTGTTTGAAATCATCCCTTTTTCACAGATTGTGCAGCACAAATCTATTCATCTTGATAAATCAGGCATATCTTGGACATTGTCTCGCTTTAACAACTTGTACATATATCTCTGACACATATGTCCAAGCCTTTTATTCCATAACCGATTTTCATCCATTAAACCTATGTAACATGAATTCTGAACTTCACCTACTTGGAACAAATTCCCTCTTGTACGTTGGCCCCTTGTAACTATATTTCCATCATTTTCACTTTTCACAACAAATCCTTATTTTCTGAAGATAAATTTGTTTCCCTCATCAAAAATATATGACACACTAAGCATGTTATGCTTCAGCCCATTAACATATAGTTTTTTCATGGATTTCATCTTTTCTTTTCCAATGATGGTTGATCCAACACCTTTGATCCTTAGAGATTCATCATTTCCAAATGTCACTATTTTTTATTTGAAGTCTTTCACATTCTTCATCAGCTTTAAGTCTTCTGTCGTATCAGAGTAACGTCTACTATCCAGAATTCATGGACGTTCTCATTTTTTTTCTTTCAAAGTAGTTTCGACAACAAGAGATTTTTGTTCTTCCTTTTCCTTCACTATCTATTTTGATTCCTCCAATTTCCTAGCCAAGTAAATGTGTTTTGGTTAGACAACCATGGACACTTTCTTTTTGGACTTATCAGACCTGCCCCTTTTAGCTTTTAAAAACTATGGCTTTTGAGAATTATTAAGAATCTTTTGTTGCTCTGGTAACACACTTAGGCAGCCCTTGGCAAGATTTCCAGGTCGATCACATCTTTCACAAATAGTTTACAGTGGTTGGAACCTATTCTCACCATTCACACCAGTATTCTCAGATATCTTCTGAAATTTATTTAGAGACATTATATTTTGAAATGATTGACTTTCCATCAATCCTTGTCTTTCAAAACATTTATAATAGTTGTAATGTTGTTGGTTGAACCCACACATATTTTCCATGTGTCTGAATCCACCACAATACCAGTAGTAACCATAGACATAATATTTTACTCTGAAACATATATACTGACTAGATTTGTGAACACACTTATCAATAAGCTTCTTAATAGAGCTATACTGACCATAAACCATCAAGTTTTCATTTGTAACTCCATTTCTCAGTTCATATTTAACAGTACCAGCTGTATTAGAATTCTTTCTTGACTCATGATTTTTATGCACTTCTGATTTTTCATCATTGCTGACTTTGACCACATGCATGGTCTTTCCAGCCTTGTTCTTATCAGAACTAGTTCTTTCTTTCATTTCGACCTTTGAAGGTAACATTTGTGGATTCTTTGTTGGTTCATTCATATTTGAACATTCGCCTACTTCTAAGATATAATTTTTGAAAATGATATTCATTTTTAGCTTTATAAATTTTTTGTTGGACAAGTTCCAACTCCTATCCTTTTTCCATCATATTTACTTCAAGATGATCATTACGAATCTTTGTATTCTCAAGTGATTTTTTCAGATTATATATCTTCTTTTATATCTACATTTTCTCATCAGTAAAACCTTTGTGATTGTTTAATTTAGAATTTTCATTTATCAGTTTGTTTTTTCCTTCTCAATACTTCTTATCTTCATCAAGAATTCATTAAAATCTTCTTTCAGATGATATTAAAGTTGAGTTTCTTCTTCTTCTGAACTATTTCTCTTGTAATCTTCATTATTCACTACATAAATAAAGGAATTCTCTCTAGTTTTTTCAGCAAATAATTTCTCGGATTCATCTTAGATGTCTTCTTCATCTTCATCTTTAGATAAAAATCTTATTCTTTTTGATTTGAAGAACTTTTTATCCTTTCCCTTTGAAAAATATTTATCTTTGTCAGCTTGTTTCTTCCACAACCTTCTTGTCCTTCTGTTATCATCATCAGTATCTTCTTCTTTATTCTTTTGAGGAAAGTTAGCCACAAATTTACCAACGGCTCCACACTCAAAACATTTCAAGGGAAGTTCACCCTTCTATTTCCATGTACCTCTTTTCACATTCTTAGAAAACAAGGATAAAATTTCATCAAAATTTTTACATAACCCATATTTAGAATCTGATTCACCAGCATAATCTTCAATAAGAGTATTCTTTGAAATATCTCTCTTTGTATCCTTGAATGAAATTTCTCTATCCGCTTTTGTTTTTCCCTTCAGATTCTTCCCCCTTCTCATCTCTTATGTAAAGAGGGTGCTATGAAAATCATCCAAATACAATGTTTCAGGGTCTCTATCTTCTAATAAAGACACTTTAGCATCAAAATTATCAGGTATAATTCTCAAGATCTTTTCAACAACTATAGAATCCACCTATGTTTCACCAAGACATCTGATTGTAATGACAATATCATTTATCCAAGTAATGAAATCCTCAACAGATTCAGATTCTACCATTTTCAGGTCTTCATACTTTAGTCTCAAGATTTTTAGTTAATCCTTCTTCACTTTTGTATTTCCTTTGTAGATGTTCTTCAGTTTGTCCCAGATTCCTTTGGATGAAGCAACACCTTTCACTCTTAAAAATTCACTCTCAGAAAGAGATGTGGGTAACACATTTTTAGCTCTTCCAACATTCTAAAGATTCTTCTTTATCGATAGGAGGAAGAGGAACCTTGTCATAAATATCAGGAAATCCATCTGTTGTAGTTTCAAGAACTTCATATCCAAGAGATATAAGATAAGGCATTATTCTTCCCTTCTAGATGTGATATTTCTTTCCATCAAAAATCGGAATCCCCTTATTGTTCCAGCAATATAGATTCTCCATCACAACTTCTCTTCAACCACATCAGAAAAGATTAAATGATAGGAAGATGTCCCTATGATACAAGTTAAAGTTCCCAGTCAGGATCCAAGTATCACTGAGAGGTGGAGGGGGTGAATCAGTGATATCTTTTTCCTTTTAAGTTTCCTTCTTTTTGAAAAAACATTTTCCCCCTGTTAAAGAGTTTCTTCCCTACTGAATACACACAACCACAAGAACTCAAGATTTAAAAGGTT
Organism: Viscum album; assembly: GCA_963277665.1. Taxonomy (NCBI): domain Eukaryota; kingdom Viridiplantae; phylum Streptophyta; class Magnoliopsida; order Santalales; family Viscaceae; genus Viscum; species Viscum album. Next base: position 95,357,605 of record OY728163.1, read on the forward strand.
CACTACTCAACAAGAGTAGCTACATCCTTGGTATGGTACATAAACAATCTAGTAACACACAATCCACTAGAAAACAATGCTTTGATGTGGAATAAAACGAGTAGGATATACCCTTACATTCGTGAAGCTCTTTAAAAACAATCTAATAGTGTGTATGCTCCCTCTTAGCATAAATAGGGTAATGTAATGATTTTGTTCTTCTTAATGAACTTTCACAAATCAGATATTTCAAAAACATTCTTTACATTCCTACCTAGAAGCTGGTAAGAACCTCCTGGTGCAGACAGCTTGTGTACCACTCCCTACTTGCATGCCTCACTTCTTGCGCGCCTACTCGCTACTTGCGTGCCACCATTGTGCTCAGCTCACAACTTGCATGCCACCATTGGCTTATATAAAACACACTTCATGAAATAACCTCCCTTATTGCATGCCTCTGTCAACTTTCATGACAAAACTTGCACGAAAAAACTTTTGCACCTTATAAATAACCCGCAACTTGGGATCCACATTAGCTTGTGCGCTGCCCTTTTCTACTTTCGTGATCAGAGCACCTTCTACTACTTGCGCGATCAGAGCCCTAATTTTCTCTTAACTGTTGATAATAGAAGAATGAGGAGTCAAGTCATCTATTTATATTCATTTTGGTGAATTGCGCCCCATACACACTTGCGCGCCATTTCTACTTGCACGCTGCTTCATCACTTGTGTGCCACGTCATCACTTACACGTTGCTCCATCCCTTGTGCACCATTCCATCACTAGCATGAAAATTTCTTTCCTTTGTCATATTTTGATATGATGTTGTTCGAATTTTAATTTTGTGCAACATAAACTTGCTGATGTTGTTAATATTTTCATGTCTTATTATACACTCCATTTACTGATTTTATATGAAATGTGCATAATTTGTGTGAAATATTAATGTTTTAATATTAAGTATAATTTTTGAGCATTTTTAGAAGTAGTCCAATCGAGTCAGTTTAATGTTTTAATACTAACTATCACTATATTGATCTATATTGTGTGGTTCTTGTTTTGTAGGATTCTACTTTCAATATACAACATTTCATCAGAAGGTACCATGAGCCAATTCTTCAATTTGAAGGGTCATATAGTCCTCAATAATCAAGACCAAAGAATCTGTGAACAAGTTGGACCAGCCTTAAAGATTGATTTACTAGTCTCAATCTAGAGGTCCAAAAACATTAAATATCCCCCATAATTCTGGTGACACTACATGTCATCTTTGATAAAAATTTCAAGGCCCAAATCCAAGTACAAGGGGCCCACATGAAGCTTTTAATTCAAGCCCACCATTCTGTCTGAGAATTAAAATCATTATAGTATGCATGACATATCTCATGTTGTAAGCATCAAATCGAGCTGCGCTTTTGTAGTGTGAAATAGGAGATATAGGAGGAAGACTTTGTTGAATAACCCATTCGGATTTGAAGGCAACTTCATATTCAAAAACCCTTTCACATTCTGGACTTCAAAAAGACTAGATTGAAATGGACATTTTTACGTTTTTTAATAAAACGGCCATACCATTTGATCCTTAAGTCCAAATCACTCCAACTTTTGAGAGTAGTCATACAACTTTATTATCTACAACTTTGAATAAGGAGATTTCTTGAGATTCAGCTGTCAGGATGTCCATATCTGTGAGCCAAGTGGAGGGGTATTTCTGGTATGTAAACAGTCCACCACCTTGGGCTATAAATACATCTCCTCCTCTACTTTCAAAAAGGGTTGGCATTTCAGAAAAGAGGAGAAAATATTGGAACGACCAAAGCCTTGACAATGTCTTGGGATGATCTTCCATACTAAAGTTTTCACTTGAGATACCTTTCCTCCTCTCTTTGTTTTCACTTACTTTTGTGTTCTTTGTTTTTGTAATTTTGTAAGTCCTTTCTTTTGTAATTCTGTTTTAATGCAAGATTCTTCTTCAATATCTTTTATTTTCATCCACCTTCTGTATTTTAATATTTATGTTCTTAAAATAGTTTAAATTTAGTGAATCCATTTCCCTTCTTTTCTTCCTCATTCAATCGAATGTTTGTTTTTAATTATCATCATTGTTCGTGTGTGTGTCGACGTACCACTCTTTTCTTATCCCTTTCTTTTTCTTCTCTTCTTAATTTATAATCATAATAATTATAACCAAATTATTAAACACCCAAATTTATGATTAAATCTCTCATTGGGGCGAGTTATAATTTAGGTATGTTAAGTGATTGAGATCTTTTTCTCGACGAATGTTCTTTAAATTAATATTGTGTATGTTGAACTTTATATGTCATGGATTAATGACATGTTTTGTTTAATATGTGGATTCCATGGATTATTGGAACCACAAATATGATACCATAAACAAGTAATGGTAATGATTAGAAACCTAAGTTATGTTACAGCTTGGATTAAAGCTTTAACACTTGGGAATTCCAATCAAAATCATTTTCTGACATGGGTGTTAATTTCATGCAATATAAATCAAATCTCAAGGATATCACAAGCTTAACTAACTTATGATGAAATCACCCCAATCTTTATCAATTTTTTAAATAAAACATCATACATAAATTATTTCATAAGCTCTTAAAAAAACCCCCCAATAAGAATACAATTAACTAAAAACAAACGACTATTAAAAAGTATCATCGCCGAGGATTCGACCCGAGTGCTGCTATACACATTAGCAAAGCACCGAAACCTTTACCGGTCGATAGGCGACAATCGTCCGTGTGTTTCAAATGGATCCATTTCCGGGGATGGTTCTTTATGTTTCCATTAGTTTCTGGTTATTGTAAAAAAAACCCAAAAAAACAAAATTTTAAAAAAAATTGAAAAAAACACAAAGCAAAACCCGTCTTCCTCTTTCTTCCAAAATCTCCCTGAATGCCTCATAGCCTCCCAAACAATCCCTTGGATTTTTTTGACCCTGAAATTGAGTGAACACTTCACCAACATAGGAGGAACATTAGAGATACTCAAATAATTCAAGAACCAGTCCTCAACCAACCAGTTGAAATTGAAATGGCCAATCTTATGGAACAAACCCTAAAAGAACTTGTTGCCCATAATATGAATTAAAATCATCTTGGTATTCAATATCCAAACATATAAGCTAACATTGAAATCAAATCAGGTTTGATTCATCTTCTCCCTCATTTTCACGGGCTAGCCGGTGAGGATCCACATCTTCACCTTAAAGAGTTCCTAGTAGTATGCTCTACCATGAAGCCTCAAGGGGTTTCTGAAAAACAAATCAAACTCTGAGAATTCCCTTTTTCCCTATCTGAAACTGCTATGTCATGGCTCTACTACCTACCTCCTGATTCCATAACTACATGGAATGACATGAATCGACTATTCTTAGAGAAATTCCTTCCTGCTTCTCGTACTGCTTCTATCAGAAAAGAAAATAAGTGGTATTCATCAGTTCCCAAGTGAATCACTCCATGAGTACTGGGAGAGGTTCAAAAAGCTTGTGGAAACCTTCCCACATCATCAAATACCTGACCAACTATTTATCCAATACTTCTATGAGGGGTTACTGGCTATAGAGAGAACTCTCATTGATGCCGCAAGTGGTGGTGCTATAATTGATAAAACTCCTGCAGCAGTAAGAGATCTCATAAGTAACATGGCTGCAAACACACAATATTTCCATACTTGAGCACATGATCAAGTCAAAAAAGCCCAAGATAATAAATCAATTGAGCCGAACAAGATGACCGAGTGGATGAGTGAACTTACAGGTCTTGTGCGACAACTAGTTGTGGCTACCAAATCCCCAACCCCGTCTTCTCCGCAATCAATGATTCTTGGACCAATCAAAAACTATTGACTCTGCAACTCTCCATCTCATCCAACTGACACTTTTCCACAACTTCAAGAGAATCAATCTGATTCATCTAGACCAATCGAGCTCAATGCAGCATTTGCTCAGTGGAACACCAATACTCAACTATCAGGTCAGTTTTTCAGAAACTTCAACCAACCTCACTCTGAGCCCTTCTCCTATAACTTTAACCAAGGATTGAGGTATGGTAATCCCGTATCTCATCCCCCTCAATCCCCTTCTCAAAACCCAAACCAATTATAATATGGTCAAGGTGGGAATAACATCCATCAAACTTATCGTTTTGTTCCTCAACCTCAAAGGAACAATCCGCCTCCTGGATTCCATTATCCCAGTGAGCCTTCCCAATTCCAAAACTAATACAATCAATTTCCCAAGAACCAAAATCAAGGCAATCCCAATCTGGGACAAGCCTATTCTTCCAAGAAACCATGGGAAAGTGCAGTGGAAGATCTCGCCTCCTTCACCCATTCTTGCCTTAAAAACTTTGAAACTCAAATAGTCAACTTGCATCCCACCTGAGCCAGCAACAACCATAAAATTCGTCCCAACTCCCAGCTCAACCATTACCCAACCCCAAGGGTAATGTAAGTGAATTTTCACTTAGATCGTGAAAGCACATTGCTATGCCTCAAAAGAAGTCCTCTAGCCCTCCTTTGAATGTTCACCTATAAAATGAAAAGAAAAATAAACTTGAAAAGGCACCTGAAACCATTCGCTCGCGTACTTCATTTCCACTTAGGAACCCAATTCCTTTTCCTCAACCCGTTTCTAAACCAAGGAAGTCCTTTGAACCTGATCCAGAAATGATCGAAATTTTTAGACGTGTTGAAGTCATCATTCCCCTCTTAGATGCAATAATACAAATTCCTAAGTATTCCAGGTTTCTTAAGGAATTGTGTGCCCACAAGAGGCAACTTAGAACCTTTGAAAATAATTCTACCCAGCAGTCCACACCCATTAAGTGCAAATATCCATGTACCTTTACGATTCCATGCCAAATTGGAAGTTCCAACATTGATGATGCACTCATAGACCTAGGAGCCTCAATTAATGTCATGACCAAATCCATATTCTCCAACCTTGGTAAAGGTCCCTTGAACCCAACGAGTGTTGTCATTTAGTTATCCAATCAAAGCATAACCATTATTGAGGGAATAATTGAGGATGTCCTTGTCCGAGTCAATGATCATATCTTCCCTGCTGATTTCTATGTCCTTGACATGGAAGATGAGACAAACTCTTCTCGATCTCCCATAATTCTAGGAAGACCATTCCTCATGACTGCGAGAACCAAGATTGATGTCCATTCAGGCATCTTATCCATGGAATTCGGTGACCAACTGGTCAAGTTTGACATTTTCCAAGCCATGTGATACCCATCTGAGGACCACTCTGCATTCTCAATTCATACTTCTGAGGATACTTCTAGGAGTCAATCGAACCCTAATCCACCGAGTTCTTCATATTCTAATGAAAAAGGATCTTGTGAAATCTGCACCATGATTAACCAAGTCATAAATGGTGATGTTCATGTGGACCTCTCATTCATAGACTCTATCAATCTAGAAGAACATGAAAACTCTATGGAATCCCACATCAACTCTGATATCTACTGCTCCATCTTGGACAGTATTAAGGATAATGATCCTGAAGCAACTGAACACCCTTCATCTATTCCTGAGATGTCTAACCCATAAATAAAAGATGAGACTAATCTAAAACCCCTTCCCGCACACCTGAAATATGCATTCCTCTTCCATGATCCGTCATATCCTGTCATTATCTCTGCCACCCTTACTGAAACTGAGGAGTCCAAACTTGTTCTGGTGTAGGAAAAAAAGGCCTTAGGTTGGACCCTAGATGACATACGAGGAATCAACCCTTCCCTTTTCATGAATCACATCCATCTTGAAGAATCATCCAAACCAATTAGACAACCACAATGAAGACTCAGTCCACTCGTCCTTGAGGTTGTTAGGGAAGAGATCACCAAGCTTCTTCAAGCTGGAATTATCTACCCAATTTCTAATAGTGAATGGGTTAGTACAATTCAAGTTGTACTTAAGAAGGATGGGATAACTGTTGTCACAAATGAACATAGAGAGGTAGTCACAACTCGAATGAAGAACAATGGGAATTTATACATCGATTATCGAAAATTGAATGCAGAAACATGAAATGATCACTACCCTCTTCCATTCCTTGATCAAATTCTAGAATGATTAGCCGGAAAGACACACTATTTCTTTTTTGATGGATACACCGGCTATTTTCAAATCCCTATCTCACCTCAGGACCAAAAAAAATACTACTTTCACATGCCTCTTTGGAACATATGCATATAGAAGAATGCCTTTTGGAGTTTGCAATGCTCCTGCAACATTCCAGAGGTGTATGATGAGTATCTGTTCAGAATTCATTGAACACTGCATGGAAGTCTTCATGGATGACATCACCATTTATGGAGAGTCATCTGAATCTTGTTTAAATTCACTCTCTCTTTTCCTCCAAAAGTGTGTCAAGTGAAACCTTGTGTTAAATTTTTAAAAATTTCACTTCATGGTTGAAAATGGGATTTTTCTATGGCACATAGTTTCAAAAGATTGTATTGATGTTGATCCCGCCAAGATTGAAGTGATCCAATCACTTCTTGAACCCACTTCTGTTCGAGACATCCGTTCATTCCTCGGTCATGCCGGTTTCTGTCGGCGATTCTTCTATAACATTAGTAGGATTTCCCTCCCACTCACTAGGTTTCTCCAAAATGATGTCACTTTCCATTTTGATGAGGTTTGCAAGAGAGCCTTCATTGAACTAGAAACTTCTCTTACATCTACCCTGATAATCCAACCCCCAGATTGGTCATTACCCTTTGAGTTGATGTGTGATGCTTCTGATAGAGATATTGGGGTTGTTCTTGGTCAAAGAAGAGAAAGAATTCCCCATTTTATCTATTATGCCTCAAAAACATTGGATGAAACTCAATATCACTACACTGTCACTGAAAAGGAACTTCTAGCAGTGGTTTTTTCCTTAGATAAATTCCAACCCTATCTCTTAGGTTCCAAAATCATAATCTTCACATACCATTCTACTATAATGTTCTTACTCAAGAAAAGTGATTCCAAAACGAGGCTAATAAGATGGATCCTAATGCTCCAAGAGTTTGACCTTGAAATCAAAGATAGACCTGGAAATGAAAACCTTGTGGCTGATCACTTGATTAGAATTTCTAATTCTTCTCATTTAGAAATAATTGATCCTGAATTTCCCATTGAGAACCTTTCATCTCACACTCCAAAGTTTCCATGGTATGCCCCAATTGAAAATTATTTGGTTTCTGGTGTTTTTCCTGAAATGTTTTCAAAAGAACAAAAAATGAAGTTGAAAAGTGATTCAAAACACAATTTTTGGGAAGAAAATAAACATTGGAAAACTGGGGATGACATGGTAATTAGGATATGTGTTGAATAAAATGAGCATTCTTCCATATTAGAATTCTGTCACTCACTTCCCGGAGGTGGGCACTTTGGACCACAAAGGACCTCCCGAAAGGTCCCAGACTCTGAATTCTTCTGGCCTTCACTCTTCAAGGACTCACACGAGTTCTGTCAATCATATCCCACTTGCCAAAAGTTTGGAACAATTTCAATGAGAAATGAAATGCCCCAAAAGCCTTTAATTTTCTGTGAGATCATCGATGTTTGGGTTATCGATATCATTGGACCATTTCCGCCTTCCAATGGATTCTCATACGTTCTTCTTGAGGTCGATTATGTTTCAAGGTGGGTTGAGGCCAACCCCACTAGGAAAGATGATGCTCATACTGTTAGTGAGTTCCTAAAGACCCACATCATCCAAAGATTTGGCACACCTTGTGCCTTGATAAGTGACTTAGGAACCCATTTTTGTAATAAAACCATGGAATCACTTTTGAAAAATAATGGGGTTGTACATAAAACTTCAACTGCATATCACCCCCAAACAAATGGAATGGCTGAACATTCTTATAGAGAAGTGAAAAGAGTGCTTCAGAGAATTGTTAATCCCACTAGAAAAGACTGGCCTGAGAGACTTGGTGAATCCCTTTGGGCTTATCGAACTGCCTATAAAACACCCATTGGGATGTCTCATTTTAGGCTAGTTTTTGGTAAAGTGTTTCACTTACCAGTTGAAATAAAACATAAGTCTTTTTGGGCTGTGAAAACCTATAATTTTGATTGTGAAAAATCTGGTGATGAAAGACTGTTTCAATTGGCTGAACTGGAGGAGCTTCGACTTGATTCTTATGATAATTCTAATCTCTACAAAGAAAAATCTAAGGTACTCCATGATAGACACATCCTGTGAAAGGTTTTTCATGAAGGTGAAAAGGTAATGATCTTCAATTCTCGATTCCGACTTCACCCAGGTAAGCTTAATTATCATTGGGAGGGTCCTTTTATTGTTACTAATGTTTACCCATTTGGTGCAGTGAAAGTCCAAGACCCCACTTCCAAAAGGACATTCATGGTTAATGGACACCGGTTAAAGCATCGCTATGAGAGGACACACAATCTTGGATCATCATCTACTTCCATTGGATACCCATCTTCTCCAGTTAACCCACCACCAGATGGAGACGACGACCCACCAAATCTAAACCAGGGGGCACCTCTTTACCTTTAATTCTCTCTCTATCTCTTCATCTCTCTACCTCTTTATTCTTATTCTTCTCTCCATCATTTTTATACCACTTTTTTTTTCAAAACCTGTTCTTTCTATTTCCTGTGAGGGTGTGTATTTTAAAAAACCTTAAAAACTAACAAAAAAACAAAAAAAACACATTCACTTAAAAAAAAAAGATTCATGCTTACTCACCATCGAGTTTTGAAATTTTGACCAACCATTTTGGGGAGTTAACAGACATGTGTTCATCTCAAAAATTTTGTATTTTCATCACGACATTGGATAAAGAATTTTGTGTCAAAATTAACAAATTTTGAATGCTCAATTTTTGATTTGGAAAATTATTTTCCCAAACCATGAGAAAAAACAATTCATTTCATGCAAAGGACACCTATGGCCATCTTTTCAAAATGTGTGTTTTCACCCCCATTTCTGAGTCTTGAGTTTTTGGACATTCGAGCTGAATTTCCTACCTTATTGTGTATTAATATGATAGAGGAATTTTTTGAACCACATGAAAATCACAATAGCCAAATGGCATCCCATTTCCCTTACATTAATCCTCCTTTTGAAAGCCCCTTCGAGCCTATGAAATCCTTTTCTTTGATAGCCACATTACAAACCCAATACCTTATCCCACCCAATATCAACATGGATTTTCATTGCATAAGTTTTTGAAATTTAAGTGTGGGGGGAATGGATTTCATTTTTTGGTATCATTTCCTTACTTTCTGGTGTGTTATCATATGCTTTATAGAAATCATCCATTTTAGTGTGGGGGGGGGGAGGTTGTTATATAGTGGTATTTGGGAATGTATTGTACAAATGATATTGAAAAGTGTTCAAAAAAAATTCAAAATAAAAATCAACATAAAACAAATTAAAAAAAATTAAAAAAATGGGTTGTGTCTTGGGTAGGTCAGAAATCATTCTTCCTCAACCTTTGAGCTTGTTATAACTATTACAATTAGTGTCGTGAGTAGATCAAACATGGGTTGGTATATGAGTGTGAGATCTGTTTCAAGGTCAAATTTTGAAAAAACAAAGAAAAAAAAGAAAAAAAGAACACTTGAATTATATTCTTATATCATTGGGAAAAGTTTGGTGGTTTATAAATATTTCATCTTCTCATCCCCTTCATATTTTCTTCCTCTATTGTGTCTTTCGTCACACAATTATTCCTTTGTAAATATGTGTTTTCATTTCTTTCCATGTTTCATTTCAATAAATTGTGCATTGCTTTTTCTATGTTGGTATTTTAACCGTCTTCTTCTCTCTCTTGGACATTATATTTCTACCGTCCCATAGCCACAGAAAAACCCCTTCAAATGACCTCTTGATTTTTGAGCACTTTGGATAGGGAGTTGAAGCAGAGAGCTCTTACAAACTCTAAGAGTTTCAGTTTTGGTTGGTGAAATAGTGAACCTCCACAAATAAATTTAATCATCTTGAGAGGTGTGAGTATTGGGTGTCCACATTTTCCATTTCTAAATTTGAGCATGAAAAAATGAATTAGTTTTGGAACATTGTTTCTGTAACAACTTGTGGTGGATTTCAAAATGGATGATTGAAATAGTCTAAACCTCCCCTGATTGGAGAAAACAAAATTTTAAAATCTGTTGGTGAGTGAAAATGATTTTGTTATGTTTATATATTTGTTGAACATGAGAACATGCACAATACTAAGTGTGGGGGAGTTGATGTTGTTAATATTTTCATGTCTTATTATATACTCCATTTACTTATTTTATATGAAATGTTCATAATTTGTGTGAAATATTAATGTTTTAATATTAAGTATATTTTTTGAGCATTTTTAGAAGTAGTCCAATTGAGGTAGTTTAATGTTTTAATAATAACTATCCCTATACTGATCAAAATTGTGTGGTTCTTGTTTTTTGGGATTCTCCTTTCAATATAAAACATTTCATTAGAAGGTACCATGAGCCCATTCTGCCATTTGAAGGGCCATATGGTCCTCACAAACAAAACTAATGAATCTGTGAACAAAATGGAATAGCCTTGAAGATGGATTTACTGGGCTCAATCAAGAAGTCCAAAAACATTAACTCTCAACCATAATTCTGGGGAGACTACATGTCATATTTGATAAAAATTTCAATGCCCAAATCTATGTACAAGGGGCCCAAATTAAGCTTTGAAGTCCAGCCCACCATTTTGTCCTAGAATTAAAATCAGTATAGTATGCATGGCATATCTCATTCTGTAATCATCAAATCGAGCAGAGATTTTTCAGTGTGAAAGATGCGATATAGGCGGCTGACTTTGTTGAAAAACCCATTTGTATCTGAAGGCATATTCATATTCAAAATCTCTTTCACATTCTAGACATCAAAAAGACTAGATTGAAATGGACAGTTTTACTTGTTTTAATCAACCGGACATTACTTTTTATCCTTAAATCTAAATGATTCCACATTTTTATAGTTGTCGGCCAACATTATTATTTACAACTTTGAAGAAGGATAGTTCTCGAGATTCAGCTTTAATGATGTCCATATCTGCGATCCAAGTGGAGAGGTATTTCTGGAATGTAAACAGTTCACCACCTTGGGCTATAAATACATCCCCTCCTCTCCTTTCAAAAGGGTTGGCATTTAACAAGAGAGGATAACATATTGGCATGACCAATGCATTTCCAAATTCTTGGGAGGATCTTCCATACTCATGTTTTCACTTGAGAGACCTTTCCTACTCTCTTTGTTTTCACTTACTTTCGTGTTTTTTGTTTTTGTAATTTTGTAAGTCCTTTCTTTTGTAGTTCTGTTTTAATGCATGTTTCATCTTCAATATCTTTTATTCTCATACACCTTCTGTAGTTTAATATTTATATTCTTAAAATAGTTTAAATTCATTGAATCCCATTCCCTTCTTTTTCTTCCTCATTCAATCGAAAGTTTGTTTTTATTTATCATCATTGTTCGTGTGTGTGTCGATGTACCACTCTTTTCTAATCCATTTATTTTTATTCTATTCTTAATTTATAATCATAATAATTATAACCAGATTATTAAACACCCAAATGGATGAGTAAATATCTCATTGGGGTGAGTTATAATTTAGGTATGTTAAGTTATTGAGAGCTTTTTCTCGACGAATGTTCTTTAAATTAATATTGTGTATGTTGAACTTTATATGTCATGGATTAATGAAATGTTTTGTTTAATAAGTGGATTCCATGGATTATTGGAACCAAAAATACTCTACCATAAACAAGTAATGGTAATTATTAGAAACCTTAGTTGAGTTATGACTTGGATTAAAACTTTAACACTTGGTAATTTCGATAAAAATCATCTTGTGACATGGGTGTTAATTTAATGCAATATAACGAAAAGCTCAAAGATATCACAAGTTTAACTACCTAATGATGAACTCACCCCAATCTTTATCAATTTGTTAAATCAAACATCATACATAAATTATTTCATAAGCTCTGCAAACAAACCCCCCAATCAGAATAAAATTAACTAAAAACAAACGAGTATTACAAAGTAACATCGCAGAGGATTCGACCTGAGTGCTGCTATACACATTAGCAGAGCACCAGAACCTTGACTGGTCGATAGGCGACAATCAGCCATGCGTTTCACTTGCGGGCCACTTATACTTGTGCTTCACCCTTGCGCGCCACTTATACTTGCACGCCACACTTGCGTGCCACTTATAATTGTGCGCCACTTTTGACTTGCGTGCCAATATTTAACTTGCACTCCATTTTATTTCCTTTGTCAAACTATGATGTGATGATCTGGAAATATGACTTGTGTGCCACATATACATGCGCACCAATACTTTTACGCCAATACCTGACTTGTACGCAACTTTCTTTCCTTTTACAAAATTATTTCTTTACTCTCTCTACTCTTCATAAGGATTCCATCACAAGATATCCAAACTTATGATATTTATGAAATACAAATCATAAAAGAATCATCATAGTTTTTGAGCCCTTTAGAATGTGAATTTATTTAGCTTCATTGACAACAAAAGACAAAACTCTATAACAACAAAATTTTCTTACTTCCTTATCCATCCAACATGGTCCCAACATCAATTATATTAAAAAAATCACAAAATGGTACAACATAAATCAGATTCACTACAGAATCTGAAGATAAAGAACTACCAAAATCAAATTTCATTCTACCGTAAATATCAAATATTTTTTGATTAGGATGTGTATCCTTTTATAGATTCTGAGATGCATTGACCTCTTCACATGGGAGCATAGTACCCAAAGAGACCAACTGATCAGACCCTTCTAGAATTCAACCATCATCTATTCTTCATCAATCCACATTAAGAAGACATACAAGATTAAGGTATACCCTATATAAAATCGGCATCACGTAAATGGACCCAACACCGGATACCTTATAATACATCATATTAGGCATACAACCTGTCGACGTGTGTCCAACCTTCATTTATGTCGAGAAAAAATCACACCATGACTCAATGAAGTCTGAATACTTATAATGAAACTCATCACTAAAATAAAACCAAAAGAAATAAACACACGGATTTTAAGAAAATTATATTTTTATTAAAATAAAATTATAAATATTTACCGAGGGAAATTAAAATATTTCTTTGAAAACACATTTTTAAGAATAGATAAAACATGTAGGTAACATGAGGTGTCACAATGGTTTTAGGAATAACATAATAAGAAGTTACAATATTCTCCTAGGAATAACTGTTATTTGTTAACACAAACACTTCATTGGATTAATTAACTCCTTCCATATTTTCATATTAATATTCCACAATTGTTAAATTCATGACCTCAGAGGAGTAACTAAATGCATTAAATATATCTTAGGAATAATATATATCAGTTTAAGCTGTCATTTTTTCTAGTGATTTTGAGGGCTATAATTGACCCACCCACACATAATAGACATACTCCCATAAGAGTTTTATTTCACCAACCATTCTCAAATTTGTAAATAATTACCATGGTCCATGTTTTAATACAAAAACATTTTAAATTATAATATATTCATTGTAAAACATATTAACATTTTATTTCATAACATAAACCAAAACGCATTTATTAATATCTTAAAAAAATATTAAACATTCTTTTCCTTTGAAATCATTTGATAACTATAAAAATACATCATTACGTGGAAGGTATCTTCTACGAAAATCTATAAAAACTTATAGAGGAAGCTTCATAATAGAGAAATGTTTGGGCTATATGGAAATAATTTTGCCCCGTAAACATTAGATACTTTTTTTTGCACTTTGGAAAAAAGAGTAAAATGTGACCAATAATAAAAATATGTTGAAGAATCATTTTAAAATCCATTTTAAAAATTCATGGATAGCTTATAATTTTCACTGAAAGGAATTTAGGTATAAATAAGCACATTCACAAAACCATTTAGTGATCCCTGATATGGATGAAAAGTGTTAAAATATTGTAAAATAATATTTTATAGTAATGTCCATTATGAAATTAGTAATATTGGAATAAATGGAACATTAATTAATAGGAAATAAAAAAAAGTTTGAAATAATTTTTTTTAATTAATTATATAACACATCCATTGGATAGTTTATGGTCTAGAATGAGGAAACAAATTTATAAAAATTGCATCAGTCTCAATGGATGGAAATTGAGGTGAGAAATCCCTTTCCACAAAAATTAAAATTAATCAAACAAAATATATCTTCCTTTATAATAAAAAATTATTTTTATATCTACATGATTATGATTATATTTAATTTTAATTAAATTACAATTATTCATAATATTTCATTTATTATGATGACATATTTTGTTACTAAAATAGTTGAATTTATGTTTGGTGTTTTGTGGTCATTGGGTTCGTAACCTCAAAATATCATCAATGAATAGAATGTTTTCCAAAGGGTCATTACAAAATTATATCAAGAACCACAATTAGTTTATAATTATACCTTTTTACATCAAATATCCATTCATAACAATGCATGTAATGGGTTCCTCAAAAATGAAACACATCATTTCCGGGATATGGTAGTTCATATATATGCATGAAATACAGAAAACAATTTTTTAACATGTGGAATATAAATATATAAGATAATATTTTAATTTTACAAAAAAAAATTAATGTTTTAAATCAAATGCATGTTCATTTTATATATCATTTTTACTAGCCGTATGATACAATTATGAAAAGTTAAATACATCACTACATATATGTAAGTACATGACTTTAAACATTACATATTCTAGTTTCCTTAAAAAATAATTCACATTCAGTGATCCTTTTTGTTTATAGATTTAACGAATTAAGGAAAATATTACGAATTAAACCCATAAATTACTAAATGAATGCTTTTAAACTGAACAATATTTTCCCATTTTCTAAAACATTTAGAAATTTTTATATTTATGATACTTTCAATGAAATTCAATATGAGTTATTATAATACCTTATACATCCTTATGTCTTGTGAAAAGCATTAAAATCATATGATGAGCATGAAGAGATCTGTAAGTGGTAAAAAAAATAATGAAACCCCTAGTTTTTTTATTAACATAAAAACCAATGAAAACTATACCACAATGTAATACCATTCATGATTAATAAGTTTTAAATACTTTACATTGAAAATAATATAATTTCATACCTTTTTTGTAATCAATACTTCAACAAAAAACTCAGATAAAGCATATGAAATATAGTATGTTACCATGGGACATAATAATACTTTTCACTCTTAAACATGGAATAACCATGCGGTTGAAATCCATAATTTTCACTCTTACAAATGGAATATCCATATTAAAAACTTCCATACTCAATGAATTGGAGGTTATAATGTAACCAAACTTCCTTGATTTATCATGGAATGACCCATGCTCAATTTATCTCGAAACCACCCATCCAAATTTCAAGTACAATTACATAATATTAACACATAAAAACATTAAATATTAATCATGAAAATATTAAAATTTCATTTTCACTCATAAAAATAAATTTCAAGTGAGATAAATAATCAATCCATTTTCAAAACCCAATTTCAATAACAAAAATAAATAGAAAATAAAAAAGGGGGTTTTATTAAAAAAACCTGAAGTCTTCTATGGGAATAAAAATATAAATATATTAATAAACATAATATTTAATATTTAATCATTCTATATATATATATAAATATGTAAAATAAAATCATGATTATTGAGATGAAAAAAATAATTGAAAATGAAATCTTTAAAAAGTCAAAACATACAATACTACTTTCATAATTTAAATCAGAATCAAATGAAATTATTCATTACTGAAAAATCATTAAATAACATTATAATAGATATTATATGCATATGGAATCTACAATGGGATGTATGTATAATTTATAAAAGAATAAAGGTTCATATAATCATGAAATGTTTCAATAAAAGGAGATTGAGATGAAAGCCCTTAAGTTGAGTTCAAATCATCATGTAAAATCTTTATATTTATTAATAATAAACTTATGTTAATTTTGAATAACTTATTATATGTTTGTATCAAAAAAAATAATTATTTATGTTCATGTTAGAATTCTTGACGATATTCAGATCTTGAGTCCAAAATGAATTTTGTATCAAGTCAATAGTCCAAGTGGTAATTAAGACATTATATAAATAATAATAATAATGACATAATAATAACTCTTATAAATCAATTATACCTTTATATAAACCCATTTATGTATTTTTATTAAAATTTAATAACTTTATAATAACGGAGAGGGTAGGCCGGACATACACATGGGTAACAATTTTATTTTTTAATGATCAATATTGGAAGAAGGTAATTATTATTTTAACATTATATAATTATAATAATATAATAAATATAATATTTATCATTTTAATATAGTAACATATATCATCCATCTGACATGGTGATGAAAAAAGAATCACATCGCTTCGTGGATGTGAGAGTTCAGCCGCACACACGAACAACATTATCATTTTTTGGTTTATGGAAAGGAAAGGACAAGAATGATATATTTTTAATTATTAATAAACAATATGTAATTAATATAATATATAAACATTATTTATAAAATATAAAATATTATTTATAGGTAGTTATGGAAAATGATTTATATCGGTTCATGATGCGGTAGTCCGTCATACAATTGAATGAATAATTCTTTCAACATTTTAGAAAATTGGAGATGGAATAAGGTTATGATGTTAACAAAATTACAACTCAATATATTTAGGATATTTGTGTTATTATTTATTCATGGTTAATTATGACATGAAGAAATGCGAAGAAGAAATAAAACAAAAACACTAAATAGAAAATGATATATCTCGTTTGGATGTCCTCATTCGATTAATAACAAAACACCTCTATGGAAGGTGTTCTGCCTAAAATAAGAACTCTAGAATTTGTGAAGGGATTATAAGAAAGTATTTGGTCAGATAATGTATGAATCAAATATGTTTTTAATTCTATTTAAATGATAAGAATGTGTACCCTTTTATACGGGATGGTAGGGGCACCCTTTGAAATCCTCCAAATATTAAATTTTAATAAATTCATTTTCTAACCAAATACAACCAAATTTCAAAGCATTGAAATATAATATTAGATATGGTTTTAATATATTAATATATTAAATTTCTAATATGGTATGGTTATCTTTAAGCCTCATAATTTTGATTTACATTAGTTAACATAATTTTATTTTATTTTTCTGACAATGTATTTAACATTAAAATGTGGATATATATATAATAAATTTTCAATTGGACAAAAAATTAATAACATATTATGTATTTGATTAATTTATAATCATTTTTTATTATCAAATTTTTTATGATTTGTATATAATTAATTAAAATATTAGTTTCATAAATTATTATTATTGTCTTTTTTGAAAGTATTCGTTATTTTGAGATTATGAAAAAATTGATCCAAAGAGAGATTAAAAAACATTTAATAGAATCAAAATATGTCATAATTTCCCATAAAATTATTGGATCACCATTTATAATTAAAATAATATATTTATTAATATTCTCAATAACATTTATTTTATTATTTATTTAATAATATTATTACTTTACTATCATTGTATAATTATTTAAGGTAATAATTTTTTCCCTATAAATTAAAAACAAACTACCTTGATGTAGCAAAACATTTATTTTTTAAATTAATATATATATAGTAAAAGATATAATTTGAATAAAAATATAGTAAAAAGAATAGTTATGAAAATATGAATGTGGCATTTTATTCATTTCCAAATAGAAAATATTATATATATATCCTAACATTGTCCAAATTGTTCAAAATAAAATTATAAATAAATTTATTTTAAAAAAAATGTTTATTAACTTCACAATTGACCCTTAGATTCAATCAAAACCAAACATTTACATATTTGGAACCCTAAGAGATACTTAAGACAAATAAAGTTACATATGTTAATTTCATGAATTTAAATAAGATAAATGTCATTCTCTTGGAAAAGATTCCATTAACTATGTCATATTCGAACCATAGGTTCTAAGGTTTGAATATAAATCATCTAATAATTGTTTTTGAAATTTTACTTTCATTTTCTAATATTTATCATATTATTTTGAAACTAAATTTAAATATTCACACTTTAACTGTGGTATTATAAATTACCAACATTACTATTATTGTTTACCAAAAATAAAATGATAATATTTAACAATGGTTTACCCTTTTATTCAAAATATGGAATCCAATTTTGAAAATTGAATTCACATAAGTTTTTGAAATTAAGAATAAATTAATCCTATTTATTAAATGATGATAATTGTTTTAAAAGTTAAAACGTTCAAAAGTCCGCAAATTTTTTATATACAATTTCGAGGTGAAATTGATTCCAATAAACTATATTGGATTAATTGATATAAAATTGGTTAAATTATTCTTAAATATAATTTATCAAAATAAATTACTTAGATATAAATGTAATTTTCAATTAAAATAATATTTTTCACCATTCATCAATTCTTGAAAAAAATATATCAATAATCAAATAAAATTATATTTTGATATTTTTATTTGACAAGAGATGTTTTTTTAAAAAACTTATTTATTAACGTGTCATCACTAGATTTAAAAAAATATTCCCCAGGAATAACAAGAAAAACTGCATTTCAATAAAAATATATCTTTTATATGTAAAGTTTGATTTGTTTTTACATCATGTCATGAAATCACATAAGATGAATTTTAAACATTATATGGAATAATATATATATATATATATATATATCATTATAATCCAAAATTTGTAATTTTTTTGTTAATTAGTGTCAAAAATACTTATATGCATTTAAATTATTTTCCAGAAAAGTAATACCATTTATATTCAAAAGTGTTCTATTATCATTTATAATTGATTTGTAACCAATGATTTTATTATATATATATATATATATCTGTGTGTGTGAACAATATTTTTATAATTCAGTTAGTACATTTCATTCATTCTATTTTAATTTCTTGTTATAGTAGTAACATAAAACAATAATATTTAGTTGATTGTTCAATCTCAATGTGGTATATATTGTACTCTTTATAACACTGTATTTCACTCTTAAAATCCTTCGATGTTACATTCTCTACCCATTATTATTAAAAATAATCCCGATATTTTAACTTGATATTGAAAAATATATGATTGAATTTTCAATATAAATTTTTTGATATCTCACTTTGGAAAAAGGATTAATGAAACTTCAACTTACATGCACAAAACAAATGTATGAAGGTGACATGAGTTACTCATACTAGGTTTTCATGTAGGAAAACCAAGATATGGAAGAGAAAACAAACTATCATGTTTCTATGGAGAGTTATTCAAAACATGCTTATGACATAGTAAACATTCATAGCACCATAAATATTTTATGGGTTATAAGGTCATTGATATCTTTTTCAGAGTTGTAAATAAATAATGTTTTTTGGAAAGTCATTTTCATAGATTTGTGGAATTATTTAACCAAATATGAATATAACGAAATATACTTCATATATATATATATATTATAAGAACAATTTAATTTGTATGTTATGAAAATACTAAAAAATATACTTCATCATCCAATATCAAATAAACCCTAAAGGTTATAAATACCTTATAACTCGGTTCCAAATGTACAAAACTACCTCTCATTAAAAAAATAAATACATAAACATAAACCAAACTAAATGTCTCCAAACATGTTTTAATCACTTTATGATCACATAAATTTAACCCTCATATAGAATGTCTCAAACCTTGAACATATGACAAACCATTGAAAAATAAAATGATCTCTAGAGCTTCCATGACTTCATCAGATGTCTCAATATCAACTATATTAGTAGAAAACGATTTTCTTACACTTTATTTTCTAATCAAGAGGTTTTCCACCCATAGTAAGTAAATTTAGACACATGATAGTATAATATCATAACTCAATAAAACTAAAACATCTTACTTATGACTTATCATTACTTTACTGATCATATCCCTTTCATTCAGGAGCCATATGACCAAACATACTACATTATAAGTTCATCCCAGCCATTCAAAGACATTATATAGTATTATTTTACCACACATCACACAATAAAAGAATTTTTTTATTGTCACATCAGTATTATTTAATGAATTATTTCCCATTCCCTCCCAGCTAGACCTCTAACTCTTTATTATTTTCATGGGACAGATGATCCTGAGTAAAATCCATTTCTACTATTTTAGAAAATCTAACAATTTTCTCTAATATTTTCAACTCAGACGAAGGAAATTATCATTGATGTATTGGCTACAATCTTTAGTAAAACGAATTTCTCTTATTATCAAGATCACATATATAATTTGTGACATTCCTTGCAAAATTGGTGTCATTTTATTCATATCCATCCACCAAATCATCAAAAAATTTATCAATTCCATGAATTGTTTTACCATCCTAAATAGAACATGCATAGGATGATATTTCATAAGATATATATTCTTAAATCCATCACATTTTAAGGCATTAATCTCTTGAAAATCTTTGATATTCATAATCGTTGACCATAATTGTTCTGATTCACATTCAAAACGATATATTGGATTTTTTTTTGATATGAACAACCCAATACGTCAAATATATATTATTGGGATTTAACCTATCCTTCTACAAAAATAGGTTCAGATGAACCTCTATGTGGTAGGGGATGTTCCCTCATAAAATTTCTCTCAATAGAAATGTTCCATTGTTGTACATTGAGTTCAGCTATCACTTGGATAACACCACCATTTATAGAAATATTTCAACGAATCCATCACTATAAAAAATTAATACTTCCAATTAAATCCTTCTCGAGATATTCATTGAGAAGTTTACACTCCACTCGGTTAATTCCCACAACATCTTCTATGTTTCCTATATTATAATCAATTCTGGAAAATAAATACATTAAATTAAGCAAAAACAGTCATATTAATAGTCTATATCATTTCAAATTAACCTTAAAGTAAAATATTCTATATGAATGATAATACCATTGTCATCGCATCAAAATTTTTCCAATCCTTTCAATTGATAAAAAATATAATGAACAACCTTAAAAATGAAATAATATAGAGGTTTTGATCTATAATTCACATAAAAGGATATTTTTAGTTAATCGTTTTAGAAAATAAGGAAAAAATATTATAAAGTAAAACCCAAAATATATAAAGTTGAAACTGAAGAGAAATATCCATTTTTTCTGAAATCTAAATCAATTTAAGAACATGTATACCTATTTCTAATCTTCATGATATTCAATATGAACTCTTCTAATCCCATACTAATCATTATGTCTTTAGAAAAACATTAAAAATCATGGGATGAGCATATAAAGCTATGTATGGGATATTAAATGACCGAAACCATTAGATCATTAATAAACATAAAAACCCATGAAAATTATACCATAATGTAGTATTTTTTACCCATAATAAGTAGTAAATAAATATATCTTAAAATAATATCATTCCACACATTTTTTAAAAATCACATGACTACTATAAAAGCAATATAAATGATTGAAAATACCTAAAGGTACCATAGGAAAAAAGTACGTTTGTGACTCTTATAAATGGAATAACCTTGTAATTGTATTCCATAAATATAACTATTATAAATGGAATATCCAAATAGAAAACTTTTATATACATTGAATTGGAGGCTATAACATTACCACCGATCATTGGTTTATCTTGGAGCCACCATCCTTGTTTTAGCATAGAACCAACCATCCAATGATTATGTACCATTACATAATCGTGCCATATAAAATCCTAAATTTCTTACCTGAAACTCGCAAAAAATTATTTTAACTCATAATAAAACATTTCATGTAATAGAGTTATCTAATCCATTTTCAAAACAAATTTTCAAAATCGATAATTCCTAGAAATGTAAAAATGATGGGTTTTATTAATAATCATGAAGGATTAAAAATGATTAAATATATATATATATATATAATTTATTATATAATAATTTTATATCAATATAAATAAATATGTAATATAAAATCATTAACAATGATGTGGAGAAAATGCTATGATAATAAAATATATAAATCTTCATAGCATCCAATACAATTTTGAACTTTTAAATCACAATCCAAATGAATCTAGAACATTTAAAAAACATTAAATAACATTATATTATATATAATATAGATATTTAATTTTTAAGGGGTTGTATATATAATTTATAAAAGAATAATGGTTTATGTTATTTATAAATGTCTAAATGAATGGTGATTGAAACGAAATCCCTCACCTTGATTCGGAATCCTCATGTAAAATCTATATATTCATAAATAATAAACATAAGAAAATTATATACATGTTTCATAACCACTTCCAGTTTAATTATTTGTTTTATGTCACTTTTAGTATGTTATATCCACTACTTGATTATTTCAGTTCATGTTAGATGTTTTTACAATAGTCAGTACTTGAGTCTGAAAAACATTTAGTTTGATTTCAATAGTCAAGTGTTCATTATTCCATAATCTACAAAATAATATTAAAAAAATCAATTTTATACATCAATAATACTTCTAAATCAATATATTTATTAATAGTTATGATAAAATAACAACACCCTAATCATAGAGACGATAAGCTGTCTGTACAGCAGAGTAACATTTCCATTTTTCAACAATAATTATGGAATGCATGTAATTATTAGTTTATCTTTCCATACTGATCATGATATAAAAAATATCATATTAATAATTTATATATACTTATATATATCATCCAATTGAAGTGGATATTAAAAATTAATCACATTGCTTCATGGAGGTAAGAGTTCACATGTATGAACAAATGACATTATCATTTTTATGTGTTTGGAATGGTAAGAATTTAAATGATATATTGTGACTCCATAATGAGAAATATTTTATTTTTATCGTATATAAACAGTAATTCCATCATTATAACCATTATTGAATGATGGTGATGGGGAATGACTTATATGATTTCATGAGGTGGTTGTTCATCGTATACATGAATGAATAATTCATTTTTCATTTGATGAATTTTGAGATAGATTTTGGTAATGATATTAAAATAATAACATATCAATATATTTAGGTTACAAGAGATATTATTTTATCAATTTTGAAGAATATTTTAAGGAACTGGAATAAGAAAGAAAACAGAATCACTTAATTAAAAACAAGAACTACACTTTAGAAAACCTCCTTTGACTAACAACATAACACCTCTAAGGAGGGTATTATTACTAAAACAGGGCCACTATTATCTACTTAGGAATTATAATAAAGTATTTGGGTAGATATTTTATAATAAATTTATTTTAATGTGTATATAAATGATTGGTATGGGTTCCCTTTTATCAGAAAGGGGAGGGACACACTTGGAAATCGTCAAACTATTAAATTATAATAAATTAAAATTATATGCAATTAAACCAATTCCCATGATTAGAATATAATATGATTTTTTTAATATCATCCTAGAATAAATTTTTAAATGTTTTGTTTATTATTTAATCCTTATCATTTTTATGACATTTGTTCATAGAATTTAATTTTAATTATTTTAACAAATTATTTAATATTATAAGTGTTAATTTTTAATTATAAAATATCAATTGGAACATTAATTAATGAATTATCATATTTTATACAAATTAATAATCCCAATTTTTTTAAATA
This sequence comes from Viscum album, assembly GCA_963277665.1. Classification (NCBI taxonomy): domain Eukaryota; kingdom Viridiplantae; phylum Streptophyta; class Magnoliopsida; order Santalales; family Viscaceae; genus Viscum; species Viscum album. The sequence goes on from OY728163.1 coordinate 95,381,383, forward strand.
TCTAATTATTATTTATAAATAATTTATTTAAATATTATTTGTCATAAATTATCATCACTGACAATTTTAAAACTATACATTAAATATTTGTTAACAAAAACAAGACCACTAGATAAATTCGAACCAACAAATTTAATAGACTTATAATCTGTACTAATAATAACAAAAATTCATGTATAATCTTTATTAATTTGAATTATATTTATTTTTATATTTTTAATATCATTTATTTGATTCATTCTTTAATAAAATGAATACTACATGTTCATTTTATAATTATTTATGGAAATTATTTATTTCATACAAATAAAAAATAAAATACCTTGGTGTATATAGATATTTCATATTTCAATGTAATATATTTAGTAGATTATATAACATAGTGACAGAAAAGTAAAAATAAAATATTTATTAAAATAAGAATGTTACAGTTTTTTCTTTTCCTAAAATAAAATATTATAAATATTATATCCTCATACAAATGGTTCAAAAAAATAAATTAATTAATTTTTATCATGAATAAAGGATAATTATGTTCGCAATTCACAATTATATTCACTAAATACCAACATTTTTCCCCATGTGGACACATATGATATGTTTAAGACAACTAAAGTGACACTAGTTGTTTTATTTATATTAAATATTATAATATCCATTATCATGAAACGTTTCCAATAAATAAATAAAATTAGAACCTTATGTGTTATAGTTTTCATATAATATTCATATATTTCTTTGAAGTTTTTTGTGTAATTTTATTTTCCTTGTAATTTTATTTTAAACCTAAATTTTCAAATTTAACATTTAACCATGGTAACAAAAATTATACAAGTAACTATTAATATTGAATAAAAATAAATCTAGTTTATTAAAATAAATTGAAATTATGATTCTAAATAAAATATCCTTTTTACAAAATTAAAATCACATTTTAGAGAAATTAATTAAAAATATTCTCGTTAACGGAATGAGAAAATATGGTTTTAAAGAAAAATGGTTAAAAGATCACAATTTTTTTATATGAAATGTCAATTTAAAATTTATTAAAAACAAATAAATTTGATTAAATGATGTAAAATTGATTTAATTATACTTTTAAACCAATGAAAAATATAATTTTATGCCAAAAATTATTTTTTGAGGAAAAAGTAGTTTTCACTTAAAATGCAATATTATTTACTATTAATAAAAACATGAAACTTATCAGAAAATTTACATGAATTAAAATGAAGTAAATTTTTATTTTCCACTTTAACATAAGAATTTTATTTTTTAAAATAATTTACGAAATTGTCTAAAATAGATTTTGAACAAGTGTACCATCTAATGGCAATAAAACTGCCTTTTGGGAAAATACATCCTTTCAGCGTAAAATTGTATTTTTGCTTACATCATGTTTATAAAACAAATAAGTTGATTTTAAATAATATTTTGAATATAAATTATATATATATATATTATTTATATAGTCCAAAATACGTGATATTTGAATTAATTAGTATATAACACACCCGTGCACGTTTAAATAGTTTTCTAAAAAAAAGTATTTTATTTAAAATTGGGCTTATTTTCATTTATAATTAATTAGTTACAGATCATTTAATTATATATATATATATTTGTGCATTTATAACATATTTTTATAATTTATTTAATGCTTTTCATTCTTACCATTCTAGCGAATATGATATAAATATAACATTTAAATAATATTATTTAGTTGTTCACTTATGCTCGATATGGAATATCATAAATGTAATCAAACATATTTTATCATTCATAAAATCATCTGATGTTGAAATGGAGGTGTAATTCCACACATACACATGAGTGAAGTGAATTTTTTAGTGGCTGGAAATGGTGATGGAAATGGGGTATACCACTAACATAAAAAAATTTATAATACACTAGATAATATGCTGTTATAATATAATAGTAATGATATGGTTTTTAACATCCAATATTTTTATAATAATATAAAACAATTATTTAAGAAATTAGATTTATTGTTTTATGTATTTTTTTTTTAAAAAATAACCCTATTTTTTCCATTAAATAGATTATAATATTATATGGAACATTTTTAGAGTTATTCACTGAGTCAATATGACGTTATGAGGCCAATGGAGCCTTATTTTTTAAATAATATTAACAATATATATATATTATATCATGTTTTTGTAATTTTATGAAGATAATGAAATATCACCCGAATGACGTAGTTTTTTTTGGAAAATATAAGACCACCACGAGGTCCTCGATGTAGGGTTTACCTTTGGAACAACATAGCATTTGTGTGTGTTAGGTGTTTTTTCAAATTGAATGTGAGGGTAATTTATTTATTAATTTTTGTATATATTTTCAAAAAATAATGTAACATCTTTTAAATGGTGTATTGTATGAGAAATATGAGACTATAGTTATATTAAAAATACAGGTTTTACCATTATTGGGATATAATCTCTCATCAAGTTGAGTGTTTAGTTACATTTCATATAAAGGAAATATTAATTATATTATGATTATTTGTGTTGAAAAAAATCACAAACACGTCATATAATAATAAGTGGATCCAAAAGTGGAAAGCATGGCTATTGCACATATAAACAAATAAAATAAATAATAAATAGTGGTTTCTCAAGAGTCTATCTCGTTGTGCTAATATTTAAGTGCTCATATGCGCATCCATCCACCATAAGACCATTTCCCTCCACCAAATCCCTCATGAAATCTACATGTGAAACAAAAATCCATAGTAGTTTTTGAGTACAAGTCTCTATAGGACAATTCCAATGCATCCTTAAACAAGTGTTCTCATGTATACAAGTTTATTATATAATGACTAAAATTGTACAAAAATTATAATAAACAGACAATCAAAAACCATGTGATTGTGTAGTAACTAAGTCCCCATAACCCTAAAGGTGGAAAAAATTTAACAGAATTAAGAAAATAAACCCATATATGACATCCTCAGGGTTTTAATTGAATATGAAACCCAAAATCATCTATATATCATGAAGACCATGTATCCCAGAATACTCTAGAGTGAGAAAACCAAGTACTAAAATTGATGTGGGAACCTTGTAATGCATATAACATGGGATATAAATCATAAATCATGTCCATCATCAACATAAAACCATGAATACCTTACACCCCCACCCTTTTCAAATTTCCTTAATCTCCATCATTGTAAAACTTCTTACTCTTCCATTAATGGATAAAAAAGTCATGATGATCTACCTGTCTCAAGTAACGCTTACAAAAACGATGATATGGTATCTTTTTAATAAGGTGAGAACACAAGAAGGGATAAAATAATATATCATCATAGAAAAATCAATCATTGAAACATGTAATAATAATAATAATTGAAAAAGATACACTAATATTGGTCATATAATCATAACAGGTCTCATGGGATACACACATAAATACAGACCCCCCATGCGATCAAAATCCGGAATGGTATCAAACAAGATTATACATAAATGAAATATGAAAAAAAGTGTAAAATTGAGACCAAGACATACAAAAATTCTTACCTATATACAATAATTATTTAATGACATGAATGTTTATCTAGGTCCAATTTCACAACTAAATACTAGAATAATTCCAGTTTCAACATGACTTAGAATTATTGCCAAATTTTATTTAAAATATGGAAGAATAATGATTGAATGAAATATAAAAATAATACCTCAGATACTTTAATAAAAAAAATTGGAACAAATTTCTACTCATTGAGATTAACCTAATAGCGCTGATGACACATGAATCCAATCCATTTCGATAATGATATAGAAGATATAAGTGTTTATGAAATAATAAAATAAACCAAAATAAAAGAAATATTTATGATAGGGGGAAAGATGTAGAGATATGATCGAATGTGGAGATGAGGTAGGCATTCCACACCCTTTAATATATATATATATATATATATATATTAAACCAATTAAATTAATTGTTATTAATTAATCATTTATTAACATTCCCCTCTGTCCCCATCTTACATGTTTAACCTTCATCTCCTCCGAACATTCTAAATTTAGCTCCCCCATGTCCCCCATATCCCCAATTAAATTATCTATTTTATATATTTTTTCATTCTATTAAATAAATTTATTATTCGTTATTTAAATATTAATATTCATCAATATAAATATATATATTTAGGAATTATATATACACACAAAAACACACAAATATATATATATAAACACATGAATATTTATATATATAAATATATAATTTACACAAAAATATACATCTTATATATATATGCACATCAATATACACACTAACTTGTATATATAAATATAATATTACGTCATATATATAAATATAAAATTATCTCATATATTTAAATATAAATTTATCTCATATATATAAACACACACACAAAACATTTTCCCAAGTTAATAATAATAACAACAACAATTGTTTATTATTATTTTTAAATATCCATCATCATTACCACCATTAATAATTAAAAAACATATATTACGTTCCCTTATTAGTTAATAAATTAATATTATACCAATATTTTCATTTATTTAATACTACATAATAATGTCACGATTTTTACCTAACATTAAAATAATTATACACCAATGGAAAAAGATCAGTGGTAAATTAAAGGAAATTATTTATAGATATACTTTCCATTTTTTCAAAATAATATATAATTGTATTATAATTAATACTACCTTTATGTGTGATCTATCCTGAGGACCAATAAAGAAATATTATATAGTGCCTATGGTAAAACCCATATTTCGGACAAAGAAGTGGTATCATATTTCCAAAAAAAATACATCATTTGAGATATATTCAATTAGTATTGGAAAATATATAATAAAAATATTAAAGAAATGACATTCACATGTGATTTGAAAAACACTGTATTCACCCAAATTTTATATCACACCATAGGTAAACTTGAAATCACTGACCTATCAGTGGTCTTAGATTCCAAAATAAGATATTGTATTAGAGATATTTCATTATTTATATTAAAAAAACACACATGTGATATAATATTAAATATATTTATTATTTAATCATCAAGTCCCAATAAGCCATATATCCTTGAAATGACTATCCTCTTAACACCAAAAATGTTCTATATAATAGTAAAAAATTATTTCAAGGAAAAATTAGAGGGTTATTATTTTCCAACAATTAAATTTCAAAATGAACATACATATAGTTTATTAAAAAAAATATTGTTTAGTTATCATTAAAAATACGAGGATTTTACAATTCTACAATGTACAAACATCTCATCCCATAGAATTAACGATTGTAGTCTCGCTACAAAAAATCAGGCCACCGAGGTTGGACGATGATATCCCCTCAGCTTGATCTACGATAGTATTACCCATAACATAAACATATCATACCTTAGCTACATGGTACATTACCCAACACACATAAATAGTATGAGTTATCCTTTGAGTCTACTATTGAGGACTCTATCTAGATACTAGGTTCAATTTTCAAGACCATCTATCACCCTTTTGGAAACATGGATTCAATTATCTAGTATAGAAATTCTGGAGATGTCTTGTTCTACCGCATTGTGGGAACTGGGTCATGGGTATAGTGCATAACCTTTTATAATGTCCAAAAATTCCATAGTTTAAGCACATAGGAACACCTCTTTAGGGGACTAAAGATACTAGACACTCCACTTCCTCATTACCACAAATCGTATAATCATCTTTGGTCTTCCGCTTTATATCACATGAATAGGTAATCATGGGTGAGGTATAAGGCCAATCCAACTGAGCTATGAAGGTTATATAGAAACAAATTTCCTAACCCCATTCCATGATCATATCAATGGTTAGGGTATTCCATATCTCCTTTGGCTAGTAAATAATGTGGAAGCTCTAAGGAACCATTCTATGTTTATGACAAAGTCCAATTTCAAACTTATTTTCCTTATTGGCCTACTTACCATCCAAAACTGCAGAAAAGAAGAGAGGTTCCAGAAAATTAGGATAGTAGGGGAATATTATCATGTAACCCTATTAAATCTCCATGAAAAATTTTGATCAATCAATCTTCACCGAGTTGGAAAAAACACTCTAAAAAGTCATTAACGTTCTCCCATGAGAGTCCCTCATGTCATCCAACCTACCCCATCATTTCCCACAAATTCCATGTAGGTTCATAAATCATAAATTCTACATGCTTCATTTTATTATTTTTTGGCTTCTCATAGTGATATAGGATGGTCTCTATAGATCCCATCCAGTCCTCTTCATCCTGTTTCCCAACGATGTCCAAATATTATCGGGGGTGCTCGATCTCAAAATACGTAGCATACTTTACCAAGTTGTTTCATGGAAGATAGTAAGGAATCACTACCTATGACACTAGGGCGTCTTTTAAAATGTTCTCTAAAGCAGTTGGCTCAGCTTGTGTCCTCACCGAACATATGTGAGGTATCATCTTCAGCAAACTAAATAATATTAGGATTAAAAACATTTCCAAATTAGTTTATTGGATCACATATGGTTTTTTCTAGGAGTCTACCCACAACCCAATCTCTACACCACTTGTAACATTGATTAGTCTCCATACGAGTATGTTAGTCTCATTCATAATATTTATACTAAGAGATAAATGTGCACAGATCAACTAATTCAATTCTAATATAGATATATCTTAACAATGTGAGGAAAATGTTTTATCACACAAATAGCAACTATCCTAATAGGAAAGTATGATCAGGTCCTTTGATTAAATAACTAATATTCCTCATTATAAAATGAATATATATATATATATGTGTGTATGTGTGTGGTAGGTGAACCTATGTTACTAGTTATTATTCATGGATGTACAGAAAATATAATAAATTATATATCAATGTCACATTAATCAAACAAGATGAATTTGGTGAATTGAATTGAAAAATATAAATCCTGACTTTTTATGGAATCAATTATGTCCACTATATAGTGCTGCCAATGCACTAACCTAATTTCCATTCCCATTTCCCAAATATATCATCTCTTATCTACATAGTCCCTAATGAGTAAAAACAGAAGAATAATTTAGTGAATCCTACTCCATTGAAAATATTTTATAACAACCATAACCCAAAACACCGGGTCTAAGATGGAGGGTTACAAGATCTCATCCATTACACCCCATAAAATAAAGGATAACAACTATAATTGAGGGTATAACCCCATTTTTTGGGAGACTATACACTAATTTTTATTTCATATGATCAATAATAAATAACAGCAATATAATAAATAATGTGAGTTAGATGAAAAAACTACAAAAAATGGATTACATGTCATATGATAATATATGGCCCCCAAAGTTGAAAGAATGTATATTGTACAAGGAAATAGATAAAATAAATAAGTAAACAACATGACCTTTGGATTTCATCCAATTCCACTACTATCTTTGTTCTCATCTTCTCAACAACCCCACATTGTGCCCTTTCTCTTCACTATAACCCTCATAAAATCAACATGTGCACCAAAATACTTGGGTAGGTTCTTAGTAAAAGACATAGTGGGACACCACTAGTACATCCATAACAATGTGTTCTCAAATTTTCTTTTATATTATAGAATTATAATAAATTTATATCAATAATAATCAACATACAATCCAAAACTGAGTGGTCTTGCACTAAAAAAGCCATCACACAACCCTGACTGTACCAACTCAAACACAATGTTTGAAGGATAAAAAAATATTTCAGATGTTACCAAACTAGAACTTGTAAGGCATCCCCATGGTGTATTATGAAAAACCAATTTGGATTCATCTTTCTATTAATAGGATCATGTCACCTAGTTTCCTCAAAATCGAGAATATCATGCAATAAAATTGACCAGGATACCTTATAATGCATGGAATATTTAAAATAAAGGATACCTTAGGTGTTTCCACAACATGTCACAATGTCTACCTCAAACACCCACAAGGTATATAGTTTCTTCATTTATATCATTGAATAACAATGAACTCCCATAATATATGATAAATAGTTGATTAGGATCCACTAATCTCAATTACCACTACCAATCACCAAGGTATAATAATATTCATATATGGTGACTGCACAATCATGAATAGCATTATATATCAGCATGGAAAATAAATAAGAAAAAATATTTGTATGATATAAAAGAAACCATGGAAAATTATATACACATATCACTCATAGAATCACAATGGATCTCAGTGGTTACATGCACACACACACACATGATTCCACAATCAATAACAATATTATATAATCCAACTTATAAATAAAATATGGTATTTTGGTTAACTAAGAGTCCTGGAGGAAAGGAAATTATTACATTATATGCAATGATTCTTCGATTCCAAGGGTCACTAATATAGTCCAATAACACCCCCAAATCCTAGAAAAAGTAACCTTTGGATATGATTTAGAAATAATAATATTTTTATCTAAAACACAGAAAAATATATACTAAATTAAATATGAAAATAATACCTCACTTCCTTTGACAAAATTTTAGGATTAAGTTTCTTCTCTTTAAGAATAATGTATGGAAGTGATGTCTCCTCAATCCGATGATTGTCAATTAATATATAATAGAAATATGTTAGGAAGAAATTTAAAAAATAATAAAAATAACATAATATTAGGGGGAGAGATGGGAAATGGATAGATGTAGAGATAAGCGTGAAATAGGAGAGGATGTAGGTGTACCACCCCCTTCGATGATTATATATATATATATTAAAAAATTACCATTAATTGTATTTATTTATTTATTTATTTATTTATTAACAATCCCCACTCTCCTAAAATTACATTTATAACCTTCAACCCATACCTAAATCCTCTATAAAACACCACTATGGACCCCAAGGGCCCCAATTAAATGATTCATTTAATTTTTGTCTTCCACTTAAATAAATTTAACCTTCATCAAATATATATAAATATACATACATATATATAAATTTATTTATTTATATGTATTATTTGTATACACGCACAGACACCCATGCATACATATATTCAACTTCACACACACACACACATATAGACACACATACATATTTAACACATTTACAGACACATTAAATATATATACAAAAACAAATGTATATATATAATTATATATTTATCATACACACACACATATATATCTTATTATTTCACCAAATTAACAATAACAAAAACAACAACAACAACAAGAACAACAATGCATCTTGTATTGTGATAGATTTGATGGATCTAGAAAATAAAATAAACGTAATATATATCAGTTATGACTTGTACCTCCTATTTTTATATCCTCTTTTTGATTGAGCTTAAATCCTTTTGACGAGTATTTTATGGTCCCTCCAAGGACATTTGGACATTGTAATGGATTTTTACATGTTAATTTATGTTTATTTTTAAGATAAAATGATAGATAATTTTTGTTATGATAAGGTTTAGGAGAGTAATTTCTTATATGAAAAAAATGAATGATGTTTCACAATAATTATAGGCCATGTATGAAATTATAAAAAATATATGTGGGAAATATATGAAATTAGATTAATATTATGATACCATCCCATAGTAATTAATTAATATATAATTCTTTGTGATTTTATAATGAATTAAAAATAAATTTTAAACATTAAATATCATTTAATGTCATTTTTAGGAAGTATTGACACATCTTGAATTTAATGCCATCAAGATAACAATGGGGTTCGAATAAAAAAATTTCACTACAAAATATACATCTTAATTATCCATAAATTTAATAAAATTCCATTATTCATCAAAAACATGTTACTTTTATTAGTTTAATATGATTTAAATAATCATTCTATATCTCACACAAAAGTTGGATCATCATTTCTTATGAATCCAAGGTAATTATATTATCATGAAAATTTTTAAATTAAATTAATATCATAAAAAAAATTTCATCATATTCAATAAAAAAATTTAGAAACAATAATAAATCCTTTTTATCTCTATGAAAACATATTAGAGACATTAAATTTGAGTGGAATGCTTTTTTATTATCGTTAACTTGAAATTAGAAAATGGTTATAATGAAATCCAAGTGGCACCAAAATTACATATTTTCAAGGATATGTAGAGAATGGTCCGAATAGATTATAATAATGAAATAAATTATTGAGTTGGATTTATATTTAGGACATAACCCATTTTTATAATTCCTTTTATCTTATTTTACCATTTACCATATTGATAAACCATTACCATGGTTACCATTCGTTATGAATAAAACATAAGTGATACGTACTAAAAAAATTGAATATGATGATTAAAAAATTTAAAATCCATTTTCTAGGACTTGATTACTTTTAATTATTGAAATTAATTTAATATATGAGTGTCAAATGCAACAAAAAACGATATTTTGAAAAATCCAACTTTTAAGAATAGAAATAACATATTCCAACATTAAGTACAACATTGATTCCAAATGAATTAACTATTTTATGAATAATTAAATTATAGATACATTAATTTTTAAAAAATATAAAACAAAATGGAATATTGATTTCACTTTGATTAAATTAAAAGAAATACAATTTTTTTCAAGAAATCTATATTTTTCACTATTTTACCAAAAAGTTATAATATGATATATATAATTAATTTAGTATAATCTGGGGCCTATATGAATATGTAAGATTAAGAAAACAAAAATACACAAGTGTTATAGAGATTAATTTTTCATGATGAAAACAATAAACTAGATATATAAAACCATAGAGCTAATTTTATATTCACTATGGGGGTAATGTATTATTCAATAATAATAATGAACCCTTTAGAGGGGAGTATGTTATAATTTGATATTATTGAAAATTTCTTATTAAATCATCAATTTAAACCAAATACTAAAATTTAAGTGAAATTTATTTTAGAATATTCTTGACTTGATACTGTGGTGTGAATTTAAGAGAAACAGTCAAGTATGATTAAAGTTGGTATCAATAATAAATAACTGATTATTAAATGGTATAATGTCCAAGAAATAACATATGAATAAAACATTTACTCTAATAATCACTAAAATTTATGTTTTAACTCTAATTTCCAAACTATTATGATCATTGTATTAGCCATCATAATTTCACAATCCACTTCTCATGGAGATATCTTTGTGTTTCATATGATTGACCGGAAATGTAGTTGACATCAATGAAATACAATATGTACAAAAATATTAAATGAGCAATTTAAGTGTCAAAAAATTTATAATTATCATTCTATATTAATATAAAATGTTTTTTAGTTTTATACAATAAATTAATTGGAGTGATTTATTTTTCTATGAAATGTATGATTAAAAAAGAAGAAAATACAAGTGATTGTTTTTATGGATACAGAAGAATAATGATTTTCATAAAGTCACATATAAGTAGAAATTTATTCTCTGAGGAAGAAAATATATATTTATAGATCAACGGGTTTCTTATTCCAAGAAATATTATACAGTTGACATTGTGTTATTACGACTTATAGACTACATATTCCTAAGAGTAATTTTTAAATCTATCTAAAATTACTTGATAATTAAAAATTCATGATCTTTATTATGTATAAGTAACTTATTTAAAATATCAAATGAGACTTGAATAATTTCATTAGACAATATCTAGAGCTATTTGATAGTGCTTGTGGATAAAAAATTGGTGACTATTAGAAAATTGGTGAAATAAGAATACTAGTTTTTTTGGAATATAATTCTAGAATTATTTAGATAAATTTTAAATTGTATCACATTTATGTTAATATTATAATAAAATGGTATTCCACCATCTCATTATTAGCTCATGTGGTGGATTTGTATGTGTAGTATTTTTTTGCATCAACTGCTACTAATGGGAGGGTTTTCCCTTCCACTTGTTTACTTCTTTTGTCTTGCTGCAGATGAAACTAGTGATCATTTATTCATCTCTTGTAAATTATCATCTTGAATTTGGATTTACCTACATGTATAGTTTGGATCTAATTTTAACATTGAAGGGTTTTGCTAGATTATGGAGTCGGTGTCCCAGGTTGATTGCTGTACTCAGGTGAAACCTTTGCTTCTCTCTGATATTTCAGTTCTTTTTTATTTTATTTGGCGGGATCAGAATGCTCGTGTTTTTGAGAGAAGAGTTATCCCATCTTCTATTGGAATTAAGAAGCTTCATATTGGTCTCTTTGTTACTAGTCGGGCTGGCATTGGTGTTATGTGGAATTATGTTTCTGATCTGGTGATCTTTAGGTCCCTGGGGATTTATGGTAGATGCAAGCAGCCCCTTGTGATGAAGTATATTTGGTGGTTACCTCCGATTTATTAGTGTTTGAAAATTATAATTTATGGGGTGACTTTAGGTGCACTGGGACCTTCTAGATCTGGTGGCATCTTTTTCACTTATAGGGGCTTCGTTAATGAATGTTTCTACAACTTTTTGGGGAATGGTTTGGCTATTGAGGCTGAGTTTTGGGAAATGGTTATGGTTGTTCGGTATTTATCCTATCATGGTTGGACAATCATATCCATTATGTATGGGATGATAGAGAACATAAGATATAATCTCAATGATATCATCTCATTTGGTGTTTTTATAGAAAGATGATGTCATGGTAAGCATGACAACAATTGGTGGCCTAATGGGATTAACTAGTATAACATTACATTATAATAATCCAATTTATCATGTAAAGAATTGTAATTATCTTATAAATAAATGGATGTAGTGAAAGTGGGATTCTATATGAGTTTGTTCCTTAGAACAAACTAATTTTATTTTATTCCCATGATTATTCTTATAATACATGATATTTATGTTATAATGTCTAATAGATATATGTTGCAATAAAAAGTTGTAGTAGATCTTAATTATGATGAAAACCATATATATCACGGTATCATAGAAAACTATATGTTCAGTAACAAGATGATATTATTTGATGGTAAAAAATGATATATTTTATCATGGCTGGAGACTCATAAGACATTGAGACAGTTTCTTAGAATATAATCCCCTAGAAATTATTTGAGTATGGAATTATGAGAACATGACCCACCAATACGAATTAAACATTTATATGTTTCATTGTATGTTTCTATTTGTGAAAAATTATAATGTTATATAGACATTAATATTATTAATAATTCATATCATGAGTCATGTACTTTGATATAAAAACCATGAAGATATGTGCTCATGGCGAGGTATGCTATGTCCAGTGCATCATGACTAATATTGTTTTAATGAATAACTAGGAATGGAATGTTCCCTTCAATTATTTAAGGTATTTCCATGTTTCATGCCCTTTTAGGGGAATATAAATACTTAATTAAATCCATTTCTATGGAGTTATAAGATAATTTTAATTTCCATAATGTCATATGAAGTGACATCAAGCACATATATTGATGACATCAATATGAATCCTCCATGATTAGATATAATATGGATAAGGGTTAATGTTACATAGAGTTCTTTTACATGAGGTTGTATGGAATTGTGAAATTAAATTATTTCTCTATAGTAGACTTGGAACATTGGTAGACGTAGTCCATGTATAGTAGGAGGTCTATTATAATTCCACTAACATTGAGGCCTATATTCTAACAAACTAATTGTATGTAAAACCTTAATTAAATTCATCAAGACTTCAACATGTTGAATATATAATTTCCTATAAATAATTTAATAATTATTGATATTTAGTCAATAACAAATATTTAGTCATTTTTTCTTCAAGATAAAACAATATTAGGGGAATATTAAACAAATATTTATTCTATCGGTAATTGTTTATAAAATTACTCAATATATAATATTTATTTGTTTATAGAGTATTCAAAAACACAAAAATATTTTCTATCTGATTATGTGAACATTTATCAATTCCATTTCTTTGTTTTTTGAATATAATAATTATTTATTTGTTATAAAATAATGATGAACTATTTATTTATTTTATTAAATTATCAATTTTCAGAGTGTGATAAATATCAAAGAAGACATAATGGACAATTTTAATAGTCTAGTGAGAAATTATATATCAAATATTTTTACAAAATATTAATTTATATATTTTAGAAAAAAATTATTTCTTATATATGGGTTTTAGTACATGTCTTGTTAATAATATTTATATGATTATTTTTTAGAAAGGGGTTCAGTATAGATAATAAGAATATGAAGGACCCATGAGATGTTTTTATTCTCTTATGATATGTTTATAAATACCATGTAATTTAATTTTATAACACTATCCATGATTATACACCAGTTTTTTGAATTATATTTTAAGAGAATCCTCTCAAAAATTAGGGTGATCTTCTCCTAGAACATTCTAAATGAGGCATGGAAATCCTCAAACATTACCCACTCCATTCTATTGAAAACTAGAATAATTATTTCTCTCCTCCATGGATTATATTATGATCAATGTACATTGTACCACACATTAGAATCATTTGTTCTGACGCCCGGATAATTCTTTGATGAGGATTAGAGGTTCATGGAACACATGTAGATAACTATTAGATGGAATATTATCTTGATTCATCAGAGGTAGTGATTGTGTGAATAGTTTTCTTAACTAAATCACCAATGATTAATGAATTCAGAAAAGATTTAATTATTACACATGAATCATATAAATTTTAAATTTTAGGAGATGTTCATATCCTATAGATTATGGGGTTTCTATTTTCTTCCAGTTTGAGGAGAAATATAAAAGAGTTGACAAAAATACTATATTGGGAATGAGATCGACCACTTCCATTGTTCCATGGAACATTAAAATTAGGATTATAAAAGTTTTGAGTTTTCAAATTATTCCACTATAATTCCATGTCTTTATGACTCATGGTTCTATATAATATTTAATTTTTAATTGGACGGGAAACCTCATGCATTCCTAGATGTGTATTTATAAATTTTACTATATGTTCTAGGATATCGAAAACTTGTACCGAATATGAATATTTTTAATCACAGAATTTTTTTTGGTAAAATCACATAGACAATCATGATTTAATTTAGATGAATAGTTAATTATTTGTAGAATGGTCCAATTTTAACCCTTTAAATTACACCAAATTTCCCACCTATTTCCCTACAAGGGTGTTGGAATTGCTCAACTCAACGTTATACCTATGGTATCTGGTAAGTTTACCATTTTGTATAATGTTATATATAATTTATCAATGTTTTAGTTTATGTATTAATGATTTATAAAACCCTTTTGATCTTGAGAATTATATTGATTCTTTATTTTTTATTAATTTTTTTCATAACTATATCACTTAATGATATATAGTGTAGATAAGATAATATTTTTTTAATAATGATTAAATCCACATGTTATTTTTCCATTACAATAAGAGTTATATAAATTTTATATTATACATATAAATTGATGAAATACAAGTTTTTTTTAAAATGAAAGAAACCAAATTAAACTTTTATAGAATGAGAAAAGTAAACATTTAATTTATTAAATATTCCTTCTTTGTTTTCTACTTTGATCTAGTATTTTTCAAATAACAGTTTATAATTGAAATATATTATAACAATCGTAAAATCTCGATTTAGTAAATTCTTTATTTGAGGTGAAATGTTTTTAATATAGAATGATCTTTTAAATCAATAAAGTTAAAAAAATGAGATTTAAAATATTATATTTTTCCATGACTATGATTAAAAGTTACTCATTCCCGCCACCTTTTCAATTATAAATTTTTTATTTTCTACGTGGGTTTTTGATTGAAATATACTTGGACTTCCATAATTTTATTTCTACTTAATCATGAAATTATTTTTAGATGCATAAAATATAATATCATAATATTACTATATCAATAGTTGTTGTTGTCAATGATTAAGGATATCAAAATTTGTGACAAATATTTTTATAAAGATACCGTGTCGATGATTAAAAAAATTAAAATTATTTATAATATTTATAATTTTCTAAAAATAAAAAATACTAGTATTTAATTTGATGTAATGAATATGTATTTAATTTTCTTTCAAAAAATAATCTGTTAGGAGGGTTGAAGATATTCTTCCATTCCATATATTTTAAAAGTTGTATTTAGGATATTATTAGTTTCAAAATCTCATAGATTAAACAAAGTATCAAAAAACCATTTTTTTGAAATATTTGTGTTAATAGGGTTAATAGTACAAATATAATAATGATGTCAGACATTAATAAAGACGGTGTTCATTTCCTTCAAAAGAACCATAGAAAATTTAAATTTTCAAATGTACTATTTAAATTATTTTTCTACATGATAATTTTTTCTGACATGTAAAATTTTTATTCGTGGCTGATTAATAATTTTATCTCATAAAATCCATGAAATATTATTTACATAAAAAAATTACCATGTCATTATTTATGAATATTATACTATATATAATGAAACAAATTATATATAAATAACATTATATATCCCTATTAACATATATTCAAATATGTATATTACTTACACAATTTTTCTGAATAACGAAACATTATATAAATAAAACATTGATTATTTTTTTTAGAACATCCAACATTTTCATAGTACCCTTGTTGGAGAAAAAATATGGAAACAACCTGAAAAAATGGAAATCCCTTGGGGTGCCTCAAGATGCTTTCCCACAGAGCCCCACAGCACTCTGATCGGCACAATTCTCCCCCTTCTTGAGCCCTCCGTAGAGCAAGGAGGCAGGAGGCTCTATGAACCCATTTGATGTTTAAAAACCATCCGCGAAGCAAGGACATGGGAGGTTCCTCAAACCCATTTGACCGTTGAGAACCTGCCGTGGAGTATGATCTACTTCACAGTACCTCTAGCCAATAAATACTGGGCTCTCCTCAAGCCCAAAGGATGGATCCTCTGAACTTTCACCTTCTTAGCTCTCAAATCGTGATGCAATTTCTACTCTACAAACCAAGATCTCTCCAAGGTAATTTAGAATCATGAGGTTCCCCTCCCTTGGCTTGAATTTAGGCCCTCTTTAAAGAGGGATGCCCTCCTCAGATCCCACGAGCCTCCACAAAGGAAGGGGATCGCCAAGGGGACTCGGGCCTTCGTGAAACACATATGCTTCGTGAAATACCCTTCATGCACATGTCACCTACTTGCTAAGGCAGGGTCACTTTTCTTTCCAAATCACATTTTTGTGCAATGTTGTACTTCACAAGGCACCCTCGCATTGTGAAGAACTTCTCCACAAGTGCCTTTCCACTCTTTGAAGCACCTTTCATATGCACCTAATCACAACTCCTAGGCTAGGACACTTCACTTCGCGAAGCACACCCCTTCACTAATCACCTCCACTACATGGAGAACTAGTGGTTCACAAGGCTTCTACCTATGAACACCTTTTCTCCGCCACACCTTTTCTCATGCGTCCCTCCAGGTTTTCATGAAGTAAGTTCAAGATACCTTGGGTGGTAATTCCTATTGCATTGCTTCACCTCATGCATATTCACATAGTCATGGTAATGGATATTTCTTCTTGGAATAGCCACACTAACATGGACCACTCAATGGATCACTCCATAACACCCCTTCACTATGGATTTTCTAATTCCTTTCCTTCCCCAATGGATGGTGGGAATCCGTTAGTTATTTCCTAGGGGTGAAGATTAAACACACCTCATCTAAGCTGTAAAACATTAAAATTTCAAGCACCATCATCCTTAGCACATAAAGTTAAACTGGGACTCCGCCATGGGCTTAATAGGTGGGGTTCCCCATCTTGGACATTATCTATGCCCACTGCTCTTTGCGGGAGTGAGATCATTCCTAACATGGAATGAGATCCTCTTTACTTGTGTAGCATCTGTCTATAGGGAAACGTAAACCACCATGTTGTAAGACCCTAGGTTTTCTTGTGGGAGGTAGAAACCCTTCTCTGCATATCATTATCCTGGCCAAAGTCCAAAGAGGGGATATGGGAAGTGAATCAATCATTTCTTTGGTACCAAATCTCTATCCCTTTTTGTATTTTCTCCACCGGGCCTCCTCCCTAGATATTTCCCAATATATATCTCCCTAGTATATAAAGCATGCGTAAGCCCCTATTTATTTTTTGGGCCTCTAAGCATGAATAAGCCTCTATTTACTCTTTGGGACGCTAACCATGTGTAATACCTTGTTTCCTTGTAGGGATTCTAACCACGTGTAAGCCCATGTTTCCACTATGGGATACTATCCACGTGTAAGCCCTTGTTTCTTCTATGGGCCGCTAACCACATGTAAGACCCTATTTTCTCTTTGGGCCGCTAAACACGTTCAAGATCCTATTTCCATTTTTTGTTGCTAACCACTTATAAGACTTTGTTTCTTCTTAAGGGTGCTAACCACATGTAAGCCCTTGTTTCCACTTTGGGACACTAACCATGCGAAATCCCCTATTTCCATTTTGGGCTGCTAACCACAAATAAGACCCATTCCACTTCCCACTAACGCACCTTTCACGACGTGATTGTCAGTTCTTTAGTGCCTCCTGATTCTCACACCGAGCAAGACTCACATGGTCTTAGTATAACCATCGACCATGACATCCTCTATATGAAGTGTAGAGTGAAGCCCCAAAAATCATCATGAACTATATAGACCTTGAACCTTGATAAGGCAAGGTATGTAAGAATTCTCTCTGAGGTTCAAGCCTAACACCCACTTGTTTTTAGCCCTTCACATCGGTCGACCAACACCATCCCGAACCATGAGAACTATGATCCTGTATATGGTAAGGTACATAGGAATACTTCCTGAGGTTTAATCCCACCATCCATTGGTTCTGACCATCTTCACATTAGTTCGAACCATTTTGGAACTACATGGACTTTAATCCTCTCTAAGGCAAGGTACGTTAGAAGCCTCCCTAAGGTTCTATCCCACCATCCATTGGTTCCACCCATCTTCATGTCAGTTTCTACCATTATCGAACTTCGTGTACATTGATCCTTGCCATGGTAAGGTACGTATGAAGCCTCCCTAATGATCGATCCCACCATCTATTGTTTCTAACCATATTCACGTTAGTTCTCACTATTCAGAAACTACATGGACCTTGATCCTCTCCACGGAAAGATACATAGGATGACTTTCTGAAGTTCAATCCCAATATCCATTGGTCCTGAGCATCTTCACGTTGGTAGCCACCATTATGGAACTACATGGACTTTGATCCAATCCAAGGTAAAGAATGTAGGAAGCTTCTTTGAGATTCAAGCCAAAAATCTATTGGTCCAAAACATCCCCATGTTGCCACACCAACACTCCTCCCGAACTACATAGACTTTGATCCTTGCCAAGGAAAGATACGTAGGAAGCCTTCCTGAGGTTCTACCCCAACACCTACAAGATCCGACCCCCTTCACGTTCATTCCCACTATCCCGAACTACGTTGACTTTGATCATTAACAAGGAAAGGTATATAGGAATCCTCCCTAAGGTTCATGCCCAACTACTATTGTCCCAACTCCCTTCACGTCGGTTCACCAACACCTATCTCAAACTACATGGACTTTGGTCCTTGCCAAGGTAAGGTACGTAAGAAGCCTCCTTGTGGTTCAATCCAAACAACCATTGTTCCAGTCCACTTCAGGTCAGTCCCCCCCCCACCCATCCTGCACGACATTAAACTGTACGCCCTTTTAATCCTGCATGACACTAAACTGTCCCCTATTCAGTCATAATCCATTGTGACCCCATCCAGCGATAAGGAGTTGTGCCCCATCCCACAATAAGCCATTGTGACCCCATCTAGTGGTAAGCTGTGGTGACCCCATCCAGCAGTAACTGGTTTTGACCCCATCCAAATGTATTCCATTGTGACCCCATCCAAGGGTATGTCCTTGTGACCCATCTTGTGGTATGCCATTTATCCATATCAAGTGATAATCCATTATAGTCACCTCCATTGGGACCCACAGTTCTGGTATTCCCCTCTGGAATTAGTCCAACTCCTGGGCTACTAATCACGCATAAGCCCCAACTTGTCATCATGTTGATTTCCTCCACACTCACCCTTAATTCATACCCTAACATGGAGGTTCCACCACCTCCAGATCTTCATCATATGGATTACCACATTATGGGTATCATCACCTCTCTGAAATATACAGACATTGATTCCATTCCACGAGGATACGTAGGAAGTCTTTTCAAGACTCAATCCCAACCTCACAGACATCCTCACGTTAGTTCCATTTCATCTTTCATCAACACTCAACCATCCATAATTCATCTTGATTCTTATCCGGGCCTCCAAATACCAGTGGGATAATGCCACCTAATTTCCCATCCATTTTACCAGAAACGAGGTAACTAACCATGCATTAGCCCTAATTTTAGTGTGTCCCCCCGGAGTTCCACCCATTTGATCAAATATAGTAAGGGTTCTGATCTGTCTGATCTATCTCCTCTTGGCGTTAAACGTACGGAATATCCTATGTTAAACATGGTAAGATGAGATGAACCATAGATACATTCCTATGGAATATAATTACCCACACTCTATGTGGGATGCCTAAGGATTCCTTGCCCTTGATAAGACATATAAGAAGGGAAAGAAACCAAGATGTGCTAGAGTTCTAGTGTCTAGACACGCTAGTGATGTCCCACGTGACTACTCACTCTACCGAAGGTTGCTGCCCTGACTAGACCCCTTGGAATGTCCTCACAAAAGCAGTATAATTAACCACCGTCTATGAAGATATGGTTCCAGGAAGAGTTTCACAAACAACGTCTTAATGTATAAGGGAGACAAGAAATTGGAAGTGATATCTGAGGAGGAATCCACGGAAGGAAAAACCGACATCCCATAATCCCATTTATATCACACAGAAAACATCAATGAATAAGGAATGGATGCCACCTGCCTTTAGAATCTGGAATGCATGGAAATAACCAGTTTAACCTCATCGTCCTCAATGAGATGGATGTGCGCTCCCTGATGAAAGCATCAAAACCCGAAATGGAGAATCTGACGTGAAGTTCTTCTCCTCAATGTGGGCCCTATGTGAATTTCACCATATGTCGGGAAAGTTAAAACATTGGGCATCTCGGTCTACGATGTTGTCGGCATGGATTTACAGTACCACTCATGGAAGACAAAACGGCACTGTGGAATTGGACGTTGATTTCTTTTTTTCTTCACTAATGTTTTAATCTCCATGCTTTCTATGACCCCAGATACTGCATTAGGAATATGATCACCTCACACCCACCGACATAGGGGAAAGAGGAACCCCAATGCGGCAATCCCTTGTGGCTCTACTTATTCTGCGACAACTTCAACACTCATAGTTGTTGGGCGCCCACACCCCATCTCCCCTTCTGAATTCATTCATCAAAGGGTGATAAGTGATCTCATACGCTAATACAAGGAGGAGGGTATTATCCTGACACGAGATATGGCCTGTCATGATTTAGAGGAATCTTCCCCTCATCACCACTGCCACCCCCAAGGGCCACGCATGGAGGAACTACTCCCCATGCCATGGTAAACTTATTTCAGGAGCATCTCAAAGGAACGCCTCAATGTTTCCCTCCCCTATGCCGATGAGGTATGGGATGTCTAGGCCAGCCCTGCCGAGATCTGGTTTCAGGGGCTCCCAAGAAGGGATCCCACTAGGCCATGCCAGTTCCACCACCCAGCCCCATGAGCTGTGGACCAGGTTAGCCATGCACCTGCACCACCAGCCCCAGTCTTATTGACCCGTCATCAGCATCAGCCACAAGCCAATGAGGATTCCCTCTATGGGGCGCCAATGTCAATAACTACCATGGATCGCACCACCACTGATGTACATCATCATCCCCATGTGTATTCTATGTAGGGTGAATTATATACATGAACCTGATCAAGTCCCAAACCACACCACGTGTGGGAAGGGTAGACTATCTTGGTCGTCGGTTCAGGTAGTGGCCGCTACGGACTGACCTGCGGAAACGACACACAGTAAGGTGGTCCTCTCTTTACAGCCATTGTGGATAGTGTAGTTCCTCTACACATACATGATCGGCATGGAGGTCTGCCCCATGATACATTCATTAAAAATGAGTTTCCTCTCCTTGGAAGTGATACTTAGTACAGAAACCTCTCTCGCACTCATTACATCAGGTATGGAGGTGTTCCTCCGGTCGTAGGCTTCTAGTGTGGGGATGTTACACATCCATTCAATCTCCAGCATGGGATCCCTCCCCATGTTCTGGTAGTAGATAGCGAAGGTCATGTGCGCCTCAAAAATCAAAGGAGTGAAGGTCATCTTCATTTCACTAGATCTCAACTTAGACGTTGGCTTGACCAGTATGAGGACCCACCTCGTGATGATGTTGCCATGGGAAACAAGCATGGAGGTCATAAGCATTCTCCTATCACATCCAGTGGAGGTCCTACCCACTCCTGAACTTCCCCAGGAGAGTCCATCCATGCATCATTCAGTGGGGACGATGGTCCTCCCTGTGTTCCCTTTGGTATTTGTCTAGGTTCTCCTCGCACCCCACCTCCCTCAGGTGGAAACCATATCTGCCGCAACACTAGTACGTCGGAAGGTCCTCCTCGTGCTGGAAAGGTACCCTATTTCAAAGAACCATCCTGAGGAAGGAGGGAGGGTCATCACTGCCATAATAAAAATGAAGAAAAGAATCAGACCGAGATCAAACCAGTATACTACTCACATTCTGTGGCGGAATACGACTCAGTGATGGAACCATCGACTAGACCCTCCTTGTCAAGGGTTGGGGGCACGAACAATGCACATAATCCTCTTACTTCTATTATGCGAGGTACATCATATTCCTGCCTCCGTATATAGGTATATCCATGAAGAGGATAATCTGGTGTTTCCCCAAGTTCTGGTCCTGCAGTCTCCGCCATCATCACTAGAAGCACTCTATACCTCGACAAGATATCACAGAGAGCTATTCTGTGGACTAATGGCGGACGAGCAGCAACATGGTCCATCACCCATATTCTTAGTCCCTTTGTCTGAAATTGTGGTTGTTAACCCATCTTACCGTGATTTTGTGGCTATGTCACTACACTCTTCAGAGGATAGCCCAAGATACGATGGTTTTTCAACTCAAACGATGTACTCTCCACTAGCCAGGCCACTGTCTCATCGGTCTACCTCATTACCACTACTGATTTCACACCTACCTTAAGTTTATGTGTTGGGAAATGAAGTGCCAGACCCCGAATGTGGACCGAGGATCATGTGGGATATTCTCAAAGTGGACCATTTCCCTGAGATGTTTTGGCCAATTTCAGCACTGAAATTCAGTGCGCCGGAATCTCTCACCTAGGAAGAGGTTGAGTATTTTCGCCAGACCCTCTAGGTGACACATTTACATTTTTCTCATTGGCGAGTGGACTGTTTCATGATTCAGGGGTTGTTCAAAGACATTGGACAACAATTCCATTTGGTTGATTTGTCTACACTCCTCGTGGTCATGAGACCTAAGTAACCAAGTCATCATTGGACCCACAAAAAATGATGTTCCTATAGTTTTAAGGTTCCACATAGGATAATCAAGGAGGCTTCTCCCAACATGCAAATCTGTGGCTGGGGGCAGTAAGCGGCCCTCCATTTCTTTCCATCTAGTAACAACCCTATTTTCTGTGTGACAGAGAAGATATGCCTCTAGGAAAGGTCGCAGTTAACCTGGCTAACCTACCCGTGGTGAGAACAAGCTAGAGTTTCATAGATAGTACCTCCCCTTGAGGAAGTTTCACACCTATTGGATCCATTTGGAAGGATTACTCATAAACAGAAGAATCTATAGGGTCTTTTAGTTCCCACTGAGGTGTTAGTCCTCAGCATAAATTCCAAAAAGGGTAAGGAGAACCTCAAATCCATCAAACTCTATGTCCCATCTAGTGCAATACAGAAGGTAGAAGATGAAAGAAAAAAACCACATTGCGTTAGATACTTGATGAACATAAGAAGATGGTTGATGACCTCCTTGCTGAATGTGTGATCGAGCAATGACCATACTATGATGATCTTTAGCTGGGGCCATAGGGGGAGGCACAACTTCCCCTTATTAAATTGACTCTAGGTGACCGTGATCACCCTTTCCATGCATACAATGTTGAGGCAATAATATACAGTAATAGGTCTTGGTCTATGTCCCCAAATCCACCCAAACAGCTTGACAATCTTCTAGACTAAGCTCAGGTTACCCGAGCTACTCCACAGGTTATTCCACCATCCACTCCATTAGCCGTTGGGCCTGCTTATCATGTTAAAGAACTTGCCAACGCACTGGCAGTCAGAGATACCCATCAATATAAGAATCCCCACCTGGATGATCTAATGGAGACACTCATTTTTCACCACAAGTCATTGGAGATGTGATAAGTGGAAATCCCTGATAATGGAAATCCATATTTAGAAAGGTTGGATAATATGCCTGCACCCCCCCCCCCCCCGAATTTCGGAAAGCCTAACTTTTCCCACTTGAAAGGTACAAGGGACCCGCCGCAGCACCTGACCCACTTTATATGAAGGTGTGGTCCAATGTTAGGAACCCCATCATAGTAGGATTCCACTAAACTCTAGTGTTTTGTGTAGACATTGGAGGGACCGTCGTTCTTCTGGTACAACCAGCTCCCCATCGGATCAGTACTCAGCTGGGAAGACCTCCATAGGCAATTTTTCTTCTAGTTCAGTTACACCACTCAAAATATGAGTATCGTGGAACTCTAATAGTGCTAGCTGTGTCCTGATGAGTGAGTTTCATACTTTTTCACCTGGTGAAAAGGGGTCACATACTCTCTTAACATGTCACTAACTCAGGAGAAACTGCTGAAGATGTGCATAGGAAATGTCAAGACAGAACTGGTCCCTTCTTTGATATCATAGAACTACCTCGAGGGATTTCAAGACTTCTCTGATAAGGCCCAAGGCCTAGAATAAGGCTTAAAATAGGCTAAGCAGGCACATTTGTTTCCTCCTACAATCTTCGCAAGAAGGGCCTCCAGGTATGAGCCAGCCACGGCGTCTCATGTAGAATCCCCCAGGCAAGTAGATTTTTTACTAGTGGAGTGACACCCATATCCTAATAGAGGCCCTCCACCTCAGGAAAAACCTTCGTCCTAACAATTCTCACCTCAGAATCTGCAGGTGCCCCAGCGTAATGCACCTCCACCGCCTAGGTGAGATAACCAGCCTCCTCCTCCTCGTCAGACGCCTCCAGCTCCTTGTGAGGTCCTGGCTCCCAGGGCCCCCTTCCAAGAGAAGAGAATCTTGACCTACTCGTTCAAAGTGTCTCCGGCCCCTGGCTACTTCCACAGTGCCTTGGAGTATGATATTGAACATTTTCATGAGTGCAATAGACTAGAAGAGTTGAACCTCATTGATCACCCTAATTTATACCCGTATCATCGGATCCTTGGGAACACCCTTAAATAGTGCTATGTGTTTAAAGAATACCTCCATGACTAGGTGGATAACAACATAGTCCATTTGGGCCCAGATCCAGCACAAGTGGCATGTTCCTTTGTAACTCTAGACAATAGTAGTGCAAGCGAAGTCAAGTGGCATTCAGTTTCTAACAATGGGTCCCAAATGGTTGACGACTGGATGGATCCTAAAATAGTTGCCATTTTCCTTGGTGTTTTTCATGCATGAATGAATCAATCATATCCCCCAAAATCCTCTTCTACTACTTCTGCATCATCGACTTAGCATTCCTATTTTCATAGGAGAAAACACAGGCGGTGCATGGAAAAACAATGTCCCCTGCCAATAACATGGTCAACCCATACTCTCAACAAATTCATGACTTCAGTGATGGAGATTCCTCCCAGAATTCATCTAGTAGTGGATGGCTCTTCGAGATACGGTCAAGGGTATGCCTCGGTTAATACCGTAGAGATGGTATACCCCTGCATGATTCCTAACGGTAAGGTGTGCCAGGAGGATCCTCCAAACGTCCCCAGTTTTTTCTTGGTTCGATGGAGCCATGTCCATATTCGTCGTTAGAGTTCCTCGGTCAGTACTTCCAACCAAGACGTTCATGCTACCGAAACCGTGATATATGCCCAGTGTAGAGATCATCACACGCATCCTTCTATTCTAGTGACATTTGGACCACCTCATCATCGTTCGTGTTGTTGGATCAGGGACAGCCACCTCGACTATGTTGTGACCATCCACACTTTGCTACGGACCGATATCAATCATCTGGACCTCATCCTGTAGTCAATCCACATGCATCAACTTATGAGAAGTGGGATATTCCTATCAGCAGTCAGCTTCCGGTCTAGCCGGTAGGTCCCACCACACCTCTTATCCTCGAGTGACCTCCAGTAAGTAGAATTTAAATCCTGACATAGAAGTATGATGTCCTCAAGCATCATTCTAGAAGTCCACCAAGGATTTTTGTCCTTGAGGATATTTTCATGTCATCGAATATGTGTGAGTCCCTCGCCGAGGATTAAAGAATCCCCCTCTAATTTGAGATGGAAGTACTATCCATAGAAGACTTCCTTGTTGACGTGGTCAAGAATGTGGAATGCCTAGCCATCATCTCGTTCTCTAGAGAAGTTGAAGGATCCCCCATACAGGGGAACATTCTCCCACTATACATCACCATATAGTTTAATGGTGTGGAGGTTCACCGTTATCTTGTCGGCATGGGATCTAGGATAAACCTAATCCTTACGTGGACACTACAAAAACTATAGTTGTCAGAGGATGATCTGAGTCTCTCTAACCTAAAAATCTATGGTTATGACAAGACAAAGTAGACAATGGTTGACAAGATCTGCTTGAAGGCCTAGTTCGGTGGCCTAGTCTTGCGTTTCGAGTTTATGTCGGTCTCTCAGGACACCATCTAGAATTCGTTAATGGATAGTCTATAGATCCACTTGCATGTTGTTGTTCCCTCATCATATCACCAGTGCCTCATATACTCTGTTAATGGTTGAGTGGGTATGATTTAAGGTAACACGTCTCCTGTTTCCACTTGTGAAGCCCTCTATATGGATGCCGACTAGTACAAGAGAAAATTCAAGAACATTCTGGATAATGAGGTTGAGCCTACCACAGTTGCGACCGACCCATGGATAGATCTAGATGATGCCTACATATTTCCAATCCACTGATTGGAGGCGACAATCCCAAACATGTGAAAATGATTTTTTGTTTCTGGAATGAGGGGTAAGACATTCTCAGGTCTATGTGATGCTGGTAGATCACCTCATACTCCTACAAAAATCTGTCTCAGGTGATCCGGTATCATCCTACTCATATAAGGTATCAGGATGTCCACCCCATGTAGATGGAATTATGTCATACTTGATTGTTTCACCGAGCTGGAATTAACTATCATAAGACGAATCACAACTATTTCTTTGATATAATCAATCTTGGGCCCTTGGGCTGAAGATCATATGGGATCAGATTAGAAATATTCATCACTATGGTTATGACAACACATGAGTTCTCTAACACAGTGTCCATTGCCGCTCTATCTGGTACTAGCCTCCCATAGGGATCTGCTGATGTAGAGGAAAGTACTCCCGCTAAGGATCCCTACACCATATGTGAGGAAGAGGATTTAGAGGATTCTCCCCCACCATTAAATATGGGGCTTCCACCACAGTCGATGAATTGGTATAGGTGAACCACGGTAGTGAGGCCGAACCATAACCCACACTGATCAGTGTCGCAATTCCCCTTGAAGAGCAATTGTAGTACATAAACTTCCTTAAAAAACACTATGATGTATTCTCCTTGAGTTATGAAAATATACTATGACTAGATCCTCAGGTATCTGTCTATCACCTCGGTCTCCAATCAAATCATCACTGGATCAAGCAGCCTTTTGGAAAGATGGACCCTTCTCACAGAGCGATGGTTGAGGTAGAAGTTGATAAGATCATCCAAGCCAATTTTATTTAGCATGTCATGTACCCAAAATGTTTGGACAACATTGTGCTAGTCATGAAGAAGAATGGATAGATCATATTCTACATCAACTTTCTGGATCTCAACCTTCAGTTTCTGAAGGATGATTCTCCCATTACTGTGACGAAATTTGTTAATCGAAGATACAATGGGGTTCCAAGACCTCTCTTTCATGGATTGGTACTACGGGTATAACCAGATCCAAATGTCCCCAAAGGATGAGGAGTCAACAACCTTTAGGGAACCATAAGGTACTTTCTGTTACCCAGTCATGCCCTATGGTTTAATGAATAAATGTGCCACCTTTGATCAGATTGTGCATCACATATTTATGATGATCTTTAGAATGTTGGTGGAATGTTATATGGAGGATTTGGTGATCAAATCTCGACAGTGCCAGGACCATCTCAAAGACCTCGAGAAAGTGTTCATATCCCTCTATTCCCGCCACATAAATTTGAACCCATTGAAGTGTGCCTTCAGGGTCACATCGAGAAGGTTTATTGTCATCATTATTAGATACATGGGTATTGATATTGACATGGAGAAGATTAAGGCCATCCGTCAAATGTCTCCCCCGAGAAAAAAATAGGATCTAAGAGGTTTCCAAGGCCACATTTCCAACATACATCGATTCATCGTGAATATGGATGGCAAGTGTAATCCCTTTTCATGACTCTTGGAGAAAGGAACTATCTATGAGTGGAATGAAGAATGTCATATTGCTTTCAAGGAAATCAAGCAGTACCTGGTCTATCCTCCATCATTCATGCCACATGTCTTTAAAAAGATGCCGGTCCTTTATGTGACTGCCATGGAATGGTCTCTAAGAGCTTTTCATGCACAAAATAACAACAGGAGGATGAAAAACAACCTCTACTATCTTAGTCGCATTCTCCTCGATACAGGGACCAGATTCTACCCTATCTAGAAGAGGTGCCTTGCGCTAGTATTCATGTTACAGAAATTGAGGAATTACCTCTAGCATCATGAGTTACTTCTAGTTTCTTGAGTTGAATCACTAAATTACATCCTAAATTGTCCCATGTTGACAGGCTATCTAGCACTATGGCCAGTGATTCTCCAGTAGTTCGATATTAGGTTTATCTCTCATAAGGATATTAAGGGGTAAGCTTTGGAAGACTTCCTTTCTACCCATCCATCACCTACTGACCAGTCCCTAGACCTCTATTTCCACAATGAAGTGATTATATTGGTAGACCAAGCCATGTCATGCTGGAAAATGAACTATGATGGTTTTTTATGGAGCCCCACTGGAAGAAGGATCAATGACCATAGGCTCAACTGAGTTTGTTTGGGTATTATCATCATTACCCCAGTACATGCTATTATTTCGTATTCATTCCTATTGTTTAATGGTTGCACCGACAACGAGGTAGAGTATCAGGCTCTCATTACTAGCCTTGAGATGGCTCTCGAGAGTGATGTGCCCCATTTTTTTGTGATCAGGGACTCCGAACTAGTCCTCAAGCAGATCAAAAGTGACCGTTTCTTCCAAATTATAGAGCATTTACCGTTGTTGGAACACACTCTCCAGCTAATGTAAAGGTTTCCATCTTGGGCAGAACTCACTCATGTCCTTCAATCATTGAACGATCGAGCAGATGCACTAGCCAGCCATGCTGCATCTCCTGCATAACCCGAATAGGATGATCTGATTATCCTTGTTGCACACCAAAGATTCATTTCTCTCTTCAGTCCAAATAATGGAGACAACCCACAGGTAAGCCACATTACCACATATTCATCAACGCCAGGACCCCCAAGTCCCCTAGATGTAGTTATTAAAGTGACTCTTGGCTGGATAACCTCCTTTTTTGAGTACCTCCATAATGGTAATCTCTCGAAAGATCAGGCTGAGCATGAGCGAATTCGTTGCTTTGAGTTACAGTTTACCCTTCAAGACGGGCATGGTCATGAGAATATCCTCTTCAAGGGTGATTTTGATGGGGTTCTTCTCTATTTCTTTCAAGTAGTCGAGATTTCAGAAGTAATGAAATAGTTTCATGCTAGTTATTGTAGATCTCATTAGAATGGTCTGAAACTATCTCAGCAGATCCAGAGACAGTGGTATTTTTAGCCCTCCACGATCCATGACTACATCGAGTTCGCCAAAAGGTTCCATGCATTCCAAAATTTTTCCAAATTAATGCACCGGCCGCTAGAGCCTCTCCACTCCACCAAGTTCTCTTGTCCATTTTTGGTATGGGGACACGATGTTGTGGGACCATATCCACCAGTGACAGCATGCTAGTTCATGTTTATCCCGACCGCTATGGATTTCTTATCCATGTAGGTAGAGGCAGTTCTGCTAAAAGAGGTCATGGATCTTTTCCATTTTTGAATTTCTGAGTTCTAACGTCATCTACTGATTTGGAGTCCCTCATGCCATCCTCACCAATAACAACATGAACCTCCAGGTAGTTGAGCGGAAGAAACAGTACGCTATGTACAACCTCTATTCTAACCATACTCCATGTTATCAGGCGCAATGATATCGACAGATCGAGGCATTCAACAAAACCCTCTCTAGCATTCTACAAATAATGGTTGGTCAGAATAACAAGAGTCGGAAAGAAAATCCCCCCAATGTCCTACGGGATTATCGGACGATGACTTGTAATTCCACCCTAGTGACCCAATATTTTCCAGTGAATGGAACGAAGGCCGTCCTACCAATAGAGATTCAGTTTTCCTCATTGCGCACAACTGTGTATGATCAGCAAGCACCCTATATTGTAGCTGAAATCTGTCTTGCTAAGTTTTAATTATTCTATGAGAATAGGTTATGTGCCCTAAAAAATCTAGAAAGGCACCAGGAATAAATTTCTAGAGCTTTAGACAAGAAAGTTCAGCTATGCTCCATCTTGCAAGGTGACTTGGTATTGGCTTTGAGGGCACCAATGATACCTGGTAGAAGACTAACCATGTTAGAGCCCAAATGCGAGGTACCTTAAATAATTCACAAGGTTTACTCCAAAGGTGCATAATCCATGGTTACCATGGATGGTGAGCGTATAACGCCTCCCATGGATTCCATGTTCCTCAAGAAATACTTTTCCTGAGTTCCAGGGTCCCTTAAGACCATAAACTGTATGGTCCCGAAAGTCCCTAAAATGCATTATGGTATTACACAATAATAAATTGTTGGGTCCTGCATCCCTTTAAACTGTATAGTCCTACAAGAACTTAAACTATAAAATGTACGGCATGACATTAAACTGTATGTTGTCTCGGAATACATTAAACTGTATTTTGTCTGGCATGATGTTAAATTGAATTTCATCCCACATGATGTTAAACTGTATATAATCCCACATGAATTTAAACTTTATGTCATCCCACATGACTTTAAACTCTATACCATCCCGCATGATGTTAAACTATATGTCATCCTACAAGAATTGAAACTGTATGTCGTCTTGTAAGAATGTAAACCACAACAACATCGCGTGTCATGATTCTCATCCCCATGAGATACATAGGAATGCTCTTTATCTTGAGTCCAGACCAAGTTTATTCTTTGACTTTCCCCCTATGTATAGTTATCTTGGAGAATCCCACATGTTTTTGTGTAGGTTTCTTCGGCCCCTCTCATGTCAGGATTACGATTTTTCCACCATGTGCCCTCCCTCTTTCTTCTCTACTTCCATGTCCTCACCGTATGATGCAAAACATCATTTCCTTCAGAACAATGTATGGTTTGATCCTTATCCTTATGGGATACATAAGAAAACCCTAGAATTTCATTCTTAGGCCCATCCCCATTCATCAGGGATCTCCCATTGGGTCGAAACACATGGTGTGGTGGAGTATTTTTCTGTCAGTCACATCGAGTTCATCATAACTGTACCATGTATCCCTCCTCTTGGAATATCCCCACAATTTCAACTATCCATCTTGACATGAAGTTTCATGGGAACATTTATGATCCTTACACTCCATAATTTTGGATTCCATAATCATTCAAAATCGAAGGGCCCTAAACGGTATGAATTAATAGCCTAAGGGATCTCCTATTGTTTTGGGCCAACATCCTCAAGGACCTCAAACAACAAATTAATACAACTATCACATTGTGAATATGGTCAGCAATCGATTCCCATTTGTTGTTACCATTTCAGGTAACACAACGTGGATGCGGTGTTTCTCATTTTTTCAACAACTATCCTTTTTCGTTGTCACCACCCCCATATGTCCCGAAAATTGAGTGTAAAAGCTCATTCTACCCTGCTGTCTCTTAAAACCTGATCTACCTCGGGTAAGAGTGTGATTCCAAATATGGGACCCTTATGTAATGGAGAGAGCCTAGTAATACTCCTTGTTTCCCACATTGAGAGTTTATTATGTGGGATCATGAGATGTGTTAAGGAAACACGCACATGAGAGGTCATTTGGATATAGTTGGCCGATACACCCAGGCTCAGGACCCTCAACCCTTTCCGCCCCCTAGACGAAGTTCTCATTTAGGAGTGTCCAGTGTGGTATGAACTCACATCCTTATTCAATTCAGGCTATTTTTCAATGTCACACATACCCCATTTGCTACATCCCTCCATTTATTTCTCTTTATTTGAGAACATGGCCAACCATTCTTCACAACCCCATCATCTGGGTTTCCATCATCTTCTATATCCAAGCTGAACTCTAAATGGAATGGAATCTCGGTTTAGGGGCTCTCCTACCATTACGATCCAATGTCCAAAAGGATTGTGAGAAAAAATTGATACATGTCCTATATTGAGAACTTGAATAATGTTTGATGCTCAATTTCTTTCCCCAAAACCTCCGGTCACAAGAATACAGATAATGTGTTGTGAACATGGTCAACAGTTATCCTCTATCCTTATTTCCATTTCGTAGTCTTCCACATGCACAATGATTCGACCTCTTCACTCAGTTATCCAATGCATATGACATTAAAATAGGAATCTACGGTCAGAGCCCTATGACCATCAACTAATAGGACCACCATCCAAGCTACATGAAGATAAACTGCTCATCATCCCTTTCTAGAACTATATGGGGATTGATTCCCATCCTTATGGGATACATCGGACCACATGAACGTCTAGTCTTCGGGACTATCCCCATCCCTTAGAAACCTCCCTATCATCTTGGCCCCTTGGCATGAATTCTTCTAGGGGAGGTGTATATGGTGTGGTATGGGCTTGTGTCCTCGTTCATGTCAGGTTTATAACAACCATGCCACATACATCTCTCTATCGATCACCCGACACTCCCTTTACCTATATTCATATTTTAGAGCCTTCTACTCTTAAGTCGGGCCCCTCGACCCTCTTCGGTGATTTTCCATTGTGCCTAGTATTACTCTAGTTCAATGCATGGAGTGTCAGATTCTACTTTGACATGCTTTCATCCATTTTTCATGATTTGTGTTCCCCTTCATTTGGGCTTCCATTATCTTTCACATCTGATGGGACCCCCAAATGGCATGAAGTCTCGAACCATGGGAAATTCTACCATTACATGCCAACGTCCTTGAAGATTTCGAACAAAAAATTGATACATGTCCTGCATGGAAAATATGTTTAGCAATTGATGCTCATCTGTGGTTCTAATTTCATGCCACACGATATGGATGCAGTTTTTTGAACATGATCAATTGTTATCCTCAATCGTCACACCGACCCTATCAAGCCTTAAATGTTGGTTACTTTATTCACATCATTTTCAACCCTATAATGTCAATGTGGAAGTTTGAGACTCTTATAACCATCCCTCAGTGCAAATTTTCACATTAGGAGGACAAAGACACGTTGAGGCGTCATTCGCGGCTCCTCACCAACTTCCCCTCTACACATATCCCATGTGTTGCAAAGACCTCTTCTTTCCTGGTTTCCCTCACTAAGATTGACTCGCATGGGAGTAGGGACTAGATCATTGTATGTGAACACTTTGAAGACTTTCTCCTTGTGACAACCGAGTCCCGGTTACAGCACAAATATCCCGCCTTAACATGGCCATCAGGTTCTGGCCAACCAGGTACCCCAGTTTCCCCTCAGACACGTGGGGCCCACCCTAGGGTCCACCCACATGCCTGAACAAGTCATCTGACTAATTATAGTCCCCACAGTCCAACACATGTCCTTTCCAGTGTGCTTTGTCCTCACTCACACACACCCTGAGAAACATCCCAGGAGGTCACCCATCCTGATCACTACTCCATGCCAAGCATGCTTAACAGTGGAGTTCTAATCAGGTAGGCTCCCGAAAAGGAAGGTGCACCTTGTTGACTTGAGTAATATCATTTAGTAATTTAACCCTTTATCATTTGGGGATGTTACAGTCACCCCCCTTTAGAGCACAACGCCCTCGTTGTGGGCCATACATCTCATCCCAGGCAGTGCACCACACTTAAGGTTGGGTTCCTCCTCTGATACCAAATGTGACAACCGGGTCCCGGTTACAGCACAGATACCCCGCCTTAACATGGCTGTCGGGTTCTGGCCAACCAGGTACCCCAGTTGCCCCACAGACACGTGGGGCCCACCCTAGGGTCCAGCCACATGCCTGAACGGGTCATCTGACTAATGATAGTCGCCACAGGCCAACACATGTCCTTTCCAGTGTGATTTTTCCTCACTCACACACACCCTGGGAAACTTCCCAGGAGGTCACCCATCCTGATCAGGCTCCCAAAAAGGAAGGTGCACCTTGTTGGCATGAGTCATATCATTTAGTCATTTAACCAGTTATCATTTGGGGATGTTACACTCCTCGTCATTGTTTGAGATCTAAGACATTAAACTAAGACCCCCGTATACATCATCTTCTAGAACTACATATGCCTTGATTCCAATCCTCATGGGATATGTTGGAATGCTCAGACATCTCATCTTTGTGTCCAACTCAACTGAGAGCTACTCTCTCCTATCCCATATTCTCTAACCTTTTCTAGCCCCTCATCCCGAGGTTTCTTTCTTGGAATCACGCATGGTGTGAAGTCGACCTCGTCCTCATTCACGTCGGGTATGATTTATCACGCTGTGTACATTCCCTAGTGAGCCTCATCTCTCCGGAATATTACTAAGCTGTATGAATTTAAACTATGTTGCATAGTCTAACATGACATTAATATGTTACGTCTACACCACATGACATTAATGTGTATGGTTGGTCCCATCACATGACCCTAAATTGTGCCATTATCGTCCTGCCCGCATGACGAAAAACGACACTACATCGTGGTGTCCTCAGTCACGGGGACATCATGTCTGGGATCGGTCACCCACCATACCATTTTTAATGCCTATATAAACCTTGATTCTTGTGGAAAGGCCTGGACATTCTATCCAAGCTCTATCGCTTCATGAAAAAACACACATTCATCCTAAATGTCAAACAATATTTATCAAATGCCGCTTATTTAGGTACGAGGGCCAGACCTATAGGACCTTATTATCTCTAGCACTAGTAACTTACTATGCAACACTTTGAACTACTTATTGCTTGATTCCTATTGGCATGGGGTACTTATGAACACATGAGAACTTTTCCTTTGTCCCACCCAAACTTTCTCTTTCTGTCCCCTAACCTAGAAGTTTACTAGCGAGCACATTGTGGTTATACGGACTCCTACTGTCCTCACTTATGTTAGGTTTAAAAATTACTTCACCACATGTCTCCCATATTGAGTTATATCTTGTTCTGAGATCTATGACCATAAACTAATACCACTCCACCTCATTCCCATGAGATGTTAAACTACACAACATCTCCCAAAAATATGTACAACTTGATTCCCATCCTCAATGGATACACAGGAATGCACATACATATTGTCTCTGGGTGTATCCACTAGAATCTAAAATCATGTTCCCTCTCTTTCGGCCCCTAGGAAAAAACCCTTTTGGGAACATGTGGTGTGGCTAGTACCTCATGGGTACTCATTCACATCGGGTTTTGCAATATCCACACCAAGTGCCTCTCATGTATTTTCCAAACCTGGTCAGAGTTTTATGACCCTAAACTAAGATATCCTAAGGGGAAATAGGTATCGGGGTTGGATACTTCGTCGCTCCCCTGATAGTCCATTAAATCAGGCCCCCCATTTATGCCCTATTCAATGAGAATTAAGTTGGATGCATGCAACCCTAGGACACTTGTCCATGAAAAGGGACATGACTCCCTCTATCTGATACATCTATTTTCGTACTCAAATGTGTTATGATAATGACCCCGAATTGTGGAATTTTCCTAGGGACATTCCCTCATTCCATGTCCATGCTTTGTGAGCCTGTTATTTGTATCCCCATCCTCTTCCAAGTCTGAAGGGACCCCCTTTAAAGCCCGATCTCCTGCCACATTATCATACCCACCGTCTTGGGCCATCGTCCCTGAGTACCATGGATGATATTTGTGACAGGTCCCGCATTTCAAACATGGTCAGCGGTTGACCCTCATTTGCCGGTCCCCATTCCAGGATGACGTGTTATGGATGCTGTGTTTCGAAGATAGTCAATAGTTATCCACAATATTCACAACAACCTCATTGCGGCCAAGATCTCATGAATCTTGATTCAAATATTTCCACTTACTTATGTTCAAGAGGAATTCCAACATACTCTTCTTTACCCCTTCGTGCATCTTGGTGTGTCAAGTGGGTGGGTCAGCTTCTTTTGGGCATCATTCAACAAGCATCTCATTGACCCTGATGTGTTCCATCCTATGTTAAGAATGTCCCATCACTAATTCTTGTTTCCGACATCCACCACGACTCACATGGGCTTTGTATTTTGGGTAGGATGTGTACGGGAACAGCCATTCCACACATCCCTTTCATAGTCCCGCATGACGTAAAACTATGGTCTTAGAACTAAAATGTGGTTCTACCATGAACAAGTTTAGGATGCCCAATGTTAGTCCCAAGATGCACCAGATCCCTTTCCAGAGATGATTTCCCCATAAATTTTTGGTCTTTGACAATGCCATGCTTCTAAAAATATGTTTGGCTTGATTCTCATCCTTATAGGATGTGTAGCAATGCCCAAGCATTTCGCCTTGGGTCAAGCCCCAGAGTCATTGATCCTTCTAGAACCATGGGCCGGATCTTTGTCCAGGTAATATGAACTTTAATATAATAACATCATCCTCACCGTATGATGTTTAAACTACACGTATATCGTCCTAATTAGTATGATGTAAAACTATTGAGTCTTTCAGGTCCTTAATAGAGAGGTCATGTTTGGAAGTATGTTTGATCTATAATCTAACATGGATGACGAACTAATGTGTATCCACCATGGTGGAATGATTTCAAGATTGTTGGACTCCAATCAAACAACTCACAACCCCACACCCCAAACATTATGTTCCCTTTCTTCAGACCCTTTTCCTCTTTCACGTCTAAAAGAACCCCCAAATAGTATGGATGCTCAGCCTATGGCTCGCCTACTGTGCTGGGCTAATGTTTTGGAAGACTAATGGATGAAATTTTGATTCATTCCATGTGGTTCAATCATGGTCAACGGTTGGCCCTCATTTGTTATCCCCATTTCAGATTAACGTAATAAGGATACTATGTTTCGAACACGGTCAACATTTTTCCGTAATTGTCATCTCATCCCTACAATGTTCCAAATCGTTGGTATCATGATTAAAACATCCCAATCCTATATGTTTAGATTAATACCAACGCCCATGGAGATACCCCAGTCATTCACTAGATCACATTGGGAAGATGGAACATTGATTGTTCTGAGGTCGTCATCCACCCTTCATGACTCTCTTTTTCTTCCCGGAAATCCGGATTGGTTGTTTAAACCCCAGATGCCCAGATCCTTGTTTTCACTCTTATATTCAGCTGGTATTGTAAGGTTTTCATCCATTGTTTCTCACATTGGGCCCGACCAACATGAGCTTAGGGACCGATCCCTAGATGTTCCATGAATTAAACAGATATGCAATAGACGAAAAATGAATAACAGAACTCATGCATGCATCTATCGTGGATAATCAAAACGTGAAGGCATGTTCAAAATTTACATGCATCATAGTACCCGAGGATCGACCACTACCATGGATGGGTTGACCTCGTCAAAAGAGTGGTGTATCTTAGCTACCCTTTGGATTGTGGCATCCATTATTCGATATCACCTGTTCAGTTCCCGCTCCTCTTTGGTAGAAATGGGGTGCAGTTTGTCACCCGTGATCTGGGCCTGCTCTGCGTTGGTTTGAAAAATGATCATATCCTCGGAGGCTTGGCTCATGCACTCTTAGGCCTCCACCATCTAGGCCTTCATCAATAATATAATCTTCGACTATACTTTGAGGAAAGAATAATGTTCATCTCCCCTGATGTGAAGCCGCTAAATCTCGTTTTCATCCTCTTGGATCCTATTGAAGTTCACTGCTTTTCTCCTCTTCAAACCCACACCATGGCCACAGTCATATTCCCGAATCTTTTCCACCCTGAGTTCTCAGAAGAGCTTGTGGGGATGTTGGGAATCCACTACCCTAGTGCACAGTTCGTTCAGTCATGAACGAAGTCTCTCCATATTGTCTACCCTTTGTTCTTGAGGGTAGGCATCGATAAAGCGCTTGATCAGTTTCCAAGACCGGCGATGGACCTCCTAACTATCCTCTTCATCATAGGGCATCTCGTCTTAGTCTGTGGGGTTGGCAGACTCATACGAAGGGAACACCCCCAATATCTTGTCAGCAGGGTCTGCATCTGGTGTCTGATTGGGTATGACAGTAACTGTGTTTTCTGATAAATCTTCATCATTGGATCCCACGTCAATAATCTCAGGATCAGCCCTGATAATGGTCCCACCAGTGATCTGGAATGCTGCAGCTTGGTCGGTCTAGATATCCGCCTCCACATCCACCGGCATTCCATTATGAAAGTCCCACCATATGTACCAATCAAACTCGCCAAACCAACCCATGCTAGTTGATGAACAGTGCATACCAAACAAGGGAACAAATTTCAGTCAGCATGGTCAATGGGTGGTAGTCATGAATTTTCTAGTGGAGATATACATAGATCAAGTTATCGGTCTCGTTCCTAGGTTTGTGATGTCGACACCCCGAGGCATGGCCCCCCGTATATTGTTGTGAAGTCTGAAAACTTATTTGGAGCCGACCCAGGTGTCCTGGACCAACTAGACATAGTAATTTTAATTACCACGAGCGTAAATCTTGAAGGCCCGACATCTGCATCTATTGAGGGGTGAGAGTGGGTTCTTCCTATGAGTCCCTCTTACATAGTTTAAATATTAGTTATGGGTAAAAAATATCCTCAAAGAAGATCCCAGGGAAAGAAATCAGGGTTTTACCTCGACAGAATCTATGAACTCTTCAAGATCTATGTTGGAGTCACAAACTTCAACCTCCTTTAATGGGCTCCCTCTACCAGCCTCCTCCACCCAAGATGACTCGTCCTATTCTTCCAGCAAAGGGAATCACTCCTATAGTTCAGTATCCAACAACTATGTAAGGGTTTTCCAATCCAGAAACACTATTACGTGATCTTTCATCGGACGTGGATCACCTCAGGAATTTACAAAGTCCTCCAACTCTGCCAGGTATTTCTCTGACTTTTCCTGGGACGCTGCAAATCTGGCCCTGATAAGGTCTATCCTATGAAATTACTTCCCATGATGGTTCAAGTGTTGACACATATCAGGCGGGCTGTGGAATTGTCTGCTGAAATCCCAGATGTCTCAGGTCTCAAAGAATACACCATTCTCTGGAATGTCTATATTTCATATCCACTTCGCCTAATCCCGGATGGATATTCTTCGGATTCCTCTTGGTAGCCTCCCCTCTAGATAACTCTTCCCTTCTGGGATCGTCGGGTCTGCTACCATTGTGGGATCTTCTTCCATTGCGTCCCCCTAAACCAGTGAGGGTCTCACCGCCATGACATCCCCACCATTGTGGGGTGTCTATT
This sequence comes from Viscum album, assembly GCA_963277665.1. Classification (NCBI taxonomy): domain Eukaryota; kingdom Viridiplantae; phylum Streptophyta; class Magnoliopsida; order Santalales; family Viscaceae; genus Viscum; species Viscum album. The sequence goes on from OY728163.1 coordinate 95,421,279, forward strand.
CTGCCTTTTGGCCCCGACATCGAGGTTGTGGAGGCACACCATCACTAGACACAATGGTTGGATACTTCAGCATCACCCCAGGGTAGGCCTCCTTCCATCTTTTGGCATACTCTTTCACAAATCCAAAGAATGCCCTGGGTGGAGGCAAATCGTTTCACATCTTACCGTCATCCAGTGTGATCATGAGCTACATCTGTATCATCACGCACGAGTTGTCCTCGTAGCTCACCCCAAAGTAGACATGTGGGGTCAATCGCTGCATGCATCCAAATCTCCTAGTGAATCATTGAGGGGTGTATGGCTCACATATGGGCTTGCAATCCAATTTTTTCCACCTAGACTCCACCTAGAATGGATGGGAGGTCGGACCAATGCTCTTCCGTTCACTATCCATTATCGATGAATACACACATTGGCCATGAGAATAGGTGAATGTTGAACTCCCCTACCTTCTAGACCCAGTTTAGTACCACCTGCAACGTCAAAATGGCTGGAAATCTCCCTAAACATTTCAGAACAGACGGGTGAAATAATGATCCTGGAAGGGAGAGGGGGTTTGGATATTCATAGATCTTCTTTACATGCACCGCTACCCCCCCATACAGGAAGATGAATTTCCTGAATATTTTTTGTGGCTTTTAACTTTCATCGATATTCCATAATATCTTGTATATCTTGGCGAGCATCGAGATCTCGATGATGACCCATCCACCTGTCGCCAACATGGACGCCATAATTAACATTCTCTGTCGTACACCTATATTCGTGTCAATCAACCACAGGATCCAACCGCAGATGAGCGCTGAAATGAATGGAGCCAACCTGACTACCAGTTAGTGCTCAGTATTGATGTTGAATCCAAATATTTTCCATTGGATATCCTCTAAGAGATTCTAGTATGAGTTCCCCATACCTCATTGGTCCCCCTTTGGGTAGGTCTGAGGCCTCATAAGGAACTACCGATTATCCAATAAGTTCAAGAACTAATTAAAAAATAATTTTATAGGGAAATCCCTCACTTACTTCTTGTCCTCTCCTAGTACTAGGTTCATCAACTCCATCACCAATAGTTTAATTTTCTCTAGATCATCCAACACACCTGTAATAGGGAGGAACTCTTCATACATCGCCCCCAGTTTTGGGTCCCCCAAGATCTGATGTAGGCCACATAAACTGATGCCACAGTCTCCATGGTGTAAGTGGAAGGTATTGGTACTCAATGAACATATTCTCATCAACTATGGAATCAGATACTTTGGCTGATATATATGAAATTGGGAGGCCCAAGCCGCCACAAACAGGCCCACTCTACTCAACTCTGCCTTAAATCCCTCGCACAAGGCACCTACCTTGTAGGTCCATGGCCAATCATTTGTGAAGTTGCCACCAAGGCACAAATCCCACTCATCATACCACCCCTTTCCCAGGATCCCCATGGCTACCTTGAAGATTGTATAGTATAATGTCGGAGACATCTATGACTAAAATTTATTACCATAAACGTTGTTCAAATGATTGTACAGAGAGTCAGCTTTGACAGGTGTGATTTTATCCCAGGAATGGCCATTAGCTCTCCTGAACCACTGGTGCTGGCACGAAGTGCTCCTGAACTAGGAAGCTGGCTCATCCCTACTGACATCATGGATGAGGATGTCATCCCTCAGTCAAAATCCATACAAAGGTAGCCTCTAACAAAGAGGATAGTTCTTTTTTTCTTTCTGACAGCAGCTCCCCCGGTAGATTTCGGTCTGATTGGATCCTCACAAACTCCCATATAACTAAGATATCCACAATATCCTCCCTGCAGGTAGAATCTACATGTAACCACTGACATCCTTTTGGAGATCCATTCAGTTTTTGAGTTTGGGCATTTTTTTGGTTTTAGTTCACAAAGCACTTTTGCGGAGCCCGTTCACAGAGTCTATTCGCGAAGGCAGTTTGCAGTGCCCTATCCCAAATTTCAAATTCAAGCCACAGAGCACGACATCACTTCGCCAATGGAACACCTTGTGCTGTGAAGCAGAAGGCCCGATTCATGGAGGGAAATCATGGAGTACGCAGAGCATTGCAAATCGCGAGCGCTAAATGCCAAAACATGCGGATGAGAAACGAAAAAAGAGAGGTAAACCTCCCAAATTTTTAGGTGAGGAACTCTGGTAATTTTTTGAACATCCAACCATGCCATGCTTCAATGAACGCTCATCCCACATAAGGCCTCTCAACTTCGAGAGCCTCCTACGCGAGTCATCTCGGCGATTGACCGAGGGATTTTGGCGATTGACCCTAAGCCTTAGACCCTTTGTTTCTCTACGGCTTCCAATATGAGGGGAGGATGGGGGGGCATTGTTGGCACCAAAATTTTGAAACAACAAGTGAAAATGTAATTCCCTTTAGGTGCCTCGCGAAGCATGCCTACAGAGGCCCACAACACCGTGACCTGCGCATACCTCCCCCATCGCGAACCCGTCGTGGAGCAAGGAAGAGGGAGGCTCCCCTAACCCATTTTACCTTTCTGAACCTGATGCAGAGTGGGGTGGTGGGAGGCTCTATGAACCCATTTGACGTTTTACAACCTACCATGGAGCAAGCACTGCTTTGTGATGCATCTATCCTATAATTACCAGGATACCCTCTATCCCAATGAATGGATAATCTGACCTTTTCCCTTCGTAGCACTGAAATTATGAAGCAATTTCTTCATTGCGAACCATGTGGTCTTCCTGGTTATTTAGCACCATGAAGTGCCTCTACCTTGTATTGAATTCAGCCCCTCTTTAAAGAGGGATGTCCTTTGCGAATCCCACGGGCCTCCTTGAAGGAAGGTGATCCCCAAGGTGACTGTGGTCTTCCCAGAGCACTTATGCTTCATGAAATACCCAACATGCACATGTGACCCACATGATAAGTTTGGGTCATTGTGCTTTCAGAAGTACACATCTTCGCAATGCTGTGATTCAAAGGGAAACCTCACTTCACGAAGCACTACTATGCGAGTTCATTTCCACTTCGCGATGCACCTTATACATTAAAATATTCCCTACAGATAGGCTAGGTAACTTTATTTGACGAAGCACACCCCTTCTCAATGCCCCTCCACTACTTGGAGCATGAGAGCTTCATGATACTTCAACCTATGTACCTCTTTCCACCGAAACTCCTTTTCCCATGTGACCCTCTAGGTTTGCATGATGTAATTTCAAGATCCATTCAGTGGTACTTCCTGTTGTGTTTCTTATCCTCATGCTTCTTCACATTGGCATGCTAATGGATATTGCTTCTTTGTATATCCTAGGTAAAGTGGACCCCTCAACGGATCACTCCATAATACCCCTTCACTGCGGCAGTGTTGATGACTTCACTTCCCCAAGGGTTTGGGTGTACAAGTAATGTAAGTCCTAGGGGTTCGGATTAAAATAACCTATTCTATGCTACATGAAGTTAAACTACCAAGAACCATCTTCCACATCACATGATGTAAATATGTGACCCCACCCCATGCATCATACATGGGGTTCCCCGTCTTGGACTTTGTCTATGCCCACGAGTCTCCAAGGGAGTGATATCATTCCTCACATGTAATGAGATATTCTTTATTGGAGTGGTTTCTGACCTTGAGGAAAGGGTAACCACCTTGGTGTAAGCCCCTAGATTTTCTTGGGGGAGGCAGCATCCCTGCTCCTCCGATTATCTTCCTGGCCAATGTCCAGAGAGGGGGGATGGGCACCAGAGCCCTCCTTTCGTTGGTGGAAAGTCTCTATCCCTTTGGGCGTTTTTTCCACCGGGCCTCCACCCTGGATTTGTCCCAATATCCATCTCCCCAGGCCGCTAACCACATGTAAGCCCTTGTTATCTCTTGAGGCCACTAACCACACATAATACCATGTTTCCTCTTTGGGCATCTTGCCACACGTAAGACCATGTTTCATCATTGTGCCTCTAACCTTTTGTAACCCCATGTTTCCTCTTTGGGCCGCTAACAACATGTAAGCCCCTATTTTCTATTAGTGCCACTAACCACGCATAAGCCCATGTTTCCTCTTTGGGCCTCTAACCATGTGTGAGCCCATGTTTCCATTTTGGGGCACTAAACACACATAATACTGTGTTTACTCTCTGGGCAGCTCTCCAAGTGTAAACTATTGTGTCCTCTTCGGGCCGCTAACCACACGTAAGCCCCTGTTTCTATTTTGGGCTGCTAAACAATCATAATCTCCGTTCCACTTCCCACTGACACACCTTTCACGACGTGATCCTTAGGTCTTTGATGCCTCTTGTTTCTCACACCGATTATCACTCATGTGGGCTTAGAGTAAGAATTTACCATTACATTCTCTTGGGGAATCCTAGAGTGTAATCCCCAAACACCATCCCAAACTACATAGAAATTTATCTTTTCTAAGGCAATGTTAGTAGGAAACCTCCCTGAGGTTCAATCCCAACATCTACTAGTTCTGAACCCTTCATGTCGGTCCACCAACACCATCCCAATCTATTATGACTTTGATCCTTTCCATGGTAAGGTACATAGGAATCCTACCTAAGGTTCAATCCGACCATCCGTTGGTTTCGACCATATTCACATTGGTTTCCACCAGTCTAGAACTACATGGACTTTGATCTTTGCTAAGGAAAGGTACGTAGGAATCCTCTCTAAGGTTCAATCCCCCCATCCATTGGTTCCGACAATCTTCACGTTGGTTCCCACCATTCTGGAACCACATGGACTTTGATCTTTGCAATGGAAAGGTACATAGGAAGCCTCCATGAGATTTAAGCCCACCATCCATTGTTTCCAACCATATTCACGTCAGTTCCCACCAGTCGGGAAATATGTGGACATTGATCCTTGCCAAGGCAAGGTATGTAGGAAGCATCACTAAGGTTCAATCCCATCATCCGTTGGTCCCGAACTTCTTCATGCCCATTCCCACCATTTCAAAACTATGTTGACTTTGATCTTTGCCAAGGAATGGTATGTAGGAGGACTCCTGGAGGTTCAAGCCCACCATCCCTTTATCATGATCATCTTTACATCGATTCACCGACACTCCTCCTAAACTACATGGACTATGATCCTTGATAAGGAAAGGTATGTAGGAATATTCCCTGAGGTTCAATCCCAACACATACTTGATCTGACCCCCCTTAACGTTTGTACCCACTATCCCTAACTATGTGGACTTTGATCATTGGAATGGCATGGTATGTAGGATGCCTCCCTAAGGTTCATTCCCAACAACCATTGGTCTAAACGCCCTTCACATTGGTTCACCATCACCTATCCCGGACAACATGGACTTTGATCCTTGCCATGGTATGGTACGTTGGAAACCTTCCTGAGGTTCAAGCCCAACAACCATTGGTCCCGAACACTTCGCATCGATACACAGCATCCTACATGATGTTAAACTGTATGCCCTTTTTGTCCCGCGTGACACTTTATTTTCCCCAATTCAACGGTAAGCCATTGTGACCACATCTAGTGGTAAACTGTTGTCAACCCATCCAGCAGTAATCCATGGTGAAACCATCCAGTTGTAAGCTTTTCTGACCCCATCCAGTTGTAAGCCATTGTGTCCACATTGAGAAGTAATTCGTTGTGACCCCATCCAGTGGTAATCCCTTTTGACCCCACCCTGAGGTAAGCCATTGTAGTCCCCTCCACTGGGACCCACGTTTCTAGTGTTCCCCTTGGGCGTCAGACCAACTATCGGGGCACTAATCCCACGTAAGTCCCAACATGCCATCGGGTTGATGTACTCCACAAAAACCCTCATTTCATGCCCCAACCTATAGGTTCCACTTCCTCCAGGTCCACTTCATATGTGTCTCCCCCTTAGGTGTCCCATCGTGTCACCAAACTATGCAGATTTTGATTCCTGGCCAATGGGATATGCAAGATGTATTTTTGAGACTCAATCCAAACCTCACTATCATCCTCACATCGCTTCGATTTCATTATTCATCAACTCTCAACCCTCCATAATTGTAGGGTCTTGAAAAATCCTCAAGGGGGATTTTACCCAAATCCCCCCAATGAATTAGGGCAAGTAATCAAAGAAGGGACACAAACAGGAACGGTCTGTGAACCGGTCCCATGGAAGCGCAACGTGGCCAGGCCCCACGAGGCACCCCTCCGCGAACCATTGTCGTTTGAAAAATGGAGGTGGAGAGCCTCTGTCGTCGCAAGGCAGGATGGGCGCCAGTCCAGTTAACCGTCACGAACCGCCCCAACCGAGGACCTTGTTGACTGGTTCAAGCCGCACCTGCTGTCATTCACGGAATAGAGGCGGAACCCTCCGTAGCCACAGAGCACTCCCTGAGTTTTCCTCATGGAGGGGGGGGGGGGGGAAGCGTTCAATACCCACCGCGAATAGTTGATCGACCATGTTAGTTGTGAACTGGGTATTTGGTTATGAGACTCCGCCAAAGGTGTCGCGTGGCCACAGATACATCCCTTTCCCCACTCTATAAAAGGAGACCAAGGGGGAATGAAAAAGGGGTTGGAGAACTGGAATTGGATTCATAGGGATTGGAGATTCGGAACGAGATCTGTTGAAGGAAGGCTTCGGATTTTGCAAACAGTGAAATTCCCATCCGTGAAGCATAGCAGGTATATTAATTAACAAGGAATTATAAAATGCATAATAACTTAGTGAACCACGAACCTAAAATAACAAAAACAAGTAGAAACGCAAACCATACCCCCTCCGCGAATGACTTCCCCACAGACAAGGGAGTCTGCGCCTCTTTTCCCATCTGTCGCACCGCATAGCACTCTCCTACGCAGACGAAGCCCCGACCGATGAGCCTCCGACCGGCGCCGCCCTTGGCCGCCGCTGCCCACCTGGAACCCTCCGCGAACCTCCCTGGTTTTCGGATTGAACCTGAAGCCACGAACCACCCTGGTTCGTGGGACGCGAATCAGTCCGTGGACCACCCTGGTTCGCGGACGGATTCACCAGCCGCGTGGCACTTCCCCACGTGAAAGGTGCCACCACCTATACCTCTCGGTGGCCCGCCACATACTTCGGTGTTCTCATTTCCAGAGCCACGTAAAATCCTTCTGATTCAGCCAAGTCCTCTGTGACTCCCTCATTGGCCTATTCATCAGCCCCGAGCCGAGGCCTCCTCTAGAGCTACTGGATCCACGTGGTGTAATTTTCAGGCGCATCAGTGTGCCATTTTGAGTACCCATACCCACGGTAAACATGGTTAAAGGGGTTTCCTGGACCCTTGAGCAGATTTCCAATTCATTCCTAGTTTCACATTACCATGGTAATGTGGATCCTGATCTTAGGAATCCCCTTTCTACCCCTCCACTTGTTTAGGGTTCCTCGGAGATGGTAAAATAGCCATCAGAAGGAATCCCTCGTGCACTGCAAGAGAGGAGATGGGAACTAAAGCACCCCCTTTCCCTCTCCCAATGGGCTTTGTCTCCCCGGGAATCCATCTTAGAGTAAGACCCGACATTATGGGGCACCTTCATGCTTAAGACCCACTCCTCTTCTCACGGGTGCACTGTTCATGACGTGATCATCTGGTCTTTGCTACCTCTTATTTCTCACACTGAGCATGAATCACGTGGGCTTAGAGTAAGCATCGACAATGAAATCCTCCTATGGGCCTCCTCAGAGTGTAAGCCCCAATCCATCACTATGGGCCTCCCCAGATTGTAAGCCCAAATCAATCACCATGGGCCTCCTCAGAGTGTAAGACCCAATCTATCATTCCAGGTTGCCCCAGAGCATAAGCCCCAAGACAAAGAGAACTATGGGGACTTTGATCCATGCCAATGAATGGAATGTAGGAAGCCTCCATGAGGTTCAATCCCACCACTCGGTCATTTCTTCATGTTGAGTTCCACCCTTCTCCAGCATGACGTTAAACTGTGTATCTGAACTACGTGGACTTTGATCCCTGCCTCCTAAGATGGGTACGTATGAAACCTCCCGGTTGTTTAATCCCAACAGCCAGTCGATCTGATCATCTCCACATCTGTTCACCACGCCACTCCTAGTGCCACCTCAAGCGAGTTCCAGCCCTTCGGGGTCATTAATTCAACAAGGGATGGTAAACCTCAAGAATAAATGATTCTGAACCCCTGCGTTCGGTTTCCCATTTCCCACCAAGGTTAAATCCATGGATACTATGTTTGGGTATAAACCAAAGATTTGCGAACATATGAAGACGTCATAAATCTATAACAGTGTCCTGGAATTGGCAATAATTCCCCCCAAAAAGGGTGTGATGAGCCCGACTTCCCATCCTCTCGACCAATGTGAGTTCCTAAGAGTCGCTTGTCAAACCATCCGGCGAACGCCTGCCTTTGGAACGAACGTCCATCAATCATTGGATACGGAGCCGTTGGGCGTTTCGAGGCCGAAAACCAAAACAAAACAAAAAATGGTGAACCCGACGTGAATCTTTCACCAAACATGATGGATTTAACCTAATCTCACCCAGTTCCCCCATTATGCTCTAAAGGAGGGCCATGCAAGGTCACTAATTATGCATGGGATTATGAGATGTTGCTTTGACGGGTTTGCTACTTGTATTTGCTAAAATTCATTGCAAGTACCACTTTCAAAACTCCCTTTGATCCAATGGCATCACAGAAGAACTCACAACTGCGTGCTTCCAACGACGCAAGGACGGGACTTCCTCAACAACGGAGGAACCAGTAACCCACCCAGTGTCTTCAACACTGGGTTTCAGACACACTGATCTGAGAGTACCACGTGAATGGTACTCTCCCGACGGTGGAGGCAGCCATGCACGCCCTCTAATCTATTATGATTCACCGGTCGCCTGACCAGCAACGAGTAAAAATGCGGATCCAGACAGCCCCTGTCGCTGTCTCTAACCATTTCAGGACCATATCCCTAGAACAGGATAATGCATACCTCCCTTATATTAGGGATTCAGATGAGGTCGACATTGATGACTTTATCCCTGTAGAACGGGGGTTCCGCTCTAAGGCCCCCTCCAGAAGGCATCATCACTGTCATGCCACGACTCAACATCCTCTCGCTGAGGAGGATGTTTCCCTGAGGATTCAGGCCCACGCTCCCCAAGCTCTGGCCCCTCGGACCACCCGATGAGTGCGGCAGACATACAGTCGGGGACCGGTTATCACCCTGGTCCCTGAGGAGGAACTCCACTGCCCAGCCACGGAGACATACCATGAACAGGCACCAAACCCTGTTCGATCCTCCCAAGCCCGCCATCTAGACATGGCGGCATCGTACGAGCCGGCGGGGATCCCCACCGAGCTCCATCAAGCCCGTCGCTCACGCAGGACGACACTTACCAGGCAAGCACCTCTCCCTACCCAAGGTCGTGAATCACACCAACTTGATGTGGTGGTGACCCAGCACCTACAGGACCAGCCCCTGGCAGTTTCTTCAGATGCCGCCATCCTGATATGGTGGCGATCAACAAAGCCCGCCACCCAGACATGGTGGCAAATCATAGGCGGGCACGTCTCCCCGCCAATAAAGGCCACTGACTCGATACGATGGGAAATCAATATATGCAGGGCCAACTCCCTTCGGATGCAAGTAATGTCCGCCACCCCGATGTGGTGGCAAACGGAGAGAGAAACCGGCGTATCCTGGTACAGGGGAAGCTTCGTTCACCTACCCTGACACAGGATGATTTTCAGTACCCACTAACCACTAGAGGACCGGATCAGGATATTCCCACTCTGATACAGGTATGGGCCTTCATACCCATTCCAGCCAAAGATGTATCTCTACATATCCTCGAAATGATGGAGGAGCAAGTATCAATCCCAGACTCTATCTTACAGACTTACCAGAATGCAATTCCATCAGCGGCAACACTAAGGACTCGGGCCCGTGGGCCCATCTCCCCAATTGAGGCGACTCATTTAAGAGATGAGATAGCCTCTTCAGAGCAGATCTGTATCCCTGCTTCTTCCCAGGAGGGTCGCCGGCTATATTCTGTGATGCATGGGCAACCAGATCGAGCAGCATCACTCGTTCCAACTGGGGGACACCCGTCCATCACAGTGGATGCTCCAGAGCAGGCATATATCCCTGCTAAAATCCAAGATGTTCATCGGTGTATCCAGGCAGCATCACGGGACCCAATTAGACAGGGACCCAAAGGAGGTGAAGGCTGTTTTCAGCAGCAGATGGTCCCCACTGTCTGCAAAAGGGCGCCCTGAACGCGCCGAAGGCAACCGGAAATTAAAAAGCGGGTTTATGAATCCACTCTACTGGAAGCTGGGGTTCCCGACACCGCTAAGAACGCATCAAAGGCTCGAAACCCTACCCACCCATTACCATATTATGGGTGTGGATGTAGTAGTTGCGAAGGTCCTCCCCACAATTTCGCTACCAGCAGCTCTGAAGGTCCTCCCAAGAGCACCATTGGGGGCCTCCCCTGCGGGCATATAACGATTCGGTCATGAGAGCTTATCTCTTGATGCGATTCACGGAAACACTCCACGTGACCAGAAGATCGAGAAGCAGAATGTTCCTCCACTTGCTGTGGTCCACCCTGAAGGTCCTCCCCGGGGTATACACTGCAATCACTCTCCAAGCAGTGGGACCACATATTATGATGGTAGTCCTCTCTATCATAGTCGCAACTATGGAGGCCCTCCCCGTAGTGACGTCTCATCATGACAAGAAGGCCCTCTCCTTGTTGTGGCCTACCCTGAAGGTCCTCCCCATGGGTTACGCTGCAATGGAACTCCACGCGGCCAGGAATCCGATCAAGGTGGTAGTCCTCACAACCCTGATAATGGAGGTCCTCCCGGTAGAGACATCCATCAACAGGAAGGCCCTCCTATCATTGCGGTACATTCTAAAGGCCCTCCTCTGGATGTATCCCGCAGATATTCTCCCTGTGGCAGTAGTTATGGTAGTCCTCTCCATTGCTGCAGCTGTGATGGTAGTCTTCACCACCACGGCCGCCATTACGAAGGTCCTCTCTGCAATGGCCCCAAGCAACAAGAAGGTCATCCCCTTGTCGCGGCGTGTCCTGAAGGTCCTCCCCAAGATGCGCGTTGAACGTCAAGCCATGATGGTCATCCTCACCATGATGGAAGTTGTTGCAAAGGACCTCCCCGTAACGATGTTACACAGCCAGAAGGTCCTCCCCTTGCTGCGACACGCCTTGGAAGTCCTCCCCAGGGTGTGCACTACAAGAGTCATCTATGAGGTGAAGCATCAAGAAGTAATGGTAGTCCTCTCCATTACAGCCGCCATTGTGGAGGTCCTCCCCACTATGAAATATTATTTCAACCAGAAGGACCTCTTCCTGCCAAGTCATGCTTTGAAAGGCCCTCGTTTGCCGAGGAACTCAGAAGGATGGGATCGAGCATGTCAGATTCCCAGCTTGTCGCTAGCGACACCCTTATTCGATCAGGAGTTTTCCAGGGCCGCGTTCATCTTTTGAACCACCTTGGAATTTCCCAGAAGAAAATTCGATACCTACTTGTCCCACTGCCTCCGACTACAGTGAACACCTTAGTTGGGCTGAACAGGTAGAGGAATCACTAGTGGATGAGTATGCCGATATGCTGCACCTGAGGAAACGACTAGCCAGGAATGATATACCAGTTATGTTTTGGCCCACGGCCACCTCTCAGTACGACATACCCAGAGAGTTGTCGGCAGAATGCATACACGGAATCTCACATAATATATGGATGACCCTTCTCCGGATGAAATCGAGCTTTATATACTATGATGGGTATGTGGACCACGTCAAGACGATAGGGGACCTCCTGCGTCAGATCGACCTAGAGGCCCTTTCCTCGACGTGACAACAACGCCCCGAGAGGCGCAAAGGGAATATGGATGCAATTTTCCTCTGTGCAGTACACAAACTGCACCACCTCATCGGTGATGCTCTGATGGGAGTCCATATCAGGGGATGGGGGGAAAAAGAGATCTTCATTTCACTCCGCTCCCGGCCCAGAAAAACCCATTCAGTATGGTGTCTTGCAACGTCATCACGGCAAGACGAAAATCAAGTAGACCCCCTCCTCAGGAAAGGTAACACACCCGACAGAGTCCGGCCTTGAGTAAGTCCCAGAAGTGTTAGGCCCGACGGGAACAAGCCATTCAAGAACTCCTGAATCAGGCCACCGAGAGCATACAACAGGCCTCTTGACTAAGAGAGGCCAATCAGTGATCTTTTCCTGCCTCCCTAGAAGGGAATTCAGCACCAAATCTGGTTCAACCCCAGATGGGGGCACACAATATCTGGCAGGTCGCGAAATCCACAGCCACTGCCGCAATCCATGGTCAACCCCAGCCTGCAGGGCTAGGGGAATTTTTAACAAAAAATGCCCCTGTAAGACCAATAAAACCGGGAAGAGACTCAACATCCAGGGAACGGAGCCAACCCCATCCCTCATGGCTAGGGGCATTATTATCCCCTCAACAACAACCTCCCCCACGAAAGTCGGTATTCTCTCATATAGGGTGGATAGTCAAAATAGGAGGTTCCCATCCTATCTTGTCATTCGAATCATCATCCCCTCCAAGAGGAAGGCGCACCGTAAGGTCGCATCAAAGAACTCTCTGCATCACCCTTCATCAAGAAGTCTAGGGGAAATCCCAGGTCAGGAAAGGGAAGGCCAGTAGAAGATGTAGGAGATCCTCCTCCTATTTGGAAGCTGACATCCCCTACACCGCACAATATGCATTCATCAATGCCATAGAGGCTAACCCTGTGAGTGACACTGGAGAAAATGTAAATCCGGATGGATCAAGAGACGACGATTCCAGTCCGGATGTGACTCACAACAAACCCCGAGGTGTGCACGCCCGGATCTAGAGGGCCGCTTTAAATATGGCTGCCCCGTCAACTAACCTCACTCCGCCTACCGTGTGAGCTTCCAACAAGGATAAGAACAAAGGAACGTTTAACCTTAACCCGCCCCCCTCTCTCGTTAATAATGAGCCACTCACGCTAAAAGAGAGGTTCGCTCGACAGGAAGAAGAGATGAAAGAATTGAGGCAGCTTAACACCGAGCTGCTTCAGAGGAACCGCCTTATTGAAAGTGCATCCCAAGAAGAGCCACATCATGCACTCCCAGCAAGTGCACCCCAAAGGGTAAGGCTTGCCCCAGAAAACGAAGCACGATCAGGGCTCCTGCCCAATGAGGCGCGTGGATCGTCCAACTACCTAAACATGGATGATGAATACCAGGATTTCCCTCCACTTAGGAGGAAACCGGAGAAAGTATTCCCGAACCCTCCGAGGGTACCCCGAACGGAATATGAACCCTTGGTGTTGGCCAATCCGGATCCTCAGGCCATGCCTCGGGGCTATGCCTGCCCAGGACTAGGCCCAACACAATGTAAACCGGGGTCTCACCAACATCATCGAGGCACTAACAGCTTGATTGGAAGTGATGGAAGGTCGACGCGCTCTGATACAGTCGAAGAGGAATCCCTACCCAGATTGGGTTACCAACACACCGCCTCCACCCAATTTTGGGAGACCTGTATTCCCCATCAATAATGGATCATGCGATCCAGAGAAGTATTTGATGCACTATGCATCCCATTGTGACCCTATGATGTGGACTCTGGAATAGCAAGAAGTAGTGAAACTCAGATTCTTCGTATGGACCTTGCAAGGATCCGCCTTCGTCTGGTATACGGGTCTGTCGGCCCAGTCGATAAAGAGCTGGGTGGACCTCCGGCAGTAGTTCTTGTTCTACTTCAGCTCAACACTGCCTAAAACAACGGTCAACGATCTCATAAACTGCAAGCAGAGGGAGAATGAGAGAGTCTCAGATTTCATCACCAGATGGAAAGGTCTGACCTATTCTCTGAACAGGCCAATGCCTCAAGATGAGATGCTATCCATATGCATCGATAATCTTAAAGATGAGCTGAGAACACCGCTCCTACCAGTTGAGTGCACCACTGGAATCCGCCATCTCTCGGCCATTTCCCAGAGAATTGAGGACTCCCTACAGCAGACTAATTCAATGTCCCAAATAGCCTCACAGGATCTTACAAAAAGATCCCCTAGAGATGAAGCGTTCGCTGTCACACTCAAGCCGGCCCCTGTGCCCGCTCCACCGCTTAGGCCTCCACCAAATCATCATGGGCACTCTACATATCAGCAGCCGCCTCCGCCTAAATGGGACGATCAAAGAGGACCGAAGCAGAACCAATTTGAGGAATGAAGATAAAAAGTATACTCATTCCGAGACGATCTAGTCCGTGGATACTTCATTGACACCATGAACTTTAACTTGCTCCGACTCCCGTAGCTAAGGAAACCTGAAGAAGTCATCCGCGATGATAGGCCGGATTACTACCCCTACCATCGGATGTTGGGGCACATTATCTGAGAATGATTCATCTTCAATGACCTCCTGCAGAGGATGGTAGATTCCGGAAATGTCGAGCTGGGACCACCCCTAGAACATGTGGCATGTATCTCTTCCACCGACTCTGACAAAGAGCAGGCATGGAAGAAATCCACCAGCAAACAAGGGAAGAAATTTGACAACCGGATGACTCGGAAGACAATCAACCGAGCCCAGGGCATACTCCGAGCCCAACTACAGTAGCTGGTGTTTCCACCAACAGCCCCTGGAGCTGCAGAGCTGACAACATCAGCCTCACAATCCTCTACGAGCCGGTCATTCGGGTGGAGTCGAAGGAGGAAATAGTTACAAGAGGAGCAGTCCGCGACGGGGCCAATGTTAGTCCCAACCCTGACAGACTTTATGACCTTGAATCTGGCACCACAGGAACCGACCCACCAAATGGAACCATTAGGGAAAACTGACCAGGGTGAACTGTTAGAGGATGAAGAGACAATTTTTTGTTCTATCAACGTCATCCATCTCATGGAATTATTCCCTTGCAAATGGTATCTATACGAACCCGAGTTCCCTGCACGAGGAACCAGGAGAAGGAACCATAGAGGTAGAGGATACCAGGGGAGGCGCAGCCGCAGCCGAAACCAACCATACAGTTGGACCCCGGCCCAGACCATCAATATTGTAGAAACCCGTGGGAGAGACCTTCAACAGTCTTAGCAGGATAGGGAATGCCCCTCCACTTACACATGTAGCCACTCTGGCCCTGTTGTTCTGCGATACCCACCAGAGGAGGAGTAAGTGTCTAGTAGCTTGGTGCACATAAACAGACCGGCCATGCTAAGTCCTCAAAATGCAGTAACACCATCGACATCTGTCCCCGTGGCTGGTCCCTCCTCGTCAAATGCTCCAGCTCCCAAAGCACCCGCTAAGACTCTCCCGCCAACGGAGAAGCATCGACCGCTGGAGCAAAAATACGACATCCTTAAGTAGATGGCGTCAGTACCAGCCATGTTTTCAATCCTTGATGTCCTAGGTTTGTTATCCGGCCTTAGGGATGCCCTTATCAAAGCTTTGATCAGCTCCTAGGAATTTCAAGCTGAGGTAGCTGCTGCCGATATTTACCAGACAGAGACTGGCCGACAGAATGCAATGCAGTGATTTCCTTCACCGATCAGGAAGAAGATTCCATCATGCAAGGACACATCAGACCACTATATGTGTCCAGCACACTGAATGGTATTGATATACAAAAAGTCTTTATAGACAATGGATATGGAGTTAACCTCCTTCCACTACGGGGACTCCGTAAGTTAGGATACAGTGGGGACGATCTAATTCCCTCAGCCACAACTTTGTTTGGTTACGAAAAGAGTCATTAGAAACCATTGGGATAGATTAAGATAAAGACCTATTTTGGTGACCTGGTAGCCTACATGGAATTCCTGGTGGTCCGGCAGAGCACAACATTCATTGCCCTGCTGGGAAGGCCATGGCTCCATAAGCACATGGATATTACTTCATCCTACCACCAGTGTATCATGTAATGAATCAATGGACAAAGCGGGACGTTTCATGCCGACAAGGCCCATTTTGAGCTCTCCGAGTCACATAACATCGACGTCGGGTTCTATGAGAAAAAGAAAATGAAGACTTTGGTCAACGACATCGACTGGATCCCCGCTCCAAATGGCATGGAAATGGTTCCTGACGACCCCCTTTGGCGGCTTGGCAGAGATTATATCCTTCCCATCAACCACGTGGAATGTAGGAGTTTATGTCCAGAAACGCACTAATATTTCCTCATGACTTCAGCCATAACGACCGAGTGTGATAATGCGGGAATGTCCGCTGACCCTCAATCAGGGGGCGAAAGCTTGAGCAAGGATGCCCACGACACCTCGCCTCCAGAATTCCAAGAGCTTGTGTTAGGAACTCTCTCCTCGTCGGACAAAGAAGATGAGGATTTGAGAGAATATGCGGGGGAAGATCTCAGGGATGAACCTCCTGCATTTTAGGAAGGTATCTCCACCACTGTGGACGAACTCAAGAAAACAAACCTGGGTATAGAAAAAGACTAGAGGCCCACTCTCATTAGTGTGGCCATGTCTCCTGAGGAACACGAAGTATATACCTCTTTCCTATGGCAACACCAGGATTTCTTCAGCTGGAATTACATGGAAATACCAGGACTCGATCCCGAGGTAGCGACGCATCACCTGGGTCTTCCAGAAGACCACCGGGGCTACAAAAAGGCCTCTAGAAGGACACACCCCTCATATGCTTCCAAGATAGAGGCTGAAGTCTATAAAATCATTAAAGAAAGCTTCATCAGGGAGGTCCAGTACCCCATTTGGTTGGCCAACATCGTCCCTGTCATGAAAAAGAACGTGCAAATCCGCATCTGCATTGACCTTAGAGACCTTAATTGGGGTTTTCCGAAAGATGACTTCCGGGTTCCAATCACCGAGATGTTAATTGATGCAACGACGGGGTATGAGGCTCTATCCTTCATGGATGGATATTCCATATATAATCAAATCAGGATGGCCCGAGAAGAAGAAGAAGCTACTGCCTTCAGGTCCCCTCATGGTGTATTTTGTTACAGGGTCATGCCCTTTGGTCTCAATAATGTTGGCGCCACGTATCAGCGTTCCATGCATTGGATCTTTAAGCTGTTCCTAGGGAAATTCGTTGACTGTTACATGGATGACCTATTGGTCATGTTCAGACAGTGCTCAAATCACCTGTCAGACCTTGAGACCGTCTTCAACAAGCTCCGACAATATAGCTTCAAGATGAACCCCTTGAAATGCACCTTTGGGGTTACCTCAGGGAAAGTAATTGGCTTCGTCGTACGCCATCGTGGCATCGAAGTCGACCCTAAGATGATGAAGGCTATCCTGAGACTACCACCTCCTTGAATTCTCACTGAGATGAGGGGATTCCAAGGACACCTATCCTATATTAGGCAGTTCATAGCCATCCTGGCAGGAAAATGTTTTCCCTTCACCAGGTTGATGAAGAAGGGGGTCACGTACCAAAGGACGGATGACTGCCAAGAGGTTTTAGACAACATGAAGAAGTACCTCTTAATTCCACCGGTTCTCATGCCCCCAATCGAAGGAAGGAATCTCATTCTATATTTGACGTCCCTATAATGGTCATTGTGAGCCTTCCTCGCGCAGAAGAACGACGCCTGCAGTGAAAATAGTCTCTATTACCTCAGTCAAACCATGATTGATGCTGATACTCGACACTCAAATATCGAGAAGAACTTTTTGTCCTTGGTATTCATGGTTCAAAATCTGTGACATTATCTACAGCATCATGAGGTCCATTTGATCTCACAGAGTAAGCCTCTCAAGTACATCCTCAGTCGCCCGATGGTAACCAGACACCTATCCCGATGGGAGGTCATCCTGCAACAATTCGACATCCGGTTCGTACCTCAAAAAGCCATCAAGGGCCAGGCATTAGCAGACTTTCTGGCAGAACACCCTTCAACAGGGACCAGTGCACCGGACACTGAACTACCTGATGAAGTTATCTTCCCGGTTCAAGAGGTGTACCCAGCATGGGAAATGTACTTTGATAGCGTGTCCCGAAGACCCATCGGGAAGAGGATGGAGGATCCTATATTCAACAAATTGGGTCTGGGGATAATACTCGTGTCCCCAGAAAAGGTAACTTTTCCGTATTCCTTCCTCCTGTTAGAGGGATGTAAAAAAATGAAGCAGAATATCAATCTCTCATTGCAGGCCTGGAGCTCGTACTCCAGGAACAAGTACAACACCTGAAGGTAAAAGGCGACTCGGAGCTTGTCATCAAGCAAGTAAATGGTAAATATGATATTAAAAAAGAGGTGTTGATCCCATTGTTTTACCATGTCTGAGGGCTAATGGCCGAGTTCTCCAGAGAACCGATATTGACTTATGTTCCCCGGTCCCAGAACGCTCAGGCTGATGCATTAGCCAATGCGACCACAGCCCTATCCAACCAAGACCGGGATGAAACGGTCATCAGAATTGCTCACCGTCGAATGGTATTACCATTTTTTCAAGCTAAAATGGAAGAGATAAATAAAGTCAGTCCTTTCCCCGAGCCGTATTCTCCTAACATCGGATGGATGATCCCCATCACGAACTACCTTCAACAGGGATAGATTCCATCAGACAGCGCTGAACGAGAGTAAATACAGAGAAGGGAAATCAATTTTGTCCTATATGGTGGCACATGATAGAAATAGGTCCTCTAAAAACAAGGCCTCAATGGAGTGCTCCTCAGATGCATTGATGGAGAAGAAACTGTTGTCGTCACGACTGAAGTACTTGCAGGAGCGTGTGGAGCACATCAACCAGGGACCAAGCTTTCCCATCAGGTTCTACGGCTTGGGTACTACTGGCCCACAGTGGCACAAGACTGCGAGCATTTTACCGCCAAATTCCACTCATGCCAGACTCATGGAAACTTCATACACTATCCCCGAGAGTTTCTTCTTCAAGCTATGTACTCCTGGTCGTTTTCCATCTGGGGGATGGACGTCGTGGGACCATATCCTCCCGCCACAGCCCTACAGCTGAATTATATCATCACGGAAACTGACTTCTTTTGCAAATGGGCAGAAGCCATACCCCTCATGGAATTTGGGGCATGAAATATTTCTAGCTTCATGAAGACCAATATAATCTCTAGATTTGGTGTCCCTCATACTGTACCGAAGGAAAACGACACCAATTTTTGCTCTACTGAGTTGGAAAAGCTATACCACAAGTATGGTATCAGGGCTAACCACTCATCCCGCTACCATGCTGCCACCAACGAATAGATTGAAGCTTACAACAAGACATTATCTGACATCCTCCAAAATATGGTGGACAAACACAAGAAGTCATGGCCGGATAAACTCCTCCCTGAATTGTGGGCTTATCAAACCACAATACACACCGCTACTCAATCTACCCTGTACTCATTGGTGTACGACATAGAGGCGGACCTACCCATTGAACTACAAATTCCATCACTCCGTGTTGCCATATGTGATCAATTATCTGATGATGAACAGTCACAAAAGAAGCTATGTGAATTGGAACAGCTAGACGAGAAGCGGTTGCACACTCTGCACCGCCTGGATGTGTAACAGAACCGGATCGCACGAGTCTTCAACAGAAAGGTTTTCCTTCGGTCTTTCCTGGAAGGAGAATTAGTGTTGGTCCTCTAGACCCCAACGATACCCAGGAAGAATCCCCCAAAGCTAGAGCCCAAGTGGTAGGGACCATATGTTGTGCACAAGTTCTACTCCAATTGAGCATATGCCCTGATCTCCATGGACGGGCAATTCACCATGGCTCCTACCAATGCGAGATTCCTGAAGAAGTATTTCACATAGGGACCAAGATGTATTCACATCATCACCTCATGACGTTAAACTACATGGAGTACGTCCTCACCAAATGATGTTAAACTGCATAGACAAGTTTATTTAAAAATGCCATCTTCCCCTGTGTAGGGACCATACATTCAAAGGGTTTATCGTCTTAGAAAGAAATATATGAGGCTTGATTCCTGTTGTCGTAGGATATGTAGTGATGCCAGAATTCCACACCCTGGCCCAGCCACCTAAAAAATAAAAAAATGCACATTCCCCCCGTGTACAGACCAGACAGGCATGGGGTGTACTTCACGTCCTCACCACATGACGTTAAACTGCATGGAGTCCGTCCTCACCGCATTACGTTAAACTGAACGGACAAGGTCATTTAAAAATGCCCTCTTCCCCTGTGTACGGATCAGACCTATACATGGTATATCTTCTTTCAGAGAACTACGTTAGGCTTGATTCCTGACCTCGCATGATACGTAGTGGCGCCAGAATTCCACACCCTGGCCTAGTCACCTCAAAAAGAAAAGAAAAATGCCCATTCCCCCGTGTATGGACCAGACTTGCACGGGGTGTTCTTCACGTCCTCACCGCATGAAGTTAAACTACATGGAGTCCATCCTCACTGCATGACCTTAAACTGCATGGACAAGGTGATTTAAAAATGCCCTCTTCCCCTGTGTATAGACCAGACCTACACAGGGTGGATCATCTTTCAGAGAACTACGTGCTTCATTCCTGCCCTCGCAGGATATGTAGTGACGCCAGAATTCCACACCCTGGCCCAGCCCCCACAAAAAGAAAAAGAAAAATTCCCATTCCCCCGTGTACGGACCAGACTGGCACGGGGTGTATTCACGTCCTCACTGCATGACGTTCAACTGCATGGAGTCCATCCTCACCACATGACGTTAAACTGCACGGACAAGGTGATTTAAAAATGCCCTCTACCCCTGTGTATGAACCAGACCTGCACATGGTGTATCGTCTTTCAGAGAATTACGTGAGGCTTGATTCCTACCCTCATAGGATACGTAGTGATGCCAGAATTCCACACCCTGGCCCAGCCACCTCAAAAAAAAATAATTCTTATTCCCCCGTGTACGGACCAGACTTGCACGGGGTGTATTCAAGTCCTCACCACATGACGTTAAACTGCATGGAGTCCGTCCTTACCACATGATGCTAAACTGCACAGATAACAAGAGTTAAGAATTCCCCTCCCCCTGTTTATGGACAAGACCTGCACGGGGTGAACTCATCGTCCGAGCTGCATGACGTTAAACTACCAAGCACCCAATGGTCCAAAATCAATGACCATAAACTAAGAGTATGTTGTCCTCACCGCATGACATTAAACTGTACGGAATCTAACAATACGCCTCATCTTAACCACATGGTGTTAAACTGTATGGACTCTGTCCTCACCATGTGACGTTAAACTGCACGGATTCCAGAGAACTACGTACGACTTGATTCCTACCCTCACAGGACACTTTAGCGACGCCAGGATCCCCAGTCCTAGCCCAGCCCCCTAAATAAAAGATAAAAAATGCCTTCTTTCTCTAGTGTATGGACCAGACTTGCAGGAGGTGTACTTCTTCCAGAGAACTACGTATGACTTGATTCCTGCCCTTGTAGGATACATACCGATGCCAGTATCCCCAGTCCTGGACCATCACCATGAATAAACAAAATAATAATAATGTTCATTCCCCCCGTGTGCAAACTAGACCGGAATGAGGTTTACTTATCGTCCTTACGGGACAATGTTAAACTACATGGACAATGATGTTAAAAATGCCCCCTTCCCCCGTGTACGGACTAGACCTGAACGGGGTGTATATCTTCGTCCATAACGCATGACGATAAACTACACGGACTTCGTCCTCACCTCATGATGCTAAACTGGATGGACTTCGTCGTGACCCACCCAAGAAACATGGTGACACGAGATGGAGATACTCCATGAACATTTGGATTCATCCTCTCCATACATCAGACTCCACGACCCGGATAATTATGTATCTTCATAACCACTCATGACAATCGAAAGTGGAATGTCATCGACCCGTGGACACCTTTGCATGACTATGCATACCATGCCCTCAGTGGCTTTGCATAATGATAGCCCCTGGCCCGTCTACCAAAGGAATGATTTCCTCAGGCGGTACTCTTCCTAGCTCTGTAAGCTTACCGGCCTTAGAGCCCCCATACCATACCTCCTGACCCAGAAGTTTATGGTGAAGTGTTTTACAAGTTCATTCCCCTTTTCACATCCAGGTGTTGCTAGGGTATCCCTATCTGGCTAGCCTATGTGTTTGTCAGTGGTTCACATAGTGACCTGCATCAACAAACAACAAGCCAGGACAAGGCTACTTTGACTAAACAGACAATTGCAGTGAAGATGTTTCTTGTATACCCTGACACCATTATCCCCACTTGCCGAACTCTGCACTGTGAGCAATCACGGATTTCCATAACCACTCATGGCCATCGGAAGTGGAAAGTCTTCAACCCGTGGGCACCTTTGTATGAATATGCATACCATGACCTCAACGGCTCTGCATATTGATTGCCCCTGGCCCGTCCATCAATGGCATGATTTCCTTGGGCGGTAATCTTCCAAGATCTGTACACCTACCAGCCTCATATCCCCTACACCACACCTCCTGATCTGTGAAAACTCAAAGTTGTAGTTTACAACCTTCATCCCCCACCTTGTTCCAAGTATATCAGAACATGTTGACTCAGTTATCTTTCGAGTGACTTCCGTAATAGTCACCCAATGGTCTGAGCTCTATGACATATAAACTAGGAGTACTTCATCCTCATAACATGATGTTAAACTGCATGGAATGAAGCCACACCCCCACCCACAAAAAAAGAGAGAAAAGATCAGCGCAGGGGGGCTCTTTGAAACTGAACAAGAAACCGGGGACAGATATCCCTGATATGTCCAGACATCCCCCTACCGAATGGCATACATCATGGACTAGATAATTGTGGATCCTCATAACCATTCATGGCCATCAGAATTGGAAAGTGATCGACCCGTAGAATCCTCTGTATGACTATGCATACCATTCCCTAAGAGGCTCTGCATAATGACAGCCCTTGGCTCATCCATCAAAGGCAAGATTTCCATAGGTTATGCTCTTCCTAGCTCCATACGCTTACTGGCCTCATAGCCCCCATATCACCTTTCCTGATCCAAGAAGCCCAAGAACCCTGATTTACTCCAATCAACCCCCCCCCCCCCCCCACGTCTGGGGCATGTTGTGGTATTCAATCCCAGTTACATTCTGATGAAAATCAGCCATTGCAAAAATACCCCCCGTCCTCACTATATGACGTTAAACTACATAGAAACCTTCAAAAAGGACCCCTTCCTCGCTGCATGATGTTAAACTGCATATCACCCTTCAAAAAAGTCCATGTCCTCGCTGCATGACGTTAAACTGCACAACAACCTTCAAAAATTCCTCTCGTGCTTGCCACATGACGCTAAACTGCACGGAATATGTCCCAACAACATGACGATAAATTACACGGTAATACTCGTCATGGGTTCAGTGAGAAACAGAGGCTTTTCTCTATCCTTCAGTGTATGGGTCATATCTACACGAACCACCACCTCACACCAGTGTGAGAAATAATTACATCACCTGTTCTCGGGAAGTTTAGTCTAGATATTTCCCCCATATTCAAGCACCCTTTCACCATAATCCATACTATGTACTCAGAAAAAGAATAACTCTCATAAGACACCCCTAGTGGTCCAAAATATCAACTTCCCTAAAGTTGCTTGGCTATCGGAAGTGGACAATATTTGACTTAAGGACACCTTTGTACGACTATGCATACCATGCCCTCAACAGCTCTGCATATTGATCGCCCCTGGCCCGTCTACCAAAGGAAATATTTCCTTAGGTAATGCTTCTCTTCGTACGCCTCTTGGCCTCTAAGCCCCCATTTCTATCCTGGGATTTGGAAACCCTCTAAGCTATAGTTTCCAACCTCTTCCACAATCCTACCTAAATTTGGCGGAACGTCTTTGTCAAGATTACGGAGAACCAGGAGAAGTCGTTCCATTTTAAATGATATCCCAACTGCATGACTTTAAACTGAGCCAAGCCTCGTCCATCCCATACGCTAACTAAATGCATGGGGAAGTGGTCTACTGACCACACTCTTGATTAGTATGGATGCGCCCAAAACCCATTCAGATGTCACACACCCCTTCTGAACCACCCCTGGTGGTTTTCATGATTTTCCAGGACACCCATGGTGGATCCCATAATCCAAACATCCATGAAGTCCCCTGACCATCAGAAATGGATAAGTCATTAACTAAAAGACACCATTGTATGACTATGCATACCATTCCCTCAGCGGCTCTGCAAATTTATTTCCCCTAGCCTATCTACCAAAGGCAAGTTTTCCTTAGGCAACTCTCTTCCTACCTCTGTACACCGACACAATTCTTATATCTTGAGAAATTCCATGCATGCCGCTCAAATTTAAACATGTTTCCCCCCACGTGTGTCAGAAGAGTATCGAGACATCTTTTAATCAGTTTAACCCTATTGGGGCCTTCGCCCTATGATATTTGGTCAAAGATGTTCGACCTAAAAAACCAGTAGTGATAGTCTTGATGGCGGGACTTTAAACCGCTCACAAAAGAAAGAGTCACAAAGCCTGTTAGGCCGAAAACCTGAAAAGGGAGACCTAAGAAAAATCCGGGTTATACCCGCTAGGTCCATACCATATGGGCCCAGGAAAAATCAGTGGATTAAAAAAAGAAGAAAAAAAAGTCAAAAAGTTTGTGGGGTTTTCCTAAAAATCCCTAGTAATAGTCAGACTATGCTCGTTGACCCCATGGTCTTGGAAACAATTAGAGCTTGTTTTCTTGAGTTATGATTAATTCTGATTCAGTGAATTGTTATTTTCACAACAATTGTTCTATTTAACAATCAAATTTCACAGGAGAAATTGATTGACAGAGACTGTGTTTCGTTTGAAAAAAAGGAGGACGTCCACAAGCCGGGGTCTCTCCTTCAGACAAAAAAAAGGGGGCAGAGGGGTATGTAAAATAGGTTATACAAAAGTAGCTCTGATAATTATAATGATTCCCGACTCGCTCTTCCCACCAGATCAGTGACCGCGCGGCGAAGGTCATTGCAGGATTGTTCCAACACTGCCTTCTCCCTCATTTCAACCTCAGCCACCGGACGTATACGGTCCACTGCGGTTTGGAGGTCGTTGATCCCTTTTTTGGTACCTTCATGATTACCAGTCATGGACGATAACTGATCCCTAAGCATCGCAGCCCGTTCTTCACATTCATGAAACTCGGATGATAGGATGACCACCTAATCTCAATAGATCGCCTCCCGTGCTATCAGTTGATGGAGCTTTATTGTGGTTTCCTCCTAGGTTCGGGCCCCACAATGATTGTTATCGATGTGGGAAAGCTTTCATTCATTTGTGACAGCTTCCTCGTGGGCCATGAAAACATGGAAAGTAAGAGAATGGGACTACCGATAGGCAAAGCCACCCGACCCCAAACCCAGGAAGAGCTGATGAAGAGCTTCAGTTTTAGTTGCCATTTTGGCTAAGGGGGTTTCAGTGATGATTTCAAAGATTCGGGCCAGGTCCACCTGCGCACTGCACAATGGTCCGCCATGGTACGAGGACATTTGGTATCCTCACTGGGTGACATGAGAACAAAGTTTGGCATGGAAGCCCTCACGGATGTGTGCTCACTAGAAGTTGACTCCGAAGCTGGAAAGTCTGGAGAATCTAACCCCAGTTCAGGCTTGGGGACCAAGTTGTTAAGCCTGGTATCGACTGGAAAAACATCCGGGATGGTATCGCTGGGACCCAAAACCACATGGTTATCCTCATCCATGCACAAGAAGGATGATTTTTTCTGAACTGCGGCCAACGTAGGGTTGGGAGAGGAATGTTCTCTAAGTTGATTTTATCGACGAGCCATTAGTTGGTCCTCCCTTAAAACTAATGAGGAAGGTGAAGTGGATGCAGCAGCCACCATACCTCTTGATTTGGGAACCTGCCGGACAGCCTTCCCTAGGATACCATCAGGATAGTATTCTACCCATGTTTTTGCATAATCCATTGAAAGGCTGGTACCCGCCCCCATATAAAGCAAGGGAATGCTTGCGTCATATCCTTCCTGCATCAGTATCAGCCATCACTGATTAAGTATGTCCAGATGCAATCCTTTATACCACGAAGTGGGAAGGGAAACTTGGAATTTCATGCACCCGAACTGGCGAGAAAAGTGATACGGGACATACAGCTCGCGCAGAGAAACCCTGTCAATCTATGCGGACAGAAACCCATCCCGTAGGGAGATCATGTAAGAGCACTCTTCCAGGATCCCCCTTCGGTGGTCAACTAAGACGCTAGAAGGGGTGGGGTAGGCAGTGAAGATGAACTGGGAGAAGTTGCTCAGAAGCTTGAGGACTTTACTAGAGTTTATATACTTCAGGAGAACTCCGACTATATCCAGTAGGGTCGGCTAAAATTTAGGGAGCAAGATGGCCGTGTTGTGATGATATTCATAACAGCGACAATGATCTGCCAACCATCCATAAAAAAATTGAAATGTCCCGCTTAGATGGTAGGGTGACCCACTCACCTGCATGTGGCTCAGTTTCTCGTAGATACGGGCCAAAGTGGTCACGACTAAATTCATCAAGAGGCCCTATGCTAACTCAGCCACCATCATCAAAGTGCAGGACCAGACACCTGGGTTAACATCCCGGGAAGGAAATAGTCATCTGCTCAAAATCGTAGCAAACAGGCCGGCCAACCGGAGCATAGGCAACACACCAGGGCGCACCTCGTTACTCTATGTAAGGTAGTCGCCTACTTCCAGAACTTCCCAGTAAGAACCTTGAATGGTTCGTGACTATTGGAAAGGATGAGTCCTGGGACACTTAATCTTCGGCGTAGGACCAGTGGTGTTCAGAAATAACCATATCCAAGTGCTATAATGAAAAATATAGCGGGCACGCAAAGCCTGACCCAGTGACTGCTCTTCCATATCCATCAAATCCTTCGCCAATAAAGGCACTTGTTCAACGTCATCCCATGCATCGGGAGTGGGGAAAAATTCATCATACATCTCACCAGTAATCAGCAGCCCACCTATCTAGTAGATGTCCCATAGACTAATGCCGACTTCCCCATGGGAAAGGTGGAATGTATTAGTACTCAAACACCAGCAGCTGAATAGGTCGGGCAGGATCAGGGATGGTGGGTAAACAAAAAATTAGGAATCCCACACTGTAGAGTGTAGATTGACCGCTCCCAGTGAATCGGGAGACTCCCAACAATGATGATGGACCCAGAAATCCCAAGACCAATAATTTGAGAAGAGCCCGCCGAACCTAATATCCCACCTGGGAAGCCACCCCACGTCAGGATCCCTTTGAGCAAGGTTTATAATAAAAGGGTAGTCCTTAAGGAAAGATTTCTGAGAAAAGTCTTGAGTGCACTGATCGCTTTGTGTCCAGACAGAGCCCCTTCGAATAAATGTGTTTTTTGGTCCAAAATTAGAGATTATCTCCCCATATTGGGTATGTTTTTCTAGAATGAATTTTGACGACGCTTCCAGGAAAGGAGAAGGGAGACCTGAGAAAGTAGGGGGATAGGGACGTCATCCTAAAGACTGAAGCCGTAGAGCGGGAGCCGATTTGATAATGGATAACTCAGAAGCTCAGGAGAGAGCATGTTCTTCAATACACCATCATCAGGAATGATGGACACACTGGGGTCTTCTTTGATGCCCTTTGCTCGGTGAATAATAGCTAAAGGTCTCTCTGAGCCGATTGATAGGGGCTCTGCAGCAGGCCTTGGCGCAGAATCAGGGGGAACCATATTTTCTCCCTGCACAATGAGAGCCAACAATTTGTTAGTCCGTAATATAAATATGGACAAAAATAACAAAATGAAGGGTTATGGAGCCTTCATAATCAAAATCCACAAGGAGGCCTTGGAGTATGGTTCGCAATGACATCATCCCGTGAACCAGCCCTTCACGAAATCAGTCCATAAAGCCCTGGCCCATGGACCGTTGGACAGGAAATCACGAACCAAGTTGCTCTGCGGAATTTCAATCCCGAGTTTATTCAGAAGACTCAGATAATTTTTAAAGTTCATGAGATTTTTAGTCCGCGGAGCATCGAGACCACAAAGCAAGTTCCTTTGAAACCCATCATCACTTACTTTTTAATTAATTCAGAGTATTGGTTCGAGGTTGGAAAAGTTGGTTCATGGGTGAAGGCGACTGCAGAGAAGGAATGGTTCGTGGAGGATTGCTGCCAGTTCGCGGATGATGCACTTCGCGAAGGGGAAAACACACAGAGGCGAAGGAGCTCTGGTTTCACAAAGAATTAGGTAAAGGACAAGTGAAGGTATCCCCTTATTTATAGGCGTGGTCCCCTATCGGGTGCACCTTTCTACCACAAGCCATCTTAGTTTCAGGACCACTTTGTATCAGAATGGCCTCCTCTTCATTCTGATCGGACCCCACTCTGAAGGGGGTCATTTGTAGGGTCCTGAAAAATCCGCAAAGGGAATTTTTCCCAAATCCCCCAAAAAAATGGGACAATTAATCAAAGAAGGGACACAAACATGACCAGTCTGCGAACCGGTCCCATGGAAGCGCAACGTGGCCAGGACCCACAAGGAACCCCCTCCGCGAACCATTGTCATTTGAAAAATGGAGGCTGAGAGCCTCCGCAGTCGTGAGGCAGGATGGGCACATGTCTGGTTCACCGTCACCAACTGCCCCACCCGCGGACCGCGTTTACCAGATCAAGACGCACCCGCTGTCGTTCGCGGAATAGAGGCGGAACCCTCCGTAGCAGCGGAGAACTCTCCGATTTCGCCTCGCGGAGGGGGGGGGGAGTGTTCAATACCCACCGCGAATCGCAGATTGACCAAGTCAGTTGTGATCCAGATATTTGGTTATGGGCCTCCACCAAAGGTGCTTTGTGGCCACAGATATATCCCTTTCCCCACTGTATAAATGGAGACCAAGGGGGAATGGAAAATGGATCGGAGAACTGGAATCAGATTCGGAGGTATTGGAGATTTGGAAGGATATCAGTTGAAGGAAGGCTTCAGATTTCGCAAATAGAAAATTCCCATCCGCGAACCACATCAGGTATATGAATTAACAAGGAATTGGAAAATACATAAAAACATGGTGAACTGCGAACCTAAAATAAAAAAAAACAAGGAGAACTGTGAACCATACCCCCTCCGCGAATGACTTCCCCGCAGACCAGGGAGTTTATGCCTCTTTTCCCATCTGTCGCACCGCGTAGCACTCTCCTATGTGGACGAAGCCCCGACCGACGAGCCTTCGGCCGGTGTCACCCTTCGCCACCGTTGCCCACCTGGAACCCTCCACGAACCACCCTGATTCACGTATTGAACCCGAAGCCATGAACAACTCTTGTTCGCAGGACGCCAATCAGTCTGTGGACCACCCTGGTTCGTGGACGGATTCTCCAGCCACGTGGCACTTCCCCACGTGAAGGGCGCCACCACCCATACCACTCGGTGGCCCGCTATATACTTTGCTGTTCTCATTTCCCGAGCCAGGTAAAATCCTTCTGATCCAGCGAAGTCCTCCGTGACTCCCTCATTGGCATATTCATCGGCCTCGAGCCGAGGCCTCCGCCAAAGCCACCAAATCCATGTGGTGTAACTTTCAGGCGCATCAGTGTGCCATTTTGAGTTCACATACCCATGGTAAACAGGGGCAATGGGTTTTCCCCAACCCTTGATCATATTCCCAAAGCATTACTGGGTTCACATTCCCATGGTAATGTGGAGCCTAAGCTCGGGAATCCCCATTCTGCCCCTCCACTTGTTGAGGGTTCCTCAAAGATGGTAAAATGTCCATCAGAAAGAAGACCTTGTGCACTGCAAGAGAGGAGATGGGCATCAGAGCACCCCCTTTCCCTCTCCCGCTGGGCTTTGTTGCCCCGTGAATCCATCTAGGAGTAAGCCCCGACCTTATGGGCCGCCTTCATGCGTAAGCCCCACTCCGCTTCTCACGGGCGCACCATTCGCGACGTGATCGTCTGGTCCTTGCTGCCTCTTGTTTCTCAAAACAAGCATGAATCACGTGGGATTAGAGTAAGCATCGACCATGACATCCTCCTAAGGGCCTCCTCACAGTGTAAGCCCCAATCAATCACCACGGGACTCCTTAGAGTGTATGCCCCAATCCATCCCCATGGGCCTCCACAGAGTGTAAGCCCCAATCTATCATTCCAAGCTGCCCCAGTGCATAAGCCCCAAGCCAAAGCGAACTACAGGGACATTGATCCATGACAAAGCACGGTACGTAGGAAACCTGCACGAGGTTCAAGGCCACCACTCGGTCGTTTCTTCACGTCGAGTTCCACCCTCGTCCAGCATGACGTTAAACTGTGTATCCAATATACGTGGAATTTGATCCTTGCCTCCTAAGCATGGTATGTAGGAAACCTCCCAGAGGTTCAAGACAAACAGCCAGTCGATCCGGTCATCTCCACATCGGTTCACCGCGCCACTCCTAGGGCCGCCTCAAGTGAGTTCCAACCCTTCAGGGTCATTAATTAAACGAGGGATGGTAAACCTCGGGCATAAATGATTCTGAACCCCTATGTCCAGTTGACCATTTCCCACCAAGGTTAAATATGTGGATACAATGTTTGGGTATAAACCAAAGATTCATGAACATATGAATACGTCTTAAATCTATAAGAGAGTCCATGAACATGCAATAATTCCCCTCAAAAAGGGTGTGATGAGCCCAACTTCCCATCCTCTCGACCAATGTGAGTTCTTAAGAGTCACTGGTCAGACCATCCGGCGAACGCCTGCCATTGGAAAGCAGGTCCATCAATCATTGAATACGGAGACGTTGGGAATTTGGAGGCCGAAAACCAAAACAAAACAATAATCCATCCATATTCTTATCCAGGCCGCCACATACTAGTGGGGTCATGCCACCTCATTTCTATCCCCATTATCAAAAACTGGGTAACTAACCACATTTTATACCCAATATCATTATGTACTACATGGGTTACACCCATTCAATCCACTCTAGTCAGTGTACAGATCAGTCTGATCTATCTCCTCTAGACATTAATCCTATGGAATTCCTGATGTCCAATATAGGAAGATGAGGAAAACTTCAGAGACATTCCAATGGTTTATAATTCTATACACTCAATGTCGGATGCCTTGGGCTTTCATGCCCTTGAGAGGCCATATAAGAAGAGGAAGAAACCCCGACCTGCTAGTGTTCTTGCGTCCAGACATGCCAGGGATGTACAACTTCACTACTCACCTAACCAAAGGTTTTTTCCCAAACCAGACTCCTTGTAATGTCATGATAGAACTGGTCTAATTAACCGGAATCCATGAAGAAATGGTGTTGGGAAGTGTTTCATGAACAACATCTTAATGTATAAGGGAGACCCAGACTAGGTGATGATTTCTGTGTAGGAATCCATAGAAGGAAGAACCGACATCCCATCACCCTGTTTGGATCAAGGAGCAGCCATCCCTAAATAAGTGATGGATGACTCCCGCCTTTGGAAAGTGGGAATACAGGGGGAAAAACAGCGTGTCTTCATTGTCCTCAAATAGTTGGATGCATGCGCCCTAGCAAAAGTGTTGCAAACTACCCCCGTTCATGAACTTGTAGATTTTTTTCAATGATGAGCGTTTTTTTACTATTTAATGCTCACAATAAACTACAATATATATGTTTTAAAGTAATTAATGAAATGTTTTATATTTTGTAAACAAATTGATTTATGGGAAACTACTATAAAAGCCAATGTTTGAAGATTTATGTATAATAAATTTATATTTAATAACAAATAAATCATTAAAAAGTTATCCTTGTATTAATCCATGAATAGTTTCAAGGGGTTTTGAACAAATCAAATTTATAGTTTTTATAAATAATTGAAAACAAATATTATTTCATTAAAAACAAAAAAACTAGGGAATTATTTGAAAAAAATAGATATTGTATTTTTAGAAAAACATTAAATAAACATAATTCATGTTATATTGTTAAATTTCTTTCCATAATATTTAATCAAATATGGTTAGTATAAAAAAATATAAAAGATAAAAATAAAACATGTCAATCAATTAATAAAGGAAATTTTGTTATGAAAACCATTATTATAAATAAATTATTTTGAAATGATAACAAATACACATGGTCTATGTTTTGTATCATTTATAAAGAAATAATTTCTATTTAAATATTTATATTTTCTAACACATATTTTTTCACTTTTATTATTAAAATATCATAGTTTCTGATGTGTGTATGAAATAATTTTTTTATATTGGTATGTGTTTTATAATATCCATTTTTTTGGTAGACTTGTGTTTTTAGTATACATGTGTAATTTTTATTTATTTATTTGTGCAATCAGCTTTGTATTTCAATGTAAATTTTATTTTTTTCTATAGGAATGTCCTCAATGGTGTGCATCTATTATGATATTGTGTTCATAACTAGTATATATTTTCTTTTTTTATGTATAAGTAGTTGGTCAGAGTGAGTTACTCAAGAGGTTGGGGAGAGGGGGTTCAATTGAATTCCCAATAATAATTCTTCTTAAATCAATTAAAACATATATCCCACAATTTTCTAAATTCACCCAGTTAATTAAAAATGTTTAAATATAAGATTATATTTCTTAAAAATATTCTCAAAGCTAGATCAATGCTCAATTAAAATAATATTTGAAATGAATTTATCTTTTGATTCCAATTTACATGATCAAAAAACATATATGAAACAAAAATTAATTTTTAATATTTCTGTAATGTTTTGATACATATTTTAAAATTGACATAGTTATGAAGTTCAAAATACAAAAAAAATCTAATAAAATAGAAAAATGAATTTAAACAAGGAGATCAGTCTCTAGCTGTGACATAATCCCCTTAATATGAAATTTATCCACTTACCAGTAGTTTATTCAAAAATAATCTTGATCCACACCATATATGTTACCTTAAAGATAACAACATACACTGAATTATAACGGAAAATACTATTTTATAGTAAGACATGGGGTAAAATCAATTCCAATTTATACACCTCCTCTTCTCTAATTTTCATGTGTAAATAAATGAAAAAATTGGAGAGAAAGTATCAATCCGTATGTATTTATGCATATGAGACTATTTTTTGTAGAGAAACAATGTAAAACTAAACATAGATGAAA
Source organism: Viscum album (assembly GCA_963277665.1). Classification (NCBI taxonomy): domain Eukaryota; kingdom Viridiplantae; phylum Streptophyta; class Magnoliopsida; order Santalales; family Viscaceae; genus Viscum; species Viscum album. The sequence goes on from OY728163.1 coordinate 95,454,292, forward strand.
TATGAACCCTAAATAGAAATCAATGTTAATATAGTAGAGAAAATTTGACATTTCATGATATGAAGAACTTCAGATGTTCATAGGTTCTTTAATATATCATTATAAGATAACCAAATAGGTTCAGAAAAAAGTATCGAAAAATAGAATTCAATCGGGGGTCTTCAAAATCCTTTTGTTTTTGACATATAGATGTCCATAATCTAACAACACATTCAAGTAATAGATATTCTTCTTCAATTAGTGTACATAGGATAATGTTATCTATTCATGTATAACTATTTTTGTGCATGAGGGAGTTCTTATGAATTTTTATCGATCATGATCAAATTATCAATTGTAGATTAATGATAATTTTTCCTTAATCCTCAATTAGGCCATAATATTAGGAATGTAATTATTTTTCTTTAAAGTATTTGTGGTGTGGTTTTAAAATAATTATTCTTAAATCTATGTGTTGCTGATTTCATTTAATTCTATAAAATATATATCGGTGAAATTAAATTTAGATATTAATCGAGACAATAATGGCAACACTATTAAAGTGTCTATTCTTGGTCGTAGCATCATTGAATGATATAACAAACTAATGGTGGATCATTATAGCAGTATATCAGTCTAGAGTTTATGGTATAACTAACTTGATAGAAGATCTTTCTATTTGTTGATATTTCTAGAGGTAGACCTAATTAATGGTAGATTTTTTCATCATTTGATATATTCAATAATTGATCTTATATGATGGCATATGTGTCTCAAGGTATAATTGTCTAGTGATAGATGTGTCCAACTATATACCTAAGATTTTCACACCATAAATGATTGTAGATCCATTGAACTAAGGTCACATCAATACATAGCCGTATTAGTTCATTATTTTAATTGAAATTGATTAACTATTATAAAACAATATAATTTTTCAAAACAAAAAAAATTATTTGTGATCATTAAAATAAAGATGTTCTGAGAGTCTACCCCTTTTTATGATCACATGTCGTGGAATTTATGACCCCGTATATAAAAATATATATCGAGAAACGTATAAATAAATTTGAAGGATTTTATGATTATCATTTCAATGTAATAATTGGATATATAGATTTACCCATTACTGTCTTAAAATCCATCAAATTATAACTACACATTTGGGACTACTAAGAAGAGAAATAATTAATATAAAAGATTCTTAGATGAAGAATAGTCAACTATTGTTAGATAGAAATTGTAAAGTTATCAACATAAAAACTAGTAAATGGAAAATAAATTTCCACATAAAAAACTAATAAGAATATAAAACACTCTCTAACTGATGAGATGATGGGACCACTAGATCCTTTCCCTAGTAAATAAATGGACATATAGAGGTTCATGAAGAGGGTGTAGGTGTAGGTGGTAATGGTTTGTTGACCATGAAATGCATTTGACATCAAAATCCCTCAACTAGAGTTATGATAATACATAGAAATTCAATAATAAGGTGGGCTGAATAATATATAAAAGTGATAGAGGAAAATGGTTTATCTAGAGGTTTCATTACAGTTAATCAAGAGGATTACAAAAAATATATAATCAATAGCGAAAAATAACAAAAAAATGTTTCCACAATGATCCATTTCTTTCAATAAATCCTTATGATCGTTCATGAAAATATTGTGTTAAGGGGGGAAAATCATGGTCTGATTCACTTTATCATTGAATTATCTAGCCATATAAGGAATTATTATATTACAAACTTGAAAAGTAAAGTGATAATTTAGCTCATTATTAGTACAATTCCTAGAAGGGTAATATTTTATAGATTTTGTCATACACATTCTCTCAATGCTGACTTCATTGAATAATTATCTTAATAGATTATTAATATGATCACCATGTTTCCTTTTATGTTGAACATCATTGTGATGAGATGTATAAAGATCATTGATGAAAAATATTTTACCTCTCTATCAATGAATCAAATCACATCTGAATCAACTAGTGAGGTAGTTGGTGGTGTATCACTAAAAGTGGAAGCACTATATGTAGATAGAGACTCTAATATCCATAGAATAGATAGATTCTCAATGAAATATCTCCCTCTCATCTTCTTCTTAGTGGATCTAGTAGGATCTATCTAATCTTCTATCCAGTTGTTCTCAATTACCAATCCTTGAATTTTCAAAATCATCTTAGGGTAGATATGATATTTGAATAATTCAAATGTCATTCTATTATCCGTTTCATGATTTTTTCTTATTGAGAATGTTTGTATCAGAGCATTCCACTCATATTTGAAAATAATATTTGTCTAAATTCATCCAATTCCTATTTTTTGAGATATAAAGAAGGAATAAAAGGTGTATGAGGTATATAAGTTATCTTATCTTGTCTAGGAAATATAGACTTCGCATGTACAAAATTAGTAATAGGATCACGATAAAGAAAATATACAAATTGGCATACATCTTCAATATGTTGAACAAGATATCCCATAAAATATTTTAAAATAAGAGCAATGGAAATTCACCCATGCTCAATTGGACTTATATCATGTTGATCATCATCCTCTTATTTATCCTGTATATTTGAATTGAAAAACCATAGATGACTAAATCCTTGGAGATTCTTCATCCATATCTAGTTGTCTAACTATATCTATATAATAGACCTAATCCTCATATTGACTCCAAAATTATAAACCTAATCACTATATAAATATATTTAGTCCTCAAACACTTCAACAAAATACCTTGATCTCATTATAGAAGTTACACTAGAACATTATTTATTTTTTAATTTAGTTTCAATAGATTCCATAACACTAATGAGTTAGTATTCTCTGGAAAAAATAGAATGTGGTGGAATAGTAGGCTTATAAGAAAAGTAAGGATTGTTGACCATATCAGGGTCACTTTCTTCCTCTAACAAAACACGCACTGATTCTTCTTCTCCATCTCTATCTTTTTATTCTTCAACATCAACCTCAAATCAATTATCTAATATATATAAAAAAAAATTCCTTTACCAATCATGGATCAACAACATATCAGGGACTAGAATGATTTTCCACAAGAATAAAGTTGTAATATATTTTATCATTATGAACCAACCATTTTCTCTACTAAGGGTTCTAATTAACCTTCATTTTCTTGTAGGTAAACTCACATAGATAGAAACATCCAAATTTTGTAATAAAATATAAATCATTAATAACTATATATTTTTCATTTAATAGGGCTGAAGGGTACTTAGTTATGATCATTGAATTATATATATATATGAAATCTTTCTCATTTCTAACATATGTTACATCAAGTATCATCATTATTTTATCTTATCTACTATTTTCATAATAAATTAGAATTATACATCTTGGTAACTCATCAAGCTAATGTCCCCATTCCCAAGAAAAAACAGTTATTGGATAAACATAAATACAATCCTTCCCTTCTCATAGAGCTCTACAACAATAGGCCTTCACATTATACCATTTCAATTTAACTCTTATAAAGAAATCCCCAAGAAAAAAATTATCACAGTTTCTTGGAATGTATCCTTGAAATTTATCACATATACCTTGATAAGGTACATTGAGATATATGTCCCACCATTTCAATGAAAATTCCATTTCTTTTACATTAGTCACTTTTTAAATAACATCATACATTTCATTGAAATAATACCCTTGAAAATGAAAATAACGGTGAACCACGTTGGATAGAATGGTTTTTTTGATCGATCCTTGGTTCAGTATCGCACTAAGAACAAAAATATTACATAAAACTAAACGTTCCACATTTAATTAAATTTTAGAAACAAAAAATCAGTATTAGGGTTGGGTTTCTTTGGTTTGATAAAAGTAAACAGATAATATTTATATTGATATTTTTTTGAGAGGCATGTTCCACTAGAGATGAAATAGAAGTGTGTTTAACTCTTAAAATCATCTCACTATTTTAAAGGGTTGCATATAAACCCATGTAGGGTTTTGGTCGTGATAAAAATTTAATGGGATGTTTTGAAGGATGAATGAGAGGGAGGGTTCTAAAATTCATATTTTAAATAGACATTTTCATTTTGGTATATATAATTTAAAAAATATATACATTAATAAACCAAATAAAAAATAAATCATAGAAAACAAGAATGATAACATGTAATCAGAAACACCTAAATGGAATACTTCCAATGGTGGATTATCAATGGTGGATCACCAATGGTAGATTCTAGTGGAGGATCACTAATGTTAGATCATCAAGGAAAGATAACCAATGGTGGATCACTAATGGTAGATGTCAAATGGTGGATCATCAATGGTTGATCACAAATGATACATCACAAACTATTAATTATTTTTAAAAGGAAAATATGATGGTAAAGAACTCATCGTGGCTTATTATTTATAGTTCATATATAATATAGTTTAATCTCTCAATATTAAATGGATTCATAAATATTATAGTAAGTTAATATTCACATCCAATGAATTCAATAGTAATTTTTGGAAAATTTTATAACAAAAGTGATGTCTTATATCAATATGTTTTATCATAGAATGGAGTACTTGAATCTTATATATATTTATGACACATTTATTAACAAATTATAGGGAAATATCCAAAGTTATATCAATAGTCCTGTAATGTGTGTTTCATTCCCAGAATCTATGCACAGTAGTTTCTAGCAGCTATGTAATATACCTTTGCGATAGACATTGAAAAAAAATCATTATTTTTATTACGCTATATAACTTGTCACTTTCACAAATTGTAAAATTTCCCCAAGGTTTTTTCTTTTCTTTCATTCAACCATGAAATTATTCATTTGGGTAAATCACTATATCAAATGTGTTTATACAATGATTAAGTAGTCTTATGTTGGTTGTGTACATGAGGTCCTTAAAAAATATTTTGAGATTATGTAAATTATATTCTTTTAGATTTACATGAAATGGGGAACATGTACCTACACTAAAAATAATATTCTTTCTATAAGAAGTTTTATATATAAATCTCCGAATCATAGATCTATAGTTGGACTGATAAAAATGATTTTCTAGTTCCATAAAAATGTATTTTATAGGTTTTACTAATGAGTTCATCACTAATCATTTTTTAACAATATAAAAATATTTTAAATGTTACTTCATGTACTTTGATTGAAAATGATTCCATATTCATTTTGAAAAATTTGATATCTAAGGAATAATTTTACACTCAACCATTACACTCCATATATATTCACATTGCATCATTTTTCAAAAATTTGGAAACAAATAATTTCTATATGATCTGAAAATTATATCATAAAGACCAATCTTCACTACTAGAGCATCTTATGAAATTATTTTTATTTGTAAAATATTATTTCAAATTCCTTTTAAAAATAAATGATATAAGACTATCATAATAAGATATAGGAGCCTATTTTACATCATATAATGAATTAGTTATTTGAAAAACATGATTTAGAAAATTCTGATTTTTCAATATAGGGGGTTGTTCCATAATAGCATACCAAACAATATAATCATTTAAGAATTCACTCTTAACATCCATAAAATAGTGTTTTAAATTAAAATTTTCTAAATATTCAAGAATCATTCTAATGGATTTTTTCTATGATAATTTTTTTAAGGATTCCACATTGTCAAATACTTTAATATTGACTATAACCTTGTGCAACCAATATATCATTGTTTCTATCTATTACTAAATAATAAACCACCTTTTTTTCTAAAAAACCATTTCACACCAGTGGTCAAAATGTCATTAGGACTATCCATTAGTTTACACACTTTATTTATTTCAAATTTATTGAGTTCTTCTTCAATTTTCATTACATATAATTAGTCATTAATTTCATCATCGATGTTCTTAGGTTCAATAATTATAAGAAAACACTATGTTCAATCTTTTTTCTAACACAATATATCATTTGGGATAATCTTTATATGTATCTAACTAAAGCCTATATGGGATTGTATTTATGAGTATTTATGGTTATAGGCTAATAAGTTTTGTATATTTCATTATCCTAGATCGGTTTGGGTTCAATTTGGTTATCGAAACTTGAATATTTTTCAAATTGTTACATAAAATCTTCAGAAGGTTTTGACTTTTTATTTCAATTAGAATGATCATAGTAATGGGTCTTGAAAATTTTCTATTACTAATATATTTTTTTTCAAAAAATTGACATGTACATATTAATACACAATCTTATTAATTTTAATTAATACAATATATGATTTAATAAATATAGAATTTTGAGGAAAAATTACTTAATCACTCTTGGATGCAAATTTGTTGTGATTTTATTTTTTTATTTAGAATAAATACTTTTTAATCAAAAACTCTAATGAAATTATCTTGTATGATTAATTAATTATATAATTCATATGGTTTTTTCTTTAAAATTGGTCTTATAAAAATTCAATTTATTATGTAGTAGGATGTATTGGAAGCATCAAACCAAAAATAAAAAATTATGTAGTACTCTTTGAGCATGGTCCGAACAATTTCTTGAAGGATTGTATTTCTGCTTTCTACAGTACCATTCCATTATGGCCTTCTTTGAGAGAAATAATTTTTATTGTATCTAGGTTGTGAGCATATTGATTCAAAATGATGATTTTTAATCCCATGGACATGATAACATATTACGATCCTAATTTTATGTCCACAATTATTTTCATTAGATTTAGAAAACATATGAAACATGATATAATATTCAATTCAGTGAGATATAAAGAATACCAAAGTGTATATAGATTGTCATATAGTAGAACAAAAAATATAGTACTTCCAATTTATTCTAGATACTCTAGCGGGTCAAAAAAATTCATGTAGAACAACTATAGGTATTTGGAAGATGAAACTTAATTTTTTATTAGATATAGATTTTACACTTTTTGAAATGGGTTTCAATGTATTTCATCTTGAAATTATATTTTATAAAATCCATTAAATAAACTATTGCTATTAATAAATGTAGGTGAATAAAATAATCAATGTGTATTGGAAATATTTTGAGAATAAAATAAATCTTTATTAATAGTGTATACATTATCATTTCTTTAGTTCGTGAATGGTAAATCATTTTCATAATTCAAAACATTAAGGAAATTATTTTTATATTTAACATGGAAACAACATTCACAAATCATTAGTATGATATGTAAATTATAAAATACTCCATATAATACTAAAACTTTATAAATTAATATATTATTAGAGTTACCTATTTGGCCGAGTATAATTATTTTTCATTTGGAATCATCACTGAAGGTGACTTGTCCACCATTAACATTAATTAGGTTACATATTCATGAGGTGTCCCTAGACATGTTTCTTGGATATAAATTTCTATTACCATAGTTACATACTAGACCTTTATAAGTAGGTTTTCTATAAAATATAATTAAACCAAAATGAATTTGGTACTCATACTTTCGTTTGTCTAAATATTTTATTAATTAGAGCTTTTGGAATCCAAAATTTTATAACAAGATTCTTGTAGGAGGATCTGAGACATTTTAATTTTTTTTTCAGATTCATAAGAATAAGAATTATTATTATAACTAATAGAACTATAATTATTAATAAATTTAGTCTTATATAATTTTCAATATCTAGGATGTTATCTAATTCATCTGATTTACAATTGTGAAATTTTATTTCCAATCATATGGGATAAATTATTTCATCCATTGGATAATTTATCTAATACTTTTTTGAAAATATTAGTGGATAATTTGAGCTCATTATTTTTTTATAATAGTTTTGGATTTTAACCCTTTTCAATATAATGAAAAGTTTTTACATGATAAAGAAATTAATGATACTTATTTAATCATTTAAATATATTTTTTTGTTAAATGAATGTCTACTCCATCATATTAAATTATTCAAACATTTCTACAATGGGCATTATTCCATTACTATTTTCATTTTCATAATATTTAGAAGTATGAAGATGAAATGTAGAGAAAACATTAGATTCCTAAAAGGTGTTTTTTCATAATACACATATTTCCTCTATCATACATATCCTTTATTATTGAGACTGAAGAACTTGAAATATCTTATGATGAACTCCAAGATTCGTTTATATCATTTTTATATTTTTATCCTTTCCTAATATTTTTTTATTAAAAATTATCTTCGTACAATGTTCTTTGATTTGTCCTTTTGTTTTGTTTCATAAACATACTCTTTCATTGTTAGAATCGTCACTTTTATTTTATTTTCCATCATTACCTATATTATCATAAATACCTTTGAGTATAGATTCTTTATTAATTTATTCCCTGTTTAAAATTTCAATAATTACTTAGCTATCTAATCCATTACATCATCACATTATAATGGTGATTCCATATTGTTTTAGATATCTTATTTAATATTCTTTTTTTTCTTTTAGTAAAAAGGTTTGAAGGATACTGACGTTGATTTTGCTTTATATTCTTCTTCAATGTTCACCAAATGTTCCTATTCATACGTCATGAGGTGTAATATTTTTTTAACATGATACTTATTTATAGAAAATGATTATATAATTGAAAATAATGTTTATCTCCATTTTTCTAGTAATAATCAAATCTATAGAATCACTTAATCGTTGTGAGTAATTTGATTATATACCAAATGAATCATTTTCAAAATTTCATTAAAAGTAATGTTTATAATAGAAATTAGATCGTCAAGATTCATTTGAAAGGTATCATATATAATATAATAAATATAAAAAACATTACTATTAAATTTGATTTTATTTCATGATAAATTATTTAAATTATCCCAATTATTAAATAAAATGGTATATGTAGATTTTATTTTATACTCTATATCTTATAAAGAACTGTATAAATAAATCAGATCCTTATAATTATTGTTATAATAAAATTTTGTAGGAACACTCCATTTATATCTATCTATTTTCTGTAGTTCATATTTATCCTATATGATAGTGTAAATTTCTAATTACATTCTTTCAATATGAATTTTCATTTAAATCTTTAAATAATAATAATTAGTACTATAAATATAAGGATGTTGATTAATTATAATTCCCTCTTTTCTATTATTATCTATTATGATATAAATTTATAATAAATAGAAAAATGACATCTTTAGTCATAAAATAGAGGATATTAAATAGTTATTTTTAATTTCCTCTTATACCAAATGTTTCTAAGATTGAGTAACTCATGATGGAGGGGGTGGGGGTAGGTAAATTGATTTCTCAATAATACATATATTTAATATAAATTTAAAAATAAAACCCTCTAAGTTTATATAAACACCATGTTAATAAAATCCTTAGAAAAATATGATTTGATTCATAAAATAACTTCTCAATGAGGGATCATCAATCAACTGAAACCTATTTGAAATCAAATTCTCTTTTGAAACTAAATTACTTAACCAAAAAATATATATAGAAAACCTGTTATGAGTAAGTATCAATGTAATGTTTTTATATGGATTTTAAAATATATATTGTTTTTAGTTCTGAAAATATAGATACCAAACTAATAGAAAATGTAGAAGAATTTAAACAGAGGGTATGGTATCTAGATGGTAATTAATCCATTCCACATTGAAATCATCCACTACCAAGTAGTTCAGTAAACAATATACTGGATCCATAAACATTATTGGGTTTTATAGATAACAACACACTAGGCTATCTATGAAATAATCATCTTCCAGAAATATAATGAGGATAAAAACAATTAATGGTCACCCATTACCTCTTCCACATTTTTAATAGTTATGAAAATGAATAAATTTTATAAATACTATCATGAACACTTCAATTAATCATAGTAGATTATGTTCTAAATAGAAACATTTAAAAACTAAACAGAACTTGAATATAAATAATAATAGAATGTGAAATAGATTAATGATTGGAAAACATGATATTTCCCTATAAAAATTTCTTTAGATGTTTAGAGGTTCTCAAATTTTCCTTTTTATGAATATTTAACAAGGTCCATAAAATTTCTGGAAAAACAGAGTGCCTGAAGACCTTGATAAACCTCATGATTTATTTATGTATATGTCCATAATCATTCCACAGACTATTTTATTAGAGACTATTATTGATTAAGTGTGTGAATATTATATTTCTTTCTGAACGTGTTACTCTTTTTTAAAACAAGGGGGGTATTCTAAATTTATATTAGTCCAGGACAAATTATCCATGAGATAATAATGATAATTTAACCCAAATCCTCTGAATGATCCCAAGAAAACGAAATTATGACATTTTATTAATTTCATCTATGTATTTTTTTTTAAGAATACAGATTCATAAATCAATTTGTGTCTCACGTCATTTAATTACTTATACAATCCTTTTGAGATATTTTTTTTAAAAAATACAGACAAAAATGATAGTACACTAGCGGTAGAACATCCTGGTGTTAAAATTATTAAAAAGTATCATATACTGCATGTATATCATCTTATGATACATTATATAGGTGGTAGACTAACATGAAGGTAGTTATGACTTGTTGGTAGATCTATCTAGATGTAGATCTCTCTAGAAGTAGATCTATTCAACATTAGATCTATTCAATTGTTCATCTATTTAGCATTGGATTTATTCAAATAGTATATGTTTCTGATAGTAGACATGTAAAATGATAGATGTAATGGTAGAACATTATGAAATATTGTATATGAACACTTCTCTAAATAATTTTATAATTTTTTTTCAGAAATATTTTCTATTATAAAACATTAACCATTCTAGAAACATAAAAAACTAGATTTGTGATCAATTATATAAGGATGTGAAAACATAACTTTGTTTTTATTTATATATGTTTACTCATGGGAAACTATTTTTTATATTTTATGTGCACAATTTTATTATCCTATCATTTTCTAATAATTTGTAAAAATTTTATTTTTTTATTATAATATATGAATATAGATGGTTTTTAGGGAGGGTAATTTGTTTCTTGGAGGTTTATAAATGGTATTGGTTAGTGGTCTCCCTTTATAGACATAGGTGTATGGGGTATGGGGATATATAAAAAAAATTATATATTGTATTTATTATTCAAGGATTTGTGTTAGCCCTATATACTATTTTAGTATACCCTAGTTATGATGGACAATATCAAAAATAATATTTACACAATATTAAAATGCAATGAAATTTTCAATGATTAAAAAATATTATTAGAGTTTCTCCAGTTAATTTAATTTCAATTTTTGTTATTATTATAATTTTTATATTGTTTTTTTAATTTTTATTATTTTAATTATCATTATATAAGAAATTTCTCTTATTATTATTTAAATTTATTAAAAAATCTTTTTGAGACCACCATTAGTGGTTGAAAATGCCAAACGTTATGCAAACTTGTATATATATAAGGATGAACTCCATAAATAGACTCAAATGAGATTTTATTCCCCAATAAACCACAACTATAATCATAAAAATTTGTGGATAATTATCATTTTTTGCAGACTATTAAAAGCCGGTGAAAATAAGTTTTGTTCTAGTGAAATAAAGGCCATTTGATTAGTTTGAAGCCTTTAATGATCAGTTTTAACAAAATATAGAGTTTATATACATCGGATAATTCTATAATCAGAAAATTTTATCTTAATTTATAATTCATTCATTTATATAAAATGGTAATAGTTTATAATTTTTGAAAATATTCATGATAATCTACAATGGTTTACATAATTATGATAATTTGATGAACAATTATAACTAAAATATGTTATAATTAAAAAAAGATATAATATTGATTATTTTTGGAATATAATACATCAAATTGATGTTTATAGTATAAAAATTAATATATAGTCATCATCCAAAATTTCAATGAAAATCTATAATTAGAATTACAGTGAAACATATCGTCAGGCATGTCTCCCCATATTCTATATTTCGTCGACTAGTGGTGGAGGAAAGGTTCATAAATTTGGGAGTCTATGTGATTAATAACAATCCAAATAAATAAATAAATAAGGAAACTGTAAAAGAAGAAAAAATAAAATAGTGAATCTATTAGGATATCTTTGGGATAACCACACAGAGTGGGGGTGAATTGGGTTGAATGGATATTGATGACTTAAATGTTTTATCTCTTTATATACATATGTTACATATTCTTAAAATTTACCTATTAATATATTCACCTATATATCAAAAACTCACATAAAAAAATAAATCATAATGATCAAATGGTTTTTTTAATAAAGTTCACCTCCAATGTTGATAATAAATTCCCCAGTGTATGGTGTTTATTCTACCACTCACACATATCTTTCATTTTATTTTCAATCAAAGCACATTCAATGGTAGGAACATGAACCTTTTATCTTAGAATAATATATGTATAACAGATGTTCCAAATATAATGCACAAAATAAAGGATTTTTTCCTATCCCATCTAAAATGATCATTTGTGTAGTTCATATATTCTTCAATAGATAACAATAATTGTGATTAACTTCTACTAAATACAGTAATAAAATGGCCTCCAATTTTTTAAAAAACACTGTGGGCTATTTGATGTATTCTATATTGAATAATAATCAATTTATAACTATGAAATATATTTCTTTTCATTTTCGTTAAAGATATAAATATTTAATTCTAAATAAATTGCAGACTCTATCAGTAGAAAATGTTAACCATTGGGATTGAATATGTTTTTCTCTATTATTTAGGTGTAGAAATTGTTTATACAACTGCTTCAAATCATATTTTAAATATTATTTCATTCATGAATAATATTTTAGATCTCAATATGTTCTCTCAATTACTTCAAAGGCACATGACGCATGCATTTCTTGTAAATCTCATATCATCCCACGCGTGTAGTAATTTAATGCATTGAATAATCACAAAAACCCCATGTGAACAATATAAATACCATTTGTTATCAATATAAATTTTATCATGGTTCATGCATGAATTATACACTAACTTATTCATATAAATTGATACACATGTTCTCTTTTACATCAAATTTTAGATGATTTGGATAACTATTTCTTCATTATAAAACCTATATTAGGTTTATATAACTATGATATAACACTATACGAACAATATAAATTCATACATATTACATATTCTTCTTATCTTATTCCACGAGTGTTATTTGAACAATAAAAAGTTAATAATTCTTATTTTCCATTAAGGATTTATGTAAAATCTATACTTTATTAGGATGGGTGGCTCATAATACCTTTTTTTACTAATGGGAGAATAAAAAAATTACTTTAGAAAGAAAATTTGGTCCTGAATAATTTTTTTTCATGATGAAAAAATATACGAGATTAAAATAATCCCCTATCATCTATCAAAATGGTTCTGTTTGAATTTATATATGAGGTTCACCTTGTCTTCTCTGATGATAATGTCATGTTAATGACTCATTATTCTTTATGATTAAAATGTCTTGTTGTGACTCAATATTAAAATTTACTAGGATTTATTTATTTTAGATTCCAAATAGGGGTTCTTCTTAAATTTAAATGATGATGAGATTCATTTCACCTTAATTAAATTGGATATTCCTTCATGAGATAATGATGATGGAAATACACTCATATAAAAAATATTCATATATATAAATGCCTCACTTTCTCTACTTTTTTATCAATGGATGTATGATATTATTTAAACAACTACATGAATATATATCCCCATATCAATCAATATTATCTTTATCTCTTGGGTTGATCATGTGATACGTTTGGAAGGATGTTCTTGGAACATTTGATTGAAGTTGAAGTTGGTTGTATTAATCTAGAATTAAGATCCATTATAAAAGTCAAATTCTAGTTTCATAAGGGTATGTGGATACCACATTAGGGTGTTTTGGGTATTCCATTCCATTATATAAGGTTATAACTCATGATCTTCTTACTCTTGATAATGTTTGTAAACTATGTCAAGGTATGTTAGGAATTGGTATACTGATTGGGGGAAAATCAACATTAGTGTAACTGAATATTGAAGATGAAACAATATTGGAATAGGTGACCTTTATCATTCCAATCAATTAGGCACTATTACATGCATATATTTTTAACGAGTAAATAATATTATACATTGGTCTTTGGCACCAATTAGATTTTTTATTCAGTCGAGTGCTCATTCATAAGAAATGATTTTTCTTAGGATTCATGATTTAGAAAATCTAACACCTTCACACACTCACCTATCATGGGATTCTCCATATAATTACATGGTCCCTCAAGAATCTCCATGATCTCTACTACCTTCTACAACATGTAATTCTATCATAGAATACTCTCCAACAGGGGTGATCAAAATCTAACATGTGTGAGATTGTTCTTTCATAGTTGGTTATCTTTGGATGGTATTTTTTTTGAAACCCAATATAAATAGAATAATTAAAAATAATAATTATCTAGGGACATATCAAATACCATTTTTAGAGTAATTCATCTTAAAAAATATTAATGAATTTTCTCATTTAAAGGCCTTAAAATGACATCCTGAAAATAAATATTTACGTTGTATTTAATAATATTCAGTGCTGTAATCATTATTTTTATTATAAAAAATAATTGACAATTATCAATGAACATTATATTAGTTCAATAAACATGATAGTTAAATCCACTTTATCTATATACTAATATATGACCATTGATCTTTCTGTGGATGGGTCATCATTAAAACATCAACAAACATCCATGATTCTTGATAAAAATAACTTAATTTTTTGGGATTATCAATCTTAATTCATCAAAGATGTTCAACATCATATATTATTTTTTAAATAAAGTGATTCATCAGTCACTAACATTCAAAAAAACAATCTGAATCATCAATATCCTCCTTTTAAGTTTTCTTCAGTACCAATGTAATTAATTAGTGGTTATATGGTTTCTTCATTTATGATAATATATTTCAATTTATTCCCTACCCCATATTAATGAAAAATAGAATTTACCTTAGAGAGGATGGTATCATTTCATTCTTATGTGATGTGAAATAAAATATCCCACTGTAATTTTACATGGGTTAACTCAATGTATAAAGTAAGAGGGACTAATATTTTCGTCAATGGAGTCTATTTTTTATTCATAATATGACACTAATTTCTATTTCACAACATGTTTCATTCAATAGATTCTATCCATTTATTTCCAAGTTAATAGTAATTATTAGATATTAATTGATAAAATATAAGAGAATCTTTTCTAATGAAACTTATTGAATAAATTATTCTCAAGAAATTTTCAACTTGAAATTCCTATACTCATCTCCATGGAGAGACTAAAAACAATCAATTATAATTAGCCGTTATAGTTCTATAATTTAGTATAGGAATACCAACCAAAAACATTTGTTTATTTCATTGAATTATTTATATAATCCCACTTATGATTAGACTTCAATTATTGTTTTGTTAATTAGGAGTGGATAATTTTTCAACATACCACAAAAATGAGTTCTTCAATAAGTTCCCAATATTTATTATAGATTTGGATGAAATATAGGGATCAGAAACCATCCTTGGATACCCCTCCCCTCGAGGGATGATCTAAAAGATTGAATTGTCATGATGAATCATTTTAAAATATGATATTTTTAATTTTAATAGTAATGGGTACAAATAGTTGTCATCTCATCCATGATAGTGACATTATTTTATTGATCAAATGTGGTAACTTGATCAGTTTCATCATGTTTTATCTTCAAATTTATTTAACAAATACTGTTCAAGATATTAATAAAAAGATCAAACCATGATGGTGACTTTTCCAAATCATGGAATTACAATTATACAAAGAAGATGTATTCATATAATCATTCCCTCAGTTATCCCCATGATTATTTTAATCACCTTTAATTCCATGTATTTAATGAGAAAACACAATGTTAATGAGAATATAGTGAATTATATTTTCTTTTCAGGGAGAGAAAGAGGGCTGAGGAATGTTTATAAACCATTAATCTAATTTATATGTTGAATCCACATGAGGGATATTTATTAATGGGGGTGATTCTTTGTTTCTTGATTGTTTTCAAAATCATGGTATTTGTACTCTTATCTATAGAAACATTTTGTGGAATCATTATTTTCGCATAGAACATCAAGGTACATTCACCACTTGTGTTTTATAATTATTTATAAGTATTTCTTATAGATTAGGTGTTATGGATAAACATTAATCAAGGATATTGCAAACCTTATTTCACCATCCAAGCATTAATATTCATATTATTTGTCATTATTTATTGAAAACCTCTTATGTTATTAAACTATATCATGTAGAGTCTTCTATTTTAATTTATCTTCTACTTTATCAGGACCATCATTGTTTTTTATAAAAAATTTCAGCTTCATATTTGAAAATTACCAATATGTAATTTCGAATATCCACAACATTCTAGGTGGATCTACATTTATTCTCAGGTATTCTCATTACCCCATATGTTCTTTTACCTTTCACTTGGAGTGGTCTATCCTTTTGTTTATTGAGCTTTCTTTATTCAACTATAACTTCCGTGTAATAATTATTATGTTCCATAGTGTGACCTCTTTTAAAAATAATAAGTATCTTCTTCAATTTAATGTAGAAATCCTTTTTAAAATCATTGGTTTGTTGTGAGTATTTTATTTCATCCTTTTTATCACCTAATATAAAAATACCTTACTTATTTTCAAAGATCATCAAAATTTTATTTTCAAATAGTTTATTTTTATTCATTCTCAAGGTATACTAATCTTTACTATACATATTATATTTAATTTTATTGTAAATGTTTTTAGGGATTTGGATGATTGATGTATACATTCAGGTCTCATCACTAGGACCACTTCCATTGGAAATCCCATATTGATTCTGAAAATATTCGAATGACTTTTTAGCATCCATAATAGTCCATTTCATCTGAGGTATTTTCTTCATCCAATATTTCCGCCTCGATGTATGATTATTTTCATTTTTAGATACTTTAATAAAAAACCTAAAATTAGAATCCTTGTTCATTTACCTATCACATCACAAAAAGTACCCAACAAATCATGAAACATTTTTTGAAATAGTAGTCTTTCTATATTGACATGATTACTATTTTGGTTTCTTGTAAATTTTAAATAGTATTATGTCATCAAATTGTTTCATTCAACTCTCATAATTAATCACCAAAATTGATATAGTGGTATCTTTAATATTTTTATCCACATCCACATTGGTTTTGATTTTGGTGGATCACTTTTAATAATAATATAGTTATAGATAAATTATATTGAAACATGGGTGATAACTTTTTATTGGAGACTTATTGATATTGAACAATGAATGATTTCAACATGAACATACCACATGATAAAGGCCTTTTAATATATGAATCCTTTTTTTAAAGATTTTTTTCTATATCCATTTTTCTAAAAAATATTCTATATTCTTATTTTGAATACTAATATTTATTAATTACATAATTGGGATATTTTATTTCAATATCAATATATTTCATATATATTATTATTTTTATCTTTATGAACTAACATAGATCTATCATCCTATTCCCTTTTGAGCGTTTCAACTTCCTCATTACACATTATATTTTTATCTTGATGAAAAGTTTGAAATACATTGATCATCTTTTCTTTGATCTCATGTTATGAAATATTTGAAATAAATTATTTTCATGTATTTATAATCTAACATATGGAACATCTTCTCGATCCTATTAATGGTTTAATCTTTCTTTATGATTACCTCAAACCAATCTTTCATATACTAGAGCATCCTTCATCCAAATTAATAAATAATATTACATTATCATTTAATTAGTTGGTGATATATACACATTATATAAACATGTTTATAATGAAATATCATATTATTATCTTTTTTTTCTAGATGGGTGATCTCTTTTTACAAGGTATTCCTTATAAGTATATAATTGTTATTTTTATTTGGGATGATATTCACCAATTATTCTTGGTTATTTTGTTAGAAAATATTGGGAACAAATACTTGTCTCCTCTTTATCATCATCTGATTTTAGACTATTCTCTATTTAATTTTTTGAAGAAAATACAACCAGGTATTCTGTTACAATGTTTTACTTGTCGTCATTAGAATTAAAACATGGGGAAACAGATTCATATTTTTCTTTAATAGAGAAGAATTTATTCATAACATTTAACAATTCATTATTAATTATTTTCATAAAATAATTATCTGAAATAGAATTCATATATATAGTGAATAACACTCCTCTAATAATATAGTCCATTCTGAATAGTGAAGAGAATGTAAATATTTAATAATATATAAATATGAAAATAGAATAAGAGTTGTTTCATGGACATAAAATAGAAATGTAAATGGAAAAAACGGTTTTTTGTTAAGCTCTACCTCTAGTGTGGATGAATAATCCCATAGAATATTTTAAAATAAGAGCAATGTAAATTCACCCATGCTCAGTTGGATAGACATCATATTCCTCATCATCGTCTTATTCATCCTCTATATTTGAATTTAAAATATTTAGATGCCTAGATCCTTGGAGATTCTTCGTACATATCTACTGGTCTATCTATATCTATGCAATAGACCATATCCTTATATTGACTCTGAAATCCTAAACATAATCACAATTTAAATCGATGTAATCATCAAACACATCAACGAAATACCATGATCTCTTTATATATGTTCTAAGAGAAAATTATTTATTTGTGAATATAGTTTCATTAGATTCCTTAACATTAATTAGTAAGTATTCTCTAGAAAAAATAGAATGTGATGGACTAATAGGTCTATAAGAAACATAAGGGTTGTCGACCACAACAAGGCCACTTTATTCCACTAAAAAAACATGCACTAATTCTTCTTCTCCATCTCTAGCTTTTTTATTCTACAACATCAACCCTAAATTCATTATCTAATATATATACAAAAACATATTCCGTATCTAATCTTCAATCAACCATATATTAGGGACTGGAAGGGTGTTAAACAAGAATAAAGTTTAAATAGATTTTATCATTATGAACCACCCATTTTCTCATCAAAGGGTTCTAATTAACATTCATTTCTTATATGTAAACTCAGATATATAGAAACATCCACATATATTAATAAAATATAAATAATTAAGAACATCATATTTTTCTTCTAAGATGGATGAAATGTTCTTAGATATGATCATAGAATTATATATATATAAAGTCTTTCTCATTTCTAACATATGTTACATCTCGTATCATCATTATTTTATCTTATCAACAATTTTCATAAGAAATAAAAATTATAAGGTTTGTTACCTCATGGTGATAATGTCCCCATAACAATGAAAAAACATTTATTGGATAAAAATAAATAGAATGATTCACTCCACATTGATCTCTATAACAATAGGCCTTCACATAGTACCATTTCTAATTAACTCTTATAAAGAAATCCTCATGCACAAAAAAACTCAATGTTTCTGGGAATGTATCCTTGAAATTCATCAGATATTCCTTGATAAGGTACATTGAGATATATATCCCATCATTTCAACGAAAATTTAAATTATTTCCTATCAGTCACTTTTTGAATAACATCATTCATTTCATTGAAATGATACCCTTAAAACTGATTATACAGGTGAACCACCTAGGATAGAATGGTTTTTTCGATCGATCCTTGGATCGATATAGTATTAAGAACACGAATTTTACTTAAAACTAAACATTCCACATTTAATTTAATTTTAGAAACAGAAATTCAAGATTAATGTTGGGTTTCATTGGTTAGATAAAATCAAACAGACAATATTTATACTGTGTTTTTTTAGAGTCATTTTCCACTAGAGATGAAATAGAATTGTTTTTGACTCTTAAAATCATCTCACTAGTTTAATGGATTGAATTTAAACCCATTTAGGGTTTTTTTGGGATGTTATTTTAATGAGATGTTTTGAAGGATGCATGAGAAGGAGGGTTCTCAAATTTATATTTTAAATAGAAATTTTCATTTTGGGATTTATAATTTAAATATTAAAAAATATATAAATAAATAAACCAAATAAAAAATAAATCATAGAAAACTAGAATGATAACATATAATTAGAATCACTTAAATGGAATATTTCCACTGGTGGATAATCAATGGTGGATCACCAATGGTAGATTCCATTGGAGGATCACTAATATTAGATCATCAATGAAATATAACCAATGGTGGATCACTAATGGTAGATTTCAAATGGTGGATCACCAATGGTAGATCACAAACTCTATATCACAAACTATAAATTATTTCTAAAAGGTAAATATGATGATAATGATCTAAACGAGTCTTATTATTTATAGTTCATATATAATATTTTTTAATCTCTCAATATTCAATGAATGCATAAATATTCTAGTATGTTAATATTCACATCCAACAGATTCAATAGTTATTTTTGGAAAATTTTATCTCAAAAGTTATGACTTATATCAATATGTTTTATCCCAGAATGAAGTACGTGAATCTTATAGATATTTAGCACACATTTATGAAAAAATTATAGGGGAATCTCCAATGTTATATCCATAGTTTTGTAATGTGTGTTTCATCCCCAGAATCTATGCACAATAGTTTCCAGCAGATATGTAATATTCCCTAGCTATAGACATTGCCACAAAATCATTATTTTTATTACACTATGTAACTTTTCACTTTCCCAAATTGTAAAATTTCCCCAAGGTTATTTATTTTCTTTCATTAAATCATCAAAATATTAATTTGGGTAAATAACTATATCAAATGTTTTTATAAAATGATAAAATAGTCTTAATTTTTTTGTGTACATGAGGTACTTAAAAATTAATTTGATAGTATG
Organism: Viscum album; assembly: GCA_963277665.1. Taxonomy (NCBI): domain Eukaryota; kingdom Viridiplantae; phylum Streptophyta; class Magnoliopsida; order Santalales; family Viscaceae; genus Viscum; species Viscum album. The sequence goes on from OY728163.1 coordinate 95,475,130, forward strand.
TAAATTATATTCTTTTATATTTACATGAGAAGGGGAACACGTACCTACACTAAACAAAATATTATATCAATTAAAAGTTTTATATATAAAGCTTCCGATCGTAGATCTATAGCTGGATTTATCAAAATTATTTTCTTGTTCAATAATAATTTAATTTAAAGGTTTCACTAATGAGTGCATAACTAATCATTGTTTTAACAATATAAAAATATTTTAAAAGGTATTTCATGTACTTTTATGGAAAATTATTCCATCTTCATTTGGAAAAATTTGATATCTAAGGAAGCATTTTACACTCAACCATTAAAATCCATATATATTCACATTACATCATTTTTTAAAAATTTGTAAACAAATAATTTCTATATGATCCAAAAAATTTATCATAAACATCAATTTTCACTACTAGAACATCTTATTAAATTATTTTGATTAGTAAAATAGAATTAGAAATTCCTTTTGGAAATATTTGAGATCTAAAAATGATATAAGAATATCAATATAAGATCTAGGAGCCTATTTTAAACCAAATAATTAATTAGTTATTTGAAAAACAAGATTTAGAAAATAGTGATTTTTGAATATAGGGGGGTTTTTAATAATAGCATACCAAACTACATTATCATTTATGAATTCACTCTTAACATCCATAAAATATAGTTTGATATTAAAATTTTCTAAATATTCAAGAAGTATCCTAATGGATTTATGTCTTGATAATTGTTTGAAGGATTCCAAATTTTTAAATAATTTCATATTTACTATTACCTTGTTCAACCAATATAGCTTTTTTATCTATTACTACAGAATAACCCAACTTTTTTCTAAAACACCATTTCACGCCAGTGCCCAAAATGTCATTAGGTCTATCCATTAGTTCTCATAATTTGTTTATTTCAAATTTATTGAGTTCTTATTGAATTTTAATTAAATAGAATTAGTCATTAATTGCATCATCTATGTTCTTAGGTTCAATAATTATATGAAAACACATTGTTCAAATGTTTTTCTAATGTATTATATCATTTGGGTTACTCTGTATATGTATCCAACTAAAGCCTATATGGGATGTTATCTATGAGTCTTTATGGTTATAGGATGAGAATATTCATATATTTTATTATCTTCGATAGGTTCGGGTTCAATTTGGAAATCGGAACCTGAATATTTTTCTAATTGTTTCAAAAAATTTTCAGAAGGTTTTGCCTTTTTATTTCAACTACAATGATCATATTATTGAATTTTGAAATTATTCTAAGACTAATATGGTTTTTTTCAACAAATTTTACATGTACATATTTATACACAATTCTATTTATTTTAATTAATACACTATATGATTTACTAAATATAGAATTTTGATGAAAAATTATTTAATCAATCATGGATGAAACTTTCTCATGATTTTATTTTTTATTGAGAATAAATACTTTTCAAACAAAAACTATAATGAAATTATCCTTTATGTTTCCCTCATTCCATAATTCATATGGTATTTTCATTAAATTTGGTCTAATAAAAATTCTATTGATTATGTATTAGGCTGTACTAGAAGCTTCAAACCAAAAATAAAAAAGTAAATAATACTCATTGAGCATGGTCCGAACAATTTCATGAAGGATTATATTTCTACATTCTATAGTACCATTACATTATGGCTTTCTTTTAGATTAATAATTATGATTTTATCCATGTTGGAAGAATATTTATTCAAAATCATGATTTTCAAACCCAAGGTAATGACGACATATTATGATCCTAATTTTATGTCAACTATTATTTTCATTAGCATTAGAATATATTGAAAAATTGAAATAATATTCAATTATCTGAGCAATAAAGAATACCGATGTGTATATACATATTCATCTACTAGAAAAAAATACCACATCCAATTTAATCTTGAAACTCAAGTGGGTTAAAAAAATCCATTGTGGACCAACTCTAGTGATTAGGAAGATGAAACATTATTTTTTATTTGAATGATATTGTAACTTTTTTCAAATGGGTTACAATGTTTTTTAATTAGAAATTATAGATTAGAAAATACTTTAAATAAACTATTCCCTGTAATCATTATAGGTGAATAAAAGATTCAATGTCTTTGTATCCTATTCCAAAACCTGCCTCTTTATGAAAGGAACATATATTAGAAATATTTTGAGAAGAAAATAAATCTTTATTAATAGTATATACATTATTATTTCTTGTGTTTGTGAATGGTAAATCATTTTCATAATTCAAAAAATTTAAGAAATTATTTTCATATTTAACATGGAAACAATGATCACAAATCATTCAGATGATATGTAAATTATAAAATATTCCATAAAAAACTAAAAATTTCTAAATAAATATATTGTTAGGGTTGCCTATTTGACCGAGACTAACTATTTTTTATTTGGAATCATTAGTGAAGGTGACTTGTCCACGATCAACATTAATTAGGTTACTGAATCTTGAGCAGTCCCTATACATGTTTCTTAATTAGAAAATTTCTATTACCATAGTTACATACATGACCTTTATAAGAAGGTTTCCTACAAAATATATTTAAACCAAAATGAATTTACTACCCATATTTTCATGGGTCCAAATATTTTCCTAATAAGAGATTTTTGAATCCAAAATTTCATAACAGTATTCTTGTAAGATGATCTGAGATATTTTTAATTTTTTTTTTTCAAATTCATAAGAATAAGAAGTATTCTTATAACTGATTGAATTAAGTTTATTAATAATTTTTTTCTTATTTAACATTATATATATAGGATTTTATCTAATTCATATGATTTACGTATGTGAAATTTTATATCCAAAAATTTGGGATAAATTATTTCATCCATTTGTGAATTTATCCAATTCCTTTTTGAAATGTTTAGTAGATAATTTGAGCTCATTTTTTTCTTATAATAGTTGAGGATTTTAACCCTTTTCAATATAATGAGATGTTTTGACATGATAAGACAATTAATGATACAAAAAGGTGTTTTTCAAAATACACATGTTTCCTCTATCATACTTATCCTTTATTGTTGAGACAAAAGCACTTAAATATCTTATGATGAACTCCATGTTTCTTTAATATCATTTTTATATTTTTATCCTTGTTCTGATATTTTTTATTAAACATTATCTTGGTACAATTTTCATTGATTTGTCCTTTTGTTTTGTATCAAAAACATACTATTTCATTGATAGAATCATCAATTTTCCTTTAATTTCCTTCGATACCTATATTATCATAAATACCTTTGTAGTTTGGATTCATTATTATTTTATTCCATTTGTAAAATTTCAATAATCTTCTAGCAATGTGATCCATTACATCATCATATTATAATGATGATTCTCTATCATATTAGATATCTTATTTAATCTTGTATTGTTATTGTTGTAAAAAGTATTGAAGGATACAGACATTGATTTTGGTTTATATTCTTCTTCTATGTTCATATTATGTTTCAGTTCATACATCATGATATTTACTATTATTTTTTTAACATGAACCTTATTTATATAAAATGATTCTATAATTGAAAATAAAGTTCATCTCCATTTTTCTCGTTAACATCAAATCTAAGGAATCACTGAATTATTATGAGTTATTTGATTATATACTGAATGAATAATTTTCAAAAATTCATTAAAAGGGATGTATATATTAGAAATTAGATCGTGATGATTCATTTAAAAGGTAACAAATATAATATAATAAATATTAAAAACATTACATTGACATTTTATTTTATTTCATGATAAGTTTTTTAAATTATCCCAATTATTAAATAAAATAGTACATATAGATATTCTATTATACTTTTAATCTTCTAAAGAACTGTATAAAGAATTGATATCCTTAAAATTATTATTATAAGATACTTTTGTAGGAACACTCAATTTATATCTAACTATTTTTCGCTGTACATATTTATCCTCTATGATAGAGTAAATTTCTAATTAAATTCATTAAATATGAATATTCATTAAAATCTTCCAATAATAATAATTAGTACTAGAAAAATAAGAAGGTCCATTAATTATAGATCCCCCTTTTATATTATTAAATATTATGATATAAATTTATAATAAACAGAAAATTAAAATATTTAGTCATAAAATAGAGTACAGTAAATAGTTATTTTGAATGTCAACTAATACAAAATCTTGCTAAGATTGAGTAACACAATATGGAGGGGGGGGGGGGTAAATGAGTTCCCAATAAAACATATATTTAAAATAAATTTAAAAATCAAAACCCATTAGTTCATATAAACTCCATGTTAATAAAATCCTTAGAAAACTATGATTTGATTCATAATATAACTTCTCAATGAGGGATCGTCACTTAACTGAAAAAATCATCAAAATCACATTCTATTTTGATACTAAATTACATAATCAATAAATTTATATAGAAATACTCTTTTGAGTATGTATCAATGTAATTTTAATATGGATTTTAAAATAGATATAGTTTTTAATTTTGAAAATATAGAATCCAAACTAATAGAAAATGTAGTAGAATATAAACAGAGGGTCCAGTCTCTAGATGGTAATTAATCCATTCCACGTGGAAATTATCCACTACTAAGTATTTTATTAAAAAAATGCAAGATACATAAAAATTATTGGGTTTTATAGATAACAACACACTAGGCCATCTATGAAAAAATCATCTTCCATAAATATAATGGGGATAAAAACAATTAATGGTCACACATGACCTCTTCAACATTTTTACTCGGTATGGAAATGAATATATTTTATAAAGACTATCAAGAACACCCTAATTAAGAATAGTAGAAAATTTTTTAAATATAAAAATTTAAAAACTAATCACAACTCAAATATTAATAATAATATAATGTGAAATAGATTAATGATTGGAAAACATGATGTTTCCCTATTCGAATTCCTTTTGATATTCAGAGGGTATAAAATTTTCCTTTTTAAGAAGATTGAACAAGCTCCAAAAACATTTCTAGAAAAATAGAGTGCCTGATGTCCTTGATAACCCTCGTGATTTTTTAAGTATATGTCCATAATCCTTCAAAACAATATTTTATTAGAGATCATTCTTGATTACGTGTGTAAATATTACAGTTCTTTCTTTATGTGTTACTCTTTATTAAAACGAGGGGGTTATTTTGAATTTATATCAGTCCAGTTCCAATTATCCATTAGATAATAATGATAATGTTACCCCGAATCCTTTTAATGATCACAAAACAACGAAAATATACCATTTTCTTAATTTTAATTATGTATTTGTTTAATAATATTGACTCTTAAATAAATGTGTGCCTCACATCATTTTATTACTTTTAAAATCCTTTTGAGAAATTTAATTTTTAAATATATATAGACAAAAATGTTAGTACACTAGCGGTAGCACATCCTTGTGTTAAAATCCTTAAAAAGTAGCATATATTTGATATAGATCATTTTAATGATACATTAGTTAGGTCATATAATAACATGTAGTTAGTTATGACTTGGTGGTTGACCTATCTAGATATTGATCTCTCTAGTATTAGACCTATTCAACATTAGATCTATTACGTTTTTGATCTATTTAGTATTGGATCTATTAAAATAGTATATGTTTCTAATAGTTGATACGTACAATGATAGATGTAATGGTAGAAAAATATGACATATATTATATCAACACGTATCCAAATAAATTTATAAATTTTATTTCAGAAATTTTATCTATTATAAAATATTAACCATGATAGAAATGTAAAAAACTATATTTCTGATCACTTATATAAGGTGGTGCAAACCGAACATAGTTTATTATAAATGTTTACTCAGGGGAAAATATTTTTTATATGTTATGGGCACAATTTTATTATCCTATTATTTTTTAATAATTTTTAATAATTGTTTTATTATAATATCTGAATATAGATGGTTTTTGGGGAGGGTAATTTGTTCCCTGGAGTTTTATAAATGGTATTGGTTAGTGGTATCCCTTTCTGTACATCGGTCTATGATGTATGGAGATATAAAAAAAATCATATATTGTATTTATTATCTAGGATTTGTGTTCGCTCTATATACTATTATAGTATACCCTAGTTATAGTAGAGGGTATCAAAAATAATATTTACACAATATTGAAATTAAATGAATTTTTCTATGATTATGCATTATTATTAGTGTTTTTCATTTATTTTAAATATCATTTTGGTTATTATTTATGTATAATTTTAATTAAATAATTATCTTTATATAGAACATTTCTCTTATTATTATTTAAATTTATTAAAAAAAATCTTTTGGAGACCACCAATATTGGTTGAAAATACCAAATGTTATGAAAACCTATATATATATATATATATATAAGGTTGACCTCCATAGATAGACTCAATTGGGATTTTATTCCCCAAAAAACCGCAATAATAATCGTAAAAATATGTGTCTAATTATCATTTTTTGGACAATTAACAGACGTCAAAATTCATTTTTTTTTCTAGTGAAATAAATTCCATTTGATTAGTTTTGAGACTTTAATGATCAGTTTTAACATAATATAGAGTTATAATTTTATAATATACATTGTATAATTCTAAAATCAGAAATTTTTATGTTAATTTATAATTCATTCATATATATATAATGGTAATAGTTTATCATTTTTAAAATATTCAAAGATAATATACACCAGTTTACATGATTTTAATAATTTGATGAACAATTATTACTAAAATATCTTAAAATTAAAAGAATATATTATATTAAATATTTTTGGAATATAAAACATCAAATTGATGTTTATATGATAAAAATTAATATACATTCATCATCAAAATTTTCACTGAAATTCTATAATCAGAATTTGAGAGACACATATCATCAGGCATGTCTCCCCATATTCTATATGTCGTTGACTAGTGGTGGAGGAAAGTATCATAAATTTGGGAGTCTCTGTGATTAATAAAAATCCAAATAAATAAATAAATATGGGATCCATAAAAGAAGAAAAAATAAAATAGTGAATCTATTAGGATCTCTTTGGGATAACCACACTGAGTGGTGGTGAATCAATGTTAAATTGATATTTATGACTTCAAGGTATTATCCCTTTATATTAATATGTTACAAATTATTTATATTTACCTATTAATATATTCCTCTATATATCAAAAATGCACATAAAAAAATAAATCATAATGATCAGATGGGTTTGTTAATAAATTTCACCTCCAATGTGGATAATAAAGTCCCCGGTGTACGGTGGTTATTCTCCCACTCACACATATCTTCCATTTTATTTTCAATAAAAGCACATTGAATGGTTGGAACATGAACCTTTTATCTTAGAATAATCTAATTATAAGAAAAGTTCTAAATATAAAGAACAAGATAAAATATTTTTTCCTATCCCATCTAAAATAATCGTTTGTGTAGTACGTATATTCTTTAATAGACAAAAATAATTGTGATTAAATTCCACTAAATACATAAATCAAATGGCTTACAATTTTTTTAAAAAACATTGTGGGATATTTTTGGTATTCTCTATTGAATAATAATAAATTTATAACTAGGAAATATATTTCTTTTCATTTTCGTTGAAGATATAAATATTTAATTCGTAAGAAATCAGAGACTCTCTCAGAACACAATGTTAACCATTGGGATTGCATATATTTTTCTCTATTATTTAGGTATACAAAATGTTTATATAACTGCTTCACATCATATTTTAAATATTATTTCATTCATGAATAATATTTTAGATCTCAATATTTTCTCTCAACTACATAAAAGGCACATGGCGCATGCCTTTCTTGTAAACCTCATATCATCCCATGAGTGTAGTAAGTAAATGCATTGAATAGTCACAAAATCCCCATGTGAACCATATAAATTCCATTTGTTATCAATATAAATTTTATCATGGTTCATGCATGAATTATCCACTAACTTATTCATATAAATTAATGCACATGTTCTCTTTTACATCACATTATAAATGTTTTGGATAACTATTTGTTATTTATAATACCTATGTTGGGTTCATATAACTATGATATAATACTATACAAACAATATAAATATATACATGTAATATATTCTTCTTCTCTTATGCCATGAATGTTCTTTGAACAATAAAAAGTTAATGATTCTTATTTTCTATGAATTATTTATGTAAAATACATACTTTATTATGATGGGTGGCTCAGAATACCTATTTTTTACTAATGGGAGAACAAAAAAGTACTTCATAAAGAAAAGTGGGTCATGAATTATTATTTTTCATGATAAAAAAATAGAAGAAATTAATATAATCCCCAATCATATATCAAAATGGTTCTGTTTGAATTTATATATGAGGTTCACCATGTCTTCTCTGAGGAAAATGTCATGTTAATGACTACTTATTATTTATGATTAAAATGAAACATTGTGACTCAATATTAAAATTATCTAGTATTTATGTATTTTAGATTCCTCAAGGGGTAGTATCTTATATGTCAATGATGATGAGAATCATTTCACCTTAATTAAATTGGACCTTCCATCATGAGATAATGATAATGTCAATACACTCATCTAACAAGGATTCATATATAGAAATGCGCTACTGTCTCTACATTTTTATCAATGAATGTATGATATTATTTAAACAATGACATGAATACATATCCTTAGATCAATCCATATTGTCTTTATCTATTGGGTTGATCATATGATATAATTGGAAGGACGTTCTTAAAACATTTGATTAATGTGGAATTTGGTTGTATTAATATAGAATGAAGATCCATTATAAATGTAAAATTATAGTTTCATAAGGGTATGTGGATACCACATAAGGGTATTTTGGGTATTCCATTCCCTTATATAAGGTTATAATTCATGATCTTCTTAATCTTGATAATGTTGGTTAACAATGTAAAGGTATGTTAGGAATGGGTATACTGATTGGGGGGAAATCTACTTTAGTGTAACTAAATATTGAAGATGAAAAAATATTGAAATAGATGGCCTTTATCATTCTCATCAATAAGACACTGTTACATGTATATAATTTTAATGAGTAAAAAGTATTATACATTGGACTTTGACACCAATTAGATTTTTTATTCAGTTGAGTGCTCATTTATATGCAATGATATTTCATTGGATTCATGATTTAGCACATGTACCACCTTCACACACTCACCTATCATGGGATGCTCCATATAATTAAATGGTCTCTCAGGAATCTCCACGATCTCTACTACCTTCTACAATATGCAATTCTATCATAGAAGACTCCCCAACATGGGTGATGAAACTATAACATGTGTGTGATTTTTCTTTCCCAGTTGGTTATCATTGGATGGGATTTTTTTGGTTGAAACAAAATATAAATTGAATAAATAAAAATAAAAATTTATCTAAGGCCAAATCAAATACGTTTTTTGGAGTAATTCATCGTACAAAATATTAACGTATTTTCACCTTTAAAGGCCTTCAAATTACATCCTAAAAATAAATATTTTTGTTTTCTTTAATAATATTCAGTGTTGTAATCATTATGTTTATTATAAAAAATAATTGACACTTATAAAAGAAAATTATATTAGTTCAATAAACATCATAGGTAAATCTACTTTATCCATATCCTAATATTTTACCATTGATCTTTCTGTGTATGGATCATCATTAAAACATCAACAAACATCAATGATTCTTGATAAAAAGAACTTAATTTCTTGGGATTATCAATCTTCATTCATCAAAGATGTTCAAAATAATATATTCTTTCCTAAATCAAGAGACCTATCAGTCACTGACATACAAAAAAAATAAACAAATCTGAATCATCAATATCTTCCTCTAATTTATCTTCAATACCAATGGAGAAAATTAGTTCTTATATGGTTTCTTCATTTATGATCATATTTTTCAATTTATCCCCTTCTCCATATTAATGAAAAATACAATTTACCTTAGATAGGATGGTATCATTTCATTCTTATGTGATGTGACATAAAATATCCCATGGTAATTCACCATGGGTTAACTCATTGTATAAAGTACGAGGGGCTAATATTTTCATCAATGGAGTATATTTTTTTATTCAGAATATGACACCAATTGATATTTCACAACATGTTTCATTCCTTTTATTTTATCTAACTATTTCCAAGTCAATAGTAATTGTTAGATATTAATTGATAAAATATAAGATAATCTTTTCTAATGAAACTTATTGAAAAAAAATTTCTCAAGAAATGTTCAACTTGAAATTACTATACTCATCTCCATGGGGAGATTAAAAACAATCAAGTATACTTGGAAATTATGGTTCTTGAATTCAGTACAGGATCACCAACAACAAACATTTGTTTATTTACATGAATTATTTATATAATCCCACATATGATCAAACATTTAGTATTGTTTTGTGAATTAGGAGTGGATAGTTTTTCAACAAATAGAAAAAATGTGTTCTTGAACAAGTACCAAATAGGTATGATTGATTTGGATGAACTAAATGGATCAAAAAACATCTTTGGATAATTTCCTTTGAGGGATGATCTAAAACTTCTAATTATCACAATTAATTATTTAAAATTTTATATTTTTATTTTTAATAGTAATGGGTACAAATATTTGTCATCTCATCCACGATAGTGGAATTTTTTAATTGATAAAATGTGGTTACTTGATCTACTTCATCTTGTTTTATCATTAGTTTTATGTCACAATTAATGTTTAAGATATTAGTAAAAATATCAAACTGTGATGGTGACTTATAAAAATCATGGAATTATAATTATACTAAGAAGATGTATTCATATAATCATTCCCTCAGTTATCCACATGATTTTGTGAATCATATTTAATTCCATGTATTTAAGGAGAAAACACAAGGTTAATGATAATATAGTGAATTCTATTATCTTTTCAGTGAGATAAATAGTACTAAGAAATTTTTATAAACCATGAATCTCATAAATATTTTGGATCCATGTGAGGGATAATTATTAATGGGAATGATTCTTTGTTTCATGATGGTTTTCAAAATCATGGTATTTATACTCTATTCTATAGAAACATTGTGTGGAATATTCATTTTTGCACAAGAAATCAAGGTACATTCATCACATGGTGTTTTATAATTCATAATATGTATTTATTATCGATTATGTGTTATGGATAAATATTAATCAAGGATATTTCCAAACTTCTTTCACCATCTATACATTACTATTGATATTTTTTGTCATTATTTATTGAATATCTCTTATATTATTTAACTATATCATGAAGAGTCTTCTATTTGAATTTATGTTATACTTTATCAGGACCATCATTGATTTTTATAAAATTTTAATTATCATCTTGGAAGATTACCAATATTTCATTTCAAATAGGGAAAATTTTCTAGGTGGATGTACATTTATTCTCAGGTGTTCACTTTACCACATATGTGCTTTTACCTTTCTCTTGGAGTGGTATATCCTTTTGTCACTTGAGCTTTCCTTATTCAACTATAACATCCTCGGAATATTTATTATGTTCCATGGTGTGGCCTCTTTTTAAAAATAATAATTCTCTTATTCTATTTAATGTAGAAATCCTTTTGAAAATATTAGCCGTTTTTGTGATTATTTTCCTCCTTTTTTATCACCTAATATAAAAATAACTTACTTATTTACAAAGATCATCAAAATTTTCTTTTCTAAAAGTTTATTTTTATTCATGTTCAAGTTATACTTCTATGTAGTCTAAATATTATATTTAATTTTATTAAAAATGTTTTAAGTGATTTGGATGAATGATGTATACTTTCAGGTCTCGTCACTAGGACCACTTCCATTTAAAATAACATAATGATTCTGAAAATATTCGAATGAATTTTTAGCATCAATAATATTCCATTTCATATGAGGTATTTTCTTCATCCAATATTTCCCCCTAGTTGTATGATTATTTTCATTTTAGATACTTTAATAATATACTAGTAATAATAATCTGTGTCCCTTTACCTATCACATAAACAAAAGTACCCAGCAAATCACAACCCATTTTTTTGAAATAGTAGTCTTGCTATATTGACATAATTACAATTTTGATTTCATGTAATTTTTAAAATGGTATTGTCTTGTCAAATTTCTTCTTTCAACTCATATATTTATTAACCAAAATTGATATGGTGGTATCTTCACTAATTGTTTCGCCTTCCACATTGGTTTTGATTTTGAAACATCACTATTAATATGAATATAGTTATTAGATACATTATTTTTAGAGATGGATGATACATTTTTATTTGAGACTTATTGAGATTGAATATTGAATGATTTCAACATGAACATAACACATTATGAAGCCCTTGTAGTATATGAATCCTTTCTAACGCTTTTTCTTCAGTATCACTTTTTATAACCAATATTTTCAATGCCTATTTTGAATATTACTATTTATTAATTACATAATTGAGAAATTGTATTTCAAGATCAATATATCTACATATTACTATTTTTTATCTTCATGAACTACCTTTGTTCTATCATCCTATTCCCTTTTGATATTTTCAACTTCCTCATTACACATTTTATTTTTCTCTTAATGAAAAGTCTGAAGTACATTAATCCACTTTTCTTTTATCTGATGTTGAGAAATATTTGAAATAATTTTTTTCATGTATTTATAATCTAATATATGTATCATATTCTCTATCTTATTAATGGTTTAATATTTCTTTATGATTTCTTCAAACCAATCCTTCAAAATACTAGAGCATCCATTATCCAAATTCTGAAAAAATATTCCATTATCATTTCATTATTTGGTGATATATACACATGAAATCAACTATTTTATAATGAAATCTCATATTATTACCTTTTATTCTAGATGGGTGATCTCTTCTGACAAGGTATTCCTTAGAATTATATAACTGCTATTTTTATATTGGATGATATTCACCAATTCGTCTTTTTTATTTTGTTAGAAAATATTGGGAAAGATATATGATTCCTCTTTATCATAATATGATATAAGACTATTTTCTATTTAATTTGTTGAAGAAAATACAACCATATCTTCTGTTACAATTTTTTACTTTTCTTTCTTATAATTAAAACATGGGGAAACTGATTCATATTTTTTTTTAATAGAGAGAAATTTCTTTGTCATCTTTAACAATTCATTATTAATTATTTTCATCAAATAATTATCTGAATTTGAATTCATATATACAGTAAATACCACTCTAATAATATATTCTATTCTGAATAGAGAATACAATGAAAATATTTAGTAAGATATAAATATGAAATTAAAATAAGAGGTGTTTCTTGGACATAAAATACTCAAGAAAATGGAAGAAAAAGTTTTTTATCAAGGTCTACCTCTAGTGTGGATGAATAATCCCATAAAATATTTTAAAATAAGAGCAATGGAAATTCACTCATGCTCAGTTGTACATACATAATATTCATCATCCTTATCTTATTCATCCTCTATATTTGAATTGAAAATCCCTAGATGACTAGATCCTTGGGTATTCTTCATACATATCTAGTGGTCTATATATATATATAATAGACCATATCCACATTTTGACTTCAAAATCCTAATCCTAATCACCATTTAAATCTACGTAATCATCAAACACTCCAACAAAATACCTTGTTCTCTTTATAGATGTTCTACCAGAAAATTATTTATATGCCAATTTAGTTTCATTAGATTCCTTAACATTAATGCATAAGTATTCTCTATAATAAAGAGAATGTGATGGACTAGTAGGTATATAAGAAACATATGCGTTGTCGACCCCATTAGGGTCACTTTATTCCTCTAACAAAACATGCACTAATTCTTCTTCTCCATCTATAGGTTTTTATTCTTCGACATCAACATCAAATCAATTATCCAATATATATTCAAAAACATATTCCTTATCTAATCGTGGATAAACCATATATAAGGGACTAGAAGGGTGTTCCAAAAGAATAATGTTTCAATAGAATTTATCATTATGAACTACCATTTTCTATACTAAGGGTTCTAATTGAACTTCATTTCCTTGTAGGTAAACTCACTTAGATAGAAACATCCACATTGAGAAATACAATCTAAATAATTGAGAACTATATATTTTTCATCTAATATGGAGAAAATGTACTTAGGAATGATCATAAAATTATATATATATGAAGCATTTCTCATTTCAAACATATGTTACATCAAGTATCATCATTATTTTATCTTATATACTATTTTATTAGGAAAATAGAATTATATGTATTGGTACCTCATTTTTCTAGTGTCCCCACTCCCCTAAAACAAATTTATTGGATAAACATAAATAGAATCCTTCACTTCTCATTGAGCACTACATTAATAGGCCATCATAAAGTACCATTTCCATTTAACACTTGTAAATAAATCCTCATGCACAAAAAACTCACAGTTTCTTGGAAAGTATCCTTGAAATTCATCAGATATACCTTGATAAGCTACATTGGGATATATTTCCCACCATTTCAATGAATATTTCAATTCTTTTCCATTATTCAGTTTTCAAATAACATCTTACTTTTTATTGAAATAATACCCTAAAAACAGAAAATATGGGTGAACCACCTAGGATAGAATGGTTTGTTTGATCGATCCTGGGTTCAGTATCACATTAAGAACAAAGAGTTTACTTACAACTAAACATTCCACAATTTATTCAATTCTAAAAAAAAAATCAGGATTAGGGTTGGGTTACTTTGGGTTGATAAAATTGAACAAACTATATTTATATTGAGATTTTTTTGAGAGGCATGTTCCACTAGAGATGAAATAGAAGCGTGTTTGACATTAAAATCATCTCACTAGTTTAATGGATTTCCTGTAAACCCATATAGGGATTTTGTTGGGATGGAATATTAATGGGATGTTTTGAAGGATGCATGATAGGGAGGGTTTTAAAATTCATTTTTTAAATAGTCCTTTTCATTTTGGGATTTATAATTTAAAAAAAAAAATATAAATAAATAAACCAAATAAAAAATAAATCCAAGAAAAAAATAATGATAACATATAATTAGAAACACTTAAATGGAATATTTCCAATGGTGGATCACCAATGGTAGATTCCAGTGGAGGTTTACTAATATCAGATCATCAATGAAAGATAACCAATGGTGGATCACTAATGGTAGATGTCAAATAGTGGATCACAAATTGTAAATCACAAACTATATATCACAAACTGTTATTTATTTCTCAAATGTAAATATGATGATAAATAAATAACCTAGGATTATTATTTATAGTTCATATATAATATAATTTAATCTCTCGATTCTCAATGGATTCATAAATATTCTAGAATGTTAATATTCACATCCAATGAGTTAAATAGTTATTTTTGGAAAATGTTATCTCAAAAGTGATGTCTTATATCAATATGTTTTATCCTATAAAAACTTTCATGAATCTTATAGATATATATCACAGATTTATTAAACAATTATAGGGGAATCTCCAATGTTATATCCATAATTGTGTAATATGTGTTTCATCCCAAGAATATATGCACAATATTTTCCTGTAGCTATGTAATATTATTTAGCTATATACATTGCAACAAAATCCTTATTTTTATTACACTATGTATCTTTTCACTTACCCAAATTTTAAAATTTCCCCAAGGTTATTTATTTTCATGCATTCAATCATGAAAGTATTCATTTGGGTAAATCACAATATCAAATGTGTTTATACAATGATAAAATAGTCTTATGTTGTTTGTGTACATTAGGTACATAAAAATTCTTTTTATAGTATGTAAATTATATTCTTTTATATTTACATGATAAGGGGAACATGTGCCTATACTAACCATAATATTAATTCAATTAGATGTTTTATATATAAAGATTCTAATCATAGATCTATAGTTTGATTGAACAAACAGATTTTATTGTTCCATAAAAATCTACTCTATAGATTTCACTAATTAGTGCATCACTAATAATTGTTTTAACAAAGATAAAAATATTTTAAAATTTATTGGGTGTAATTTGACTGAAAATTATTCCTTCTTCATATTGAAAAATTTTAAATATAAGGAATAATTTTACCTTCGACCATTAAACTCCATATATATTCACATTACATAATTTTGTAAAAAATTTTAAACAAATAATTTCTATATGATCCAAAAATTATATCGTAATCATCAATTTTCACTACTAGAACATCTTATGAAATTATTTTTATTAGTAAAATAGTATTAGAAATTACTTTTAAAATACATGATAAATAAAAATGATATAAGAATATCATTATAAGATATAGGATCCTATTTTAAACCATATAATGAATTATTTATTTGAAAAAATAATTCACAAAATGTTGGTTTTTTAATATGTGGGGTTGTTCAATAATTTCATACCAAACTACATAATAATTTATGAATTCCTTCTTAGCATTCATAAAATAGAGTTTTAAATTAAAATTTTATAAATATTCAAGAATCATTCTAATGGATTTATGTCTTGATAATGGTTTGAATGATTCAACATTTTTAAATACTTTCATCTTTACTATAAACATGTGCAACCAATATATCTTTGATTCTATCTCTTACTACAGAATAACCCACAATTTTTCTAAAAAAACATTTCATACCAGTGTTCAAAATATCATCATGTCTATCCATCAGTTCATAGACTTTATTTATTTCAAATTTGTAGAGTTTTTCTTAAATTTTCATTATATATAATTAGTCATTAAATTCATCATCTATGTTCTTAGGTTTAAAAATTATACGAAAACATTGTGTTCAAACTTGTTTCTAACATAATATATCATTTGTGTTAATCTATATATGTATCCAACTAAACCTTATATTGGATTGTATCTATGAGTGTTTATGTTTATAGGATGAGAAGTTTTTTATATTTCATTATCCTGGATAGGTTTAAGTTCAATTTGTTCAACCGAACGTGAATATTTTTCTAATTGTTACATAAAAATTTCAAAAGGATTTGCCTTATTATTTCAATTAGAATGTTCATATTAATGTGTTTTCAAATCATTATAATACTAATATGGTTTTTTTAAACAAAATTGACATTTAATATTCATACACAATCTTATTTATTTTAATTAATACACTATATGATTTACTAAATATAGAATTTTGAGGAAAAATTACATAATCACTCATGGATGCAAATTTTTCATGATTTTATTTTTTGTTGAGAATAAATACTTTTTAAACAAAAACTATAATGAAATTAACCTTTATGTTACTTTTATTCCATAATTAATATGATCTTTTCATTAAATTTTGTCTTATAAAAATTCTATTGATTATGTAGTAGGATGTACTCGAAGCTTCAAAACAAAAAAAAAGTAAATAATACTCATTGAGTATGGTCCGAACAATTTCAGGAAGGATTATATTTCTACATTCTACATTACCATTTCATTGTGGCCATCTTTGAGAGAAATAATTATGATTGTATCCAGGTTGTGAGCATATTGATTCAAAATCATTATTTTCAAACCCAAGGTCATGATGACATATTGAGATCATAATTTTATTTCCATTATTATTTTCATTAGATTTAGAATACATAGAAAGATTGAAATAATATTCATTTCTGTGAGCTATAAAGAATACCCATGTGCATATACATAGTTATCTACTAGAACAAAAAATTAGGAATTTAAATTTAATCTTGAAACTCTAGTGGGTAAAAATAATATTTATGGAAATTCTCTAGGTATTGGGAAGATGAAACCTCATTTTTTATTTGAAAGAGATAGTACCCTTTTTAAAATGGGTTACAATGTTTTTCAATTAGAAATTGTAGTTTATAAAATCATTTAAATAAACTGTTCCTAGTAATCTTTATATGTGAATAAAAGCTCAATGTCTTTGTATCTTATTCCATAACCATCCTCTTTGTGAAAGGAACAAATATTGGAAATATTTTGAGAAGAAAATAAATCTTTATTAATAGTATATACATTATTATTTCTTGAGTTCATGAATGGTAAATCAATTTCTTAATTCAAAACATTCAAGAAATTATTTTCATATTCAAAATGGAAACAATAATGAAAAATCATTGAGATGACAAGTAAATTATAAAATATCCATATAAAAAAAAATTTAAATTAATATATTGTAAGAGTTACATATTTGACCGAGTCTAATTATTTATCATTTGGAATCATCATTGAAAGTGACTTGTCCACTATCAACATTAATTAGGTTACTAAATCATGATGAGTCCCTTGACATATTTCATGAGTAGAAAATTTCTACTACCATAGTTACATACTAAAAATTTATAAGTAGTTTTCATACAAAATATATTTAAACCACAATGAATTTGGTTCCCATATTTTCCTAGGTCCAAATATTTTCTTAATAAGAGATTTTGGAATCCAACATTTCATAACAATATTTTTGTAAGAGGATCTGGGAAATTATTACTTTTTTTCAGATTCATAAGAATAATAAGTATTCATATAATTGATAGAATAAGAATTATTAATAAATTTATTCTTCTTTAACTTTATATATCTAGGATTTCATCTAATTCATATTATTTACATATTTGAAATTTTATTTCCAAACATTTGGGATAAATTATTTAATCCATTTTTTAATTTATCTTATTTCATTTTGAAAATTTTAGTGGATAATTTGAGATCATTATTTTTTTATAATATTTTATGATTTTAACCAATTTAAATAAAATGAAATGTTTTAAAAAGATAATACAATTAATGATACTTATTTATACAACTTAATATATTTTTATGTTCAATTAATGTCAACTTCATCATATTAAATTATTCAAACATTTCTACAATGGAAATTATTTCATTAATATTTTCATTTTCATAATATTTAGAAGTATGAACATGCAATGTAGAAAAAACATTTGATTCCTCAATGTTTTTTTTCATAATAAACATATTTCCTCTATCATACTTATCCTTTCTTATTGATACTGAAGCACTTGAAATATCATCTGATGAACTCCATGTTTCTTTTATATCATTTTTATATATTTATCCCTATCTGAATATTTTTTATTAAACATTATATTGGTAGAATGTTATTTGATTTATCCTTCTGTTTTTTATCACATACATACTATTTCGTTGTCAAAATCATCAATTTTCCTTTAATTTTTCTCATTACATATATTATCATAAATACCATTGTAGTTTGGATTCTTTATTAATTTATTCCTTTTTTAAAATTTCAATAATCATCTAGCTATGTGATTCATTATATCATCACATTATAATGATGATTCTCTATGAAATTAGATATATTATTAAATATTCGTTTTTCATTTAGTAAAAAGTATTGAAGGATACTGACGTTGATTTTTCATCATATTCTTCTTCTATGTTTACTTTTTGTGCCTTTTCATACATCATGATATTTATTATTATTTTTAACCTAATAATTATTTATTAAAAATGATTCTATAATTGAAAATAAAGTTCATCTCCATTTTTTTAGTAAACATCAAATCTAGAGAATCACTTAATCATTCTGAGTAATTTGTTTATATATGGAATGGATCGTTTTCAAATTTTCATTAAAAGAGATATATATATTAGAAATTAAATCGCCATGCTTCATTTAAAAGGTATCATATATAATATAATAAATATTAAAAAACATTACATTGACAGTAGATGTTATCTCACGATAAATGTTTTAAATTATCCCAATTATTGAATAAAATGGTACAAGTAGATATTCAATTATACTCCATATCTTCTAAAGAACTATATAAAGAATTCTGATCCTTACAATTATTATTATGTGATACTTTTTTAGGAACACTCCATTCATATCTAACTATTTTTCATAGTTCATATTTATCCTCTATGATAGTGTAAATTTGTAATTACATTCATTCATTATGAATTTTCATTTAAATATTCCATTAATAATAATTAGTACTATAAAAATAAGGAGTTCGATTAATTATAGTTCCCTCTTTTCTATTATTATCTATTATGATATAAATTTATAATAAACCAAAAATTAAAATCTTTATTCATAAAATAAAGGACAGAAAATAGTTATTTGGAATGTCCTCTGATACCAAATGTTGCTAAGATTGAGTAACTTAAGATGGATGGGGGGGGGGGTCAATTGAGTTCCCAATAAAACAAATATTTAAAATATATTTAAAAATAAATCCCCCTAAGTTCATATAAATACCATGTTAATAAAATACTTAGAAAAATATTATTTGATTAATAAAATAACTTCTCAATGAGGGATCATCACTCAACAGAAAAAATCATTGAAATTACACTCTCTTTTGAAACTAATTTAATTCATAAATATATATATAGAAAATCTATTATGATAATGTATCAATGAAATGTTTTTAATATGGATTTTAAAATAGATATTGTTTTTAATTTTGAAAATATAGAAACAAAACTAATAGAAAATGAAGTAGAATTTAAACATAGGGTCTGATCTCTATCTGGTAGTTAATCCATTCCACTTGGAAATCATCCACTACCAAGTTATTCATTATACGAAATACTGGATCCATAAAAATTATTTGGTTTTAAAGATAACAACACACTAGGCCTCTATAAAAAAAATCATCTTCCATAAATATAATGGGGATAATAATAATTAATGGTCACACATGACCTCTTCCGCATTTTAATGGGTATGAAAATGAATATATTTTATAAATACTATCAAGAACGCTCTAATTAACCATATTTTATTATGTTTTAAATATAAAATTTGTAAAACTAAACAATACTAAAATATGAATAATAATAAAATGTGAAATAGATTAATTATTGGGAAACATGATGTTTCCTATACGAATTGCTTTAGAGGTTCAGAGGGTTCTCAAATTTTCCTTTTTAAGAAGATTGAACATGCTTCATAAAATTTCTAGAAAAACAGAGTGCCTGATGTCCTTGATAACCCTAATGATTTATTTATGTATAAGTCTATAATCCCTCCACACACTAATTTGTTAGATATTATTCTTGATTAAGTGTATTAATCTTACAGTTCTTTCTGAATGTGTAACTGTTTTTTAAAACGAGTGGGTTATTCTGAATTTATATCAGTCAGGGTCAAATTATCCATTAAATAACAATAATAATGTATCATGAATCCTCTTAATGAGCACAAATACATGAAACTATGACATTTTTTTTATTTCCAACTATGTATTTGTTTAGGAATACTTATTCTTAAATCAATGTGTGTCTCACTTCATTTAATTACATAAACAATCCTTTTGAGAAATTTATTTTTTAAATAAATACTGACAAAAATGATAGTACACTAGCGGTAGAACATCCTGGTGTTAAAATCCTTAAACAGTAGCATATACTAGCAATAGATCATCATAATTGTACATTATTTATGTGGTAGAGTAACATGGAGATAGTTATGACTTGTTGGTAGATCTATCAAGATGTATATCTCTCTATAAGTAGATCTATTCATCATTAGATCTATTCTGTGGTTGATCTATTTAGCATTGGATCTATTCAAATAGTAAATTTTTCTAATATTAGATATGTATAATGATATATTTAATGGAAGAACACTATAAAATATGGTATATCAGCACTTATCCAAATAATTTTATAATATTTCTTCAGAAATATGTTTTATTATAAAATATTAACCATGCTAGAAACATAAAAAAATAGATTTTTTATCATTTGTATAAGTAGGTGCAAACATAAAATTGTTTTTTATATATGTTTTCTCATGGGAAAATATTTTTTATTTGTTATGTGCACAATTTTATTATCCTATCATTTTCTAATAATTTTTACAAAATTTAATTTTTATTAGAATATCGGAATATATATTGTTTTTAGTGAGGGTAATCTGTTTCTTGGAGGTTTATAAATGGTATTAGTTAGTGGTATCCCTTTATAGATATAGGTGTATGGGGTATGGGGATATATAAAAAAATTTATATATTTTATTTATTATTCTTGGATTGGTGTTATCCTTATATACTATTTTAGTATACCATAGTTATAGTGGAGGGTATCAAAAATAATATTTACACAATATTGAAATTAAATGAATTTTTCTATGTTTAAACTATATTATTAGAGTTTTCAAAATTATTTTAATTTTCATTTTGTTTATTATTCTAATTATTATATTTTTTTTAAATTTTAATTATTATAATTATCATCTAAAAAAACATTTCTCTTATTATTATTTAAATTGATTAAAAAAATATTTTAAAGACCACTACTAGTGGTTGCGAATGCCAAAAGTTATGAAAACCTATATATATAATGTTGACCTCCAAAAATAGGCTCAAATTTTATTTTGTGACCCAACAAACCAAAAACATAATCTTAAAAATTTGTGACTAATTATCATTTTTTGGATACGATTAACAACCGTTGAAAATCAGTTTTTTTCTAGAGAAATGAAGGTCATTTGATTATTTTTTAGCCTTTAATGATTAGTTTTAACATAATATAGAGTTATAATTTTATAATTTACATTGGATAATTTCAAAATCAAAAAATATATATTAATTTATAATACATTCATATATATATAATGGTAATAGTTTATCATTTTTTTAAGTATTCATGATAATCTATGCCGGTATACATGATATTAATAATGAGATGAACAATTACAACTAAAATATGTATTAATTAAAAAGAGATATAATATTGATTATTTTTGGAATATAACACACCAAATTCATGTTTAGAGAATAAAAAATAATATATTGTCATCATCCAAAATTTCATTGAAAATCTATAATCAGAATTCGAGTAACACATATAGTCAGACATGTCTCCCCATATTCTATATGTAATAAAATAATGGTGGAGGAAAGGTTAATACATTTGGTAGTCTATGTGATTAATAAAAATCCAAATAAATAAATAAATAGAGAAACTATAAAAGAAGTAAAAATAAAATAGTGAATCTATTAGGATCTCTTTGCGATAACCACATCGAGTGGGGGTTGAATCAGTGTTGAATGGCTATTTAGGACTTCAATGTTTTGTCTCTTTATATACATAAGTAACATATTCTTAAAATTTACCTATTAATATATTCACCTATATATCAAAATTGCACATAAAACAATAATAATAATGATCAAATGGGTTTGTTTATAAGGTTCACCTCTAATATGGATAATAAAGTCCCCGCTGTACATTGGTTATTCTCCCACTCACACATATCTTCCATTTTATTTTCAATTTAAGAACATTCAATGGTAGGAACATGAACCTTTTATCCTAGAATAATCTAGTTATAACACAAGTTCCCAACATAAAGCACAAGATAAAGTATTTTTTTCATATCCCTTCTAAAATGATCATTTGTGTAGTTTAAATCTTATAATCATGGACTCATGTTATATCCTATTAAAACCCCATTGTGGATTGATATTAAAGTTGTCAAAGGTTTTTGTATTTTAATCTCTACAAGGGTTTCCAACATATCTTTCGATAGTGATGATAAATATGGAATCATCATGTAATAAAATACGTTATTTTTTATAGAATTTACACCTAAATATGATAAAATCACATGCATTAAAATATATGAACACCTCCTTATACCATTTTTTTCATCCTCATAAGTATCATATTCTTAGAAGAAAGGCATTTATTCAAGGTCTCAAATCAATTGAGCTTGTCTTGATATATAGTCTTGATAACCGAAGAAAGTTGGAATGATATTTTTCAAATGATAAAGTCATGTGAAAATAGTCTAGTTCAAACATAATCATGTATAGATCTTTCGTTTCATAAGGTAATATAAATACCACATAAGGGTATGTTGGGTGTTTCCCTACTATTGGGTAAGGGTATGCTGGGTGATTGTCGTTCTATTATGATGGTCACTACACTATATAATAAAACACAACATAAGTTTATCCCTGAGGATTTTATATCCACATAAGGTTACATTATGGTTATAGATGACATGGGGATGGATTAGATGACCATTAAAAATTTGATCGAGTGGCCACTGTTATATATTTATAATTTTAATTGGTTAGCTTTTCACCACATTTCTTCACCATCTTGAATTGAGCTTTTATATGGCCCAGAACTCATTAATAAGTAAATTTATTCATTCTTCTTCTCAATCCATCAATGAGTCTGATTCCCTAATTAAATTGACACAATCTCTACTCATAGGCCATTCCACACCCTCATGCAGTCCCTCAAGAAAATCCATCCATGCCATGTTCACACCTTTGTGCACTTATATTGGTGCTATACAACCCATACCGCCTTCCTCCATGGAAATATAGACCGGGTATCTCCCCAACATGGTTTACCACATGTGTGTGATTGAGTTGGACAAGCTAGTCATCATGGTCTGGGCAATTTTTTTGTTAATACCTAGTATACATTGTATAATTATGAACGATGAATTTTATGGGACCGATTAGAATTTATTCCCTAAAATAAATCATTATGAAAAAAATAAATTTATTTTCACAATTTTTATTACCTTCAAATTTATTTATGAAATAAAAATTATAATTTTCATTGATAATATTCATTATTATAATCATTGTGTCTTTTCTACAACTCCATTGACACAAGTCTTTGAACATAAAAATGGTCCAATATTCATCCAAGGTAAATTCAAATGTGACCTTTATATAAACATTAAAAATTGTAAAATTCTTGATGCAATATGCATAATCTCACATGAATATAAATAATCAAAATTATATAAAAGGCAAAATCTTCAATACAAATAGCAAAGTAGTGCATTACCACATCATGAATAGTTGACAACCAATAAAATACATACACAAATTAGTATCATGAGAATCATATCTTTAAGATATCCATATAAATAATATCCCAATTAAATAAAAAATAACAATACATGAACGCAATATATTTATTATTACTGGAATTTTCACTAAAATATGTTGATTAATTGTAAGTATTGGGGAAAAAATGTAAAAACAACTGACACACACACTCATTTTGGGCCGAATTGGATAAAAAATCACTGATACCATGGATTGGCCTCGTTATATGTTGATACGTCCTAAAGATTTAACGGTTTCATAGCCAAAAGGAAATTTACTCTAAATGACCAATTAATGTCAAAAATCACCCTTTATTATTAATAGATCAACATATATATTTCCCAACACAATAATAACTAGTTTCAAATGTAAATTCAGAAATACTCATGGTGCTACATTACCAGCTATAATTCATATACCAATATTACTTGATCTAGACTACACCACAAAAAAATTATAATATATAGGGTTTTAATAAACAAATGAAATATAATAACCCCCACTATTAAATGCATAAGAGGATTTCCCAACCATTTTTTCATTTAATTTCAACATATATACTCCAATGCACCTATCCTAGGTGAATTCATTTACCTAAAAATCAGATAGTAAATTATTCATCTCAACCAATGTGCATGTGAAAGGTGTGAGTGAAAAACATTAGAAGAAACCACGTACATGTCATCAAGAGAATACAACAAAATATGTGATTGGATATATTGAATCACAAATAAAATAACATCAAAACATAATCCTATTTTTGCAACTTTCCTATGACCAAACTGCCAGGAATATTAAATTTACCTTTTTTATACAATGTTGGTTCAATAATATATTATGAATCCAATAGTTTAAAAACAAAATTCCATAGGTAAAAAACTATACACAATCCTTCATTTCCATGAACAATATTATAGTTTTTAAAATGATAATGGAATAATATTTCTATGATTTAAGGAATTAGTAGTTCACATTTTTAGAAATGGAACATAGTTCTATCACTAACATCTAAATAATAGGTAATAAAAAACCCAGGTCATGATAATGGAAATAGAATAAAAATATCTCAAAAAATCAACAACAATAGAGAAATATTATTATCATTCCTACTAAAATATTCCTATCATTAATTTTTTTTGAATAATTAAAAAACCAATATTTTCTAATTCATGTTATTTCATTATATTTGGATTATTAATTAGTATTTATATTTAAGTTAAATAGATCATATAAGAATGAAAGAAAATTGTATTAAAGTAAAAAAGAGGGACCCCATTGTGGATTAAGACACTAGATACAAATTTAATATCCATTAATGACCCATTAATACATAAATGGTATCTGGACTCTATTTTTATTTTGTAGTACCCAATAATGTTTTCGAATGAAACCATTAGACTCTAGTTATCTATAATGTACCTAATAACCTCTTAAAAACTACCATATAGTAATTTGGCGACTACCATTCACATTTTCGCTGTTTATCATCTACATAGTTAGTTAATAAATCAATTCAACTACATATAATTCACCTCTATAATGACAATATTTTGGTAACCAATCCTATAATTTTTTCAAATAAACTCCAAAAAATATATTCATGTATAGTATTTTTAAAATATTGTACAATCAAGGAATAAAGAATACCTACTTTAATGATCATTCAAAAAATAATAATAATCATCCAATCATTCTTACACTAACCATCCTAAACAACTTATATGACTTTTATAATTATATTTTTTTAAAATTGGTATGGGTGATTTTTTTTGTTTTTAATAAAAAGATCATCAATATTTCATTATATTTTCATTAGTTCTCATTACAACTAAAGAGTTTATATTTAGTTTCTTAATAAATCCTCAAAAATGAAATTATAATAATTTTTTTGATTACCTGGTAAGCATTAATATCAATGGATTAATGAAATGATAATGTCATTGAGGAGTGAAGATATATACAAATTTATATTATGATTTTTGGCTATTGACCAAAAAAATATTATTTATTTTATTTAAAATATATTCAATTATTTTTATTTTATTTTCAAATTTATTATTTCAAAATTTTAAAAAGGAAACTCACCCATTTTTCAATCAGTTATGGCCAATAATTGGTAGAGAAAATATCATTTTTTTTCTAAAATAATTTTTTTTAAAGAGTTACTATAAGTGATGAACACTACCTCTTACACATATGGTAATTTCTAGGGACACACATTGGACCATTATCAAATATATAGAGGCTTTCTCTATGGTTATTCAAAAATCATCAAGTCATCTATTAATATAATCATTGTATATCTAGATTGAAAATTAATTATTGAATATTGTACACCTTGTAAGTCGGTAGATATCAAATGGAACCATAATGACATTGAAGCTTTTCATATTAATAAAAAATACAATAATTAACTATATTTTTTATTATATCTTAATGAATTGAATCAAATATTAATGAGATAAAATAATCATTTTATTTAATAACTATTTATAACACACAAGAATCCACAAACAAAGTCAATGAAAATATACATGAAATGTATATTAAATATTTTAAATTGTTTTAACATGTATTATAAGGAATTACTTTTATAAATACTTAATCAATTAATCGACATTGTTAATGGAAAAATATATATTAGTTATTTATTTTTATCAGAAATAAATTTTAAAAATATATATTTTTTATTTCTACTGGTCACTAAAAACAATAACAACATAAAAATAAATGAATATTAAGAAAATATCCATAGAGGAAATAATTTGTAATTTTATGACCATTGAGAAAATTATGAAATGAAAATTAAAAAAAATAATCTAATAAAATAATTGAAAATATTAATCATTCCCGAAAATCCTTAAAAGAAATATCATCTTGAAGTAACAGTAACACAAAACACTTGGTAAAGTAGAATATTTATTTTTGTGAAAGAATAAATATTTTCCTTGATGAAAAATATATTGTAATAATAAATAGGATTATTTTATTTTAAATGGTTTCAAGATGAATTTGAACAATAACACTATGTATCAGATTTTCATGGAAATTAATAATGGAAAAAATGCCTTAATATGTTTTATAGTGATTATTATCAGTGAATCCCAATCATAAAATGAATCAAGTGATGATAGAGTAATATGTATCATGGATAAAATTGTTTTAAATTATGTGGTAATATTTATTTCATCATCTTATAGTTTACATTATTTATACTATATTTATCTTTAAACTACAAGATATCATCTTGAGTTTTATTAGATGAAAAAAGAAAAATATTCTAAGAACATTAAATGAAGTATTTTATTTGGAAAATAATAAGGATCACCACAAAAAATAAGAAATTGGAATTATTATTTTATAATTTATTGTTAGTTTAGTAAAGATAACATGAATTTTATTATAAAATCACTTATAAAATATCTATCTAAAGTTATTAATTATAATTTATAAAGAGATGAAATTATTTTTTTAGTGTCATTTAATGTATTCATTGTGATTCGCTACACTACTAAATCTAATTTATAAAACATTAAAATTATTATATGGGTAACAACTCCATATAAATTTTATAATTTTTTTCATAATATTGGGAATCAAATATAAAAAATTAATTAAAAAAATTTTAATTATAGGGGATCAAAGAGGGCTAGTTGTTATAATACATTATCAATGATACACAAACATATTATGAAAATATATAATCTAAAATATATATCCCTAATACTATTGTACTATAATCATAATAATATTATTACTTATTTTAGGTAAATGTTTCATTGAAAATCAAATGTATTTACATTGTGTATGGATAGTGGGTACATGAGGAATATGTATGATGACTAGTACAATCTCAAATTCATATAAAATATTGAGTGAGGACATGTATCTTCTCTTGAAAAATAATGGGTAAAAAACATTAGTATCTATAACATATGTTTATTCAATATAATATTGTTAATTATATGTCATTTTTTGTTGATGGAAAAATTATTTTTATAGAATTGGTGAATAAATTTATAGTGAATGTAAGGTTTCTATTGAAAATTATGTTTGTATAATCTTTTTTTATAAATTAGTATATTATTTTCTCTTTCAATGTTTCGATATAATATTCTTATTTGGTTAAAATATATATTTATTTTACATAAAAAATTCATGGGTGTAAATTGTAGTAATTATTAGCTGACACATAGACACATTAGACATTGTTTCACATACGCAATTATTAAACTCAATTTCAATTAATTGGTATGAACCTTTCCTAAATTTAATTTAAAACAAGTACATTTTATTTTAAACATACTATGATTAAATTGAAGTAAATTAATTGATTAAATCTAAGAAGGATGTGTTTGAATTAACGACCCTTGAGATTGTAAAGAATTATAAATTTTTTCAGATTCATGATTCATGTGTTGGGGAAAATAATAAACATTTCCATTATTGTTTCTTACACAATATTAAATTGGTCATATATATTTATAGATAAACATTAGACATGTAAATGTTTTATTAAATATGAATTTAAAACAAAAAATAAAAATCTTATTATATATAATCTATCCATTTTGATAATAGAGGAGATTTTGAAAATAATGTCGTGTGTTAGGCTTCTAAATCCTAATTTTATAATCATTATTTTTACACTACTAGATTTCCTAAAATAATAGGTGTGAGAAAGATTGAATTGAATTGTGTAATATATTTAATAATAACTATTTAATTTATTGATACCCCAACAAAAATGTTGGGATGAGGTGGACTATGTCAATTTTTATACATTACAAATCATTCTACAAAAAAAATTTCCTAAAATGACACTGTAAATGTGTTGTAAAAGTAAGAAACCTATGGTTGGTTATTCTGTGGTGTTTGTATTAAATTGATATAGGCTTAAAAATAAAAAATATATATATAAAATATTAATATAAATCATATGATGATATTTTTAACGGTTACACAAAAAACATTTTAATCTATCTAAATATTAAATAATTGACCTAGATCATTAAAATATTGAATTCATGTAAAATTTTATTAATATATATTTAAAACTATATCCCAATGTTAAGAAACAGATGGCCGAGCGATGTGGACCAAAATTTTCTCAACACCTTCTAAGGAAGATATATTTAATGAATAATCCCATTTATGTCCATTATGAAATACCAGGGTAAAATTCAAATACCATCAACTACATAAAGCTATTTGTGACTTGTAGAATGATAATCATAGAAGAATTTTTT
Organism: Viscum album; assembly: GCA_963277665.1. Lineage (NCBI taxonomy): Eukaryota > Viridiplantae > Streptophyta > Magnoliopsida > Santalales > Viscaceae > Viscum > Viscum album. Next base: position 95,505,227 of record OY728163.1, read on the forward strand.
CTTTGAAATTTAATTAGAAATTTATTTTCATAAATAGAACCTTAGGAGATATATAATGTTATTAATGCTTATAATGCTGTTATTTCAATGTTATAATAGTTAAATAAATTCACAAGAAATACTTTTTCATATTCATTAGAATACCCAGTGATAATCCAACTATTTATTTAAAATATGTGTTCTGGAATAAACATTATGAAAAAATTAATATAATTAAAAAATTCATAATCATTAATAAAAAATTTTATTAATTAATTTGGTTCTAGATATGGGGAAACAATTTCTCCCATAGAATGATTTTAATTAATCAAAATGTTAATGAAATTTATCATTCAATTAATTATGTAGATTTTTCTTAAAAAATAGAAAACATAAATGGAAAATGCATTATTTTAAAAACAAATATTGTTGATAAACCTCTATATTTTATGTATTTAAACATTTTAATCACATGATTACATTAACATAGACTCTTTATGGATGAAAAATGTCTATCATGCTTGAATTGAGGAGTTTGATATATCTCTCTTATATAGTGATTTCACAGTGGAATTAACTAACTCTACCTTGTATTTAACATGTTCTTATACATATATATTAGTTTATCTAATTATTTTTCATTATTTTATTATTTTTAAAACTATCAATTTAGTTGTAATGAATTTATTTATATAATTCAAAATGAATTTAAAATAGTTTTAATGAGAGATTTAATGTTTTTCCTTGAATCTTAATCCAAATAATGACTGTATATTTTTTAAACAACATAAAATACACTATAGAACAATTAATTTTTTTTTCATGGATCTACTTAAGGAAATTTGTACAGCATTGAGTCCACCGTGTTAGTTAAGAATTTATTAATCAGTTAAAATAGTGGGAAATAATATTTATAGAGGTATAGTTATTATTTTTCATTATGTTGTAATGATATACCGAAAACTATGTTTGATGAATATAATTATATTTATTTTTATGATAATATTAAAAATTATATTTAAAAAAAATTAGAAATAAATTTTAACCATTTTAAAGATTTATTTTAAAAAATTATAATCTTATAATGAAACATCATATAAACTAAATTTTTATTCACATATCGATTATGGTGGATACTATGTATATTAAAAAGTAAATGTGGTAGATGAAACCACATTGAAAATCTTAAGATTATTTGAATACTAAGATGAAAATTATTGTTTTTGTTTTCAGTATTGAAAAACAATACAAATCACTTAGAAGTTATCACAACCAAAAATGTTTTTACGAAAATAATCTCTTAGATTGTGAACCAACTAATGATAGATTTACAATCAACTGTGAGGGAATATTTCAGTTATTAATTATAAATATATCATATAACACTAGTAGTCTTTATATATTTACCAATGGTCTTAATTTTTTTTGTGGTCATATTAAAAAACTAATATTTCAATAAATTTAAATGAATAAATTAACAATTGGATTATATATTCCAAAAACCGCTTACACACCATTAGGTTATATGAATGGGATATAGGGACCTAAGTATTTTAATTCCAAAATTTTACATGAGTTATCATAAATTTTATGCCGATTTATTTGTCAATAAATGACATAAATTAATAAAATTTATTTTTTTTGAATGACTTTTAATTAATAATATTAAATTTTAATTTACATTATTTTTAATTACTATATATGTTATTCAATTTTATTTATTTTCCTTGTCATTGTTTTTCTTAATTCTTTATTATTACATCTATTTAATGTTTAATTCTATATTTTATTATTACTATAATTTTTAAATTATACATGAAAAGTCAAAGTAGATGATTTGACATCATCATGTTTTTTAATATTTTTTAATATTTAATATGTGTGTATGTTTGTGTGTTTTGGTCTTTTTTGGGGTTTTAAACTCATTTACTCAAAAAAAGTTGATTTATTTTTTATCTTATTAATATTAATATCCTAAAAACACTACATAGTCTATATTAAAATATTAAAAACATTTTTTTCAAATTAATGGTTCTTTGGATTTATCAAACTATAGATTCTAGATATAATAACATTGGGTTCCCAGTAGATGTAAGGGTAATTTATTATAGGTAATAAATACTTCATTGTAACCTTGTAGCATTTTTGGGTTGGTTGTGTTTGTTAAAAAAGAAGGGTTTCATGGTGAATTGTCATGTTCTACATACATTGTTGAGAATCCATGTTGACAAAGGACCATGAAAATAGAATGAGTGATATTGAGGTGTTACAAAAGAATAAATATAAGGTAGCATTGTTTTCTAGTGATCGCAAAATTTTTGGTTTCCCAAATTTGGAGTATGGTGATCATTGTGAAAATTCTATTTCCCTGCAAATATCATCATAATATGGAAACTTTTCGCATTTCACGAAGACATTATTAATGAAATATATTTCACAAAGGCATGATGAATGTTGCTGGTGAGATCTATTATTTCAAAGATATTTTATAAAAGTGGAGTGAAGAGAATTGCGAGGGTGTATTGTAGTGGCGGCGCGAAGGAATTGGAGGAAGACTATGTGATTATGAAGAGCTCTACGATCCAAAAATTGACATGGTGCATACTGATATCGAAATAATTTCGGTGGGAATTTTGGAGATTTTCAATTTGAGATGAAGTGGTGGTGTCATTTCATGGAAGCTTCTTGAGTTAGTGGAATCACCTATAAATATGCCTCGACCCTGTTGAGAGGATTATAGAGTTCTTCAAGAAAAATATTTATCTCTTGAATAAAAAAGGATCTTCACTGAGGAAGAGTACTTTTTGAATGTCAGGGGCTTCAAAATGGCTAATCTAGCTCTGCGAAATGGGTGTGTTCTTTGTAGGCTCATTGAGCATCGCAAAGGAACTCACTTTGCGATGTCTAGAGCATTGTGATGGCCAATGTTCTGAAAAAGTGTTTGATTTACGAATAAGAAGGGACTTTGCAGAGGATTGTTTGATCTTTTTGAAATTGGAAGCTTCATGAAGTAGAGATATTTTTGAATGTGTTTCCAATTGTTGTTTCTTATTGATCATTGGAATAGTGGTATTCAATAGTGGATTAAATTTGGACTTCAACAAATCATCTATATAGAGTGAAGGATGCACTCATTAGAGATAATGAAATGATCTAAAAGTCATGAAACTGTTATTGGCTCATTTGATGAAGTAGTGGTCTCATTTCAGTTGAGAGATTAGTGAGCTCACAAATTATTAATGGTTGTAAACCAGAAAAGGTAGTGTGTCCACTTCGAACTTGTAAACAGCAATGCACTTATAGTGGATTTGGTATATTGGCACATCATTGGTATATGCACCTTGGACATTGATCAGTGATGGTGAACAATGTAATATTTTTGTGTCCTGTGAAAGGATCAAGAGTCATTCATACTCTTCAACATGAATAAGAAAGAAGAGAGGGTTTTTTCAAAGAACAAAAAAAAGATCAATAGGGTAGTTGTTTTAATTTTTCATACATTGATTCCCCCCAAACCTCATAGGTTATCATGACTATTAGACCTAAAAAATTTTATCAGAGGGGATGGTTGATATCTCTGTCTCTCTACCAATTATAAAACACCAATCATAAATGGATTTCAATCATCGATGAGAACAATTTTCAGCTATTGAATAATCAGATAAAACACTACATCTAATCTTTGGGAATGGACGTGTTTAGAGAAACAATACATGGCATAACAACTTCTATTAGTAGTGGTTCATTATTAGAATTTGAGAGAAGCGAATTGGATTCTGCCGCCAAGGTAATCAATCCAATATGGGGATCCCTATCAAATTCCATCTATACAAAGTTTATTTCATGAAAAAAACCACATTCCTTGTGGGAGAAGCTAATTATTTTATATGAAAGAGATACGAAGGTCAAAGTGGAAAAGATGAAATTTTTGTGGAACAAGAATGTGGATATGATAATGAACCCGAATGAGTCTGTTGATTAATTATTTTATTGTGTAAGTACTGTTTTGGATGATATGTGAGGTCTTGGAAAGTCATTGAAGACATAAAGTTCGTGGATCGAATCTTGATGAAACATCCACCTCTGTTTAATCCAAAATTTTCATTACTAGAAGATAAGGATCTGAATGTGCGAACACTTGAGAATATTCATAGTACCTTGGTTGCATATGAAATGAGGAATGATGATAAAAATGATGTTGAAATGGGAAAATTAAAAGATGTGGCATACAAGGACATGAAGAACCACACAATTCAAGATTTCATGGAAGATGAAGAGACATATTCAGTGATGTCATCTCTTTCATCAATTATGCAAAGAGGAAAATGATTGTTCAAGGGGAAACATCCACTGACTTGTTTTCTAAGTGTAAGGGACGGACATCATATAGCAAGGTGCCCCAAAAAGTTCTAAGAAGAAGATGAGGATGAAGAAAAAATTCCAAAGAATAAGACATTACCGTATTTGAAAGGAAATAAAAAGTTAAAGAGAAATTTATTTAATAAAAAGAATCTTATTTCACATGTATGTTACAGTTTAGAAAAGTCTTCAGTTTAAGGGAATGAGGAGATAGGGAACTGAATATATTATGGAAAGAATTATATGGTGACATTTGTCTATAGTTCTAAAAAAAATAGTGGAAATTGATGCTGATGAAGAAGAATACGAAGTCGAAGGAAGTGTAGACACGTAATATGAATTAGAAGCATCTATTGAAGAATATATGATTAGAGAGAAAAAATAATAAAGCCAACAATGTGATACATGATGTCGAAAACTTCATGAAACAATAAGAATAAGAGAAGTGTAAGTGAGTAAAAGAAATTAAACAACATAACTCTTGTAGGCTATATAGCTCATAAAAGGTAGAGGGATATAAGAACAAGGTTGTTAAACCAAAAAAGGAAGATCAATGGATTAAATAAAAATGTGAAATATCAAATCAAGTATATTGATGAACTTGAAGAATATTTTTTTAATCAAAAATGAAAATTTAAGGACAAGGAAAAATCCTATGTCCCGATATGACATCAGTAAAGAAGATCACTCAAAAGATGGAAAACTTGGATGTAAAGAATAAAGGTCCAGCAGAAAACAAGAAAAAATTGTGTTTAGGTGTCAAGACTGATTTGGGGCTGGACCAAAAATGGAAAGATGTGAAAGTGGAAGTCAAACAATTTGCACCCATTCAAAAATTGAAAATTGATCTGGGTAGAATGAAGAATCAGAACATTCAGAGTTCCCAAGGGGAAACTAATAGTTCAGAAGTGACATGTTGGTGTCCACCCTATATCAGGTGTTATTCTTGTGGAAAGATGGGACATTCATAATAAATGTGCTCTATAGCCAAGAGATATCGAAGGGCACAAGAAAAATAGTGGAAGCCCAATAGAACTGATGTTATCGAATATACTTTGAGGACATTTTTTGGTGCATAAAATTAAGAAAAAATAGCCAGATATTTTACATTTACCATGCAGTGGAATGTGCCATGGAAGAATCAATGTAGTCACATGCAACAAATCCACAAAACAACAGGTGAGTTGAAACTGAAAAAATCAATTTGCTGCTCTTCAGGATGAAGTCAGGACATCGTACTATGATGAAGATCAAGATTTTCAAACAACACCAAGTGTGAGGTCAAAGACATGGATCCAAAGGAAAAAGGATGAGAATGTAGTGGGGGAAAAAATTTCCGTTATGGCATCATACTATTATGGTGTATGGATCTTTGTTAGCGATTTCAAATCTCAAATGACAGGTAATAAGGATCTTCTTATTGGAAAAAATATGACAAAGAAGGTGTTGTCATGTTTGGAGATGAAAATATCCTGATGATTAGTGGCTCAAAAAAGGCAAAGTTTGGGGGAAAAGTCATGAGATGTCATGATTTCTTAGTAGTTAAAGGAATCAGTCAATCTTTTCATAGCATCAGTGAAAAATGAGACTTAGGACATTCTATAGGGTTTATTATGAACATGTGTATCATCAATGGAAGAGATGGTAAAATGTTTCTATAAGGAAAAATAAATAGGATAAATCTATACCTTATAATTGGAGAACGAGATATGTGCCTTTTTTCTAGGGAGGAAAAAAAAAGATATTTCATAAACAACTCAATCCTATATTTCAACCATTCCATGAAGATCTGGTGAAGTGTTATGAAATTAGAGACCTCCCTATGATATCACGTTATCATATACATACGCGTGATGCCAATAAAAAATGCAAGATCATCAGATACACCTATAAAGAAATTGAAATATTCATCAGAGTGAATTTATTAGTGAAAGATGATGTTTGTGGTGCTATCTCATAAGAGCTATTGTTGGAAAGAGGTCTTATGTTCATTTAATTTATGAATATATTAGAATAGAATGTGTATTTTTCATTTCCCATATGATCAATGTGTTTCTATTATTAAAAAAATATCTGAGGTAATAATATGGATTCTTGGGATGAATATTTCTGATGGTTTCTACTAATAATGTTATAGAATTCACAAATAGTCAGGTGGAATACTATCTCACGAAACACAGGATAAGGAATCGAGTTTTTTAAGTAAGAAATCCCCAAAATAATGGAGTGGTTGAGAGGAGAAATTAGAACATTAAAAACATGTCTAGAATGATTCATATTGAAGAAGACCTATCATAGAAATTTTGGAAATAATATGTATTGATATCAGTATATATTTATTACATGGCCTTATTGTGTCTGAAGTAAGGAAAGACTCTATATGACATGTGGTATGGAATTAGTCCATTAGTGAAATATAGTTGAATCTTTAGAAGTAAGTGCGTCATTTTCATTAAAGAAAAACATAATAAATTTTAGTCACAATCATGTAAAAGAAACAAATACAAATGATTTAATAAGTGGTTAGGAAAAGTAGTTGATAGAAATGATGCCTTTGTTTTCGAAAATGAAGAGAATACCCAATAGCATAGTGAATAGTTCCTGATCAAATTGATTAAGAGGAAAGTAACACTATGGGAACATAAGTAGTAGATGTTGATTCAGTGGAAGATATTGATGATGGGCAGGAGGATGTAAAGTCATTATCTTCACAAAATCCAATGATTTAGGCTAGTATTGATAGGGAAAATATCATCGATGACCCCTACTTGAAATTTGACCTATACCAAAGGTTTGAAGAGGTCGGTATAGCCCATAAAACCGTGGGTATTGGATATACCCATGGTTTTAGGGTACTGTGGGCTCCAAAGGGACCAGGATAGCCCCAGAGCTATACCCACGGTTTAGAAAACCGTTGGTATAGGTCCAGTCCACCGTTCCAGTCAACATGACACCGTTTCATTCACCTATACCCATTGTTTTAAAATAGTGGGTATAACATTGATTAAAAAAAGCATCTCGGGGATTCGATCACTGGACCACTCATTTATTCCTCGAACGCCTAACCACCAGCCTTTATGTATTAGTGGTATATAAATATCTATAGTTTTATTTATATATAAATATATAAACTGTGGATATAGATAGAAAAATGTGGGAATAGGTGTTCTTGTGAAAAATAATTTGCCCCCCGCAAAAACAAATCTCGCCACAAGGGGAGAAATATATACTCACGGTTTACAAAATCGTGTGTACATGTCATAAAAAATAAACCTTATACCCACTATTTCTTTTAAACCATGTGTATAGGTCTTAAAAAACTACCATCTACCCATGGTCTTACCAAAATCGTTGGTATTGTGGAGCCTTTACCCACAGTTTTGGAAAAACCGTGGATATATGTTTCTATACTTTACCTATACCAATGGTCCAAATATTGTGGGTATATTGGTTCCTAAACCCATGGTGTAGGTATAAATTTGGGAATAGGTTCCCATATAATACTTATACCCTAAATTTTGGGTAGATCATGGGTATATGGGTGCCAATACCCACAGTTCTGGGAAAAACCATAGGTATAGCTCTTTTTTCCACTAGTGGTTGAGACCTCACCTATTCAAAAAATAAAAATGAAATCACTGAAGCAGAAATCATTCAAATATTAGGTGGAGCCAAAATTCTTTGCTGATACAGTAGTAGATGAAAAATGGGTTCAGGTTATGAATGAAGAGCTAGATCATATTGAGAAGAATTAAACATTATAGACTGTTTCAAGGAAGGCAGATAAAAATGTCATTTGGATGAAATGGGTATTTCACAAAAATATGATTTAAGATGTAATAGTGATTCAAAACAATGCACGACTAGTGTGGAAATGATACTCCCAGATAGAGGGTATTGATATGGTTGACACATTTTCACCGGATTCAAGGCTGAAGTCAATTAGATTATTTTTTTCCATTATAGTGTAATAAAATTTAAAATTGGTCCAGATGAATGTCAAGTCATCATTTTTTAATGGGGATCTAGAAGAATCTGAATATATTGATAATCCGGATGGTTTTCTATTGGATGAGGATGTGTTCAATGTTTTTTGGACGAAGAAGACATTATATGGGATGAAACAAATATGAAGATCATGCTACTCGAGGCTTGATCAGTGTTTGAAGATGTTTAGTTTTTAGTGTGGGGGTGGTGATTACAATATATATTTCAATAAAGAAAATAATTAAAATATGATGGTGTTGGTCTGTGTTGATGACATAATATTTGTTGGATTAGTTGATGCTCAGTGTAGAGAGTTTTTTGAATTCTTGAAAAGTGATTTCCTAATGTCCATGATAGTTGTGATGACGTTTATCTTGGTTTACAGGAAACACATGGTTAGAATGGAACCTTCACTTCTCAATTAGATTATGACATGTTGGTTCTGAGAAGATTTTTAATAGAAAATTACAAAGATATAAATTCTTTGGAAGCTACCCAGATGAAATTAAAAAAATATGATGATGGATAGGAAAATAATTTAATAGAATACATGATGGTTAATGGAAGTTTATTAAACCTGAAAGTGACATGAGATGATACTATTTTCGCCACATGCCAAGTAGTGAAATATCCAATCAATACTAGGTAATGAAACATGATAGTGGAGAAAGGAATAAATCAGTATATAAAGGGAACAATGGATTTCATCTTTATATATAATGGAAAATATCTATCATAGTTATTGGGATATACTGATACATACTAGGCTGCATCAGCAGATGACATAAAGTCAAAGTCGGGATGTGCCTTTTATCTTGGTTGTTTTTTCTTTCTTGGATAAGGATAAATCAATATTTCATATCATTGAGCACCGTAGAAGCTGAGTGTATTTTGGAAACTCAAACTTGAAATCAGTTATTGTGGATGTAATAAAAGATTAATGATATGGGAGTTGAAGTGATGTCTCTAATCAAAATCCATTATAATAATTTGAGTCCAATCAATATTAGAAAAAATCTAGCCCATCACTCAATGAAAAAAGCACATAGATATGAAAGGAAATTTTATCAAGGAGAAGGTGGAGCAATGACTATTGGATTTGGATTATGTGACAACAAAGCTATAGGTTGTAGACATTCTGACAAGGACATTACCCAAGGAATATTTTGAGAGACATTTACCAGCTATGGGAGTCTAATCGACTCCCCACACTTGAAATGGTGTGGATGTGGACCCCCCCCCCCCCCAAACTTCCAAAGGGATGGATAGTTTATATCTAATGTAATAATCTTCTTTCTCAACCCTATTCCAAACCACAAAGTAGTGACCTCTATTTTCATTGACCCTGTGGGAGAAAGTGTAGCTTCTACAGGGGTGTATATTGTGGCTAAACAAGGGAGAAAATGTCTTAGTCAATACATTGGTAGAAGTTGATAGGTGGATCATTGAGAAAGGGGGAGAAATGAGATAGAGGGATAGTATAAAATCTTATGATACTTGAAGTTTTCTATCAAATATTATATATCAAAACAATTGAGATTCATGATGAAAGAAGTTTATTAGCTTATTGGTATAAGAATAGTATCAACGATTTGTGTGTGAAATAAAGTGATTAATTGATGAATGTTTCATACAACTCTTTTTTCTCATTCTGATCATTGATCTTGTGGTCTTATAGTATGTGGTGAGTGAATCATTGATCATTATCTGAATCTAAAGAGGGAAATAATGGTAGATGATGGAAGGAGATGCAATGAAGTATCAAAGTGTTGTGAATAAATTGGAGAAGAGTTATCAACAATCCCAAAGGAGGAGATTGTTGGTAAAAGATGCCTCAATGTAACATTGCAACATTTTTGGGTTGAATGTGTTTGTTGAATAGAAGGTTTTCATGGTGAATTGTCTTGTTCCAGGGAAGTTGTTGACAATCCATGATGACAAGGAACCATGAATAAAGAAATAGATAATTTTGTGGCTGTACAAAATACTAGACACAAGGTGGTGCCATTTTCAAGTGTTTTACATATTTTTTGGGTTCCAAAATTGGGATTTTTCTGAGCATTTATAAAAGTGTATTTACCTGAAGATATCATCAAAATGTGGAAAAGCCATGAGTTTTGAAAATTGGGCTTAATGAATATAATTTCGGATAGACATGTAGAATGTTGATGGTGAGATCTGCAATTGCGAAGAGCTTCACGAACTACCTAGGTCATAGGAATTTTGAGGTAGCATTGCAGCAGTGGTGCAATATAATTGATGGAATGCTCCACGATTATGACGAGCTGTGCAATCCAAAAAATTCCATGGTGCATTAATATAGAGATAAAATTTCGTCGAGGATTTTGGAGCATTGTAATTAGAGATGACGTGGTACTAAAATAGTATGAAAGGTTCTAGTGTTAGTGGAATCACCTATAAATATTCCTTGACTCCCTTGAGAAGAGTATATATTTCTTGAAGAAAAATTTATAGCTCTCGATTCTCAATGTAGGTTAGTGGAGGTAGTGTGCTTCATGAATTGTAGGAGCTTCATGGTGGCTTATCTAGCTCTACGAAAGGGGTGTGTTCTGTGTGGGCTTAGTGAGCATCGCGAAAAAAGTTTCTTTGCGACGACTTGACATTTTTGATGGAATAAGATCTGTGAAGGTGTGTTCATTAAGAAGAAGTAGGGACATAATTAATGATTGTTTTTTTCTTTTTGAAATTGGAAGAGTCGCGATATAGGGTTCATTGAAAAGGTGTTTGCAAAGGTTGTTTCCATTTGATTAACGGAAAAGAGGTATTCATCAGTGTATTAAATTAGTAATTTAATAGGGAATCTACATACAGTAAAGGATAAACTCATTAAAGATAATTAAAGGACCTAAAAGTATTTAAACTGTTATTGGATCATCTAAAGAAGCAGTGAGCCCACTTCAATTGAGAGAGTAGTGATTTCACAAATTTTGAATGGATGTACACTATGAGGGACAATGTGTCTATTTTTAACATGTAAACAACAGCGTTCTTATAGTGTATTTGGTACATTGGGACATTGTTGGTGTATGCACCTTGGACGTATCCTAGGGAGGGCGAACCATGAAAAATTGGGGTATCCTTTTCATGATTTAAGATCCATTCATACTCTGCAATGGGAAGGATCAATATAAGAGAGTTTTTTTAACATTAAAACAATATCCAATGGGGAATTTGTCTTAATTTTTTCTACTCTGATTCACCCCTATCTTAGGGTATCTACCATAGTAGACCCAAAATTTACTAAATACATGAATTTAGTAAGGTTATTATGTTTTTATACTCTCCCCAAACAAATTTTTACATATCTCTCCAGATACCTCAAACTTCCTCAACTCTTGACAATAATATATATAATACTTAAACATTTTCATCACATGGTTAATGAATCCTCTTCATATTTTCTATAATATTCTAAATTTATTGAAATTTAAAATTTATATATTTATGAAATATATTCATTCATTGTTTCTATAATCCAATTTTCTCTTATATATTTTTTGGAATAATAATTTTCACCATTATTTATTTAATTTACTCTCCTATGATGTAGAAACTACTATAAATAAAAGGATATAGTTGGGGAGTTATCTCAAGAGACATCAATTTTTCAAATCATTAAAATTGGTATTGAAGAAAATAATATTCTAGAAATAATCATATATTTCTGGTGAGTTGAGAGTGATTGTCTCCAATTGAGGTTGTTGATTATATACTGAACATGGATTTCTATAATTTAAATACAACTAGTGTATGTAATATTTTTCTCTATAGTTAAATTTTATATTCTATCATAGTCCATGATTATGAATATGAAAACGATACAATATCTACCATTTTAAATGGTTTATCCATAATCATTAAGTCTCGTGAAACTATAGAGTTTATTAGAATAAATCACTCAAGATCCAACAAAGTAACACAAAATTAATTCCCCATTGATAGCTCATTTGACCTAAATCGACATGTTTCATTACATTACATTTAATGTATCTCAACCTCAATGAAAAGGCAAAAAAATTATCCTAATCATAATATCATAGAAATAATTGATCCATCGTATTTCAACAATTCACTAGGTGATCATTGTAAAATAAAATTTATTGACATATATATTCTTTTTTTAGAATATATATCCTTATTTTAATTTCATTCCCATTTTCTTTTGTGAAATTGGCTAAACCACATCACATCCTAACCAATATAAGAATACAAAATTGTTCGTTTTTAATCATAAAATATTAATCATTCTTGAGTGAACCAGAAGGGTGACATGATTGGGAAAATAACCTATGATCACACACTAATAGTATATTTATATAATTCTTGTATATACATTTAAATCTATGGAATTAATAATGAATTTATTATCAAATGATGAATTTTAAGAGGTAAACCCCTCACATTAATGGGGAGATTTGAAAATTTGATATTCTTATAATGATAATAATAGAATTTAACTTGTATGAAAAAGAGGGTGTGGATGATCTAGATAATATAAAATAAAAATAAATATTATAAGAGGAACCTGATGGTACTTCTAACTAAAAAGACTAATATGAACATGTGGGGGAGGGAGATAATGAGGAAGCTTTTGATGAGATAATATCTATTCAAGGAAAACCTAATTTTTCTGATCTACCACCATAAGAGAAAAGTCTATATAATCTATATTATTTAAGAATTATTTATTTTGATACTATGATATATTAGTTTTTAACTCAACATAGGAAACCAATGGATTAATTACCTGCTCAAACAGAATGACACAATATATTCCATAATAAAAAATTAGATGAGTGAGTTGAAGAATCTTGGAGAACTTTTCTCTCTTAGTAGTTTAATAAATCCCAAAGAAAGGTCCTCTCATGTCTAACTGAAAAAATATTTCAATATTTTTATATATATTTTATTCGGTTATCAGGATTTCTTTTCTATTTTACATACGAATGATGTTTATGTTGATGTATAAATATATGTTTTGTATGAATTTATTTGTAGTTGATTATTAACATATTATGCTTGATGGTTAACAATATTTTTATTGTTCCCATAATTTGTTGAATAATCTATTATTTACATTTTTTATGTTATGAAAAAATGGGATAATTTATGTCACCAATTTTTTATTTGGTCTGACAGTAATGTGGTCATGGTTATATTACATATCATTGATTTCTATTTTTTACAATAATATTTTAATTTTAAATTACATTTAATAGAATTTATAAATTTATAATATTTAAAATTAAATATAAATATTTCTTTTAAACACATAGAAAAATTTTCCATATCATGTTTAAACTCTTATTTATTAATATTCAACTTATTAAACACTAAAATATCTTACATAATCCAAAAAAATTTATTATTTCAAGTATTTTATAATAAATTTATTATAATTACCTCATTTTTGTTTTACAACAATATTTTCTATTTACTATAACAATATAATATTTTATTTAGATAGAAATATATATTTAAAAACATTTTATTTAAGTGTTTATGATCCTCAAAATTGAAGAGATTATAAAAATCTATCACTGCTATTTTATTTTATTAATCCAAAACAACTATTGTTTTATAGTTTTATAATTGGGATTCATTTATATAAAATTAATTTATATCCATATTGATTTTTTACTTCATAATTTATTAAGTCGAAAGAAGTATGTTTAAGTTAAAACATTTATCCTATGGTGGAACTAGCTACTGTGTGCTCGATCAATATCTGTTAGGTAGCTAATAAAAAACAAATTTTGGACGCATCATTTTTTAAATTAGGTAAATAGTTTATTTTTATTGGGTACTCGATGGACTATAATTGGGTATTAGCTTCTCAATGTTTTGTTATTATATTCTATATATTCTCCTTTTTCTATATATTCACTCAGTGACTTCATATTTGCTACTAGGTTTTCGCTCCTATAAATTCCAATATCATTATTTTATTACTCAAATGGTGGTATTCTGATCCCCATAATTATAAATGATCTTTAATATTTCCAAACCATCAAAATTATAAATAAAGGACATAAATAATGAATCTTGGATTATAAAAATGTACAAGTTATCATAATCATTAATAGTTGTGGAACATTTATAACGTAAACTTATAAACCCCTCCATATACCCATTAACCATCTTTTTTGAAAATATAATAATCCTTTTTATGTGTTAGGTAGGATAGTGTGAATTATTGTGTTTTTAGGGAAAAAAATTCATTTTTTGGATTTTATTTAATTACAGCTAACTATTGATAAATTGATATAAATGCATTTCACGAAACAACCATAATGACAGTATATTTATTTCATTTTTATTGACATGGATATTGTTAAATACAATACATTAATTGAATTATCAATGAATTAATTTTTTTAGTTATGGAAATTCATAATTAATTTTTTTCTGTAAACATTTCTCAAAAATATGGTTTTCATTTATATTCTCACAAAAAAATCAATACATTTTTTTTGTATTTTTCCTTTTTCAATATAAAATAATAATTCATCTACTATATTTAATCCTACTAAATGATAAATATCAATTAGTCAAAATTCGTCGTAATTATAACTACAACCAAATAGAATGGAGTTTGTAACCTCCCTAATTATAATATAACATATAAAAATTTGAACTAAAAATGACCTCATAATTACTTTAACATAGTGAAGTATATTATCTATAATTAAAAAATATGAAAGATAGTGCCTAAAAGAACCCATGTTGTTACATATATACTGAATCCAGATATAGACTATCAATCTATTGCATGACACTTGATAACATCACTTTATTTAACAATAGATTACACTTTTATTCTACACTAACATGGAATAAATCCCATATAAAACCAAAACATCTATTTATCAATAACTCCCTTCCACCCACTAATTTATAAATGGTCTTTAATCATGAATAATTATAATGGAAACCACCATAAATAAAATGTTCCACGATTTAACACCCCCACTTGGTTTGTAATTAACCATAGAACACAAACCTATACCCTATACTAGTATGTACCATAAATGGGAATGAACAAGGATATAAAATAACTTAACCACACTCCAATGTTGATTACCATATAAACAAGGGATAATGGTAATGAATTTTGACCTTTATCCTCAATGACTAAGATAATTCATTATTAAAACCAAATTTAAAATTAATCCATAGTTAAATATAAATATAAATTTGACCGTCAAAATGATGGATTTGGGAAAATGGAAAATTAAGAAATAAGGGAGAATAGGGATTAGAGTAAGATAGGGGTTAGCCTTACCTAGTGATATTGAATTCCATAGATAACCATAAATATTTTCATAATTGGGGTTTTAGTGGATAAAAGAATCATTGAAAATCTAGTGTATGGGTATTGATCTCAAGATGATATAAATTTTGATAAAAAATAGTTTTTGAAAACTATTTTAAATAAATATAAAGACAATACAATGAGGTATTTTACTTATACACCACCGGGTACATGGTGAACATTAACATGGTATCCGGTGACTAAAAAACAAGCCAAACCCACTAAAAGGTATATGGAGTGGTGAACATTGTAATAATTGGTACCTTCAACTATTGGACAGAAGAATTATCCCTATATACAACCTCTAGTAATCTATAAACTCATAAAAGATCATCATCCCTTATAAAACTAGCTATAACGATTTTATAAAAGGTTAAAAAATTACCCGGCATATACGCTTATATATAGGGACATTGTAAAGTCCTCACCTCAAGATTCATATCATCATGAGGTGTATTAAAATTCATTAATAATACATGAGAATTATTATAATAAAATTCCAATTTCCTACTCTAACCAAATAATCGGAATGCATCAGCGATACTGATACACATGAGCAAATTAAATATTATTTACCAAAATAAATGTGTCACTCCCATCTATAACCCACATTGGTTATTCCTCAAATGATGAATCCAAACAAAGATCAATTTTATTCCTACCAACAATTTGTGAGTTGTATTGATCAAAACACTATATATAAGATGTATAAAACATCTTTTACATATATTTTTTCCATTCAGAATGAACTAAAAAATAATATATGGGTTCAACCCATTCAAAAATCACAAACCATCCCATAAAAAATTATTTGATATTTTTAGGCTTCTTCAAAACGAAATAACCCACCAATGACAACAACCACAGTAATACCCTATCATAAATGGTGAACACTAATTTTAATAATCTCCAGTCAACATATGATCCCTTCCAATATTGTGTAATGAATCCGAAATTTTTAATTTGAAATACATTAATACTATTTTTTATACTATTATTGATAAGATGATCAACAACTCACCCACAACCATAATGTATTTTAGTGACCAAAATAGTCCACTATATGAGACCTCCTAATAACCAATATTTATCAAATATTACTAATTATTATTTGTTGAAATAACCACATTTTATTCATGGACCTATCCATATCTTTTGAAATTCGACATGAATCTATGAAAAATATCCTTGAATATCCTAGTCATCCGATTTAGATTCACATATAAGTATCGGTTAGAAACAATAGTTATTAAAAATTGAGTAATCATTATCATCTATAAACCCTTATTGATTTCAAACAATATTATAGCATCAATATCATACATGATGAACATCGAATATCAATGTAGGTTAAAAACCTCCCATACTATAGCTAACCATGTTTATCCATTAACATTGAACATCGGGTTGGAAAGGAGTAAGAAACATTATAATTCATTCTTTCATGAGAATCATAGTAACACTAACCATTTATAACCATGAAATCCACATGACGAAGTCGATAGTATCCTCATCACACATCTATGTGGTAATTGAAGTGGATTAAGTAATTCAATTAGTCATTGATGCTCTTCCTTCTCCAATTTATAGGTGAGGTATTGAGACACAATTCCTATAATGTACCACTTTATGTATAGCCACAGAACAACACCAAATATCTTAGTATATCTATATTATTCCTAGATGATTGTTTATTAGAGGGGTGTGATAGTTCTTCATCAAATAATCTCACATTATTATTGATAGAACAATCCTACCATAAACCTTGTTCAATAATACTCATCATGGATCTATAGAAGAGTGTTATCAATATAAATGAATACATGTAGTATTAAAATGTATTTGGAATCATTGTATTATCTTCTTACCAATCAATCCAATACCAAGGAAGTAACAAAATTGTAAAAAAGAAATTCTTACTGACTCCACCATAATATTGTTTACTTATCCCTAAATGACTGAATAACCCAATTCATCACTAGATGCCAACATAATTTTTATACAAAATTATCCACTTCCCTTACATAAAAAATAATAAAATAATAAAATATCTAATGGTACTCAATCCAAAAATACATTCATATTTTCAAATCCCATAGTAAAAATATTTGACTGTAATTTTTGGTTTTTTATTTTAAATATAAATCACTCACCTATGATATATTTCGACCAAATTTTCAATGAATAAACCATAATATAAAACTATGAATTATAGTTAGGGAATTTCTATTCATGGTTCCTTGGATGTTATGTTACTATTGGTAAAATATGAGATAAAATAAATGTAATCAATGATAACTGTAATATATATTTTTGTAAATATATTAATTACCTTAAATATAATATTAATTAAAGTGTTATAAATTTTTGGACGTCCATTAAAAGTTTAGAGATGTTTCTAAGAAGATAAAAGTTTTAGTTGAGTGTTCGATGATTTTGGAAATGATGGATAGAAAAAACAGAACATTTATTATGTCAAATAGCATCATGGAATCATTTAAATGAAAATAAATTATAATGATCAAAATAATGTGCATTAGGTAGAATAGGGTTTCTAATGGCCTTTAAATAAATCACTGATCTTTGTGGGGATATAAAACCACACCATTTTCAGGTGGTGTTTTTTATGATAATTACCTGGAGTGAACGTTACCTATGTTTTATATTGTATATGGATTGATTGTAGGTTAATGAAAATTTTCTATTGTAATTTCCTTTTTCAAATGTTGAAAAATGTCATGCAATGACATTTTGGTTTACACATCAAGACCATATTGGATGATTGTAGAAGTTGTTTCTTCTTAAACCATAATGGAGTGATGGATGTGGTTTATTTAGGTGAAAAAAATAATTAATTAACAATATATAGTCCATTAGATCATGGTATGTTTTTTATTATCAGTGTTGTAGTTAAATATATCTCTCAAATTTTACCATGAATAACATATGGTTTCTACTTATCCCACTATTTTTTATTGCATCCACCCAACCAAATGAAATTAGAGTTTCAATTACACCATGCCCACCTCCATATGCCAAGGGCTACAAACTAGCACTGAAAGTAATATCTATCATGGGTGGTCTTCTCATAATGTACCAATATGCACTTACCTAACCATATCAAGGTATAAGTATAGAGGAATAATAATAAAAAGTTGAAATATCTAGAATATAACCATGAATATTAAGAACCTCTTGGGTTTAGAAGAGTACAAAAATGAAAATTTAATTTGAAGGGAAAAAATAAACACCCAATAAGAAATATGTCCCAACCTGAAATCATTAGTATGTAATAGTTTTGAGAGATAGAAGCACATTATCTCAAATCAATAACCAATGTACATGGTACAATACACCATGATTCACTAAGATCCATTGTAGTCACCACCAAACTATTGATTTTCTTCATATGAAATGAATTTTGCGGGAAAATCCCATATAGGGGTGAGTATATACATACCTAGTAGGACATCTGGAAAAAGAAGGGGGTGATGTAAGATACATGATAGAAAAAATAGATAGGAGATAAAAGACCCTATGAATGAAAGTAAATGTAACACCCCAAGCTTCCACGGTACGTTTCACTTCGAATAATGCAATAGCCTGTGCTGTACGCAACCTCGAGTTATAACACACACCACAAAGAATTAAACTAGTCGTTGTGAATAGTAAAACCTACTTTTTGAAATTTTATAAATTTTATTTATCAAAATGGACTTCATTTTTTGATTCGGAATATCGAAATTAGCATATGTTGAATTTTTGGTATTTTTCTGAGAACTTCTATTTTTTATGAATAGTGAAAAATACTTAAAAACAACTTTTTTAATCAAAATAATTTATAGTGATAAATTATACTATTTAGTGGTTTTAAAGTATAATTAGAATATATTTTTACCATTTTATCCAAATGTAGTCATTATAATTAATTTAACATTGAAATTGGACATAAACAATTGTCAATCTTTGGATATAAATTATTTCTTAAAAACACGCTATTTGTTGTAACAGTGGGAAATAATTATAAAATTAATTAATGAAACTTATATGTTTGGAATTTTTTAAAATAAAAATCATTTTCTAATTCGGAATATCAATTATAGCTTAGGGTGAAATTTTGGCATTGTTCTGAAAAACATCAATTTTTGATGAATAGTGAAACCACTAAGTGGTAGTTAAATAACTGATTTTTCGTTTAAATGAAATATTACCACATCTGTGATTTGATTTTCAAAAATCCGACATACATGGTTGTCATTAAGAAGTAAAATGTGGTTAAATGAGATCAAAATAATTTTTTGGTGAATAGTAGCTTTTAAGATCTTAATCGCGATTAGAGGTAATTAGTATAGTTTAAGGTAAAAATAATGTTTTAATAATATGAGATGAGCTTGAAACTTGTCCTAATCCTATTGGATGAGTCATGGACGACCAAGAAAACCCATGGGTCAACTTGGGGACCCCATGGAGCCACTTTGGTTGGAAAATGACATTAATATATATATATTTAATGTTAAAATTAAATTGACACAAACATGAGTTGTTTTACTAAAACAGTTTTTAAGTGGGGTTACACAAGTCCAAATTTTGATTATAAATATTAATTAGAAAGATAAAAATATTTCCTACATCATAGTATTTTTTTATAATTTTTAGACATTAAATAAATTAAATTAATTATGACATCATGAGATGCAGCGATGACCTCATTATTTAACGATTTAAATAAAATGGAAAGATAATGTAAAATCCAAAGTGTACACTTATAAAAAACCTATTGGATGAGTATATTTCGAACCCTTATCATCTTATCCTAGAATTATATAAGTGTGGGACCTCTAAAATCTGAAACTCATTTTATAATAAAGTGACTTTTCTTTACTTTCCAAGAGTTCCCCTCCTCTCCACTTATAAAAGGCCCCCACCTCTCCCACCTCATTACACTGTCAAGCCGTTTGGATCGGCCAAACTCTACCCAAATACTCTCCCAACATTCCCCTGTTACTCCTAGAATCCTCACTTTGGGCAGAACTCTTCCCAAGGAAGCCTTTCGCTCAAATCAAAAAGTGTTACCCGATTTTGAGGTAATGTCTTCTCTAATGTTGTTTTGTTTTATTTTTCTTCTCCAACCCCCTAAACTCTTTTTATTCATTTCATTTGTAACAACACCATTATCCTCCATATACTAGGATGTTGTTATAATAAGTATTTGAGCTACAATTACACACACCTACATCTAATGGTTAAAGAACATACGGTTTCTGTGGATGGCGAATTTCTGCCTCACGAAACGATGATTGTTCAACACTCATATAACACATTCAAAGGTGGCCATTAAGATGTAACTATTTTTATATTGGATATATAATATGTTTATGTTTTACTTATTCTTCTGTATTTCTCATTTATGGCATACTTTATGATTTCCATTATGGGTAAAATGCGATAATTTCATTTTAGGAAGTGCGAACTACCGCCCCCTCAAAGTGATTTGAATCGTTATTGCCATATGTGGGATGTATAAAGGATGGAGTAAATGGTATTATACACTATATTATACTGGAATTATATTATACATTTATATCATTATTTTTTCGTTCCATTAAATATGAAATTGAAATGAAAGTAGCGTTCATGCGTACGTACGGCTTACCGTCTCCATGAACGGTGCATTTCATTTCTTACATCTAAATGTTACGTAATATTATAAATGAATGTATATACTGGATATATAAGATATATATGACATCTAAATCATGAATATAATTCTGGAGATAATGGATATTCTACCACATAAACAACTTGTAATTATAAGAAGTTTATTGTTTACTCAAGTACCAAAGATCGGCAAAACGACCGTTATTAACTTAAATAATAACATAATGTTCATATCATTGTAATAAGTGATATAATAAGGATAATGAAATTGAAAATGGTTCTTAATAAGGTATATATTAACTCTAGTTTATTATTCAGGAGGTTAAAGAACGGTGGAGTCAAGTCAGACACGAGGTAAGGGAATTTCTTAACCCAACTTCCATTCTTTGGGTTATTCTCCTACATTCAAATTATGTCATGATATTATTATGTCCTATTTTGTATTTTTACGTTCTTTATGTGTAACTATAGTGAATACACATAATAGATCTATTTTATTTTAAAATTGATCTTTTTAAGAACTTCATCTCAATCTCCTTTCATTGAGGCATATTTGGTTTTATACACAAATTTCTTTTATACGGTGTATAAAACCCTTTGACTTTTATGTATATTAAAAAAGAGTCTTTTTTATACGAAGCATTTACTAAACGACAAAAGGGAATGTTTTTGTCATAATTATGCGGCGACAACGACTTCTCCACCGCCGTGACCACTATTTGATTTTCGGCTTCCTCTACAAGCCATACCTTTTTTAATGAAAAATAAATACTATGTTATAATTTTATATTATTTTGGTATTGAAAATGGATTTGAAAGCGTTTTTATTATATCAATGTGTTGTATTGATATCTTTTGGTTGAAATGTGGAAATGTTATGTTTCCTTTATGCATGTTTTATATGATACAATTATGTTATGGTTTATGATATGTTTAAACCTATTCATATGAGGAATGTATTGGACTTAATAAGTGACGGGTGGAGCCCACTATAGTTCCTCGATGCATCGGTAGGTCTCATGAGACAACTAGACATGGAATTGGCCGAGGCCCTTTCCCAATTTGATTTATGGTTTTGGCCGAGGCCTTAATCATTTTAGACGTCTTGGCCGAGGCCTTGAAAAAATGTTTCAGAATGTCCTTCATTATACATTCCCTCATTATGAAAGTTGTTATTGATATTTCATGTGATTATTCGACCAGTAGAATATCCATGTGAAGAAGTGAATGGCATTATCTCATTTTACTTTTTCCATATTATGTTGATGTTCATGTTTAAAAATCTTTTGTTTTAGTTATACATTGCCTTAAATATTTATGTTTATTTATGAAAGCTTCCGCAATATTGTTATCCTTACTGAGAATCTGAGATCACCCCTTTCAATGTTTTAATATTTTCCAGGATGTTGAGAAGTATTTTATGAATAACCTGTAGGGATTGTGAGAAGAGGATATGAGTGTGGACTATGGAGACTTTGTTATTGTAGTTTTTCACTTTATGATGTAATGTAACGTTTACGAATGTATCTAGTGTTTCCAAGGCTACTAATCTAATCGGTCTTTCGAGACATGATCTTTTGTGATCATGCCAATGTTACGAAGTAATGCACCGACTCTGGGTAGCTGGGGTCGGGGCGTTACAGTTGGTATCAGAGGCAGTTTAGTACTAACCTTGGAAGCTAAATGTAGATAAACTATGATTAGAGCACATATCCCAAAGATAGACTTTGAGGATTAGTATAGAAGAACTTCCTAGAATTTTGGTATTATAGAGATGTTATGAGTTTTCGAGCAATACATCCCTGTCTGGATACGAGCAGGTAGAGGCGGCTCTGGCACAGATGTACCTAGGGGTAAAATCTGAAAACACCGCTTTGAGCTAAACTTGAACGGGAACTGCTGCACGACAACGGGCCTTGCTGCACTCTTGGTTACGACACTCCCGGGGGATATGCTTAGGATAATTCTCATTTTCATTACAAACCACTATGAAGGGTTATGAGTATATACTTCCTCAAAGGAAACATTTCTTTTTATGATTATGGATAATATCCATAAATAGTTCAATTTATGTAAAGTATTTTACAAATATGGAATTATGTATTTTATTTCATAAACTAATCTAGTTTATGCCATTGTTTAGAAATGGCGCCTAGTGGAAGGAATGGAAACTGTATCAATGCACGCACTCCATGTAGGGATTTCCCTCCTGCTCAAGATAATTATGGTGGAGCTAGTGATACAACTGGTGCTGATCAACTTCTCACCGTACTGGGACAACTCACGCAGGTTATGAATAATAACCTTACTCGTATGGAGCACCCTGATCCGCAATGTGGAGGATCAATGCTAGACCGTTTCATGAGGCAACAACCACCAACCTTCAATGGGAGTACAAATCCTATAGTAGCTGAGCAATGTATAAATTCCTTAGAGAAAATATTCCATGCCTTGGGGGGTAGTGAAAGGGAGAAAGTTGTCATGGCAGTTTACCGCCTCACTGGAGATGCCAATCAATGGTGGTCACTAATTCAAACCACAAAAGAAGATGATGAATTAACAAACATGGAATGGCAGCAGTTCAAAGAGCTGTTCTTAGAAAAATACTTTCCTCGAGACCATCGAGCGGATATGGAAAGGCAATTTCTGAGTCTGAGGCAGAAGGAGGATGAGAATGTCGCAAAGTATGAGGATAACATTACATGGTTTGTGAGGTATGATGCAGATTACATACGTAACCCAAGAAGTAAGACTGATCGTTTCTTTGATGGGTTAAAACCATTTCTCCGTCGAGCTTTAGTATCACAATCGTTCTAAACATACGAAGATATTGTCTCATGTGCTATCAAGAAAGAAAAGGAATTCTCTAAGTCTTATGACAACAAAGTAAAGCAAGAGAAGAAGAGAACGGTGGAACAAGAGACAGATAAAGGGAAAAAGGGAAAGAAGGATTTTCCATTATGTGATAATTGTGGGAAGAATCACCCTGGTACTTGCCTAAAAGGAATGGGAGTTTGTTATAAATGTGGGGAAAAAGGTCTCCAGGTGCGTGATTGCAAGGGAAAGAAAGAGGCTATCAATGTTGAATGCTACAATTGTAGAGAAATGGGTCATTATGAAAATGAATGTCCTAAGAGTCAGGGAAACTTACCTCAGAAAAGGCCAAGGGATCAAGGACAATCTTATGTTGTTACTACTGTTGAAGAAGAATAACTAATGTATTGGTGCTTTTGGACTCATGGATTATATTCTGGTTATTAGAATAATGTGATATATATATAAGGATTGTACTATAGTACTTGTTGATTTCAGTAAGGTTTTAATATGATGAAGGTAATTATATTTTTAGTATGTGACAATAAGAGAAACCTTGCTTTTTTTGGGGAATCTGATAAATTGATTTTGGAATTAAGAGACATTTTAGAGAAACTCTGGACAGAGGTATTTTGGATAACTATAATTGTTGGAGTGGATTAAGTTGATCTTTGGATAGTATTGTTTAAGGTTAAAAAATTTATGAAGAATATTTTTGGAATATTATGATACTATAGTTTTAGGAAAAGGACAACCTGCAGGGTGGGGCATAACCCGTCGCGTCAGACAAAGCTGCAGGAATCGAACCCACAATCATAGTGCGACAGGCCTTTATTTCCTACCACTAGCCTACAGGAAGTCCCTGGTTATTACAATATAATTTTACTAATCTAAATGGTATGTGTTAACATTTGGAACCTTATACAATTAGGATAAATAGAATATTTTTTAGTTCCATTACCATTTGGAGTAAAAGTTGGGTTTGTGGTAAAAATTTATTAACGAATGAAAGTATACATAACAAGTATGTTTATTACCTTACGTTCTTAGTAAATCTCCTAAATAAATTCCTCAACATTATAAAAGGTAACTTAAAACAAAAATGTTGTCGGTTAACTTTTCCAACTGGGGATTCAATGACCGTTTAACCAATCACAAGTTTGTGATTTTCTTATGGTTAAACTTTCTCCTAATCCTGTTTTCTATAACTCTCCATCAGACCTTGATGGTTTGTTTCTCCTCCATATCCATATTTTCATAGAATCCTAGAATGGGCTATATCAGGTGACCTTTGTACTTATCTTGCTTTCTTTTAATGTTATATATTTATTAACCTTATTTCTGATGTGGGTTTTCCTCAAAGGTATTTTCTCTTTTCAACCTTTTATTTCCAAAGAAAAATTTCAAATTGCGAGGACACAATTTATTGAAGGAGGGGAGAATGTAACACCCCAAGCTTCCACGGTACGTTTCACTTCGAATAATGCAATAGCGTGTGTTGTACGCAACCTGGAGCTCTAACACACACCACAACGAATTAAACTAGCCGTTGTGAATAGTAATACCTACTTTTTGAAATTTTATAAATTTTATTTATCAAAATGGACTTCATTTTTGGATTCGGAATATCGAAATTAGCCTATGTTGAATTTTTGGTATTTTTCTGAGAACTTCTATTTTTATGAATAGTGAAAAATACTTAAAAACAACTTTTTTAATCAATATAATTTATAGTAATAAATTATACTAATTAGTGGTTTTAAAGTATAATTAGAATATATTTTTACCATTTTATCCAAAGGTGGTCATTAGAATTAATTTAACATTGAAATTGGACATAAACAATTGCCAATCTTTTGATATAAATTGTTTCTTAAAAACACGCTATTTGTTGTAACAGCGGGAAATAGTTATAAAATTAATTAATGCAAATTATATGTTTGGAATTTTGTAAAATATACATCATTTTTGAATTTGGAATATCAATTATATCTTAGGGTGAAATTTTGGCATTGTTCTGAAAAACTTCAATTTTTGATGAATAGTGAAACCACTAAGTTGTAGTTAAATAACTGATTTTTCGTTTAAATGAAATATTACCACTTCTGTGATTTGATTTTCAAAAATCCGACATACATGGTTGTCATTAAAAAGTAAAATGTGGTTCAATGAGATCAAAATAATTTTTTGGTGAATAGTAGCTTTTAAGTTCTTAATCGCGATTAGAGGTAATTAGTGTAGTTTAAGGTAAAAATAATGTTTTAATAATATGAGATGAGCATGACACTTGTCCTACTCCTATTGGATGAGTCGTGGCCGACCAAGACAACCCATGGGTCAACTTGGGGACCCCATGGAGCCACTTTGGTAGGAAAATGACATTAATATATATATATATTTAATGTTAAAATTAAATTGACACAAACATTAGTTGTTTCACTAAACCAGTTTTTAAGTGGGGTTACACAAGTCCAAATTTTGATTATAAATATTCATTATAAAGCTAAAAATATCTCCTACATCATATTATTTTTTTTATAATATTTATACATTAAATAAATTAAATTAATTATGACATCATGATGATGCAGCGATGACCTCATTATTTAACGATTTAAAACAAATTAAAAGATAATGTAAAATCCAAAGCGTACACTTTTCAAAAACCTATTGGATGAGTAGATTTAGAACCCTTATCATCGTATCCTATAATTATATAAGTGTGGGACCTCTAAAATCCGAAACACATTTTATAATAAAGTGACCTTTCTTTACTTTCCAAGAGTGCCCCTCCTCTCCACTTATAAAAGGCCCCCACCTCTCCCACCTTATTTACACTTTCATGCCATTTGGCTCGGCCAAACTCTGCCCAAATAATCTCCCAAAATTCCCCTCTTACTCCTAGAAGCCTCACTTTGGGCAGAACTCTTCCAAAGGAAGCCTTTGGCTCAAATCAAAAAGAGTTACCCGATTTTGAGGTAATGTCTTCTCTAATGTTGTTTTGTTTTATTTTTCTTCTCCAACCCCCTAAACTCTTTTTATTCATTTCTTTTGTAACAACACCAGTATCCTCAATATACTAGGATGTTGTTATAATAAGGATTCGAGCTACAATTACACACACCTACATCTAATGGTTAAAGAACATACGGTTTCTGTGGATGGCGAATTTCTGCCTCACGAAACGATGATTGTTCAACACTCATATAACACCTTAAAAGGTGGCCATTAAGATGTCACTATTTTTATATATGATATATAATATTTTTATGTTTTACTTATGCTTCTGTATTTCTAATTTATGGCATACTTTATGATTTCCATTATGGGTAAAACGCGATAATTTCATTTTAGGAAGTGCGGACTACCGCCCCCTCAAAGTGATTTGAATCGTTAATGCCATATGTGGGATGTATAAAGGATGTAGTAAATGGTATTATACACTATATTACACTAGAATTATATTATACATTTATATCATTATTATTTCGTTCCATTAAATATGAAATTGAAATGAAAGTAGCGTTCATGCGTACGTACGGCTTACCGTCTCCATGAACAGTGCATTTCATTTCTTACATCTAAATGTTACGTAATATTATAAATGAATATATATACTGGATATATAAGATATATATGACATCTAAATCATGAATATAATTCTGGAGATAATGGATATTCTACCACATAAACAACTTGTAATTATAAGAAGTTTATTGTTGACTCAAGTACCAAAGATCGACAAAACGACCGTTATTAACTTAAATAATTACATAATGTTCATATCATTGTAATAAGTGATATAATAAGGATAATGAAATTGAAAATGGTTCTTAATAAGGTATATATTAACTCTAGTTTATTATTCAGGAGGTTAAAGATCGGTTGAGTGATGTCAGACACGAGGTAAGGGAATTTCTTAACCCAACTTCCATTATTTGGGTTAATCTCCTACATTCATATTATGTCATGATATTATTATGTCCTATTATGTATTTTTACGTTCTTTATGTGTAACTATAGTGAATACACATAATAGATATATTTTATTTTAAAATTGATCTTTTTAAGGACTTCATCTCAATCTCCTTTCATTGAGGCATATTTGGTTTTGTACACAAATTTCTTTTATACGGTGTATAAAACCCTTTGACTTTTACGTATATTCAAAAGGAATATTTTTTATACGAAGCATTTACTAAACGACAAAAGGGAATGTTTTTGTTATACGTATGCGGCGACAACGACTTCTCCGCCGCCGTGACCACTATTTGAGTTTCGGCTTCCTCTACAAGCCATACCATTTTTTTTAATGAAAAATAAATACCATGTTATAATTTTCTTTTATTTTGGTATTGAAAATGGATTTGAAAGCATTTTTTATTATATCAATGTGTTGTATTGATATCTTGTGGTTGAAATGTGGAAATGTTATGTTTCCTTTATGCATGTTTTATGTGATACAATTATGTTATGGTTTATGATATGTTTAAAATTATTCATATGAGGAATGTATTGGACTTAATAAGTGACGGGTGGAGTCCTCTATAGCTCCTCGATGCATCGGTAGGTCTCATGAGACAACTAGATGTGGAATTGGCCGAGGCCCTTTCCCAATTTGATTTATGGTTTTGGCCGAGGCCTTAATCATTTTAGACGTCTTGGCTGAGGCCTTGACAAAATGTTTCAGAATGTCCGGCATTATACATTCCCTCGTTATGAAAGTGGTTATTGATATTTCATTTGATTATTCGACCAGTAGAATATCCATGTGAAGAAGTGAATGGAATTATCTCATTTTACTTTTTCCATATTATGTTGATGTTCAAGTTTAAAAGGATTTTGTTTTAGTTATACATTGCCTTAAATTTTTATGTTTATTTATGAAAGCTTCCGCAATATTGTTATCCTTACTGAGCATCCGAGCTCACCCCTTTCAATGTTTTAATATTTTCCAGGATGTGAAGAAGTATTTTATGAATGACCTGCAGGGATTGTGAGAAGAGGATATGAGTGTGGACTATAGAGACTTTGTTATTGTATTTTTTCACTTTATGATGTAATGTAACGGTTACGAATGTATCTATTGTTTCCAAGGCTACTAAACTAATCGGTCTTTCGAGACTTGATCTTTTGTGATCATGCCAATGTTACGAAGTAATGCACCGACTCTGGGTAGCTGGGGTCGGGGCGTTACAGTAAACCTAATTCAATGTCGTGAATTCAAGTATATATATATATATATTCTCATTCTAAGAAACACAAATGAGATGTACGGGGATGTTCATCTTCATACATAGTCCTAGAAAATAGTTCAATCAGTTTTATACTCTCATCATTGATGCCCAACATCATGCATGCCGGTCCAAATAAGTAACCATGTTTAGGGGTCATGCATCCCCACTACGCCTCATAGTCAAGGGGAATAATATCCAAAAAGTGTACCCACACCCTGGTCCATTATTAGTGTTCTACATAGGGTATGTTGGACCTGCACCCAACCTGTTAGGGGGATACAACTCGGTGCATCGAGGACTCGTGCCCTAGTGCACTAAGGGGTGAAACATAGGTACATAGTACCCACACCTAATCAAGTAGGGGTACCACTCAATAGACAGAGTTACCACACTATAATTCTATAGGGGTTACCACTCATTATATGAGGGCTAAAACCTATTCCATCAGGGGGTACCACTCAAAGGATCCTATCTAACCACTATAGTTTTTGACCACCCCTAATGTAAGTATCTTGCCTATTACATCATTCATTGTCTCTAAAAAACCATTACATATGACATTATTAGGTTCTATGTGGAGAAACTTAGAATAAGAAACTCACAAGAGAAAATAAATTACTATGAAAATATGATATGAGAAGTTGATGTTTCTATTGAATGAAATAAGTTTTAAATGGAATGTAAGATAAAAAATATGGCAGGAGTTACTGCATTGGTTTTATGGTCCTATTCATGTAGGTAAATTGATTACTGCCTATGTATCCATACATAGTGTGTTGGTGGACTACACAGTGTGCATCGTCAACTCAGGTTCCTACATGTGTTGTCTGGTTGTGTCTAATTAGGAATCCCATGTCCTTGTGCCTCAACACATGGCATGTTATTTTCTATTCTCATTCCATTGTAATCTCTTATTATATGTCAGGTTTCCATAATTGGGTCACATGGTGAGGGGGGTCCCACACAACAAATGTCTCATTTAATTTAAAAAACCTTACCTAATATAGGAAATACCCTACAGGCCATGTATTCATCAGAATATAGGCAGTTTAGTTGGGAATTTTATTGAAATCCATATCTACATCTATGAATCTAGATGTAGCTTATGAACAATGAATTTGGACTCTTCTTAACAGGAAATACAAGGGGACGGTTTTTTTCATATTTCGGGCCATTCAATGGCTAGAAAATTATATTTATTAATCTATGACAATGTATCGCAAAAACCACATGTATTTCTCTATTCACCATTCAGTCTAGTATATCAAATCTTTGGCATTCATCATCGGTGTCCCATAGTCATCCTGATATATACCAAATTCATCATTCCATTCAATGAACATGTACCAACCATGAATTAACGTGTATGATCTCAGTCAATACCACATGGAAATGTCAAACCATTAATACGTTTCCAAATCGTGAAGAATGTAAATAGTGGGTGGGGGGTAAAGCAGCAGAATAAAGGGTGATACAATATTTAGTCAACTGTCATTGTCAAAATAATCCTTATTCAGAAAAACAGGGTGAGAAAACATGGAAAATTTCAATTAATTATATTAAAAACAATATTATATAATATGTGGTAGCATACAATGGCTTGAAAGTTTCACATATCAATTAAAGGAGTGTTTATTATCAATAAATTTAATCAATATGGGTATAATCCCTGAATTTACGAGTCCCACATAGATATTGGATCATTCTTTCTTGATGAACACATTATCCAGTTATAGATAATGGTTGTTTCATTCACCAAATCTATATCTTCTTGGATCCAGAGTCTCATAATAGTTAGAAATTTATTTACCAATGGAATGAGGAAGATGATTCATTCAATTCTCCCAGGTTCAAGTTGATAAACATGTACAAATTATTTGAATTTCATATCTATAGAAAAATAAGTTTTGGTTGGATTAATTAATTAATTAATTTAATCAATTAATTAATCCAATAAAAGTACATCCAATAAACTTTTTATTTGAACACCCTATCACTACCTATATAATATAGCACAGAGGGTATACATTTAACTCTATAGTCAACCCTGTTATCAACTTTTTTATTCAAGATTTAATTTAATATTTATCCCATTTTCATTAAGAAATTGTGAACACACAATATATATTATATTTAATATATTTATAAACATGATTTCAAGAACATTGGGCCTCAGAATCGGACATCTTCTTATAACAGGGACATGAAAATATATGTAAAAATATTTCAAAAAAAATAAAATGAAATAAATCGGGTATGTGTTTCATTACATCAATCAATGTTTTCATCACTAAAAAGAAACATAAATAATAAGTCATGGGATACCGAGTGTGTATCTTTACCATACTCTCCCTAGTTCTATTCTACATGCTCCAGTGATGCCAACACACATAAACCAAGGGGATTTTCTATCCATGCATGGTCCTCTACCACTAATACTAGACTATTTCTATGTGTTTCAAATATGTGTCTACACCATTTATATCTATCTCTCCCTAACCAATAATGTTTGTGGGGTCATTCACATACCTCCACTAATATGATACATGGATGACTAAATGCACCTACTCTTGTTGTGGAGGTAGGGCTCAGTGGTGGGAAAATTCACCAACCCTCTGCATGATCTATAAAGTCTCGAAGAACCTTAGGGGTAGATTTCCACACTAGCTGAATATCCCTGAACAGCATCATGGGGAGTATATATAAAAAACATGGTGTTTGTTCTTGAAATACAATGGAAAACATTGTTTATATATGTATGATTTATTTCTTCTCTAGGTTATCCTCATCCGCTCATGGATGACCTAGACCTTTTTTATCATCACCCACACAAAGTAGGGTCCCATAAGAGATTCCTTTACAATCTATATCTAGAATAAGGGTGACCTACATGGTTTCCCATACATGAATGGAAAAGGATCCTTGATGATAGTAGATGGGGAGACATTATTGTACACAAACTTTACCAATGGAAAATTATCCTCCCAACTTCGGACAATGTCTAACATGAAAACCCTTAGAATTTCTTCCAACTCCGACATAGTTAACTTAGTCTCTCCATTTATTTGGGGGTTATAGGAATTAATAATCATCATATGGGTCTAGAATTCATCCTAAAAATAACTCTACAATAGGTACATGAGCCGCAAGTCATGATTAAAGTCAATTTTCAAGACTACCACATGATGTCAAAAAATCTACAATACATACATCTTCACCAAACACAACACCAAAAACATCTTCCTAATAGTAAGGAAGTTCTATGACTTCATGATCCAGTCCAATATAACCAAGATGGATTCATGTACAATCACTACCCATTGAATCCCAATCACAATGTCTATGGATTCAACATTCTATTTCCACTCTATGATCTTAAGGGGCTACGAAAAACCTTCTTGAACCTGATGCTCATTCTTCTCCTACAGATAGGTGAGGAACTATGAAACAAACACATCCATTATTTATATCAAGTAGACCCAAGAAATTTAATAATAAAGAAGTCTATACATATTCCCCACAATGGGATATACATCCAAAAGTTCTGTGTAGAACTCTCACATCACATCCTACCACCTAATTACTAGAAGAACCATACATACATAGAAATAAATGATGTGATTCCATACATCAGAAAATCATTCAGGTTAATATCTTGATGGTAAATAGTCACGCATAACGTCACAATATATTAAACCAATATTTCACTATGTCACATGTTGAATGAGTAAAGGATTCAACTACATCGACTATAGAAAAGCTACACCATCCTTCTCAATAAGGGCCTCAATCCTCGACTACCTGAGACTCACAGGGGAAAACTGGTATTTGTTGGGGAAGGATATTGTAACATCTTACACTACCCATAGATCGTCTTCCTAGATATCTAGCTACTTCTATACAAGTCCGTAATCCATATGAGCCACCCTGAACTCTTTTGGATGATTCTTGATCACTATTATATCTTTTCCATGGTGGTCAATTAGTTATCTTTATGCCCACCTCAACACGCCTAGTTGGGAAATCATGTTCCATGTTACATCACTCATCAAATTCACATATTTTCACCTCTATAGGATACCATGTCCCTCTAGGATGTATCTATCTTGCATGACCATTAGACAAAGCATGATAATGGGGAGGTCTCTAAAACTGATATCCTGTTGACTATCATATTATCGATGATTTAGATGACTCTATCCTATAACACTAAGTGATAGCTTCAACTTCTGAGAATCCCATTGATTGGAAGCTCTCCATCATCATCTCCCACTCTAACACCCCAACAGAATCGTTGATTAATGAAGAACTACTTTGGAACAAATAGCTTTATGGAGACATGATCAAATTTTTGTGTTCATAAGTATCTATCTCGTATTATTTCAATGGAACACCACATAATGTCAATGAACCTCGCATTATACTCATTCACTATCATCCCTAACCGATGTATCTTTAAAATCTCATTAATTCAGTCTAATAATAAATATAAAGTGTATTATTCCACAAAAAATACTTACTAGAAGACTGGCCATGAGAGTGTCGACTTATCATTCATTTTGGTAATAAGAATCCCCTAGTGCCCAGCTGATTCTTGGAACCTGATAGATGTGAATACAACTACTTGATATGTCATTGTTCATATAATCAACAACAAGTAGACCAATGACTCTATCCAATCATTATCTAAATGGGTATCTTCCCCAAAACAAACCTTTAGTGTCCCTAGAAATGGAACTCACAAAGTGATATAAGCCTACGAGTATCCTCAACCTGATCTCATGGTATGATTTGATGATAAATAAGTTGAGGTACTGCTATCCATCAGCCTAGAGGAAGTATCTCACAAGATAGACCATGATTTGAGGCCTCATCAATCATTGGATCATGATCATGATCCAGAACTGGTAACCTTCCTGGCTGACATTGTCGAGTCATTCTAGAAATTTAATCTAGGATTTCTAGAGTCAGATGAGAATATATATATATAAATATATATATTCAAAGAAAGCTTACACAAGAAGGATGGACAGAAGATCAATCCTATATGATTCATGAACCATTAATCCTTGAAACCCATACCTCAGTATGAAAAATCAATGAGCAAGCAGTCAAGGTCCAAGTGAATGCATACATTGATCACCGTAAATATGCCAGGTACATTTGAGGTAATGCTGCACTCAATAAAAATTGAAAATATTCTCAAAAATATCAACAAAATACTCATAAAGTGACTACTCCAAAAACCTTCCTTAGGATCGATCCATTGCTAATACCAATCTGTAATACCCAACCCAAAGGTGCTCAATCCACAAATACCCTCAAGCTTGGATCTACATATCGTGGGATGTTGACCATCAATGAAAGGTATATCTATCATTGGAAATCATTGAATAATATAACTATATTCAAACTCCTAAACATATAAATTAATAATTACAGAATAATGATAACAAAAAGACATAAAATAAAGAATATAACCTTCCATTTGAAAAACATATAGGGTTTACAAGAACAAAATAGATAAAAATAAAATTAATAGTAAAAAATACATACCCAACAAGAATAATTTCCTGGCTTGAAAAACTAGAATGTAAAAGTGCTTGAAAAAGCCCATATTTTGATATCCATGATTTGACCACTAGATGATTACAATTCACTATGTATCTTTAAACTCCTCTATAGTCAACTTCAGTATATCCATCATCTACATAAGACACGACATGTGCTGAAAAACACATGCAGTGGGGAGTGTAAAAATACCCAGATAAACACCAAATCATTTAAATTGGAAAAATAAGATACATTTTCGGAATAGATAGATAGTCGGCATATCAAACCATAAAAAACTAGATTAAACAGAATAAAAAACATGGATACAAATATATATATATATATATATATATATATATATATTCTCAATCCATGAATCTCATACAAGAGGGAGGTGTGGATATACATATTAGTTCCAAAAGTCCATTATAGATGCAAGACATCATGTGTGTCTTTCCAAATAAGAAACCATGTTGTTCGTCGAGGTCTTGAAAATATGTTTCAAAGTCGATGAGGCACAATATACATTAATATGAAATTCACATAGTCTTCCATGCGGTGATTCTTAGTGAATGGATGATCCATTCTCTATCTGATATGGTTGGTAAAACATGGAGGCTAGAGGACCCACACCCTAGCGCATCAGAGGTGTGCCAGTCAAAGAAAAGAGGACCCACAACCTACCCTATATGGGGTACCACTCTATAGATAGAGGAATTATTCCCTAATTTTTTCGTTTATGGGAACCACTTAGTATAATTAAGAATCATTCTCTAATTCAATATGGGTGGAACAATCAGTTGACTGAGGGCCTTCACCCTTATTATTAGGGGGAACAACACTATGATCCCTTCTCGATTACTTTCTTCATTAAGAACCACCTTAATAAGTTTTATTATTGTAAATTATCATAGAATATCTCAAAATACACTATTAATTCCACCATCACATTCTATGTAGAAATCCATTCATTATAGGCTACTCGCAATCCAAAATCTAATTCCATATAATGGAGATAATAGAGGTTGAATTATACACGAAAGGGAAGAATGGGTACACAATATGTTAGGGGACCCCCAATACATGTGGTACCTATCCCTTGTCTTCTATGTAACTAATGTTACATGAATGACTACCCATGTATCCAAACATGTTGTGTAGGGGGGTTGTAAGGCATGCCTCACCAACATGGGGTCCTACCCATGTTATCCGGTCATGTTCATGTATGCCTCTTTGGCATTCATCATCGGTGTCCCATAGACATCCTCATACATACCAAATTCATCATTCCATTCAATGAACATTACCCACTATGAATTAACGTGTAAGATCTCAGTCAATACCACATCGAAATGTCGAACCATTAATACGTTTCCAAATCGTGAAGAATGTAAATAGTGGGTGGGGGGTAAAGCACCAGAATAAAGGGTGATACAATATTTAGACAACTGTCATTGTCAAAATAATCCTTATTCAGAAAAAAAGGGTGAGAAAACATGGAAAATTTCAATTAATCGTATTAAAAACAATATTATATAATATGTGGTAGCATAAAATGGCTTGAAAGTTTCACATATCAATTAATGGAGTGTTTATTATCAATAAATTTAATCAATATGGGTATAAACCCCGAATTTACGAGTCATACATAGATATTGGATCATTCTTTCTTGATGAACACATTTTCTAGTTACAGATAATGGTTGTTTCATTCACCAAATCTATATCTTCTTGGATCCAGAGTCTCATAACAGTTAGACATTTATTTAACAATGTAATGAGAAAGATGATTCATTCAATTCTCCCAGGTTCAAGTTGACAAACATGTACAAATTATTTGAATTGCATATCTATAGAAAAATAAGTTTTGGTTGGATTAATTAATTAATTAATTTAATCAATTAATTAATCCAATAAAAGTACATCCAATAAACTTTTTACTTGAACACCCTATCACTACCTATATAATGTAGCTCAGAGGGTATACATTTCACTCTATAGTCAACCCTGTTATCAACTTTTTTATTCAAGATTTAATTTAATATTCATCCCATTTTCATTAAGAAACTGTGAACACACAATATATATTATATTTAATATATTTATAAACATGATTTCAAGAACATTGGGCCTCAGAATCGGACATCTTCTTATAATAGGGACATGAAAATATATGTAAAAATATTTCAAAAAAATTAAAATGAAATAAATCGGGTATGTGTTTCATTCCATCAATCAATGTTTTCATCACTAAAAAGAAACAAAAATAATAAGTCATGGGATACCGAGTGTGTATGTTTACCATACTCTCCCTAGTTCTATTCTACATGCTCCAGTGATGCCAACACACATAAACCAAGGAGATTTTCTATCCATGCATGGTCCTCTCCCACTAATACTAGACTATTTCTATGTGTTTCAAATATGTGTCTACACCATTTATATATATCTCTCCCTAACCAATAATGTTTGTGGGGTCATTCACATACCTCCACTAATATGATACATGGATGACTAAATGCACCCACTCTTGTTGTGGAGGTAGGGCTCAGTGGTGGGAAAATTCACCAACCCTCTGCATGATCTATAAAGTCTCGAAGAACCTTAGGGGTAGATTTCCACACTAGCTGAATATCCCTGAACAGCATAATGGGGAGTATATATAAAAAACATGGTGTCTGTTCTTGAAATACAATGGAAAACATTGTTTATCTATGTGTGATTTATTTCTTCTCTAGGTTATCCTCATCCGCTCATGGATGACCTAGACCTTTTCTATCATCACCTACACAAAGTAGGGTCCCATAAGAGATTCCTTTACAATCTATATCTAGAATAAGGGTGACCTACATGGTTTCCCATACATGAACGGAAACGGATCCTTGATGATAGTAGATGGGGAGCCATTATTGTACACGAACTTTACCAATGGAAAATTATCCTCCCAACTTCGGACAAAGTCTAGCATGAAAACCCTTAGAATTTCTTCCAACTCCGACATAGTTAACTTAGTCTCTCCATTTATTTGGGGTTATAGGATTTAATAATCATCATATGGGTCTGGAATTCATCTTAAAAATAACTCTACAATAGTTACATGAGCCGCAAGTCATGATTAAAGTCAATTTTCAATACTACCACATGATGTCAAAAAATCTACAATACATACATCTTCACCAAACACAACACCAAAAACATCTTCCTAATAGTAAGGAAGTTCTATGACTTCACGATCCAGTCCAATATAACCAAGATGGAGTCATGTACCATCACTACCCATTGAATCCCAATCACAATGTCTATGGATTCAACATTCTATTTCCACTCTATGATCTTAAGGGGCTACGAAAAACCTTCTTGAACCTGATGCTCATTCTTCTCCTACAGATAGGTGAGGCAATATGAAACAAACACATCCATTATTTATATCAAGTAGACCCAAGAAATTTAATAGTAAAGAAGTCTATACATATTCCCCACAATGGGATATACATCCAAAAGTTCTGTGTAGAACTCTCACATCACATCCTACCACCTAATGACTAGAAGAACCATACATACCTAGAAATAAATGATGTGATTCCATACATCAGAAAATCATTCAGGTTAATATCTTGATGGTAACTAGTCACGCATAACGTCACAATATATTAAACCAATATTTCACTATGTCACATGTTGAATGAGTAAAGGATTCAACTACATCGACTATAGAAAATCTACACCATCCTTCTCAATAAGGGCCTCAATCCTCAACTACCTGAGACTCACAGGGGAAAACTGGTATTTGTTGGGGAAGGATATTGTAACATCATAAACTACCCATAGATCATCTTCCTATATATCTATCTACTTCTATACAAGTCCGTAATCCATATGAGACACCCTGAACTCTTTTGGGGGATTCTTGATCACTATTATATCTTTTCCATGGTGGTCAATTAGTTATCTTTATGCCCACCTCAACACGCCTAGTTGGGAAATCATGTTCCATGTTACACCACTCATCAAATTCACATATTTTCACCTCTATAGGATACCATGTCCCTCTAGGATGTATCTATCTTGCATGACCATTAGACAAAGCATGATAATGGGGAGGACTCTAACACTGAGATCCTGTTGACTATCATATTATCGATGATTTAGAAGACTCTATCCTATAACACTAAGTGATAGCTTCAAATTCTGAGAATACCACTAATTGGAAGCTCTCCATCATCATCTCCCACTCTAACACCCCAACATGATTGTTGATTAATGGAGAACTACTTTGGAACAAATAGCTTTAAGGAGACATGATCAAATTTTTGTGCTCAGAAGTATCTATCTCGTATTATTTCAATGGAACACCACATAAGGTCTATGAACCTCGCATTATACTCATTCACTATCATCCCTAACTGATGTATCTTTAAAATCTCATTAATTCAGTCTAATAATAAATATAAAGTGTATTATTCCACAAAAAATACTTACTAGAAGACTGGCCATGAGAGTGTCGACTTATCCTTCATTTTGGTAATGAGAATCCCCTAGTGCCCAGCTGATTCTTGGAACCTGATAGATGTGAATACAACTACTTGATATGTCATTGTTCGTATAATCAACAACAAGTAGACCAATGACTCTATCCAATCATTATCTAAATGGGTATCTTCCCCAAAACAAACCTTTAGTGTCCCTAGAAATGGAACTCACAAAGTGATCTAAGCCTGCAAGTATCCTCAACCTGATCTCATGGTATGATTTGACGATAAATAAGTTGAGGTACTGCTATCCATCACCCTAGAGGAAGTATCTCACAAGATAGACCATGATTTGAGGCCTCATCAATCATTGGATCATGATCATGATCCAGAACTGGTAACCTTCCTGGCTGACATTGTCGAGTCATTCTAGAAATTTAATCTAGGAATTCTAGAGTCAGATGAGAATATATATATATATATATATATATATATATATTCAAAGAAAGCTTACTCAAGAAGGATGGACAGAAGATCAATCCTATATGATTCATGAACCATTAATCCCTGAAACCCATACCTCAGAATGAAAAATCAATGAGCAAGCAGTAAAGGTCCAAGTGAATGCATACATAGATCACCGTAAAGATTCCAGGTACATTTGAGGAAATGCTGCACTCAATAAAAATTGAAAATATTCTCAAAAATATCAACAAAATAATCATAAAGTGACTACTCCAAAAACCTTCCTTAGGATCGAACCATTGCTAATACCAATCTGTAATACCCAACCCAAAGGTGATCAATCCACAAATACCCTCAAGCTTGGATCTACATATCGGGGATGTTGACCATCAATGAAATGTATATCTATCATTGGAAATCATTGAATAATATAACTATATTCAAACTCCTAAACATATAAATTAATAATTACAGAATAATGATAACAAAAAGACATAAAATAAAGAATATAACCTTCCATTTGAAAATCATATAGGGTTTACAAGAACAAAACAGTTAAAAATAAAATTAATAGGAAAAAATACATACCCAACAAGAATACTTTTCTGGCTTGAAAAACTAGAATGTAAAAGTTCTTGAAAAAGCCCATATTTTGATATCCAGGACTTGACCACTAGATGATTACAATTCACTATGTATCTTTGAACTCCTCTATAGTCAACTCCACTATATCCATCATCTACATAAGACACAAAATGTGCTGAAAAACACATGCAGTGGGGAGTGTAAAAATACCCAGATAAACACCAAATCATTTAAATTGGAAAAATAAGATACATTTTCAGAATAGATAGATAGTCGGCATATCAAACCATAAAAACTAGATTAAACATAATAAAAAACATGGATACAAATATATATATATATATATATATATATATATTCTCAATCCATTAATCTCATACAAGAGGGAGGTGTGGATATACATATTAGTTCCAAAAGTCCATTATAGATGCAAGACATCATGTGTGTCTTTCCAAATAAGAAACCATGTTGTTGGTCGAGGTCTTGAAAATATGTTTCAAAGTCGATGAGGCACAATATACATTAATATGAAATTCATATAGTCTTCCATGCAGTGATTCTTAGTGAACGGATGATCCATTCTCTATCTGATATGGTTGGTAAAACATGGCGGCTAGAGGACCCACACCCTAGTGCATCAGAGGTGTGCCACTCAAAGAAAAGAGGACCCACACCCTACCCTATATGGGGTACCACTCTATAGATAGAGGAATTATTCCCTAATTTTTTCGTTTATGGGAACCACTTAGTATAATTAAGAATCATTCTCTAATTCAATATGGGTGGAACAATCAGTTGACTGAGGGCCTTCACCCTTATTTATTAGGGGGAACAACACTATAATCCCTTCTCGATTACTTCCTTCATTAAGAACCACCTAAATATGTTTTATTCTTGTAAATTATCATAGAATATCTCAAAATACACTATTAATTCCACCCTCACATTCTATGTAGAAATCCATTCATTATAGGCTACTCGCAATCCAAAATCTAATTCCATATAATGGAGATAATAGAGGTTGAATTATACACGAAAGGGAAGAATGGGTACACAATATGTTAGGGGACCCCCAATACATGTGGTACCTATCCCTTGTCTTTTATGTAACTAATGTTACATGAATGACTACCCATGTATCCAAACATGGTGTGTAGGGGGGTTGTAAGGCATGCCTCACCAACATGGGGTCCTGTCCATGTTATCCGGTCATGTTCATGTATGCCTATGTCTTTGTACATCATAACACAGTGTGTTCCTAGCCATCTCCATGTATGTGTACTCTAAGACAAGTTATAAGGATTCCATCACAGGGTTATATAGTTTATGGGTGCCCCATACTGCTTGAGATACTTATAATTTCATGAAACCCTTATCATCGTTGCTAATTACCTATATACCATGTATTCCTAAGATGACATATCATGTAGTAAGGGTTTTTATGGAATATATACATGTGAAATTGCATCCATGTCTATATCTCCCACTTTTAATCAAGACACTTCAGCACCGTAAATTGACGATAATTTCATTGTTCAACATTTCTGACGATTCGTTGGCATGAAAATCGTACCTGTGGATCCACTACAAAGCCTTGCACAAACCGCACATCTTTTATCATTATCTATTTGGTCACATATATTAAATCCATGTTATTAAATACATGTATTCTATATCACATCCCAATTCTTCCCCAAATCATCATTCTATTCATCACATGTGAATCCACCATGAATATGGAGGTCCAATTTCACTCAACCCCACCTAAATATGATGAACCATGAATAAATTTTCCAATAAAGAAGAATTTAAGGATTTTGTGGGAGAAAATAAAATGAAATAGGGATTTTAAATTCATCGGACATGTGCTAGTGGCCAAAAAATAAAAATTGGGAAAACATATGTGAGAAAACATGACAAATGATAATTTATTGAATTAAACAATTAAAATATGATATGTGGGTGCATGTAAAGGCTTGAACATTATATAGATCAATGAAAGGTGTGGTAATTATCAATCCATTTAATCAATAGGTGTATAAAACATTATCTAATTAGTCATACTCAGATATTGGAACATTTATTATCAATGAATCTGCTCACTAATGATTGATAGGGGAAATTGTGTTCATTTCATCTTGATCTACTTAGATATGTAGTATCATCGTCATCAGATCATGATTTTACAATGTATGGAGTAAAACAATTTTCTAAATTCTCACATGTAAAAGTGGCTAAACCTATTGTAATTATAACACCCATAAATTTATATATAAACCCATTTATATTATATTAATTTATTTATTAATTTAATTAACTGAATAATCTATTGAATTTACCATTAATAGTTATTTTATTTGAATAACCCACACTGAACGAACTAATATTGTTATTAGGGTAAGATTCATGTTTTTTACTCTAAAATGGTCTTAATTTCTGATATGTGATATTATTTATTATATTTACCAATTTTCGTAAAAACGTATGTTCCCACAATATAAAATATATTTAATATCTCCAAAAAATTAATTCCGTAACCACCTAGACTCTGAATTAATGACCCTATCAGATCTTGTATCAACAAATATATGCAAAATTATTTACATGTATTACATGAAAAAATAGGATCTCTACATTGATAGTTCTTCCATGTTCAAATATTTTAAAATATGAGAGGCCCATAAGAGAGCATGACACTACTGCGATAGTGGGTGTAAGGTGTGAATCTGAAATTCATCTAAAACTCCAACTCATAGTCAATATGATTTTAATATTACTAGATAATGTTATTAGATACTAATAGTGATATATACCCAAAATTATATAGATGTAAAAATAACTAACATTGTATAATATTGAATTCAAGGATCAAAGAATCATTTTATAAAGAGTCCAATTCCTATTAAATGATGGTTTTGATACAATTTTGAAAATTATTATTTAATTATAAATAAGATAATTTAATGGAGAAAGGTGATAGTCTTGAAATAAAATTATATGAAATAATGATTATTTTCAATTGGTTGATCTATTTTCACTTTCTCCAACATCAATTTCTTCTAGAATTTGGATCAAATGTTCAACCTTGTTATTATAAATAGTCCTACCCATATCATCTTGATATATGGGGTCGATTATATTTTATTTTTTTCTCATTTCATCATGAATTCCTTGATAATCTGATACTCATATTATATTTATATGTAAGGAAACAATAGGAGATATATCTCTTTATAATCCTCATTTATCTTACTGATGTGAACCATATCTAAAATCATCTCATATCTCTTCAATATTTCAACACATATTGTTAGGTAGTTTTAGAAATGACATATACACAATCTTCCCATGGGTATATATGATTTTTCTACCATTCAGTCTTCTATTGAAACCATGGTTCACTATTTTTTGTTAAATCATTTTAGTTAGCATTATTTCCTATTCTATATTATAGAAGAACCATATACTCTAGCCAATTTCTCCATATTTTTTAAGAGTAATTTATGAATCATGAAGAAAGGTCCAAAGTGTATTTTAATATGTATTATCCACATAGTAAATCCTATATTGTGTTTTAGTTTTCATGGTAAAAACTTAGGCACCATGGAAACAATCAATATGGTCATTTCCATAATCGAACAAGGAAGATAGGAATATTAAAAGGCCTACATCAGGCCTCCCCATGATATAATGCTATTGATTAATGAGATAATTCATTCTTTTTGGATTGTTAACTCATATGAACGTCATGAAGAAATACATATATGAAATAAAATATAATCTGAAATATCTATT
Organism: Viscum album; assembly: GCA_963277665.1. Taxonomy (NCBI): domain Eukaryota; kingdom Viridiplantae; phylum Streptophyta; class Magnoliopsida; order Santalales; family Viscaceae; genus Viscum; species Viscum album. The sequence continues at coordinate 95,549,464 of OY728163.1, forward strand.
TGATTTAGAATCATCAGAAATTTTTTTAGTCACCATTAAAATTTATATTTCCATAGTGAAAAGACAGAGATAGAGAAATTTTGGGTATTATCACTTCCTTTGTGATCATATTTTCTATCAATAGATTCCAACTGATTTTAGATATTGTTGAAAAAATATATTCAATCCCTTCTATAAATATTGAATGATTTTCTTTATTAAAAAATTCAAAACATGACATTAATAAGAGAGTAAATAACAACTCTCAGTATAAAACTTATTTTATATTCCTTATATCACAAATGAGGTCAACTCATAACACTATTTTAAAAATTCAAATCAATATGGGATTATCTACTATTAAACACTCATTAATTTCCTTAACAATAAATTCCAATTAAATAACTAATTAAACATCAATAATCTTTATTCTCCCTCGTTATGTTTATTAGAAACCAAAAAATCAACATCTAATCGATTTTCAAAACATCATATAAAAAAATTCATGTTTCTTCCCCAAATATCTCATGAAGAATGAAACTATTATATCTACCCTAACCACCAATGTCTCATTAATGCCACCCTAAAACTAGTGGCTCTTTAACATCACCCTTTTTCAATGATGAAATCATATAAATTAGAATATAGATTTATCAGTGAACATCAACCACCAAATCTACAAGTCTCTACATTGATTATCATAGGAAATAACGAAACTATAGTCACTTTCATATTTAATGAAGGAACCGTATCATATTCTCCAACTTTTATAGGAAATTAAATTCTATAAAATTTTGGGAAAAAAAATAAAAATTGTGGTTGAGAACACCTAACAACCCATCCATGTTATATAATGTATTATTTTTTATGGGATTTTCCATGATAACTATTACATGGTCAATTAATAAAACATACACTAATGAAATATCACCATGATCCACCCTGTCCTTGTTAATGTTGTACATAACTTTACTATGCTTCAATCATGAATTTTATAAATTATTATTTTGTAAAAAAACCACTTTGGTTTTCACCCCCCATCATTAATGTGTCTGACATATTCCCCTTATATTATTCACGATGTGACATTATGCACACCAATTATTCCATGTATTAATATCATGAAACATGGTTCTATTCTTTTATAATCAATGGTATTTTTTTACACGATCAGTTCCATATAATATAGCTTCCTAGAGTAAAAAATGTACAATTAGTATTATATTTATGATCATACATATCCATTATTTGAAATCGAGATCATTAGACCACACACATTTGAGTGCAGAAAATAAAAATGTTTTTTTTCTAGATCTCAAATTAATTATGGATCATGATAACTATTTTACTTTTCATCAACTATCTCAAGTGTGTTACTTCAATGAAATAGTTTCATTAGATTTCATAAATATTCATACATGATTAATATATCCATATTCTTTATATAAATGGACATGTCATCCATACATGGCCTATTTATCCTCAAAAAGTATAATAGAGATGGTGTCTTGATTATTAACAATTTTAATGAGATTTATCATTATTAACTATCCCATAATCAAAATTATATCAAAATTTAATTTATTTATTCCACAATTTTCTTTTCTAAATATCTAAACATTACAATTTTAATTAATACGATAAAAACTTATGTAATTTTGATTTTTCCCATTGAAAAAAAGAACCCCATATGATATATGTTTCTACCCAAACATTATGGTGCATCCAACTCTATTAACATTGAGTAATCATAAATCTTCCAAAGTCAATTCTACTCCATTACAGCTTTGGAGGATTGTGAAGGGATTCTAGAAATTTGAAGTGTGGGATGAGAAACCACTTACTATTATACATGGATTATTCCATTTATACATCATTGAATATGACCTCATGATACATTTCTTTATTTTTTGTATTCCCACATTATTTGATTTATAAGTATCTTTTATATCTAATAATATGGTAGAATATTAAAACAATTATTGCTAATGTATACCTATTTTAGCACCTATCACAAGTTTCTTGATGAGAATCGAAGGTGTTTTATAATTATACATTCTTATTTTAATCTAGCATAAGGTGACATTGAATAATGTTATCTATACTAACTCATGATTAATTTTAATGATTAAATTTTAGTAGTTATAAATTGTTCCAAAAACATGATTTGTGTCCTTACACTCCAAAACACTTAAATATTCTTTTAAAATGAAAATCTCATAGTGTTATAAGCATTCTATTCAATATATTTTCTTTTATTTTTATATGTTTTTGAATTTGATGATTATTTCTGAAATTATCAATCTTATGATCATCCTCTTATATGATTGATTTACACATAGGATTATCCTTAATATTCTATCATCTTCCACACCTAAATTCCATTTAATTTTTTAGAAACAAAATATAATTCAGTAATTTATGTTTTCTAGTCCTTGGGTGATGTGATCACATTATTCTTATAATTTTTACCACTAGTAACAATGTGATTGGAAATTCTATTATTCAAAATATTCATTTTTTATTCCATATCATTGTAAATAGGATTCATAGTTGTGTTAAAAAATCTTCCAACTATTTTTCATATTTAATCATCTTCATGATCCAAAATTTTGAGGCATACAGTTCTTCATGGATGAGAAAAATATTTATATATTTTTACTATATTTTTTTGATATTATTCAAAAACAATTTCTTATTAATTTGATTATTATCATATATTTTTATTTTTCAAGTAATTTAATGTTTATTATAATAATGTATTAATAACAAGAAGTTATTTATGTTTATTATATTCTATAATATATTGTCATCGCACTATATTTTAAATTTTCTTTATGTTTCTTTTATTATAGGAATAGTAAATAATATGGTATATGGAATTTTAAAAATATATTAGATAGATAATTTTGATGACTTTTATTATTGAAATAAAATATAAAGGAATGTAAGGTAAAGCAAAAATAATCAACTTCGCATATGAATACATTGTGTGACCAAGAAGTGAGGTAATATTTTTTGGAACCAGTGTTGTATTTATGAAGATGATGTGTCAATAAAAGTTTTTTTAGTTAAAGAAAATGTTGCAATTCATAGATAATTTTTATGGAACACTCAATGTAATTTTATGTCACACATAATAAATTATAAATTATTAAATTGATATGATATTTGAAATGATAATGAAATTATAAGGACACGATATTAGGAGAGAATATTGCATTCTATAAGTTGTATACCATGAAAATATTTTTTTATGAATTGATGAATAGATATTAATGATTACCATGAAAAATATTATTTTTCATGATTATTTATGAAGAATAAATATATGAAGTTCATGAAAGCTATATTTATTGGTTGAATGAAGAATATAAAGAAGAAACTTCAGTTTTATATTAGAAGAATATATAACATATTAGTTATGTGTTTTTATTGTAATTTATTTGAAATAAACCAGAAAATCCCACTCAGATAGATAGCATGGCCAACAGTTATGTGAATACTAGTCAACCATTCCTGGGATCTTGCCAACCCAGCTAGAAAGGCGTAAGGTGAGTGGTCCTATGTGTAGGCATATTGGACATACTCTTGAAAGAATGCTTGGTACAAGATTATTGTAGCCAACATGGGTCGTCACAACATGTGGGTAGTGTGTTATCTTATTGCCTAGGATTCAACCTAATATGTTAAAGATTGAATGTACTCCCCCTTGATTATGTTGTTTTCCTAGTATGATTTTTCCCTCGCACCATTCTTTTTGGGTTTTTGAAAATGGCAAAAAATAGGAAGATTCATGTTAATGGAGAATATGATGGACAATGGAATGATATTCTTCTTGAGCAGCCAAATGAAATGCGATTTAGAAGGCGAAACATCATTATTATTACTAATTATAAATCTGATAATATGATCAATAATCTCAACTTTGGTAAGTTTATTGACTCATGTAATAAGAGAAATATTGAGTTTCATGATGATCATAGAGGAAACAAAGTTTGATTTTTCTCATATAAATCATGTGGGAAGAGGCATTAGGGAGAATGTTTCATAGGAACTAGAAGATGCTTTAGGGGTGGAAAAAAGGACACAAAGCCAATAATTACAAAGGAAAAGGTTTAGTTAACACAATGGACAAGCGTAATGGTATTTCTAAGCCATCAATAATTATTAAATGTTTTAAATATGGAATGTACTGGAATTTTGCAAGCCAATGTCCTAAGGGAAAATCTCAATAATAGAATTAGCATGGTCGTATGGGTAGTATCATATTGATGATGATGGATAGACTACAAATGATATATGAGATGAAAGATGTGTTGGGGAATAAAATGTTGTATATCGGTCAATGGTTTTATAAGGTAGTGGAATGATTGAATGTTTATCAAGAGTAATGTTGTATAAGTAATTTCATAGTACTATGGAATAATGAAACCTCTAAGGATTGTTACACTAATGTTTTTTTCATATGTTTTTGAATGTATATGTTGAATGGTACTCGTAACAATAAAAGGTTATTAATATATTTTTTGAAAGAACCTAATATTCAAATAATGAAGGGATAAGGAGATAATGAAATGTTTTATAGTATTAATGAGCTCATGACTGATATAAAGACAAAGTGATATCATGTTTTGAGTATATAGAATTTTTGGGAGTTTCTTATGTGGAAAGAGTTAAATTTTGACAACATTCATGTTTTCACTATGATTATATGGTAATTCATGTTTCAATAATACATCATTAAGGTATTCACATGTTCCAAATGTGACGAATAGGATACATCTTATGATATATGGGGGATAAATGATGGTATTCACATGCTTGTTATATAACCTTTCTAGAAATAATTTTCATTATAGTGTGAGTTTGGAAAGATGTATTTTTGATAAGCCTAATGGATTGAATGGATTAAGATGGAGATCAGATAGTATTGTTTTAGGATACAACTTTTTTTTGAAATTATTTCTGGAATTTTATAATAGTGTAGTATTAGAAAAAGGACAACATGCAGGATGGGAGAAAACCCATTGCGTTAGACATGGTTGTGGAAATCGAACCCACAACTGAAGTGCGTCATGCCTTTATCACCTACCACTAGCCTACAGGAAGTCCCTAACTAGTAGAAATTAGTTTTATTTAATTAAGTGGTATAATAGAGGATGTTTAAGTCTATTTTTGGAATCATATACTATTAATCAAACCATTGATGGAATTATGTATATTTAATAATTTGTGCTAATAGTTTTGTAATAAAGGCATATGGAATGAGCTATCATTCTATCGCATGATCTTACAACACATCAATAATGAAAAATTCAACAGCATTTCATTAAATAAGAGATGAAGTAGAAATTGTTTCGGGAATGACCAACGATGATATTAAATTGAAGTCAAGTAATTATTTCTCCTTATGCAAAAATTCATCATGTTTAAGGAAATGATATTGAAAACCAAAAATGTTGTCCTAGTACCCTTATATCTGATGAATCAGATGGTACCTTAGATAATCCCAAATTTATGGATTTTTGATTGTTGTCCTTTTCAAAGCCATGTTCTCTACCACTCTTCATCCGAACATGATGTTTAGATTTATCTTCCCTATCCATGTGTTCACCTATGTTATCCTATGTCGAAACTCAGTGATGAGTTAATTTGGGTAACCGTTACATTTCATACATTAATTTTTAAAAATAGGTTTTAGTATTCCTTTTTACGATGTGGGTTTCTATGAAAGAAACTTTAATGTATTAAACTATTTATAACCCCGAAAAATTTAAAGGGCGAAATTCATTTTAAGGGGGGTAGAATGTAACACCACAAAATTTTATGATAAATTTTATTTTTAATTTTATTGATGTCTTGTGTTGTATGCTACACTAATATTATATTGTTCTATACGCAACACCGTATTAGCTTGTAGTAAATGCAACGCTATTATTGGCTTATTTTAGGCATAATTTAATGTTCTATTAAATGAATTCAACACTGAATATAGATTTTATTAATTGAAATAAGATTATATTATGTTATATGAAACACCAAAGGAATCATTCTTACAACCATTCCTTGGATTGTGTTACATGCAAAAGAGACCTTCCTCAATGGCTTGCGATGTACGCAATAATGATTTTCACTAAACAACAATATATTTTTCAAAGGTTGTTTAGAAATATCCGTTATGAACATTATTAACCACATTTTGAATTTTATAAAATTATCATTAATCTTAAATATTTTCTAGATCATGGTTTGAGAACAAAATTAATTGTTTCGTAAAAAAGATGTATTTTTTAAAAAATGCATTTTTGTCGCCTTTTGATGGCACACCAATTTTAAATCTAAATTTTCACAACTTTATAAGTTCAATTTGACAAATTAAACTTATTCTTGTAAATTAATATATAAAAATTTACATTTTATAAAATTTTGACATTATTCTGATAACATCCATATTTTGATGAATAGTAAAAATACGCTAAATTTAAATTAAAATCATCTTTTTTCATCAAGATAATTTACATGGTTATATTATAATATTGAATTATTTTGAAGTATAAATAGAATATTTTTTACCATTTAATATAATTTATGTCATTATAATTAATTTTAGATTGAATTCATATATAAAAACATTTCAATCTTTTGCAATGTTTTATATAAAAACCTATTTTTTTCGACAATGAGATTAATTTTAAATTAATTAATACAACTTCTTAGTATTGATTTTTATGAAAAATTGATTCCATATTTGGAATCAGTAGTTACAAATAATGTTAATAGTCTACTTTTATTTTTTGTCCCTTATGAATAATAACTAGGGTAAATTATATTTACCATAGTTAATGGTAAATCATGTAATTAAGGGTAACAATTATATTATAAAATTACCTTAACACTTGTATTTATATAATTTGATGATTATACTTCATTTTAAAATATAATTGGGTTTAAATTTTATCTATTGGATCCAACATGGATGATATTAGGACCTTTAAATTATTTTATTTAGAGGAAAGTGAAATATGTCTTACTCTAACATTAATGATTAAATTATTTTAATATATGGTTAAACGGAATATAAATTCGATTATAAATACCCATTTAAAATCTTGTATTTTTTTATCATGTTAATTTATTTTTAGTATTTATAAAATATATAATTACTTTAATAGATTAAACATTTATGAGGCATAAATTATTTATTTTGTCAAAAATCAATAATATAGTCGTTATTAAAATAATAATACCAATAAAAAGGTCCAAACTATTTAAATAATATTATTGGTTGAGTCTATTTTCACCATAATCATGCAATTGTAGTCTTGTGGACCATTTGGAGCCATATAAAATAGATTATGACATTTATAATATTTTATTTTAAATGACTTCAAAGTTCCAACATCATATTTTAATAAACATTTCATTTTTAAAGTTTTGTGTTTTAGATGACAAATTTGGCTAAATGTATTCCTAGGAAGGATACTCTATTTATCTTCATCATAGTATTTAATTTTAAATATTTATGCAACAAATAAGTATATTAAATAAATATACAAAAATTTTGTATTAATTATTTTATTTAGAGAAATATCAAATAAATGGTTTTAAAAATATTAAAATAAATATTATATAAAAAAATTAATGTGATCCACGAATTTTCTAGATTCAAATTACATGTTAGGAATCTATTAAATATTTTGTTTCAACTCTATCATCTATTTGGATTTTATTTAAATTCTAATAAATGAATACTGTCAAAATTGACATTGTTGATATTTTCTAAAAATAACATATTATTAAAATGATTAAAAATCCCAAAAATATATAAAAAATATAAGTTGAAATTTATAATTTCTAAGAGGTCATAAATTATCTAATTATTAAAAATTCAGAACATATAAGTAAGTATATATAACCAATTAAAATTTAGAATATTATTACCACAAATAAAATTAAATATATTAAATAAGGATAAATAAATATGATAAGGATTAAAATAAAATCATAACATGTCTAAATTTGATTGGTTAATGAGTTTACAACCCAATATTATCTCATAATCGAATTTGAGTCACATCATATTTTTTTATGTGGGGTTTGAGTTTTTTATAAATTAATATTTGGGAGATTTCCAAAAGTGCCCCTCTACTCTATTATAAAAGGGAACCTCTACCCTCTTCTCTTCACTGAATTTTGAGCTTTCCAACTGGGCCAAAACATGCCCATTTCCAATATAAACTTATCTAGAAACATACTGTATGTCTTGGTATTCTTCAAAGACTAACTTTAGTTCCTTAATAGGAGGTTTAAAAGAGGCACATCAAAGAAGAGGTAACATCCTTTACCGATTCTTTCATACATATTATTTATTATACTTATTCTATATGATTTGAGTAATTATTAAGTAATAATTATAGTATCACTTGTATAATGATATGTTATCATGAATATGAAGCAACCATATTTCACATTCTTTCCATTCTACATAAAAGGAAATCATCGTGCGTGACTACGTATGACTTACCGTCTCCACACCGTGTTGTAATCTTCTTTTCCACCACCACCTTACTTGTATGGGTATAATGGTTGAAATAATAATTATATATAATTATTATAATATTATACAAAATATGATATTATATATCATCCACTACAATTTCATTTAATAATTATGGGAACGATATCACCGCTCGTGCGTATGTACGGATTATCATCCCCACGATGCGATAAGATTCATTTCCATGTTAACCCTGAAAGAATGATTATATAGTATATATAATGAATAATAATGTGATATATGACATAAAAATGATACTTTATTTATGTATATATATATATATATATTTCATCTACTTACTTCCATTGAAGTCAATAAGTAAAGGAAGACACCACTTATGCGTATGTATGACCTACCATCTCCATGAACGGTTTATTACATTTCATTTATCTCTCTGTTATATATATATATATATAATAAATGTATATATTAAATATAAATTATTTTTTATATTATGGACTTAAATAAATCATCATGATATAAATAACAACATGTCCAAACACGTATGATAAATGAAACGATTATTACCCAAAATGTTGCTTCCACATGTAATTGACAAATGATCGGGTAATATATAGTCATAAGTGAATCATATATGATATCATAAAAATGACTATAATTATTTAATAAGTCAATGACATAATTTATGTCATTATAAAGTAGTTTCATACCCATAAGAAAGAAATCAGACCCAAGGTAAGGGATTATTGTGTCACACTTTTATTTCTGTGAGACATATGCCTTAATCACCATCTATTTATTTTTTATGGTATTTATGCTTCCCTTGAATGTTTTATGATTTTTATTATAAAGGTTATCATATTTACATATGCATGTAAATGTCATTATTTTATGACATGTGTGATTCCACCGATCAGAAATGGTAAGGGATAATTATTCCAATCTCGATCATATCTGAGATTATTTATTTGTAAATATTTATTGGGGTTATATTTATCAACCATGTCCATGTTATATAGAAAAAATGTATTCATAAAGTTTGTACTATTCTTCCATGTATTTTTAATGTTTTGTTTACCTATTTTTGAATTTTACTATGTGGTATGGAAGGAATATTTCATTAAATTACCATAAGATGTACTTTTTTACTTTTCTGAAAAAAGTACACGGAGAATGTTTTTCTAACTTATACGTTGTGAATGGATTTTTACAATTTTATGAAACCTTATTTACATATTTCTTCATCTACAAGATTTCATGATTATTTTAAACAAAATTTTTTCTTTTAAATTGCACTTCATTTTGAGAAAATAAAATGATTTGAATGATGAAAGGATATTGTAACACCCTGCCACTACGTCATCAACTTCAGAAGGCGGTGAGGGCTACATGGACTTAAGCGATGTTCCCAAGACGCCAAAGGCTAGGAATAAATTATGAGGGCCTAAAGATCAAGTTGGGGAACTATTTTACCTTAAAAAAACCAACCAAACCATCCACTAATAGCCACTATATGATCCATGTAAATTTAATTACCCAACCATGCATTCCCAAAAAGGCAACCATGTTGTTCCACAACACAACTCAAACCAATAAAACTAGACATGTCCACACAAAATCAGATTACACTATAGAAACTAAACAACCAAACCCCAAAAGCCATGACACCACCACAACTCCACGCCAAGATCCAAACTCCATGTTCCACCAAGGTATCACAATTCTTCACTAATGGAGGGTGATGCCTTATATTTGCCCACGTCACTGTACACAACATCTGCAAAGACACCATGGTGCCAAAGTAGGGGGTGAGTACTAAAACTCAGTAGGATTTCCCCAAAGGACATCCCTACACATGGAAATAGGATAAAAATGATAGCACATTTATATAAAACAGTTTATATGAATTAAATAACAAGTGAAACAATTTTCATAAGACAAACATGCCCTTACCATGCCATCACACCCAAACCAAGCAACCAAGGGAAGGCCAACCAAACATGCCACAAGCCATGTCATCATTTACACATTAGTACAACAACTTCCATCTTGCAAAAAAATTCACAATAAACAGCCAAAAAAACCAAACAACCTAACGGTGGAGCTTTCTTCCAACCTATTCACCCATTCACAGATAGTGGCACATCCCATCCACTTACCATTAATGGTGGCCCTTCCATCCAGTTTCTATCCCCTTTTTATAGTGGTACTTCCAACCAATTCCACACAACATTCCAAACAAGCCAAGCCAAGCATATAACCCACAAAGGTCAAAACCACATGCAATCAACCAATTCCATTCCATATCAGTTCATTTCAATAAATTATCCATTTATTGAAACCCATGTTCCATTCCAAACAACATTTCAATAAAACAACCCTTTTTATTGAAAACCATTTCCATCAATCATTTTTACAAATATAACATAGCATCCCTTTTTAAAATCTCCATTTTAAAATCTACAACAATAGAATTTCACCACAAAACCATCCTTTTCCCAACAATCCCCAAAACATCACCCAAGTGATTTCTAATCAATTTATCACATCAAAACACAATTAATTTAAAGAACAGAAAATTAATTTTAACCAAAACCAATATCTCTAACCACATGAAGTCGAGAGAGAAGCCACCTACCTTTAGGGTTCTTGAGAAATTGACCCACGAACAACTGCGCCTCAAATCCGGAGAACACACCCCCGAAACCTTTTTAGATCACCTTCCCTATCATTCACAAGCCTTAAAAACATCATCCAAGGAAACAACAACAATATATATACACACAAAAAGTGTAGATCTAGAAATCCAAGAAAGAGGGAAGAGCAGATCTAGAGAAAAACACAAAGACACCAAGATGCGAGACTTACCTGGGAGCAATCACCTTCAAAACACCAAGAATCCTCTTCAAAATGCATCCAAAATGAGTGGGAATGCTCATCCACCCCCTAAGAATAGAAGAACCTGAGTGAGACATGAGTGGGAGGATGTTTAGTGTGAAATAGGTTAATCCCAGGGGAGCCCGAAACTTATAACCCTATTTTTTAGAGGCCGCATGGTTAATCCGCATGGTTTAGAAAACCGTGCGCTAACCGTGCGCACACTAATGCCTAAGGATCAAAGGTCCGCATGGTTTCCTCGCATGGTTTGGAAAACCAGGAGCAGGCCGTGCGAAGTCTACTGTCTCCCCTGCATGGTTTCTGGGAGAATCCACACGGTTTCCACTAACCGTGCTCAAACCGTCCACCCCTTTAAAGGCCTCACAACTCATCCAAAACCATTCAAAACACTCCCAAACTCTCCCCAACTCATCCCATGCACTTTAAACACATAAAAATTCATACAAAAGGCCTCATACATAAAACTGGGGGGGGGGGGGTACTAAATTCTCCCTACCATTGGACTTTCCGTCCTCAGAAAGTAGTGAACCTGCCCTTTACCGAAAGAGCTCGGGTCACTACTCGACCATTTCTTTCTCCCACTCACAAGTCTCCTATTAAATCTGACCATGTTGCCACAAAACACAAACTAAACCTTTTCTTTTACCACGCAAGGCTTTCTCTTGCCTATCCACAACCAGCAATGGAACATGCCCGAACGAAGCATCTGGTTTGAGCTCACCATGATCCCATCGAATCACATGGTCACGATCCGGATGATACTTTTTCAACTGCGACACATGGAACACATTGTGCATTGCACTGATTCTAGGTGGAGAATCCTAACGATAAGCCACCTCATAAACCTGCTCAGGAATCACAGAAGGTCTAATATACCTTGGAGATAAGTTTCCCTTATTCCCAAACTGACGATGTCCCAACATAGGGGAGATCCTCAAGAAGACATGATCACTCACCTCGAACGACAATGGCCATCGACGATGATCCACATACGATTTTTTACGACTCTGAGCCTTCTCAATTATCTTCATGATAAACTTGATGTTCTCCATATTTTCTTAGAAAAGGCTCAATCCAACCTTCGAGGAATCACCCATTTCTGCTCAACATAGTGGAGAACGACATGGTCCCCAAAAATGCTTCAAATAAAGCCATCTGTATGGATGCCTGATAACTGTTACTGTATGAGAAATTAACGAATGACATGTGCTCCTCCCACGAGCCACCAAAATCCATGACACAAGCCTGCAACATATCCTCCAGAGTTTGTATCGTCCTCTCGAACTGACTATCCGTCTGAGGGTGATACGCCATGCTCATAGTCAAATGTTTCCCAAGGGATTGCTGCTAGGATTTCTAGAAACGAGATGTAAACCTCAAATCTATATATTATACAATAGAAACTGGAACAACATTCCTCTTTACCACCTCCCGGATATAGATTTTGGACAAATCCTCCACAATAAGAGGTTCACGAATCAGGATGAAATGAGCCGACTTCGTTAGCCGATCCACTATCACCCAAATGGAATTCTTCTTTCTGACATTTCTTGGAAAACATTTAACAAAATCCATCGCTATCTACTCCCACTTCCAAACAGGGATTGGTAAAGTCTGCAACATTCCTGCTTGCCTCTTATTCTATGCCTTGACCTGCTGACAAGTCAAGCATCACAAAACAAACTCAGCCACTATTCTTTTTGTGGCAGCCCACCATAACTGTGATTCAATGCTTCATGCATTTTTTGAATTCCAGGATGAAAAACCCACCTAGAATGATGATACACCCTAATAATATTATCCTAACAAGAAACTGGTACTACCATCCTATTCTGAAAACACAAAACTGAATCTCCATTCAGTTGCCAACCCTCAATGGTCTCCCCACCATTGGGTCTCAACCCCATGGTCACACACTTATAATCAGATATCTATTCCACTCTAACCAGGACAACCAAATCAAGAACAAGCACAACATGAAAGAAGACCACTCTATCGCCCTGGTAATCATATTCCAACCGCAAATCGGCTATAACTGACATCAACTGCAACTGGTCTGATGCCTGTTTCACAACCTGAGCATATGATCTTTTACTTAATGAATCTGGCACCGAATATCCCTTACCCAGTGTGTACATCAATTCAAAAGAAAACATCCTGAGATATTCTATCGATCTCCTTTTCCTCAAGTTTAATTACCTTTGTGAGAAAATGTGCTTCAAGATCTTATGATTTGTATATACCGTGAATTTCTCACCGAAGATATAATGATTCCACACTTTCAAAGCATGGACCACTGCTTGCAACTACAAATCATGAGTTTGGTAGTTCTTCTCATGCACTCTCAACTGCCTTGAGCCATATGAAACCACATTATTCCTTTCCATGAGAACTCACCCCACCCCTGATCTCGATGCATTGCAATACGCCACATACCCTTTTCCTGGTTCTAGAAAAACCAAGATTGGTGCCGATGTAAGGCGATACTTGAGATCTTTGAAACACTCTAGAAACTGCTCATTCTATGTGAATGTAACATCCCTTCATGTCAATGATATCATCAGTGAATCCAAACGTGAAAAATCACGAACAAAATGCTGATAATACCCAACTAGACCAAGAAATATCTGTATCTCAAACACATTCTTTGGTCGTTTCCATGAGGCAACAGTCTTTATCTTTTCTAGATCCACTGAAAATAACATGGCCAAGAAAACTAAATTCTTATTTCCAAAAGTCAGACATTGGCAATTTAGAATACAACCAATAATCCCTCATGATCCCCAGCACTGTGGCCATGTGCTTCTCATGATCTACCCTTGTCTTAGAATACACTAGAATATCTTCTACAAACACCACTACAATTGAATCCAGATATATATGAAATATCCAATTCATTAATTCCATAAACACTGATTGCTCATTCGTTAGACCAAAGGGAATAACCACATATTCATAATGGACATACCTAATTATGAAAGCTGTTTTAGGAATATCCTCCTTCCTCACCCACAATTGATGATATCCGGACCTTAGGTGGATCTTGGAGAACCACTCGGCTCCCCTAAACTAGTTGAACAAGTCATCAATTTGTGGATGTGGATATCTATTCTTTATCATAACCTAGTTAAGTCGACGATAATCAACATAGAGCCTCAAAGTTCCATCTTCTTTTTCACGAATAACACAGGTGCTGCCCATGGAGAGGTGCTTGGCTGGATAAATGCATTTTTTTTCTAACTCTTCCAACTGGACATTAAATTATAGAAATTCAGCTGGTGCCATCATAAAATACAGAAGTGATATAGGACTGCTGCATGGAAGGAGATCAATCATAAACTCCACTTCTCTTTTGTGAGGTAACCTAGAGAAATATTCAGGAAAAACATCCACGAACTGATCTACCACTACTGGAAGAAGAGTTTTCTCAAAAACCAATATTGCTTCCAACGACATAACCGCCAGCATATTCGATATAGTACCCACTGCCGGTGCCAACAAACCCTTTTCACCCTGCCTTTCATGCCTCTCTCCTCTAAAGAGATGTCTGACACTATCGTGTGTTGTAAAATCCCTTGTCTACTCATCGTAGTCGATGTGGGTGTTAAACGCCACCAGCCAATCCATTCCCAGGATTACATCATAGCCATCCATCTGATGCACTGAGAAATTACACATTATCTCTACCTTTCCCACAACGATATGACATTATCTACACAAGAAGGCTCAACACTCTCTTTGACCCAGAGGAGTTTGAAGTTTCAAAACCGAGGGCATTATTTCTACCCTTAAACCCAGCAAATCAACCCCACATACAGAAATAAAAGAATGTGAAGAACCCATATCAAACATCACTTGCATCAAGGTATAATTTAAAAGAATAGTACCTCACACCGTGGATGGTCTTGACTGATCATCCACCACAACCTGCTCAGCTCCAAACACTTGTTTGCTTGCCACACTCTACTCTTTATTGCCCTCCTGAAGCCTCGTGGTATTCTGAGAATCACCATGAACCACTTTACTCTGCTGACGAGGGGTATGCTACTGTCCCCTTCACATCAAATCATATGACGTATGTGATCCCTGAAGAATGTCACACGCACCCAACCTTGGAGAATTCTGACAATAACGCTACAGATTCCACATCTGCTTACAATTATGACATGCTCGAGGTTGTTCCATACAATCCCACTGGATGTGGCTCATAGAACCATACTGAAAACATCCCATCTTGCCACAGGGATTCAAAGGATGATTGACCGATCCTGACGTCAGATTATATGTCATAATCCCACCACAAGGATATTTTCCCTCTTTCGCTTGAACCCAGCATTAGAGTACCCACTATTCCCCATGGGTACCACCATGTTTCCCCTGCCCAGAGCTCCCAAAAGATCCCGCTTAGCCACCGAGGATCTATTCACCATTTCTGTGTAATCATATATACACAACACCCCTATCTTTGATCATATTTCATGCCTTGACACCTCTTCAAAGATCCTTTCCTTCAACGACATGCTACCCGTCACCTTAGGTGAAAACCGAATTAAGTTCATAAACTAAGCTACATACTCTATCACAGACAAAAGATCTTGCTTCAAACTGAAGAAATTATTCACACGCTGAATTCTGAATGTTTGTGTGTAGAATTTTTTATTGAACAATTCTTCAAAGTGTTCCCACATTATACACTGGTATGTTCCCGCTTAGACTACCAAATACCACCACTGAAAGGCAAGATCTTCCAACATATAGGTCGCCCACTTCACCTTTAACTCTAACGGTGTTCCCATGAACTCGAAGATCTAGTTCATTCTATTCAACCATGTTTTTGCCCTCTCCGGCTCTAAATCACCCCTGAAGATGGGTGGATTATTCTTTTGAAATTGAATTGCATGATACACATTCTTTGGTTAATCAAATTTATTTCCACTTTTCACAGCTTGGAAAGCTTGCACCATGTTCTGCACTAACTGTTGGTTCACCTAAGGCTTAGGTGCTACCACATTCTCAGCAACCTCCTCCGGTTGGTCTCTACGATTCCTACATGGTGCCATTTCTCTAAACATAAAACAAACAACCATGAGTCTCACTTCTGTAGACATCACGAAATCCCATTACAAATCACATTACACAACACATTCACAATAAGGCTTTCCAGAATTTCACATTTCCCATGTTTCACCATTTAGAATATCATAACATTTTCAAAATATCAAATTTATTCACATTACAGTTTCACAAAAAAACCATTTGTCAATTCATTCCATAGATCATTATACCCCAATGAGATATGCATCCTAGTGGGAAGTCATTTCTACCATGCATGTCATGATCATGTCATTGGCTACACACATGACAATGAGATATCCAATACCTATAAGTGTCTCCAAAAAACATATGTACCCAACTCCTTGGTACATTGAATTTCAGCATAAGAGGGTTAGCTACAAAATATTATGCTATACATTCCAAGTTTAGATATTCCTACGCTTTGCTACCATCCTGACTCAAGAAATGTAACACAACGAATGTCAACACAAAATACGAGAATCAACTCCAAAGGACTGAAAAAACTAATACCACTTGTAACACCCTGACCCTACCTCATTGTATTGAGGAGGAGGTGAGGGATACTTGTCCTTATGCGACGTTTCCATGATTCCAAAGGTTGGAAATAAATGCCGAGGGCCTCAAGATCAAGTTGGGGAACAATTTTCCCTTAAATCAAAACCAACCAAACCATCCACTAACATCCACTATATAATGCATGTAAATTCAATTACCCAACCATGCATTCCCAAAAAGGCAACCAAGTTGTTCCAAAACACAAATCAAACCAATACACCTAGACATGTCCACACAACATCAGAGTACACTATGGAAACTGAACAACCAAACACCATAAGCCATCACACCACAACAGCTCCACACCAAGCTCCAAACTCCAACCTCCACCAAGGGGTCACAATGCTCCACTAAAAGAGGGTGATGCCTTACCTTTGCCCATGTCATGGTACACAACATCTGCAAAGACACCACAGTTCCAAAGAAGGGGGTGAGTACTAAAACTCAGTAGTATTTCCCGAAATGACTTTCCTACACATGCCACTAGAATAAAACTGTTAGTAAATTTATATAAAACAATTTATATAAATTAAATCACAAGTTCAACCATTTTCATAAGGAAAACATGACCTTACCAAGCCATCACACCCAAACCAAGAAACCAAGGGAAATCCAACCAAACATTACACAATCCATGTCATCATTTACACGTTATCACAACAACTTTCATATTGCAAATCCATGCACAATAAAAAACCAAAACAACCAAACAACCAACCGGTGGAGCTTCCATCCAACCCGTTCACCCATTCACACTTAGTGGAACTTATCGTCCACTTACCATTGATGGTGGCCCTTCCTTCCACTATCCATCCACATATTATAGTGGTAATTCCCTCCACTTTCACACAACATTCCAAAAAATCCATGCCAAGTATATAACACACCAAGGTCACAACCGCATGCAATCAACCAATTCCATAGCACATCAATCAATTTAAATAAATTTTCCATTTATTGAAAACCATGTTCCATGCCAAACAAAATTTCATTAAAACAACCCTTTTTATTGAAAACCATTTCCATCATTCATTTTCACAAATCCACCAGACCATCCCATTTTAAAATCTCCATTTTAAAATCCACAATAATAACATTTCACTACAAAACCCTCCTTTTCCCAAAAATCTCCAAAACATCACCCAAGGGATTTATAATAAATTTAGCACATAAAAACACAATTAATTTCAAGGTAAAAAAATTAATTTCAAGCTATACCAATATCTCTAACCACGTGGAGTCGAGAGAGAAGCCACCAACCTTTAGGGTTCTCGAGAAATCAACCCACGAACAACCGCGCCTCAAATCCAGCGAACAAACCACCAAACCCTCTCTAGATCCCCTTACCTTTCATTCTAAAGCATTAAAAACATCATCAAAAGAAACCACAACCCTAGATCTACACACAACAATTGTATAACTAGAAAACCAATAAAGAGGGAAGAGCAGATCTAGAGGAAAACACAAGGAAACCAAGAAGAGGGACTTACCTGGGAGAAATCACCTTCAAAACACCAGGAACCCTCTTCAAAATGATTCCAAAATATGTGGGAAAGCTCCTCCACCTCCTGAGAACTGAATAACCCAAGTGGGCCACGAGTGGGAGGAAGTTTGGAGTGAAATAGGTTAATCCTGAGGGATCCCAAAAATTATATCCCTATTTTTAAGTGACTGCACCGTTAGTCCGCACAGTTTGTCAAACAGTGCGCTAACAGTGCACACGCTACTACCTCTAGAGAAACGGTCCGCATGGTTTCCTTGCATGGGTTGGAAAATCGTGCACAGGTCGTGCGAAGCCTACTGCCTCCCCTGTATGGTTTCCTGAATAATCTTTACGGTTTCCACTAACAGTAATAAAACCTTACACCCCTTTAAAGGCCTCCAAACTCATCCAAACCATTAAGAACTCGCCCAAACTCTTCCCAACTCATTCCATGCACTTTAAACACATAAAAAAGCATAAAATATCCATATAACTCAAACCGGGGGGCCTATAGATATTTTCCAGAAGAATTCATTTCTAGTGTTTTATCAAAACTATTTTCCATCAATGATGACATTATTTAGTATGGTTATGTTTCCAGCATAATGTCTCTATTATTTACATGGTTTTATTTTGTTTATGATGAAATTAAATCCTTTTTTAATATGGATTATGTTATGATGGGATGATGTTTATGAAACCCTTTTTATTTGTTGGGTTATGATGAATGATTTATGTTTATTAGTGGCACATGAAATAATGATTTCATTATGAGATGGGTGGTACCTATATATCCTTCCAATGCATTGGGTAATGATTTATATCTCATGAGATAGACATGGATGGAATGGAAAGTAATTACGGTTCAGTAATACATCGCTAGAATGGAAAGTAAACCCGGTTCAGTAATGGACTTTTTCCACTATGATGGTCTTGGAAGCAATGCCTTAGATACTATGGAAATAATATAATGTGTTTAATGGTTTTCCATAATTACATGTTTTATTCCCATAATATTTTATCATAATTAATGTTCATTTGTGATATATGCCTTACATACTGCAATGATTTATTTCAGGACTCATGATTTTGATGTTTAAACATTATGTTTATGTTTTTAAGTTCAAATGTATATGTTTTTTATTTTCTCCATGCTTGCCCTTACTGATCATTTGAGCTCAGCCTTTTTATGTTTTATTTTCTCGAAGATATAAAGATAGGTTTTAGGTAATAAAATAAAAGCGGAAGATATTTATGGTAGATGTTGAAGTTATTTCACCATGATTAGAAGACTATGTTCTATGTTTCCAAAGAAACTAAAATAATTCGATCTTTGGGCCTTTTTTTATTTTGTATCAAGTATTCCACAAAAGTAATGTAATGTACTTATAAGTGAAACTTCTGTCTGTACATATAATCTATATCGGGATCCCCCATTTCTTATAATTGTCAAATATAATTTCATTAATTAAACAATTTCACCATAAATAATTTTTTAAAACACTTTTAATCCCATATGAAAAGCACTAAAATATAAAAATAGACTTTTATTTTTAGAAACCATTTTAAATACCAAAAAAAAACGGGAATATAGATTTTCATTAAATAAAATATATACTAATTCAAAGTATGATTGAAATTAAATAATAGTAATGGTGGCGGGAAAGTTATTTTCGTTCTGTACTTTAATAATAGAACAATTGTTTTCATTTTATCCAAATGTACTGTATAAAACAGGTAAAAATATTCATTTTGAAAAACGTTTATTGAAATTTAAAATATAAATAAAATATCCTATAAAATCCTCTTATATTCATATATATAAATATAAATAATAATATAAATAATATTGACATGGAGAAATAGATTTTATAATTAAATATTTAAACCTTATAGGTCACCAATACCACTTTGAACATTTAAACTATAAGCACCATGAAAGAATAACATCTAAAAATATTAAATAAATTTATTAAAAATAAATTGATGATATTTTATGTCAAAGGGGGATATATATAAACCTAGTAAAACAAGGAGGGTGTATAACATCAAAATATGCCTTAATGATATGAGAGTGAGATTAAATCCCATACGTTAAATCAAACTCATCAAGTAAAATCATTACATTATATAATAAAAAAACTTATTTTAATTACTTACTTACATTATAACCTTTTTCATGTTTAATATTCCTTTTTATATTACTTATTACTATGTAATAAAAATCATTTATCTTTTTACGTTCACATATGTCATTTTGATGATATTTAGTACAGGATTCCAAAATGAGTTTGGTATAATGTCTATTGTCAAAAGTGGAAATTATTTTATCATAATTGAATTACCTTTCAGGAAATAATAATAATTTTTATAAATAATTTATATTTTTAAATTTATAAAATAAATATGGATATGAAAAATGTACCACATTACAATCCTCGAGATAATAAGTTGTATGTACGCCTGAGTAAAATTTTAATTTTTCAATGATAATTAGGGGAAGAAAGATAATATAATTTTAAATATATGAGAATGATAATAATATATATATATATATATATATGATATTATGTTTTGAAATACAGTCATATATTTTTTAAATGTGATATAGTGGTGAAAAAAACTACATTTCTTGGTAGAGGTGGTAGTTCACACATATAGACGAATGATATTATCATTTTTTTATTCAACAAAATGTAATAATGTAAGTGATATATTATTTTTTAATAATGATACATATGTCATGAATATCATATAAGAACATTAATTCCATTGATTAAACCATTCTTGAAATTTGGTGATGTAAAATGCATTATATCGGTTTGTGAGGATTTAGTTCTCAGTACGAACAAACGATTAATATTTTCCCATTTAATAGAAGTGGAGATGGATCTAGATGATGATATTAACAGAATAAAATATTATTATATAAAGTATGATATATTTATTATTTCATCATGGTTTAATAATACTTAAAGGAAGAGGAATAAAAAATAAATCAAAAATACTTAATTAAGAATGATAAATCCTCCCCAAACCACCTCCTTTTCAGAATTCCTTAAGTCACCTTAGATGGTTTTTACTAAAATAAGATATCAAGAATGTGTAATTTTATTATATAAGGTATTTGTGAAGATATATTCAATTAAGAATAATTTTTGAAGTGTGAGTAATATATAAGAAAAGGTTTCCTCTTATAATAGATTAGAGGGGAACTCTTGGAATTTCTCAAAATTGCAAATTAATGTAAATTAATTTTATATTCAAAATGGATAAAAATGTGTATATTTAATATCTAGGATTATTATGGGTAGAAATTATTTCATCTAATAAAAATTAAATTTGATTTGAATAATTTTAAAATCATTATCTTTTAGCATTCTCCCTTGTTTAACCTCTTTAACTCTTAACAGGATAGCATGTGTTTTTAAATTTTAAGGGTTAATATAGTTATTATAAAATGGAAATTGGACCATAAAGAATTATTTATAAACCTTTAAACCTTATATAAATTTTTTTAAATAATATTAGTTTTTAAATAATTTCATATCATTTAATAAAATATTATATATTTTTGAATATCATTAATGTCAATTTTGATAATATTCATTACATGAATTTTACAAAATATCATAAAAAATAATTTAAATTCAAGTAATTTATTATAAAAGATCATTAACATTTCATTATCATCTATAAAATTCATGTATTATATAAACTATATGAAATTATATTTATTTTAGTATTTCTAAATTCGTTAATTTAATATTAATATAAATAAAACAACTATTTCCCAACCAATCTATAATTATTTAAGGTAATTATATATTTTATTAACTTTAAAAAAATTAAATTATGAATACAAACCTTTTAGTTTTTTCAAAAAAACTAATTGTATTCAAATAAAACTTCTAAATATCCCTATATTAAAAATATAGTAGTTATTATGACATAAGTATGAAATCATTGACTTTTCATTAAAACAAAATAAAATAAATGGCTTAATATCATCCAAGTGGATCCAAGAGGTTATAAAATCATCTAAATTATATTTTGGGATTACCATCAATCATACAATAAAATTAAGAAAAGTGTTAGAGTATTTTTCTAATATTGATAATATCATTTTTTTGTTTTAATTATCAGATATACCCTTAAACGTCGTAATTAAAAAAATTACTAATTTTATCTTCATATTGTAAAAAAAATAAAAAGGTTATATTTTTTAAATTTAGACTTATAATTAAAAATATACAATACATTTTTCAGAATTCAAAACAAAGAATTTACTATAATTTAATTAATAATTAATAATGTTTATGGAACATGAAAATTTGTTTTTAAAGTGTAAATGTTGTAAATATTGAATTTTTTATATCATAATTTGTTATTTAAATGATTAAAATGGAATAAATTGGAATAAATGATTTACAATTGATGAAATCTGGCTTTTAACGCATGAAAAATTAAAAGTTTACAGTAAATTATTTACATAAAAAAAGTTGTTTTTAATTAAACTTCTATTTTTTTCAAAATTCATCAAATCCATAAACATATAAAAAAATACCAAAAAAAGAATTTATTAATATTAAAAATATGATGTTTATTGTTTCAAATATAAATTATTAAAGTGTAAAAAACTATATTTAAAACATGTGAACCGTTAAAAGGTGGAAAAACATTTTTTTAGAAAAATTATTCTTTTTCAGTGTACAACTAGATTTATTATTTTATAATGTATTGAAAACATAAATGATGAATGTATAAATTATTTTGAATTATATATATATATCATTAATATAATCCAAAACACTTTTTTATTAGTAAAAAATATAGTTCTGCATATTAAAATAGTTTTCTAAGAAAATCAATTTATCTTCAACGATTGATTTTTTTCATTTATAATTAATTAGTGACTATTGAATTAATTATTTATACATGTGAACACCATATTTTCCTAATTCAGTTAATTTTTCTAATACATTTCTATCTAACGTATAGCTTATTATGGTAACATTTAAATAATAATAGTTAAATTTTTTTTCTTAAGATTGTTATGGTGTATTCAGTAATCTTTCTAATAGAGTCTGAATTTTTTTAAACATAGGATGTTATAGTAGGATCTAAATATTATCCTACTCATCATAATGTTACCTATTCCAACATATATATAAACTTGTTTTAGCATAATATGAGGATATTAGAGATCAGGATCACTATAATCATCTTATGGTTTTGTAGGATTTGTCTATTTTTTATTTTAACTGATGAGTTTATATTTTTAGTGAATGTATTTTTATATTTATTTCATTCAATCTTGTATGAAATTAAATGTATACGATGAGAATTTATTTTTTCATTATGATAAGGTGTTTATTTGTGTATTTTTCTTATCACCTTCTTCCATATGTTTCCATTAGAGGGTAACACCTCCTAATTATATGCATGATATACCCATGTTGATAGTCACCAACACATGGCCTACTAGAGGATTGACTTGAGTAGTCACCATTTTTCATTTCTCATTTTTGTCAAAGGAGGGTACTCAATAGGGGAAGGGGTATCAAGAGAGTGGCATCAGATGTTGATTTGGAGGGATAAGATAGATTTTGGGGTTATAATTTTGTGATTTTTCATGGGTTGTAAGCGATAAAATGGCAGCTATGTTTAGTAAGTGATGTAAAGACATTAGACTTGATGATACACAAGTATTTAGATACCCATCTGACCTGATTCAAAAATATTTATATTTACAGCGTTTTCTAGATGATGTTATATAGGTTGTAGTTTAGGGACCTGTGAAATGATGATTCATCATTATTATTTTTTTGTGTCTCTTTCAAAATTGTATACATTGGGATTAGGTTAACATAAATTAAATAATGATAAATAAAAAAATAAGTAATTAATTTTATTTATTCCATGTTCTATGATCTATAATTGTTTTTAATATTGTAGGCATGGTTCATTTTCAACATACGCATCAGGTTAGCATTGATGATATTCAGGACGATGATCTCGAAGATCGCTACCTATTATTAGTTGATAATGAAATTTAGTGGATGAAAATATGGAATTTTTAGTAATATCTTTATACGAAGTTTGAGGAACCTATTTTGGATATAGTCATGTATTTATAGTTAGAGGAGGTGGAAATAGATTTCAGTTGGACCCATTCTTGAAAGGAGCACTGGTTTATTTGGATGTGATGATGTTATGTGGGGTTGTATGGAAATGTAAGATACTATTACTCAAGTATTTCAATGATTCCATGGACTCATTGGAGGAATTTAGGTAGCAGTTCCTAGAATATTTTAATACTTCTTCAGTAATTTTAGCCATTCATTTTTATTTTATTACCCATCAAACATGGTAGTTCCAGTTTCTAAGAGTTTATGATATATTTTAGGACCCTTCATTGATATGCTTCCAGCCAATTTCTATATTATTAGTCCATGACAATATATTTTTATGAGGCATTGCCTCTAGAAATACATAATCATGTCACTCTAAATATATCATGACATACCTCAAGCTTCAAAAAAATAGATTAGTTTAGTGAAAGGATGATAGATAGAACTAGATCATCCTGATAGGGGAGTCATCATCATTAATAATGAAGTTGGTATATGGTATGAATATCTTAGATTCTTGGACATATAAGTTTTTGAGCAGTTGGGTGTAGGTCACAACCCACATCAGTTTATTTCTCCAGGGGGTGAAACATAGACATAAGCCAAGCGATCATATTCGTATTTTATTATGATATCAAAGTTCATAATCAAATAGTTTTCCCTTCCATTTTAGGTATCTATAATATGCTAGGTATTATTATTCATGCCCCTTTGTTGAGGGAGTTTTATCCGAGCCAGTAATTGCAGGGTGCTTTACTTTGGGATTAGTTGAGAGGAGAGCACGTAGGAAGAGGAAATCCCTAAAATATTTCTCATCTTCATAGTGAAGATCATGACCATGGAGTTGGTCATTATAAGGGACACTCTATCCATTGATAAGGGCATGGTCAGTTCCAAGGTCAATCTTTTCCATTGCCATGTATGGAATATTACATTCATGGTACTGTTTTTGTTTGTCTATGCTGGTGTCAACATTGTTTGATTTCGGCGCTGTATACTTCTTTATATCACCTTCTCTTCCAAATTCCTTGGGATAAGAGGTATAGAGTCTTAAAGTGCCCTTGGTATTGACTACAAAAAGTTTTGGTCTATTTTACATCTATAAATAATATATAAACAACATGCTAGTGTTGCAGAATCACCAATCTTTGGAAGACATCCAATGTTTATATATACAACAATATTACATCACCCTCAGTATAGATTAGATATATTCAGTATAGGATAGTGTGGATTTATAAATGAGACATGTCATGTTCTATGTTAGAGATGGATATCCAACTATATTCATGGGTGAGAGAGACCCTTAGATGAGTTAGTGGTGTGTTCCATCCTTGTATTCCTTACTATTTGACTTGGGGATGAGTTTATCAGAGGTTAAACCGATAGTGATTCCCATGGTGGTAGTAGACTACCCATATTTCATTCTAGAGGATGTGGTAGAATTACCTAAATTATGGGAGATTGAGTTTTGGATTGAACTAAATCCAACAGTTTACGTGATCCTAATGTCCCCATATAGGATGATGAATTTTGAGATGTGAGAGTTGTAAGGAAAAATAATGATGTATTATAAAGATGTTTTTGGGAATTTTATTCCCTATAGGGTGAAATGCATTTGTTCTCAAATAAGGACTATATTATTTTATGACTTTGTATTCATTATCATCTTATGTGTCATTTAATTTTAAAGAACCAATATCCTCTTATATAGATTTCTAATTTATTAATTCATCTGAAAAGATCTACATTATTATCAAATATTGATATGCGGTGAGTATCTCATCAGATGTTGGTGAAGGATTTGGATAATCATAAGACTTATTTACTTTGTTATCAGGGGAATTATGAGTTTATTTAGTTTACCTTTGGTGTGATTAATTCTCAAGATATGATCATGGATTTAGTAAAAAAAATGTTTATAGAGTTCTTATATTGGGTTATGATATCATTCCTCGATAACATCCTATTATATTTCTTACGTAAGGAGGATCATATTAAGAAAATGTTTTCCCTTTTTAGATTGTATCATCATTAGGTTTTATTTTTCATGTTTGAAAAGATATAGTTATGGGCTCTTGTAGTTCATTTATTGGGGAATTTTAGGTCCCAAAAAATAGTACCTTGTATCATTCATAGATCAAGGAATATTTTTATTGGGAACCCCCCTAAAGAATGTTCAGGAGTTGATAAGTTTTATTTTTCTAATAAACAATTAATTTTTTTTAATGTGTCATAATTTTTGAGTCCATTGGTATCCTTGAATAGAATGGATCATGCATTCTTATGCACTATCAAGTGTCATAAAACATTCTAGAACCAGATAGAGATGTTTTCTAGTACCCCGTTCCTTTTTTCAACCAGATGGAGTTCAATTTGATGTATTCTATAATTCTACCAATCATTATGTGAAAATAGTTTTGATTTATTATAGGTCATTTGATTCTTATGAGTGTCTTCAATTTTGTGCCCATGAGCATAAGTATTCCAACCATGATCTTGAGTTTGTTGTTATAGGGTCTTCCTTGATGTTGTGGCAACATTACATCATCAGTGAACAATTTTTTGGGGTTTACTGATCCTTAAGGATCGGGGTATTTATTCTCTATAATGGAAATAATCTTTCTATAGGGATGATTGATGGAATTTTTGCCGGAATAAGACTTTGATATTTAGTAATGACAAAGAAGGGGATATGTTGTAAATGATGCACTATGAAATAAGTCACATAGTTATATTGTGCATGAATACATATATTTATATATAATGATGTATAAACTCTCAATGATGTTTATTTATATAAGGGAATTTGGTTGAAATTATTATATTGTTATAATTAAACACATCCATATTTGGTGTAGATGGTTGAGGATTCCCAACAAGGGAGTTCTGAGGTGGATTTAAGAGAGGAAGAGTTGTCTTGGATGATTTCATGAATTATTGGTTTGAGGATGGTCGACATATTGAATTGCATCCAAGAATTTATTTTCTGTATTAAATTAAATGAGGCTTGGTTCTCTGTGATATTATTGTTTAACTTTGGTGGTATATCTCAGAATGAAAATGTTGTACCAATTGTTGAGAATTAGGTTTTTGTGGCATGGGTTAAAGCATGGTGTTACAAAATTTGTTTCTCTATAATTTTTTCATTAGAGGGAGAAGTCCATGAAACATGTACCAGATGGATTTCTATAACCTCTGTTTGATCACCAATGGAAGTAAGAAGAAATTTCGATGGATTCCATTAGAAGTTTTCCATGTGTTTTCCAATGATTTACTTCTATATAGGTGATACTGAATTATTTAACAAAATCATCCCACTTTATAGTGATTACGGAGTATTTTTTAGTGCATGTTTTATTAAGTCATTACATGGAGTAGTTGGTCGGGCTCCACATATTACCGATTATGATAATCTCTAATCATGGTCCTCTTTTTAACTCTATTGTTTGAAGAGGTCTGGAAAATTCTTTTTATTCCTAGTTATTAAATAAAACCAAATTTTCATATACATATGGAATTAAAAATATTGAAGACTATCCAAAATCAAGAAGATATGATATTTTGTTGTGTAATTTTTTTTTGAGTTTGGTGGATGTGGAACTATCCCTTGATCGAGTATTCTTAAAAAATATTTTTCACTCCACCATTATTATTGTATAGTTTAATGCTTTGTGTGACATGACATTCAATTATCTGTTCTATTGGAACTTGTTTGGAGTGTCATCAATTCTTAGGATAGAACTAGTAGATAATAAAATAGAGATGGTTTATGAGATTTTTGTGTGTATTAAGTTAGTTAATGTATATAAAAACTATGACCGTTATATGGATAGACATATAGAGTTTGATATTGTAGATCACATGTTCTTGGAGGTCATTACTCATTATGGGTAATGAATGTTTTTTTCATAGTAATCATTATCCCTGGTTCTTTGGAAATTTTATGGTGTTCAATCACTAGGATATATGGAATATCATATATAACATCCATAATTTATGAGATGTATACATGAGGACTTTTCAAGTGTCATAAATCCACTATTACCTTTATGATGACACTCACATCATCGATTATGGTGAGATCAATGTTGATAATGATGTGATCTTTGAATAGAATATTATGTAGATTCATGAAATCTAGGATAAGTTATTTTATGTGGGTGTTACTAATTTTTATGTCTTTTTTCTATCTTAGATTCATGGAAGAGAGCATATGAAAATTTGAGTAATAGATATGCACTCAATAACTCCTTGCTATTTTTGGATTACATCATCCAATATCGTGACACTATTTTGAGGATGATATTTCTATTTGGGTTTATTAGATTGTTTTGTTTTTTAGTTTTTTGTGTCCTAGATCGTTTTTAGGTATCATTATTATGGTGTTCTTAGGATATAATTGTTATTAATGAATAGTTTTTAACTTGTTCCCCTGATCAGGTTGTTGAGTTGTTGTGATGGCATGATCCATGATACGTATATCATAGGGTGGTCATTCAGATGACCCCTTTCTCTATTTGCCTCCGGGATGGGTTTTAAATTCTTGAGGATGAGAATAGTTTCAATGGTAACTGATGTAATATCCTATATTCTTGAATCACTTCCATTTGAGATTTTTGGGTGTTGGATTAATTTGGAAAAGGGTCAAAGGAGTTTGTATTTAAAATGGAGAGAAGGGGGTTCCACATCCAAAAATTATGTGGCTATGACATAGAAGAGTATGTTTCACTATAAATTATGTGGATGAGAAGGTGGAAACTAACTATTACACATGGGATATAAACAAGGAAAATAGGGATATGACCATTTTAGGGGTAGATGCGTTGTGGCTGTTGGGTTGCAGCATAACCTCCATTTAGAGAAAGTGGATTTCCCCATGATATTTTGGGATGCACCATATCCCCCAGATCAAATTTTAGATAATCTTCATGTTTTAGTATGAGTGATATTTGAGCACATAGATCATTGTCGAATTTCTTCACGTGGAGCTGTATAATACCATATGTTATCTGTTATAATGGTGTGATATATTATACTGCTTTGAGGTCCTATAATTTATAGTGGCTCTAAAAATACCCATATTCCATTCAATGACCACATTATATCATATCTTCTATGTGAACCCTATACACCATTCAATGATTTTTTAAATTCAATGAGGATCATTCAATAAAGATATATGTATGTCTCCAGATAATTGATCGTTGGTGATTCGAGGTATGATAAATCTCTCTTTTTCATGAGGTTTTGTTCCATTTAATATTTTTTCCTCCTATTTCTTCTTTCCATTTTTTCATATACTATCTTTATCCCTATAATAGTGTTTTATAGGTTTCTTTTGTCACTATTGTGACATATAATCTTAGGAGGGAGGTAAATAATTGAAGGTATGGAGGATAAATATTTTCAAAAATGATCCTTTCATATGTTATTAATGATAATTATTTTTTGGTAGGTGATTTTATAATTTTATATTATTTATGTAAAACTATAATTATAACATTTTTTATAAAATTGGATGGTAATATAATCAACATAATAAATATCAATCTAGACTTCAAATAATGTAATTCATTTATGGATAGAAATTACATGTTTATGTTGTATACCATGATAATGGAAAACATCTGGAATTCCTATATAGTATTATATATAAACTATTCTTTTGTTGAGATTTTTTATTCATGAATTATAATTTTTATTTCACTGATGAAATTTTTAATGAAAGTCATTTAAAAATAAATATTTTAACACAAATAAATTCTAATTTAAAACATTGTATTTGATAGTTTATAACATTTATCATTAAGCGCATAATGGAAGAAAATATCCCGAGACATTATAATTTATTTACTATTTTAAAATGATTAAATTTATTTTATATATTTCCATTCATACAACAATGAGTTAGTGTGTGTTACATGCAAGAGCTTCTTCCATCGATAGCTTGCACTACACAAAAGACCATGTTTTAACAAAATAATAATATATTATTAAAATATTACTATTTAATAGTGATTAACTTATACATTAAATTAGAGTTTATCAATTTTATTAAATATTTTACAAAATATATTATTTACTCAATATAAAATTAATTCATTTGTTACAAATTAATTTGAATTGAATAAAAGAACCAATTGAATATAAATGGATTGTATTTATAGAAAATGATTTCATTTTAACAAATTTAATTATTTAAAATTAGTGAGTGATATTTATGAATTATATATGAAATATATTAAAAAAAAGAATTTTGACACTCATCTATTTGATTTTATAGGCTTAAGATTAAAAACCCAATTCCATACATAAAATACTTTATTTTTATTAAAATATTTTAAAGTCCTTTTTAATAGAGACCCTATTTTAAATCCAATTTCATTTATTTTATAAATTTAATATTTCAAAATATTCTTCATTTTTTAATTATTATAAATCAAATTGGGTTATCGTTACTTTTAAAATGAATAGTTAAAAATATTGAATTTAAACTCAAAATTTATTTTTTATCTAATTTATATATAAGGTTAAATTATGATTTAAATCGTTTTAAATGTTTCATTAGGTCAAAATATTATCAGTTAACCCAATTTATGAAATTATAATAAATTTCACTTTTATATTGATGATAATAACATAGAAATTTTTTTGATGTTTTTACTCTAAACCCCGCAATTTTTTCCCGTCTATGGGATTAAATTTAGATTTATTTTGGACACATTAGTGAGTATAATGTAGAAAATGGATTCTATATTTTTAATTTCTATAACTTATAATATATAATGATATGAAAGTATTTATTTATAAAAAATTATTCTTGAATGTAATTAAAATTAATTAAAATAATTAAGATAAAAAGTAATCATAATAAGGGACTAAAACATCACATTAAAGACCCAAAAAAACCTAAAAACTTGTATAAGATCCATTTTATGGATATATTTTGAGCCTATAATAACTTCTTTAGACTTTATTTCATTATTTTATCATCTTTTAATGTGAAAAACTGGTTAGAAATTTCCCTTTCAAAACATTACAATTGTTCCACTATAGTTCCACTATAAAAGGCCACCACATATCCTTATCACTCACTACTCTCAAATAACATAGGTTCGGCCATTGTCTTCCGAATTAACTTACCAATAACCCACTCATGTACCTTGAATCCTACCTTGCTTTGGGAATCCATCCAAAGAATCCCTTCGGTATAAATCAAAAAGAGTTACCCGATTTTTATGGTATCATTTTCGAATATATCATTTCATTCATTAATATATCTAGCACCTCAAATATTTTTCTTCCATATTTTAAAAAATAGTATATAATCTGTGTCGTTTTTATTTTAATGGTTTTACCAAAACACACACATAATTTTATCTAATGGGTAACGAACATAGTGTTTATGTGTACAACGAACTATTGCCTCATGAAACAATTATTGTTTATATTTCATTCACTTCCGATCATTGTGGCCATTATGATGGGAAATATTTTTATATATGATATATATGATATTTATAATTTCATTATACTTCTTTAATTATTTTATAAATCATACCTCTATAGTTTTATTAAAAATACATTTACATCATTTGTGGAAGTGTGGACTTCCACCAACTCAAAGCATTCGGATTCATTCAAGCTATACATGGAACATATTAAAGATTATTTTAATAATCCAATGTAACATATATAAGATATATATGATAATGTATTTATTATATAAATATGTATCATTTCCATTTCATTCTATTCATATAACAAAAAATGAAAGTAGCATTTGTGCAAACGTACAACCTACCCTCTCCAGGAACGGTATATTTCATTTCTTATATCCAAAAGTTATAGATTATTTTAAATACATATATATTGAAGAAATAAGATAATTAATAAATTTTTTAAAATATTTATATGGTAAAATACTGCTATATTTAATATTATAAGAAAAAACATGTGGAACAATTCTTGAGGAAACTAGGAAATTAATACACAAAAAAATTATAATATTGATGTTGTGTTGAAAAATGGGTAATAAAAAATTAAAAATAGTAAATATATGATATTATAAACATGATTATGGTTCTAATATAAGGTTGAAAAATATTTTAAACCACTATAATGAAGGATAAAGATCACACACACCAAAAAGAAGGTTAAGGTACGGGGATGTCATCTCTTTTTACATTCAATTGAGACTTATTTCCTAATATGTACCAATCCAGTTTTATTTTGTGTATATACTGGAATTTGAGATATTATACCATGAATCTCATAAATATCATGATATTATATGTTTCATTTAATATTATTTTTTTGGGAAATTATGATTTAAATGTTTCAATGTGCTATGTGACACTTTGAAATGTTTAATGATTATTATCCTCAAGAATGTTCTCAATGATTATCATTACAATCCAACATTAATTTGTGATTTTATAACTTTCTATTGAAATAAAAATTTTATTCTATAAATTTTTCATTTGAATGTTCTTTTAACATTGATATTTCTATATGATTTATATTATTATTTCATAAATATTATATCATTTTACAAACAATGATTACTTTGAAAGTTAATTGATTAATTGTTGAATTATTGATAAACCAATTTCTTTTATTCAATATAGATATTTGATAAGGAATATTTTCTATTGATTAAATTTATTATTGTATATAAGTAATGATTTATAAATTCAATGAATCTTGAATCCTGGGTATTATATAGCTCCTTGCTGCATTGATAGTTTCTCATGAGAGGATTAAGTTGGACAAATTAGACAGGTTTCTACTTATAGTTTTAAACTGTCAGGAGGATGGATCTTGATAGTATAAGTCTTGATGCGGTGAAGACAATAAATCAAATAATTAATAATTTCTTTCATTGTTATTTTAGTTATTATTCATCGAAGGGATTTTTTGTGGACATATCTATGGATACATTTCAGTTTAAATTCATTGATTAAATGATATGTGTTTTAGATTCTTACCTTTAAATATTAAATTGTCTTTATCTATTCATTTGAATAGCATTTGTTATGATTTATTTACCTTTACATGTATGTTTATTTACAATTATTCAATATTTGTCCTATTATAATTACCCTTGATGAGAATTTGTGGTCACAATAATTATGTTTCCTTTCTCCGTGATAAGATTAATAAATTTTGAATAAGAATTCATAGATGCAATATATTTCATTTTATAATGTATCATGTGGGTATTTTCTATATCCCAATGTGTTATGGGTATTGTGTATTTGATATTGATTTAAAATCCTACTAAAATGATTAATCCTTTGGGATTTGATTCCTTATAATCATTCCAATGTAATGAAATAAAGCACTAACTTTGTCCTTCTGGTGTCGTAGTGTAATAGTTTCTGTTAAAGGATGTTTAGAATCAACCTTTGAAACTAGATTTTGAAAATGTAGATTGAGGATTATTACCTTATAATATACTTCGAGGATATATATATAAGAATATCCTATAATTTTTGTAATATAGACATTTTTGGTTATTCCTAGAAATACTCAATATTTGGATAATACAAGTCGAAATGGTTCTAACATAGATGAACATTGGAGTCACTAATCTGACAAGGAGTGCTGGGACTAACTCAGTGTAACTTAGTATATAAAAAGGCCTTTATTTGCACCTTGACTTTCACTCTCAGGGGGTACAATTTTTATAGTTAGGATTTTCATCACCTATCATTTTGAAGTATTTGAAATTAAATATTTCCCCAAAGTTACCAATATTTATAATTCTACCATTTACTAATCACAAATTTACGTTTTTATTATAAAATATTTAGAGTTACACAATGTTAATGACCAAATGATATAATTTAGTATATTAAACTTTTTAGAAATGGAACCTGGGAGGTAGAATTTTATCAATACTCATGGTTGTTGTAGAGGTTTCCCTACTGGGAAAGTTAATGTAGCTGGTATTAAAACTGAGAATGTTATGGATATATTAAGGAACAATAGTCTAGTTAGGAAAAATAACCTTGTCCAAATAGAGCGACCAATTACGTAGAGAGAATCCCCTATGTTGTATCACCTTAGGAGAAAGAGGGTCCCATCATGTAGTGGGAATACTGAGTCCCTGGTAGTTATGAAATTGATTATGTGTTTGTAGAATATATTTATTGTCCTATGATGAAATGAAATGGTAAAGGATAAAGTTGTGGTGTATTATCTCCCAGGTTATGATGATCAGTGGTGGTTCTTGATTCAAAATTATTGGGAGGATGAAGAAATAGAACTCATGGAATATAGATATTTTATGGAGTCATTCATTTATAAATACTTCCCTCATGATAAAAAAACTGAGATGAAGAGAATGTTTCTTAGTTTAATGAAAATGTAATAAGAGAGTGTTTTAGATTATAAAGACACTTTTACTTTTTATCCATGTATTCTATAGTTTAAATACCCCATACTGAGTGTAAGATAGACATATTCTTTTAATTACTTATGAATAATATTTGGAGGGTGCTGGTTCCTCATTATTTCTCATCAAAATAAAACTTAATTTTTTTCCCATAAAAACAGAGATGGAATTCAGGATATACTATGGTTTTAATAAAAACCCAAAGGTGAAGAGGTCTTCTGAACACCCTGAAATAGAAATTGAGTCAATGAATATTATGGGAAATAAGTATTTTATATTATTGGGAAACTATAGAAAGAATCAACCAGAAAAAATGCATGAAAGGACTATGAGTTTTTTTATAACTGTTGAGAAAAGGGTCACCATGAATATTAATGAAAAAGGGAGAAAGAAAAAATTGATATCCATTTCTAAAATTTTATTGAGATGTGGGGAAAAAAATGAATGCCCCCAACATCAAGGAAATATACCTCTTCATAAGATAAGGGATCATGTTCAAGAATATGTTATTGTCATAACCAAAGTGGGATGATTAATGTACTTCTATATTTAGATCTAACAAATATATTTTAAATGTATCTCATTTATGATGTTCTCATCATATGAATTATGAAATAAAAAGTGTTGTACAGAGGTACGCATTCAATTATTTTTTGAGACCATATATCGAAATGTACAAGAAAAATTTATTTAGTATAAAGATAAAATTTCTAGAAAAAATGTGATTGAAGGAAATACAAACCTTGTTATTTACCAAATTTTGAGGAAATAATGATTAAATGGTCAATTTGGATATGTTTTGACTAACATATAATTGATCAAGGACTTTTCCAAAAGTGGTCCATACTAAAATTGATGGACTTTTATATTCTTTTATATTTAAGGAATATATCAAATAACTTGTGTCTTACATAATTAATATGGAATAATGTGTATTTCCAACATGGTCTTAGGGTAATTTGAGTCATTGTCATATTTCAAGAGGATACATGATCAAGTCATTCACATGTTTTGAATTGAAAATTTGGAGCTGATTTATGTTGATTAAAATATAATGATTAGATCATTATGTGAATTCAGTGACTTTATTTATAAAGTCTTAAATTATAATAATTTGGAAATGTTAACCATTTATGAATTGGTTTATTTTTATCATTGGTTCTGTTTTTAGAGATTGATATATTACTCCATAAAGCGATAAATATTGTTCTAAGAGATGAAGTAGAAATTGTTCAAGGAAAGACTAAGCGATAATATTGTAATTAAAAAAACATACCAAGTATGTATATTTACTTATATTTTTAGAGACTAAAATAATTAATCAACTCTAGGAAAACTTAACATGAATTTTTTTCCCTAATACCTTTACTTTTGATGAATCAAATAGACCCTAAATCATTACAAATTTATGGATTTGTGATTGATAACATTATCCTAACCATGTTCTCTGGCACTCTCCATTAGAACCTGATTGTAAATATTTTCCTCTATATCAATGTTTCCATTTCCCACAAATGTTAACTTACTCGGGAACCTAATTATTTGAAAATTATAATTTCCTTTATCTGTTATTATGTAGGTCTGTTTTTATCCGGGTTTATGAGGTCGGTTTTCAACAATAGTTATGCTCAATTATTAATCCCTCGACTAATAAGATCAATGATAAATTCTGAGGGTGCAATTTAGTTAAGGTGGATAGAATGTAACACCCCATATTTATAATGTCAAACATTGTATTCGATAGTGTGTATGAAAAACATCATCA
The DNA here is from genome assembly GCA_963277665.1 of Viscum album. Taxonomy (NCBI): domain Eukaryota; kingdom Viridiplantae; phylum Streptophyta; class Magnoliopsida; order Santalales; family Viscaceae; genus Viscum; species Viscum album. The sequence goes on from OY728163.1 coordinate 95,586,280, forward strand.
AGAGAGTAAGGGCATGTAATATCCCTAGAATTTATAATGAATTTACTATTTAATGTATATTTTATATATTTTATATGTTGAAATGCATGAAACACTATGTTAGTGCACGCTACACTCAATTGAGGCTTCCTTTGATATTATTCATCACACTCAAGACCAATTTTTCCCAAAATATTATATTTTTAACATATTATTATTTAATAAGACTCAACCTAGTAATTAAATTAGTGGATAGAAACAGAATTAACTATATTATGTAAATCAATGATTTAAAAAATATATAACAAATTCATTGGTTACAAATAGATCAAAAATGAATATAAGAAGTAGTTAAACAAAAAGGGAATGTTTTTATAGACAATGATTTTATTTTAAAAAATTATATTAATTAAAATTCGTTGTTGATATTAATGAAATATAAATATTATATATTCAATAAAATATTTTTTTTATTCATCCAATATATTTTATAGTATTAAGATAATAACAAACCCAAATTTATGAATAAATATTATATTTTTATTAACGCTATTTAACTACTTTTTAATGGAGAACCAATTTTAAATATAATTTTGACCCCTTAATAAATTTTATATGGAAGAATAAAATTACAATTTTAAATAATATCATAAAATTTTGGATTTTTTAATTTTTTAATTTTTTTGTTTCATTATTTAATGAGTAATGAAAAATACTGAATTTTAACACAAAACTACTTTTTCAACTTATTTATTTATAATGATAAATTATATTTTATATTGTGTTTAATGTTTTATTAGTTAAATTTTTTATCAATTAATCCAATTTAGTTCATTTGAATCAATTTTACTTCAAATCTGACCATAATAATGTCGAAAACATGCGATCAGTTTTACATTAAAAACATACATTGGCATCAAGTCTACTAGATTGAATTTAAATTAATTTCTGCCTCTTATGTTGTTGGAAATTGAAAAAATGGATTCAATATTTTGAATTAAAATGACATATAATATCTCATATGGTTAAATTAGTATTTGACAAAAAAACATTTTTTAATGTAATTAAAATTAATTGCCTTAATTATGGTAAAAGTAAGCATAATAAGGGACTAAATCTTAATCATTAGGGCCAAAATGGCATATAAACATTTCTAAGATACATATAATGGCCATATATTGACCATATACATAATTGGGTATAGTTTTTACAATTATTGGAGCCACATTCAATCTGATAAACATTTCAAGAATTCATTTGTCAAAATATTTCAAGGGTGACACTTCTCCTCCACTACAAAATGAGACTAGTTATACCCATTACTCACACCTAGGAAACCACATAGGATATTCCAATACCATAAAAATTAACTTCACAATATACATCCCGTAAAAACCAATTCTTCTATTTGGGTAGGAAGACATCCACAGAATCCCTTTGGTATAAACAAAATGGGGTTACCTGATTTTTAAGGTAGCGCTTTGCAATGATCTCTTTTCATTCATTTACCTTTCCATCACATAAAATATTATTCTAATATGTTCATATAACTAAACTTATTTTATAATTATTTTAATATGTTTTTATATTAAGGGTTTAACTACACATAAACACACGTCCATCTATTCGGTAATGACTATATTATGCCTATGTACGACAAACTACCACATCATGAAACATTGATTGTTCGTTTTTTTATTACCACCTATCTTGCTGGCCATTATTATGGGAACTACATTTACATGTGATATATGTGATATTTATAATTTATTTATAATTCATCAATTATTTTATAAAAAATGAATATATAGATTCCATTTTGGGTAAGTTTGATAACATCACATGTGGAAGTGTGGACTATCACCTCCTCAAATAGATTTGTTTCGTACACTCTATATATAGAACATATTAAGAATTATTATAATGAGACTATGTAACATATATAATATAGATATGATACTAGATTTATAATAAAATTTTGTATCATTTACTTTTAATTCTTTTAACATGACAAGGAAACGAAAGTAATGTTCATGCGTATGTAGAATTATTGTCTCCATGAATGATGTATTTGATTTATTATCTCCAAATTTTATAGATTTTTATAAATACTTATGTATATAATAAATAAAACAATTAAATCATTGTTTTCATTTTAGATATGATGAAATCATGATATTATTAATAGGTTATGAATATAACAAGTAAAACCATACTTGACAAAATAAGAAAATTAATACCCGAAAAAGTTAAAATCATGATAGAGTGTTATAAGAAGCGTAATAAAATTTTATAAGGATTTAATATATTATATAATGACCATTATTAAAATTCTATTATAAGTTAGTAAAATATTTTTAATGACTATATATGATTATAAAGACCACACAAAACAAAAAATTAAGGCTATCGTAAGGGAATTTTGTCTCGTTATACATTCCATTGAATATTATTTGTTATTAAGTACCAATTTCGTACTATTTGGAGTATATAATTCAATTTGATATGTTATAAAATTAATATCCTTATCTCATTATATTCAAAATTTCATTAAATATTTTTCCTTTATGGGTATTATCATTTAAATGTTTCAATGTGGTGATGGAAACATAGGAATGTTTAGAGATTATTATTGTCCAGAATTATCAAAATGATTGACTTTTCAATCTCCCTTTCATTTGTAATTGTTATCATTCTACTGAAAATTAATTTTATTACAATAATTTTCATATGGATGTTCCTTGATTATGAATCTTTTCATATGATGGATAATATTATTTCCTAAACGACGTATCATTTTAGATATAGTAATTACTTTGATAGATATTTGGTTAATTGGGGAATTATTTATAAATCTATATATTTTTTTAGTATGGATATTTGATAAGGAATATTTAATATTAATAAAATTTATTATTTGTTTTAGAGTAATTTTAGGCACATGAAATGATGTGTGGTGATCATAATTTTTGCAGCTCCTCAATGCATGGATTAGTTCTCAGGAGATGATTATGATTTCCAAATTAACCATGTTTCTACTTGTAGTTTCAAACTATCTAGGGGATGGATCTAGATAGTAGTGTTACATATATTCATGATGGGGTGACATACCATAATTAAAAAATTAGTTGATTGATATTTCATATATTATTCATCCATGAAATGTTTCGTTGAGATATCTGTGGATAAATTTAATTTTCAATTCATTGATTAAATAGAATGTGTTTCTCTTTCTTAACTTCCTATATTGAGTTTTCCTTATCTAGATTATTGAATGGAATATGATATTAATAATATAAAATTTCATGTTTGTTTATTTCCATTTATTAATTATTACATCTACATTACATACCCTTAAGAGGCATTTGGTCTCAACCTCATTATGTTTCCTTTCGCTTGGTTATGAATAATAAACCATTGAATAAGCATTCAAGGATGCAGTTTATTTTATTTTATTATGTATCATGTTTTCATTTTATAATTCTCAATGTATTATGGGTATCATGTATGAAACCTGTTATTCCATGATTGCTAAACATTCTGGTCCTTTAGGGTTTGATTCCTTGTAATCATTCCAAAGTAAAAAAATAATGCACATACTCTGGGCTTGTGGGTTTGGGCAATTACAATTATGTTTTGGATTTGTAATTAACTAAGGGACATATTTAATAATATGATATTTCTATTAATTTCATATTAATAAAATTTATGTAAATTTCATTTTTAATGTCAAAATATCATTCCATGCAACAAAGGAATTTTTAAAAAAATAGTTGGAAATGAAGTAAATGGTGAAACAAATAAAAATATATTTTAAATGATAATTTTTTCCTCATATTTTGATGGAAAATGTTGTATATTAGATTTAATATTTTAATAAATTTATATATTTTTATATCTTTTCCATTATGTTTCCAATTGTTAGAAACTTTAAATAATGAAATCATTAATTAAAGATGGAATAAATGATTTTTTTGGACAGTGATTTCACATTGGGGTAGAGAATTACTATTTTTCTATAGGATGCATTTATTTTGTTTGGGGATATGATAGCATGTTCACATATGATAGCTCAATATATTGTATTATGTCCTTGATTACATGTTGAATATTCATTTTTTTCTTCTGGGTGCTTTGGAGACCATCTTGGAAATATGATATGATCTTTGGATGGATGATATAATATGGGGTAAAAGAACAAGGATGTGGAAGCTATTTAAACTTGTGATAGCGGGATGCGTATGGATATGCATGAGGGTGTTGAGGGTGGCATTAGGCTGAAAGAACATGTTGAAGCATATATTATACATTTTTTTGTGATTATCTTGATTAATTATATTAATTACACTATTTAATATGTAATATCTATATTTTGTGTTTTATATAAATTTCTATTACAACTAACTAAGAATAAAAGTTTTTTGATTGCATATCTCTTGATGGAAGCTTAGTACATTTTCTTAGGGACCGTGATTTATAGAATGGAAAAATTTATAACAAAATAAATTATACCATGGGGTTTGTGTTGATGGATTTTAAATGAGATGATCCTGAGAAACCATGAGTTTGATTTGGATTATTTCTAGAGGTAAATTAATTGGTTTTTCTCATTAATGAATTGTTTAATGTGGGATAATGTGGTTGTTTTTTTAATAGTTAATGAATTAATTAATGAAAATAAATGATAATAAGTTAATATGTAAATTAATGTATCTCTTTATTGCTTATGTGATTTGAGGATATCTATTTCATAGAAGTGAACTTTGGGAGTCTAAAAGTTGTTAGCACTAGTTGACTAAAAGAATAGGTTATTCTCATAGTGTGGTTGTGATATAAATCATTTTTTTTATGAACTATGATTTCATATGATTCCCCATACATGTCAGTTAGGGTGACTAAATCCCCCTGGACTCTAGAAGGGTGTTTTCCCCCAAAATCATAGTGGTAGGATGGATGGGTGAATTCCCCTATATGATAAACTCTTCACTTGGTTGAATTATATGCTAGCACACACAATGGTTATTTTTTATCATATATTTTTTTGAGGGATGTAACATCTTATGGTTATTTCATAGTAATGTATCTCTTGACATAGAATCTAAAGGATTAGTATAGGTGTGAGATGTACGGTATAAGATTACAATTCATACCCGACTCAGTATTGGGGGTTTGAGGGTTTGAGGCATTACACCCGAGGTGTGATGAATAAAATATGGGTCCAAAAAACTATTAGGTTTCTATATTGATATGATATATGGGATTCTTTGATGGTGTGATGAACGAGGTTCATGTTTTGATACATAATCTGGTTGTCTATAGGTAGCTATGTATTAGATAGAAATGGCTCAAGATATTCGATGTTGTGGAAGATTGGTAAAATAGTGTGGAAGATAAAGTGGGTTAAAAATATTGATTTATTAATTTAACACATGATTACATTTATGTGAAACATTGGGACAAATATCAATGGTGAGGAAGGAATCATTTTATACCTTTTTAATAAATGAATTAGTTTTACTTTTTTAGGATTTATTTATCTTTTTCATTAGTGGCTCCTGGGAAGATCCTACATAGTATAATGATATGGTCACCCCACATATATTATATTTTTTATAAGCTTAGTAGGATGTGGTTAGATATTATGCTCGATATTACAATCTCATTATTTTGGAGTATCCAGTTAGTCCATGGGGTCATTGAAATGTTTACCTTTTTTTAAATGTTTTTTTCTATTTAGTACTTTTTTGTTGTATGAAATTACATGTATACACTTGGGATCTCTTTTATCTTAAGGATCATGGGATTATCAGTGTATATGGAATATCTATATATTTAGAATATTTTTATTATATGGAAATTCCTCTTATATATATTTATGATATATCCTCTATTCTAGTCACCAATTTGGAGCCTATTATATTTCAAAAAATGGGTGGTCACTATCTTCATTCTGTTATTACTGGCATAGAATGGGTACTCTTCTGGGAGAGGGAGTCAGGAAATCCTAGGTCATTACAAGGATCATGATATGTCAATATGCATTAAACATGTATATATACTTTATATATATAATGAATTCATATTTCGTGTAATATCCATGAATTAAAATAAATTTTATTTATTTTATTTCATCAATCAGTTTATGCATGTTCCCATAAATTATTTATTCAAATGACAATTTTTTTCAAATTTATTACAATTATTTTGGCTCTTGATAATTTTGAAACACCATTGGAGGGGTTTTATATTGTGTGGTAAAACACATAAGGGTTAAATGGGTCTGGAAGAACCAATCCTTAACTTTTCAAGGTTGAGCTAACAAGGTAGGTGTTCCGAGTGAGGGAATGTTCTAATTCATGCACCATGCACATGGAAAGGGTGTTGGTTTCTATAATGTGGACCCACATTAAAATAATAACATAAAAATATATATTTTTTCAATCATGTGCTACCCCATAAATTTGTGAGTTCTTCCTTAGGAAACATGGGGATGATCCACACAAATAAAGAGTCCAACCTTCAATTTTTTTAAAGTGGTTTGGCACAAACGTCCTTCCCCAAAACATTTAGAGATAAAAAATATCATTTATTAGTTGAGAAGCCCAATTATTATCTATATTTTTTATTTTTTAATATAAAAAATCAGTCCACAATCCTATATCATTAGGCACCTTTAAAAAACTATTTAAAGGGTTATCTCTTAAGTTAAATGAGCCTAAACATTTACAAATTTGTAATATATATAAGTTATATATGTATTATTTTTCAAGCACACAATCACACAAAGAAATATATACCCATTATAATATATATATATATATAATATAGATGTACTATGTAGAGTTTATACTCTTTTATGGGAATATAGGTGGAAATTGTATATGATACTAATATATATATATATATTATAGATATATATATAAACTCTCCCCACATATACCATGTATATATAATATATTATTTATATATATACATATGTGTGTGTGTGTGTTTGTATATATATCACAATGTATATAATTTTAATAAAATTTTACATCGACTCATACATGCTCGGTACTGTATCTCGGCTGAATTGATCCCACCTGGGTATGGTTATGGGTATCACAGTAGACTCGAATTCGATGATTATAATGATATGATATTTCACTGGTGATACATATATACATATATTCAATCATGGTGTTTAATCTAAACAATTATTGTTATCATATTTTGGTGAAATTAACTAGTTTATCCGATCTATATTGAGAGGTCAATTATAGAATCAATACTTCGACCACACCCTATTTTGGAATAAATTGAAATTTTATTTATCATTCAATTAAATTAAATATATTTTATCCTATGATACAAAATAAAGGAACACTACTATTTTTTGATGTATGGAAGATAGAATATTTAAAATATTTAGTTTAATTTGTTCTCGAAACGTGAAATCATTTATACTCCGCCCAATTCATCCACATGTCACGTGAAATCTAATTAATCATGATGAATTAATAATGGAAAATTAAATTTATATCATATGTCATCCAATTTCATTTGGAAACACACTTTTATCATTTTGGAAATCATCAGTCAATGGAACTGATCCAAAAATCTTCATGATTTCCTATGCACAATAAATAATCATGATTGATCATCAACCTAAATAATTTCGGTACTGGTGTAGAAAATATAATCCCCTTCTACATCAAATCAATCCTATAAGATCATCATAAGGTTCCACAAACATGGATCAACTAATCATTTATATTACCATCACTCCCTCTTTTTACGAATTGATATAGTGAGTGAAATGACAGATAATTAATGAAATCCATTCTCTATCTCATTTTGGTCGATAAATATTATTTTATAATTAGCTTATAACATCCATAAATTTCATTTAGGATTTGTTTAATGTTAACCAGTTAAATGTACACTCAAATGACTCAAATATATCTTAAACCATGTCACATATATTTTATATATTTATTAAATGATTATAACACATAAACTATTCTAGGTTATAAATTGTGAGTAACAAACATCACATGGATCACCCATAAATATCCAAATAATCTTTTAAAATTTAAAATTTTATATTAATAAGAAACATGTTTCATTATATTCACTAAATTTGTTGTTGATATAATAACAAAATAACATCAATTTTTATTTTTCTAAACTCTACTAATAATTAATTTATGGATTTTCATTTTGAACGTATTAACATGGACGTTTCTTGACCACCACTAAAGGGACCACCATTTTCAAAACTATAATTCACATGAATTGGTCACGATTCTGAAAAAAAATGTTTGAGACCCTCTAGGCCATAACCTCCATTGCAGTGAATACTATTGATAGACTAGGAATGGATCCAAAAATCAAATCCAGAACATTTAGAATATATGGAATAATAATAGTAACATAAAACACAAATGAATGCACTTTTTGCAATATAAACTCATTGTCTAATGATATCTCATATAGTAAGAATCACACATTATTACATTATCCTTTCTAGGTCAATAAATCATTAAAACTATTCGAAATACTTACCATAATTATCTTCATCCATTGATTTAATAAATTTACTACTATCCAAGTTAACTGGGCCGGAGATATGTCATCCTTTCAAAATTGATAAAATGATAGTGGTCAATCAACTAATGTCATATCACCAATGAAACACCCATCTAAAATTCTTGGAATGACCCCCATTGTATTTGTTTGGGTTTAAATCAATGTACATTGTCAAATGGTGGACACTAATAATGATCTCATGTTTGGAAAACAATATACATTTTTTTTGATAGGAAGTACTCGTTACAACCAAAACAGGCGGGTTTTAAATTGGAGAATCAGTCCTCATGATCTCCTCTATTGGAGATTAAAAAGTAAGAAAATCATGGGAATAAATATCAATGATTATGAGACCAGAACACCTGATAGTAAGACATAATCTATTTCCATTCTATAAGATGTATATAGTCCATAGTTTAAATGTTTATGACAATGTTATAGTATCTCAAGGTTCTCATTTTTATTGAGAAATTCTATAACATACCGATTCTACAAATAATATAAGAACATTACCAAGAAAATTATGGATATATAATTTCAAAATTAAAAAATAATTAATATATTATGACTATGAATTTGTAAATATAATTCTAAATCAAAAGTACTGTTAGTTTTTGGGTCGAGGAAACCAAATTTTAAAAAACTATGTCCACTATTGTTTATTTACTTATTTGGAGAATATAACATAATTCCTATTCTTTTTATAAAATATTTGTTAGGAAAAATGTTGGTGGTATAAAACCTAGTAACAATCACACTCTGATCAAGATGTATTGGAAGATTGTTACCAAATAATTTCTTATGAATGTATTAACTGCTAAGGTAGTGGTATGGTGTAGGTGGTTTGAGCTATATTTATTATAAAAAATCAATAGTTTTTACTAGATGGGGACACATGAAGAGGTTTTGAATTTTTAATTTTTTCTATATTTTATTCAGGTTCATATATGATCTTCCCATGAGAGATATTTTGGATATTATCCTACCACATTTAATGTTATTGATAATCAATTTTGTGATAGCATGTGGTATACTATTTTGTAGTTTTTGGATTTGGTAGTAGTGTTTCCTTTATTATCTATGATATTATGATGACTGATCAAATGCAATGTTTTTATTTTTCACTACTTTTATTGGAGGATATAGTAACCCCATGATATCACTATAGAACCTCACAACAATTTGGATGCCTTAGGTGTACAAGGTGATATTCATAAGGTCCTATGAAACTCTTATCCTCTTTCTATTGAGTTATACACCCATATATTTTATTGTTTCGATCTTGTTAGTAAATTCCTATTCTCTATTAAATAAATTTATTCATTATTTTATAATAGGGTTTGGGTAATACCGTAGATTAATGTAGAAATTATCCATATTCCAAAGGTATCATCCATTATTTGGTAAATTTCTATAACTAAATATCATTCCCTCTTTTCCCCTGGTAATCCCTTTATATGATGTAGTTGGGTTGGTCAAATGATGAAACAATATATGATGGATATGTGTTTGTAATGGTTCCACATACTCAATAAATACTCAATTATCATTCATTTATATCATAAAAGGTAATGCATCATGTACCGAATATACATCCTAGGTACACATGATCTCACAACCTAATTATATTTTCATAGATCTTCTTTGAGTTATCAAAATAATTATAAAAAAGAATAATAGTTAATGAATGGACCCATTTACAACGGATGAAAATATTTCTCACTAAAATTCCTATATTTCAATTTTTATTATTATTTTTTAATTAAAACATGATTTCACCAGAACTAGTACATTATATTTTCATTTTATTTCAAAAATTATAAATATACAATAAAACTAAAAGAAATTTGATCTTAAATAGACCCCTTAAGAGATGCATGTTTCCATCCACTATGTTTCACTATGATTTATATTAATATTTATTTGTACCATACCATGATAGGTAGGTCAAAATTATCTATTTTTTGAGGGATCCATGTTGATGAGTTTCTAATATTTCAACTTTTGTAAGCATTGTTTCATTGTTTTTATAAAATAAACTAGTATAGTAGTTCTTTAGCATAGATATATTAAATTTTATTATATTTATTGTTATATGAGGAATTTATACACATAGGGGAAAAATATTATGTTCATTATTCAAATTTTTTTCATGTAAATGATTAAAGAAGAAATATGGGATATGAAATAAAAAAGATAACATAAAATATATCAGGGCATCGAATGAAATGTATTTATAAAAAAATGAAATTGAACTAGTGGAGTAGTATCTTTCATCAATTATTTACAATTCTGAGTAACTTTAGGAGGCTTAGAATGAAAAATTCAAACAAATATAGTCAGAACGTACATTTTCCATGACCTAATAGATCAATAAAGTAGAAATAATGGTTTAGGTAAATGTAGATTATTGGAAAATCATGGATACATACTGGGGTATATTTTTATAGAGTGATAGTTTACTAATATTATACATCTTTTAATAAAAACAATATGTACCAATTTATCTCTATGTGTATTTATAATATGAAGAAATTACTAGGGGTGACATTTCAATAGATAGTGGAAGAGATATTCTACCTACATCCAACTCTAACCATATACCTTTGGGACACAACAAGAAAAGTATAGGAGAATGAATCTAATTATATACATGTATAAAATCAACTTCCAAACTCAATTATGTTAATACTAGATTATATTTGGGCTATATAATGGTCCATGATTGTGGCTAATGGTTGATCAATTGATAGCTTTGTCGTGGAGGCTATTGGTGTGACTATATCCCATGGGATCTAGTCACATGAGAATATGAAATATCCATAAGAAATAACCATCTATTGATTCATGGAAACCCCTATCAATGGTCATATATAATCTTGGATATGGGTATCTATGATCACTGTTCGGTTCCATTAATTTAGCCATAAAAAAATTAAATGAAATAATATGATTTAATCATAATACCATTCTTATAATTCTTTTACCACATTACAATTTACATAAAAGACTGTATGTATACATATATAAATATAGAAACTATTACTATATATAATTATAATTAGTAAAAATCAATAAATAGTCAATGGTTACTTGAAACTATGGCCATGGTATGTTTAAAAACAAGGTTGTGGATATCTTGGGGAAGGGATATAGATATGATCAAAGAAGACCATCATTATATCTGTTTTTTTAAAGACCTATTTATATATACTGTGGCCTACCATGGAAATATAATTTCATGGGGACACAAACAACCATGGTTTGTGGACGATCAAGGAAATTTACTATTCCCTTGAAAATAACATTTCCATTGTATTGGACAAGATAATCTATAGCACCATTATAATTTTCTTATCGATATAGCTCCAATTTATCCTAAATATTATTTTTCATGGTCTATATGTTTCCTATAGTGACCATCCCTACCAACAATGACTGTAGGTCTATGGATGTAACCAATTTACCAAATATTTGTAAGATTCATTGAGAATGATTTGTGAACTAACTCCAACTATATGGAATTTTTAGATTTTAAAACCCGAAGTGTTTCCTTGGAATGTGATGAATAAAAATAATGTTCGCCTATTAATGTATAAATAAAGATCACTGAATGAACCATAAAATTTCAAAAGGGGAAGAAAAACATAAGGTCCTTCCTTAATGGAAATATTTATATTTGGATGATATTTAGGTAAAATTATTATATATTAATTTATCATTCATTAATTTTATCAAATTATAACTTTTCTAACCCCCCATGATATATTTGACTATGCATCAAGTTATGAAGCCTTAAAATGATGAATATGCTTATAATGTGGAGGATGAATTACTAGAGAATGCATACCTACTAATTCCCTTACCATGAATGTTATACATAATTGATTAGGTGGAAGATAAAAAGATCACTAAAAAATGGAGCGTTTATAACTATTGTAAAGTGATGCAAATTGGTAGCAATTTAATATGGTGGTTTCCATCCATGAAACCTAATTGGTTATATGATTGGTGATAATTGTTTGAACTAACTGACTAGGGAATGTAAAAACCAAGTACCCACATGGGGGTTGAAGAAGGGTTTGAAAAAAGTATTCATTATGTTTATCATTAAATTTATTTTTTTCTTTAAATTAATTAAAGTTTTTTATATTTTAGTTTGTAGAAAGCATTATTTAAGCAATTTTCTAACGACATATCATTTTTTCTGACACTTTCTGTTGGAGTGCTCCACCTGGGACCATCTTCATTGACATTTTTTTAAAGATGCATCATACATTTCATTCCTTCATTTCAGTGGAATGTGGAATTCATCACTTCTTCATAGATGTGTGATCCTTTATCAGAATAGGATGATGGGATGTTGTCCCCTACTATTGTGGATTCCTCCTCCGAAATTTGATCCTAGTTAGTGTCTCTCCCATAGATTAATATGTTGTTCATGAACTATGTTCCTAGTTCCATATCATTATGGACGTTAGATAAATAATCTACTTCTATCATGACATTACAAAGGGACATGTTATGGTAGAAAACATTGGTCAGAAGACTAGTCACGACGGGAATAAATGTAATGTCTTATCAATGGAATATTGGAACACCTGTATTCTTCCTCTCCAGAGGGTATCTCTAGGAGACCGAAACTCATGGATTTCCCAATTGAAAATGGGGTATCCTATACCATAGGAATGTATCTAAAGTCTTCCTCAGTATCCCATGTTTAAATGTTGTTCTGTCACAAGTTTAATGTCTAGAGGAGATGGATCAGACTAATTGGAATACTTACGAAGGTGGATCATATGGGAACATCCCTATGAGGGGGCACTGAAAAGGATTATCGGATGGATGGATTAGAACACCCAATGAGTAGTAACTCATGAATGGTGTTTCCCATAATAAAATGTGTTCACACAAAGATATATGGTATGAACACCACTCAGGGTTGATCCAAAATTTGTGCACCTGTGAGGGGGATCCAAGGATTACCATTTGCTGGGATTGATCCCTAGTGAGGCTTCCTACACACCTTGTGTAGAAGATATGTATAAAAAACACATAGTTATATGGGGTGATTTTTTATTACACATGGTTAGATTCCCCATCAAAATGGGATATGTGGCTTGGGATTATGAAGGGTTAGTCGTTCGGGTTGATCTGAATGACATGTAATAACTAGGTAGAGCATGTACTTCAGGATATATAGTGTCTCCAGGGAAGGATCAAGATGCAAATGGATGTTGGTGGATATTGAGATTTAGGAGGTGCACACCATGGAGGATGGAACTAGGGTTTTCTGGTGGTTGGAAATGGACCTCAGAGAGGCTTCCTACATACCTTGTGTAGTTTATAGGGATCAAAACCCATGTAGTTTTTTGGTTTTCGGAAAACACATGGTTGGTGGACCATGAAGGTGGAAGATGGGGATTAATATAGGATGGATTCATGGAAAAATGGTTTCACGTACACTACTAAGATCTATGCCCAAGTGATTATTGATTGGCGTGAGAAGAAAGATGATGTATTAAACCAGATGGTCAGGTCCTGAAGGATACATCAGTGAGGAATGGTGCAGGGTTTATCCATGGATAGAAGCCTATGGATATTGGGATTCGGGTGTACGCATGGTTAGCGCACCATGACGAAAAATACCAAAGGGACTAGGATGTATTGTTGAGAATCCCATGTTCCCATCACCTCCATGGTCCTTGATTTTGGAGGAGGCCAAGAGGAGAAAGGGTGGTAAATCGGGTATAAATATTTAGGGTCTTACACTGGGATGGATTCCCTTCCACATGGGAAGATTCCACTGTGTTCAAAGAGGATCTCCTTCCATGTGAGGAATATAGAACCCCAATGGAGAATAGTGGGAATCGAAAATCACCAAGGTGGGTCACTCCATGTGAATTTCACATTGTAAGGCCACACATTAATGTTATGTTCTAAGGACGATGGTTCTTGGAAGTTTAACATCATGTAGCTCAGACAAAAGAGACCCACTTCTTATTCCATTAACTTACATGACTACTAATTTTTATCCTTTTGTGAAGGTAAGGCATTAGCAATGCAAGTATAAAAGTTTTTGGAGGAGGGGAAATTCAACTAGTGCACATGAGTGTAGAAATTCAAATAAATAAATAGCTATTAGATTTCCCATTCCAAGAAGCAGTATTTAGAGAAACACAACTTCAAACACCACACGAGGTATCATGAAATCACTACACACTAACCTAGAGAGATGCACTGAGAAGTTGCACATAATATGTGGGAGTTGTGCACTAGAGGGGCTCAAACATTAGGTTTTAAAATTCATGACAACCCATGTAGTCTAAGGGAAGGCGTGTACACATGATTGATGGATTTTATGAAAAATAGAGGGATCTGAGAAAAGAAGGTATTGTACAAGGGAAATTGTTTCTTGAATTAATTACCTTTTTCACGCATGTAATTTTAAATAAAAATAAAATGGGTGACGGTCAATCCTTTGTGGGCCCAACCGAAAGGGGACACGTAGTGGAACTATTTCGAAAGATTCTATACAATCAAGAAAATACATTCTCATGGTCATGGAAGGGGTCCTCTTGTGTGCACGAGAGAAATATTTCAAATTCCTCATAGTTACCATAAAGAGGGTGAGGTTCCCTTCTAATTATAGGTGAAAATATTTGTGGCGTCATACAATAACTGAGAAAAATGTATTGTTGATGTCACATTGGGCCTTTAAAAACCTTACATTTGGGATAACCTTTTGCGTGTCATCCATTCTTCTTTCAAACACATACAGTTTCCATTTTTTGGAGGCCCGTGTGAAATAATTCCATTAAAATCCCATTGGGAATGTATGGAGCTTGCATGTAGATTCCTAGCATGCACACAACAATTCGAACATACTCGCAGATCCGATGGGGTTTCTCGGGATTGTCTACTAAGAAAAACGGTGGCAATAAGAATATCAATGATGCCTATTTTGGGCCTCATAAAGAATTTGATGACAAAAAATTACCCTGGTAATCTAAGATAGAAGGGGATGAGAAGGTAAGGCTCTATGATAAGTTCCATAAAGAAAGATATCATTGGAGAGGTTCCCACAAAATTCAATGGCCAATTCATAAGGAAAATCATGTGTGAATGGGAGACATGATCCCCTCGTATTAATATATGGAGGGGTCCAAGTCACAGTACATTTACTTTTTATGTGATATGAAATCAATCTTTCCATGTATGTTATTGAGTTTTGCGTGGAAGACCGAATTATGGTCACTACATTACCCACAACTTCCAAATCCTACGTGATTTCAACATATCAAAATTTTTCATGTCCTTCATCCATTAATTCTTTCTGCCACCAGTTTTTCATTCCAATCCTCAATATTTCATGTCAATTCCTTTGTTCTTTCACAACATGACCAACATGGTCGGGGAACATGTCGTTTCTGAGATGGAGGCTTCCTGTGTTGGACAGAGGGACAATATCATTACAGTACCCCAATTTCTACTTTTCATAAGGGTAAAAAAAATATAAAATCATACTAAAAATGCTAACATTTTCATATAAGGATTATGTCATGAGTGATAGCCTCTAACTATGGAACTTCAGAATTTGGGAGGAAGTTTACATTCCATGCATCGAGAACTGACTCACTACGGTTGTGGGTCACATGAAAATATAAAATTCTATTATACAAAATTAAAATAAATGGATACCATACATGGAAGACTTGAGATATGTTTGTCTACATATTGAATCCAAAAACTAGGAGAGTCATGGGAAGTGAACTGGTGGCTAAAGAATTTACGGCTCACTATAGTAGAACTATTCAGAGCAGCGTCACTAATTAAAGAATGTATTTGCAGTAGGATTGGGTGTTCATGTCTAAGTGGAATTTTATGACTGAATGGGAAATTGTGTTTTGGGTGTGCCACATATGAAAAGAATTTGGAGAAGAGATGCGAAACATTATGCAAATTTATGACACATGGATGTCACAATTCCACTTTTAACACCATTAAGAACTGGTTCCACAGTTGCTTAGTCGATGTTCACATGACACAAACACCTTCCACCTCCACCATGGGGTGGTAAGTATCAGTATTGAGGACATCCATTATATCTTAGGGATTCCCCTTGAGGCACATAAATATGATGAGTTCCATCCAACATAAAATATATGGGGAGACGGGGCATAAACCCATGTCCTGACTAGGCATGAGCATGATATGGAAATAGAGATGTTGGTGATAGACTATATATTCAAGGAAATATGATAACAATCATAGTTCAGTATATTAATCAAAATGTATTTCATTGTGATCATTCTAGGATATGGGATGCATTGCCCATACACATCATTTTCGGGTAAGGTAGGATTATATTGGGTGATCCTAGAAGTAGGAAAATATTAAACATGGGGCATAAGTGTGAATAAGATTTGGGATCCTATTTGAGATATGCCACTTTCCTTTCTACCTTCTTGAGTTGGTGCCCCTTACAAGTGGTGGACATAAGGGTGGGGGTTCATTAGGGAACATTACTAATGGTTGGGATCATAGATACCCACAACAAGGTTAATCTTAGAGTGACTATATTGGGAATGATAAACTATATTCTAGAGGACGTCTCAAGGGGAGGCATGCCCATGATAATTATCTGACTATTCTAAATCATCCATGGATAGATCACTACTCATTTTGGTTGATAAATATTCCCAAATTCTATACAACCACTGAGAAATGGCATACAACCATCTCTTTTAATAATTTTTGTGGTCAGTCTCTCATGCTTCTGGAGGAGGGGGTCAAACTCCAGATAAGGAAACATGCATACTTCAATTTCCATATCTTCCACACCCTGACCAGATAGATAGTGGATAACTTATTAATTTCACTAGATTAGAGGGAAAATCTATAGAGTATCAATGGTAGCAAGAAAGTATCTATGATCAATTGTAATATATTTTTGGATCAATAAGTTCCATCCCACTTCGACATGATGTTGAGTTTCCTACAATGAATGTATTATAATGTTTATAAATATGTATGGGAGGATAAGAACCCTTGTATCCTTCAGTAACTGTGGATCATCTTTACAACGTCTACCTTTGGTCAAATAGTCAAATTGCCCCCACTAATGTTGAATTTGTCCTATCAATGAAATTTGATGATCGTAGGATGAAAAAATATCCACATTAAATTCCATAAAATGGCATTTGAAATATTAAGCAGGAAAGTGTAGTGTCTAGGTAGTGGGAAAATATGAAATTTGTTGCTGGGGAAACAAGGCCATAGGAAAGCCATGAGGAAAGCATAGCATGAGCTTGAACTTTTGTAGCATGGACTTCACTTATTATGGTCCTAACTCGACTATCTAAGGAGGGGTGGACCTAAATTATGCCTCTTGGACAAACCTAATAATACCCTAGGAAGCAATTGAGATGCTAGTTTCAAACCACCACAGATGAAATCTGACACACATTGTGTTCAGCCTCAACAACACTATGACATTCTCTTTGTCCAGAAATCATGTTGACAATCTCGACATGAGATGAGATTTGGTTGAAATAATTTTGGCTTATCCATGTTGTAGACATTCTGGAATTTCAATAGAGACACCCAAATATGATGGCCATGGACATGTATTCACACCATCGAGTAAAATACAAAGATTTGAATCTATTATTAAATGTGATGCTGAACGAAGGGAATGACCTATAAGAACTGGAACCTGATGATGATGGAGGAAATCAAGAAGAATAAGTAGAGGAGGATGATAAGGATGGTGAAATAGAAAAATAGGCGGATAATGATAATGAAGAGATTGTAGGTGAGGAATATCTAGAGATAGTGGATCATCAAGGGATCCGATGTGAGAGTGGAGAAATTTCCCTCTCTAATGGGGATCTTTTTGAATATCTCAATGTATGTCTCTACCAATATCCCTCTTGGTACATTATCTTTCTATACCTTAGACTGATTAACCAAAAATTACTATTTTCATGAACACCGTGGGAATGATCAAGAAGTTCTCACTGTCTTGGTTGATAATGTGTCGATGGAAATGACGGGACATGTCCCTAAGACTGTATCTAGGGCTGAGTAAGGAGGAATACCATTTATGGTCGAAACAACCAGAGGTGAGAATGATGAATGGGTCAATGTAATGACCAAATAATCTTGGGATTTTCCAAATATTCATGAGATTCTAGTTCTAATCATTGAGATAACAAGTTCTTAGGTTCTCGTATAGTAGAAGTTTCCATGAAGACTCTTGCACTTGACTTGAATGCACTTAGCTCTCATAAGACTCTATTTTGAATATACACATATTTGTTATCTGATAATATGGATGAGGTTGGTTTTCATTCCAAGTAGTGATCATAAAACTGTTAGCATGGAAATTTGAAGAGTCTGGGACATCTGTAGGGGCTCTCTTGATGGTTATACATGTCTGTAAGGAGCTTACCACACAAGTTGTTCTATCATTGGCACCCAGTGTGTGGAATTTTGGGGTTATTGGTGATGAAATCATGTATAGGGGTGCCTTTGTCCTCTTTTGAGAAAAATATGATGGCATGGAATTCAACTCATTTGACTCCCTCTGAATGATCGGAATATGCGGCTACTACCTGAATTTATAAATGGAGGGGGGTTTCATGGCTTATACTAGTTATTCACGCATGGGTTTTAATTGGAGTGGGGCCTCCAGGATAAATCCCTTTGTAGGTATGTTTTAAATATTATTAAGGAAATAATACTTTCCTACAAGATGGCCATTTATACTAATTAAATTCTCTCTTCGATAGGAGGTATGGTGGTCATCATTGATCAAATTTTTATATTTTGAATGGTTTGAGGGATGTCCAATTGTTAACTAGATGGACCATGAATAATTATTACCAACAGTCAATCAGGTGATTAAGATCTAGCTAAAGCTAAACATAAATGATTATGATGCGATTGTGGTTGCTTTTCCTAGTCGAGTAGCAAGAGTGGTAGCTAAAGTGAACTTGAGGAGATGTGATGAGTGAAATAAACAATCTAAGACCTATTCTAGGCCTATATAATGGTCTTGTTAGCATGAAAAACATGTGTAGATGCACTATAATGACTACTCCAATGCACTATATAACCATAAACATGTAGACAATGATGCCAAAAGGGCATTGTAGGAGGAAATGTCTGGCATTACTTGTTACTGAGAACCATGTTGGGGTTCAAAAAATCGATGATATTCACTGAGGTATAATTTTTATCATCACCCGAGGAATCTTAAAATATAGTTCGGATTCAAGGTTGGTTTATATTTTTGGTGGGAATTAAAGAGATGGGTGTGCGAGACAGTTTTGGAACTAGTGGAATGAATTTTATTCCATTATTTTGATTGTTCATGCTGTTTTGAGAATTTTAAGGATGAGACAAGGATGCAAAATCATTTGTGGGAGCTGGTGTAATTAATTAAACTAGCTCGGTCCAATTCAAACTGGCATGAATGACACCATGGGTGAAAGAAACATCCCTATGGTCAAAACAATCATCATACATCTGGACCCTACAGCTGGTCACATACTGCCATTCCCCTTCACTATCGCGATAAGGGTTTTTAGAGATAAATTCTCCATGTTCTGGGGAAGGACCCGGTTTGACAATGTTTTTATCCATCGTGTCTGGGATCCAATTTTTTAATACATAACATTGCATGATGGTTTGTCCAAGAACATTTTGATATGGGCAGTAGTCCAAGTGATACATGAGATCACCCTCCCAGGGCCTCCGTCATTATGGAAACTTCAGGATTCCCTGATCCAAGACACATTATAAATATTTGGAGATCTAAGCCTCATCAAATAAATATGTTAGATATCCCTATTCAATGAAATGGACTCTATGATCTAAGCCTTCATGAGGGGATGGGGACTAATATTCTTGCATAGGTGTTGGTTCTTGACAGTGGAGTGCTGAGTGATTCTATGGTGTATGTTTCTAATCGTGATGATATGCATGAGGTTGTTGTCCTCTGAGAGGCAACAGAGAAGGCTCTGTGGCTTAATATTCTAGAGGCATGAGGGCCTTTTCGTGTTTGAAAACAGTATTCACAACCTTGGTGGCTCTTAATATTGGAGTTTAGCGAAATGAGGACACATGTTTAACTTACTAGAAGGCCTCATCTAGGTTTTGATCCTTTTCAGAGAAGTACCCAAATCCAACAAGGAAATTATGAGTGAAGAAGGATGAAACCAATTTTGTCTTAACATTCCACATGCACATCATTAGAAACTGTTCATGATTCAACGACTTTTCATGTGAATACAAGAGGCATTTACACCTGGGAAAAGGTAAATGGATCGTTAACTTGGATGTTGTTTACGATTTTAGGGGACATAAATACTAGTCTTGATAGTGGTGGATGTAAACAGATAAATAAATTTATTGTATATATCTTCCCTACTAGCTATGGACCCGATGGGTAACTGGGTGTACTAGATGAACTCAGGCCCCTCCAATGCCTCTATGAAACATCATAGGTTTGGAGATTCATTCTACAGTCGAGTTCCTAGCATGTGTCCACACCATGAAATAATGGGGGTCAGATGCTACAACGGATCACCCATCCCATTGGTGGGGGAGAAGGTGGGATTCATGAAATCAGGCAGTAAAGACATATCATCCTCCCATGCCTGGTATAAATTTTCATCATGTTGGATAGACAGCTATCATCAATCAAATTACACGAGGTTTGCGACGAGAGAGGTCATCGGTTTCTCTAGATTGGTATTCCTGTCTTGGAAAGGTCTCCTGACATCCAATCTATTAGTGGGTTATTCAGTAGGGTAGACAAGATCAGCAGCTCGTAGATTATCCATTAGAGCTGATAGAGGAAATATCTAAGGAGATTCTATAAGAATGACCTAATCCTTATCCCAAATATTATTCTTATATAACTCATATGGAATGGGATATATATACTATGGTCTCTTTCTATAATCTATGATATCTACCCTATTGGGGAGAATGGTATTTTTGAGATTAATTGGAGTCAAATTGATAAAGAGGCCATATATCTTCCCCAACTACCCCATGGATTATGAATGTGATCATACTAAGGAATAATATTTTATGGAAGCTTTCTTGCAAGGTGATTAGAAATGTGATCATTTATTGAAATTTTAAGCATGTTTCTAGATAAAAGAAATTATAGTAGGAAGAACCTCTATATTTTACACTAAACGAAATGAGTCAGAAGGCATAGAAGTCATGTTTGTTCCTTTACCCCTTTTGGTGTCTTGACCTAAGAGATTTGACTTAAAGTGATCTACAGGGTCTAGAATATTCCTTTGGTGGAATGTTACAATACTTGGGGTTCTATCGGGTGTTGTGCTACCCAAGATGTGGGTCATTCTCTTTAAACCTTGCACAAACACCTCCTTCTATGTATATCTCTTGAACTTCCCTACTAACTATGATGGTTCCTAGATGAATATCCCCAATAACACTAGGAAGGTCCCCCTATCACAGTATAGGACTAAAATAGAGATAATCATAAATCCCTATCCCTGGATCCATACATGTAGAGTTGCCTCTTTGATAATTCTGATGGCCACAGGGAAACTCTAAACACATATCTAATAATTTACTTGGTGACAACTACTTGATGGAGGGTGTTGTTCCATGGGAAGGGTTGCTAGGTCAACCATGCTACACTACTGGCCGATGTCATCGAAGAGCTCTCAAAATTGTGATAAGCCAAATGATAGATCCGGATGTGGAAGTGCATATCCAAGATGATTTCATGGAAGCACGTCAATTTATCATATGTGAGGGACTATAGGATATTAATTTCAGGATTATTAATCAGCCAGTACATCTTAGGTAAATTGTCCACTATAATTGTTTCCAATAAAATTATTTGTTCAAAATCAGGATATAGTTACTAGATTCCCCATTCATCAACTGGGAGTGGCAGAGGAACTGGAAACAACAATAATGTAGACCACTGCGGTAGTGTATTGGCTGGTGGAGGGAAATTTGTGTGTGTAGATAGGCTGATGCGGACTGGGTCATCTATAATTGGTGGTACCAATAGAATTATCATGTCTTAATAGGATAAGGTGCTGACAACTGATTCATGTGTGAGGGAGGTGGTGTTTAGTGGTGATTCTGGTGGGGGATCATCATCTACCGTGCTCCAAAATAACACACTATGATATCACATTGAGGGATAGAATGAGTCTGTTAATGGTAGAGAAGACTTCATGACATGGCCCTAGAAGGAAGCCAAATCTCCGTCATCTTTCATGTACTTGTGGATGTATTTAGGGATTTGGGACATCTCAGATTCTAGGATGATGAACCTCACATGATGGGTGCTTGATCGAGAATTTTATACAAAGGATTGAGGTGAAGACCCCATAATCGAGAAAATTTCCATTTCTGAATCTAAGAAACAGTCTAGATTGATAATGATATGGAACTTTTACGAGTTTTTACATCAGTAGTGATGGATTACCCATATTCCCCTGGACGGTTCTTCAGGGTAGGTTAGTTTATTATCATGGGGAAGAACTTCATTCTAGTAGGTGTTGGATCAGGGAGGAACTCCACTTGAGATAGTTGTGATATGAGGAAAATATTTTTATCAGCCATCATTAGATATGGGAGCACGTCCTATTCAGAGAACATAGGTGTGAGGAGCACCTAATAATATGTAAAATGAAACATGGGTAGGAAATCCATTTTTATTAATGTATGCATGAGGATAATTTCCATGTATGGGAGTTCTAGAGGAAGGAGGGACTCCACTAGAGTTGGTGAGAACAAGAAAATGACCTCCATGACTATTTTAGGTGGCAAGGTGAGGACCTATGTGCTTGTGGGGAGTGTTAGCATGGGGAGGGACTTCGTAAGTATCAAACTGAACACGGGGAGGACCTCTATGTTGACTATCAATGAAATAGAGAGTGTCTCCAGATTGATGGTTGATGGGGGGGACATGTGGAGGACCACCATGTCGATGGGTGGATGAGTGAGGAGTACCTTTTCCATGGTCGATACTAATGCAATGAGGACCTCTTCTGTTGTTAGGAGTAACGTGAGGAGGGTATTCACATTGATGATATGAGATATGGAGAGGACTTTTATATCTAAAATCATAGGCACGGGAAGGACCTCTATGATGGATTTCAAGAAGACATGGAGGACCTCCACTTAGAATGATTCTGGTGACATTGAGAGGACCTACATGCTGAGTACGAGAGTGCGGAGGACCTCCACTATGGCTGGTGATGGTATAGTGATGATATCTGTACTAGATGACACCGTCACGGGTCACCCCATGACAAATGATGATCATGCCAATGCTCAAAATAGTCAATACTGCCTTCCAGTTGGGTGGAAAAGGTATCAATCTTGATTTGGAATAAGTGGGTATGTTCTTTATAGTAGTAGGGACCTGGTAGATTGGAACTATTGTTGCAAGGTTCACTAGAGTTTTTGTAGATAAATCCTCTTAAATGGGGTATTACTAAGCATGTAATTGACATTGATATCGGGTTATCTGGACAGGTGGTGCTGGAGTAGGTGAATAACCCACCTATTCTTTGGCTTGAGTGATCAAAAATTGCTGGTGTTAATGAGGTATAGTGGGATCACTCTTCTGTGGCTCATGGATGATAGTTGTAGCCTGGATGACTCAAAAATCACTCAAATAATTATCATAGGGGATTGATTCATTGTAAAATTTTAGAGATAGGCTCTCATAACTGTTGACTGTTGTGGTGGGGATCAGTGGCTCCTAGTGAGGCCCTTGGGGCGATGTTGATGGGTGGGGAAAAGAGTCTCCAAGTCCTGGTGGGCCAATACCCTTGCGATAATTCCCTCCTCATACTCATATCATCATAAAAGAACCTAGATCACCATCCTATATACCATTTTGATGGTGATATGGGGTGTGGGTTTCTGGTAGTTATGAACATGGATGAAATTTTACTATAGGTGGAGCTAAGCTGAACTGACACATTTTTATTCCTCTGACCTTTGATTCTATTGACTTGAGCGATTGGTTTAATGTAGAATGTGTCCTACAAATATGAATGTTTTAGACATATATTCTGATTTTATTAAAAAAATCCCAATTCCCCAACATCTTTTAGTATTCCACTGTATGGGAGAGAGATCCACTATGAGAATGCCACAGACTAGAATTGAAAAATATTAATAACCCTGAATTCTAGTTAGATTCAGACCATGCCCACTATTTTATTATTCAGACATGGTTCCAGATAGTGGGATTTGGTGACATCCTCATCATTATATGTCTCAAGCACTACTAATCCCCATGTTTTAAAGATAAAGAGTTCATTTTGGGTTCACCATTTTTTGTTTATAACACTTTTTTCTAGGGCGTGTTCTATTGGAGTATCTTCTTTAATTTTCACTAACTATGTGTGGTACCATGAATTCCCTCTTTACAAGGGTGGGTGGAATTCATCCCTTCTACAGAGATGTCTACACCTTGATTGAAGTGGGATGATGGGATTTTGACCCCTCCTTCCATGGATTCCTCCTCAAAATTTGTCGCATCTTCCTTGTCCCCCTTATAGATTATGAAGTTGTTCATGCACCACGATCCCAGTTCCATATATTTGTTGAATACATTTAATTATGCTTCTTCTATTGAGACATTCCAATGGGTCAAGTTAGGGATGAATCCTTTAGTCATGAGAGTTTATATGCTAGGAATCGTTGGCATGTCTAAATGTCAGAACATTGGAACACTTTTATTCTTCCTCATTAGAGGGAATATCAAGTGAAAAAAAACATGAGGCTTCCCACATCGATCATTGGGTATAATATTCAAAAGGCATGTTTATGAGGTTTTCCTCTACATCCCATGTTTAACCCATGGTGTTCCATGATTTTAACATATAGAAAAGATGGATAGGACTGATCAAAACGTTTATAATGATTAATTAGATCGGTGAATACCAATGAAAGAGATCCTAAATGGTTTACTAGATAAATGGATTAGAATTACTAATGAGGACGAACCCAGTAATGAAATGTCCTATAAAGGGAAGGTCTGACACCATGATCGATGGTATGGTCACCCCTAAGGATGGATCATGATAAGTTGGCTCCAATTATGGGGATAAAAATGTTTACCATTGATTGGGATTGAACCATAGAGAGGCTTCCTGCATACCCAGTGTAGACTAATGGGATCAAAAAAAATTAGTTTGAAGGTGTTATTTTGGTATTACACATGGTTAGTTTCCAAATAAAAATGGTACATGTGGTTGTGCATTACGGATGGTTAGCACACTGGGTGGACTTGTAGGAGATGTATCTTCTTGGTGGGGCATGATCTTCTCATGATACAGTGTCTTAAGGGAATGAACCAAATGGAAAATCCTGATGGTGGATACAGAAATGTAGGAGGTACACACATAGAAGGACGTCACTAGGGTTTACTAGTTGTTGTGATTGAACCTTAGGGTGGATTCATATGTTCCCTCTATACAAAATAGGGATCAGAACCCATGTTATTCACTGGTTCGGGGAATACACATTGATAGTGGCCCATAATGGTGGAAGTTGGGGCCTACTATTGGATGGAAGCCTTGAAGAAGGGTGTCTCAGTCATTATTAACCTCTAAACCCTTGTGATTCATGCTCTATGTGAGAAACATGAGGAATAAATATACCATATGGTAGAATCACGAAAGATGCATTAGTGAGGAATGGTGCAGGGAATTTGCATGGGTAGCAGCTCCGAGAGATGGGGATTGGGAATTATGCATGGTTTTTGGTCTATGGAGACAAATTTCAAAGGATGGGGGATAAGGTATTTAGAATCCCATGTTCCCATACCCTCTTTGATCTTTTATAATGGAAGAGGCAAGTAAGAGATAGTGTGCTACCTCCAACAGAAAAACATAGGGGCTAACACCATGATGGTTTCACTTACCTGTAGGTAGATTCTTCTCCTTTCAAAGAATATCTGATTGCATGTGAGGATGATATTACCCCCTTAATAGCTAGTGGGTGTGGAAAATTCCTATGGAGGGTCACCCCATTTGATTATCATGGGATGAGTCTACCATTTAACATCATGTGATGAGATTAATGGTTATTGGAAGATTAACGTCAAGCAAATCAGAGGAAAAGGAATCACTTCTCACCCCTTAGGATTATAGGACTAATACATTTTAACCAATGGTGAAGGTAAGGAACCTATAATTCCCATATATAATGGAGTGGAGTAGTGGTAATTCTATGGGTCTATGTTGGCATATCATTGAGAATAAGAAATGACTATTGGTGTTCCTATGCAGTGAAGCACTAGGTGGAGAAGCGTATCCTGAGACACTTATTGATAGACCAACAAATTACAATGCACAAGCCTAGAGGGCTGCACAGTGGATGTGTGAAAATTATGTTGGCATTAAATGCAATAGGGACTCAAACATGGGGTTTCAAAGTGAAGAAAACCCATTGGTCCCAAAGGAAGGGTTCCACGTAAGATTGAAAGCCTGCACAAAAAAATAGAGGGGTCTTAGTGAATGTGGTATTGCACAAGGGCATTTTTGCATGCATGAAGGATCATTTTACATCAACCTTCCATAGAAATAAAAAAGGAAATGGGCGTGGGTTATACCCTTGTGGGACCACCCAAAAGGAGACACAAGGGGGACCTATCACATAAGATCGTATACCCTGAATCCATGACTTATTCAAGATTAATTAAGGTGTTATATTATATGAACGTGAGTGACAATTCGACATCCACACATTTACCCCGAAAACGGAGGGGCGCCCCTTTATTTATAGGTGGAAATATTAGTGCTATCATGCAAGAACTGCAGTGTAGAAGTAGCTAGTTGATGTCATATTGGGTACATAATAGCCTTTTGTGTGGGATAGCCTTTTGTGTGATATCCTTTATTCTTTCACGCACATGCCTTATCGATTTTTCATGAGGCCAGTGTAAACAAATTACTTTGACGTCCCATTGGGAGCATAAGGACCTTGCATGTAAATTTTTGTCTTTCATGCAAGAATCTAAACCTATGTGCAGCTCCTTAGTGTTCATTGGATCTTCAAATGATTCTAATTATGATTTTAAGTTGTTCAAAGATCCTTTTTGTGTGGCCTCAATGAAAATTCATCACCAAAAATCATATGGAATAAAATTAATTTAGATTTATCCTTATTATTTGATCTGGGCCCTATATTTTATATGCATACTATTTTCCCCAACTCTAATGTGTAGTGTCAATTTTTTAGGGATATTCAACAAATATAGAAATTATTATGATTTCAATTTTTTCATTATTATAAAAACTTATCTTAATTGAATAAGCAATATTACTATTTATTATAGAATTTATTTGAAAGATGTTACTTAATTTTTGAAACATTTCTTTTTAAATGATAGTTGTTTTTTAAAATATTCATTGACATTCATTTTAAATAATATTTTTTGATTTTGAGAAATATTTTGAATCCATGTAAAAAAACGATGATCCTAAATATTATTCCCATCTTGAGAAGAATGAAGACCAATTTTTACATGATATTCATAATATAGACACTCTATTGAATGATAAATAGATCACTGTTGAGAAATAAAAAATCATATTGTTTGTATTTAATCGATCAAGAGAAAATTTAATGTTTTTAATATGACTGAGTTACTTATAAGGCTCAACCAAATTTTCTTATTCACAACTAACTTTTAGTTAAATCATTTTGAATACCTAAAAATACACGATTCAACTAATAGTTTTAAGACTCTTATAATTTATATTTACCCTTACCAACCTTCAATATTAATATATTATAATGTTTATAATCAGGTTCAACATGGGAAAAGGAAATTCTCTATGCATGTTCCCATGGAATCCAATTCAATGTTTTGGGATTTTATAGGTGTGATTCATCATTCTAGGTATTTGATAATGGTACATTTACAGGATCCACTATCCTATACTATATCTAGTTATTCTAATCCAATTAAACTAAAAAAATTAGATGATGAAAAAGTTAAAAAAATAATGAAAAATTGAGATTATATTAAATTTTTCGTTAGGAAACTTGTATATACCATTATCATATCAATCATTTTTTCATGAATTTTTTTATTCATTATATTAAGTTACCATCTCATCCTCCATCAAAAGATATTCAGAAAAAGGGTCAAAAGAGAGAATAAGTATAAAATAATAAACCTAATTAATATTTTGGCTCTAGTATCATGTCATAAGAAAATGAGTATGATTTTACTTTTTTTATGTTAAATTTAGTGTGTAATATTTCAATAAAATTAATCAAATATCCATGAATTTTATTTAAGATATTATTATACTCTTTTTTTACATTATTTTATATTATAATCATTAGAGAACAAAAATCCAATATGAAAAAACTCATTTTTAATATTTGTTATGGGTTATGTTTTGTAGTAATGAGATTTTTTATATTCCTACGGTGATAAATGCATTTTCTATGTAGGATAAAAAATTCATGGTAAATTTCCCTTGAGTTATGTGTGATATGAATTCAAATTTATGTAGGTTTTTATTTAGAATTGATGGATTTTTTAGGTCTAAGAAAACTAAATATAAAAAACCTAAATGATAGTAAATTATTTTCCATAAATTATACATAATGTTTTTGTTGAAAATGAAATTGATTATTAATCTCATAAATGATTTGTTTTTCATACATTTATATGGGTATATAGATTTTTTATTAAAGGGAAATTTATATATTAGAGATTTTGATGAAGTATAATAATTTATATAATTATAATTATTATTCATCAAAATTATTCTCACTATTTTCATAGAAAATGAGAAATGTTTACATAAATTTTGTTGAAATAGAGTTATGTTTAATATAAAAATAGTCAAAATTTCCAAATTATCTGAATTTAATATTATACTATAAAAAAATTTCATGGCCATGTCATTTATAATAAGGTCCTATTTTCTTATGGAAAACATTTATTCCTT
Source organism: Viscum album (assembly GCA_963277665.1). NCBI lineage: Eukaryota > Viridiplantae > Streptophyta > Magnoliopsida > Santalales > Viscaceae > Viscum > Viscum album. The sequence continues at coordinate 95,615,835 of OY728163.1, forward strand.
TGTGAGAATAAATGATCAAATGAGATTAAAATGGGAATTCATAAGTCCTATATAATTAAATTGAAATTTCTTACAATGAAGGGTGAACTGCATACAACAAATGATTTCATGTCAATATATGGTTCAGTTAGAAATCTACATAATTATCACATGGAATGGACGAGTTACACATTCGAGTAAATTGTCCCATATAGAATCTATGTAAGAATCGATATTAGATAGTGTGGAGACAAATAATGTGATGATTTAGAGGAATAAAATATCAATATAATTCCCCTTGTTATGATAAAATCATGCTTTATGAGAATAATCGTGCTTCATATAACATCCATAAGATTAGCTTCACCATTAAATGAGATTAAATAAGAAACATTATATACCTTTTAATATTTTAACCCAAATATATACATTTTTATGAATAATATTTGAATAATATTATAAAGATAGTGTTATAATAAATGTGATTAAATTGAAACAGATGTGTAGATTAATAGACCAACAAGTCCCCCGCCTATGTCACGAGCTATGAAATATAGGCTATTTTCACTTTAAATCATTCATAGTATTCCAAAAAAACATATATTAATATACCTAATACATTATAAATATGTTTTCAGAGGTAAAATAATGATAATGAAGAATATGTTTCATACCAAATTTACAAACTAAAAGAACAAAAAAATAAACATGAAAAGATAAAGTCTTATAAATGAAAATTGCGGAAAATATACTTGTGTAATGCCTAAAATAATTCTTAAAAATATTATTACCTAATATTTACTTGAAAAAAAATTCTAACTTAAAATTAATAATAATATAAAATATCAAATGATCCTAGAAAGATTCAAAATATTGAAAAAAATAAATGTAGTCTAAAATATGGAATATCCCATTAACATCAAGTCCCTTACTATTTAAAGGTTAAATCATTTCCCCTCCTTTATAAAGGGTAGATTTTCTCATTAGTGTATGGTTATATTTATAGTCATTTTAATTGTTTAAAATCTGAATAATATTTTTCATTAGAATTACAATAAAAAATAGTTTTCATTTATTTTTTTATTACTTTATACTTCTCAATATCCACTCCCCATATCTAATCAATTATTTCTATATATTTCTCCTCATTAACTCTATAATAATGATAATTTATAGTAAAAAACCTAAAGGGTAATATCTATTGAGTTCTCAATGGTGTTCTTAAATCATAATTCTCTATTTCATTAATGTTTTAATTATTCCTTGATATCGTAGTGACTATGTTGGGGATTGATACTATAATTAGACATCATTTAAACATAGTATCATATATTTTGTCATTTCTCTAAAAAATATCATAACAATCATTCATTTTGGTAAACCATTATATGTTGGAGTTGGTTTGGTTAAGGGATGAATCATCATAAGATGTATCCATGCTTTTGGGTGGTAACACATTAATGATTGAGATGTGATTATCATTCATTAGTAATGGATGAGTTATGAAATTGTTTCACAGATAATCCTGAGGTGAACTAGGTCACATAACTTATGAGTAGGGTGATATATAATGAATTATGGTATGGTATAAAAAATTAAATTTTAAAAAATAATAATTAATAATGAAATAGACCATGTAGAGAAACCGAAGATCCACTTCATTCTCACAGTTATTCTTATGTTTCCTTAGTTATTAATTTTATTAAATTTGTGAATTCATTCACCCAAACGAGGACCATATATTTTCATTATTTTCAACATTATTAAAAAAAATTATAATGTGAAAATAATATTTTGTTATAAAAAATAGGATCTTAGAGATAAATTCCTTTATTGAAAATGTTATATGATATAAAAAATATAAATAATTTTTTGTACCACCCAATTAAATTATTTCCAGTTCCCCTCAGTGATTTTTAGTATCATCTCAATTTATGCCAACATATTTTTCTTCATCTTTCTATGAAAACAAATTTATAGTAGTTATTATAATAATATTATATCTCACTCCAAGGATAATACATATTAGTATATAATACATACCTTATACGAACATAATTTCAATATCGATGATATCCATGGATTTTGATTCTTCATGATCCTTCATTGATGAATGATTCTCAAATTTCAATGATTTTTTATTCTCATTCAATTCATTTATTTTATTTCAGGCTTGTAGAATTTTCTCTACTCAAATGGTACTCAGTTTTTGTAACACCTATTATAAATTATTTTTTTGAAATCTCATTTAATATTAAATAATATTAATTATACACATCGATATATAACAAAATATTTATTGATAATTCATAAATTTATGTTGGGTATAGAGATTCCATGAGACTTATTTTTTCCCTATTTTACATTCCCCTATCTATTTTTATTATATTTTTTTCTATTGCATATATTTTAATAATTAATCTATTTGATTAATTGTACACAAAATTTCTAAATTTTTTATTGATACCATAGTACCATTACTCCATGCTTTAAGGGTCAAATTTGGTAATTAATTTAGATCTTGAATGGATTTGGGATATTTTAAATTACCTAAGAATTTTTTAAACAATGTTTTAATAAATTTTATGACTTGGAATATGTTTTTTTCTATTAAAAGACCAAATTGGGAACTGTTCATTTGACTATATTGATGAATTATTGTCTTTAGAACAGAATAGAAAAGGTATATCAGTATGACTAAATTTTAGAGGTATAATTACACATCCCCCTTTATTTTCATAAAGAATCCTTGTCGCCACCCATTCCATTTAACTACTTTTAATACTCAAGGGAGTTTTTGTTGTTTATTTGTAGTGTTCTCCAAATTTGGCTATTTCATTTACACGTTTATAAAAATTAGGATGAAGTATGTCTTCTAGAAATTATACCTTACAATAAGTCAATCAACCACATTTTCTTTCATATTTGGTGGATTTTATTCTTTTTATGTAAATCAAATTTCAAGAAAATTTTATTTTTCATCATTTCAAATTTTTTATTCGTTTCATTCATTCATAATAATAGAGACTTGATTGTGTTTTACTATTTTAAATGTTTTATTATAATAATAATATCAATGGTGAAAAATATACCCATGGATGTGTTTTTCAAATTTATAGTCAATGTAATTTACACTAAAAAATCTATTTTTTGCATGAATAGTCATACTATAATTCAAAACTTATGACCAATTATTTTATTTTAAATTTCTTTGAAAATAAATTGAATAAAACATTGACTACCAGGCTTGGATTGTGTTAATATTGAGTGTGAAATATTAATTTCAAATTCCAAATAACATGTTATAGAATATATTTTTTCATGTATAATCCCAAATAAATAAAAATCATATATAGGATGTATATGAATCCAAAATTTTCCTATAACTATAATTTGTATTTTCAATCATAATCAAATCTGGGTGGTGCTAATGCAATTCTTGATATTATCATATCATTCACTTATTAAAATCCTTGGGCTGTGTTAACATGTTATGGGTTAGTGGGATAATGAAATTTGCGTATCATAAATAAATAGATATGAACAACTAGAAAATTATGAACAAATAATGAAGGGGTCTATTAGACTGAGTGTACCATCTTATTTTTTTGTTAGTAAGGAATTTGTTTTCTTTATTATATAAATTTATATTTAAATCATTATCCACCCCCGTTATCTTTTATTATCATAAGATATAAAATATATTTAATAAAATAATTTAAATTGTTAAATTTATTAATCTAATGTAACACTCCTCCAGAATGAAAACTGATGAAATCCTCTGTAATTTAATTAGTAAAAACTCAATTTCTTTAGAGAATATCTGATAATACTCATCAAATTACCATATTTGTTAGGGATAAAAGTCAATATCTCATTATATATTTTAACATTAGTAATAGTATTATTTTAAAAAAAATGTCTATTAAAACTGAATCAGGTTTTACATCACCACTAAAATCAGTAAAACTATAAATAAATATGAATGAATCATTTTAGGGTTGTAGAGATCCAATTATAGTGAGATGAAATAGAAGTATATCTTAGAGGACCTTAAATAAATAATTTGGGAAAAAAATTAGAATACATGACTATTATCCTTGGAGAATTCTCATAATAGGTTTTATTGTTCCATCAATATGTGTCCAAGGTATACAAAAAAGATAATCCCTTTATCTCTTGAAGGATATTACACGTATGTAGACATATAATTTAATAAATATTCTCCCCTAAAAAATTATATTATCTTTTTAGGGGATTTAAAGAAGAAAAACACATAAATATGATCAAATTAATAGATTTTACTTAACACTATGATATTATTTTGAAGTTTACACTATTAACTGATACAATTTCATACCCTTAATATTTATTGATATCATGAATTAAATATCATATAATATAGAGTGATCAGGATGATGATTAAATGACTACACATGAGTAGAGTTCTGGGGTTTAATACAATGATAAATGAATTCCTCTAATTGTACAATTTGAAATAGGCTTCAATGTGGATTACAATCATATATATCAACTTTATTTGTGTATGAACTAGTCTTTTCTAGGTATATCACTTCTGAGTTTTGGGATAGATATTTAGTTTCATAATTCACATTTATATATGTGTATATTAATATAATGATGAAGGGGAAATATATCTGTATATGTGATGTTGAGGTGTATGGGTCATAGACCGCATATAATGCTTATGTTGTAAACAATATATTTCTTATGTACAATTCATGGGAAATCCTACTCGTAATGGATAATTCAAATCAAAAAAATTATTTTTAAACCATAAATTATAATATTATAACATAAATTTATTATATTTCATGTTTACCAATAAGAATCATGTATGTCATAGGTTTTTTGGGATATACTGTTAAATGATAACAAACACTATAACACATAAATTTTGAGACAAAAATCGTTTGTTGTGGTTTTTAATTAGTAGATATGGATTTTTAATCATATATTTAAATAATGGGATTTATTGAATAAGTATAATATTTTCACCATAAATAATCAATGCATAATGGTAAAAACTAGTGGCCCGTGTGAATTTGAATAACAAGTCTTCTCTCTTTAACATCCCTTCCACAAGTGATCTACAGAAAAATATCTTCGATCTAGAAGTGTCCTCTTGGATATTCTCATTTCAAGATCATGAGGATAACAGAAATATTCTTTTTTTATTCTTATTTATCTTTTTCATGTGGTGATTCCTTGTTAGGATGTGCATGTTGGAAACATCCCCCATGTTTGATGAAGGTAAAGGTGACTGAACCAAACTTTACCTCATACATTGATAATTTTTAGTGACCACTCATTTCTTAAGGTTGGTGGTCTAAAATGTATCCTTATATTCTATTTCAAATACAAATAGTTTTTTAAATATTATAAATCTTCCTACAATAGAATTCTTCTTACATGAATAATTTAATAAGTCACTATTTTATAATAAAAATATGCGTATACCTTCTATTGGATCCTTTCTAGTCTACTGAGGTTGAGATTGAGACTTGCGACCACATGATAGGTGTGCGACCAATGACATAGTTTATAATCATATATATTGAACATAGATTCTAGTTTCATTAGGATTTTATAATTAATTTTTTCTTATAGAATGGATTTTAATAATTAGATATTTTTTGGTTTCCATTAAAGAGAATCACATTGGAAAAATTAGGTATCTGATGTGTAATATTTTTGATTTTATATTTTTAATAGATTTGATTACTCTATAAGGCCAATGAAATAGGATTTGAAATGATAATTACAACGATTTTTCACATAATGAATATAATAATTTAGGTTTTGAACATGTGTACATAAATGCGTATACAAATTACAATAAAAAAATTGACCATTAAAGGTTATAATGCAATGATTTGTGGTGCATGAAGTTGTTATACAGAAATTATAATTCATAAATCATACACCTAGTTGTGCTAATATACATAAATATTGGAATTTGTTTGGTTGGGATGGAATAATTATATATAGGTATTACACCTATGTGTGATGAAATACCTATATAAAAGTATTGAACATTGAGATGCTGAAATGATGATATATAAAAGCTTATTCTTGGATGTGATGAAATGCATATATACATTAATTGCTCCCAGTGATACTGGGATCCCCATAAGGAGGTGTTTACCCAATTTTCATATATTGATTCTCATTTCCTACTTAAATGTAATATACCCTATTAGGGTTTTCAATATAGATGAGATTCTTCCACAATATCCTCAGAGAAATTTGACATGGTGTTGAAGCTAGTTTGGATGACCTGGGTGTCAACATAAATCTTGACAGTCTATGTGTTTTTTATGCATATTATTAATTTATTAAAATAATACTCTAACTATTAATTTATTTTAAGAAGAATATCCCCCAGGATAGAGTTTTTTAGACATTGTGGTTTTTACCTACTGAGTTTTACTCACACCATTGATGGACCCCCATTTTTTACCCAGACAAATTTCATGTATGCGGGGTTTTACAAGGGAAGGGGACAACTTCATTGATTTGTATTCCAGATAGGTTAGATCTATTAGAATAGATAGACATTATATTTAGGATTATGTTCATTTAGAGTCTTTCATAGAGTCATATATTTTGTTGTTGCAGGACTTTGAACATCACCATTAGTGGCATTTTATACAAAAATTACATATATTTTTATTATTTAGATTATTTGATTTTACTATCTTTATGATATTTTTTTATTTTTATCATTTCTCTTGTTTCTATTCATTCATGATTCTATAATTTTTATTCAATTTGTTGTTATTACACTACAAAAGAGGATATCATCTCCCTACTATATTCCTTTCACTCTCTATGCTAGTCTGTAGCATATGGATTTTAGGTAGGTATGCCTGAGGTAACTTATCCATCATGACATTTCCATGGGAGGGAGCACCATGTTGGGTAGATTAATAATTATTACCTGTGTTAGGTTGTATATTTTATGATATTTTACTATTTCAGAATTTTAGAAATGAGACTGGGATGTTTTGGGGTTTGGAAATGATTCCATTCATGGGAGATACCGACCCATGTGAGGGGGGAAACTGAGTGACTCAAGATGGGAATATTGTTCGTGATATTCTCTTGATATATAAGATATTATTTCATCCTATGGGATTCAAATCTTGTGTGATGTTACTTTTTTTTATATTTTACTAATGAGCTGATACAAAAGAACGTGACTATACATACATCATGATAGGCATGTAGGGTTATATATTTACATGTATTGTTAATTTAGGGGCCTTATTTACTACATTTGGAATAGTTTCCCACATGAATTATGAAATAAAAACCCTTGACATACATGATGATATGAAATAAAATAAGGTTATATGTTATTACAATTCAATTCTTAGGTCATGTAGATAAGATCCATTAGCCAATGGTTCTTACTTGTTTTCACCTATTGAGATTTATTTTTTTATAACCTATGATATATGTTTTATGTTAAACCCATGTAGAGAAAATTCCCCCACTTCATGTATATATTGAAAATTGGGAGAGTGGTGATAAACATGATAAAAATATAGTCAAGCCGGAAAACCCAGTACCTTCGGAGAATCATATAGATGATACAATTCATCAAAAAATAAAATGATTCATGTGATTTTTGAAGTGAGAGACTGTTCACACACTACTATTGATATATTAGGTGTTGATAGAGTTCTGTATATAATACCCTCCTTCATTAAATTGGGGGGTAGGCCCCCAGGTAGCTGAGAAAGAGTTAGTCTAGTTTATCTTCAATCATCTTGGGACAACTGTAGATAGGTGGTTTATTTTTTATGAATATATGCATTGAGTTCCATCCATGAATTGGTGGTATATTTTGAATAACGTTTGGTAGTTAGAGTTTTCCATGACTGACATTGACGTGATTTTGTCGATCCACTTCTATTTAGAGATCTTGAGGTATGGGAAGGCTTACGAGTTCATTTTCATGAAACGTGAGGGAATTATAGTGATGGTAACTTCACTAACCAATGAAACATTTCTCTATATTTATAGGATTAGGTATCCTGGATTAGATGCTTCAATAATTGAATTAAATACAAGACCAGGTCATAGTTGAATGTATTTTTCTTAGTATAGTTTTGCTGATTTGATGAATTCGTATATCATCACAAAAAATCATCTAATAGAGTACACAGGTAGTGGAATAATAGTTTTATAATGGAGATATAGGAGGAATTATTCTGGTTTAATTGATGGCCTCTATGACATTTATCATCAGGGTGGTAGTGGTTAGAGTAGAAGGGGTTATGTGTAGTTGTTTCTAAATCATCTTCCACATTCGTTTTTTAAATCTGGATTGTTGGAATAGAAGTTTCATTATTTTCCCTATCCCATATTAGAGTGTTGTGATTATGAAAAGATGATTTATCTTCAAAATTTATGTATGCATGTTTAGTAACAGATAAGGGGTTGGTGATCAGGACAAGACCTATGTTACGCCTCGACCCCAGTTACCCCGAGTCGGCGCATTATTACATAACAATGGCATGATTACAAGGAATCAAGTCCCGAAGGACCGATCAGTTTAGCAGTATTATAAAATAAATTACATACATGAATGTTACATTACAAATTATAACATACAACACAACATAAATAATCCTTTATGAACGCCATTATTCCCTTTTCTTAACCCTGCATATCAATCACAATAAACTTCATGGAAACCTGGGAAAAATAAAAAACAGAAAGGGGTGAGCTCAAATGCTCAGTAAGGGTAATAAATACAGTGGAAAATAACATAACTATAATACATGGTGAATAATTGAAACCACGGGACTTTACCACTAATAAACATGAATACTTTAATGGAAGGAATATGAACTGAGTAAATAATTCCATAATAAAACATAGTCATGGGTATTCTACGAGTCGAATGACCACATAAACAACCAATTTTATTTTAATAATGATGAAATGTATAATACTAGAATTTAATTTCTGTTCCAAGGCCTCGTTCCATGACCTATGGGTAGTTGTAACCATACCCACTCCCAGAGAGCATCATTAACCAGACTCAATCCCGGAGAGCCTCTGTAACCAGACACAATCCCAGAGAGCCAATGTAACCAGACTCCAACCCGAGGTTCTGCTGTAACCGGACCCCAACCTGGAGGGCATACTTTTACCTGTCCGTAACCCAGAACATACTAGTCCAATACATTCATCATAAGAAAATGATGAAATATAACATAAACATTCGTATTACAACTAGCATATGAAATGTCAATACATTAACCATAAATCATAAATTTTATACGAATAACACATCCATATTCAAACATATCACTAAACCTTAAATAGAATATGGATGTTTTTTATCATATCAAATCAACTTCAAATAAACTTAAAACACATGAAATGATGTTGACATAGATGAAATCAAAACATTTTTTTAGAGAAATACCTCTTTCTATTTTGAAATCATAAATGAGTCACATAATTATAATGATAACATTTATTTTGAAAATATTTTTATAAACTTGTAAGGGAAGCTTCGACGATGTTATAACAGCGGAAAATAGCCGCACCTGCCGTATAAGTTAAAAAAACATTTTACCTTAATTTTGTCAAAAAGGACATAAAGTACCCTGTTTTGAAAACCACAGAATTATTCCTTTAAAAAATCATATAAATGTCAAAAAGGGTATAAATGACTTTAAACTCATAGTCTATAAAATAGTAATAATGTTTTGAAATACGTTTTTATGAAACATGGTTGTGGATGATAAAGAGTTCCGGGTACATAATTATGTATAAACAACCTCGGATAATAAAGAGATTGTGAAATTAACCCTTACCTCGTTGTAATCAATCAAGTCATATGAATAATTATCAATAACAACAAAATAAATCACAGAATATCTTGAATATAAAGTGAATCATGATAATATATATCAAATGGCAGAACAAAATAAACCAGAGGCAATAAATAAGTAGTGAATAATGGAAATCTCATGGAATTAAAAGTGAGATAAGAAAGCCCTTACCCCGTGTCCGACATGACCCATTCGTTCTTTAATATCCTGAATTATAAACTAAATATATTTTATACTTGCTTATGAACCTTTTTCAAGTTTAATATTCCTTTTATATCACATATTACAATGTTATAAGCATTATGTAATCATTTAAGTTAATAACGTTCGTTTTGTCAATATTTGGCAATTTAGTAAAAAATGAACACCTTATTGTTACGAGTTGTTCACACGGTCAAATTTCCTTATATCCAAAATGATATTCGTGATATAGATATCATATATATCATATATATCCAGTATATTCATGTATTTCTAACCGTACATATCATTTTGTGGTAAGAAATGAAATGCACCGTTCATGAGGACGGTAAGCCGTACATACGCATGAACACTACCTTCATTTATATTTATTATTTTAATGGAATTAATACATAATTATACATAGGGTAATTATAATTATAGTATAATTTCATATATAATATCATTAAATCCATCCATTTATACATCCCACATATGGTATTAACGAGTCATATCACTTTGAGGGGGCGGTAGTCCACATTTCCTCAAATTAAATTATCATGTTTACCAATAATGGAATCCATTAAGGTATGATATAAATGAAAAATAGAGATGTGTAAATAAAAAATAATAATAATATATATCATATATAAATAAATGTCCATCATAATGGGAATAATGAGAGGTGGTAGGACATAATTGAATAATCATCGTTTCGTGAGGCGTTAGTTTTCCATCCACAAAAACATTATATTCATCACCGATTAGATGTATGTGTGTGTGTGTTTAGTTAAGATACATCTCATAACAACATCCTAGTATAATTATGATATTTGTCTTGTTATAAAATAAATGAATAGAAAGAGTTTAGGGGTTAAAGATGTAAAATAATAGAAAAGATGTCAATAGAAACTGTTACCTTTAATTTGGGTATCTTGCTTTGGTTTGCACCAAAAGGAATTTTTGATGTGCCTTTTGCCTAATGTAAGGCTCCTAGGAGGAGTATAGGGATGTAGGAAGATTAATTTTTCAGCTTTTGGAGGAGCCTACAGGCTTGAGAGGTGTGAGGAATTGGTTATAAGTGTTGTCCTTTTATTAGCTGGAGGAGGGGCTCTTTAGGAAAGTGTGAAAATATTATTTTATTATATAATGATATTCAGTTTCAAAAGATCCAAAAATGATTAGGGTCATAGAAAATGTGAATCCTGGTCGAAATAAAATCAGCCAATGTGAAAAGTTACTTTTCACCATAAATTATATTCATCTTATTGAACCACATTTTACTTACTGAGGTTAACCGTGTCTCTCAGATTTTTTAAATTCAACCCACAGAAGCGGTAAAATTATGTTTTATGCAAATTTTCAAATACTCATAGGAGGTGGGTAAAAGACGGTAAAAAGTTCAATAAAATTTTTATATATCTAAACTTATTATAAAATTAATCCAATGAATTATTTTGAACATATATAAGTATTATGTATCTATTTTGACCTAAAATAAATTTAAATAAAATATTTAGTTTTTTAAACAAAAAGTCGGTTTAAACCAATAACTAAGTGTTTTTCACTATTCATCAAAAATTGATGTTTCTCAGAAAAATACCAAAAATTCAGCCTAAGATAATTTTGATATTCCGAATTAAAAAATGATGTCTATTTTACATAATTCAAAACATATAAGTTTCATTAATTAATTTAAAATCAATTCATGTTGTCAAAATAAATAGCGTGTTTTTAAGCAACAATATGTTTCAAAAGATTGACACTTGTTTCTGCACAATTTCAAAGTGAAATTAATTATAATGACCAAAATTTTATTAAATGATAAAAATATAATCTAATTATACTTCAAAACCGTTCAAATTCATAATTTAACCATATAAATTGTTTCTATTAAAAATTTAGTTTTTTATTAAAATTTAGTATTTTCTACTATTTACCAAAATATGAATCTTATCCGAAAAATAAAAAAAAAATATCAAAACCAAATTTTTATATCCTGATTCTAAATAAGAAGTTTATTTTGTCAAATTGAATACATAAAAGTGTTAAATATTTATTTTAAAAAGGGTTCACCCTCAAAAGGTGGTAAAATTGCATTTTCGGGAAAACACATCCTTTATCTAAAAAATTGAATTTGTTCTTATATAATGTCTAAGAAACACTTAATATGGATTTTAAAATTTTATGTTGTATAGAATATTGAAAATTCAGTTAATACTATTCATAACCTTATTGAATGGCTAGACTGGTAAGTCATGGTGTGCTTAAACTCGGTGTTTCGTGTAGTGCAAGTTATTGAATTACATTGAAGAAATAACGTACTATAAAATCTTGGGGTTTTATATACTAGAGTATATAATGGACTCATCTATCCCTCAGTAGACATGTAGCCAGAGTTCCACTGTGAATTCAAGAGGAGGGAAAGGATGTGGTAAAATAGTGCATGGGCGATATTACCTAGAAAATAAAATAACACATGGGGGTCAGACTAGAGACCATTATATATGGGTGAGTTAGTTTCACGTTGTGTAGTTTACACCAATTTATTTTGATACATTTATATCTTCCATCAAATTTATCATTCTTATACCATCTACAATTTGATAATTAATTTTGATATATTACACCTCATACCTTTTTATCCCATAAATTTGATACTTTCTGGGCATGGCTATGAAGAGACTAGAACATGTCATGACATTCGCCAAATTTTTGGTAGTTTGTTCAATGGATAACATATGATATAGGTAATGATCACCGTAAAATAGTGTCTACCATTTAAATTAGTAGTGATTTTCACTAAAAATGATAGGCCTCGAATTGATTTTTCGTATGAATTATCATGGTCTATAATAGGACTATTGGGATTGTTATATGTAGAGTGTTAAATTTCAATATCTATATTTGAATTCTATCTTCACCATGGTTAGTAGGATATTTTTCCTAGTCATACAGGGTGAATTTAGTGATAATTGTATTAACACACAAATTAGACAATGGTCTTTATTTCATATGATGGTGCAATTTCAAAGGATTACTTCCCTCTAATAGTGATCCTTTTTCAGGATGTATGTGCTAAATAATTCACTACATTACCTCCTCATCGGGATATTGATGTCATAATAGAGTTGGACCTTGGATCTATAGAATTTTCTATCATATCCAATTGAATGGTGCTAATAGATATTTTAGAGTAGAAAGGTTAGTTGGAATATCTAAAATACAATTTTTTTTCATAATTCCTAGTACATAAATATGGTGTTCTCTCATAATTATCACCATGAAGGATGAGGTGGTTTGATTGTGTGTTGATAATCAGAGATTGAAATAATTTAATTTCAACAACTGAGGCCCCTTATAATGTACAGAAGATATTTTCTATCTACTGCGAGGTTACAAGATTTTCACAAAGATAAACATGATTTTTGGGAACTAACCATTGACAAGGAAGCTTTTATACATTCCCCCATCTTCTTTTATGAGTAATTTTGGCCTATATGTGTTTTTCTTGATTTTTTTTTTCCTAATGAATGAACTAGAGGTATTCCTATCATTGAAGAATCATTCCATTAATCATTTTTATGAATCATTTTGTGGTAGTTTTTTAATATATATTTGTGTACCCCTATTTATATATGATCATGGCCAATATGATGAAATATTCTATTGTAAATTGTGAGATAATTATACTTACTCCATGTTATCAAAATAAACCTTTTATTTTTAATGAGTCATCTAATTGGTTATGTAATCATAGAAGATATAGGGTCATTTAACCTATATATTGTTGTATACATGGTTTCTTTGGGGATACCTTATAATTTAGTCGAAATATAGAGTTTTCATGGAATAGAACATTATTATTGATGTTTCATCATAGCCTTTTCCCTTCTAGAATCAGAAATTTTTGGTTTGAACTAGAATAGGTCGATGTTTTGTTTTTTAAGAGTCTTATGAGAGTTATCTTCTATAGGTGAAGACTTGGTTGAACTCATCATAGGTACTCACCATTCATATAATGGGGGAGGAGTATACCATATACTATACTTCATCTAGAGTCATATATGAATCTTTTATGATAAGGATAATTGATTGGTTCTATGTGGATCCAAATAGCTATGAATAAATAAGGGTAATTTCCATACACATGAAATAGAGTAATTTTTTTGGTTTATTCCCAAAGATTCTATAGACACAATCTATTGGGAGATATTTTTATTTGGTACACAGACCCAAAGAGATTCAAGTAAATATTTGAATAGGAACACCGGAACTTTCAGTAGAAGAGGTGTTTTTAGGATCTTGAGTAGTTTAACATTGGGTTTTATTACACACTAGGAAAGAGAAACATTAATGTTGATGATTTGATCTAGAAGATGAAGATAGAGGTAGTTCATGAGTCTTGTGGGGAGTTGCAGCTCATGAAACTCTTTGTAGAGATTCACCTCAACATTTTGAATTCACAAGGATAGGTATATCTGTTGTTAATATTGGTATACCCATACATATTGACTATATCAAGATATAAAGGATTTATAATATAGAAGAGAGATCTATATATGACATCTTTTATGGTAGTTGTCCACTATTAGGATGGTCTCTTAATAGTAGTGATCATCATTTTTTTATAAGGATGAGTATGGGTTATTAAAGTTCATTATGAGGATCTTATGGAAAAAATTTCATGATACCAAATAAGATGTTTATCATTATATGAAATTTTTTTATCATCACCGACGTGGGAAATACTTGTGGCCATGGATTAAAAATGAGACAGTGGGATTAGTGGAGTGATTTTTCACCTGTCAGTAATTAAAGGCCAATAAATAATGTCCTATTATTTTTTTGAAGCCTATACCCATTCTTGAATTTAAATGAGTTGATTTCATGATATATTTTGTGAAAGGGATACACATGACACCCAATAATAATGATGTCATTTGCGGGATCCTCAGATGACTAATGAAAGTAGGCCACTTTTATTCTATCAGTGAGATCTTCCCCATTAATGATCATGGTAGTATTTAAAGGAGGGATATAGTTTGGCTACCTCTTTTATTAAATAGTTACATTTTATATCAAGATAATAGTTTCAAATATTAGTGGTTGTTAGTATTTCATCAGGATTTGAGACCAGAGGTTCTTTTGAATACTAAATACCACCATAAAACTAGTGGAAAATATAAGTGAATAATTTTGATTCTAGAAGATTTTTATTAGTATATTTTATTTATTTTAGTGGTTCTAGGAGAATAATAAATAAAATTGGAATTTTCCAATAATTAAATCTTCCCATCATCAATAAAATACCCATATTTGAGGATTTCTGTATAAGATTTGTTTGTCACTTTGTTGGTTACATGCATCTGTGTTAGTGCTTGTTGGACGTAGTATCATGCATGATATATCTGAGAATATTTTTTTGAACCAAAAGTGCTATGTCAAAACAAAAATTAGGTATAAATAGTGTTTCAGCCATATATTATGACCTATGATGTTTTAGGTCGGAAAAAATATTTTCCTTTGGGTGTCCCCTAAGCCGAGTAAATACTATATCAGGAAATTAGTAAAGCTAGCACCGAAGTTAGTGGGGCCATTTATGATAGGGGAAAGGGGTGTCCCAGTGGAATACCCTTTATTCCATTTACTACATTATAGTTCCATAAATATTGTATTTCATGTGTCACAAGATCATAGATATCATACAAACCCTGAAAATGTGATAAATATTTATGAAATTGTGATGTATAATTATGTATCCTCTGAAGAGAATCTGATTCATATTGGGGAATGTTGGGATACACATTTCTAGTGGAATACTATGACTTTATATAAATTGAAGTTTCAACAATGTAATGTACAATAGGATGCATTTGATTGGAATCAGATCTACTGGAAAAGTATGTTGAATTGTTTGTTGATATCCACCTCCATGATTTGAATTATAGTTTAGGGATGGGTTGTTATATAATGTAGAGGTTGTATAATCTCATATTTTCCTAGTATTCCTCTCTTGAGTATTGGGTTATCCTATTTGGTTTGTTTGACTCTTATTGAATAGTGGATATGAATTTGAGGCCATTATAGGGGTTTGTATGTGTATGTTCGGATAAGTTATTGTGGTAAAAAACAAAATAGAAATATTTTTCAATAAAAAGTCTATTTACAACATAAAATTCTCAATAAGTAAGAATCAATAAAACCAAATCATTCCATAAATAAATTTTAAACCTCAACTGATAAGATTATGGCATAAATTTCACAGGAAATAATTAACCCCATTAAAATCTATTACATCATATGATTTCTGAGTCTTTAACTAAAATGATAATATATACTATAATAACATAATTTTATATGTGATAATGGATTGATGTGGTTTTTAATTCCATGATATAGTTATTTGGGAATAGATATAAATCATGATATTTATGGATTAAATAACATTTTTATGAAGTAAATAAGTTGTGACCAGTGTTAAAACCTAGAGGTTCTAAAATTTTTTGAGAACACATATTTTATCTTTTACAACCCTTACACCAGCGATCCATAGACAAATCTCTACTATCTAAGAGATCACTCAAGTATCTTCTCATTTATGGATCTGGTGGGAAAATCTACGTCTAAAACATCCTTCTATATTCCCATATTATATTTTTTCCACACAAATAAAATATATTTTTGTGTTCATGATATCTTTATCCCATGTCTTTGATGAAGGTTTGGAGGAAGGAACCATATTATACATTGTGAATTGATAATATTTCGTATCCACTGTACTTATGAGGTTAGTGGACAAAAACATATCCAAAATTTCTATTTAAAATATAGAAATTATCTGCAATATGAGAAATCATGACGAAACTCAATGAATATACCCTAAATAATTTAATAAATCATTGTTTAATGATAATCCTCTGATCAGAACATTTGATTCATATTGTCAAGTCCATTGGTGTCAAGATTGAGACTTGCGGCCACCAGATATGTGGTCCACCAAAAATTTTTCCAGACATGTACATACTGGGCCTAGATCCCAAATAAATTAGATTTTTTTTAAATAATGTGTTAATAGTATGAATTTGTGTAACATGATATTTTTAGTGATAACATGAAAAATAATCACATGGGATAAATTGGTAAAATTATGGGTATTCATCTTGGCATGTTTATTTTAATGAGATGTGATTACTCTATCATGATAATGAAACTATAATTGAAATGATAATTACAAAGTTTTTTCATATAATAATTATTATAATTGTGGTAGTAACTTTGTTTATTAAAACTAGATATATAAGTGGAATTTTGGAGAATTGAATTTTATGGCTTCTGATGACATGATTTTCAATTCTTCATATGGTAATGTAGAAATTATAATACATAGGGCTTTCAACCCATTTTTTTGAAATGATTATATAAAAAAATTTCATTTGGATGTGATCAAAATGATTTATAAAGCGATTACTCGTAGTAGTTATGAAATGATTATATATTGTTTTTCTTCATGGTGATGTTTAAATAGTTATATATTGAGATTATAACCTATTGGTATTAAATGATTGTATATTGTTCTTGAACATGTGGTTTCAGAAATGATTATATATATGGTTTACCAAATTCATATATATTGGTTCACTGGTACTTATTTTATTTATTGTATCATTTGATTGTTATGGATATAGATTTTATGGTTCCATGACATTATTAGATTTATCCAGCATGATGGAAAAGCAATATTGGATGACCTAGTTATCAACCCATCCATTGAGGCTTAAGAGGATTTATTTATTTAAAGTATTAAATTATTAATTTTATATCTGATCTATTTATTTTTTGAATTAAATGTATTCCTGATACTATAATTATTCAGAAATGTTCATTTGACCTACCATGTTATACTCACACTCTGGATGGGACACCATCTAAATCCTATATATATTTCATGGATGAAGGATTGTATGAAGGAAAGAAACCCTATCATTGATTTTCATGCATGATGGATATAGATGGTAGAATATAATTCCATTATTTTTTGGATTGGGGTCTTTTTAAGTCTTTCACAGTGTCTTATAATCGTTTAATATATCACTTTCAAAATCACCATTAGTTACCTTTCTTACTAACATTACAATGATTATTATTATTTGGATTATTTTATTCATATACCATTTATGATATTGTTACATTTTGATCTTTCATAATGTTTATGTTTTTATTTCTAGACTCTAGTTTTTATTTCCTCTATTGTTATTACTCATTACCATAGGGTATAGTCTACAGATTATATCCTGATCACCCTCACTGGTAGTCTGGAGCCTTTGGAATTTTTGGAGGTGTGCCTAAGGTGATGTAACCATACCATCTCTATAATGTGAGGGGGGACTAGGTCAAGGATGGTATATTTGAACTCTTCATATTTTAATACTTATCAAATGAAAATTTTAAATTGTTTTTCTATTTCATTTATTAAATGATTATAACAATTTATGCCAAACCTTTATGTTATATAAAAACTACTAATATTGTGGTTTTTAATGTAGAGTAAGAGATCAAGAATTCCTAGTGATATTATTTCCCCTATATATGAAGGGGTACCTAGAGAAGAGGATAAAAAACTAAATCTATAAATCTTGTACTCCCCTCCATCACCCTAATCCCACCAATGTGTAATTCCTTCATTTTAATATTCTATGGATTGCATCATTTTTCGCCTTTCAAGGGGATCTCCACTGTAGGTATTAAATTATTAACATTAAGATAAATAATATGTGTTGGTTCATACAACAATAACAATATCCTACTGTGGTTTTGGATTGACCCTGAGACTCTCTATCTACAAGTAGTATAAATCAAGTATCACATGGTTGATACCCCATATTTATCATTAGTTTTTATATGTAGCAATTTATTTTATTTTTATTTAAATATTATATTTACATTAATGATGTTGGTAAATATAATATCTCCTTAAATCCCAAAGGTGAAAAATAATCCAATTTAGATTTCATCCATCCCTACACATGCTACTTTTTCATTAATACAAATTGGATGTTGAATTTATATTTTGGGTATTTCTAGTGTATAAAGTAATTTCTTTTTACAATTTTGATTATATTTTTATGAAAATTTATAATTAACGAATATGTTTTTAATTTGTTAGTATTTAATTTTTTTATCATGTTTAATTTATATATGAAGAGTGATATTTCTAAAAGATTATTATTTCATATGTTTTTAATGAAATTTTATTTTCCTTCATTTTTATGAGTCTGGATAATTTTTTAAATCCATTGTCTTTAACTAGTGACCCGATTTTCTTCCTATTCTATGATGTATTTTAAATGTTTTTTCAACATTATTCA
Organism: Viscum album; assembly: GCA_963277665.1. Classification (NCBI taxonomy): domain Eukaryota; kingdom Viridiplantae; phylum Streptophyta; class Magnoliopsida; order Santalales; family Viscaceae; genus Viscum; species Viscum album. Next base: position 95,635,243 of record OY728163.1, read on the forward strand.
TAATAACATCACATTTTTGGGAGGGGAATCATTTTTTTATTTAAAATAATATTGTTATTATTTCACATTCAATGATATGGAGTTCATGAAATGTTTTCTAAATGAACGAGTAATATCTTTGGAAAGGAATTTTTTTATCATGAGACATACCAATTACATGAATCATTATTAGAACATAGAAATTGATAATGTACTTATAAGATTAAGGAACATAAATATAGATATATCCTTAGCTACCTTATGTCTTTATATTTTTTGGAATATTTATTGTTTGATTAATAAATCCCTCCAAATGATAACAATAAAATCCAAAATAGAAGAAATACATGATTTTGGGATTTATTTTCTATTAGAAAACAATATAATAAATGATGGATAAGAATTTTATATCCAATAATCATATAAGAGACACACGACCTCAATACGCTAAGATGGTCCCACAAGGAATCCATACATAGTTCATGATATGTTCTAGATCCTTTAGAACCCCATTGACATGTAATTATTATATTGTAAGTGTATCCCATGTAATCAGTGATCCCATGGCGGCTACCAGAAAAGCAACCCTAGGTTACATGAATTGTTTGGTGATAGTGTCATGACATTCCATATATAAATCCTTTGAATATAGGTTTAAAGTTATCCATAATGAGTGAGCCTTTTGATTACATAAAACTCATATGATACACCAACACAGCTACCAACCCAATGAAGAATCCCCAGTGACATGTCCGCTTAGTCACGCAATCACTGATTGGAATGTAACCCCCATCAAGTGAAGGGCTTTAGACATGTCTAGTCGGTCTCATGCTCCCCCTTTTTATCCAAATACATAAAGTAGGGTTTTTCCATGGTAATTATCAAACATCACCATAAGACCATTTTTTGGTCATGAGAAAAATCATGGTGTGGGAGAATTATTTTCCTAAACTACTGTCATAAAGACTGAGGATACCCTAGATAAATTTTAAATAAACAAGTGTATAAAAAATGGAAAAGGGAAGAGCCTATTACTATTATAAACATCATTCGATGAAACTCATATGGTTTGTGAGACACCACTAGACCATGGAGATACGTCCACCTAACCATGAGAAGGGATTTATACATGTCAAAGATGTACTATGATGGAACTTTAGGTCCAGAAGGAAAACAGAAGGGTTTGTCCATGAAAATCTCATGATCACCGCATGCCCTTTTTTCTCAGACAACATATCACTGGTGGGGATAGTGACTATCTTCAAATACACTAATTTAGGCTCTCTAGATCCCCATGTTTTTTAAGAATAAGGAAATGAAATAAAAGTGAAAGGTAATGAGCCTCTTATAGTCGAAATAATCATAAGGCACACTTTTTCACTTTGCTAGACGTCACCAAATACCTTCTGTATAACGTCCTGTTATCGTGAAAGACCCTAGGAAATCCACCCTTTCCACATGAGTAGTCTTAGAAAATTATACTAAGATCAATTGATTTACATTCAATAGGCTCCATGATCTTATGAAGGCCCTTAGACATATTGGCCTGACAATGTGGAAGTCCCTTGTAGTTCACACATAATCTGGGAAGACAACATTCATTGAAAATTATACAAAAATTGTGTGTTGATGTGATGTTCATGTGGTTTATAATAATCATACAACACCCCGAGAATGTTCAATATTAGTATCCTTAGAAACAAATAACATCAAATCACTCCACCTTCTACATACTAGATTTGGGAAATACTCTCCATGAAAATAGGATGATATGATGGGAGGAGATGCATATAAATCCCCCACCCCATCATGAAAATACACATCCTTGAATCCCCACACCAACAAACCCAGGTATTAGATAAGATTTTATGGTGCATCAAATATCAGGATCATAATGTATTTCCATCCGGTAGACTATGAAGAACCACAAAAGGGGATCATGATACATGCATATGTACTTTGTGTGATCACTTAAAGATTTCATGAAAGAATACTGGTGGGTTAATATAAGGACACATCATATAACTAATTAGTCATGCGAGTCATAAGAAATCTAAAATGTAAAAAATCTAAGACATATCTAATAAAACAATGGGATACGTATTAAAAAAGGGTTGTTTATATGAGGAATATATACACATATCCTAATGTGAATCGTATGAACCACCTAGGTTATGCGACAAGCACTATGAAATGTATCCTAGATCATGTGAGTTTTATTTGGTATACTATTTGAATCTTGTGAAGTCCCACGGAAGTGTTATGGAAAGTCCCAGGTCACCCCTTGAGTGTTCCCCCCCCATGTCTCATGAATTCTTTTTATGTCTATTTCCAATCCTTGTGAAGTACTCTAGACATGACTCTTAGATTGAAAGGAGAAAGTGGTAAATTTCAAAAAAGTCCCATGATAGAATTTGGAATGGTCGACTAGCTCTCGTGAAGTCCTCAAGACAAGCATTCTATAACATGTGACATTATTTTGAAATGTCATTCGGTCTTTGCGATAACACCAGAACAATTCATACTTGACATGTAACACCCACCATAAAATGGAACACTGACTCATGAAACACCCTCAATGTGTGTCACTCATATTTTAGAATGACACCAAGTAAGTCATTTAGATCTTGATATTCTCATCAATCATGTTGGAAAAGACTGTATGATGGCTTCTAGGATCATCAATCCATGTCTAGCGATATAATCTAGGAATGTTAGCCTTAGTCATGCGACAATCTTCCGACATACCATCTATATTATGTGATGTCCCTCATAAAATTCAACAATATATTGTAATTGTTTTTGGACATCTTAAGAAGACATAATCCAATATTGAAATCAGACAATAATTGATGGTCAGGAAGACAATCAACATATGTCAAGAAGCCAATCATTCTAGTTTAAATAGGAATCTAAGGAACTGATAATCCTATACATAATCCATAAGGGGAAATATCAGTGTGGAAGCCCGTTTAAATTGAACTATGATGACTCTAATTTCAGTAAAAATAAGTATACATAGAATTTATTCTTATCTCTATATATCCATAATAAAAATTGAAACGATAGTTGTATAATGTATGTATTTCATCCAAAACAAGTGGGAGTGGTGATTTTCCATCACATTTTTTCTAGCCCATGCATTGTTGATGCGAGATTATGGAATTGCAATGATCATATCAATCACTAAGATAACACTTTGTTTTTAATCCCCGACCCACTGAATTATTATAACTATGATTCTTTCCATAACCAGGATATATATGATTCCTTCAAAAGGCTTGATCCATCTATTAAGCAGCCAATGGTATTTCTCAATAAATAATCCACACTTCCATAAGTAATGAATATGGTTTTGGGATATCAATTTTTTCTCATTTCAATCATATCTCACATGGTTTTAGGGATTTGTAATGATTACCTCTTTATCAGAACAAATCTGCACCAACTCACAAAATGTTACTGTGTAAGCCCCAATTAGTGTTATGACATAATTACCTGTCAGACGTAGGTATCTACATTGTAGTAATTCCTATTGGAATAAATGAACTATGACAACTATGATTCCAGTTATAACATAGATATATAGGTATCCTCCTTGAGGCATGAAATGAACTCCTATTGACTATGTTCTAACATATACAACCTTTCCAAATGATGTTAAACTATATAGATTTTGACAAACTGTGTTTGTTTTGATTCCTATAATAAATTTGGACATGTAGGATACCTTATAATGGCTCAATCCCATCCTCAAAATATTAACTATCTTCTTAGACAATAACAATCTCTACAGTGTCGTGTTATATGGCTTCAAAATAAAATAAACTACCAATAAAAGGGAAGAATACAGAGAACCTAAAATACATACATATGTATTCACCAACATGACCCCCTCTAGTTTCATACAAATATACATAACAAATAACCATTTTGTAGGGATTATAGCCATGTATCGTGATTATGAAGAGATTATTGAACACATATTAAATCTATAATATAGTCCCCATGAAGGCAAAAATTCTACCCAAGATTGTTTCACTAGACTGAACATCCATTCTCTCAACCAATGTGATATCCTAAGAGTTGTTGGGACTAAAACTAAAAAGGATCATGTGACTTTGGAATGAATTTACATATATATTCATAGACAATGGATACATTGTGAGTATCCACTAGTGATAAAAATAGTATTCATGAAATGAATGATTTCACGTAGTCATTAAACCCCCACTACAATCATCCCATTAGGCTACCATATATTTGAAATGAAACAATAATATAGCAATATATGTGAAATCATTTAACTAAAAAATTTACTTCATAAGATAAAAAGGCTAGACTACATATTTATCATCGGACCATTGAATTCCCCATCAAATTAGTTGTTCCGAAAAAAAATTCTCTGAAATAATAGTGAACCTAGATTGAATCTCTCAAATAAAATATGATTGTTTTATTATCCAGCAGGACATTTTTTTTTCATTTCCATGAAAAGAATTGATGAACACGATGTGAAACCCTCAAATAGAGAGTTTATTAGTTGACCATGACATGGATCATATGCCCAATCCTTTGTAGTGGAGGATCCCATGAAATATTTTCATCCTCATTTTGATACCTTCTTAGTAATAGAATTGTTGGATCTTGAATAAAATGAAAATTAGTTAACATAAGAATATCTAAATGAGCACTTATGATGCCAACAATTGTGCACTAATCAGTTAACATGTTCATTTTTTTCTTCATGACTATATATAGTACTCTGATAAATAATATGCTAATCTGAAATTTCATCATTCAGCAACAATTTTTTAAAATCATCTTCATATACAACCCCTACGGGCCATATAATGAACTCACCCTCCCAACATCATCTGCGTAGAGTGACGAGTGAAAAAGTCATGTAATATAATTGACATGGTAAAATCCTAAGCATCATGGATTCCTGTTAGGGTCTTCAATTATAAAATATGAGGAGTTTTTGTCATCGAAAGAAATCCCCATTAAATCAAGTGGTTGTCGTCTCTATATCCACCCACACTCATATTTTTATCCTCAAAGTGAGAAAATAACCACCTTCAATATGTGATCAAGAAATTAACTATGCCTCCAGTATAATTTAGGATTCTATGAGTAGGGATCATTTAAATATGTGTTTCTACTGCCATCCCATTAGTACCCTTTAGTCACACAATGAGGGTACCACCAGACACACTAAAGCCTCGAACACCCATGAACAAGAATCAAGGAACAGATATCCGGTGAGGAAGGCCCTAGATAATAGTGATTAGGATCATATCCACTCTCATGTCAATGAGATCTACTAGAATATTTTGGTAATAAAATGCGATTAGGTACAAATACATACGCACTCAAAACATTTCTATGAGTATATTCTTGTAGAAATAATGGGGAAAGAACAAATCCATATCCACATGAATGATGTAAATAGACATATTAGAGTGGGAAAAGGAGGAGAAAAATGTTGTCATATCCCTACAAAAATCAATTATATCATCTCTTATATAGTGGTAACATAAAATGTGAATAGTTCTATCCCTCTAAATAGTTTGAAAAAATGACATTACATCTTAACAACTGGTGGAGAAATCCACTTGAATATCCTGACAGTAGTTCAAATATATGGATAGGTGCACATTCATATCCATTCATCTAGTGAATCTCAAAATTTTTATTATTATGAATTTGTGGTTTCTTTGGAAAAAGAACATATAATTTCTATCATCTAAGGGTATTATTAGAATAATATAGTATATAAAAATGTGCCTTATCAAGCTAGTGTACATGTTCCAACTAGTGTTCACCTAGTGAGAGCAAGAACATTCATTGGGATATGCTTATATCCTTATTTTGAAATGGTCAATGACATATTCCAATGGGCCAAGATCAACCTAAAATCCTAATTCTATCCAACAATCACCAAATGAGAGTGGTAAATTCCTTGGGATTGGGTCATTATCATGTTGAAGAAGACCAATGACATACTTTAAAGGCATGATATATGGATTATATCCCCAATATGGCCAGGGATCACCAAGTGAGAATGGAACATTCCTTGAGACAATCACATATTCATGTTAGTGAATCTACCTGGTATATTATAGCAGATCAGAATATCTTGCTGCATATTCCAATGATAACTAATGAACAAATAAACCATCATTCTTATAAGGAAGTAATGGAGGAGGATCATACCTCATCCATAATTTTGGACTTCCATAATCATATTCCATTGGGAAATGTGTATTTGAATTGAACTCATATTACTCTTACAACAAAAAATCAACAAGTCAGAGTAGCACATTCCTCAGGATAGACTCGCATTCATATTTTGAAAGCACAAAAACATATTCTAGTGTCCCAAGATCGGGATCATACACCTATTCTAACCAATTCTCACAAAGTGAGAATTGAAAATTCCTTAGGGAAGGATCATATTTCTACCAATAATGAATAATCACATTGGAATACTATAATAGCATATCAAAAATGAGATCGTATTCCCACAGTACCATAGAGTTATAAACTAGTTCTGTTAGCCATCATATATGGGGCACTTATTCTATCCAAATTCTAGAAGGTGGGTTGACTTATTCTGACCAAAACAAAAAATTAAACTCACATTATTAATATGATAAATTATTATTATTTTAGTTGTTTTAGACACATTCACAACACTTGAAGGGTCTACCAACTCTACAAATAAATTATAATAATATCATTACCATGATTTCCGTCCTCAAGGAAGTGTAGAGATGAACTTTATATACTATACTCATAACATCTATCATGGTCATCATCACTATGGTGATATATAACATGGAAAAGGAAATATTCCCCTTTCACAAATACCTCTATATAGAGAGGTGTTAAAAATAAGGATTCCATCGTGTAGAAAGGTTCTTGAAATATCCTGGTAAATTGTATATAGTTTCCCATCATCTTCCAGATGCAATCCACTCTGGTTAGTAGATTCTCCCTATAAGAAATATTTTTGGCCTGATTAGATATATTCATGTATGTTAGATGAAGAGGAATACCACATTGATATATAGATATATTTATCCCAAAAAAAACCTCCCATCATGTCTTCCCCCATTCCACATATGACGTAGAAGTCCAATATTACATAAAGGCATATTGAATGCATTTTTTTAGGTTAAAATTATTGGGACAATCATCAAAAAATGATGACTAGAAACCTCCCTTATAAAAGACATTAGGATCACCTTCAAGCAATCAAGATACTAATTATCAGCTAGACCTGACAACTATCTCTATGGATCGAGGTCCAAACCTTGGAAATCATAGTGAGAATATTCCACTATATTTATATCATTTCACCATATATCTTTAAAAATGATGGGATAATTCATGTCATGTATCTGTATATAAGGATGGGGAATGTATGGACATGTATTCTTCACCAAACCCCGATAACAATAGGACCCCTCAGATATACCTCCCATTATTATCATAGGATTCGGTGAAAATAGTGAACTGGGGAACTCTCTATCTAGTTGGTCACCAGAATGAAAAACCCTTTCATAAAATCTTCCAAGACATCACAAACAGGGGAAGAGGATAACAAAAAATTCATTGAAATGTCCCCCCCAAAGAAATAGGACTTAATTTTTGACGTGGAAGCTGAGGTTGAAATCAAACCAATTCCATCCTATAGAAATACACTATAGTCATGGGCTTCCATTTCACCCTGCTCCTACACAGGAAAAAATGTTCCACACAGAACATTATATAGTAGTTACTACTATAACATCCATCCCTGGGTGAATCTAGCTTGTCAAGATGAGAGAATATTTATGAATAACCATACACCTCAAATATTTAATTTTCTTGTGGATTCTTGACATGTTGGTAGTAGCTAAAAACAAACCCTAGCCCACTAGGCGAGGGTAATTTATAGATCAATCACAACCACAATGCTCATCATCCACCTATAGGGTCTTAAAGAAATCAATGAAGAATTTAGATTAAACCTAACCCACTGGGATGGGGTTTTTATATCTCAACTCCCGTCAAATGATTCATAAAATCCTTATGTGGAAACATTAGATCCTCAATAACAAGATCAATCAATTCCAATTTTTTCCTCGAATATTCACCATCCAACAAGGATCGGGGAATATTCATCATCATCATCGCCACATAGAGAATTGTCTTCTCTGGTCTGTGATGAAAAAATCAATGTCCAACATCCCATATTTCCCCCCTACTTCAAGAAAAAACTATGTTATTCATGGAATTTTAGAAAATTCGGACTGGAAACTCCCACAATTTCCTTACCCACTCCCTGAAATAGGATGAATGTATGATGAAGATAATCAAACCCCATTGGGTTTTCAAGACAAAGGCCTAATATATCCAAGGGATTTAGGAATTTCCCTAATACATGAAGTGTAGAATCATCCAATTGCACTGAATATAATGGTAAAACCACAATTTCATTATATACTTCATTGAATTTAGTCACAATCAATATAATAGATATGGTGGATCAATACAGATATGTAGAGGGCTGCAACATGGAAAACATACCCCAATAGGAGGGTGATTTGGATACACCAACAAAGGCCAAAAAATCCTAGAACCCAAGAAGGCCCAAAAATCATGCACCTACTAATATTGATTTTTTATACTTCTATATGAACATCACCTATAATAAAAGGAATATTTTTTCTATATCCCAATAAGAACAAATAATAATCAATGTTCATTCCATGGAGGAAAGAGTGACACAATTCGAGAATGGGAGTCAAAATCATAGAAAACTCAAAGAGGATTTACTCAGGGGGAAAATTCTATCAATGTATCATATTCTTATAGAGTTGAATATGCGGCATCCCATACATATAGAAATAACTGATCCACCTAAAAAAGTTGAACACAAACATCAGACTGTATTTGGATCCATGGAGTCGGTCAACATAAATGAAGAAATTAGAAAATGATTTTGAAATCCCAATATTTTAGAGAAAGCATCCCCCTTTTCTACATAATTTATTATTCTAAGAACAAGTCAATAATTAGTGGACTTCAAAAACAATCCCTCCTTGAAAAGACTCACCCTCTCCACATAGATGGGAGGAATGTCAAACAGATGTATATCCATAAATTCTCAATTCTATTGGTACCTTACCTACTCAAAAAGAAGTAATACATGGGATATATACATCATTAGATACTGAGAAGATTCCATATCCCAAATGGGTTGATGATACCTTGCACCAACTAAATTGTATCAATTAAAACAACTCTCCAATAGATGGAAAAGGAGATCTTGAAAAACATCTCAATAACATAGTATCATGATGTGGTCCGATGATGGGCCCTCAAAATCAGTAGGATGCAACCTGGGTTAGGTTCTTTGTATATACTCTAGTGGGGTTTTCTTTATTTGGGCACACCATACTTCTAATATGATATATTATATAAGGGAAGACATTTTCTTCAATTCCTTTACTATTGTTGGTACATGCCGAGGAAGACAATAAGATTCAACCTAATGAACTAAATGAAATTAAAAAACGATATGGATTTTTATTTCATATCCATATGGAAGGGTTTAACACATTCAATAAACATCTCTATCTCATAGAAACAATTTCTTGATCACTGTGTTAAAATACCTGAGATGAGTTGTAGTAAAATATGATACCAATTTTTTATTCAGGTGATTTTTTTGATTTCATAAAAAAACCTAACATTTAGAATATTAGATTAAAAAAACTAAGAAAAATATTTACTCATTCCCATAGAACATGGGAAATGTTTTGATAAGTAAGGTGTTATTGTTATTACCCTTAAACTACTATAAATTCCAATTCTAGCACATAATATGGTCTCAAAATGCGTAGTTGCTCCATTTGAGTAGAAATAGCTACAAAACATCCCTCATACATAAGAACATCGAATTATCAGTCATGCTATATTTATTTGAACATATGAATAAAAAATAATCCCCCAAAAAGGAAGATTTCCCCATTTATTTCCTGGCCATAATAAATAATAACATCACCAAGCTACCATAGACTAGGATGAATAATGAGGTCAACCTCTACAGCCATACAAACTACATCCCATTATATGTGAGTCTGGGTCATAATATATATTACATATTCATCATTAAATAAATTCTTCATGGAAAAGAATATTCAGGATAGGTCATGTCAGTTAAGTACTCAAAGAAGGTGTAATGAATAATTTATACCTTGTTACAAGAAGAGGGTAATTGGAAAAATTCTCCGCCTAGGCGTAATAATATGTTCCATAACTAGATGACTTGAAATACAGTTGACCGAGATCATTCCACCATGAGTGAATAGCTGCATAGACCCACAATAGCTGCCCCACCCAATAAGGAGTCCTATGATATGTCTCCTGGTGGTGGACACACCCTACAGATACACGAAGAGAGAGAATTGGAATACTTTTATTCTTCTCCAAAAAATGATTGGAATCTTATAGATTTCTTCCCCACACCATCAGAAAAATGGGAACAACCAACCAAATAGATCCCTCTTCAGATGAAGTGATTATATATTATTTTGTCAATGTGATACACATGGAAAACCCCTTCTTTGATGATGAATATGGCTCTGAGAATGAGTTCCTCTAACCATAATAGGGAAAAAGAGGTTTCATGATCACAAATAGTGGAAATATGTGAGAAAAATAGTGTGGTTGGATCCAATTTTTCGTTCACATCCTCACATTGGACATATATATAGATAAGACTTGTGGTTAAGAACACTAGAAATCCTAAAAGTGACATGTAGGTGTCTTCGAACCCTCCAATGTTTTCATGTTCCCAGTAGTCATGAATGACCCCCTAGCGGGGTTGTTATTACCTAATCATCCTAGAAAACGGAGGGGGGGAACATGACCTAATCTAATGGTAGAAACTTCTCCCTTAAAATATTCACAATAACCCAGCCACTCCACCTCAAATGCCTTGGATCTTGAGCGACATATCAATAAGGAACCGCACCTAAGGTAGTGAAAACTTATAATAAAAATGAACAACATTCTGAAATAGCTAGAAGCTTTCCTAGACAATATTTCAATCCTAAATGGACTCCAACCATCAAAATAACTCATGGATTTAGTCATTGAAGACCTCCAGAGTCAATAAAATTCTTGATAAATGTTTGTACAAAAAAGGTCTACTGAATGGAGACTGTGTAAAAATATTTCCTTATCATCATCTTGTTTATTGAACAGGACTATGAAGAGGTCATCTAGGGATAAATAAAACCCATTTATGATTTCGGTATACTTGATAATGTCTACATCTAAAGGTTTTTGATTGACAGTCATTCTAGGATCAATCTAATCCCAATATGAACCCTCTGTAGTTTGGGATATATAGAAGGGTGTTTTTCTCCCACAAAGTTAACCATTAAAGGGTGTCATAAATATGAGAAAGGAACTATAAGAATGATAATTCTAAATGCTCATTTTGGTGATCACTCATTTCATTCTGAGTTTAGGATTGTCCCATAAGACAATTCCTATGATGTCCTACTCAGATGGCCATCTCACTATAGCCACAAGGTGATGATATCAACATTCTTTCAGTGTCTAGAATACCTCATCACTGGAAATGTTAATATACTAAATGTGGAAAATTCATCCTTCGATACTTGTGAATATATATATATTGAATATTGTTTTCAAAAATGTAAAGGAAAACAATGAATAGTGGATGATGAATACAAGTTTCATCATCCAATGTCTTGGGGACCACTACTAAAATTACATGAAGTATCATCAACTTTGAATATGTTCTCCCTATAAAGATAATTAATGTAATAGACCTAGTCTTAGAGGCCCAACCCACTCAAGTCCTCTGTGATAGTATAAAAGAGTTTCACCTTCAGCATATCTATATAAATACTTTGGTAGTATGGGATGATAATATCTTTTTTCATAGACCCATCACCTTGATAGGGACTAAGGTTCCCTCATATTTCCATCTCTATTTGAAAATTCCTCTAAAGACTGGGAGGTGGAAGAAAATAGGATGACCATAGGAATTTCCCTTCGGTATTTAAGGATGTTATCTCCACCACCATTGATTAGTTCATGTTGGTAAATATTGGAAAAAAAGAAGACACACGGCCAACACTGATCAGTTTCACCATTCCCCATGAAAAGTATGATATTTAAATTATATTTCTAATGAAACAATGATATTTTTTCTCTTCGAACAATATATAAATGTGTGTAATGAATCCAGATAGCGCTAAAAAACATCATGGCTTACCCGATGACCATAAAGGCTTAAAGTGGGTAAATAGGAGGATATACCCCTATCATGATAAAAATACAATGGTCTATGTTTATAAATTGATCATTGGAATCTTTTTTGGAGAACTAAAATACCAAAATTTTCTTTATAATATTATACCTATCAATGGAAATAATGTATAAATTAGGGGGCTTCATCAATTTCATATACCTTAATTAAAAATTCCCAAAGAATAATTCCAATTACCGACTACATTTCTCTTTATCAATGCAATAGTTAACTTCCATGTTATTTATTTTATTGATAGGTATTAATAGTATAATCAGATAAATTTGGAACTAAATTAGAATAATTTTCTTCCTTAAGAGTTCCCCTAGATTTATTTTGATATCAGGTCATGCTATTTGGCCTAAAGAACACTATCACCACCTATCAATACGACATGCTTCATAACAAGAATCCATTTGTGGGTAGGATTATTAAATATTATATCGGTGACCTAGTGGTCAAGTATTGATAGAAGTGAAATCACATTATGGATCATAATACAGTCTTTGATAATTTTATAAAGAACAATCAAAAGTCGAAACCACTAAATTTAACTTTTAGGTAACATTGAAGAAGTTCCTCGTCTTTTTTGTATTTCATCATGGCATTGAGGGAGACCTAGAAAACAATATGTCTATTATTGAATTTTCAACCATATAAATATAATATATCTAATGGGGATCAAATGGAACCATGCCTACATTTGGAGTTTCATATCCAACATATCTGGAAAATATCACCCTTCACCTAGCAAATTAAAATGGGGATCACCTATCAATGGGGATGGGACTTCCAAGATGACTTCGAAAGTTTCATGTAATACATACTAGAACCATTTTCCTAATTCTTCTAGTGGATGGAGATACATTCATATTATATGTGGATACCATGGAACACTCACTAGGTTTCGTCCTCGCACAATATGTTGACTTAGAAAACTATAATAGTCTCTATTTCCCTAACTGAACAATGCTTAGTACTGATACACAACAATCAGATATCGAGAAGAACTGCCTCACACTCATTTTTTATGAAGAAGCTAAGGAATTAATTTAAGAACCATTATGTACATATGGTATATCATATTGATATGATCATGTACATACCTGGTTTTCCCATACTAACTCGGCTCAAGCCTTGATAGGAATTCATTCTATAATAATAAAACCTTTAGTTCATGTTAGAAAAGTATATGAATGGTAAATCCCTTTCTGATTTCATCATGTAACAACCCACTCTAAAAATTGCATAGTTGGACACCGTGATTCATGATAAAGAGGTTCTATATGCCCAGGACACTTCTTAGAAATGGGATATTTATTGAAATGTAACTTACTAATGTCCTATTGAATAAACGATTGAAATCCAAAGACCAATAGGTGTGGCCTAAGAATTTTATTTGTATATATAGACAATGAAAATTATATCTTTAATATCTCAATGTCCGATCGATGAAAAAATAGTGAGGTAGAATAACAATCCCTTATCACCCGAATAGAACTAGCCCTTTAACTGTTGATAGCCTACATAAATATCAGTGGGTATTTAGAACCAGTGATATTTATGATCAATGGTGATCATTCCAAAAAAAAATAAAGAATTAGAACATCTCATTAGCTAAGTCAGGGTAGAAATGTTTAAATTACCATTTGATCCCATATTTAACCATGTTCCATGATCATAAAATTCTTGAGTCAATTCATTGGCTAATACAACCATATTCCTAGACAACCCTGATTAAGAGAATGAAATATTTAATACCACACAATGAAGAATGGTCTTATCAATCGTCATCTACGATATGAATGAAATCTACAAGGTCAAAACCACCCAAGAGTGTGATGATCCGATATCCCCCTAGTATGATCTATCCCATTATCAGTTATGTCAAAAATGGAACATTCCTGATAGGACAAGACGAATGGGAGTGGATATAGCATCATGTAGCGAAATGAACCCTACAGGGATACCCAAACAAACAAAAATACCCTTAAATGAAGCTCTCTAATTGAATAATCCTTAGATTCATAGCAGGAATAGCTATTCTCTCTATCAGGGAAGAAGTCCATTCTGGATCCTGTGGTGCTCATCAGTTTGGGGCCATAATCACCATCCACATTAAGAGGATGGGTTATTTATTATAAAACATGATACATGAACTTGTGGAATTCACTATGAAATTTCATGCATTTCATATCGATAAAAACATAATCCATCAGTTCCCATAGATTACACATATAGCTAAATATTTTTGGACATTATTCATTTGGGGAATTGATGTTATTGGGCTATACCCCCCATCTATAGCTAAGCAGTGCATGTACATTTTTATCACTATAGGATTTTTCTATGAATGGGCAGAGGAAATTCCCCTCATGTAAGTAATGGAAAATAATGTAAAAAAATTCATAAAGTCACATATCATCACCATGTTCTGGGTTCCCCACACTATATTGACATACAAAGACACCGACATCAATTCTAAGGAATTGAAAAAATTGTACTAAGAGTGAAACTCTGAGTCCAATCATTCATATTTTACAATCCAACAACAAATGGAAAATTAGAGGCCTCAATCATGATCTTGTAAAACATAATCAATAGGATGATTAATATATAAAATAAGTCCTCACTAGATAAAATCCACTATGCATTACGGGCCAACCATACTACAGCACATATTTCAACACAATAAACACTATATTAATTAGTGTAGATGACCGAGAAAGAATTTCCATAGAATTATAGTTTCCCTCACATCCAATAGACATTATCGGAAACTCTAAAATGATGTGAAATAATAAAATAAATAGGGTGAGATAGAACGTCTTGAAGAGAATAGATGTTGTACATTGCACAACCTTGAATTATATTTTAATTGGGTCTCACTGGAATTCGATAAAATGATTCACCTCTACTGATTCCTCAAAGGAGAACAACTATTGGGTCTTAGAACCCTAATGATACCAGGGAAGAATCCTCCCAAGATGGATCCAAAATGTGAAGTGCCTTATATAATACATAAGGTCTATTATAATGGAAGATACTCATTTGGGAAAATGGATGGTTAGTATATCACACCCCCACCAATGCGAGGTTTCTAACGAAATACATTGCTTCCCTATAATAATATGTCTTATCGTGTTAGCAAGACATTACACTAAACACTGTCTCACAACCTAACCACATGACCTTAAACTAAACAGTGATTTCCAGGTTGTATGACATTAAACTGGACAATGATGTAATGGAATTAAGATATAAATAGCACCACGTCTGACATCCTGGCCACATAACATTATAATATATAGATTTTTTTGGGATATATGATGCTAAACTACAGAAAAGGCGTCCAATTAATTTAATTCTAAAGTAATAAGGCATTTTCAAACGAAAAATCACTAAACTATACAAATAATGTCCTTATGGAATGATTTTGAAGTGCACAGATCCCCAAATAGTTCTTCTTAATTCATATTGGGTTACCCAATACCTAGGATGAAGACATTACATTTCATAACATCTCACATCCTAAAAAAATGATGTAAAACATTATTTAACTAGTCCTAAACATATGACATTAAAGTGAATTGAATATATAACCCCCACCTAATTTTAAACCATATAGGACGAACCATATCAATAAATCACCTCAAATTAGTTTGATATACTTAAAATAGTGATAAAATTCCCTCATCTTATGTGGGAGTCATCTGCACATACTTATTTTATCTTTAAATGAACTATTTGTGGATTCATTACTACTTCCAAATGATACCTAGTGATGCAAAAAATACTATTTTTGGTCCCATCCGTACTGTTACATTACATTCATGTAAGGTGTCCCTCATCCTCAATGCAATATGGTAAAATGCACAAGTGACGACCTCTTTTCATGACAAAAAATTGCACAATACCAAATAACTATGTATAGATTGATTCCAACCATAAGAGGATAAATATTGGAACCAAAACGTTCCTTATCAGAAATAACCACAATATAACTCCTCTTTAATTTGAATTTACCCACGTCATTAAAATAATATGTTAATCTGAATGGCTAATGTTTTTTCATCACAACATTAAAGTGCATGGGTATCTACATTAATGTATTTTTTTTATTTTAATGAGATATATTGGGATTCTTCAGTTAAATATATTACTCATTCCTTCACCTAATACATAATTCCCATGCACTATCCTAAATCACCTCAGCATGGTTGGAGGCTCCTTTTTCCATTCATTGTGGCTCACACTAATAGAATATGACATGTTCTTAGAAATTTAAGTAAGGGATTCACCACCCAAATGATACATAATGAATCATGGGGTTCATCATGGTTCTAATAGAACTACTATAATGGGAACATCGCGATTCCTCACTTCAGGACATTAAATTTCACTCGTTATATACCTTACATGACAAAAAATTACACTTTCTTATAAACATCACTTGATATGACCACTATTTTTGGTGATTGGTATCTTACCATTCCCCTATTCATGAACTATGTGTGACTTAATTCAAGTCATTAGAGGATTCTTAGTGATGTCCGAATCTCCAACCCCAAACCTAGTTCCTGTTATAATAAATATGCATAAATATTCCCCACAATTCATATAGGTTAGACATGCATTGGAATTACATTCATCAAGAACTATGGGGGGATGATTACTATTTTCATAAGATACTTAATGGAACCAAGATTTACATCCTCATGTATAGTCGTAATACTCCTTTTCACGAAGGGAAACCTACATCATTTTCACATGATCTTTAAGTGAATGGTTCCATGAGAACAATGTTTCTTTATTCTTGTAATCAAAATATATGTAGTGACACCCCTATCTCCAATCTTGGGCCTAGATATAGTAGCCAACGGTAAACATTCCCACAACAATGTATAGGTCAAATAAGTTTTGAGTGTCTCCCATTCAATAACTATTTTTGGCATGATTCTTATCATCCAACGATACACAATGATATATATGTATCTCCTACCCCAGGACGATCCGCTACAACCGATAAAATAATTCACCATAAATTACAAGGGCATTACCCATAAAATTGAATTTTTCTCTATATAAATGATAAATTTATGAGTGTCCTTCAAGTGTATGTAATATATCATAAAACATTTGTCACAGTGGTTACCCTGTCCTTGCAAAAAATCATTATAATTCAATGAAAATTTCATTACCAGACACATTAAACTAAAACGAATAATATAACGTAAAACTACAAGATATTAAACTATATGTAAAATAATATGTTATCATCATTTATCACTGGACAACATGATTCTTACACCATTCAACCGGAGTTTGATGTGAATCTGTAAAATTTTAGACACATTAATTAAAATATCAGACTTCATGTCTCAGGCACCTCAAGATTTCAAAAACCATTCATGTACCATTGAAATAAAATTTTATCACTCTACTTGACCATGAAATTGATGGACAATGGATTAGAACTACTAACTAGAGAAACATTGGCTCTGTATGGATGGATCTCTATTTTCCATGATCCAGACCTCACAAAGGATGAATTCATTGCCCACTGGTGTTATGGGATGTCCCAGTTATGATCATCCCATAGCATTACTCATGACCTGAGAACCTCAATCAATGTTTAAAAAAATATTATCTCCCACTAAGAAGGATG
This sequence comes from Viscum album, assembly GCA_963277665.1. Taxonomy (NCBI): domain Eukaryota; kingdom Viridiplantae; phylum Streptophyta; class Magnoliopsida; order Santalales; family Viscaceae; genus Viscum; species Viscum album. Next base: position 95,653,233 of record OY728163.1, read on the forward strand.
ATGGAGTGCTCTTTACTCCAGGAATGCCAAATCATATGTTGTGTAATATCCACAATATTAGACCCATCTACATGATGACCATAAACTACCAGAACTTTTATCAATGTTGTATGACCATAAAATCTACCATATAATGGTGAAAATTTCATTACACTAAACTTCTAATGAAATAGACACAAAACAAGTTAGTTTAAAAAATAAAAAAAACAGTCCTGATAAAAAATCAAGTATTCAGTCTATAAATTCTTCATCACTAGTGTTTTGGAAATAATGATAGCACAAATAAATATGTAATAAAGATCATAGTTCCCTCTTTTTATCCATAATAAAATAGTAGTTATGCTTATTGGACTCCCCAGTACATGACGTAGTAATTTTAATGTGTTTTAACATCGTTTAATTGGGATACTGTTTTCACTATGAGGTGACACAACTTTTATGATTTATTAACCCTTATTAAATATTACATTTTATTTAATTAACACATTGGTATTTATGTTCCATATTCCATAGAAACCTATCACAAACCTTGGAGAAGAAATGATATCTCTATGATAGACCATGATATCAATGAATAAGGGCTTCTAACTACGAACCAGAGACACCATAACCCAATATAAATGGGTTATTATTATTTTGAGCCAGACATCACTATAGCTAAACCTAGAAACTAAGGTTGTTCTCGACTATTCCTAGTATGATTATCCCATATCATACAAATTTCCTAGGATCATTGAACTATTACTTACAAAACCTATAACGAGAAAATTGATGTGTATTAGAAATCCTCAAAGTTATTCCACCATGTTTTTTACACTTTTTCAAACAAGGAATGTGAGAATCCAATAATGATCCATTGATGACCCACACATTATGATTTAAAACCAAAGGGTGTAGTGATCGATATTCTTAATATAAAGATAAATTTACTTATGGTGTCAAAACCCTTCCTGGATGGATTTCCATCATAACCAACTTCATTGTCCAGAATCATGATATTTCAGAAACCGTCAATGGCCTTTGCAAACTAGTAGTGTTACCTTTGTTTGAACATGCTACTGATGCGTAATGGTTTTAAACCTACCAACTGGAGGCATACCGTCCTTATATAAAAGGAACATAATGTCCTGTTGTCCCAGTGACACTATAGTAGATATAATAACATTAGGGTATCATGGGTCAACTCTGGTATTTATTCCATAGTCCAGAATTCATTGATTCAAGATATTGGGATCATAATTTTCACTAACCACATTCTAATGATCTCGGTGGTGTAATCATCCCTAGTATTTTCCCCTACACCAATATTACCCCCATAAATCATCAATGGGGATTTTTGAAGTATTAAGTCATAAATACCATATCCATTCACATAACATTACATGATTTTAATCATAATATACAACAGAGTACTATCCATTGATCGTGAAGTCAAGTGTCTTTGAATACTAGGTTCAAACAAAAGAAAACATGGGAGATAACCCTTATTTATTTAATCTTTATATAGGGATCCTAACATCCATTTTCCTCATTCATATTCATAGTGTAACCTTGGGATAACATGAATAAAGTGATGAGCTAAAATCCCAGTAAGCGAATATCCATAATAACAAAGCATTAGCACATGGGATAGAAGGCATGACATGATGATATAAAAAACATGTGACATATAGATTCATAACATGTAAACTTTGGATCATACAAACAGTTAATCATATAACCATATAAGACACATCAAATATTAATTTAGTACAAATCACAGCTAACTTCCAAGATCGTTTCCCATAATATCAGAAGCCAAGTCTAACCGATATGACTATTTCACATGATAGCACAAGCCAATGCTAACCGCCAATACTGTTGAACATAACATTTCATGAGGCTAAACATTACCCAATGCATTGGATCTCTATCTAGGTGCAACCATATTATCATTTCAGGAATATATATTCCACATAAATAATCGTACAAAATCAGTCTTACATAAACATAAGGGATTCTCATGGAATGAATTGGGTACCATAATCGTGACATAAATCAAAACCAATGGGTGTATCATGAAAGTGTCCATGAATGAAAATAATTATTAAAAAATGGATTTTCATAAGGAAAAATATGAATTTATCATGGAAAGTTATGTCAAATAGATGTTATATCTTGTATGAAATGTATTTGAGAAATTTTAACATAAAAACATTTTTGTGCGGTTTAATGGAGAATACTATAAAGCATTTAAATAGAACAAGAAACAATATTTTATATAAAACCAGAAGTAAAACAATAATGTTTTCATAATAAAAATACAGATTTTATAAAAAAAATGGTTTCTTAAAAAAGGATAGAGTTCACTTTATTTTGGGTAATAATATGGGGTGTTCCCTTAAAACGAGTTTTCTTATTGGGAGTTTTCGAGGAGGGAATCATGTAAAACCATGTATATCCATTAAATAGAATAAGGGATTAATCAAGATATATGTATTTGGAAAATAGAAAAAACATATATAAGTTTTACATAAAAATAAATGACAACATCATTTGGGTAGAAAGAATGACAGCGCAACCCAAAGGAATAAAGGTTGTTCAGGTATAATTCCTTACGGATTATCGACATGGTATCAGGTGTACATAAGAGGGATTCATGAGAGAAAATAGGGTTTATCATCACTTATACATCATTAGTGGTGTGTGGGGGAGGTGGAAAATCATACCCCATAATTAGTTATTACACATAAAATGTCATAGCATAGAGGACATTTTTGAATAAAAGTTAAATGGAGAGGATCCCTTACTGTAAGTCTGTTGGTGTTATCCACTTGTTATTAATGACCTGAATAAAAAAATTAGGTATATTAATTAATAATTCCTTAACATATTATATATGTAATGGATTTTTTATAAACTACTTCAGTTCATTCATGTCCTTTTAATGGGTTATGTGGTTCAATTTCATTGTTCACGAATGTTCATTCTTATAGATTCCTTGAACAGTTTAACTATACTCGTGAATGGAAGTTTATATAAAATGTTGATAAATATAAAGAATTTAAATTATATTTTATAGATGATGTTAATGAAATTTAAATTATCTTATAAATTATTGTTATGTATTCCTTGATAAAGGATCATTATATAATAATTTAATGAAAATATTTTGGGTTATTTTTTGCGGGTTTTGGACCACAATGATCTTCTTTTGTTTAACAATTTAGTAATATGTACATATGTTAGTTTGAGAACATTAATTAAGATATAAAAAATAAAACATTTCCTGGTTCATCCAGAAAAAGAATTTCATTACAAAATATGTAGGTGGAAACGGAAATTGAAATAATGTCAATCATCAAAGTGATAAATTAACATGTGACGAACATCATTTCCCTTTATAAAATTAAAAATAAGAATATAAGGGGGTTGTATGATATCTTGTCCCATTATTATCATAACATTCCAGTATATGTATGATACTAGAGTTGTCATACCATGTGAATGAGGATAGGTGGGGAAATATTTATAAAAATAACTTGAAATTGAATGGAAATTAAAGGGAGATAGAGAAAGAGAGGAATTAAGACTTGAATCCTCCTTAATGATCATTGGGACTGATATTTTTAAAATCCTAGGAGCTCAAGGATGTGGTGGATTGGCTAAGGTAGATTTTTGGGTAGAGGTTATATAAGGTTTGATTCTTTCCAAGTGTGAAGGAAAGATGTAATGAGGGGTTGTATTTATAGTGGAGGGGAAGAGAGTTTTCATAATATTTAATTACATAATTTATTATTTTCCCTGAAGACCATAAATATTGATGATTCCAAGACCATGAGTAGTCATAAGTGCAGCTGAGTTCGATATTTGGATTCTTACATCACTTATGATGTCACAAATAGTGAATTTATATTATAATATAATTATAAGTCCAATTAATGTATTTTACTATTCACAAAATATTCATGTATTTCATTAAAATCCCAAAAAATCACCCTACCCATTTTTCTGCATTTAGAATACAAAAATGAAATCCAATTCTCAAAATTAATTTTATATTTATAATTAATTTAATTTTTTATAAAATTCATAATTTCATCTAAAAAATTGTTTCCAAACATTCATATACTTATTCAAAATTATAGCTCCATCATGTATTCACATTAATCTTATTTATATACTATCATAGGTGAGGTTAATATTCATTTGGATATATGCCAATTAATAAAGGTAACATTACTATTCATAAGGTTAAGTTAGTATTCACGAAAAATTAAGTTGGTCATTTTATAATCCAAATAACATACTAATCATAACTGTGTAAGTCAGATTTTTGAAATTAAAATCACAAAAGTTTCAAAATAAACTTTCACGGTCCCATTGTAAATAGTAGTTCATTGCGTTGGGATTTCATGTGATCATATGACATAACAATATGATGGAAACTTCCATTGAAATACATTGGGTCCTAACATTCTTCCCCCCTTATAAAATTTCTCCATCAAAATTTCGTTTTACATTCTAGTCCATAAACAGGTGCAAGTAATTTTCCGTCGTTGCCTCCTCAAGTTCACATGTTTCCTCTTCGTACTTATTGTGTCTCCATAGTACCTTTACTAGGTAAGTAGTCTTATTACATAGAACTTTATCCCTATGATCCAATATCTTCACTGTGCGCCCATCATTAAAAATATCACCGTCTAACTATACCACCTCTTAAGAGAGTACATGTTAAGGGTGTCATATTTACTTTTATAAGAGGGTTACATGAAAAACATCATGTGCTTTGTCCATTGTAGGTGGAAGTTATAGTCGATTGGCCAAAACACCGATACGATGAAGAATCTCTAAGGGCTTAATGTATTTTGGACCTTACATCCATTTCTTTCCCAACCACATGGCCTTCTTCCATGGATATATGCATAGAAATAATACTTCTCCAACTTTGAAAATAAGGTCCTGTCGATGATTGTCTACATAAATATTTTTTCAACATTAGGTTCCTTTGATGTGCTACAGAATGGTTTTAAAATTCTCCACCATTTCATTGACCATTTTGGGTTCTAGTAGTATATTTTCACCGACTTCATCCCAACACGCTGGTGTTCTACACCTTTTCCCATAAATGGATTTATACAATACCATTCTGATGCAAGAGTGGAAACTGTTTTTTAGGATAATTCAACCAGTGGAAGATTTTGGCACAATCCTCCATTGATGTCGATAGAAAATTCTCTCAACATATCTTTCAGTGTTTGAATAATTTTCTCATAATGGCCCTCAATTTAAAGATGATAGTTCATTATAATGTTCAGTTCAGTGCTTAGATCATGTGGTAGAATTTTCCATAACATTGAGGTGAATCTCAGATCATGATCATATACAATAGAGAGTGGTAGTCAATAAAGCCTAACCACTTCTTTGATGTAAATCCATCCATGTTTATCAAATGAGAAGTCCTCTTGAATTGCGATAATGTGAGTTTTCTTTATAAGATGATCCACATCAACCCATATATCATTGTTTCCTCTGGATGTCCTTGGATGTCCAATGACAAAGTCCATGGTAATGTTCTCCAACATCCCTATTGGTATGGGTAGTGGATACATCATCCCATTATCCTTTTTTTCCTCTTGGCCTTAACTAGTGGACATACCAATATCATTGATGTATATTTAGTGACCTCCCTTTTCATCTTGTCTCAACCAAAGTTTTCTCAGAGATATTTATACATCGTTGTGCTCCATGGGAGAATAAAGAAGGTTGAGATATATGAATCATTCTGAAGACCCTTCATTATAATTTTATTAGATGGTACACATATTCATAAACAAAATCATACAAATCCTTCATAATCAATCAAGAACTCATAGGATTCCCCATTTTTAATAACTTCCACCCTTTTTAGAATTTCCTCATCTTTTTTTGAGCATCCTTTATTTTCTCCATGTGGGATGGTTGAGAAATCATTTTAGAATTAATTGGTGATGTTCCTCCGTTAATGATTCACATGAATGTCCTTTTAAAATATAAGAATATGGGATCCTTTTCAATTATAATCATTGATAACGATGCATAATCATTTCTACACAGAGCATATGCCACCTTGTTTTCCTTACCGGAATTGTAGTGGATTCAGCAGTCATAAATAATATATATCTATTTGAATATATATTTGATAATCTTGTGATCAATATATATTTTACAATTCTCACAAAGGAGATAATGTTGCCATATTTTCAACGCAGAGATCACAACCCCAAATCCAGGTCATCTGTGGAATAGTTTTGCTCAAGGATTTTCAACTGCCTTGATGAATAGGTTATCACATTATGATTTTTCATCACCACATAGGCTAAGACCATATTTGAAGAATCATGGTACAACACAAAGAGATCTCCACTTGTTCTAAGTGTGATTAGTTGCACAGTGATTAGCTTCCTTTTCAACTCTATGAAACAATTTTCACATTTCAGAGTCCAAACAAACTTTACTCACATCCATGTCAGCTTGGTCATTATGTTTGAAAATTGGTAAAAGTTATTCAAAAAATATTTATAATACCTAAATATAACAAAAAACTAAATATTTCCTTTATATATTTTTTCCTCAACCACTCTTTAATTTCTTTTGTCTTTGAAGGATCCATATATATCCCTCTACAGGTGATAACATGCCACAATATTGATACATTCTCTATCCAAAACTCATATTTACAATACATTACATAAATATTCTCCCTTCACAATTTATTTAACACAATATTCAAATTCTCCTCATGATCTTCAGTTCACATTGAGTATATCATAATATCATCAAAAAAATAATACCGCAAATTTTTTGAGGTAATTTCTACAGACTCTATTAATTAAATCAATTAATATTTCAGGAGGATTAGTGAGTTAAAAAGGAGTCACTATGAACTAACATTGTCAATACATCATTAGAAAAAAAAATAAGGAATATCATCCTTCATCACCTTTAATTGGTGATATCCCGAATGAAGGTCTGCCTAAGAGAAATAACAGGCTCCATGATGCCGATTGGACAAGTCATCTATTTGAGGAAAGAGATACTAGTTATTTATCATGATTTTACTGAGATTCAGTTAATTAATATAGAGTCACATAGATCCATACTTCTTCTTTAAAAAGTGATATGGTGCTTCCCATGGTGAAGCACTCGAGAGTATAAAACCCCTCTCTGTATTCTCATGTAACTACATGTTCATCTCTTCCAGCTCTTCAGTGGAAATTATATAAGAAGTCTTTGATAGATGTATAGATATACGAATTAGCTCAATTTAGTAATCAACCTCTCATTCATGAGGAAGACCATGAAACTCTTTAGGGAATAAATTTGTGTAATCCCTCACGATGGGCATGTCTTCAAGCATGATTCTCTCATTTGTCTCAATAATTTGAGCTAGATATTCTTGCTCATAATGAAGCATTATAAACACTTGATAATGTGATTATAAAAGATATTCATATTCATCCTTAATCATGTAAATAATTGGAGGAATCTTCTAGATATGAATAGTGGTCTCCTTTTGCTGATATTTGATGTCAAATTTGTATAAAGATAGGAAATCCATGCCCAAGATAATTTCAGAGTCCACTAAAGATATTATGAAAAGAATTTCTAGGAGGTTTAGTCTACAAAAATAAACATGTCAGAAGTTATAAACAATGGATTCAATAATTTCACCATTAACTATACTCACATATACTGTTACCACCAAATTTTCAAGTAGTGTTTGAATAGGTATTATAAACATACAAGATATGAAAGAATGTATTGAACCACAATCAAATAGTACATTAGAAATTCTTGAATGAATAACTAGAGTACCTATCACCACATCATTTTCGATCTCCACATCAATAATAGTGATATCATAATCCCTTCCTTCTTTCCTTATAAATTTTTTTTTATTTCTTCTGAAAATTCTTGGCATAGGGAAATTGTTTTCATAATACCCATTCACCTTGCAGTTGTAACACTACGAAACCAGTTGTGCGTTTATCTGAACCATCCATTCTTCTTCCACATTAGAGGACTTTTTTCATATCCCTTTGGGATTTCATGGCATGATGTCTCAACTTTCCACATTTGAAGCAACTCATGTTTCCCTTTAGAGAGTTCCCAAGATGCTTCTTCCCAAAACTATTACAAGTGGGATATGCAAGATTCTATTCATCATGAGAATTGTTTGTTTAACCTTTACATTTTGATCTCCATTTTATCTTTTTTAGTGGGCCAATGAGACCACTAATAGTCTCCAATCATTATTTCAACCTTGAGGGCACAAAATGAAATCTCCTCATAACAGTCAGAGTCTTGAATCACTAAAACCTTTCGTTGAATCAACTTTATTCCTCAAAAAAGTGACCCACATTTCCTTTAGTGTTCATGAAAAAGCTAAAGGCATATCATGAATTCATTTATAGTTTTTCATCATATGCCCTGATGGACTCATTTTCCTTTTGGTTGGGAACATATAACTCTCATTCTATCTTGAGATTGAAGGTTTACGGAAAATATTTATTGAAATGTATCCCCTTGAATTCCACCCAATCCATTAAATCAATTTTCTATTGGGACATTATATTCTTTGTCAGTTTCCACCACTGATCAGCTTCCCCATAAAAACAATAGTCCTCCAGTTAAAAATTCTCCTATTCAATGAACTGGAGGATCGATAATATATTTTCATTCGAGTTAATCTAATATTCCATGAGGAGGGGGTCAAAAGATCCATTAAGCATGTGAGGCATTTTCTGTATGAAGGATACTATGAAAACATGCACTTTACATGATGGAGGAGGGTGTTCCACACAATTCATGTTATTATTCATAACATGAGCCAATAGAGCATGTACTGTAATGATGTTTTGAGCACCTATTCCCATTATATGAGGCATATCATTAGAGAAATAATCACATTTACAATAACATTGGTTGTTGGAACAATTTATTGTATTTCCTACCATTAACTAAAAAAATAACGTATAATTATAGGGCTTGAATACTTACTTATTTAACATAAAAAATAATACTTTTGATTATAAAAGGATAAAATTATAGATGATAAGTATCTCCAAATTTTTGATTCCTTATGATTAAATCTAGATTATCCTCTATCTATTTCTTAACTTATAATATTTTGGGATATTTTTTAATCCCTTAATAAGGGTTTATACTAAGCTCATGAATTTACTGAAGAATATCCCCCAAGAGTGTTAAATCAAGATTGGATCAAGGCTCGTTGTTCTTTACCAGGATACCCTAGGTTAAGCCCAAAACACGTTATCAATGTTTTCACTCCTAGGTACATATATTCCAGAGCCGCCTCTACATTTTTGTATCCAGATAGGGGTGTATTTTCTTGGTAAAAAGCTTACTTGATACTTACAAAAATTTAGAGATGTTTTCTTATACATTGACTCATCCATAAGGTTACTACTAAATTGATATATTTTTAATCTCTAAAAATAACTAGAGAATCCTTTGATACCAACTATAATGACCCTATTCATTCTCATAAAATTACGTGGTTTTAAGTATAATATACATCAGAGTAGAGAAGAATGATCGTGATGTTTAGTGTCATTTATGTCTATGTACATACAACATAAAACATGGGAAACCACTTTCTTATTTAATCTATATTGAGGGATCCTAATGTCCATTGTTATCAAATATTTTCATAGGGTAACTTAGGGATAACATGAAAAAGGGATGAGCTAAATCCTAGTAATGGAATATCCCTAAGAACAAAGCATTAGCACATAGGACAGAAGGCATGACACGATGATATAAAAAACATGTACATAAGTAATAATTACATATAAAAATTGGATAATATAAACATGGAATCATAGAAATATTGAAGAAACATAAAACATGGATTTAGTACGAGTCAAGGCTAACCTCTAAGACTTTTTCCCATAGTATACAAAACCATGGATTACCTCCCAGACTGTTGCACATGGTAGCACAATCCCAGGCTTACCGCCAAGACCATCGCACATAACGTATCATGAGACTCAACATTACCCAATGAATTAGAGTTCTATATGGGCGCAAACCTATTAAATTTTTTATGAATATTTTTTCCACATAAAGAATAATACATAATTAATCTTACATAAATGTAAGGGATACCCATGGAAAAAATTGGGTACCACAATCAGGACAGAAACCATATCCAATTGGCATATCATGAAAGTGTCCACAAAATAATATAATTAGAACATAAATAGATTCCATAAGGTAAAATATTCATATATAATGGTATATGATGTCATACCAATGTGACAGTATGTATGCAATTTATTTGAGAAATTTTAGCATGAAAACATTTTTATTCGGTTTTATAGAGAATTTAAATTAGAAAAGGAAAAATAATTTATATAAAACTAGAAGTGAACCAAGAGGTTTTTCATATTAAAAATAAATATTTCATAATGAAAATGGTGAATTAAAATATAAGTTAGAGTTCACTTGATATTGGGTAAAAATTAGGGATGTTCTCTTAAGATGAGTTTTCTTATTTAGAGGTATCTAGGAGGGATTCACTTAAAAGAATTTACATCCTTGAAAATGAATGAGGGGTGGATCCTAAATTTTTTTTTCATATAAATAGAATATATAAATTTTAAATAAAATAAAATGAAAACTTTATTTGGGTAAAAAGAATTATTGAGTAACCCGAGGGTATAAATGTTGTTTGGGTAGAATTCCTTAGGGATTATCAACATGGAATCAGGTGTACACAAGACGGATCCATGAGAGAGAATGGGGATTTTAATCACTTATAAATAATGAGATAAGTATGAGGGAGGTGATAAATCATTAACCATAATTTTGGATTACACATAAAATGGAATAGCATAGAGGACATTCTTGAATAAAAGTGAGATGGATATGATCCCTTACCTTAAGTCTCTTGGTCTTCTCCACTTGTTATTAATGACATAAAAAAATAAAATAGGTGTATTAAATAATAATTCCAAAACTTCGTCTATATTTAATTTATTTATTATACCCTTTTTATGTTCATTCATGTCCTTTTTAATAGGTTTAGTGGGTCAATTTCATTGTTTGAGAACATCGGTTTTTATTGTTTCCTTGAACGGTTCACATGTATTCATGAATTGATGTTCATTTAAATCGTGGATAAACATACATAATTATAATAATATGTATTTATGATGTTACAAAACATGAAATGATCTTATAAGTTAATGTTTTCATATTTTATGAGAATATATCATTAGATAAGAATTTAATGAAGACCGTTTGGGTTAATTCAGGCAATTTTTTTAACACAACTAACTTGTATTATTTTATAATATAGTAATATGTACATATGTATGATTCATAACATTAACTAGGTTATTATAAATATAATATATCCTGTTTTAAAGTTAAAAATTCACTCTTGACCACTTCTAAAGGAGTTAATGGAAAATAAAATCATTTCATTTATAAAGGTGACAAATTAACACCTTAGAGACAATGTTTTCCTTTATAAAATAAAAAGAATAGGACAAGGGGGATTGGATGATATATTTTACCTTTATAATCATATATTTATAGTATATATATGATAATGGAGTTACCATACCCTGTGGATGAGGATAGGTGGGGATATATTTATGAAACGAATTTGAAATTTATAAGAAATTAAAGGAAAAAAGAGAGAGAGAGAGAGAGAGAGGAATTACCCAGGGAATCCTCGTTAAGGATCCTTGGACTAGTATTTTGATGAGACCAGAAATATTAAGACGTGTGGGAGGGTATAGGGATTTTTTTGGGAAGAATTTATATAAGGACTGATGTTTGAGAGGGTTGAAGAGAAGAGGCAAGGAGGGGTGGTATTTTTAGTGGAGTAGAAGAGAGTTTTTATAATATTTAATTCTTTAGTTTAATATTTTCCCTCAAGACATGAAATTGTGATAATTTGAAGAAAAAAATTTTATTACATTCATGTGAGTTTGAGATTTTGGTTCTTACATCCATTAGGGTTTTATGAATTGTGGATTTAAATTATAATGGGTTTACAGGGTAAATTAATGGGTTTTACTATTCAAAAAATTTCAAGTATTTCAAAAACATCCCAAAAAATCACAGTAACCATTTCTCGACATGCACAATCAAAAAAATGAAATACATTTTTTTACAATAAATTTCAATGTATGATTAATTTATTTTTTTATTAAAATATTAATTTGTTGTAAAAAACTAGTTTAAAAATACTTATTTACTTATTCCAAAATACAGGTACGTCATACATTGAAATAAAACTTATTTATATACTATCATAGGTGAGGATACTATTCATTTGGATATATAAATATTCATAAAGGTAACATTAATATTAATAATGTATGTTACTATTCACTAAAAAATATTTTTTTCATATTAGACACCAAATAACATAACGACCACAACCGTGTATGTCAGATTTTTGAAATTTAAATCTCAAAAGTGAAAATTTTTTGTTTAATGGTCAAATAGTACATACTAGTTCATTGTGTTGTGAATTCATCTGATCATATTACATAATACTAAGAAGTAAATTTCCATTGAAAAAAATTGGGTTGTTATAGAAGATACCTATGTTTGACCATTCTATCCATTCAAAACGTCCTTTTCTACAAACCTGAGGCATCTCTTTCCTGTCATAAAAGGAGTTGTAATCCTTGTAAGCATCAAAAACCCAACAACATAACTCAACAAAAAATGATTTTTTTCATCAACTTTGGAATGTTTCCACTATATTCTATGATCATTAATCACATCATAACATTATGACATCAAATTTTATGACATCTTAAGGTTCGAGTTAGAATCCCCTAAACTACGAAGATAGAAGGTCTGAGCTAAAAGACCCTAAACTAGAATGATAGAAGTTCCAAGATAAATGAACATAAACTATAGTGAAAAAGATCCACGATAAATGACCGAGAACTGTAAAAATAGAATAAATGATCTAAAAGACCGAAAACTATAATACCACAATGATTTAGTTTAGAAGAATGGAAAACGTGAATGGCCCACCATATGTACATAGAGAAAATCAAGAAATGATTTCCAAGCCAATCAGATTTAGAAAAAGTTATAACATACTCACTTAATGAAATATATTCAACCTAATTTTCCTCTTGAAGAATAAGAAATCTAAATATAGCTAGAACAGATACATTAATCAGGAACCTCATGATTTGTAGGAATTTATGTGCACTTCTCATGAAGAATCTATTGTGATGTAATTATTCATATAAAAATATTTTAGTTTACATGATATTATGAAACATATGGGTATCATTTGTGATTCATTTAACATCAGATAATTGAAATTTCATTCATTTAATGAATTAATGAAAATATACATAGAAACATGAATGGTTTAGAATATACATTCAATGATAGTTTGAAATAGGAGGAATATCCCCTCTGTAGAGTCTCTACTAGTATATCATAAATAATTATATTAATTTCAATAATCAAACTACAATATTATTTGATCACCAGAGGTAGCCATGTTTGAAGGAGATTGGGGAGAAGCATCAATTGAACATTGAACTGCCAGTAGCCCCTCCTCTTCTACTTTAACCCCATGATGGAGGGTCTCAACTAATTAAGTCATCTACTTTTCTATATTTTCAGTGGTTTCCAATGTGGATGATGATGGTAAAAGGACATACCTCTAGTAAGCTATGATTTCCACGTATCTCTATTACCTCATGGTATAAACATCCATCTGGTTGTGAAAATTAGATATAAAATAGAGACGCTCTTCCGAAGCCTCTAAGACCTTATTCATCAATTAGACAAGGGGGTCCTCTTTTTGATGATCATGAAAGACTCTATCATTGGAGGATATATATTTCTGAGTTGGGAAAATTTGTATCTTGTTATTATATAGTTGTTGGAGATCAGTCTATCAACTCAAAAGCCACTATATAGCTGAAAAGGGAATTTATCATGGTAATTAAAAGCATTCAGAGGATTCTCAAAAGTCGATGAATGAATATAATTCCAGATCAACATGTGTCGTGTTTCAGTATCTATAGATATTGAGGATGAACGAGAGGAATACCAAAATATTCGTGCCTTATTAGTGTAATGTCTGATTTATTGGGAAGTAGGGCTAATTTCCTCAACATATTCTATCCCTCTATCAATATAGTTATCACTAGGATTATGTCCCTTCATCGAAGTATCGTTATAAAACTAAATAAACTCCACTAATTATGAATACATAGTGGTCACTGAGGAAAATGATTTTTCCACATGATTTACTAGTTGTCTTAGGACACCACTAGGGTTGGCTACTACCCAACCCTAGGAATAATCTAGATCATAAATGTATGGTTCATCACTAAATGGAAGAATGATATCAGTATCAGTTTTTTCACTCCCCCAAAACATCCTATAATAGATGAAGATCCCATAGTGTCACTACCATGGAACACCGGCTTATTGAAGAGGGTTGAAGAGGGGATACAATTTATGTGTAAACAATCTGCTGAGAGAACCGATATGGTGTACATAGATCATAGATGATCATATTTTCAATACATTCTATATGAAACTTGTCCTAAAGTGATATCTTATGAGACCATTCATCATAAGAGCCCCCACCAATGTCAATGATTGGACTAGTCGGCGAAGGAAAACTAGTGAAATGAAATATGTATGTTCATATCAAAAAATGGGTAACACAGTCACAACCTAGTGACATGTCTCAGATTGCAAATATGTCTCCTAACATGGTACCCAATAAGGAACTAAGGATCCTCATAGTATCAAATTGTTTTTATCCATGGAAATGGTCCCCTATATAGAAAAAAACTGTAAAGAACTAATGATACTATAGAAGATGTTTTCTAGATGAAAGAGTCCCATGAGTTGGTAATGGTGTGCTAGTGGGGACACTATAGGATTAATGTGTCCTCCATCCATTATCCATAATTACATCACCAAATTACTCACCTAGATTCATTAACATGCATCCTTAGTTGGGGAAATCCACCCCTTCAGGAATAAATCCATTAATCCAGCTAGCATTTGGCTTAGATAGATCTCTATCTTCACTTGGTATCCCCATGAAGTATGATCACCAGCTTAACATATGGTCCAATACTAATTATAACTGATAAGGCCCTCTGAGGAAGGTCACTAATGGTGAAATTTAGTAGTCATTCAAGATTTGATAAGACAAATAAAAATATTTTTCAAATATTTGAAATATATAAATGATCTCACAATCATCCCATTTCGTAACATTTTCTTCATATTTACGATCATGTACCTCTCTAATAATTGAGCTTGTAGAGGGTTATCCTAGAAATCTGTTGTAGGAATGAATTAATCATACATCTCTATGAGAGTGGTTATCCCACCCAGATTATATATATGTCAGAGTGTAATTCCTACCTCACTATGGGAAAAATGAAATGACTTGGATCCAAGGAAAAAACAAACATATTTCCAATAAAATACCAAATTGATGATAAAAATATATTGGGAAGTCCATACTACTTTATAATTATGGACAACATATAACTGGTCAAAAAATCCAAATAATCATTTCCTAACCCTAAATGGCCACACCCATTCATCAGAAAAGTTATGACCACGCTAGATATCCAATCTCAAGGTCCATACATTGCCGAGGTAATTTAATGAAGAGAAGAGTATAATCTAATAGATCAGAGAAATGGGGTGGTGGGTGAAATCACTATCGTACGGACACAATTGTGGGTTTAAAATCATATTAGACAACCCATGTGATTAAGGTACAAATAGTCAGCCATCCTCAGTAATTTCGATCTGAATTAAGGAAAAGTGATGTTGAAACCTAGAATGATAACATATTGTAGTCAAAAGAAAGAATGACATCATATTCTATCATGAAAATCCCATATAGAAGAAGGTAGTTGAATAACATTTTAATCAGGAGCTCGAATTGAATATTATATTTTAGAACCTCATTATTAGAATTCATGTGGTTTCAAATTCCAACATTGTGGATTCTAATAGTCATAAAACGTTTATTATCTCATGTAGAGGAACTACATTGTGTTCCAAAATCAATATAGAGGTATATAAATAGAATAATTCAGGTGGATAAAAATAATATATTTTGAATGGAAACAAATAAAATTAGAGTACCTTCATGCAAATCACATAAATCATCATGGTATTTGTGATTATATAAAGAAATTTTGGATTTTATGAATAATACATATATCACAGACCACAAAAAACTGAACAAAATCGAGAAACCACATGAACCATCTTAAGGCTCCTGATTTCATGATCTTGACGTGGTTAAGAGAGACAAAAAAATAGTTTAAATAGATCATGTGATCAAGACAGAATATCTGAAGAAACCATAAAATGATTTTGTGCATCTCATTGGTCAATGTTAAAGATGTTACCAACATATAGTCTATTGTTTAATTGAACAAGAACCTAGAGAAAATAGACATGGTAATGAAATTATCATGGGATAGTCTCTCGAAAAGATCTCATGATTAGTTCTTGAAAAATGGTCGGTGAATGTATTACATGATGAAGAATGGGAACAATGAGATCCGGTAAGTTGGGTGGCTGAAGAATGAACCCCATATATATTCGATTATTTATATCATATTCTCCATAATACCAAATGTTTCCTAGAATACCAAGTGTCTCCCAAATTCAGTGATTGAAAACACTAAAAAACCTCCTGAAGGCATTTACATTAGTCATAAGTGATCTATGATCCTCATGTATGTCTCTCCAAATGGTTGGGAGATGTTGATGCCTTCAAAATGAACAATGATAAACTTTAAAAGAACTAAATACTCATATAAGGGTATTATATTCACCCAAAAAGGATGAAAAGGTGGCCATATCCCAATGATCACATAAGATTCTAAGAGTCACATGACCTCTAGAACATTTGAAGCACACACAAAGGAGCCATGAATAGTGTAAGAACTATATAAGATATAGTAGAACCTCTATGAGATGTAATTCTTCTCTTTTGATGCATCTAATACAATCATTGATCATGTGACAACTCCAAGACCAGAAACCCCTGATCACCCAAAATGTAAGGCGGAATGTTCCTAAAAAGTCATAAAAAACCATTAGAAAATATAGATAAACATATCTAAATGGAAAGATCCACTATCGGTAGTAAAACTCAAATGATGGAACAATGAATCTCGTAATACAGGACAAAAAATGATAGAAGATATTGTAGTCATAATCATCTTGTGACACATCCCATATCATTTGTGAGACACTACAAGTCCCTAAAGACATATCCACCTCACAACTTGATAATTAGTTGTCATTCCACCCTTTCAAAGTGAAGGGATATTGACATATCCAAGAGTTCATACACTCCTCCTTAGGCATTATAAAGAAATCACAAGGTTTTTTTGCATAAAATGGTGACACATCACCACATTACCCTTTTTTGGTCATGCTACACAACAGTGTTCGGGAGAGTGGTTGTCTTCAATAGAACGTGTCAAATATCTCAGGATCCCCATGCCTTTGAAAAACAAAATAATGAAATAATATAGAAATGGTGGGATCCCCTTGCTGTCATAATCTTTCTGTGACACACTCGTTCTCTTTACAAGACCACACAAAAAACCTTCAGTTAGAAAACCTAATCTCACGTAACCTGCCTGGAACAAAATCCTTTTCTCATGAAAGGTCCTCAAAAAGTAACCTACGATCATGTGAAACCACTCAATAGGAACCCTAATCATTACAATTCTCATAGAAAAATAGGCATGTAAATGGGAATGTCCCTTGGCATGACCATGTGATTAGGAATGACCATATTAATTGGATGTAATCAAATAAATGAGGAGTTAATAAGATAATCTTGCGGTCATTGAAAATCAGGTGATTAACCTAGAATGTCTTATAGTAGGATATCATGAAACGCGTGACATTAAATCCCTACACCCACTCAATTCTAAATTTTTGTGATAAGTTTCTTGTAAAGAGAAGAATAATTAGGGTTTAGAGGAATATAAATCCTTCACCCCATCATCAAAATATGCATCCATTAATGATTTCACTTACTCTGCCTGATGTCAGAGTGGATTTCTTAGAGCGTATGATCTCACGATATCAAGGTTTTAATGTCATGTAAAATCGAGGGAACCTCCTAAGTGGGTCATTCAAAATTTATAAGAACATCAAAAAATCACTTATAGATCACAATAATGTCTCAGGGGGTTATGAGAATGACATACCACATACATGATCAAACATGTGAGACTTAAACAATATAAAACTGAAAAAATATAATACATATGAAATAAAAAAATTTGAAAATGACTAAAAATATGGGAGAATAAGGAAAAGAAAATACACACTTATTCTCATGACCTTCACATGTGCCACACGGGTCATGCGACAAGCACCTTGACCTATCTCCCAGATCACGCGCTGCTTCTCTGGTATACTATTTGGATTATATTAAGTCTCATGGATGTGTTAGGGAATTCCACATGGAACCCCTATATATGCCACACAAGTATAGAGAAATCCACTAGTCTCGCTATCCAAACATTGTAGTGTCCTCTGGACATAATGCCCAGATCACAAAGCGACACTAGTACATGTCATATACGTCTCACAATGGAATCCAAAGAGTTTTAATTGATATTTAGACATCTTCTTGACAAGCCTACATGATTTTGTGATGACCTCCAAATATGTCTACCGGATTTTGTGTTGACACTAGAACAAGTCATCAATGAAATGTAGCACCCTCCATAAATACCAAGTTGACTCATGTGGCACCCTCCAAGCATATCATCGTGCATTCACAATGAAACTATGGAAATTTATATGGATCATGTGACACCCTACAAGAATATGAGAGGAAAATATTTGACATTTTCCATGATCAACTAGCCAGTTATTTCCATGTCCTCATCATATGTCATCATTGTTCATGCGAATACCATAAATAATGTAATCTGATTTTATATGATGTACCTCTAACAAGTATGAGATTGTATATTTACATGGAATTAATAAATCAACTAACATTCAAATGATACAGTCAAGGCATGTAGAGCATAAAATAAATTCTTATTAGGCAGGAAAGTAACCTTCGTCAACCGAGAATCTTGGGAATAGATAACCACTTCCATAATCGTTAAATTAATATCAATGTGTGTAAGAAGAAGTTTAATTGAACTATGGTGAATTAAATTCATTATACAACATAGATATGTAGGAATCCTTCTTATGGTCTTATCTACATAATAAACATCCAAAGGGAAGTACCAACACATATGTTTCACATCCTGAAGTTGTGTGACTATTAATTATCCATACTTTATTTCCCACAAAGAATAGGGATAATTTAGGTTTAGGAAATCTCATTAATAATATATTTCATAATGGGAATCATCCATTTGTAAACCCTTTCCCAAAAAACTATGATGTATCTGATTCAATCCATAACCAGGATATATAGGACGCCTTCAAAAGGCTAGAGCATGATATTAAGCATCCAATGGGGTTCCCAATCATGTAATCCACACGCCCATATATATTGAGTCTTAATACATTATATCCCTTGTTTATCATAATGATCATTGATCATGAGGTATTAAAGAGTCATAATGATCACCTCATTGGTATCATGAATCCCAACCATCTAGTGAAACATTATTAAGTATGTGACAACACAATTTTTGGTAAGACAAGTTTTTATAAAATTATTAAATATTTTTAATATTTTTTATTTCATGAAACACATATATTATCTTTAAATACTAAAAAAATGATGATTTTGGTGTATTACCCCAATCATTGACTCTCTTTGATATATTGTGTTACATGCAAGACTGTTTGTTACCGAACTATAATATAATATTAACATGATTATTAAATTATTATTATAGCTATCACGTATCTATTAGTACGGAAGCTATGAATACAATAATATTTAATCATGTGAATAAAATGAACACATTAAGATCAAAATATATCTAAATACTATTTGAAAATAATTATATTCTTTTTTATAGAAAACCAATTTCCAAAATAAAAACACAATTTTATCTCAATAAATTAATAAAATAACCTATTGATTATTGTATTAAATATATTATATTTTGAATAAAATATTTTTACACTCATATATTAAATTTTATTGGCATAACATTACAATAAATAAAATTTTATGATTAAAAATATTTATTATTAAAAAATTTAATTTAACTTGTTTTAATAGAGAACACACTATGAATATAATTCGTAACAGTTTAAAAAATTTTATTTGAGAAAAAATAATTACTTATTTAAAATTTTATATCAAAATTTTTGTAGGTATAATTTTCTGTATTTTTTATGAATTTTCTTTTTTCGATAAATAGTGAAGAATAATGAATTTTAATTCAAATTTATTTTTTAATGTAATTTATTTATTAGGTTAAATTATATTTTTTATTTTATTTAAATTTTAAATAATTATATTATAAAAATATTATTCAAATTAAGTTCATTAGATCAATTTCCCATTGAAATTAGATATATATAATTAGAAATATTTTGAGCATTTGTACTTTAAAACCCCACATTGTTGTCCCACCTACGAGATTAAGTGTAATTTAATTTATACCACTTGTGTGATTATAATTTATAAAAAATGTATTTAATATTTATAATCAGAAATTATTTAATATATAATTATTTCAACTTATTTTTTTACCCAAAATAAAATTGAATGTAATTAAAATTAATTACATTTATTTAGTTATAATTATGCATAATAGGTGACTAAACATTAAACATAAGGTCCAAAATGACCTGGAAACTATCCTAAAATATATTTTCTAGAAATATTTTGACCCTATCATCTATTTTAAATAATTTTTTCCATTATCAGAGCAATATTTCATAGAAAAAATGTGGTTGGAACTCCCTATTGAAATTTTACAATAATGCCACTCCTACTCCACTATAAAAATGAACTCATTCCTCCCACTGATTCAAACCACTCATGAACATTGGATCTTAAAAAATCTACCTAAATATCTTATTAAGATACCTACCATTATCTCAGAATATTCCTTTTGGAATTAAATTCATCTATGGATTTCAATTGGTGTAAACCTAAAAGATTTACCCAAAGAAGAGATAACATACTTCTTCAAGCCATTTTGTTTTATTTTGATTATCCACCCCCTCAATAATTCTTATTCAAATATTATATATTATCTATAGTGTACAGAATCTAGAGCTGTGTTTTTATTCAAATTTATATACAAAAAAATTACACAAACTCCAATATAAGTGTTAAATAACTTATCATTTTTATGTATGTTCAACTATCACCTCGCAAAATGATTTTTTTTGTTATTACATTACAACCTATAATGGGTTGGATTTATATTCAAAACTATTTTTTCATATTATATATATGATATTGAAGATTTATTTACTATTTTTTAAATTATTATATAACAAATAACTTCATACAATCTAATTTTTTGTAAATATGATAACTACATTTTTGGAGCAGTGGAATACTACCTCTTCAAAGTGATGTGACTCGTTCAAACATTTCATTAAATTTATTAATTATTGGTTTATTTAATATATATAATATATATGAAATAATATTTTTTTATAATTATAATATATATACATATATTTAATTTAGTTTCTCTCTTTTAATACGACCAAAAAACAGATAATATATTCATGCGTACGTACGACCTACCAGCTCCATGAAAAGTTTAATGCATTTAATATTTATATATATAATATAATATTATAAATATATATATAGTAAATATAAATGATATATGATTCATGTTATAAATTATTTGAATATGTAATTCTTTATCTATGTAAGAGGATCATGAATAATAAAACAAAACATATTCATAAAATACAGTGCATATTACCTAAAACATAACATTAACATAGAGTTGATAAAAAATTGTTAATATAAAGTTTTAACAAAATAATATATGGTATTTTATGGTTCATGGTCAGACTTATAAATATATTATATTTAGTATAAATGAGGCTTGAACACATGTCATTAATGTTAAGACTAAAGGTAAGGGTTTTCTCATCTCACTTTTTATATTGGTGAGATACATGAATTATTCACCAGTCATATATTTTGGGTGGTGTGTATACTAACCATTAATATACTCAATTATTCAAATACACAAAATTATGTATATTTACATATCTATTTTATGATCTTTGTTTCATGGAATCTATGGATTAAGAGCTACCAAATCAGTAAATCAATTTTGTCTCAATTTTCATTCATTGTAAAAAACACATGTTACGAACCTATATATAAACATGGGGTGGATAAACTTATAATTTACCAGTAATATCATGAATAACCTTATGACATGATATTTTAAGATTTATTTAAATTTATTACTTTTGGGTATTATGATTAAAATATACCAATGTGGTAACATTTTATTGCTACAATATCATCATTCATTTGGGTTTTTTATTATTATGCTTCCATTGATTAGGACTTCTGAACAAAATCTCATGAAAAATAATTACTTTTATTTTACTATGGTTATCCATGAAATCGTCATTTATTAGTTCCATTTTCCACTCTCTGATACTTATGATAACTAGGAAATTGTTTTTTAAAATAAGTGTACTTTATTTCTCTTTTCAGCAATAAATCCATTTTCATTCAAAAACCGTGTATTATAGAAATGGTTTCCAAAGTGATTTACTATTATCCTATGATGTTTTATGGAAATTTTATCCATTTTTTAAATTTTTTAAAAACAAATTGAAAGGAATATTCTTGTTTCCTTCTATTGAAGTCACTTTTCAAAACATTTAAGATGAAAAAAGGAATGTCTGACATGTATGGATTTACCCACTATCAGGACCATCATTTACTTGAATATTACATAATATTTTTATAATTTTATTTTAACGAAATTTTTTTCCATAATATTATGGATCATTTTTTACATTAAATTATGATTCATATAAAATGGTTTTCATGTTTTTTATATTTTAAAAGTGTTTTAAATGATTTTCAAATCATCTATTATATTCTTTCAACAGTTTTTTTAAAACAAAAGGATTTTAATAAAATGATTATTTTTTTATTTTTTTATTTAATTGGAAAAGGATATGGTTTGGAAAATGTTTATAAAATTATTTTATAAGTTTCATATAAAAAGGATTCTAATATGTTTTTAATATTATATTATATGTTTATAAAGAAACAGGTTTTCAAAAGTATTTCCTAATTTGTTATAAGTTTTCAAGGTTATTTTTAAAGTAAATAGATTGGAAAATATTTTTTGTTTTAATTTTTTTAAGTGTCAATGATATTTTTCACAAGAAGTGCTTAAAATTAAACTGTAAATCATTGTTTATAGTAAAATTATTATGAATTTTTTTTTTAAAGAAATGGTATTATCATTTAGAAATACTTAAATTGATATTTCAAAATCCCTATCCTTCGGAGTTGATATAATTTATTATAGTTCATGATTTACAAAGGATATGATCCATGAGAACAATTAATATTATTTCATTAGTTGTTTATGTTCAGATGTAATGATTTTTATGAAACACATTTCTCTTCTATGGTGTATATGTTTATGAAAAAACATTTTTTATGGGGTTTTCTTTGATGAAATGATTGTGAAACCTGTATCATTTCCTTAAGATATAATATGGTTATATGTTTTTTAAACCCATTTCATTTCATGAGTAATTATATGATTTATTATGATATCGTGGCTCGCGTATACAAGATTTCCTTATGATATTGGTGCAACCTATATCTCCTTTCAATGCATTTCGTAAATATTTGTATCTCATGAGGTAATGAGGAAAAAAATATGACAAGCTCAATCCAAAATTAGTAACAGTTGTGTGATGATCGACTATAGGATTATGTGGAAACCCGATCCACTATATGATGAGGGGGAAACCCAATCAACTATTAGAAGATGGGGAAACCCAACCCAATCTGGGATGATAGGTCAACCCCATCCACTATGGAAATGTGGGGAAACCCGATCCCTTGTAAGGAAAGGACTATGACTGGAGATGGTGGTTTGTCTCAACCTGTAGGCGTCGTCCCCATGAAGATGGATATTTTTTTTTTGAAAATGAGCCTTATCTTATAGGGAATGATGTTTCGTGATTTGTGTTTGTCAACAATCCCATGTCTTATGATAAAGAAATGCTCACATGGTTTAGGTTTTTGATTATCAGTTGATTCATATCTTATGAACATCAATTATTTATGAATTGTCTCATGTTTCTTATCTTTTATATGTTAGGTATGATCATAAACTATTACGGTCATGTTATTTTACCCTTATGTACATGTTATGCCTACATATATATTTTATTCAACCATGCCATGAATTACAGCTCAGACATTTCTTATGTTTACTTTCCCAAGGTTGTGATGAATGCTATTATATATGAGTACTAAAAGGGATGATATTTAAGGGGGTTTCTTAAAGATAGTTCACCAAAATATAAGAATTTTTTTCAAATTTCTATAGAGACAAAACTATTATGGTCCTCATGCATGTAATTTGGTAATATTATGAATATTTATTTATGATGTTTTCATTTCTAGGTATATAATTTCTAGGTCGATATAGATGGTATTAATGGAAAGGATTATTAATCCATTGGAATCTAGGATAAGAATTCCTTATTGAGATCCCATGTGATATTTATAAGTATATGTCCAGTGGTGTCTTTGTGGAGAAGTCTAAGGATTGGTTAAGGTTTAGGAATGTTTTTTAGAATTTTCGTGAAGGATAGATTGAGTGGATTCATTGAAATTATTCCCTATCTAAATTTTACAAGTGGATGAGGCTCTAGCAAGTATGTACATATGCGAAATAGCCCAGAAAAAACTATATTGATCTAGAATCAATCTGGAAAAGGTTGACGACAATAGACCTTGCTTCAAACCTTGTTTGAAATTCCTCTAGTTATTCTTTTAGAATTAACAATCACTTTTTGATTCAACATGAAGAATTTAAATTGAATATTACTGTGAATAACCTTGGATGAAACTAATGAATTATATATTAAAAAGGTATGTTTAATGATTTATGAATCATGTAGGTAATGTTTCATGATTACATGGTTTTCCATTATGATAAGTATTTCTCACATTATTCATTTTTTTATATAATGGTGGTAACTAGAAAGAACTAGGTTAACATTGAATAGAATACATAATCTGAAGATGATTAGTTAAATGGGATGGTAATGAGAGTAATGGATGATGTGATAATGCCTTGACAATTTTCCAGGATGATGATTAATAATGTGTAACTTAACCCACTATTGGACATCCCAAAGAAGATATAATGAAATTTTGCTGAGAGTTTAGGTAATGAAGACCCTGGGGAATGAATATCTAGTTTACAATATGTTGAGAATTTGGGAACCAAAATGAAAGTGAATGTCCCAGAGGAACTTGAAGATGTTTTGACTGTGAAAAATAATGACACAAAGTAAGTAACTAAAAAATAATAATCCAAGATTTCGTTAATACAATGGATTGAAATATTGCAATCACAAAGTTGTTATCAATAGTTAAATATTTATCTATTGAATGAATGGGGATTAAGCACAACGAATTCCTAAGATGAAAGATTTATAAAGGAATAAACATGGGCCTTCATGTTTTGATTATTCAACTGATGATTAATATATCAATAATGACATATGAAATGTATGTGTTTTTTTAATAATAGTGTTTATAATAATTTGAAATTGAGTTTGATAAATGTTATGACATAAATCATATTTTAGAAAAGGGGTATTATGGAATAAGAAGAAAAATAATTGTAAATTTTTTTAGAAGAAAGATGGATGAATGAAGTAATTTGGTTTTAAAATTCAATGATTATTTTTTTCGAATCATGAAATATATAATTATCTTTCAATATAATTTTTTATTAGCGATTTGAAATGATATTTTGAATGGTTCTACTGGGGTAGAAAATCGATTTCATGGAATGTTTTTATTTTGACTAATGGAAGATAAATCGTAACAAGTTCATAATGTTGAGATAATTATGTTTGGTTAATTTTGTGTCATATATAATTATATAAATAAGATGTTACATTTTTTCCTCAAAAATGATAATATATTTGATGAAAAAGAAGTTGTGTTATAATGGATGGAGTTTAAAACCTATTTGTGTTTATGGAATATATCCAATAAAGATTGTTATTATGAAAAAATCATGTTTCCTTAAGAATTTATAATATTTTATGTTTTTCCCTTATTTCAATAGAATGCATTATTAAGGTATTCACATGATTTGTATGTGAAAAAAATAAAGGATAATTCCTGATATATGGGGGACCAATGGAAAGATGAATTTGAGAAATTTAATTATAATGTTTTGAACTTTTGTCTTCCAAAAGGGTTATAAGGTTAACCATTCATGGAATGGTTTATGTTAAAAAACATATGAGGTTTCATATATAAAACTATTACCTCAATATATGTGGATGTATGTTTATTTGATAACTTTTTATAACCCATTTATTGTGATAAATAGAATGACATATAATAATATCGATATTGTGACCTGATAATGCTTCAAGAATGAAAAATTCAACATCATTTCACGAAATAATATATGAAGTGGAAATTGATTATGGAACAAAAAAGGGTTAGGTTTTTCTAAATTCATCAACGTATATCTATCCACAAAAATTCTTCAACAATATGAAAATGATCTAGAAAAATATACTTTTCGCAATAACTTATTTTTTTAGTTAATATCATTTTAATTCATCATATATTTATGAATAGGAGGCCCTAAAAATTCCAATAATCATTCACTTGTTTGGGATTAATTACCTCTGTCACTCCCTAAAAATATTTACTATTTTCCTCTATGTTTATTCTTTCACTTTCAAAAAATATTCTCATATGTTGAAAAAAAGTAATATTTTTCTCTTTGTAGCCATTATGATTCCAACCTTTACTTTCATTAGGATGTTTTAATATTCATATTTATGATGTTTCAATATTTTAAACGAAAATTAAATAATAAAACCTTCGATAATCCAGATAAATTTCATGGGAGAAATTCATTTTATGTGAGGTAGAATTTAACACCATAAGATTTGGTGAAATATTTTTATTCAAATTACATTAATATTTTATATTTTTTTTATTTCATGTAACAGTTATATTATCTAATGGTACATGAAATACTTAGTTTTCTTTTATTACAGACAATATCAAGAACCTTCTATAGCTTTCATTACAGTAAGACCAAGTTTTATGGATCTATAATACACTATTATCGTTGTTATGGATATATTATTATAGATGTATCATTGTGATTATGAGAGACATTATTAATAAAATATTATTTAAACATGTGAATTAAATGAAACCATTTAGCTGTAAATTAATGTAAGAACTATTTGGAATTAATGAAATTAGTTTTCTATGAAAAGTAAATTTTTATGTACAAACACCATTTTAACTAAATAAACTAAAAAACAACTATTGAGTTATTTTTAATATATTATGTATTCTATCTAATATTTTAACACTCATACAATATATTTTATAGGAATAAATTAATAATAAATCCATATTTGTGAATAAAAACATGTAGATTTTTGGAAAGGTAATTGTGACACCTTTTATTGGAAAACCCATATTAAATATAATTATGGAAACTTTTTTATTTATTATATGGAAAAATAAAAATCAATTTTGAATGAAGAATATTAAAATTTACTTTTGATGGATTCATTGATTTTTTACAGATGCTTTATTTTTAAAGAACAATCAAGACCAGTTATTTTTCATTAAAAACATGTCATACTTGTGAAAATTTATTCTTTAAAACCCCATGTTTTCACCCCAAATATGGGATTAAATTAAAAAATATTTCATACAAATATGTTATTTGAATATAGAAAATGTATTTTAGGTTTTCAATCAGCATTATTTATAATTTATATTGAGTTTGATGTAGTTTTTTACCAAAACATTTAGTGAATGCCACTAAAATTAACTACATTGATTAGAGTACAATTAATCATAAAAGTGTACTAAACCGTACACCTAGGGACCAAAATAACCTCTAAAAATTTCGAATTCCTTTTTATGGATATATTTTGACCCTATAATCCCTTGTATATAATTCTTTATATTATTTGAGGCACTTTTCATAGAAAAAATGATTGCGGATTTCCTTTTTAAAAAAATACAAAAATTCCCCTTTTCAACCCTATAAAAATTCATTCAACCCTCATAATTAATCACAGATATTGTGCTCTTTTTCGTCGAAAATTAATTACTAAATATTCTCCAAGAACCCCTACCTTCATCCTATAATCATTTATTTTGTTAATCATCTATCCAAGGAATTCATTTGGTGAAAACTAAAAAGAGTTTCCCAAAGAAGAGGCAACACCCTTCCCCAAGATCTTTTGATTAATTATGATTATCCACACCATAAACAATTTTTAATCCATTTTTATATAATAACATTGGTATCCTCAATATACTGAGATGTTATTTTTATAAGGGTTCATCTTATACTTAAATAAACTTCCACATAATGGGTAACGAACATTCGTTCTTTTTTATTGTGAACTTCTGACTCATGAAATGTCATAGTTCATTTTTCCTTTACCACCTCTCACATTTGGTAATTATGATATAAAAATTATTTTTATATTATATATAAATTTTTTATATATATTTATGATTTTGGAATTATTATATAACACATACATTCATTATTTATATTTTTGGTAAATAACATATCCTCATTTTTGAATCCATGGACTTCCATCTCCTCAATGTAATCTGATTCATCCACACATTACATCGAACTTAATAAGGATAGGTTTGATGAACTAATATGATATAAAAAAAGGAAAATTATTTTTTAATTATAATATTATATATATGTGTGTGTGTGTGTGTGTGTAGAAACATAAACGATAATTACATTTATTCTTTTAATACGACCAAAAAACTAAAACAACAATCATCTGTACATACGACCTACCATCTCCATGAATAGTATTTTCCAATTTATATTTATATATATAATAGATTAGAAAAAAATTATAAACTGAATATATTTGTTATTTAATTTTTTAAAATTCTTTGAATAATTTATTCATTACTTAATATAGAGAATCAATAATAACAAATCAAATTTTATGTGAAAAATAAAGTTGGTTTTACTCGAATGGTTTCATTAACTTGTATTTGTTAGTAAATAGGTAATATAAAGTCATAATAAAATTATATATGGTAATAAATATAATAATATGGATTTGTATATATTTATAATAAAATTATATTTATTATACTTGATGATTGAATGTGTAAGATGAAATTCCAGACATAAGGTAAGGGTTTTCTCATATCACTTTTTATATCTGTGCAGTACATGCCTTATTAAACTCTCATTTATTTTTGGTTGCGTATATACAGATCATTAATCTATTATAATATTTATATTCTGAAATTAATTTTTATTTTCATATCCATTTTGTTATATTTTATTCATTGGTATTAGGGTAAACAATGTTACAAAATCGTTAAAGTATTGTTGTCTCAATTTATCTTCTTTGAAATAGGTTCCATATTATGCACATATCATTATCTATGGGGTGTATACGATTCCCATTGACATGTTATATCATTAATATACATCATTCATGATATTTTAAGCTTCATGTAATTTTATTCTTTCAAGGTAATTATGATCCAATGTTACCAAAGTGGTAACAATTTATTTCTAAAATATCATCATTCATTGAGATTGTGTATGATTATACTTTATTGAGAAAATATCATGATCCATATTACAACAAATCTCACGAATTGTATTATAAAAATTTTATCTATAATATTTTAATGTAATAGTACCATCTTCCCCTGATTTTCTACGTAAGATAACTAAGATGATTATTATAGAAATATGAATTTATTTCTCATTTCATTCCCTAGAAAAAGTTCATTACATCCCGTGTTTTAAACAAAATTTTATATGATTTAATATTTTACTAGGATTTTTAATAGAAATTTTTACACATGTTTTACCATTTTACACAACAATTTTAAAATTAATCTTCTTATCTGTTTTTGGTAAAGGATCATTTATAAAGATTGATGATGAAAATCAGAATGACCAGCATATACGAAATTACCCAATGCTGTGACCGTAATTTCATTAAAGAATAATTTATAAGTTTACATGCTTCTTTATAAATAAAACATTTCCTAATACATTTTAAATTTGTTGAATTTAAATTTATTTTCTATGAAAAATAATTTCAAAAATAATTTCTATTCCGAAAGTGTTTAAAATGATTACTATAGATTACATTAAAATGTTTTCAAATCGTTTTTTTCAATGAAAATAATTTAAATGTTTTCAATCATTGTTCATATGTGTTTAATTAAATTATAAAGGATTCATTTTTTACAATCTTTTGAAAACTATTTTATACATTTGGAAAGAAAATGTTTAAAGAAGTTTATTAAGACATTTAGAATTATATTTCATCGATAATGGTTTTAAACATGTTTGTAATATTATTTATAAGTTTTAAAAGTTATTTTCAAGGAAAATGGTTTAAAAAATGATATATGTTTTAACTATAATTTTCATATAATTAATGATATTTTCTACAAGATATCTCTTCAATTTAATTTTAATGAATTATCTATAAGAAAAGGATTATGAAATGGTTTTAAAAAAAATATTTTCAATGAATGTATATTTTCATTAAGAAATGTTTCATGTGGTATTTCAAAATTGTCCTCTATCTATGATGAAATACATTGTTATATGTTATTATTTACTAAGTATATTTTCCAAGAACACCATACAAATTCTATCTTTAGTGGTTAACAATTTAATGAAATTATGTTTATGACACAAGTTTATCATCAGCGTGATATATTTGTATGATGTCAGACTCTTTTCATGGGGTTTGCCTTGATAAAATTATTATGAAATAGGTCACTTTTCCACAGGATATTATATGATTACATTATTATGACACACATTTAATTTCATAAGTGATTATATGATTTCTTATGATCTTCTGGCTCATGTATTTATTATTTCACATTGATATTATTGTGACCTATATCTCACTAAAATTAATTGGGTAAATATATATATCACATGAAATAATGATGAGAAACAAGTTGATGAGCTTGATCCAAAATGAAAAACATGTGTGTCCTAGTCCACTAACATAAGATGGGGAAACATGATCCAATAGGAAGAGATGGGTAAACCTGATCCCTTGTTGGATGATGGGGAAACCAGATCACCTTTTATAAGAGAGGGACTCCCGATCCCTTATAGGGAATGGTCTTGAACTGGGGATAGTGGTGTGTCCCCTAGTAGTTGTTGTCCCCATGGTATACCATAATATGTTTTATAAATGAACCTTAACTTACATATAATTGTTTTAAAAGTTTATGTCTTTGCGACAAATTCTATATCTTATTATTATGATATACTCACATGGTTTATTTTCATGTTTATCTTATGATTAATGTCTTTTGAACATCCAATAATTTTGTAATATATCATGTTTCTCATTTTTGATATATTGGGAATTATTTTCAAATGCAACTTCCATGATCTCGTACCTATATGTTCATGTTATGAATATGTTTTCATCTATTTATCCCTACTATGCATTTGAACTCACCACTTTCTTATGTCTCAGTTCACTAGATAATGAAGTATGTTTTCAGGCAGTAGTAATAAGGGGGGTGATATTTACGGGATATGATCATGATTATTCAATAAACAAGGAGATTGGGTTCCACATTTCTAAAGACACGAAATTATTATATTTTTCATGAATAAACTTTTTCAATGTGTTTATTATTTGAATAAAATGATATAATATCCATATATATTAACCCAAGGCCGCTATAGCATAATCCTTGATCGGTGGTATTATTCATTTTCTAATAAAAAGGGGTATATTCATTTATGTTAGTCCAACGGGACTTACTAAACTATGATAACTCTGATTCCTTCTATAAACACGAAACATAGGATGCTTCCATGAGGCTTGAGCTCAACACCTATTGCCCAAGTACTCGTATATATTTATTTTCCATTAACAACCTATGTTTAATGATATAAATGGATTTTGATTCCACTTAAAAAAGGATACATGTTATTCCTCATAATTTTTCAATCTCATCCTCAAAATAATAATCTCCTCCCAAGATAACAGCATACATTGATGTGCCTGGTTATATGACTTCAGCATATATACAACTACCCATCAAAAGGAAATGGATGAAGAACCACAAATATATAGAGATAAATTCACCAAAAATACACCCTCACTTTGTATATAAATATACATATCATATTATTGATTGTTTAGGGTAATCAGGGTCATATAGGGATTATGAAAAATTCCCCACAAAATGGTGTGATGAGCCTGACCTACCATCCTCTCAACCAATGTGAGCTCGTAATCATCTCTGGGTTTGAAACCCTAATGTATCACCTACCTTTGTAATGATTATTTGTGTCCATTTGTGGATGAGGGATCCATTGGTACTTCCCTCTAGGGTTAAATAAATTGTAGGCCCAATATTAATGATTTTACAAATACATTGAACCCCAACTAAAATCAACCCATTAAGTCATGCTATGCATGAATTTATAAAGAAATAATTTTAGTAAACTAGATGCGAAATAATTTAAATACAATATCTCATTCATACTATTACAATGATAGACATAATAGTTCTCATAAGAACATTGAAATTCCTATCACTTAATTGGTTTCTTATCATGAAAAGACACATGAGAAACATTTAACAATGGAATAGTCCTTACTTGTGTGACACAAGGGAAGAATATCAATCATAGTTATGGATTGTGTTGCATAATTTTAGGAATATGATGGGGTAGAATGGACATCAGTCAATTTTATCCATATTTCATATCATGTTTTCTCATCCAATTTACCTAAAAATTTATAAAATGAAAAAAATGGATAAGAAAATGAATAAATCCATATACTTATTTATTTGACTCCCAACCTTAAAAAATAAATTTTTATGAACTTTATTTCATTCATTTTTCCATTTTAAAATCAACTTCCTTGAAAAAAATGAGGAGAGTAAGGATTTATCCATTAAATAGAATATTTGTTTGACGCATATCATGAAAATGAAATGTGGTGTACATGTTGTAAAGGGAATTAAATGAGTTATATTTCTAATTTTTGACATGAATATTCATGAAATACTACCTAATAGTTTTAAATAATCTTTTTACCTGAATTTTAAACTTTGTTACCAACCAACCAAAATACAATAAATCATCATGAAGTACTCCTATGGATTTAAATATGTCTTATACCTCACAGTGTGGATAAATGATTGTGTTCACAAGACTACAGGGATACATATATTTTCTATGTATAATCATAACTCTAGATGAAATTTCTCTTGAAAGAATACAGAAATTGATTTCCTTGTGAGATAAATAATTATTGTGTCACTATAATATTTTTAAGGAATAAAATTTTTAATTCTGAGAATATATAATTATGATAAATGGATTTTTCATAAATGAGATATGACAAAAAAAATTAGAAATATCTTGGTTGAATTTATGATTATTTATTTTTGGGTATATTTCATATGGATATTTGGTGTGTCCTTAAAAATGATATTGGTTATGTGTTGGGGATTATATCCTCTATAGGAAAAGAGTTTCATTAGGGGGTATGACCAATAATATACATGTGGTACCAAGATACTATTTTAATTGAAAATAATACTATAATTGATAGTACATGTTGTGAAAAGAAAATAATTTTGAATAAAGTGGGCCTTTTAATTAAATATAGTAAATATTATGTACCTCACAATTAAATTATTACAAAACACTATGGTGAGGAATTGACAAATAAATGAGGGTATAAA
Organism: Viscum album; assembly: GCA_963277665.1. Taxonomy (NCBI): domain Eukaryota; kingdom Viridiplantae; phylum Streptophyta; class Magnoliopsida; order Santalales; family Viscaceae; genus Viscum; species Viscum album. The sequence goes on from OY728163.1 coordinate 95,687,254, forward strand.
GAACATTAACTAGTTGAAGAGGTTAGATTAGAAAAAGGAATAACCTTTTAATCAGAAAATGAACAAATGATTCATCCCACCCCCATCTTAGTGATCATAGATAACTAGAATTAAAAATTGGTTTTAGATGAAATGACCCACTATAGAGACCCACACTATACAAACATTGATATTACCTAAATTTTTTAGAATACTTAAAAATATAATAAAAGATTCCCAATGAATGTATTTTGTATAGAGCCTTTGGAAACATGAAAAACAATAATCACACATATGTGAACTTCATCATATCCCACTAGGTTCTTGTTAACCATAAACCTTCATCGAAATATCATACATAGTATATATCATCCTAACCTGGGTGAAAGTAAACATAAAAGGGGCAAGTTCTAATTCTCAATAAGGGAAAATAATGGGTATATGTAAGAATAAACATGAGTATAAGTGTATGAGAATGCGATCCTGTCAATAGATGATCACACCCTATATATAAAAGATCATAACATAGCTCATAGAATAAAACTGGTAGCTCATAAAACATAAATCATATGAAATAAAAATCATAATCTATGAATGAATAAGATATGAATAATATATAGAATTGTGGAAAACACATAGGAACATATTGATTTCTATAGTATACAAGGAATCGCTTCCAAGAGAATATTAGTAGAATACTTTTACTCCCCATAGAGTCATTGTTTTCATGGTTTACTCTCATAACCATCATAGTAGTATAATTTTACTCCCCATATCATCATAATAGACATGGTTCTCTCCCATGGACGTATTAGTAGTAAAGGTTCACTCCTATGACCATCCTATTAGTATGATCTCATTCCTCTTACCATCATAACCTATCTGATGAGATATTAAACATTACCCAATGCATTGGACGTAGATACAGGTCCCACCCATCACCTAATAAAATTATACATACATATGCCATAAGATCATAAATGAACATAAAATTTCCCATGAAAGTGAATGGATAACATAAACATGTAAACATATCATAACCTATTGAAAGATAAATTTTTCATAATCATTACATCATAAAAATAACCTGTGAAATGAAGTGTGTTTAAAAATCATACATCCCAAGAAAGGGAAAAGGGTTTCATAAACCTACTACCCATTAATTAGAATTGTGTTTCAGAAAGACCATGGCATTAATCATAACGCATTCATAGAAATGATATAAATGGAACCACTATATAATTTCATATAATGGCATGAGTAACATCAATAGGTCTAGTCTTATATGGAAAATAATTTTGAAATACAATATAAAAACATTTCTTTGAAAAAAAAATATTTTCTTCTCTAAAAATGGATTTTTAATACAGAAAACCATTTGAAAATCAATTTCATTGATAATAACTTCAAAACCTATAACAAAGAATTGAAATCCTTTTGACAAACATTTTCCATGGAAACTTTTAAAATATGATTAAATTTTTTTTAAATCCATCTTCCTTTTAAATAAATATAATAATTTAAATTAAAGCCTAAAAAATATTGAAAATGATTTTATTGAAAATTATTTGAAAAATTATAATGAAATTCTGAAAATGATTCGAAAATATTTTTTTATAAAACATATAATGATTCATGAAATCTTTTTTAAAACTACTTATTTGAAAATACATAGAAACCATATAAATAAATATTGAAAAAATTTTGAAAATCATTTTATGGAAAACATATAAAGAATGGTGAAAATGTTTACAAAACCATTTCAATGAAGACAACTTAAAATCTACTAAATAAGACTTAAAAACAATTTATAATTTTTTTTCAAGAAAAAATATAAAATAAGTATGAAACAATTTTGAAGATAATTTTCATTGTAAATTACTTTTAAAAACAATTTCCTAAATATTTTCCTTTTTAAAAATGTAATTTGAGCATCGAATAAATTCTGATGGGTAAATCTATACATGTATAAAGAGTTCAAAAGAACATTCATTTTTCATGTTAAAAAAGTTTGGAAAGTGTCTTTTCCATAAAGTGAAAAGAATATTTCCATGAATACATCAGTAAAATACAAAAATGTTAAAAAAAGTATTTTAAGGTTTATAATATAGTGGTATAATATTCAGTGAAACCCTTTTTAGAAAACATAGATTTCCAACCAATGAAAGGGTAAAGTCAGAATTTCCAAAAAAAAAATACATATTGTTGACTGTATTATGTACCCAAGAGTGAAGAATTATACCAATACATGATTATATCATAGAATAATATATTATAAGTAATCTCATGAATATTTTTGAGATATGAATCATACGAGTTCATCAAATGAGGAATAAATATAAAGAATATCGAAACGAAATGATATTTACTCAATTAAATATTATAACTTGGTATATTTGGATCATTCACTCCATGCTACGGAACAAAATTAAATTAATCATATAATATTACTATGATATTTATATTCATGATATGGAACGTATAATGGAAGTATATAGACCTATGAAATGAGTTTAGTTAGATAACAAAACATGACTCTCAATGAAGGAAAATTGAAAGAAAACATGTATATCAATTAGGTATCTTTTGAAACAAAAACCCCATGCAAGAAGCATCTTAAAACAATCATGTGAATAAACATAAATTAATTTAAAATATACATATTATAAAATCATAGGTATTACATACACAACACAAATGTAAGTAGTGGCAAACATATCTTGTATCTCACATAAATTAAAAGTGATATGAAATCACCTTACCTTGTATCTTGGCTCTCTCCGTACTCATAAAATCTTACTATATAATAAATATAAGTTTATTATAAATCTTTTAATGAATAATTTATATATATATATATATATTAAAATATATGGTATAATTATAAACTAATATTACCCTCTGATTGATGGTGTTATGTTAATGAGTCACTTTTGGTAATATTCAAGTAGTTCTTTGCATGTGTCTTAATTTGTAACATCTTTGGTCCTTTTACATATATAATGATTCCAGAATATAAACCCTGATATAAATATGAGGTATATAATTTATATATGTCTTATAATAACATGTATAATAAATGTGTATGAAATATAATACACCATTCAAAGAGACGGTAAGTCTTATGTACAAATAAAAGTTGTTTTCGTTTTTTTATCATATTGAAAGAAACTATGTAAATTAAATATGTATATATAAGTATGTATATATATAAATATCATTATTACTTTATCATTAATATTTAATATATATATATTAATTTCATTAGACCCATCCTTAATACATTCTAGGGGGTGTTTGAATGAATAACATCACATTGAGTGGGCGGTAGTCCACACTTCCTCAAACGAGATTATCGTATTAACATCAAATGGAAGATAATAGGAGGAGTGTTTTAAATAGAATTAATAAGATTTAATACATTATATATAAAATATATTTCATATATAAACATATTTTCCATCATAAATCCCACTCTTATTGCATGTATGGGGAAAATGAACAATCATCATTTCATGAGGAAGTAGTTAGCTATTCACATAAACAGTTTGTTCAATATACATTAGATGGAGGTTTGAGTGTGTTTAGGTTAGAAAAATCGCATAAAAATTTTATAATTTGTATTATGTTGGGTTTATCAATCAATAATTAAATAAGGAGAGTGGAGGGGTGAAGAATGAAAAAATAGAAGGATCTTGAGAGAAGACGTTACATCTAAATCAGGTAACACCTTTTGGTTTGTTCCAAATGGATTTTTTTTGGAATATTTCATCCCAAAAGAAGGATTAAAGGTATAAGGGAGATTTTTTGAGAGCCTAATTATGAATACTGTGGATGAAAATAATTTTTTGAGATTTTTGATGAATGGTTAGAGGTGGTGGAAATTTTGACGGAAGGAAAATGACTCACATAGAATTTTTAATAACAAGTTAGGTGTGAACATGTTCTTACCTGAAACAAGTAATACCAAACCAACCAAACAAACTAATTGAAGTTTTATGGTAGAAATATGGAAATAAAATGGGTGTTTTACATGTTTTCAGTTCATTTGATCCATTAATTGTAAGGGTTAGTACCTAATTAAATTTAAATTGGCCTTAACCATTGTGATTAATTTTAATAACTTTTAGTACTAATTTTGATAAAAAAACTAAGTTGTTCTTATTAGAAAAAATTATCATACTAATTACATACCTGAATATACGAGTTTTCAAATTGTAATCACAAAATTGGGAAAATAAAGATTAATAATAAGCCTGCATATGGGGAAAAATGGGTTTTTATGTTATAATAACATTCAAAATTTGTAATTTTTTTATATTCAATTTCAATGTGGAATAGATTATAAATAATTAAAAAATTATGTTTCTCAAAAAATTACTAAAAGATCACCATAGGCTAATTTCGATGTTTTGAATTGAAAAACGTTATCAAATTTATAAAATTATATTTTTAAATTTGTTTAAATTTTATTTAATTATTAACAATCAATTCATTCAATAAAACTTTATTTTTAACATAAAATAAATTTTCCAAAAAATGACAACATTCAATATCAATATGTTTTATTTATATTAAAAAATTATAAAAAATATTTGGAAAGTAGTTATCACAATTCATTTTACTATGTTTAATTTCTAGGTTATAATTATCTTAATTAAATAATTAACAATATCAAAAGATTTGTTTCATAGAAACTCAGTGTTTTGTGCATCGTACGCCAAGTCTGGGATTATTATAGTGCAAGTGAAGTTGTTATTACATGTAGCACAAGCCATGTTGGTATTTTGTGTGAAATTAATGCTTTAATTTGTTATATATGTATATATATAACTATTACTAGTATCATGTGAAATTTTTAAAAAAAATATTGAAATTATAAATTAATTTGAAAAAAAAAATCTCAAAATATCAAGGTGTTACATTCTTCCCATGCCTAAAATAATTTTATTCCAAAAACATTGTATAGTTTTTCAAAGGTATAATAGTTGAAAACTTCAATCATAGAAACCCAAATCGTAAAAATGGATACTAATACCTCCCTTAAAAATGAAAATTTGGAACTATAATAGTCACCCAATGTAACATGTAACTCGGTTTCAACATAAGAGAACGTAGGTTCGGATTAAATATTGGACATATAGGAAATTAATAAATATTTATACGACATGATTAAATGCATCAATAAAAAAATATTGAATTATAAAAATAATGTTGAGGGACTCAACGTCATAAATTTGTGACAATTTAAAATAGCCAATAACACAGCAAAATTTATGGTTTTAGGAGAACATTTTTTTGATCACTTTCATAATGATGAGTAATTAATGATAAATTCCTATAAAAATATTAATTCTTGGTTTGTGCATTTAAAAAATTCTAATATATACATTAACTCGTGGAATTATGTCTTGAAATAAAAATTGATGAATAAAACTCTGAAATATGATTTTAACGGACTATAAGCCCTGTAATGAATAAAATGTATGACAATTGGTTTGTTAAAAAAGAACATTGATTAATATATAATAATAAAAAGTGACAATAATTGTTCATCATAAATATCCAATAATTAAAAATAAATATACATTAACTAGGACATCGGGTAGACCAGTGTTATAAGTGAATCACTTATCATCTTTCGATCATGGGTTCATAACCTGCAGTCTTTCTGGACTAGATAGGTTGTCACGCGAAAAACGTGCTGTCATTTTTTTAAAAATCCCACTAATATAATATAATATAAGGAATCCTAAATATAAGGTTAACAAATGATTTTCCTTTTCATCAAGGTTTTCAACAGAATCCCAGCGCACAAATACATCCCATGAAGTTTAACAATATCTTTTCATAAATAGTTAACCTTCTAACCCTTAAGAAAACTAAAAATCCAATAATTTAGAAAGTGAGTGTTGAAATAAGATTATCATTGATTCTACTATATAAAAATATTTAGATCCTATTTGTAACATTCCAAACATGTTAATACCCTTATTTTATATTCTCTCAAAGTATGGTAACATCCTGAATTACCATAAATATTTTTGTAAAACTTGCATACATCCTCATTCCAAAGTATAATGGATGTACTCCTTATATCCAAAAAATATTAAACATCAGTAGTGGTAGCATAAACCACATCAAAACAAGTCCTCACTTAGTTTGAAGCTAATCTATATTTTACAGTTTAATAATCTATATCCCATGTATCTTTATCCCTAGAGGATTAACATAACATAAATAACATATTAAAGAATACCTTACCTTAGTAAAAATATCACCATGTCATTAAATCACTTCCCCAGTCCCACAAAAACATGTAAATACATATAGAAAACATAAGTATAACCACCCTTCTATATTTCATCATTCATAACAATTGAATCTGAATAAATCAATATTTTGATTACTTCATCATTAATTCATTAAAAATAAAACATCTTTCCTTTTGAATTTCATCCATAGTTTCGTCATCATAAATAATGTAACAATTGCTCACACAACATTACTGATTCTCTTTAGGAACATTCCTCTTGGTACATTTTGTTGCTTAATGACCATTTTATCCACCCATAACCATTGATGACGACATATGGAGTCCATAATTCCCATCCATTTTGTTAACTAACATTTTCATTTTTCCCTTGAAGTCAATTGATTTGTTACCTTCTTTTCTAAATTCATAAAACCTTATTATTCTTCTAATACATTAACCTAGGTGATTATTTTCATATTTTTTACATAATGGAAACCGAATTTTATTTCCTCTATTGTCTCTATTACCTGAAATCTTGGTGAACTCCATCTTTCTCATCTTTAGTTAGTATGACTGTTGGATAAGGTAAGCATTGTTAGTAAAGATGCATGAAATCTAATTAGGCATAATCTGGATATCTTTCACTCCAATGATCATCCCACTTTACTACTCATCCGAAAATATCAAATCACATTCAATTGTAATCCAATTACTTCTGGTTCCTTCTATTGACTAAAACCTAAAGAATGGTGTGAGTAATACTTATCATAGGAGATATCCATATGTACATGAAAATAATTACATATTGGATTTCAAAATCATGAAACCATCCATAATATATGATACCCTAGGATTATCATAGATTATTCATAGATAAATTATATATAAATACTCCACAATTGTTCATAAATAGTTTGTGACTTCCCAAAGAAAATCCCCTAAGTGTCTCAAACCAGGTGAGCAACAAATTCTGTTGTCGTGTAACAGATCACCTTCTGTTAAACCCAGAACATCTTGTCAATGTTGTTACCCATAGGTATATTTGTTGAAGAGACACATCCATTTGTAATATCTACAAATGGGGTTTTTTTTTCTGGGAATCAACTCACTCTATCCTTTACCAAAATTATAGGATGTTTTCCTAAATGATAACTCATCCTTATACATATCATTAGAGACACCAATAGTCATATCATTAGCTATAATCCATAGGATCTCATTAAGGGTTTCAGCTCCCAGATTCCAAAGGTTATCTATAAAATTAATCTAATACCAACATTAGAAACCGACACATTAAACAAATTTATATAAGATTAAGTTTGTAGAATACTTAAACATTATAAAAAAATATTCCCTCAGACCATAGTTGGTATAGTTCCTTTCGAATCATGGAAGCATAAACACTGGTAAATATGTGAACTAAATAATCTCCTACTAGGTTCTCTTTGACTAGAAACCTTTTAAGACATATCAAACATATTACATATCATCATAACCTGGGGTAAAGGAAACATAAAAGGGGTGATCTAAAATTCTCTGTCACGGTAAACAAGGGAGACATGTAAGCATATAGATGAGTATAAGGGTATGAGAATTTGATATTTTCAATATAATATCATACCCTACATATAAGGTATAATATCATAGATCATGTATTATCTATTGAATGTTCATAAGTCATTAATCATATGAAATAAAGAGAATAATCCATTAAATCATAAGATAGGAATAAATCATTGAATTGGGGAAAACAAATAATTATATAATGATTTCCATAATTGAAATGGAATAATTACCATGACCATCATAGTATTATGGGTTCTCTCCCCATATCATTATAATATTCATGATTTACTCCCATTTCCATCCTAATAGAATGAGTACACTCATCATGGCAGCTCAATAGTCATGGTTCTCGACAAAGACCTTCTTAGTTGTTAAGGTTCACTCTTTATACCATCTTAGTAGCATGAGTTCACTCTTCAAACAATAATTCTCTATCTCATGAGATATAAAACATTACCCATTGATTTAGGGGGAGATATAGGTGCCAACTGTCACATAATGAAATCATAACTTCGTGTTCCACAATATCATAAATGAACATTTCATAACCCATTAAATGAAATGGTTTTCATAAACATGTATACATATGATAATCTATGGAAATAGACAGTTTTCATAATCATTTCATAATAAATATAACCGGTGAAATGAAGTGAATTTCAAAATCTTATAACTTTTGAATGAGAAATTGGTTTCATACACATATTACCCAGGAAGGAGAAATGGGTTTCATACTGGTGATGGAATTAATCATAACTCGTTAATTGAAATTATATTAATGAATCATTTAGTTCATTTCCTTGAAACACTTGAGTAACATAAATAGATTCCATGTTAGATGGAAAATAATTTTGGAATATATTCTAAAACATTTTTGGAGGAAAATATCATTTCCTATATGAAAAAAAAATTTAATTCATAAATCCATTTAAAAATAATTTTATTATAAAATACATTGAAAACATTTAAAGAAGAAATGAAATCATTTTGAAAACCATTTCCTTGAATTTTTTAAATATATATTTCAAAACATTTTAAAAACATTTTGCATTTAAAACACATGAAATGTATTAAAGAAAACATGAAAATGCATTGAAATCCATTTCTCTGAAAATAATTTGAAAACGTATAATGAACGCTTGAATTTTTTAAGGCCATTTATTTTAAAATACTCTGAAAAAAATAAATATTGATTTAAAACTTTTTAAAAATAATTTTTCTTGACAACATATAATGAATATTGAAAAATGTTTGAAAACCATTTCATTAAAAACAAATTTAAAAAGTATATTTAAGACTTGAAAAAATTATGAAAACTCTTTTTTTCATAAAACAATTTAATAGAATATTGAATCCATTTTGAAAATAATTTTCCTTAAAAATTACTTATAAACATATTTTCATAAATATTGACCTTTTTAACAATGTAATGGATCCTTGATGAAATGATGGTGGATAAATCAATTCATGTTGTAAGAGGCCAAAAGAACATTATTTTTGCACGATAATAAGGATATAACAATTCCCCATCCAAAAGAGATAATTAAATTACCTTCACTATATGTGTAAAAAAATTTAAAATGTATTTTAATCCGTATAGGATAATGGTATATTATTCTTGGAAACCCTTTTAAGAAAATGTAGATATCCAATGAAATAATTTGTAAAGTCAGGATTTACTAAAAACATTTTATTATTTATAATATAAACCATAGAGTAGAAATTGGTACAAATACATTATTACATAAATAAAAAAAGAGGATATTGAAATTTATGAATAATATTGAGATATTTATTAAAATATGTTTTCAAAGGTGGAATAAACACAAAAAATCTATAAAAGTAATAAGATTGTATCAATAAAATCTAATAACATGGTATCTTGGGATCATGATCTCCATATCGGTGAAGAAAATTAAATTATGCATATAATATCATGAAAATATTTATATTCATGATATTTCATGTAAAATGGAATTATAAGGACCTTAAAAATGAGTTTAGGTGCATTAAGAAATATAAGTATCAGTGTAGGCAATTTAAGAGAAAACATTTTTACCGATTTGGAAAATTTTGAGACATAATTACCGTGAAAGATGGATCATTAAACAGTAATGTGAATACCCATAATGTTATGTATAGGAAACATAAAATACAATAACATGAAGTAAATACACTACACAAAATGAAGGATGGACAAACATAGCTTGTATCATAATGAAATTAAAAGTTTAATGAAATCCCCTTACCTTGTGTCTTGACTCTCTTCTACTCATACAACCATTCTATGTAATAAATATCTTTTTAATAAAAGTATTTTAGAGAATAATATTATTATATATATTTCCATATATTTTATTATTAAATACAGATATTACCCTTTTGATGGTGATATTATGTTAAGGTTATACTTAGGGAAATATTCACTTTGTTCTTCGTGGGTATCTTAATTTGTTACATCATTTGTCTTTATACTTAAATAATTATTCAAAAATTAAAAACATTATATAAATATCAAGGGTAAAAATTATGCTTGTATTAAAATAATATATATAATATAGGATTATGAAATGGAATTCACCATTCATGGAAATGGATGTCGTCCGTACACATGAATGATGTTTTCATTTTGATTATCGTATTGAAAGAAAATATGTAAGTAATATATATATATAGATATATAATTAGTATTATAGTATGAATTTATCATATATATAATATAAGTTCATTAAACCCATCTTTAATACGTTCTATGTGGTGTGTGAAGGAATCACATCGTTTTGAGGGTGCCATATTCCACACTACCTCAAATGAGATTATCGTCTTAACACCAAATAGAAGGTAAAAATAAATGTGATTTAAAAGGAATAATAAAGATAAAATACATAATCAATAATTTATATGAAATATATAAAATTTTTTTCAATCATAATGGCCACAATGATTGGTTGTAAAGGAAAATGAAAAATCATCATTTCGTAAGGTATTAGTTCACTGTAAACAGAAACAGTATGTTCAAAATCTATTAGATGGTGGTTTATGTAAGTGTAGTTAAGAATATTTGAATAAAAAAACCATATTATGTAGATGATACAAGTTTTTTCACTCAGGTAACTAATAAAGATAGTGTTGGAGGTGAATAAGGGAAATAAATTGAAAGATTTTGAGAGAAGACCTTACCTCTAAATAAGGTAACTCTTTTCAGTTTATGTGAAAATGATTCATTGAGAATATATATTACCAAAAGGAGTCTTCAAGGTAGAAGGGATGATTTTTGGGAGTCTACTTGGGTAGAATGAGGACTATCATAAAAGGGTATTGATGTGGGAGGAATGGGTAGAAGAGTTGACCTTTTAGAGGGAAGGAAAAGGACTCACATGGACTTTTTAGACACTTAATAATCCTTATCAACAATCCAATAACTACCAAAATAAAATCCTATCATTCCTAAAATTGTTTTATAGGTATTGTATTCATTAAAATTCAATCCTATTAAGGAATAATGTTTAAACAAAAGGATGATGTGAAAAGAAGTGGTATACCTCTTAACCACATGTTTTCCTTCTATTTATTCTTATACCTCCATAAATAATATTAAAATCATTTATTTATAATAAAACTAGTAAATAAATTATAATTATATGTTATTATTTTTATTAATAAACCATTTCTCATTTCATTCTCCATGTATTGTGAAATAAATGCATTGTTCCTGAAAACATGCAAACTATGGGTTCGTGAAGTGATGTATTTTGTTTTCCATCACCACTATTTTTGGATTATTTTTTAATGGATATAATTTTTATACGTGGCATATATAAAATATTATTATTTTTTAAATAAAATATAAAATTTACCTTTATACCCTTCCACCTATAAAAAAATGATAATGTCGTTCATGCATACGTGGAGACTACAAATTCAAGAATTTATGTGATTTATTATTAATTCTGTCAATTATTGAAATATTATAAATACGTATATAATTATTTACAATGAAATTTATATCATGATTAAAATTATTTAGATTATTAGACCATTATAAATATATAATGGATGAAACTACTAAACCAAACCCCATATGAAAAACCAAATAATTAACGCTATAAAATTATGAATTTCATATGAAATATGAAAAATATATGTTTTGAAATGATATATGTGGATCATATATTATATAATATATTTATATGTTGTTTTTTATATATGAATACAATTAATTTAATTTTATAATACATGAGGATAAAATTACAAACAATGTTGGTCAGCCAAGAGGTGAGATTTTGTTATACAATCTCATCCCTAATTATGATTATTTGTGTTTATGTTTTTTAGTGGAATTATATTATATTTATTCATAGACTCAATATATTCTATTATCATATATTAATTTATATTATTTTGATATTTAATTTCTATTTTTCCTTATTTGGTACTCAAAAAATTTTAATGAATGATTTAAAATAATAACAAATTCTTTTAAAATTGGTTGGGAATCAAATTATACCAAGTCCAATATTTATTTAAAAAGATATATAGAAAGTTTTTAATATTATCTACAGATTTTCTAATGTAATTTTTACTATTTTTTTAAATTAAATAATATTTATTATAAGTAATTCACTTTCCTTTTCTAAATGATTTAATTTCAATAATGGTTTAAATGGATTATTTATATTAACATTTACTATACAAGAGTCTTTTCCTTCTATATTGGATTTTCATTTCTTTAAAGATTCCATTTTTTTCATAAATAGAAATATAAAGTTAATTCTTTTGATTAATATTATATAAATTCTATTATTTTAATATAAGTGATTTTAAAATGTAATTGGTATTTTCATTCAGAAATAATCTAGTGATATTATTTAGCGTTTTTATATATATTACAACATAAAATGAAAAATAATAATCTTTAATTAGAAAATAATATATTCTTACCATCCACAATATTAATATATATTGATGATTATAAGGTTAAATTTATTTATTTTAGAGAATATTTTATTTCATATTCAATTTCGTAAATAATGTTTTTTATGTTGATTATTTATTGAATTGTTATTCACTTATTTTATATGTTTAATTCAGTAGACATTGTAAGTGATGAGTGGCGAACAATATATTCCCTTGTTTAATTTTTATGCCTCATTATACAATTTATATTGGGATCATGGAGTCAGTATTAAAAATTTATGTAGCATGTATTATCATAAGATAATCATAGTATAATTATGATATGTGAAATTATGCATTCCATCATTAGGTAACCTGTCTATGTTATTAATTTTATTATTTATATTTTTGTGTCATCCATTCATTTTTTTCTATTTATATAATAGTATTTATACAACATATATTATTATTGTTTATCTATACCATATTATTAATTCTATATTGATTATATGATAGATTGTATTGTATGATTTCCCTAACTAATCATCCTTACTCACCCTTTATTATATTTTTCCCCTGAGATACAATGAAGGGATCTGTGAATTAATTCCGGGATTAGCTATATTAAATAATGATGTTACCACCAAAATATTTGAATTCCATTCTATTTTTATGATTTAATATGAGAAAAATGTATATATATTGTCTCCCAAGACAACTACACTATTGAATCATTTGGATTTTACTACATTTTATCTTCTCCCAATATGAAAAAATAACCACCGACATAGTGTTAATGGAGTCGTGTTGTAATAAGGGAATTGACTCAGTTGTGAAATAGAAATATGGTGTTATGATCAATGGTTTAAAATTGTATGATAATGTATCGAACTGAGGATGATTATCAAATTTTTATGGGTCCCTAGACTGCCAAGGTAATGTAGGACGATTTTTGAATAATCTATGAATGTAATGTCAATGAAAAAGAAGAAAAACCTCATGTCTATATTAACAAATTTGGTGAAATTAAAAAGGAAAATGTCTAAAATACTAATAGTTATTTAACCTTCTAAAATGAACATGTGGAAAACATATGTATGCTTTCAGAGAGGATAAGGAATTCCACAATTTTCAAAAAATAAACTGAGAAATTTTATAGAATGGTTTGATTGAAATATATCAACCCATGATGAAATAGAAGAGATAAAAATTAATGAGAAAAACAACATACTCATAGACTATGAGATAAGAATTTTACATTGATTCAAAAACATGTTCATGGATGAAATATCTTTTAATGATATGTTAAAAGAAAAATTCACTGAAATAGAGGATAGTGAATATGAATTCATGGATTCTAAGGATGAGGATGACATTAAACAAATTGTTCCTATTATATCCAAGAGATAAATTATGTTAATATTGAAAATGAATATTTAAGAAAACACATAAATGTTATAATTTCAATATATTCTTTCACATTTCAATTTATTTTCCAGTGAATAATATTTATAAATTAGAATCACATTTATATAATGACTACAATCAAAAAGAAGAATAATAAGAGGGTCACTAGTAAAGGTATTATATATATGAGAATAAAAGAAAAATAATAATCTTATAGAAAATTATATAATAAATTTAATCTATATTCCAATGTTGATATAGGATCTGATTCATCATATGATTCATCAAGTAGTGATGATGATGGAAAAAAGGACAGAACATGTGCGTGATTTGATTGAAAAATTAGTATTAAAAATGGTTTAGATGTAATACCTCAATAAATAAAAGAATAATCATGATAAATTAAATAAATGTTTATTATGAGAAGAAATAGTCTGTAAAATATGATATAAATTTATGACATCAAAAAAAGCAAGAATGGAGAGAAAAAATGGAAATTGTATCATAATTTTTAATGTGACACATAATGCAATGGTAGAAGAGTCGACTAAGATAAAATCATTATGTATCATAGTACAACCTGAGTTGAAAAATGATAGAGAATAATTAAATATGGAGGTTGAGGTAAATGGGTAATCTTCTCAGTCAAATGTGAAGAAATGATTAATTGAAAATTCTTAATATGTACGTAATTAGATTTTTAAAAGTACATTTTTATGTAACAATTGAAATCTAAAACCCAAATTGAAGGAAATTTTGGATAATAATAAAATGATGAAATGTTTTTCATAAAAATAAGGCAATAATAAAAATATTTTGTAAAGACCCGGAAATTTCATGGAAAAGTTTTTCTTAATTTTCATTGGAATTTTACAAGAACGCAGTTTCTGACGGCGCCTGATTCTGAGGCCCGGTGTGCCCAGAATTAATTTCCGAAGTTTGGCTCGGGTACGTTCAGTGAACAAGAGAGCGTGAATTTCTATCTTTTGAACCGGTGCTCGGAATTGAAATATGATTGCACCGATGAACTCGCAACGCCGGTAATCTCTTAAGAGAACCTTTACCGTAGTTGCGTTTGTGCGGGAGGAGAAATTAATTTTTGGGGTTTAATTAAAAAAGTGAATAAAATTGTTAAATCAAATTTTAACAATGTTAAGTGGTTAACTTCTCCCATGGGAAGTTGGTGGTGGGCCCACATCCATCCAACTTCCCATGTGTGGATATTTGAAAGGGTGGGGCCCACACGACCCCCCCCCCCCCCCCCCACCTTTTCAAATTCCTTAAACTCCCTAACCCTCTTAACCCCTCACTTTCCAACTCCCATTAACTCACATTCCCACTCCCCATTAACTCACATTCTTTAATATTTGACAACATGATTAATTAATGAGGTGAGTTAAGTATGGTTTATTTTAATTTCAATCTTTTGAAATTTTTGCCAACACTTTGCAATTAATTAATTAAACCAACTTAATTAATTATTTTGAGTGTTTGAATTCTTTTGAATTCATTTTGCCAACATTAAAAAGAGAGATTATATTCTTATTTTTGGGTTGGCATAAACCATGTGGGGAGAACTAAGGAGAGGAGAAGAACTCTTGGAAGATCACCAACCTCTCGAGGAAGAACTTTCCACGTTTCCGAAGAACGTGAAGCAACACCTCCGACCATCTTCAACCGAAGTAAGGAAGGGAAGCACTGCCGCCTACAAAGTATACAGAGGGTGACGTCTTGGCTCGACTTCACCGAGATCTTCTCCCACCAACCTAGACGGAACGACGCCTGACCTCCGCGATGCTTGTCTTCCGAGAGTCGTTGAAGAACTCCGGTCTTGAAGCCGAGGTAGGGGAATTTTATTTTGGAATTCTCTTATCTTTTGAGAAAAGAACGACGAGCGCGGATCAACCAATACCGGGTTGATCCGCGGATCGTCCAATCAAGCGGTTGATGATTGAGGGTTTTTATTTATTTAATTGTTCGTGAATAAAAACATGGTGATGATTATGGTTTAAAACCCTTTTTGTTATCGAATAACGCGAGGGGGTCGGACCGCACAAACACGACTGACCCTCTTCTTTTGTTTTTCGCGATTGTTTCGTGAGGATGATATGAGAAAACGTGGTGTCGTCGCACCACGCGATCTATTGCGGAAGATACGCGCGACGTCGTCGCACCGTGCCATGGAAAGAAATCCAAGAACGCGACGCCGTCGCGTCGCATCGAAGGAAGTCAAAGGCGCCGCGGCCGGAGCGGGGTCGCGGCGGAGGGGAGCAGTGCCGTCGCATTGCGCCGGACGGCATAGGCCACGGCCGGTTCCGGGCCGCGGCGGGGCAAGATGACCGGCAGCTAGCACCGGGCCGCCGGTGTCGGCGAAGGAAGGACCGGTCGTCGCCGGTCCTTTCTTGCGAAACCGGCCGGCCAGTGCGGGCCGGTCGGGCAGTGGAGACCGGGGGAATTAATTTCCCCCGGCCGGGTCTCAAAAGCGGCCCCAATTAAGGGGCCGCGGTTCTCAAAGGGGGGGGGGGGGGGGTTTGCCCCCCGCGCGCGGCACCCGAACGGCAACCAGGTCGTGCCGCCGTGCCGGTCCGCACCGTCGCGCCGGACCGCGCCGCCGCGCCGGAACGCGCCGGACCGCGACGCCGCACCGACCCGCTCCGCCGCGCCTGGCCGGGTCGTCGGGCCGGGTCGCCGCCCGGGGCGGGTCGAACCGGTTCGGCCGACCCAGGGGGGGTCGGGCCGGGTCGGCCCGGGCCCAGAACCCCCAGTTTCGGACCACTTTTTGTCAAATGCTCGTATCTTGGGCAACAAGCCTCCAAACGACTCGCCGTCAGCGGCAACGCGATCCTTGGATCGAGACGGTCGTTTCGGTATACTATACTCAACGTACACCTTCCTTTTCGGGAGACTACGTGATTAAAACTCCATAGTTAAGCGTGCTTGGCCTAGAGTACTGATCAGGATGGGTGACCTCCTGGGAAGTTTCCCAGGGTGGGTGTGAGACGGAAAAGCCAATAACTCTCAGACCGGGCGTCTGATTGACGCGCCATCTGTTGCGTTGAGTTTCTGTTGACGATACAAAACTTTTGGCATCCTACGCCCGAGAATTGGATGCAGATGGATAGTGGCCGGGTTGGATCGCACCGAAATCCAACCGGGCCCCTGGAACGGAAAAACA
Source organism: Viscum album (assembly GCA_963277665.1). Classification (NCBI taxonomy): domain Eukaryota; kingdom Viridiplantae; phylum Streptophyta; class Magnoliopsida; order Santalales; family Viscaceae; genus Viscum; species Viscum album. The sequence continues at coordinate 95,704,533 of OY728163.1, forward strand.
GATATCTTTCTGACAGAACGTCCGTTTGACGAACCGTCAGCGGCGTTGGTGATCTCTTTGAGAAACGATCCCTATGAGTATACCCTATGAGAGTTCGGGGTACTGTTGAGATACGGCCGGGTTTGGTTCGCTCACGAAACCAACCGGGCCCCTAGGACGAAAAGGCTAATAACTCACAGACCGGGGGTCCGATTGACGCGCCGCCTGTTGTGTTGAGACCCCTATGACGAGGCAGTCCTTTGAGATACTTCTTCGTGGAACTTTGAGATACTTGGAGTATCGACCTGTAGCTCGTGGAGCGGACCCTCCCAGTGACGAGCGTGCGGAGTACGGAGACCGTGTAACTGGCTGAGACCTGACGACTGCTTGACCGACTCGACATGGAGAGAGTCGACTAGCCCCGTGGACGGAGTACTACTTTCTGAGGTGAAGACCCATGGCAGACGGAGCACTACCTGTGTGATAGTGCAGACCTGCGGTACTCGTTCGGAGAGTACCTCATCATGCTACTAGGGGGTGTGCACTACTGTGTTTGGGTGACATACCTCGGCGGGAAGCACTACTATGTCTTGGTGGCTGACCCGCGGTACTCGACAGGAGGAGTACTTCAGCAGTCTTAGGTTAGTGTGCAGTACCTCGGAGTCGTGACAGGACCACTGTACACTCCAGAGATGGATCTCTTCAGCAGTTACCGTTTCGATATTGAAAATCCTGGTTTGAGCTGAGACTTTGACCTTGTGTTTACCTCATGATTGAGATGGGTCAATTTCTAACTTAGGTATATGTATGGGCATATACCTGGGTAGTGGTTATCCGTTGATTTCACAATCCTTGTGTTTCCTCATGATTGAGATGGGTTACTTGATAACTTAGGTATATGTATGGGCATATACCTAAGTAGAGGTTATCTGTTGAGATTTTCTTTGTGGTTATCCTTATTGGTTTAGTGAGACCTTGAGGGTCTCGGGGTCCCTACTGAGTATCGTTATACTCACCCCTGCACAGGATATGTCTGCACCACGTCGTGTTGGTTGTAGACGACGGGCAGTGCTGACGGAGGCCGAGTGTTCGAGGACTGGACGGTACCCGGAGGTGGACTACACGACGAGTCAGTACCCGGAGGTGGACTTCACGGCGAGACGACACTCAGAGGTGGTCATCGGGCGAGAGCGTTGTGGAGGCTATCTGTACCTACCCTTCAGGTAGGATCCGTGGTGGACGATCCAGGAGCGGCGCCAACTGTACCAACCCTTCAGGTAGGATCCGAGGAGGACGACCCATGTGCCGCTTCCGTCCCACAAGCTGTTGTCTTTTTCTGTTGTACTTTGCTCAGTTGTATTTGTACATTCTTTTGAGTTTGTATTCTAGCCCATTTTTCCTTTTTGCACTTCTCTTTGTACTTAGTGTTTACTTCCGCTTATACTCTGTCGTGTTTGTTTACTTTTATAAAGGCAATGCCTTCCCAGTTATCGGGATTTACGCCTTTGGTGCTAGTTGCCAGCCCCTGGCCTATGGAAGGCGGGCTTGGGGTAGTCACGAAACGGGCCCCGAGGACGGGTCGTGACATATTTTTCAATAAAATGCATTGAAAATTGAAGCTATGTTTCCAACATGAAACAAAATCACAAATCCGGATAACTTTAGAACCAATCGAGAGTAAAAAATCAAGTATTTTTATATAATTGTTGTAATCATTGACACATAACATATTCTTGTTTGTGTAGTATTACATTAAAATAAATTGAAAAAACAGAAGGGTGATTTTTAGTGGACATTTGAGGAAACCTCATTGATGATACATCTGGGGATTAGGTTTGGACCATAACCATCTAAAATAATAAAATTTCAATCTCAAGAAGGTGATTTTGGGAAATACAGTTTGAACGGTCCCATAGATGTTGTCTTTATGAAAAGGATAGAAGGAATGGATCCCTATTTTAACAAACCACTTTTTATCCTTAAATTAATACTATTTTATATGGTTTTATACACACAATGCACTAAAACCCAAACAAATATTGGCAGTTGTATAGTATGATTATAATTAGAATGTATAAACTACAGTATCATAATTTGGATATATATATATATACGTTGGAAAATAAATAACGATAATCATCGAAAACATTAATTACTTCTCGGTGACTAATAAATAAATATTTTATTGAACACTAGTTTTAATAAAAAAATTATCTTTCAATTTGGAAATTTTGTTCATTAGCACTACATTCAAAAGAAATGTTATGATACAAATCAATGATTTATTATAAAAATTTCAAATTTCATGTAATTTATATATTTAATAATAATGATATTTTTAAAAAAATATAGAACAATAATTTAAAAAATAATAATTTTTTATTTATCATGGTCATATTATCTAATGATTAATTTTAGGAATTTTTCTAAAATAATTTTTTTTGGAATTGTGTAAAAATATAGTTTTCTAAAATATCATGGGTTTTAATAAATCACACGAATATAAACATAACATTTAACATTTGAACCATATTTTTGTATAATTATAGTTTTATAGGTAACACTATATATTATAAAATATCATGTTGGAATTGTAAAACAATATTTGATATTTTAAAACATTATAAAAATTTTCTCAAAAATATTTTTAAATACATTATTCAATATTATTTTAAAATAAATTTCTCCAATTGATTCAAAAGAATGGGTTTTTAAATTTAAAATATGTGGATTCATATTATATTAATGACCCTGGAACACCCTTAAAGGGGATGGGCGAATGAGGGTGAAAATGTGTTCTTTTTAACAGATTGATCTTTTCCCCACATTGGTAAGAACCTGTTAAATATGTCTGATGAGAATTTATAGAGAACAAATGATCACATGTCATGTGCTGATACAAAAACTTTACAAGGTTCACCCATAAGGGATACATCCATGTATCATATGCCAAAGGGTTTTCGTCCAAACCAAAGGCCACTAATCCTCACTAGTTGTGGAGTATAAAATTTTTTATCAGTCACTCATTACCAGGGACACTTCCTTTACATGGTTTTAGAGATTGTACATTACATCCCTCGAATCATATCTATGGACTACCCTATGATCACTATGATGGAATGAATCTATACTTAGTTTATCAACTAGATGTTCATTTCAATGGGTTGGAATTGATTCATGTATACTTTACATTAGATAGATTATCTTCGGAAGTCAAATTTTCCACTATAGATGTAATCTAATATTTGTGTACTTTTCATTCACAATAATATCCTCCGAAAATAAGCCTTCCACATCCACATGATGTAGTTCTATATGTACCACCTCCTTATACTACCTCTTCAATAAATGACTTTGTAACGCATTCATAAATCGTGTTCACATACCTCCTCCGCTTTGGCTCTCACGTAGCACTTCTTCACTACAGACCAACTTCTCATCTGCAATCTGACCTTAACATACCACCTTCCTTTTCGAACTTTTATTCTCCACGTACCACCTCACTTTGTATGCATAATTCAAGAGCACATTACACCATGTTCTTCCTCCATGCACAAACTATCCTAAGCGGACCTGTCTTCCATTGACCACCTGTAGAAAACCCTTCATAAAAATTTCTTCCACGCGAACCTCTTTCGGGTATAGCCAAATTCCTAGAGCAAAAAATTAAACTAATGATATTCTATTTTCTTATTGTAACAATTTGAATATTTCTAAATATATAAGAAAATATATTTTTATAATATTATAATCTGAGATTTACCAAATCATTGATATTTCATAGCCTTCACTATATACCAGGAATATCTGATGAACCATTTCCCTATGTAGTCCATATAACAGCAATCATCCCTTCATAGTGGCCGAAATATACTGAGAACTGATATCCACCATATTTTCACCAATCAAAAATCCACCCCAAAACCATCTCTTACTCAAACCTATCCACCCCATTTTCACAAATAACACCCCATCCTGCAAACCATGACACATTCTGTATAATGTGAGTCTTCTCGTAAACAACAAGTCTTCACTACGAACAATTGTTTCATTCTGAAAACAGTTCTTGTAACCATGTTCATTTTTCTCCATTACTCATTCAATATTTTGTTATTCCAGAACTTTTTTCACTATGTTCATTTTATATCACATCCATTGCTAAAACTCATCATTTTTTAAAAAAACTGAAGATATTTTTGCCCAAAAATTTGGAAAACAGTAGAAAATTGTTCCTCCATCAATACTTCTTTGTGTGACAATCATTAGATGATGTTCCTTGAAAAATCCATGATAATCCCAATGTTGATTGAAAAATATAAAAAAACCAACTCCATTTCCAATGATGAAATACATGGTTCGAACAATCTCCCATTTTGGGATTTTTGTCAATCCACTGATAAATTCAGTGAATCACCTTCAATAAGAAAAACTTCATATAAAATTAATAACTCTGGAATAAAAAATCTATGTCTATGTGTGAGAATAGTCATTATTGAAAATAAAAGGATAAGAATGAATTGGATTCTCATGTCATGGAATTCATTAATAATGTCCAAGTAAGCTCCAAAAGTTTTCACATTACACTAAATTTCTTTTTTCCATTCTCATTATCTTCCAATGTAACTCATTATATTTATCTTGTAACTAGAAAAACATTAATTCCCCTACTTTATACTTTATCCATTGTTATCATTAATAATGTTGAATTTATCCATCAACCCTAATGGGAAATAAATCCAATCACATGTATTTGGACATGGTAGAGCTCAACAAACAGTCCCTGTGGATCATATCTCCCACTTAATTAAACATCACATTCAGAAACATATTAAAACTATTAATATAATTAGGGAGAGGGGATCCTTCATAACCTCCTCACACACGGGGATGTGGTTGAACACTGAGTTTCAACATATTCTTCTCAAAAAAATGTTCTAACAATGGATTGGTTAATATGTCATCCACTTGATCATCAGTTCCAACTTAATCAATTTTAATCACGACTTGTTCAAATATTTCCACGATGAAGTTATAAATTATTTCAATGTGTTTTTTCTGTGAATACTAAGTAGGATTCTTCATAACATCAATTACTGTCTTGTTATTGTAGTGAATCACCATTCATTTTTTCACATCATCATCGATATCAGTCACTTTTAGCTTCATCCATAGTAGCTGAGTGTAAGAATTTATATAGGAAATATACTCAACTTTAGTAGCACTAAGAGAAGTACATTCATGTTTTTTACTCAACCAACCCACTCATTTCTTGTATATAAATAATTCTCAAACACTTATGGACATTCAGTAAACAATATCTCTACCCTACTCAGCATACGAAAATGTTGATAGTTCATTATCTCTTCCTAATAAATTTTATAATCCATAATTGTGAGTTCCTTGAATGTACCTCATTATTTTTTTCATTGAATTTATATGTTCTTATTTTACATTACCATAAAATCAGGACATTACGCAAGTTGCAAAAAAAATATTGGGATGTGTAGCAGTCAAGTACAATTAGTTTCCAATAATTATCCTATACAGTCTGTGATATACATAAGCCCCATCCATTTGCATTACAAGTTCAGTTCCAACATAAATTTGAGAGAACATTGGACTAGAATCATACATATATAATTTCTTTATCAACTCTTTTGCATAAATTTCATATGAAATTAATGTCTACTCTTTACTCTGAATGACATACTTCCCCAAGAAGTATGTGAGTTCACCAATCATAGACATTTCAAATAATGATTTCATATGATTTGAAAATTCATCCACTGATACCTACTTGCTTCCTCCAAATATAATATCATCTATATACAATAGAAACATAAACTGATCTATTTGAGAATTATTTAAAAAATTATTTTGATGTCGTACTCCTTTTTTAAATTCAATATTCATTAGATAGTAATCTATACAGGACTACCATGCTCATGGTGACTTTTTCAAACCATATATCACCTTATTTATTCTATAAACCTTCATTTCAACATTTACAAGAAGAAATCCAACTGGTTGTTCAATATAAACATATCACTCAATAACCCCATTTTAGAAAGATGTATTGACATCCATTTGATACACAATATATCCTATTTAAATTTTCTATGAAATAAATAGAATTATTTTCTCTATTCTAGCCACTGGAAAAAATATTTTTTCAACATCAACACCACCAATTTGTGAATATACATTACACACTAGTTGTGCCTTATTTATGATAACTTTTCCATGCATGTCAAATTTATTTTTGAAAAATCTCTTTGTAACCATCACATTTTGGGTTTCTAGTTTCTTAACTATAACACCTATTTGTTTATTATCGATATGATCTCATTATTAATTCATGGACATAACCCCTGACTCAACCTTTGCAGCTTCTTCAAAATAGGATGGTTCAACTTGGAAAATGAAATGAATATTATAAAATATTCCTCGTTCTCCTAATCTTTGAGGGAGCTATCCAATCCCTAGTGATGTTGAATGGATCAATTTACCCAATTTGATTTCTCCAATGAGGATCTAATGAATTTTTATTATCCATGGTTTCTTCTTCTCATTACAATTCTAAGTCAACATCATGATGTGACTCCTATATGTTTTCATTCTTTCCTCTATTTCACTATTTGGATTTGTTCAATGTCTGCATCCATCCTCATCTTCTATCACAACATCATATTAATTCCTTGAGAAATTTTTGGTTTTATCTTTAATGATCATAACATCATTGATTTCTATAATTTTTCCATGATTTTTCTTAAAACGATTATAGTAATTACAATTCAATGAATATATGAGGAATATTACTTCATCCACAACATCAAAAAATGTTCCCCTATTACCTTATTTGTTTCGGATAATTCATTTAACTATAATGTCATGGAAATACCTCAAAGAGGGATTCCATCGATACCATAACTCTTAGAGTGGCTTGGTTTCCCCCATATAAAGCCTCATTCTGTTTTGAATATAAAATGTAGTTTGAATGACTTATTTCCATTAATGGAATGAGATATGAATCTTGATCATCATAGTACTAGACATACTATTCACATGCCAATTCTGGTGCTCAATAACTCCATTTTTTTGTGGAGTTCTCACAGAAGCCATATCATACAGAATCCCATGTTTCTCCAAGTATTTTTTAAAATCAATGGTATTATATTCTCCTGTTTTGTTATATATTATATATTTTATTGTCCATCCTATGTAATTATTACTGATTCAGATATATGTTTTCATGCCATCAAAAAATTTCTTTCTCTCGTGTATAAACATCACAAATTCCATTCTACTATTATAATCAATGAAAATAATAAACTACCTTTCTCAATGAGTTTCAACAACATTTATTGGACCTCATACGTTAGAATGAATGAGATTGAGAAGATTAAATTACCTTTTCTTATTTTGTTGATATGAATTGTAGACCAACACCCATTGAAAGAAAGAATCACAAGTCTTTTCACGTTCACATTTCATATTGGGAATATCGATGACTATATTTAGATTTTATATATTTTCAATGTATTATTGATTTTTGTGACCCAACATTCACTGCCAAAAGTTCTTTTATTCTTCAATAGTCACATGGAAGATGGTACCTTTAATACCAACTTTATATAGGTTTCCATATGTTCGGAAACCTTTTATTATAGAATACCCTCTTCTTCTATTTATAGTGCACCCTTTTTATTGAATATCACTATAAGTCCTATGTCATACATTTCACTCACACTCAGGTGATTGTTACAAAACCCTTCTACATAAATAACTTTGGACTTCTTTAGCTCGCCATTGGACATCTCAGAAATTCAAAAGCCATTGATCTTCAAATCAGCATCATTACTGAATCTCACTATTCGATCAAAACTTTTCTTGACAATATTTAATATATTTGAATGTCCCTTCATAATGGTTTAGAATCCACAATCATGAACCCATGTGATGATATTCTTGGTAGATTTGAGAGATACGTTTCAATGTTTTCTTTTTCAATTTTCTTCTTTTCCTTATATAAAATATTAGTTTGAGAGAAGAATAAGTATATCTTTTCAAATATCTTATTTATTTTCAAAAGTTCAGGATACTCACACTACTCTTCTAATAGATATAACATTTTTGTAAGAACAAAACTGTCTTGTAGGTGAGTATTAAATTGTCTCTGAGTTCTGTATGAATTTTTCCTTTCATTATTCTACCTACAATTGAAATTGTTTTGGAAAAAGTTATAATAATGTAAACAATATCCATAAAAAATAATTCTTCTATAATAATTCGGATACGAATTAGTTATATATTTTGACTTACTAGCTCTTCACCATTCAAATCATTCCATGCCTCTTCATAGTATGGCATGGTACGACCCAGATATCCAAAAAACATAAATTTCATAACTGTATATTTCTTTCCACTTCTATGCCTCCTCACACCACCATTGTTATAAAGATAGTTTGAATTTCGTTCATCATGGGAAACTCAATTACAAAATTTAGTCCCCCTTTAAAAATTATTTGGTACTTTATTTTTTGGACTTTAGGTGTCATTATGGTAGGTCTTAATTTCATTATGCCTTTATTTTGGCACATTTCTCTTTTATAATGCAACGTTTTAGCATTACAAAGAATTCCTATATTACCCATTCATGAGGGTATTTAATAATTCAGAACCATGTCAACTCCATCAGAACCAGTCTTATCTCTCTATAGAAGCTATGCTTCTATGAATTTTCCAAACTAAATTATTTATTTATTTATTTTGTCTTGTAATAGTTTTAAATTTAATCTTAATAGTAACAACTTCTTCTTCATGTCCTTCAAAATCTTTGGAATTATCATCTAGACTATATGTATGATCATTAATTACATTTTAAAATTCATCAATCATGTTCTTTAGTTCAACTATATCTTATGAGATTTCAAAAGTTGTTGAATATACCATTACTTCTTCCTCAACTCGATCAATTTCATTTACAAGTATATCAACACATTCTAATGACTCTTCCAAAATTTATTTCAACATTTTATATCTCATTCATTGTCTCTCAAGATTAATAATAGCATCATTATGTTCCAACAAGATATTGAAATAATTGGTAAACTGATTATTTCTATATTCATCTCTTGATGGTTCAAATTTTTCAATGATAGCCATTATAGACACATGGGTTCTAGATATAATCTATTGTTCTTCTTTCTCAATGAAATCACTGTCATCATCCTATTCATCATAAAAAACCCCATTCTCTATAGATACTTAAAATTCATGAATAAATATTTTCTAAAAACATTTTAGAAGATTTTCCAGGTATTTGGCTTCAATTTCCTCATCATTGATCTTTCTTGTGAATCGAGTGGTAATGTCCCCCACTATTCCACAATAAAAACAAGACAGTGGTCACATGAAATCAAATTTCACATTTCCCATATATAATTTATCATAAATGTGGGAATGGATTTTTTTTTGTAATTCTCTTCATCAATAGTGTCCCAAAAAATTTCATGTTTTTCCATGGATTTGAATTCCAATTCCATCCATACCTGAGTAGTGACATCTACTAGTTTGAGTCTAATCTGATATTCTACTAGGCCATAAGGAAGATCATCTAGATAATGTTTAATAATATCCCTTTCCTCAGGGGGTGACACCTTTTTATAGTAAATAGGTGGAAGTCTTCTCATGATTTTCTTTAAAATATAAATTTCATTGATTTCTTCACCAAGTCCTCGTATTTCTGCAAAAATATAAGTAATTAGATTGAAAAATGTATCTTCATTTTCATAAAGAATTTTTATATCTTCAATCCTATTGTGCAAAACATTTTGTTTTCCCCCTTTCATATTTTTTTCACCTTCATAAATTCTTTCCTTTGATGAAATGAAGAAAATATTTATCACCGACAACCATTACCCTTAGATACCAGTTTAAGGACCATGGAACACCCTAATATGGGAGGGGTGAATCATGTTTTAAACATTTTCTTTCAAAATTATTGATGTTTTCCCACATTGATAGGAACATATTAAACCTGTCTGATGAGAAAGTGCGGAAAAAACAATCACCTGCAAAGAGAAGAGAAAACGATTGTACATGGTTCATCACTAAAGGCTATGTCCCAAGAGAACAAACGAATAGTTTTTTAGTCATACTATATTCCAAAATATTCACCTGTTTTGGACTAAAAATGTATAGCACGGTCAGTCTGTGCCGGACACACAATACTTTTAATTGGTTTTAGGGATAACAACAGGCATCCCTTAGAGCACTTCCCCTAACTCCCCTCTCTCACCACATTATGAAGAATATGTATTAATTTTATCGATGTGACAATTTTTTCAACGATTTGTGATGAATAAAAGTATCCTTCGCGATAGGTATATCCTCTGTTGAAGTCATGATTTCTCATATTGACATAATCTACTTTTTTGAGTACTTTTCATTCAATAATGTGTCCTCTGTGAACTGGAATTATTTATCTGTGTATTATAGTTCTCCGCCTACCACCTCTATATAATGCCGTAGTAAACTAAGAACACATACCACCTTTGAAAAATACTTGTTCATAATTCATTCACTTATGCTCTCGCAAACCACTTCTTCATCGCAGACCATCTTCTACTCAAAAAATTGTCATTTTAATATTGCCTTCCCTTACATACGGCCTTCCTCCACTTACTATATCAAATTATTTGTATTCTACAAGATATCCATGGACTATGTTCTTTCTCTGAATACTATCACACCTAAACATACGTGTATTCCCTTATCAGACTATAGAAAACCCTTCAAAAAAATTTCTTCATTGCGATCCCCATTCGGACTTAGCAGAATTCCCAGATAGATGAATTACTCCAATGAAATTTTATCTTCCCTATTTAATAATGGGAGTACTGGTAAATATATAGGAAAACAGTTCTATATAATCTGATAATATGATATTTAAACAATCTTTGATACGAAAACACCTTCACCATGTACTGTCTATATCCTATGAACCATTTCCCTACGCAGTCCGTATATGACCATAGGTACCTTCGCAGTGGCCAAAATCTTTCGCGAACCAATATCCTCCTCATTTTCTTTAATCAATATTCCTTCCCATGAACTGTCTATTCTATAAACCTCTCTACCACATTTTTTCAAATAACACAACATCCATTTAACCATTATGACTCTTACATTATACAAGATTTTCCTTGAACCATAAGTCATTAACACAAACCATTTTTCGTTCAGGAAAGTGATCCCACAACATGGTTTGTGGTCACCCGTTACTCATATCATATTTTCTTATCTGTAAATTGTCCCCAAAATGTGGTTTGCAGTTCCCTTTCTTTTTAAAAAAGCTTCCTTTTCCAAAAACATACTCTTTATTTTGAGGCTGAACATTTTGGAAAATAGTAGAAAACTGTACGACATTTAATAGTGCTATCAGCCACAATCATAAGACCAAATCTCTTGAAAACTCCATGATTAACCCATTTCGGATTGATTAAAAACACAAACTATACTCCATTTACAACCAAGATTGTCCTTTGTTCCAATATTATCTAATAATGGCCTATACAATTTTTTTCATAAACATTAAGTTATATTTTTGTAAATAATTATTACCATAGAATAATGAATACTTTTCGAGGAATAATATTTGTATAATTATTGTATTTTTTTAAATATGATGATTGAATTTTAAATTAAATATGAAATATGATTTTTAAACACATGTAAAAATTATTTAAAACTCATTTAATGGGTAATGAATGATAAATAATATTAATAACACTTAATGACTAAAATATCGTTCTCATATAAAACACATTTTTCAACACATTATATATCATTTTTTAAAAGCTAAATTTTTCCTAGTTATAAATTGAATAAGGAAAAATGATCCCATGTTCAGATTCTAATAGGAAATAATTTTTAATTATCTTCAAATTATTATTTCAGTAAAAAATTATTTACCTGATTTATATTTATTTAATAATAATAAGTGTTTGAATAAATAATCTATTTTTAGTCAACTTTTAAAAACATTAATTGACCTTTAATACATCTAGAAACCATTTTTTATTTTGTAAGGTGATATCCATATGACTTATAAAATACAACACACCTAAATTTTCATAAATTTATTTAATTTTATTATTATCCCTAAATTGCCTATATTTCGAATATAAATTTAGCATTACTTTGATTATAAAATGATCCACATACAACCCCTATAAGATTAATATTCTATTTTTATTAAAATAGAAAATATTAAAAAGTCACTTCTCTAATAATTTAATTAAATAAACTCATGCCTCTAGTCACTATAATATAACAAAAATACCCCATTATTAGAATGACTATCAAGACAATGTTTAAAGACTTGATGAATGTATCAAGTCTTTATTATCTTTTATTTCTTTTTATTTTTTTATTATACCAAATATAATATGCATTATCCTATATATAATTATAACGTTAGTATTAATTATACACTGATATGATATTAATAAAAATCTAATATCCATTTTATATCTTCCTACCAAACAATTCAAAAAATAAAACATATTTTTATGTATATTTATGGACTACCAGATCGATGCTTAATGAACTTATTTTTCTTATTGAATTTCGTGGATCGGTAAATATAATTATTTATTAATTATTATATATAAAAAATGATTATTAATATTAAATGATAATAAATTTTACTCTCTATATATCACATGTTTTATGGAAAATACAATATTCGAGTATGTGTACTTCTAGATTACTACTTCAATATAGTGAAATTTTATATATCCATTTTAAAAAATCATTGATAAATTAATAAAAATTACATAGAAACATTATATTTATAAACTAAATAATTTAAATGGATTGTGAATCCATTTTAAAATAAACATAATTCTTTTCAACATACTATGAGATTCTAAAAAAATCAACAAACCACCCCGAGTAACCAACAGAAGTGGAAAAAAATTATAAATAAGAAGAGATTTCTGATAAGAAGAGAATAAAAATTAAAGAAATATTAATTATGTTTTTATTACTGTCATTAATAAACATAATGTTTTTATTTAGTTAGTTAAATGAAGGATCATAATGCTTTCAGACAGAGGTAAGGATTTTGTATCAAAATATCAATCATTAAGACACACGTTCTATAATGTAAAAAATTCATTTTTAGTATTTTATATAATTAGAATTGGGTATTTCATATCATATTTTATCCATATTCATTTTTTAACATCATCATATTTACATTATTATTTGAATGGGGGTTTATAAGATTATTTTTAATCACTGCGTGATTTTTGTCTCAAACTCCCTTTATTGAGACAAGTATTACATTATGAACTAATTTAATTATATGTGGTTTTTATACTCCCCTATTGTATTGTTACTATGGAATTTAATGTTTTCATGTTATTTAAGATCACATTTTATATATTACACCTTCATGGTTTGTCATTTAATGTGTTTCAAATGTAATGATTATTTTCTTTTTCTAATGTTCATTTTTTATGAGTGGTGACATTTCTTTTTTTTGTCGTCCATGATTAGTTTTAAAACATTTAAAATTTAAATGGTTAATTTAATTTTTCTCAAAGAAAGTTAAATAACTTCCATAATATCCATCCCTTCGAGGAAACAATTATTCATATAGAATCAATCTGTTGACATGAATAACTCATATTCAATCCAATGGATTTTTTCATATACATGTTTTACCTATTGAATATAATTTCTACAATGTTGAACGTCACCTTGATGTTTTTATTCAACTATTGTAAATTAAAAGTTTAATTACTATTTTTATTATGTGGTTATCACTAACTGTTTAGAATATAGATTATACATTTTTTATGTGATGTGTTTTTTAAAAATATTTTACATATAATATAATGTTTAAAAGTGTTACAAAATTCCATATTAATAATTTTCTGTATAGAAAATATTATTCATATAATATTAATTTATTAATAAAATTAAATGAATATATTTAATATTATAAATGATGTATAATTTTTGTCCAAAAATAATCACTTTTAAACATTTTTTTAAACTTATCTCTTTACCTCATTTCCTGTTTTCTAAGAGACTTCCTATATACAATTTCATGTCATCAAAATTAGAAATAATTATTCATAATTTTTAATAAAATAATCTATTTTTCATAGTACAAGGGATGTTAAATTTTTCAATTAAATATTGAAAATACATTTAAGTGTGTTATTTATCTCTATATTTTGATTGATCAAGGGTATTCTTCAAATGATATAATGAGGACTCATTATTTTAACAGATTATGTAATTACATTTAAATCCATGCTAAGATCCATCAATGATTTTGTATTTTATAAAAATCCATATTATGTTCATCCATTTACTATCAACTTAGTGTTCCCTATTGATGGAAAACTTAATTTATTGGTGTTCACCAATATTCCCAAAAAATTGATTGATTTTTTAATTTTATATTGAAACTGTACATCCATTTCTTAAATAGTGTAAAATACACAATTTTTAGTCATTGTTGTTGATTTTTAATTACCTATAATGATTCACAAATTCAATGAATAATAATTTATTTTTAATGGGTTTATCATGTCATGATTATTGATGATATCATGAATGATTCCTAAGGGAACATATAGAAAAATATATAAAACCAATTTTATTTACTTGGAGCTTTATGAAATTTTGATTAAAAAAATGTGGAATTCATATATATTATTTTCAATAGGTGGTGGGTGGGCCTAGAATTATATATCCCTTCAATAAATTTGGAATTGTTTCATGCTCTTGATATACCATGGAACATGTTGATAGAGGTTAGCTATATTTGGGACTTAGATTTTGTTTCTAGTAAAAAATGGTATGTTAACGTGGATAGTAGCCTTTACATATACATTTTCTATAACTTGTTTGTTTCTTCCTTATTCTTATGATGTTATTATCTGCTGATATGATCATGATAACTCTATTATCTTTTGATAACATTTCCTTATTCCATGATTATATTCTTATGATAATTACCTATATAACATCATTAATGACTCCCATGATAAACTCCTTTGTTATGTCTATTTACTTAAATTGATTTTTATCCATCCATTTAATTTTTTATTTCCCTAAGGATATAAAATGAAATGTTTGAAAATGTATGGGAGTGGGATAATTAACAGGAGATTTAAATAAATATGTTCAGTTTATGTATAATTTGGTATATTTATATATCTAATATTTTATATACACAAGAACTTATGATCCGCAATGTCTAGTTATTGTAAGAGTATGTTTAGAATCATATAATCACGTATGATTATATATTGAATATTAAATTTTTTAATTTGATTAAGGTATAATAATTTTTTAAAATGTGATTATTAAAAATTACTAAAAACTGTATGGATATATATAAATATTAAATAATTCCCAGAATTTTTGGTAAGTTAGAGGTTATGGGGTCTATCTAGAAATAAAACTCTATTTTGATAATATAAGTGGAATTTTTTGTTGTAAATGATGAATATATTGGTAATAGACCTAAAATTATTTGTCCATGTATATATTGGCTACAATTATATTGAATAGTGAATGGTCCTTTACTGAGAACATGTCTGAGACTCCTAGGGTATATTATTTTTGTTGAAATAATTCTCTTTATAAACAAATATAAAGGAGTTATTTCCTAGTTATATTAACATATTAGATTGAGAAGTACAAGATAAAACAAATTAATCTATCCTAGATAAGACTAATATTGATATAGTTTAAACTAATAGAATACTGAGACAATTTGAAAATGATAAAGAGATTGACTTTTTATGATTATTTTCCTTTTTATGATTATCATAATATTACCTTATATAAATTTTTGATCACCAATTAAACCATTTCTAGTTTTATTATTTGATAGACCAAGAAGTAAAAATATGTGGGAGGGAAAATGAAAATAATCCCTCAAAAAACAACACATCAGAATGGGAGAAAGAATAAGAAACCATTTGATTATTCTAAACAAGTTACCATGGGATATGATTAATAATTTTGACATATTCAAAGACCAAAAGACACAATAGAAGAGAAATAAAGAGTCTGATAAAATCTCATATGATGATGATAATGACAAGTGAACAATATTTTGATTCTATATATGTCAAATGTTCTTGAAGATAAATTAAGGGACATTAATTTTATGGAATGAATAATTCTTCAAATATTGTAAATAAGGCCATTAATAATAAAAATATCCATTGAAAGTTAAGATTTATATTAACATTTTTAAATAAGATTAAACTTATCTACGGGAACCAAAAAAATTCAATGTATTATTTTGGATATTTTCGGAATTGTCCAATTCAATTCAATAATTCCAGGATTTTTGTTGATGGTAGGAATACATAATATCATAGACATACGGAGAAAGGGGGAACCGATCTGATGACTGTCAATGGAGAGGATAGTGGAAATTATGTTTTACATACATAGTCTCCCGAATTAGTTTACGAATCATCAATGTTGTATCTCAGGTGTTCTCTAAGAACATCAAGTCACAAAAATGTGTGATTTATATGTTCTGGGAGATTTTAATTGTTATTATTATTTAGTTTATAAGAGCAAAATTTATTGAAATTAAAATATCATCCTATAAAAAAAATAATTAAATTTTTAAAATGAAATTGATAAATTTACTTTGACCCCAAATTAATTTATAGAATAGGGAAACACATTATTAACCTACTAAGAATTTATATTAGTGCAATTCACACAACGAATTATCTATGAAGAAAACTGAATCCATCGCATATTCCTTAATACCTAGTTAGGAGATACATTTCTTATAAATAGTGGTGGAAAATAAGTGTTTAATAGTAATACCTATGATATTTATGATTATATATCTATATAGATAAAATCTTGGGAGATCAAAATCCTTTCACCACCATTATCTATTCATCAAATTGAATTAAAATTAAAATTTGAGAGTGAAATTATTTTAAGTGGTGTAGAATATAACAAACAATGTTTATTTTATTTAATGAAATTATTCTATGGTTTTCAACACAATAAACACAGAAAATGGAACCAATATATCCCATCATATGGAAACCCTATATTTAAAAAATATACATAGTAGTAATATAATTATGAAATATATATATATAAATAAGAAAGGAAATTCCATGAACATAAAACATACTTATTACAAGCTAAAAACAAATAATATTAATTTTAATGGTAAAAATTTATTTTTCCAAAGGAATGGTTTTTATGATTGATATATTTAAGATTAACACTTGTTTTAATAGAAAACTGAATATATGAAAACCCCTATTTGTTATAAATAGATATTTTTCATAATGTTTTATGATATAATTTTATTGATATATTTATAAACATTATACTTCAAAATTTATAAATTTGAAAACATTTATGGACTAATCATGGTAATATTATCTTAATAAGAATTTTTTCGTATATTTTAAAAAAATAGTTTTATGTTGAATTATGAAAAATAATGTTTTGGAAAGTACCTTGGATTTTAATAAATCACATGAATTTAAAAATAATCAAGATCTCTAGGATCCTTTTTTGTAACCGAATACATGACATTTTATCCGCACAATAGACTTTATATAATCTTTTTTGAATTACAAACATATGTTATTTTTTTTTAAATAATTAATATTTTCTTAAAAAAAATTCATCAATACATCATATATTTTTATTCTAAAAACAATGTGTCAATTGCTTCAAATAAAATGGATTTAAATTTAAAATAAGTAGGAAGAATTGAATATTTAAATTTTTTAATGATTTACTCTCCTTTGGAAAATATTTATTACCTTGGAAAAACGATTATTTTTTCAAAGAATAATACTTTTCAAAATATTATCTAATTATTAATATAAATTAAATAAATTTTAAATTAAAACTATTCAATTATGTATAATCATATTTTAATATGAATTACACCTCATTTTATGGGTTATCTAAGATAAATATGAATAATAACACTCAATTACTAAAAATTTATTTTCTAAATAAACATTATTTCAACAAATTATTTAATTTGATTGAAAAGTTAAATCTATTCATATTTAGAAATTAGTTTATGTAAAATGGGACCCAAATTATGATTTAAGTCATCTAAATTTGGTCATAAACATATTCTTATATTTTTTAATAATATAATTTACTTGACTAATATTTAATTATTAGTAGTAAGTGTTTAAATGACTAATCTAATGTGACTCTAAATTTCATAATATTTTATGAACATTGACCATATAGACACTATTGATCCATTTTAAAGTAATATATATATGTATTAAAAACCATAACACACCTAACTCACCTATCATTCACACACTTCCATTTTTACACCATAATCATCATTTTTTTCCTTGGAAAGTGCCCTTGTCTTCACCAATTAAAGGAGACCACTTCCACCCCTTCCAAATTTACCTCTCATTATAATTCTTCTTGAAACCATACTATAATTAAATCTAACATAAGAATATTTCATCACATTAGTCCTATATTTGACATAATATATCCCAATATATTTATTTTCACCATTATTTTCAATAGAATGTTTACTATTTGACAAAGGAATAAAATTATTCATAACCATTCATTCTTAGTCATAATTTATTATACCACCTCTAATACCAACTATATATGAATTTTTGATAACATAAGAATTAATTTTATAATTATATTTTATTATAAAAATTGAATATTTTTTATTCCTTCCTCTAATCTATATTAAATATAAAACATCATCCTATATATGTTTGGACAACTACCGCCATGCATGAAAATCCTATTTTTCATCACAACTATGAAAGGATGGTTCAAAATGTATTCATAATGAAAAAATATTAAATTTATAACCTGATTATGATTATTAAATTATAATTTAATAAAATTTAATGTCACTCCAACATTATGGAAATTAAAATTGTTTTCCTTTAGTATGTATATATTACCACTTCCATGTAGCAGTGTATTGTTTTCATTACCTCAAACCATATATGATGTAAAAAATTCCTTTTGTACATAAACATGATATTTTAAAAATACTTTATATTTTCGGGAATGATAATATAATTAAAAAATAAACCTAATAACTTCAAATATACCATGATATTATAGTAAATATCATCCATGAAACCTAAAGAAACAATCATGAGTGGAAAAACATTTTAAAATATAAATATGTGATGATAACTAAATATTAAAAATTCATGACAAATGAATAAGATTATTATTTTAAAAAAAATTGGTAATTATAAAAAATATAATTTTCATGTTTTTTGTATAAATAATATATATATATATATATATATTCACTCTAAATATGTTATGTAATTTTTAAATATAAAATGAAAGTAAATTTATTAAAACACTTTTCTTATATATTTTTATTATAATTTTAAATTTTAAATTTTTTAAAATTTATTTCCAAGAATTAATTTTATTTTTATTTCTTCACTTGAAAAATATGATAAGACTAATTTTTCTAACATATATAATATATTGGTTTCTTCAATGATTAGTGAATTTTATATTTTTACTGAAACTTTTATTTCCTTTTATATATTTATACAGTAAAAAATATAATTTTTAGTATTTTAATTTTTTTTATTTTTATTTAAAATAATTTATTTATGGTTTATTAATTGAATTTTGTATCTGAATATAGTATAGAAACATTTAATACTTTAAAAGGTGTTTTTTGGAAAAAAAAATTTCCTCTTGTCTTTACAGTTTAAAATTAAATAAAAATCTGCTATAGTTTTGTTATGATTTTGAAATTTATTTTAAAAATTATGAATCAATATTTTTGAATTTTTCAAATATATAACTTTTAATTTTATTTAATATGAATAGTAACCATAATACGTTTTGTTAAAATGATACAGGGTAAATTCAGTAATTAAGGGTTACAATTTATCTGATTTATACTAGAAAATGACCGTAACAAATTGAAGAATTTAATTTTCTACATAAATTTAAATAAAACTTATCTAATATTAGTTTATAATACCTTTTTAAATTTGGATGATGATTATGACATATATAATATTTTTTCTAAAGAAAAGGAAAACATATCACACATTCCTTTTTAATACCATTTATATTTTTAATATGTGGATAACTAGAGGATATGGATGGTTGTAAATAATAATTTGAAACATAAATTATATATCCTAACTATGGAATTAATATTTAATTTTTAATGAAGAAATATTTACATTATATTTTACCCAACACGGACACATTAACTACAAGATTAATATTAAAATTAAATAAAGGATTTTACAAATGTTAACATAATATTTTTTAACGAATCATTGTTTTTAACAACTTTTTAGATACAAATAACATAATATATATGTGGATAATTATTTAATTCTAGTTACTTTTTTTTATTTTTAAAAAATAATTTAAATAAATAGTTCTAAAATTAATATTAATTATATCTTATAATAAATAATATTTTATTAAATGATTTAAAAACCATAGAAACATAATATTCAGCCACTGATTGGTATATGTTTTTATAATATTATGCATGGTCCATTTATGGGGCATTTTTTTATTATAATAACTATATTAAACCCTTAACATTAAAAAAACATTTATATCACCCAAATTGTCAAAGGGGGTTAAAGTTCCTTCAAACAAAAAATAACTCTAAATCCTTATCAAAACATATTAATATTTTATTTTGTAAATTTATTGTGACATATAATTATCATTGATTATAATCTTTCAAATTTGGATATTGTTGGATGAAAAATTTAATATATATTTATTTAATAATTTTGTAAATTCCAAAAGTATCCCTCCCCTCTCTTATAAAATGGAACATCATCCTATCATGTATGAAAATTATAAAAACAATTTAGTTAAAAAATCTTATCAAATATATTCCTTAAATACCGATATATGATCTAGAGGATTTATTTATGGTAGAATACAATCTTTAAAGCTCCTACTGTGTAAGAAAATGGATGTTGTCTACGGATGAGGTATAATTATAAACCGAGAATTTTTTTGATTTATTAATTCTTAATTATCCATAAAATAATCTTTATAAATGATTATATAATAAAATAAAAAAATTTCTTAAATTATATTTTATTTTATTAATGGATTAACCAATAACCACCTTCATGATCCCTCAAATCGGAAAGGATTCCATCATTCACGTTTATTGAAAACCAAAACTTCATAGACAAATGTTATTCGCTTTATGTCACCACCTATCAATGATGATTATATAGATAAAATTATTGTTATTATATAATATAAATAAAATACTTATCATTAAAAATGATCATATATCATATATTTTCTTACCATTACATTCATGGAAAAATAGTAACATTGATCATGCATATATGTGGACTACCACCTCTACGAAGCAATGCGATTTGTTTATCATCACAAAAAAAACACAGATTATATATATAATATTTAATTTATGATAATATAATTATTTAATAATTTTTAAATAATACCCCAATTCATTCCATAATGTTCGTTGAAATATTAAATTATTACACATGTGTATGTATGATCTGCCATCTCTTTGATTGTATTGTAGTTATTTTTCATAATAATGTTCATTTACTGAATATAAAAATAATAATTGACTTATAAATGTTATAATTATTTAACTATTAGTATCTTGATATGGTGGGGTAACTACCACATGACCAATATAACACACTGAAACCATTTTGGACGTTTGAGCTAAATATCATCAATACTTATAATGTGAACTTAAATTATTAATTAAATATATATAACATTTGAAATAAGTGAAATAAAAGGAAAAATAATATTGAAAATGTTTCTTAAGAGAGTAAATAATTAACATAATTTTATTATTCTTGATTATAAGGAATACACGTGATGAATCAGGATAAGGTAAGGGACTTTCTTTTAGAAATCATATTTTAATATACAAGTTTTTATTAATATAACATTTATGATTTTAGATGTACATAAAATATGTATAAAGGAATTTTATTTTCTCTGTGACATTTTTTCAATGGTTTAAAAAAGGAATATTTTTACCGAATGTTTGGACATTGTTTATCGAATTCAAAATGATTGTTCTATTTACATGTATGCAGTGAAAAAAAATTTCCCACCCTTAGAAATGTCTTTTGATTGAATGATAACATATAACGATTTCATTTTTTATTTGATGAAAAAACCCAGATCAATTTTTTTGGTATTTTGGTGTTGAAAATGATTTTTTATATGAAATAAGTTTTTGATATCTGAAATAGTTTTGCATACAAGTCTAAATAAAGTTTTTAAAAGTCATTATGATGAAATGTGAATGCATATAATTGTTTTTCCTTATATGTTATTTGAAAATTATATATATGAAATGGGTGATCCTGATATAACTTATATGATGGGTCGATCCCTATTTGATATCATAGGTGATAACCATATTTCTTATACGAAGGGTGGTCCCTATTATAGCCCTCAAATGTATGCTTCAAATTAGATTGAGTTAACAAATTAGGTTTATCTTGATTTCATTTGGAAATATAATATTATGGTCATCCGATGTAAAATAATTGTGGTTGTTTTAATTGTATATTGATAGTTACCATCTATATTCAATTTTAATTTTCCTGGATACTCAAATTATTATCAGAATGGTTATTCCATGTGTAACTGTGAGGGTTACTGAATATGTAATAATTATATGAAAATTATTCCCCAAGATTCCTACATGCTTTTATCTATTATTTATATGGGTTTTCAATGAGATTTGTTTATTTTCATATGTAAATTATTTCATGAATCCATATAGATATGTAACAACATGAAATTTTAATGTAAAATAATTTTATTTAAAAGTGTGTATGACACATAAACTCAAGTGTAGAAAGCAATATAACATCCTAAGAATTTATATCATATTCACTATTTAAAAAGAATTATAATATATTGAATATCATTCAACACTTAGGATATTGATTTATCTTATGATACACATAGAAAATACATTCTTCTATATCTTTTATATAACGAACTGTATTTTTTCATTTAATTTTTACTTATTATATTGGAATTTTACGAGTCTGCGAAAATTGATGGTGTGTGATTTCGAGGCCCGGTGGGCCAAGAATGAATTTCGGATGTTTTTTAGTAAATTCTGTAAATGGGCAAGTGAGATTTTGTAACTTTTGAATTGGTGATCGGAAATGAAATCCAAGTATACCGTTGAATGTGCGGTGTCGATATTCTCTTAAAAAGACCATCACCACGACCGTAGTAGCTGGAGGGTGGAAGTTAATATTTCACTTTTTCAAGGAATAAAAAAATAAAATTATTTAGATTTTTTATTTTCCTGTTGAAACCTATCTATTAGAGATATGGATGGGGGGACCACCCGAACTAGAAAACCCCAAATTTGAATTAAATGGTGGGGACCACCTGACCCTTTAACTCCCCCTTTAATGGGAGATAACTCTTGGACTTCCTCCATTTTAATAGTTCCACTTTCCATTAATTAATTATGCCACCATCAACTTAATTAATGGACACCTCTAATTAATATAATAAAACATAATTTTATAAGTTGGATATTCAATTTTGTTGGAATTGGGAAAGTGTTGGAAAAAGGTGAGAGTTTGGATAAATATAGAAAAACTCTTCCTCCAACGAAGAAGGCTCTCACCAAAGAAGAACATAAATTAGAATCAAGAACGGGGAAGATGCATGAGCCGGATATCGGAAGCGTGTTGTGGAAGCGACGATCATAGTAAACCCTATCTCTATCAACACCTTCATCTCGTGACTCTTCCAATGAGCTATCGAGGTAGGGTTTATTGTTGTTTGTATACTGCCTTACCCCATTCATGTCATTATTTCTGATTCAAGAACATTTAATCATCTTGCTAAATTCTAATGTGGAGGGTGCTGACCAAATAAACATGGCCCAACATCTTAGTAACCAACGTGATTTTTTTGAGGACTTGAATTTTTGGCGACATCCCGAGGCGAGTGCGGAATTTTTGGAATGATGATTGGTCCAATGGAGTAAACCCAGTGAACAAAAGAATTTTGTCTTCGACTGTTCCAATGACATACACCAATGTTCTCGGGAGTGTTGGCCAGCACACCGGCTAGCTGTAACGAAGACCGTGGCATGAATGTGCTGCCGGAGTGGGGCAGTAGCGGAGCAAGGGTGGCGGCCAACCACACGAAAGAGAGGCAGCGACACACGTCCACACCGTCGGGCGTGCATGAACCATGGTCTTGTGCCATGATGATGAGGTGAGGGTAGACAGCTCGTTGTCATCCACTAGTGATGGCACGAAGCATGACAGCGCTAGGTGGAGGAGGCTTTCCGACTAGCCAGCTGCGAGCCCAGCAGGCCACCACACCATCAGCCACCCCGCAGATCGGGCCGAATATAGCGGGTCAGGTCAGACCCTGTTCCAGACCCGGGTCATGCTGGGTCAATGAGAACGTGGTCAGCTAAGCCCAGGTCAGATCGGGATGGGTCGGTCCGACCGGGTCGGTCGGTCTGGGTCAGACCAGACTAGATCCTACATCGACCCTTTTGGTTCTTTCGACAATATCATGAGTAACATGCATCCATTTGATGAACCATCTATGGTGCCAGAAACCAAGGATCGAGACATTCCTTTTGGTATACCCTACAAAAGTTTTGAATAATGTTGGGGTATGGTTGGGTTGGATTGGACACGAATCCAACCAGGCCCTTGGGAGTAAAGTTCCATTAACATATAGATCGGGCATCCGATTGATGCACCGTCTGTTGCACTGATACGTCTATCACATGGGGGTACTTTGGGATACTTCTTTGTGGGAATTTGTGGGAGTTATAGTATCGACCTGCGGCTTGAGGAGTGGAACCTCCAGGAATCAAGCGTGCTAATATCAGGTACCCTTTATCTTGAGGTAACATGAGAAAACGATCCTATGTGGGTCTTTGCATTTGGATCCTATGTGGGTTTTTGTTTTCTGATCCTATATGGGTATATGATCGAGGGTCTCACTTGGATCTTTCCTAGGATTCAATTTGAGACTACTCTAGGGTCTGAAACGGGTTTGCAATACTAGGATCCTACTTGGTTATGGTGTACTAGGTTCCTATGTGGGTCTGATGATTTAGGATCCTATGTGGGCCCGCCTCTTAATAGTTTGAGATGATTTAGTAGTTACATATAATCATATTTTCTTCCATATCTAAGTTCTAACTGGTGCGAGCTGAGTCCTTACCTTTGTGGTAATACTGTTTTGGTATTCTTCTCTCTGGCGTACATTTGTGGTACTTACCTTCATGAAAAAAACTTTGTGGTTTTCATGTGTGTGGCATAACATTGTGGTACTTTCCATCATGGTGATACCTTCATGGTATTCGTTTGTGTGGAATTAGCTAGGTGGTACTTACCCTTGTGGTGTTATATTCGTGGTATTATTTCCTATGTGGAACCGTTATACTTTTGCTAAGAGTTGGGCCTTATGTATCCTATAAATGAGATGGGTATACATGATTACTTAGGTATATGTATGGTCAAATACATAAGTAGGGTTTTCAGATGCTTTCATTCTTTGTGGTTATACTTTGTGGTTTTGTGAGACCTTCGAGGGTCTTTGGGTCACTACTGAGTATCGTTATACGCACCCCTACATGGGCTACGCTCCCACCTTGTTGTGTTTAGTGTATATGATGGATAACACTGACTGAGGACGAGTGTACTATGACTGGAGGTAGCTTTGGGGTGGACATTAAATGAGGTATACCGTAGAGATTTCCATTCGAGATTTTTACCTACCCTTCAGATATGGGCCATGGCAGGAGTTCACATGAGCTGTTTTAGTTAACTTATACATTTCAGTTTTCATGTACTTTCCAGTTGGGCTTGTATTCTGGCCCCTTTTTCTTACTATATACCCTGGTTTTTTCTATATAGTTTACTTGTGATCGTATCTTTCTTTGTGCATTGTTGCATGTGATTACTGGTTGTAAAGGGTATTTATTCAAGATTTTTATGGAATACGCCTTTCGGTGCTAGTCGCTAGCCCTTGGCTTATGGAAGGTGGGATTGGGGTCGTCAAGGCACGATCCTAGGGGGACGAGTCATGAGAAACTGGTATCAGAGGAGTTAGTTCTACTGTAAAACATTGAACTATGATCTTTCAAGGAAAATAGAGTTAAGTGTTATGAGTGTGGTTATCTGTTTGAGGAATAAAGTGTAGGTGTGGAGGCTGACGTATCCATACACCAGGACCCTGGCTTCAGATTTCAAACTTAGTGCACGAAAATAGTGATTGCATGCGTGTTTCAAAAAAGGTTTCATTTTGATATTTTTGATTCATCTCACAAGGTATAATATATTGACAGTGGTGAACCTATTTCTTTTTAGGATGCTTCCATGAAGACACCCAGCTAGGATTACAGGTATATTATGTGATGATATACCACAAAGCGATGAGGCCTTAGTGCAGGGCCCTTTATCAGTAGAGTCACTAACAGAGGCTCCATAGGTACAACTAGAAGTGGGGCCATCGATTCCACCGGCCCCATCAGCGGATGGTGCACACCGCTGGAGAGCATTGCATGAGTTACACCGCCAGAGGAAACCCAGGTTCAGGTTGTAGAATGACCCACATGCAGTCGGGGATTGGTTGGAGGCCGCGATGAAAGTCTTCTGACTGGTAGGGACACTAGTTGTTCTCATTGTGACCCTTTCCACCAGTCATCTATAGGAAGCAATTGTAAGATGGTGAAGTTTGATGCTCCAGACTCACGATGAGGGGACACTTATTTGGGTAGACTTTGAAGCCTATTTCGGGTAGAGTTTGTCTCAGCGACCCTTTGTGCATTGCACATACACGAGCTTCTTCATCTACAGCAGGGGAGCATGACTGTGGCTCAGTACTCAGCAAGGTTCACTGACCTCTCGCGGTACTACAACAATATATTGTGGGACCCATTCTTCCAGGCCCAGACCATCGAGCTGGACCTCAGGAGGGAGAACAGGGCATCAATGATTTCTCTCAGCATTACGATGTAGGAGGGGGTGTTAGAGCGAGCCATCTTTGTGGAAAGTTTTCTTGGTATGAAGTCACCATGAAGGATCCCCACCACCGGAGGGCACGTAGCGGAGTCTTCTGCAGCTGGAAGAAGACATATGTCACAGAGGTCCAAGAGGACTAGACCTACAGTTGGACAACCACAGTATTCAGAGTCGGTTGTGTGGGGAACTGGAGATACAGCTAGTCCCGCGAGGAGCAAGCAGTGTTACACATGTGACGGGAAGGGAAACATGGCTCGCGACTGTCCGACCCACCGTAAGGATGATCAGCATATGGTCGAAGGAATACCCAGGAAAAGATAAGGGTTCGAACGAGGTGGTCTATAGGGAGCAGGAGAACGTGGAATAGGAGTTGGTCATGCAACTGGAAGAGGACGACGATTCGAGGTGTTACGACCACCACCACCAGGTGGCCGACCCCGACCACAGGGAGCAGTTGGACAAGGGCACGCTCAGCTCCAGGAAGCAGAGGCCTACAATCACGACGTTCTGGAGATTATATGAGGTATGATCTTGTCTACTTCACTTTAGCTGCAGTACTTATAGAAATAGGTTCCAGTAATTCTTTTATTTCCTTTTCTCTCGTTCGGAGCTCATAGATTCCGACGAAGCAGTTGGCTGGATCCTTACAAAAAAAATCTCCAATGGGAAAAAAATCAATGATTATGCATTGGTTCTGGATGTGTGAGATTACTCTAGGAGGCGAGATCTTGGGCTAGGATCTCCTAATTGCAGCATCTATGCTTTACAACATCATCATGGGTATGGATTGGTTATATACATTCAATGATCAAATGACTACATTAGGTGCAATGTGCCATGTGTCCGCACTGATAGGACTAGGGTAACCTTCACCAGTGAGAAGGGGGCTTTTGTAGCATATGATGGACTTACCCGAAGAAGAGTGAAGCTGATCACTCATCAGTTGGCTAAAAATACCCTCAGATCAGCTAATGCGGAGATTCCAAGTTATCTTTATTGGTCGACCAGTACGCAGATGTCTTCCCTAAAGTTTTTTGGGGTCTACCTCCTTATAGGGAGGTGGACTTTTACATTGACTTGTACCCCGAGATGGAACCGATATCTACACCAGCATATCGGATGGATCCTGTGGAGCTTCGTGACCTGTGGCTGTATCTGGAGGAATTATAGGGGAATGGGTACATCCATCCTATTTTTTCTCCATGGGTATCCTAGATTTTGTTTACCAGGAAGGAAGATGAGAGATTAGGACATTTCATTAACTTTGGATACATGAACTAGTAGACTTTGAAGACAAGTACCCACTCCTGAGGATTGAAAACCTCTTTGATAATTTTAAGGGAGCACGGTGGTACTCGAAGATAGCCATCATAGAAGGATATCACCATCTTAGTTTATGATATGATGATGTACAAAATAATAATTTAACATGTTGGTAATGGAAATATGAGTTTTTGGTCATGTCGTTCGGTGTGACCAACACTCAAGAAGTTTTTAGTGGACTCATGAACAGGATCTTCAAGCCATACCTTGATCTTGTTTTATTATTATTCATCAACGACATTCTAACCTACTCGGATACTGAGTAAAAGCATTCTTATCTTTTGCAGGTAGTTATGGACACACTCCCAGAGAAACATCTTTATGGTAAGCTCACGAAGGTCCAGTTCTGGATCCAAGAGGTTCACTTTCTAGTACATGTCATCAAGGAGTCAGTAGTTGTGGTGGATCCAGTGAAGATTAAGGTGATACAATCTTGTGAGCCACCCATTATTGTGATGGAGGTATGAAGTTTCCTAGGTTGGTTCGGATACTACCGGAGGATTGTGCCAGATTTCATCAGATTTTTGGAACTTTTATCAGCGTTGATGAAGAATGGGAAACCTTTCATGTGATCAGAGAGATTCTAGTGTAATTTTCAGGAGCTGAGGCAGAGGCTGACTAGTGCCCCCATTTTGAGGCTTCCATAGGAGGGTGTTGGGTACGTAGTCTACTAAGATGCATCTAGGACTGGGCTCAGATGTTTCCTAATATAGGAGCAGGCAGTTATCACATATGGTTCTCAATAGGTGAGACAACATGAGCATAACTACACTACCCTTGACCAGGAGTTAGCAGCAGTGGTCTTCTCCTTGATGATGTGGTGACAAAACTTGAGTGGAAATTTTTTTACAGTCTAATATGATCACAAGAGTCTCAGGTATATCTTCTCTTATAAGAACTTGAACCTAAGACAGAAATGTTGGATTGAGTTCCTCCAGGACTATGAATTTGAGATAGTCTATACTCCTTGTATGGGGAACATTGTAGCAGATGCACTCAGCAAGATATCTAGGTTACAGCTGCTAGGTGAGGTGACAGAGAAGCTGGACGATTTATAGATATCCTTTGTTGTATGAGATGGAGATTTTTTTCATCTGTCTCTTAAAGTCACACCCCCACATCATTAGCGAGTTTGGGAGGCATAGTGTCGGGAAACTGAATGCAATGCTCAACGTGCTATGAAATCCACAGGACAAGAACCTATTGGATTTTTGGAATATTGGGAGCACTTCATCCTTTTGAAAGGAAGTACCTTGGTACTAGTGTCGCTTCCAGAGGTATTCTTGAGGGAGTTCAACACATACTCTCTAGCGGTACGTCAAGAAGTGGCGCAGATGTAACAGGATCTCTGACAACGGAACTGGTGGCTGGGAATGAAGATAGCAGTAGCAATGTTTTCCTCGGTGCTTAACTTGTTAGAAGGTGAAGTCAATTAATCATGTACTCATACGCTTAGTTTAGCATTTAGAGGCCCCAGAGTGGATGTGGTATAAATATCCATGGACTTCATGACAATACATCCACATATATTTAGTGTTCATGATTATATCTCGGTGATCGTCGACCGACTCACCATTCCAGACCACATCCTACCGATAAGATAGCAGTGTTCCGTAGAGAGCTCGAGATGCTTCAATTTTAAATAGATTTTGTGGCTACATGGAGTAGTCTCGAACATTTTCTCTGATCGTTATGCACGTTTCACTTTTGGGAAATAGAAAGGGTTGCATGAGGCTTTCGGGATGAAACTTTGATTGAGCATCGCCTTCCATCCACAGACGGATGGCCAAACTAAGTGGACCATTCATATGCTCGAGGACATGTTGGGTGCTTTCTTCCTCAACTTCAGTCGCAGCTGGGAGGATCACTTTCCCTTGGTGGAGTTTGTATACAACAACAAAAACCACTCCACCATTGGGATGAAACCGTTCAAGGCGTTGTACATCCAAACCTACAGATCGCCTATGTGTTTGACTGACCCTAGGGAGTTAGCACTCATGGGCCTAGATATGGTACATGCTACCAGGGAAAAGGTGAAGATCATCTAGGAGCAAATGAAGACTCCATAGAGTAGGCATATTTCTTATGTCGACAGGATACAAAGACCTCTGGAGTTCGAGGATGGTGACCATGTATTTCTACAGCTCCCACCCCGATGAGGTTTGTAGAGATTCGGCCAGGGTGGAAAGATATCTCGGAGGTTTATTGGACCCTTTCATGTCCTCAGCAGAGCTGGCGATGTGGATTACTGCTTAAGTCCTCCACCTAAACTGCACTAGTTGCACGACATTTTTCATGTATCCATGCTGTGGAGATGCATGCATGACCAATCTCACGTCATTGACCATGGTAAGCCCGACATCGACAATGGGGTGTCGATTAAGGAGGTTCTAGTATTGATTGATGATCGACAAAAGCAGGTCCGTCGTGGGTGGTCTATACCTTTAGTGTGTGTATGTTGGAAGCATGGGAACCTCTATGAGAGAACATGGGAGCGTGAGGCTCAGATTCTTACTCAGTACCACCGCTTGTTCTCCTAGTTTTTGTGATGTGTCTTTCAGGGATGCAAAGCCCTTATGTGGGGAGAATATAAAGACCAGTATTTTTCCATTTAATTTTTTTTATTATATGGTAAATTTACTAGTCCGCGAAAATTGAAGGCTTGTGATTTTGAGGCCTGGTGTTCTTGTGATGAATTTGTGTACTTTTTTTAAAGTACCTTCAGTAAACATGCAATATGGTTTTTGTATCTTTTGAACCGGTGCTTGGAATTGAAATATGAGGACACCGTTGAACTTGCAGCACTGATATTTGCATAAAGATACCTTCTCCTCCACCACATTAGGTCGAGGTTATATGTTAATTTTTCAATTTTTCGAGGTAGAAGAAAAATATAATTATTTAACATTTTATTTCTCTTTTTAAACCTCTAAATATGAGTTATAGAGGTGGAGACCAGGCAAACTAGAAAGCGCTCTATTTGAATTCAATGGTGGGGACCACCTGAACCTTGAACTCTCGCTTTAATGGGAGATTACTCTGGGACTTCCTCCACATTAATTATTCCACATTACATTAATTAATTATTCCTAAACCAACTTAATTAATGGTCACCTTTAATTAAATTAACAAATATTAATTTCATAAGTTTACTATTCAATTTTGGTGGAATTGGGGAATTGTTGGAAAATGGTGAGAGTTGGGAGAACATTGGAGAAACTCTTCATCCAATGAAGAATGATCTCACCAATAAATAACATACTTTAGAATCAAGAACAAGAACAACACATGATCCCGACTTCGGTAGCGTGTTTCGGAAGCGATAATCGCTGGAACCCTCATTTCCTTCACTGACATCATCTCGCGACAATGCCAATGAACAATTGAGGTTTGGTTTATTGTTGTTTGTATAATCACTAACATCGTTCATGTATTTATTCTGGATTCAAGATCATTTAAGCCACTTTATATCAAAATAACATGGTGGTTGCGGGCCAAACAAACACGACATGACCAATCCACAGCCTATGTGAATTTTTGGTGGTCTTGAATAGTTGGCGACATCCTGAGGTGATCCCAGAATTTTTATAATGTTGATCGGGCCACCAGTGCACACCCAGTAACCCATAGAATGTCCCTGGCGACCGTGCCGGCGACCGAAACCAAAGGGCTTGGGAGCGGTGGTAGGCACTCTGGATGGACGCAACGAAGACGGTTGTGTGACCGCGCCGCGGGAGAAGGTCCGCGGCCCATCGGCCACGACAGAGCAAGGGGGGATGTCGGCTGCGCGAAGGGGAGGTGGCAGCGCTCGTCTGCACCATCGGGTATGCAGGAGCAAAGACATTGTGCAATGGAGAGGTGAGGGTGGCCGCCTCGTTGTCGGCCACTGGTGATGGCGCGGTGCACGACCGCACCGCGTGGAGGAGGCTGGCCGACATGCCTGCCGAAATCCAAGTGGGCCACCGCACCATAAACCGATGAGCTTGGGCCACTCCGGCGGGCCGAGCCGGACCTAGTGGGGCGAGTCGGATTCAGGGCCAGACCCGAGACAAGCCGTGTCAACCTGAACTGAGTCGGTCGGTCCAGGCCGGGTCGGAGCAGACATGGACCAGTTTCGACCCTTTACATTCTTTCGGCCAAATCATAAGCTACGAGCGTCCGTTTGACGAACTGTCTATAGTGCCAGAAACCTTGGTTTGATATGGTACTTTTCTTATACACCAGATGAGTTTTGGGTAATTTTGGGGTATTACCGGGTTGGATCGGACACAAATCTGACCAGGCCATTCGGACTAAAACGCCAATTACATACAAACCTGACGTCTGATTGATGCAATGTCTGTTGCATTGAGACATCTATCACGTGGTAGTCCATTGCAATAATTATTCATGAGACTTCGTGGAAATTGGATTATCTAACTATGTCTTGAGAGGCAGACCCTCCCGGAATCCAGCGAGCTTAGTGCAGGAACCATTTAGCTTGTTGTAACATGAGAAACGGATCCTGTGTGGGTATATGCTTTGGGATCATACGTGGGTCTCTGTTAGAGAGTCTCACTTGGATCCAGTCTAGGAATCCACATGAGACTACTCTAGGATCCTACGTAGGTCTGTTATACTAGGATCCTACGTGGGTCTGTTTTACTAGGATCGTTTGTGGATCTGATGATTTTAGATCCTATGTCGGTATAACTCTTAACAGAGTAAGATGATTCAATTGTAACATCTAATAATCTTTTCATCCATACCAAAGTTATACCTACTGTGTTATGAATACTTACCTTTGTGGTAATACATTTGTGGTATTCTTCTGTGTGTCATACCATTGCGGTACATACCCTTGTGGGGATAGCTTTGTTGTATTCTTCTGTGTGGCATACCTTTGTGGTACTTACCTTAATGGCTATACCTTAATGGCTATACCTTAATGGTATTCTTATGTGTGGATTTACCTTTATGGTACTTGAATTTGTGGTCTTTCCTTAATGGTATTCTTTCCTACGTGGAAGAGTTGTACTTTGGTTATGAGTTGTGCCTTGTGTTTCCTCATGAATGAGATGGGTATAATTGATAGGTTAGGTACATGTATTGTCATATACCTAATTAGGGTTGTCAGATGTTTCCATGCATTGTGGTTATCCTTTCTGGGTTTTGTGAGACCTTGGAGGGTCTCGGGGTCCTTATAGAGTATCGTTATACTCACCCATGCATGGACAACACCCGCACCTTGTAATGTTTGGTGTAGATGAAAGACATCGCTGACTGAGGATGAGAGTATCAGGATTGGAGGTAGATCAGAGGTGGAAATTAGATGAGGCATACCGCAGAGATGACCATTCTAGAGCTATACCTACCCTTCAGGTAGGGTGATTCGTGGGAGTTCACTGGAGCTATTTCAGTTTAATTGTACTTTTAAGTTTTCTTGTAATTTACAGTTGGGCATGTATTCTGGCCCCTTTGGGCTAATGTTTA
Source organism: Viscum album (assembly GCA_963277665.1). Lineage (NCBI taxonomy): Eukaryota > Viridiplantae > Streptophyta > Magnoliopsida > Santalales > Viscaceae > Viscum > Viscum album. Next base: position 95,738,417 of record OY728163.1, read on the forward strand.
TAATTAAATAAATTATGAAAATATCTAGTTAATAATATATAATTAATTCATCTTTAATCATTTTACATGAAATAAATGTAAAAACCAATTGAATATAAAAGAAATGTTTTTATAAAATATTATTGTTATTCTCTAAAAAGAATTTTTTATTTAGAAATTAAATTAATTACAGAATGATAAAAATTAGATATATATATATATATTATTTAATCAAATATTTTGAAAATAATCCAATAGAATTATTTTAAATTGATAAGAACAACTCTTGTTTCTTGTATAAAATCTATATTTTCATAAAGGCAGTGTTTCCACATTTTATTGGTGTTCTAGTTTCGAAACCAAATATTGACACTTTGATAAATATTATACATAAATAATAAACTACTTTTTATAAATAGTAACATTCAAATTGTCCTATGTAGATTTTTCTATGTTTCTGAGATGAATAATGTTTTATGAATATTGAAAAATATTGAATTTTATTTCAAAACAGCTTTTTAATCTATCTTTTTTATATAGTAAGTTTATATATTAGTTTTTTAATTATATTTTGGATAATTACAAAAAATTTAATCAAATTTATTTCATTTTATTAAATTTTATATTTATATTGGATATAAAAATAACTCAAACATTTGAACATTTTTACATCAAAAACTCGCTTTCTTATCTTGTTTTAATGATTAATATCAAATTAATTTTATCCAGTCATGTGATTGGAATTTGAAAATGGATTAAATATTTTTAATTATAATAATTTTTAAAATAAATTGAGGTAAAAATAAATTTTTAAAATGAATTTTAATCATATATATTTGTACGAATTACTTTGATTAAGAGAAAAACTAGCTAATCATGGGACTAATCTTTAAAATTACTGGCCAATCGAACTAATAAAAAAGTCAAAACCCCATTTTATGGACGTAAATAGAACCTATCCCCACTTCTCACCAGTTGGGATCATTATTATGGGAACATTATGTATTATATAACTCCAAATAGAGTTTACCATTTTATATTTATAATAATTACACTCCTCATTTAATATAAAAAGGAACTCACCCCTCCCACTTATTTACTCATATTATGAAATATTACATATAAAAAACAAGAAAACATAAGCTAACAATAAACCTACACTATTACTAGAAGACTAACCATGATAATAACATGAAAAATGAATGTAGGTGTATTTAAACCAAATGGAGTTAATTGGATAATATATATCTTTCTTCAGTTAAATCTTTTGCTTCATTTATTTCTCCACCTCATAAATTTTTATTTTATTTCAGGAAAATATAATTACCATTGTATATTGAGTATAATGAGATTTTTTTGTGATGTTTATTAACTAGACTCACACACATCAATCAAATAGGATTCAAAATCATCGTTCGTGTGTGTGACAGACTACTGCCTCACGAACTGGTGTCGTTCATTTCACCATTTCCACCATTAAACATTAATAATAAAAGTGGATTTATAGTTTTTATTTGATATATATATATATGATATTAATAATTTATTTATTATTATATAATCATTTTATAACAAATAACATCATGATTTCCATTTTTGGGCATACAATAACATCGTTTTGGGATGTGTATACTAACGCCTCCTCAAAGCGATGTGATTCATTCATAGTATACATTGATTGAATAATTTATGGTTAAAATAAAAATATATTATATATATGATAAAATTTTCATAATGGAATTATTATATACATATATTCTATTTAATTCTCCATTTTCATTAATCAATAAAATGAAAAATCATTCGTGCGTACATATGACGTACCATCTCCCTAAATGATGCATTTGATTTATATAACCAAATTTTATGGATTATTATAGATACATATATAATGAATATATATGATAAATATATCATATTTTACATTAATTATTAGTTTAAATTATTATATATGTAATAGTAAATATAGATAAAAAGTGTAAGGAAACTCAAGAAACTAGGCATTTAGTGCTCAAAATTGTGAAAAAATGAAATATTACTAAATTTGGTACTAATATATTATATGATACTCATATATTATATCATAAATATTAATACGGTAATGGAATTATATATGATAATTTATATAACCATTATACAACAGTTTAAATAACATTTTTTAAAATGGATTTATATGTTCATGGATTTCTATCTCACTGTTTTATTCCATTAGGCATATACCATTTTCACCACTTATTTCTTCTCTATTGTGCATATAGTTCCCATATTGTGTTTATATCATAAATAAATTATTTTTATTATTACTTATAGTTTTATTTGATGTTATTTTATTTTAATAAACTATAATTTAAATGATACCATGTAATAAGGGGTTTTTTCTAAATTTATATCGCATTGAGACTTATTTATTACTATAAAAACATTTACTTTAATATTGGGTATATAGTTACCCTTTTTGTTAACTAGGTTAATATTGCTAAATCTAAATCTTTTAGTCTGTAAATATATATGACAATGAGCATTTTCTAGAAATTAAATCAATTATTTGATATGTGTAGAATTATTTGGAAATTTAAGACATGGGTGCTTCCGTGATATAGATATCATCTTGATGCATTTGTAGTACCATGGGATGATTCATTTGGTATAGAAAGTAGTATGATTTAAATTCCATTGGGAAATGTCTTGCAGGTAATGGTATCAAGTACCTTGAAATTTTTTTTCCAATAATTAAGCATCTCCATCATTCAGATTATGTTATTATAATCTGTGAGATTTTTACTATGAAAAAATATAAATATTAATTTTACATTTAGTTTGTAGACTAACATTCATGTGTGTTTCTTTGTTTACCTTTCGATATTTATTCTGCCTTGTCATTTTATTTATATAACACAAGTTTCAGGTTATTTATTTTTCCATATTATCTATGCACTCCCACTTATTGATTACATGGATTACGTGTTCTGTTATATACTTTTCCACATTGATTATTCTCATTTATTTATTAATGATTTCATTATACATAACACTTATTTAGAAGATGATATTGACCTTTTTTTCATTTTGTGATAAATCTATGAAGGGAAATAATAAATATATACATGAATAATCTACATGTATTAATTTTATCCTTGAAAAAATACAATTACATTGTAATTAGTGTATTCATTTATAATTAGAGACTCATGTGTGTGTCTATTTTCCCAAGACTACTAAACACTTATATTCTTTGATATTTGATTCATTATATTCATGAAAATTTAAATGAAAAGGAAACCGGATTATGGATTAGAATGGTTGGTTTTCATAAAAAAATATTGAGATAAATGTAACCATTTCATGTATTTTCTTGTTTTTCAATGGAATAATAGATTTATTTCTTTTTATGTCCATTTTTGAGATTCATGTGATCATACAATGTTTTAAAATAATTATCATAGGGTTTATGGATGGGTAATGAAAAATAATACATGAAGTTAAATGTTTTGAATATTTTTCATGAATCAAAACATGTTTTATATTATTTGATTTATTATGTGGAAAAAATTGAAAATTAGTAGAAGCATCATCCTTTTAAAATTGTGTTTCTATGAATATGTTATCACCAAATTCCTTAAAGATAATAACCTTAATGGATCCTCATAATTAAAATAATTAATTCTTCACATAAAACAAAATTATAAGTAATTTTTAAGGTTATTTAGTTATATTTTTTTAAATATAACATATTATAAAACAACCGGGGTTAGGACATAGTTAATAGAATACCCATAAAATAATTTAAATTACATTTCATTTGAAATTATATAACATTAATATTTTACCATGCATCTACTTCCTCTAGAAAATGTTTTCTCTTAGTGGGTTTCTAAAAACTTTACAAGGAATTTGTAGAAATAAGTCACCAATAGGACAATATCCCACAAAATAAAAAACCTCGAATCATTGAAATTATCACTGAATAGTTTATCGTGTTTATGCATTAGTGGAAAAAATCTATAGATAGTTCTTGTATCAATTTAATACAATAGTTATATTTACCATAGGATAATATGTTGATTGTTGGAAACATTATGAGGAAATTCCATCATGCATTCAGTTTAGCTTATAACCTATTTCCAATTGAGTGGTTGTTTAATTCTAAAGAAAATATATAATCAAAAGGGAACTCTTTAGATTTTTTATTTTAATGCATAAGTAGATATGTGGTGTCCTTTAGTCAAAAAATTAAAAATATAGAACTTCATAATGTCATGGAGTGGGAAATATTTAATAATTGATTTAGTAAAATATTTCACTAAATTGTTTTGGATTAGGATGTGTAATATTTCAGGAACTATGGAAACAAGATAAAATTTCTATTATGATATATTAATAAAAGTTGAAAATATTGGAGATCTATATTCCATATTTTATTCAGAAAATTGATAGTAATATTAATATATTTTTCACAGGATTGAAATTATTTTTATGAAGATATAAGGACCCATTAAAATTTAAAATCTATGAAAATTTTACATATTGTGTTAGGATTTATGAGATATAGTTTTCCGACACATATGTTCCTTAATATTAAAAAATTTAAAATATTAATGTTGGTAAGAAATAGAGAAGAATATGGATAAGAGTTATAGTGGTAAACAGTAATTATATTCCAGGTTTGGTAATTCAAATTTCTTTCAATGTTAAAAATATTATGAAAAGTTGTTTTGAAGTATTGAGATGAGAAATATGGCTCACAACTTCAATAAAAATTATCTTATTAGTGGTAAGGATTATTTTGATGTGAAACTATAAAAGTTTTTTAAACACAATGAAATTGGTAAACATGTATACATGTTCTCAAAGAAGAACATTAATGATTGGAAGATGAAATATTATAAGTAGGGTTGGGTGAAATTCATTATAAATACATCAGTAGATAATGGGATACTAAATAAAGTGGTATCATTTATATTTCTTATTTATTTAGATTATACTAATATATTTTTGGATTATTGGTTTAAAAATTACAACATCATTGTGAAATATTTTTGTAAATTGGAAATGACACCTCATTAAATGAAAACAAAACTTATGGTAAAAAATTGGCAGAATTATTATGTAAAAAAAGTTATAATAATCTTAATGTTATTTTTTATGAAAAAAATAACTTAAAATCCCTATTAACTTTCCCCAATTAAAGATTGATACTATTCTAGTTAGGTATTTGATGTCTATTTTCCATTCTATGATAGATTACACTACTAAATATTTTTTTTAGATAAATGTTCATTTTTTATAAAAAAATTATCTATTATGTTGATAATAGTTCATGAATAAAATAAATTATTAAATGATTGAAATGATTGTTAAATATTACATATTAGATATAATAAGAAAAATATTTATCATAATAATGTTCTTATTGGAATGGAATACCTAGATATGTTTCTTAATGAGTGGAATGATGTTGTACCAAATAAAGATGTTTACATTATAATTAACATAGTTCCTCATTATATGAAAATTTATAACCCCTTATTGAATGAATCGTATATAACATTGATAATTTGAAAAGATGTTTTCATGAGTTTCTAGTTAAAGGTTTCATTCATCCTATAACATTAACATAGGATGAACCGATAGTTATAAAAAAATATGGTTCATTGAGGATTTAAGTTTATTAAAGAGATTTGACTAACATTATTATTAAAATTAAGTATCTATTTATCTATATTGATGAATTCACTGATCGTATCTACAATGAGAAATATTTTTTCATGATTGGATTTAGATTTGGGTTGAATCAGTTGATGGTGAAGGAGGATGAAATTATGAAAACATCATTTTGTAATTGATATAGGCATTATTATTTTGTAATTATTCCCTTTCGGATTAATAATAGACCAACTATATTTATTGGATATTGAAAACAAATTATTCCATCACTATTTAGATATTGTGGACTTTTATTATTGATGTTATCTATCTTCATTCCACAAAAATTAATGATCCTGAAAAAAATAAATGATTGTTCTATAATTCCATTAAATGAAATTATAAGGTAAATTAATCACATGTGATATCTGGTTAAATTATTTCTCATTAATTGGACACATTACTAATGAATATGATATTAATACTTCTCTAAACAAAAACAGTAGTGGTTTATGAATAGAAATCATACAAATATTACTTTGATTCATTGTCGTCTTGGATTAAGAGGAAATTATTAGCAGGTTTTTGAAATTTTTATTATTTTTCCAACCCAGTCAATGTGTTAACATGAAATAAGGTAAGATTCATTTGGACAGAAGAATGAGAAGATTAGTTTAAAGAAACAATAATTACTGGTAAATGCTCTAAATTTATTCCAATCCCCAATAAATAGAGGCATTATAATCTATAGTGATGATTTATTCATTGGATACGGTTGTGTCCTAATGAATAATGTGAATGTAATTTCTTATAATCCTTGAAAATAAAACCTCATTAGTTTAACTTTTAAACACATGATTTAGAATTAGCCACTTTAATTGTTCATTTAAAAAATTAAAGGGGTCATTTGTATAGAGATAATTATGACTCGTAGTTTAAGATGGAATTATTAAGTGATTCTCATAGTTCCCTATTTTTAGTTTATCTAGGTTGTAGTAATATTTAATGTGTCCTTCAAGGGTATTACAGGTCCAATAGAATGAAATGAGATATTGATGAATTTTTTATAAAATTTTACAATTTCAAATAGAATAAAGCTTAATGAAAATTATGGAATTTGATTGTTCATAAATTTCTTATTCTAGAGTAATGAAAATAAATTATATTAATGTATTTCATATTATGAATAAAATGGACTTCTCATGGTAATAATGAGATTTGGGTGATTTTTTATAGATTTAAAAAATTTAGGCATTTCAATCCCATTTGAGGTACATTATCATTAGAGAAGATTTTTTATTATATCTCAAGGATATAGTTAGGATACAAAGAGTTTATCTCTCTATTAAATATATCCACAATCATATATTATCTATTAACTTTGAAAAAGGTCTTTAGAAGTTATATTGAAAGGAATTAACTTTCAGTACATCTTTTCATCATTAATTTTTTGGAAATATTTAGTGAAAAATTAAATCCATTCTAGGGATGCTTCTTTATTGTTCAACGGAATACTAGGTATGTAAGGAACAATATATTTCATTAATTGTTTTTCCATATATTTAAATTTAAAATTCCTTAATATAGACATAAAATTTTGGGGATTAATATAAAATATGGTGTTGAAATTTGTATTTCTTGTATGAAGTGAGATAAAGGAAGTTGATGGGAATAGAGTTGGTGGAGGAAATCACAGAGAATGTGAAGATGATTCATTTGTACATGAGGTTGAATTAAAGTAGGTAAAAATTTCATTTGAATAATAGGATAAAGGAACTTTCATTCTAGATAGTTAATTATATTTTTATTATAGAATCTCATGGAAATATTTTATGTGTTCTAGTTAAAAAGTAATGTTTATTCCACAGTTCATTGCACCATATATAATCATCGAGATAGTGGATCACCTGCCTACAAGGTTTCCATACCTCTAAGTCTCCCATGTACAAAAATTCTATTATGTTTTTATTCTAAGAGAAAATGTGATGCACTTGTATCATGTTTTGATTCCAAAGGTAGTTCAATTAGAACATAATCATTCTTATAGGGAATATATAGTATATATTACATATAGTAGATATAATTTTATGTGGGATTATGTAATTCCTCATGTTATGCATCCATGGGAAAACCATATTGTTTAATAATGAATAAGGGAATACAAAAATGTTTTAGGGTATAGATTTACCCACTTGTTTAACAAGTTAGTAAAATTTCAAGGATTAAATTTCCAAAACCGGGTAAGAATGAAGCAACCTAGTTAATGATAAATTAAATAATTTTCATGTAAATTATTATTAATATAGGTGAATATTATATTTATTATAAATACTGAGGATAATTTTTAAAACAAAAATGAAATAGTTTTATTAAACTTTCTTCATTTTAATGTTTTATTTGAATGTTTAATTTCAATATAATATAATTTTAATTTGAAAAAATTATTCATTTTTTAATTTATCAATTCCAATTTGGAATAAGATGATTTTTTGGGAATTGTTTAAAAATATTTTATTTTCAATCATTATTGAAAAGTATTTCTTTTGAAAAAAATATTTTATTTTATTTTTATTATTTATAAATAAAAAATATATTTTGGATTAGCTTTAAAATATACTTAGTTAGTTTTGTTTTTATTTTGGCCAATTATTTTTTTCTAAATGTGTTTCATTTTTAATTTTTTATAAGGATCATTTTATACTTAAAAGATAATTTTTAGGAAAAATTATTTTTCATCTTTTTTTAACTATTTAATTTTATTTATATTATTAAAATATTTTGTTTTGAATATTAAAAAATGGATTCCATATTTAAAATTAAAAGGTAAATTTTTTTAAATAGACACATTTAATTTTATATTCAATAAAAATAGTATTGATATTAATTTTTATTACAATGGTAGAGAGTTAATCGTGTTATGAATGGTTCAAAATTATAGGCTAATGAATAGTAAAAGACCCCAATAGTTTCATATATTTTATTTAGTGGGAACATTACATATTCAAACATACGATATTCATTTATATTACATTATTTTTATTTCAAGTTTATTTTGACATTTAAAACATTTTATCTAAAAAAAGAAAAAATGAAAAACTCTTGCTTTTTATAATTATAATATATTTAAGATGAAATAAACCTGTGGATATGATTATATATAAATATTATTATGAAAAAAATTTAATTATAATCATAATTTAAATTTTTTAATGCATGAGTGATGAAATTATTAACTTAAATTCTTAAGTAATGTTAATAAATTAATTTTTAAATTAATAGAAAAATATAATATCTTATATTATAAATGTTTAAAATAATAATATTTGAATGAATATTTGTATCCCGTGTTTTTCAAAAAATAAATATTAAATTGATTTTTATTTAATGAATTAGAATTCAATTATTATATTATATTTTTAAATGTAAATGTAAATAAATAATTCCAAAATTGTTATTGTTTTTATTTTATAGTAAGTAATACTTTATTTAATGATATAATATTCATCAAAATATTTTCTTTTCTCTGGTTACTATGATATGGTTTATGATATTCTCCATGGTATATTTATGGAAATTGTTTCTTTTTATATTTATTATATAAACCCCTAAAGAGTAGAAAAAAATTGATATCATCATAGATGTCCAAATGAGTTAATATGGGTTTAAAAAATAAGATAAGGGTTAAAATATTATATAATAATATAAAAATATTATTTTATAATATTATTTATAAATTTTGTAATATTATATAACAATATAACAATTTTCCCTTTTAGAATTAGAATATAATAATATTAATTTAATATTATTTGGAAAGTCCAAGAGTGACCCTCCCCTCTCTTATAAAAGGGCATACAGTCATCTTAATTGTCCACACATCAAAAACAATTATTAGTAATCAACAAAAATTTCATCTATTCCTCACAAAAATATTTTTGACAAATGAAATTTTATTTACATGGTATAGAGGGAAATTAATTATATATTTCTCATAGAATTTTATTTAATATATAAAATCATTAAATGAGTTTGTAAATCAATGAAAATAAAAACATAAAATCAATTAATCTATTAGTTAGTTAAGATTCATGTATCCTGTTGACTAGGAAAAAAATTGTATTCTTAACCTAAAAATATAAATATTTTATCCAATATAATATCTTAGACAGTCATAAAAGTAAATAACAAAAATGACATTGGGATTATAAATTCCCAATATAATTTCAGAATAAATTCCCTCTTTCTATTCTGGTCCCTGAGTAAAATTCGATTAATAATAAATCCAAAACTCAAGGGGATCAGATTAGGTGAAGTATTTTAACTGTATAAGTCAAAATAAAAAAAAATTATTTCCTTTATTAGATAATATTCCCTTATATATGGGATAGATTCTCCCAAGTTTAATATCCACACAAATTTCTGACAACATCTTCTCCCCTAACTACCATTCATAAAGAATAAAAAATGAAATTATTATACAACATTATAATGTCCCTTGACCAAACCCTAAAGATTTTTGTCTTGATCATGGTGTGATACAGACCTAGAGAATTCCTCACCATTTTCCACATGCCACTGACTAGTAGTGATGGTGTAATTGGATACTTTTAGTGGACTAAAAACTCATATTATAGTGGTATATAATAGTTCAAATAATGAAAATCACATACATACTAATAAATCAAGGATAATCGAGTCCCTATAAATATCCTATAAATATGTTAAAAAACAAAAATATTAATAGAATCAATTTAATAAATTTCATAGTAGTGAATCATAAAAAATTATATCCCACGTAGGAATACCATATACAAAAAAAATCTAAAAAAATTAACCCTACATTAGAAATTCAAAAAATGGGTCTCATTTTCTAGACCAGTTCCAACACATATGCTCCATCCTTTACAATCCATCATAACTATATATCAGATATAAGTTTACATTATTAAATATAACCCCATGAAGTATCCTATGGCATTCATTGTTGTTTAAATAGTTTGTCAGTATAACTATATAGGTCACCCCCACAAATAACCTTAAATTAACCTCATCTGATAAATAAATAATACTGAAATAATATAATATAATAAATGAAATTATAATAAATATGCCCCTAAAAATCATTAGGTTCAATTATTCCACCCATGAATAACCATACCTATCGAATCAATAGTTGGAATACTCTAAAATAGATAAAAACCATCCAAGGGGAACGTAATTCCAACCCTTGATCCATAAATTTAATGTATGGGGTGACAAAATCATTCCCCAATACCATATGAATAATTTTTTTCACATAGTTTATAAGACTCAAAACACTATGTTGGAGGTGAATTGTAGAATAATTATTAATTATAATATTTCCCCAATGTAATTGATTTTACAGTAGTATATTTTTAAAAACTTATCAAATTAATTATAATAGAACAAAACATCAAATAGTTAAAATTTATTTCATTAATGTGACATGAAAAAATAATCATAGTGGAATAAAAATACTTTGTATATTGAAAATATTTAAAACAAAATGTTTACTATTGAATAATAACTCATGGACCATAGAAGGACATTATTACAACTATTTAAATAACACATTTAATACAATGTGTATAATGGTTCATAGACTAGGTAAAAGTTATCTTAATTCCCCCCTTCATCCTTCCATGACTGAAGCCTTTATAAGGTATTAGTGTCTCAATCATTGAAAGTGGATCATAAACCACTATAAACCCTAAGTCAAATAGACCACGTATATATTTTCCTTTCAAAATACAAAATCCAACAATTGTGAATTTTTAGAAAAACCTTTTTATATTAAAAAATAATATCCCTTAATATCAATGATCAGGTAGACCATCTTATTCTCGGAATATACAAAATCATAATCATCAAATTGAAAATAATTAATATATGAAAACATAGTGTTTTACAATAAAACATGATAAATTAATTCTATACTTAAACCATTCCATTGAAAATAAAATCGAATATTCCTTAGGAAATAATCAGTTGAAAACATAAAAATTATAGAAACATTTCAACACATTCTAGTTAACATATTAATTTAATTTTTTCATCCAATCCATGAATCCACATGAAATATTTATAGGAGAATGAATTACGAATTCTAATAGTCATATTTCACGTTCCTTGTGGTTATTGTATTTACATCGGATGTGTTACTCCATATTTTTTAGGATGTTTCCATACATTAACATTACATTATTGAAGCACTGTCACATCATATTGATTATTTATTGAATTTTATAACCTCACAATTTTTTAATATTATGAATAAAAAAACATTCTAATTAAAAAATAAAAAATATAATCTAAATGGTTAGTTTATTCAAATATATAAACAAAAGGTTGTTTAATGTTTGGAAACCATGGATACTGATGAGTATTTGATGAAACAAATCGCTCTCTTTTCAGCAATAAAAAGAATTAAATTTATTTTATTTTTTTAAAAATTTTAAAATATAAATATATATAAAATATATGAAAATATCATAGAATCTAGTAACATTGACCTCTTATCATCTTTACTAATTTATTAAACTAATTCCTATAGATAACGTTAACAATCATTAACAAAAACATGAAAACACGATATCTCTAGTATTCATCCACCAAAAGTTGGTATCAAACACATGAAAATATAATATAACAAAATAAATCCTCTATTATGATTTAAAATAAATAAATGGAAAACCAAAATTATGTAAGGTAAAATTTAACAATCCTTGAATCATTTTAAGTTAAAATAAGACTATAATTCTCTAATGCTAGTGGATTTTATTCTCTATTAAAATTATATTTAATTTAATTTCTATTCATCCAAATACAAATCCTCTCGGTTGAAATATCATTCATATTTTTTAATTAATTAGAGTAGTTATTTCCAATATATATACGGATTATTCTTTTTATAAGATTTAGTAAATACGAATTATAGAATTTTTGACGTCTTACCTAAGTGAAATTTCATCTAATCCTTCTATTTGAAATTTATTTTTATCCTGTAAATATGATTAACTAGTTATTATATAAATTGATAATGATCTACTTAATTTTGAATATCTATATCAAAATCATGAAACAAATTCTAATTATCATTTCATTGTGGATTAACTATATTTTAAATCCATCAGTATTTTTAAAACGGAAACCCATAACCATTATTATGAAAAATAAAATACTAAATAAGATCCACAAGAGAATATATACCTATATATTTTTATAAAATAATTGAATATATTAATTATGTGGTGTAAAAATTTGGGGATATATATATTATTATTAAAAAAATAAATTGAATATGAAAAATTAAAAAACTACTATGAAATCAAGATTATTTCCATTAAATCTTAAAAAATAATTATCTATGATTATATTTAACATGATTATTCCAAATTAGCATTAGATTTTAATTCATATTGAGGAAAAATTTCTTGAAAATACATTAATTATATATTAAAAGAATCCAATGTCTCAATATATTAATTAAATACCTCATTTTCCATACAATTTTGTTACGAACTTTCAAAAACTATAGAGTTATATATAATATATTAGGACACATATGAATCCAATTAGTAATTTTCTTCAAAAGGAATAAATTACATTAACATTGAATTGTTTTATTTTTATACATATCTCAATATTTATTTCTTTGAAAAACATTCAAAAAATATTATTATATAACATGAAATCTAAAAATATTCATGCGACATAAAGGGAGAGTTTCAAATGTGGATCCAATATGACATTATGTTACTATTTATTTACCCTTAAAATTTAATGTTTTAGGTATAATTAAATTAATCCCAACATCAACTGAATCTATATTAATATCATTGATATAGAATTTGGTAAATTAATTTTATATATCTCAACATTATTGATAAATTGATTTCCTTATAGAAAAAAATTTCAATCAATTATTCCTCTAATAAAAAATATGATCAAATTTTATTAAACAAATATTGTATTATATGTCATATTTTATTATTTTGTTTAATTGAAATGTTATAATTTATTTATCCCTGAATCTATATACATATCATAGATCTATTTTCTTTTATGTAATGTGTCCCTATATGAATTTTCCTTTTAAGAGGGTTTAATAAATATTTGAATTTATAAACCATAATAATTATCCTCTTTTAATTCATGGAAAACAAAATTAAATTATTAATATTATTTTGTTTCTACTCCACTTAATGTTTTAATAAATTACTTTCGATAAATTAATGGTCCAATTTAATATTACTTGTTGCTCCATAATATATAAAGGTTTATCTAATTATTTTATTAGTTTCAATGTCTGATACGAAATCCAGATGACAGATCTTGACAATCGTGTTGTTCAAAAAACATGTGCATGGTAAAATAACCAATTTATCCAAACTAGAACATAGATCACTGGGGAAATTATAGATAAACATATCAATATTCCACCTCCAAATTCCATAGAGGATTTCCATTATTCATTGATATTAAACATTAATAGTTTCCTTATCTCCTTTTCATAGCATCTAATTGGTTTCCTATCATCGAATAATAGATATTCCTTGAAGATAAATATGGATTATTTTAGGAAAGTTACACTTTATATATAACATGGAATTATTAACCCTGACATTGTTAGAAAATAAAAAAATATATAATAGAAAAATATAAAATATTTCTAGTCTAAAGGCATTATAATGACCTCAATATCATTGCATTGGGTTATTGAAAACATATGGTCCAAGATTATGAAATTAATTTTTTTTCTTTTATTGTCATGAAACATAATTTTTTCATAGAAATATAAAATAAAATGATGAAATAATAGTATATGATCCTATAAAAGAAGATCCACAGACTCTCAAACGTGAAATATGATCAGTTTCTTTTAAAGATACTATTGATGATTGAATTGTGTTGAATTGATTAGGAATTAAAAAATAATATTCCTAGTAGAATCCTATCCATATATGGAAATTGATTAATTATAAAAAAATATCAATATATTATATAATAAAAAAATATGGATATAACATCATTCGGAATAATTGAAGTGTCAAAATATTATATCCAAAATCACCTAAACAAGGCATCTTCCAAAATCAAAATAATTTCTAATCTGATTATACAAATTGACTTAGTAAATAATTCAATAATTAGAAAATAATATTAAATGTTTAAATTTTAAATTCCATTTGAATAAATGTGATGAATTTTTAAAATTAAACACATGCATTTTTATTTTGAAAATAAAATAAGTATTCAACTTAGTATAATAACCAGTTAACGTGTTAATTTTTTATGATAAGGAAAAACGAAAATGATTATCAAATTTCAGATATTATCATTCCTAGTATGAAATTTATTATTCCTTTATTTAAGATGGTAACAAATATAATTTAAATTAAATATTTCAATATAAAATTTATAGTAAAGGTGGGTATAGACTATATAAAGAATTTAGTGAAAATAGTCTTCCACAATAAGATAGATGGTATTTTAAAAAAAATAAAATTATTGAGTCACATATTAATATTAAAAGACATGTAGATGATTTTTTTAAAAAAAATACACATAATTAACTGGAATAAGATATTGGATATCATTATATGATATACAATATATCCATATCAGTAAAAATTATTTTTACAGAATCTATACCGATAAGAAATGGTATTTTAATTATACATGGTTGTTGAGGGTAAAATAAATTTTTAGTAAAATTAATTAATAAAATGAAAATATTTCAATTCAAGCATTGAGTTATGTTCATATATCTTGAGAATCTCTTCGATACCGTATTTTAGTCCCCAATGGTACCAGAAAAGGTAGTACAAAAGGACATTGAATTAAAATACAAATCTATAAATACATTGTTTCATCCCAACCAAATATATGTTCGTTAAAAAATAAGTTATTACAACCTAATAAATGAATCATAGAGTAATACAACAATTTCATTCAAATAAACTATTCAGTATTAAGACACCATATAACTAGTTAATCAATAAAATATAATCACAATAGAAAATTAGTTGAATTATAAATAAAGAATATATTAATAAAATTCAGTATTGTGTAATAAATATTACATTAAATGAATGTAAAATATTAATCCAATGTGGATGTAGGTCCATAGACCAGATCTATGATTTGTCACTACCACACTAGGATTTCTGTTGACTAAAAAGAATTAGAGGGTATTAGTTTCCAAACCCCCAATGATCTATTTTACTATCCACAAAGTCCCATGGATAACGAGATCAAATAAAACCTTTTCATAAAAACCATATATTCCCTTGAAGACAAAGGATTATAAATTCTTTCTGTCTTCCACCCTTAGAAACATTTTTAACAGTGATCAAACATGCCAGCTACTATCTTGGAAGCTCTCTAGTATAAAATAATATACTATAGAAAATTATAATAATAAAATCCTAAAATTCTATAATGAAATGTCTTAATGATATTTCATATATAAAATTACAGTTAGGTAAACCAATCAGATAACCAATAGGAAATAACGAATTTTATATTTCAAAATGACTATAAACTCTCAAGATTAAGGAATGTAACTACATAATTTATGTTCTGCATTATATCGATGATGATTTTAACAAATTTTATTAGTGAATTCATAAATATTACTAATGGATTATTTTGGGTTCTTCATGTTTAGTTATAATGTTATATAATTATATAATCCATTGTCTAATAGATAATTTATGACATTTAACATTTAATGAGTTTAACATTATACTTGTAGATTTATTATTTAATATACTAAGTACACCAATCATTAAAATGATATAATATAGAAAATCATAGCCTTAAACTTATTAACATAAAATATCATATGGTTGAGTTAAATATAATATTAGAACATGATTTTATAGTGATTTTAAAATACAAGAATTAATGTATGTCCTTGAATCATAAAATAAATCCCAATAGGACCCATTCCATCCCACGAACCATGATAAATCCTACCCTAGTGGACTACATCATAGTGCGTAACCATTTTAATAACTACCTAGGGGAATAATATCATTCACTAGATCCATGAGAAATCCAACCTATGGGTATTTCATATTTTCTATGAACCATTATAAAACATTACCTAGAGGGACCCCTTCCAATCATAAATTGATGAGTCATAATCATTTTCATTATCCAAACCATTTTACCTTTTATGTATTTACAAATGTTTACATAACCAAAGTAGAACCAAATCCACCTTATAACCTAATGTTTGTTATTACTTCATAATTATTTACACATTTAGCTACATAAACGCTCCTACATTATTCATTTTTTATTATTTAAATAAAATGAATATTTTTATATTTTGGATCTCCTCAAAATGCCTCTCTATATATAAATTTATAAATTTAGGGTATAATACATTCTCTATAAGAAATCATAGTTTAAATTTAATTGAAAAATCATTTATAATCCTAAAATTGGGTTATTCTATATGAACCAATACTGAACCATTCTTATTTTAATTAATGGAGTTGTTCCATACGATAAATAAAACCACACATTATTCACATCATAATAACAACCAATGATTATAGGGCTATAATATGGACCACAAACCAAATGGTAAAAAGTGTTCAATCACTAATCCATGATTCTAGATTTATACCCAAATACTAATAACACAGAGAACATCTGAGGCCTCCCAATTCATGAGTGTAGAATGAAAAATTATTTAAAAGGGGAAATGGGGTGTCTAAATCTCACATGGTTATATAATCACTAAAGTAGAACCTATATGATGAATGATTTTCTAAATGATCACGAAGAATGGATACCTGTACCATTAACATCTAGATGAAGTGTATTTAGTTTTCCAAATTAAATAGTGGAGAGGGAAATTTTTGGTGAAATTAATCGGGGTTCCAAGGTGTGTTTTTAATTCTATCCCTAAAACAGTTTATAAGATAAATGATCCTAAAATTATCCTTATGGGTCATGATGTAACAACCGAGGATTTTAGAATATAATTTTTCTTAAATTAATTCTTTATTCAATAGCCTTCCCACATTAAATATTTAACTAAATTGAGATGAAATGTATTAGATGAATATTATTAATAAAATTTATTAATAATAAGAAATAAGTTATATAAATTTATAGTAATCATTTAGATATTCACACAATATTTGATTAAAACATTTAATGATTTAAAAGGTTATTTTTCTAAAATAAGTTTATTAATATTGAATTATTCTTCTAGAAGTTAGAAAAATAAAAAAATCATTTATGTAATTTTTAATTAATTTTAATTTTGAATTGATCCTATAAGGATAATACAAAAAAATTGTATATTTTATAAATAACTTATTTTTAAATGAATAATGAAAAATACTTTCTTATAAAAATATAAATATCTTGAAATTATCATTATATTAGTGGGTATAATAAGTTCATAAAACAAATTAATTAAAAAATAAAATTTTTATTGATAATAATATATTTTATAAAATATTATTTTCAACATAGAAAACATATTATCAACATCTTAGATCATACATACCATTGTATTGTAATTTGAAAACGAATATTACCATTTTTATTTAATCATTTTAATGGTAATATTGAGTTTTATATTAATTTTGATGAAACATAACAAATTTTAGTTTTATAATAATAGAATTAATATCATGAAAGCTAAATACATTGATTAACTTAGAATACATATTTATTTTATTTTCCAAAAGGTCATTTTTTATAAAATGTATTGTTTTTGATAGGTATTGTAATATTAAAATTAGATATTCAAAAAATTTCAAATTTAATTTTATATTATAAATTTAATATTTTTTATCAACATAATTATACTATGTATTATGTTTACTTTTATATTTTTCCATATAAAATTATGGTAGAAAATTAATTATCAATTACTAGAGTAACAATTTTTTGATAATTTTCTAAATATTGATTATTTAGTTAAATTAAATATATTTGTATCGTATAATAAACCTAATATACATTTTAAACAAATATATTATAATATTAACTATCATTTAGTTGGTAGTCAATGTTAAATATATTATGTACTCTAAATGATTATAATGAAATTTTTCTAGAAAAACAGTTTTTTAACAAATCATATGTTTTAAGTTTAAAGTTAATATTTTTATATATTGAAATGGAAATATATTAAATAGTGCTACATGTTTTATTCATCCCATGTATTTTTGGTAATAAGGGTTATCTATTAAATGTAATGATAAATAATAACCATGATTACTATTTTAACAATCTTTATAATTGCTAAAATATGTAATCTAATGTAGTTCGAATTTACCTATATAAATTTCACACATAAAACGCATGTTATTCATTTTTTAGGTTTCAAACCCATGGTTTCATGTTATTATACCATTTATCCCACCAAATCACTTAATTAACATGAAATTCAATTCATAAAAAATTCAATAAATTATTTTCCAATGACAATCCTCTCTTATTCACCTATTAATAGAACTCACATATAACCATTTTAAGAAACACTGATAGCTCAATAATACCATTAAAACATTTTTAATTTAATTATTATATATCCCATAACTGTTTTTCAAACTTTAACCTCCACAAATTTTCTCAATCCCTTTAATTTCAAATTTTAAATTATGAGATGAATCCAATTATCAATTTATATATTACCATTTCATGTCCTTTCTTTATCTCTATCATCCACCATATCCCAACAATATTTAATTAATATTTATAAATTTATATAATTATAAATAAAATAATTTTATTTTATTATATTTATTGTATAAAAATTATCTACCCATCCTATTCAATCTATAAAATGAAAATGTTGTTCATGCGCATGTACAGATTACCATCGACGATAAAGGTCTATTTCTTTTCCTGTAACAACCATTGATGGATGGTAATAGAAATCGGTTCTATGAATATGAATTTTATTTATATATTATTTTTATAGTTGAAATATATTTTACGCATTCTATATGTAATGTTTTTTTATAATTGTTGTTGTAAAACTAACAAAAAAAGAACACGAGAATAGGGAAATCTATTTATATAGATGTGAAAACTTCTGATTAATTTACCTTATTCAAATAACTATTCCATTTTATGATTTATTAACATAGTAAAAGATATATATCTTAATTATAATTTTTGATTATGAAATTATAAAAAAATATTCCCTTCTATGGACATAACCACACATAGACTGTAGTGTTTTATTATTGGGTCTATTTAACCAATTACATGAAAAAACATCCTATATGGATTTTGGAACATCAGTTTGATGATTAATGAAGAAAAAATTTATTTTCTTATTTATTTGTAATAAAAATATTTATGACACAAATTTTTATAGCATCATCCAGTTGTTAAAAATCACCAAAAAAAAGTTGGTTACCAATTTATCTATTAGATCCATGACTAACACTATCATTTAATAGAATTTTATCATTAAAAATTATAATTAAACATAATTTATAGGACCGTATATTATTCTTCAATGATGAACAATATTTTATGAATGAATAAAATCACTTCTATTAGGAAACTATTTAAAATTGATCTAGACAAGTCACCCCTGATATTTAAAATATATAATACTAACTAATATTGATCTAAAGAATAATTATTAATTAATTTTGAAAAAGGTTATTGACATTAATAAGGTTATGAAATAGTTGATTAGGTTTTTTTTATTGGGTATTTAGGTGCTTCAGTTTATGTCATAAATAAATGCAAAGGTTTTTTCTCAATAAATTATGATTCTCGAAACATATATATTATTTTAATACATTAAATCATTAAAATTGTTTGATTAATATTATAACATCCTATTAATATGTTATGTTATTCATTAAATATTATTTTTATTGCTCTTTTTTGGGATTCATCAAAAGTTATTCTAGGATACAATTTGAATCTTTTGGAAGGCTCTTGGGTTGTGCAAGGTTGGTATGTAGTTTTCCTTAACCATGGCCCCTACTAGTGAAAAATACGAAACAATGTGTAGTGAGGTCTCTCAAGGTGGTCACATGGTTTAATTAACCATATTCCTAATTAGTAGAAACATTGAACCACATTATTGGTTCACATGGTTAGGTTACCTGATTTGACAAACATTGCAACCATACCAAGCTAAGAGTGCACACTGAATTCTTATATTCCAATTTTTGTGGAAAATATTAGAAACCCCTATTTCACAACACAATCATCCAGAACTCCATATATCAAAATTTCAACGTCTTAAAATACTATTAACCCTTTTGAATACACAAAACCCATTTCTAGGAAGTTCTATGTGTGATAAACCACGTTCGATCTCTTCGGAGTAAGTCATTCATCTCTCCATGGACACTCTTAATATATTCTTCACTACACATAGTAATTTATAGATATTATTATTTTTTTGGTTATCTATAATCCATTGTTTTATTTTTTCAATCAATTTTTGACTCTTTGGATCTCCAATACTAACATGTGTCATTGGAGTTTCTTGTTGCGAGTATTATGAGTTGCGATCACTTTGTTTCGGTAGGTGATTTTGTATAATTATGGACAATTAATTTAATATTTAATTTCAGGATTAAATTAATTTAATTTAATTTAACTTTGAGGCCATAATTTTAGGAGAATTTAGATTATAATTTAAATTTTATGGATTTTGGGGAATTCTATCGATTCCAGTGATATGTAGCATAATTTGGATTTGATAGAAATTTATGGAATTTTTTAAATTTGTTTAATTAATTGATTTTTTTAAAATGGATAAAATTGTTTTGATAAGAATGAATTTGTTTCCCTCATGGAAAATGTCATGAATTGATTAAAAACCCATGTTTTTGTTTTTAGAGTGAAAATAGCGTATTGAAATGGAAAATGTGGAATTATATTTTGAACTATTTTGAAATATATTTCCCATTATTGATTGTTCTTTAAAACATTCATCCATTTGTAGTTATTGATCTCTTTGCTATAAAATGATAGGTTATTACTTACCTTTCAACATATTAACTGATTACAACACTACAAAAAACCTATTGGTAGATAATATCCCCAGTGGGATGTCGATGTGTCTTATTTGCCTAGTATCAGAGTGACATGTATGTACATATCCATTATCCCTATATGAGTGTTTTAGAATACCATAACCTAAGACTATTCTACATTAAAGTAGTTAACCATGACTCTCATTCGTGATTATTTTGATATATATTCCATTTTTTAAAATTTATTTACACATTCCATTGTAATTAATGTAATGTGTTTTATAGAAAATTATTATTATGCAACTATTTGAAATGTTTCCCTCTTTTAAAATGAAGTGCCTCAATTTTTTAAATATTATCTTGTATTTACATGCATATGTATTTAAAATTAAATGCATTATTTGGTTAATTTTTGGTAAATTGTATTCTAGAACACATTGTGAGAACCTACAGGTCTTTTTTCCCACACCATACCTATTCCATTGAGTCTTTTTGGATTTTCTTAAACCAGGTTCGAGGAAGGGGAAAGATCTACTACGAGGTGGTTATATTTCCAATTTTGGATTAGAGTATCATGTGAGTTGAAAATCGGGTTTTTTATCTTTCATTTTGTGGTGCTAGTGGTTGTACATTTCGTTTATATACATATTTTACTCCTAGTTCTCTCTAATTTTGTGGTTCTAATTGAAAATTATAATATGTATATGTTCCTTACACTATGATTAAGTTGAAAATAATTTCCACATTATCATGTATGATTCAATTTTGTAGTCACTAACTTGAGAGGATAGGTAACTCCCATAAAGACATGTCAGCTCTGGATTGGGTATCATGGTGCAAGGGTATCTAACCAAGTGCGTGAAAAAGTGATATCAAAGGTGCATGTTAATTATCTTTCATTGATTTTAGTATTGAGTTTTAAATCATTGGAGGTAGTTTCGAGTGATTTCCCGGATATCCCTTATAATAATGAGTTGTAAGTCACCATGGGTGGTTTGGGAAAGTCTTTAGGATTATTAATTGTAGTCTTTAAATGACTTTTGATTTCGAAAGATTGAAATCCAAACTATGTTTATCCAACTAATGGAATTAATTTCCCTGTTGATATTTCTTACTTTTTTTTTTGAGTATCCATTCTGATATCTTCAATGTTTATTGATGATTTTTTGAAACATAATTTCTTCAAGAAGAAATGCGATTTAGATATAGTAGGAAGTTATTTATGAACCACCATGAAGAAATCCTCTCATAAACCCAAATTTTCTTTCAGTTGTTGTGAATGTTTTCCACACTCTTGCACATGCACCTACAACAATTACCATATAGGATCTAGATATGAAACTATAGTGGGATAAGTCTTGGAATCATGATCAATAATTCCTTATCTAGAGTAAAAAAAATAATTCCAAGGATAAAATGATCCTAATTAATATGTGGAATGGTTGAGGAGAATCAAAATTTTATTTGAGTTCTTGGAGAAGCCTAATTCATTCCTAGTGAAATGTTTCACCTTCATGTGGGAATGACCTATATGGAGAAGATGGTATACTATGGTGATGATGAAACACTGTAGAGGATTTGAGTGGAAATAATTTAATGATATTTTCACTGATTAGTTCAATCCAAAATATTTGGTGTTGGAAAAGGCCATAGAGTTTTTTAAACTCAATCAGGCTGACTAGACTGTGACATAACATGAAAATCAAATTGTTGATCATGTAATGTTCACACATGAGATTTTATTGAATGACATGATTTAGACACAAAATTTCTAGATTAAATAATGATCTGACATTCGTTCTCATGTTTTATTTTTAAATCTCTCTTCTGCCGTTGAGGTGTTGGATAGAGTGTTGATTGGAAACCAGGTTCGAGAAAGTATGTTAGGGTTTTCATGTGTTCCTTTTTCTCCAAGTGAATGTTATAGAATTACCATCCAAGGAAAGATGAATAATTATGATTCAAGTGTCGGTTCCTGATTTCAATGTTTTCCTAGTCGTCTTGGTGTTCCAGGTGGAGGACCACTAATTTTATACCAGGGTAGAAATCCTGGGAACTCAAAATGGGTTTATACTGAGGCAACCAAGGTTGGTGGATCCCCCAGATCCTGAAGTCACTTGCATAAGTAATTCCATATATATTATTCTCTATTTAGTGGAGTGGTATCATTAGTATAAAATAATTAATGTTGTGAAAATAAATTCTTAGAGAGATAATGGGTTTCATCCACAACTATCCAGAAAAAAGCTCCTTCATGCAGTGGAAGTGTCTCCAAAGGAAGTAGATATGGGTATAGTTACCAATAGTGGTACTATCACTATAAACTAATTTCTAATTACTGAAATATATGATAATTATTCATCCATTTATTTCATATCAATCCTATTTTTAGTCATCTAAATATTACAATGGAGATTTTACCTTATGAGATGATATTATGAAACCCCTTAATTTGATGAGAAAGAAGGGTCTTCCTTGTCATGATTTTCTATTATCTTTATCCTAGATTAATCCTACATGGGATTTTCAAGTTCATGACATAATACCCCTTGGAGTCATATTTATAAATGGTTTTACCATTACCAACAATTACTAAATTGATTGCTAACATCGATGGGTCTCTATAACATCACATTATGGGGTGTGCCATATCATTTAGGTTGAATGGGACCCGAGATCAAGTATTGATAAAACTATATATCTAATTTTGATGAAACTAATATCTATGTTTTCTTTTTTACGTGGTATGAAAATCATTGAGTAGAGATCTCCCTCCTTTTTATATCATGTTTTGGAATGTTTTTTCCTTCTAAATTCATTGGTATTCCAATGGTACGAGTGGTATGGTTTTCTATAAATTTAGTACCCTTTAATAAAAAATTATATATTCCATCATATCCAATTTATCAAAATGAAATAAAATATATGAAGATTCTATTTCATTATCTTCAAGATATATACTTTATATGCATGGGTGTCACCTTAGGTTGTTCATGTTCTCTTTACTAAGAATGGTGATCAGTCAATTCAACTATGAATTCATTACCAAAAAGTAAAACGATTTAGGGTGATGAAGAAGTATCTTTTACCAATTAATGATTATATGTTTGACCAGATGAAATGGGGGAAGTTTTTTTTAAGTTTTATCTTTGATCAAGCTATCAGCAGTTGAATGTAAAAGAATCTGACATTCAAAAAACACACTTCTGGGGAAGGTATAGAAATTATTAGTTGGTTTCCATTGAATTTGGTTTAACCAACTCTCCTACAAAATTTATAAACATCATGAACATCATTTTTCATGAGTATATTGATACCTTCATGTAGTATTTTAGATGGAATTTGTGTTCACTATACATATGGTGAGGATCCTATGCATCATCTAAGTAGAGTTTTGGAATTATTGATAAATAAAAAAAATTATGAAAAGATGTAAAAATGTAATTTATTGATTCATGAAGTGATGTTTCTAGGACACGTAGTGTCGAAATATTTTAGCTTAATTGATATTGAGATAGTGACTGATGTTATATAAAAGGAGCAATAATGTAATGTTTTCAATATTTGTAGCTTCATGGGTTTGGCTTATTATTATCACTATTTAGTAAAGGATTTATAAATGACATCTTCCCCAATAACTAGTGTGACTCGGAATGGAGAACGTTTTTCTTGGGATAAGAAATGTTAGAGTTATTTTTTTGTATTGAAATAAATTTTTTATATCGCACTACTGTTAACTCTTACAAAGGCCAAGCAGGGCTATGTGGTGTTTTGTGATGCATCAGGTTCATTTTTAGGTCATTTTCATATATATGGTAATAATTTTGTTTCATGTGTATCTCTAAAACTTAGTCGAAATGTGATGAATTATCCGACCATGCCCAAGAAAATGAAGCTATGATGCACAAACCTATGTGTTAGTAGAATTTCCTTTTAAAATAATTGTATACAATGTATTCTGACAGTAAAATGACATGTTATTTCTTATCTGAAACATACTTGAATCTATGATAGAGTAGTTAGGTGATGTAGCTATATTAATTTGATTTGAAATCACCTATACCTATGGGAAATGGAATTTTCTTTCAAATGCTTTGAGAATTAAACTTCCAACCCATGTTGGGAATGAATCATCTTTAGAGTGGAGCTTGATGGTATTTTTTTCATAGAATCATAATTGATTTTTGGAAATAGGTGTTGAGGTTTTTTTAGAACTTTTTGTGTCAACCTATAAACTTTTAAAGTTGATTGTTTATGTAAAATAGTTTGATGATTGGTTTTTTAGCATTACATACTCTTTTAATGGTTGGGATATTATTTCAGAGTGGTCATTCATTATAAAGGGAATTCTATATTTTCAGAATGTTTTGTTGTACTATAAGCGGTGATAAAATATGTAATGGGGGACTGTAATATTTTTCAATGGAATGTTAACCATGTAATCACATAGTTGTTTTATGAAATTTGGAGATAATTTTGGTGGAAAAGTATAAGACTAGGAATTGTTTACTTATTTCATTGTTATAAATGCCAACAGGCCAAGGATATGCACTAGAGACCTTTTGGTTTTCTTTGTGAAATTCTACTTCCAACATTGATGTGGGATGTAATATCTATGGATGTTTTGTGGGGTTTCTACATCGACAATGAAATAGAAATGTGATATTAGTTTTGATTGATAATCTTACTAGACTGTCTCACTTTATAACCATCCATAACACAAATAAATTTGAGGAGTTGGAAAATATCATTGTGAAATTATTGTACGTTTTTATGGAGTTCGGTATATAATAGTTTTTGATAGATATCTCTATTTTACATATCTCATTTGGAGAGGAATTTAATAGGAACTAGGATATCTGGTTAGTTTGGTTGTAAATTATAATCTACAAAACTAATGACCAAACATATAGAGATATAATTTTGTTGAGGATATGACTCATATTAGATGACCAATTTGGGAGCAGTTGAGTTTTATTATAGTAATAGTTACCATTATATGATTAGGATGGATCAATTGGCGGCGTTGTAGGTTTATCCTTGAAAATATCCATTATGTTGGTTAGAGATCCGTGAATGATAATTGGTTAGACCGATATTGGTATATGAGATAAAAAATAGATTATTTGATCCCTTAGAAAATGATGATGGTGCAGATCTTTTGAAAGTCTTGTGTTGATAATCTCCATAGACTATTGGAATTTTTTGTTGGGGATCACATGTTCTTGAATGATTCATCTTGTTTATGTAATGGATGAATTAGGAGTAAATGGAAACTTTCTCTCCAATTTGTGGGACATTTCGAGTATATTTGGTAGTTATGAAAATTTTACCTTTTTGAAAATTCTCCAAAGTTATCAGTGATAAAAAAAATGTTCTATGTATCACATATTGAAAAGTATAATTCTGATCGATTTCATGTTTTGCGATGGTGCGATCTCGATGGAGATCATGATTTATCTACGAATTATCATCTAGTCAAGATTGATTATTCTGATACCAAGGTACATTTTGGGAGTGTTCTACGTTTGTGTAGAGTTATTTAGAATCATGGTTTCGAAACTAATGAGGCTTCTGTGAGTAATTTATGGATGAGTGATTAGTGGCCTCATCTATTAAACATAGAAACATTGTGATAGGATTAATGGTGATAGAAGTTTTGTATTATCCTATGGTTGTAACATCATGTTACATTTTTTTGGAAGTCCCTAATGCCTATTTTATCTTGGTTTTTTGTGGTTCACCTCTAGTTTTTTTGTGAAGAAATTTGAATATTTTGTACGCCCCGTAGGATATGCACATTTGAAGTATGCTTTTCCCAAACATTGAACCCTATTAGTTCAAAATATGGAAACTTTATTTGGGAGGGGTTTTAGGGTAATAACATGGTATAAAAAATGTGAATTCATCTAGTAGAAAACATACACCCCATTAGAGTGGAAAACTATTAGGGAACACTGTTTGAAAACCATGTGGCCCTACCCAGCTAACTGTCCATGTATAATTCAATTATTTCAAAAATTGTTTTAATGTCTTCTCAACAACTGTTTATACAAACGGTCAACCCTAACTCCCCATATCACAATTTAGATGATTTAGATTCCTACTAATGAACATTTTGGGATCTTTTCAACCCCTTTCTAAATGGATCAAAGCTAAAAAAATCATGTTTGATCCCCTCCAGGTGTGTGATTATTCTCTTCTCTATATATCCCACTCTCTTAAACTCTATACAGAATTATTTATATATTATTTTATTTGAGATATCAATGATACTTTTTTAGATCATGAATATATGTTTTATTGTTGGATCATTATAACTGAAATTCTTTATTGGACTTTCCCATTATGGGTGTCATGAGACATGATCTATTTGTTTAGGTGGGTTGTTTCGTATAGTTTTAACCAATTAATTTTACCATGAACTTATTAACTATTTTAATTTATTTCAATTGTATTATGAATGCCCAATTTGATAAAAATTAGGTTTTTAATTGAAATGCTACGTATTTTGGAGAAAACTCTAAATTCCAATGACTTCCACTATGGTATAGATTTAATGGAAATGATGGAATTTATGAAATTAATTTGATTAATTGATTTTAAGAAAAGGGATAAATTGTTCTAATATGAACCCATATTGTTTTATCTTGAAAATATATATGATCTTATTTTAAACCCATTTTTTATTTTTTAAAATAGAAATTGTCTTATTGAAATGGATAATGGGGAAATTGGATTTTGAAATGTTTTGAAATAATGTTTCAATTGTTGATTTTTTATCGCATGGAATACTATGTTTTTATTGAGTTATTTATGAAAAACATGCATGGTTGTGAATTAACTAGAAATGGATTAACAGTTTAAAACATAATCATAAACCAATTGGTAGATATTATCTACATTGGGATGTTGGTTAATCCTCTATGGTGAGTGTTAGAGGGATGGTGTTGAAAATTTTCTTTTCACGATATAATTATGAGAGGATCCCATAATGTGGAATTATCATACCTCTTATAATATGAAAATGGTTTTCATATATGAATATTTTGATATACATTCCATTGTTTCAAAAATTTCACTACACATTCTTTCAGGATTTATATAAACTGATTTATATAAAATGGTTATTATGGAATTATTAGTAATGTTTCAATCAATTGAAATGTAAAGCATGATATTTTTTTAATATTAAACTATACATTCTTGCATATTGTTTTATAAATAAAATACTTTTTTGGTTAATTTTTGTGGCATCTACTGTAGTCCTAAAATAATGGGATTCTATTTCTTACGGATCATTGTTGATGGATGCACAAGATTCATATCATGGACCCTATTTACCTCTCCATATGTAGTGACTAGAGGGGTTCTGTTTAGGGTATATAATCCCTAGACATCCTCTCCCCATCATAATGAATTTTCAAAATGGGATGAGTACTGATCCCCCATGGTGGGTAGAGAGCCCTTCTGATGAACTAAATCATATAGAAGTGACCCAAAACAGAAAATATTGTGACATATCATCCTACAAAAACATTTTATATCATAATATTAGTATCAATGGAGGTATTTGGTCACTTATTTATAGGGTAATCAATAAGGTGGGGGGTTGTGGGTGTCCCAAAGGAATGAATGTGTTTTCCATTACAGTAATAGATTCTAGATGCATGGTTGTCACAACATGATATATGGGTGTCTAGTTGTGAAAACTATTTATCTATCCCCCATCATGGACAAGAGGGGGGGGGGTTCAAAATGGTATTGTAATGGCCCAAACCCTCATGGTCCATCCCTTTTCCAAAATCTGGATCCTAAGGGTGGCGTCTCGGTGGTAGGACGTTCTATTGGTGTTTGACCGATCGGCGTGCCACCGATTGGCATG
This sequence comes from Viscum album, assembly GCA_963277665.1. Classification (NCBI taxonomy): domain Eukaryota; kingdom Viridiplantae; phylum Streptophyta; class Magnoliopsida; order Santalales; family Viscaceae; genus Viscum; species Viscum album. Next base: position 95,767,940 of record OY728163.1, read on the forward strand.
CCACTGATCAGCGTGTCATCGATCGGTGTGCGACAACCGGCGTGTCACTGATTGGTGCCTCACCGATTGGTGTGACCGATCGGTGTATGGAACAATCGGTGCGATGCGATCGGTGTCACCCAGCCTTGTCAGGTTTTTCTTCTATAGTTCTCCCATAACACCAATTTTAGCTCTTTTTACCCTTTTTGAAGTGGTTCAAGGCCGTTTTCTTTTGATCCAATAATCAATGTTCAAATTCCTAAGAGTGGGGAGACCCCCAACGGACCCAGCTGCATGTCTGAGTAACGTGCCCCACTGTTTATATAAAAACCTTTAAATGTCATAGCTGTTAGCACGTTTTTCCGATGGAATCATTAAATAACTATTAATTTAGTCATGTGTAACCACCCAACTGCATGGTGAAACCACAATATGATCTTATAGCCGTTGAAAATTCAATATCTCGTGTCAACCAGATCTCACCCTTATATCACACGGGAATCCCTTCTTCTTTCCTCTTTTTCCTCTCTTTTATTCCTGGTGTGTTTTGAGTTCCACCTTCCCGAGGCAAGTGGTGCGCCTATGGCGAAGCTTTTCTGCTCACCCTTGGAGTCCCCTATATTCCTCCCCTGCAAGTCACGCTTCCCCAATTCTTGATGTGTGGAGAAGAACTTCGGTCCTTGATCATCCAAGTAGGGATTTTCCTTCGTCTCTCCTTACTGTGTATCACGCGGGGTGGGTACACTACTATTTCTAAGGGATGGATGAAACCAAAACATTAATGAAGATAATGAACAAACTTTTAAATAATGAAGGGGGGTGTGATCAATTTTTCTTTTGTGTATTTATTCTTTATTTATGTTGTGAACTGTATGGGAACATGCTCACTAAAAATCATGGTTGTTGGTGGTCTTTCCTTGTACACTAATGAATCCTATCTTCTATGATAATTGAATGCATCCAACATGAGAATTTGGTTAATTACGTAAACTCAGCTGATTTACTGAATGTCCAGTGAATTAAAATCCTTGAGTGATCATCCTAGTTAACCAAACAGAAAGAATAAAACTTGGTGAATGATGTACTTGAGTCCAGAAACTTCCTTGTTCATCTCAATGCTTATGGGGTGACGTGGGATAGGATGGGATCCTCTTTTGTGGCACAGTTGTTGGTTGTGAATCTGAGGTTCTGTGGAGATGTATCACGTGGCTTGTTTTAGTTCCAATACATCGAGGGATCTCACTGATCCCTTTGTTGTAGTGACTTTACAAGAGAACCCCGTGTGAATGCTTACATTGTTGTTTGGATGTTTCTTTTTCTCTAGCTTGTGGTTATTCCTGTCAGTTTCCTATTAGGGTAGAATTTACCTAAATGGGATCACTTGAATATGGAAACATGAATGAGTTAAATGGGTAATTGGTTCTGGGAATTATTTGTGACGTGGTCGTGAGTGTTTTGCTGTTCTTTTATGACAGATGAGTAACGAGGGTGTTTGTGCTTAGTTTTTGGAACCCTAGGTGGTGATGAGTGATTGTTACCTATACATATATCTATAGTTTTTATGTTTCTTATTCACACCCCACCCAAGTTGAGCACTTAGTGACGAATTCCCCTATTTCATGAGGGAGGATGTTTTTTCCAACACTCTTCTGAGTGAATGGTTATTAGATCCTTTTCTGCTCCCTTTCCTGAATAGCCCAAGACTCTTCAGGAAGGATTTGACGGCCTGAGGTCCATTATTTCCCAAGATTATTCGGGTAGGGTAGTTGTAGTGGTTGTCCAAGGTGTGTGCGGGAAGTTTGTTCCAAAGAATCTTCGGGATGAGGCCCAGGTTTCTTTGGGCATGGTAGCAGTTGTTCTGGATCAGGTGTTTGTGGACGTGGTTTCATGTGGTTGTTGTGGCCCAGGTGTTTGTGGGCAGGATGGGTGGTTTTGGCCCAAGTGTGTGTGGGCGGGGTGTGGTAGTGGGACTGCTGTGAGAATGGCGGGATTGGTTCGATGCATAGGATGTCTTCAATATCTAGTAGGAAATTTGCACGGTGTACCCTAACATCGATGTGTTATTACTATACATTACTTGACTTGCGTTATATGGGGAGTGTTCCATGATGAGGCTCAGGCAGATAGTTTTCCTTGCTAGATTATTTGGTTGTCTCTTTATCACAAGGTATTATAATTCCTCCTCACTTCTGCAGGAGAGTCTTTGGTTTTCCCTACTGAGTATACTTGTATGCTCACCATATGTATATAAAATTGGTTTCAGGTTTCCAGGAGGACTTCAGGGATCGTGCGGGGTCATACTAGTTCAGATGTTGGGACAGTTGATGTTGTCATTTTTCATTATTTTTCTACTTCCTTTTGGGATTTTCTTTTACTTTTGTATCATTTACCATTTTAACATGCCTATGGGAATGGTTTGTTTTGGCATTACTTGTACATCCAGTTTTGGTGTTGTTGGGATTTACTATCTTATCTCCCAATCCTATTGAAGAAAAATGGTAACGCCTTCCATCTTGTGTATGATTATATACCCTCGGTTCTAGTCGCCACTCTGGGACCTAATGAAGGCGGGTCTTGTGGGTCATTATCTCTCCTTCAACTTGAATAAGGAAGGGTCTGGCAATATGTTGTCCCTTCTCTCAGCTTGGGGAAGGTGGGTCGTGATAGAATGGTATCAGAGCATAGGTTGAGAGATAGGATGGGATCATGAGTTAGGCATAGTTAGTATTGAATGGGATGGTAGATCAACAATGTTGGGTGATCTTGTTGTGTGAATTAGGTCAGGTAAGACCGACTAGGACACGAGATTTTATGGCCCCCCGTGATCATATGCAAGAATTCTGGGCCTACCAAATGACCAAGTGAGGCTGCACTGATTATAGGGTAGAGACCCTAGGTAAGGTATATGAATCATAATGACTTTTGTTCTTGAGTTTCATGGGTATTTTGGGAATTTAAAATGAATGAGAAGTCTAAGAAAATTTAAGAAAAATATTCTACACTACTCGGGCTGAGGTATTCCTTATTTATCTTGAACCTATGGAACCTGGTAGACGACCATGAGTAGTGCGGGCGATTAAGGCCCAGTAGGTTTACTTGGATGATCAAAAGAGGTCTGACCGAGAAGATGAAGACGATCAGTGGTAGAGGACGCTTCATGCCTTTCAGTGGAAGACCCTCGGGAAGTACAAGGGAAGCATCTCAGACATGGAGATAGAGAGCTAGCTAGAGGAGCTGGTGATAGATTTCAGCTTGATATGGGCTCCGATGGAGTACTGGGTTCCTCTGGATATGAGCCAGATGCACGGAGCAGCGTGTTAGTGGTGGATGCTTTATCTTGAAGAGAATAGGGAGACTGAGGTTATGTGGGAATGACTTCGAGAAGGAGTTCCGGGCAGAATTCCTCTCTTCCATGATGAAGGCTGAGAAGAGGAAGGAGATACTATCCCTCCAGCAGGGGAACATGTTAGTGAGATAATTAGTGATCATGTTCAAGGGCATCCTCAGCTTTTCTCCGGACCTCTATCCAGTTGAGGAGTCTTGGGCGAGACGTTCGGAGGAGGCACTTCGACCTTCTCTATATTATGTTGTTACTCCCTTCACCCTACCGACATACTTGGAGGTCCAAAATATGGCTGAAGTGGTGGAGAGTATGCACACGCTATGAGGTGTATCACGAGAGGGAATCCAGTTGGGCTCATCAAAGGGGAAGGCCGTCAGTAGGAGGCCTCCTTCAAGAGGACCCTCTAAGTTTCCACAAGAAGGAAGTAGGTCTCAGCAGTTCCAGTTCTGATCTCCTGGCCCTCACCTTTTCTTTTCAGGACCAGGGATTAGATGCTTCATCTGTGGAAGCTATGGGCACCCTAGGAATCAGTTCCCGGGCAGAGTACAGTACAGAGAGGGTGGGAAGGTTCAGCGCCCACCTCAGTAGTAGTAGTTTCTATCTAGACCCTTTCACCAGCAGCAGTCGGGGCAGTAAACTCCCACTCTTTCGAGGGAAGACATTGTAGGAGGAGGCCGACCTTAGGATGCCCCTCAGGGAACTCGACTAGGTCATGGTCGAGGAGGCAGCCGACAGCTGAGAGGCATGGGATCTAGGCGTGGGCATTTGCACGCCGCATAGGCAGTGGTTCCAGCAGGGCCAGAAGTAGTCTGAGGTACGATCTTCTTGTTTAGTACTCTTACCTATGCCTTGTTCGATAAAGGAGCTTCGCACTCCTTTTTTGCACCTGATATGGACTGTGCTATGGGTTTAGACGCTGAGAGATTTCCAGTTCCTCTGGTGGTGAGCACACCAATCGGAGGTTAGACCGACTTTTCCTATGTTGTTTGAGGGTGTTGACTGGTGATAGGGCCACATCAGTCTATCATGGATCTTCTACTATTGTAGATACAATCTTACGATGCCAATCCTAGGAATTGAATGGCTGTTCTCTTTGTGTCCCATCATCGAATGCTTTTGATGAAGGGTCGTGTTTTCAGATTTGGGCGGCCGACGTGTAACATCCATCGGCGAACGGGGTTGCAAAAAAAATAGCAGGCGAGAGGAGCCCCTCCTTTCCTTGTTAGCTGAACTATCAGTGGAGTCAGTGGATGTATAGATGGGGAAGAACCAGGGATTATCAGTGAGTTTAAGGACGTCTTCCCTGAGTAGTTGGAGACTCTACCTCTTCGACTTCATGTTGAGTTTGGGATAGAATTGCAACCTGGTGCCCGTCTGATTTCGATGGCTCCCTACCGGATGACACCTTCCGAGTTGTGGGAGTTGCAGATTCAGATTGAAGAGCTGATGAAAAAGGGTTTTGTTCGACAAAGTGAATCACCCTGGGGTGCTTCATTATTATTCACAGAGAAGGTAGATGGTGGTCTCTAGCTGTGCATAGACTACTGATGACTAAATCAAGTAACTGTCAAGAACTGTTACCCTCCCCCGAGGATAGCTGACATTTTCGACAAGTTAAAAGGGGCAGGGTGGTTCTCCAAGATTGGCATGAGGTCAGGATATCACCAGTGGAGGGTGAAGGAGGGTGACATCTCGATGACTGCCTTCAGATACAGATATTGGTAATTTGAGTTTGTGGTCATGTCGTTTGGCATTACAAATGCTCCAGCTGTGTTCATGGGGCTCTTGAACTTTGTCTTTTGGAAAAACCTGGATCGATTCATAGTGGTGTTTATTGAAAACATCCCGATCTACTCAAGATCATAGGAGGATCATTCTGAGCACGTGATAACGGTTTTATAAGTCCGCCGACAGCACCAACTCTATGGGATGTTTTCCAATTGTAAGTTCTGGAAACAATAATTGCACTTCCTTGTGCACGTGGTGTCCGAGAAGGGAGTAGTGGTGGACCCATCAAAGGTCGAGGCGGTTGTTTCTTGGGAATCACCCATGAACATGGAAGAGATATGGGTTTTCCTTGGACTAGAATGTTACTATCATAGGTTCGTGCCCAACTTCTCTCAAGTTGCGGCACCTTTGACAAATTTGTCCAAGAAAGACCTAGCCTTCTTGTGGAATGGGCAGTGCCAGGAAGCCTTTATCTATCTGAAGGAGAAGATGGGACGTTCCCCAGTGCTGAGGTTTCCAGAAGAAGGGGTAGAGTATGAGGTGTTCTGAGATGCTTCAGGAAAAGTCCTTGGGTGTCTGCTGATGAAATGACAAGAGGTGATCTCTTACGGGTCTTGAAAGTTGTGTCCTCGTGAGTGTAATTATGCCACCCACGACCTGGAGCTTACAGCGGTCGTTTTTGAAATAAAGTCGTGGCGGCATTACCTCATCGGGGAGCGCTTTATGGTTTTCACTGATCACAAGAGCATGAAATATATTTTATCCTAGCGGGACCTGAACATACGACAGCAAATGTGGATGGAGTACCTTCCGGACTATGGCTTTTTTATTTCCTACACCTTAGGAAAAGGGAATGTGGTAGCTGATGCCTTGAGCAGGAAGTCGCAAAAGGATGCGGTTCGAGATTCGGCAGATTCTTGGAAGGCGATGGAGGAGTTGGCTTCCCTGCAATTGGATGTGAGGGAGGATGGTGGTAGAGGATGTACATTTTAGATGATGGTGCAATCCTCTCTACTACGATAGGTGGAGGAGTCTTAGTGGGGAGACATAGAGAGTGAACTGATGCGTGATCAGGTAATCCAAGGTGATGCTCCGGAAGGGTAGAAAGAGAATGCTCAGAATCAGATTCTTTTATGAGGAATGATGTTTTTACCAGAGGCTATGTGCGGAAGGGTTCTTGGTGAGTTCCACAACTCACCCCTAGTAGTGCACCCAGGAGTTTTCAAAATGTACTGGATTTTGAGAGGTCAGTTCTGGTGGCCCGGGGTAAAGTGGGAGGTGGCAGAGTTTGTGGCTAGGTTCCTAGTGTGTCAGAAGGTGAAGGATGAACACCATGTTATATGCAGATTGTCGCAGACTTTGGACATCCCCGAGTCGAAGCGGGATGAAATCTCTATGGATTTCATCACAGGGATACCCAAATATCAAGGAGGTTGTGATGTTATCTGGGTAGTGGTGGATCGGTTGACGAAATCAGCCCACATTCTAGCAATCAAGGAGTTGGGTGCAGTGGATGCCTTAGCACGAAGGTATGTGGATGAGTTGGTGAAGATTCATGGAGTTCTGAGGTCCATAGTATGGGATAGGGATGCATGGTTTAACTCATGAATTTGGAGAGGATTTCAGCATGCTTTTGGCACCCAGCTACATCTTAGCACTGCTTTCCCCCCAAAACAGATGGGCAGATAGAGTGCACCATCCAAAAAATTAAGGACATCTTGCGAGTGTGTATTATAGACTCTGGGGGATTGTGGGTGTGACACTTTCAACTAGCGGAGTTTTCCTACAATAATAGCTATCACTCCACCATTTGCATGGCTCCGTTTGAAGCCTTGTACGGAAGGCCATGTCACGCACCTGTGTGCTAGACCGAGGTTGGGGTAACAAGTGTTCTTGGCCCAAAGGTGGTGCAGAGAATGATTGAGAATATTCAGCTTATACCGAAGATGATGAAGGCGGCAAAGGACTGGAAAAATTGATATGCCAATAATAGGAGGAGACCCCTGGAGTTCGGGGTCGGGGACCATGTATTCTTGAAGGTCTCCCATCAGCATGGACAACGGAGGTTCGGCAGGGGGGGTATGATTTCTCCAAGGTTTATCGTACCCTTCGAAGTGTTGCGGCGGATCAGAGAAGTGGCTTATCAGCTAGCGTTATCACCGCTACTACTGAGAATACATGACGTCTTCCATGTGTCACAACTCCGACGGTATCTGAACGACGATTCACAAATCCTTTACTGGGGAAAGCTGGACATCGAGGCCGATGTAAATTTTGTTTAAGTACCAGTGAGGATTAATCATTATGAGAAGAAGTTTCTCCGTGGACAAACCATTCCATTTGTTCACGTGTTGTGGAGACATGGTAGGATGGAAGAAAGAACTTGTTAACAGGAGGCACAGACGCATGCCCAGTACCCAGAGCTGTTTTGAGTTTGGTTCTGTTTTTTTTGTACTTGTTTGTGATGGGATAAAATACCTTGTTTACTATGGAATGTTTGGTTTTCCTTATTCTGTGGATGCATGTGAAATGTCCTGACTGCAGGGAGGGGAGGACATGATACCTAATCAAGATGCATTAAGGTGGATGCGATTAAACCCGTGCAGGCGAGTCAGTGCTGCCCAAAGCGAATAATATTTTTATATAGAGGAAGAGACTCCCTAACCCATATGACTGGATAGATTTACCCCTTTAATTTTGCATGGTTTTTTGAGGGAGAGGTGTTTATAGATGTCGATGAGGTTCACTCCTGATAGTTATCTTTTGGGGTTGTTATTTGGACCCCTCATTTTCTTCTCGTTTGGATTCAATTCTCAATGGAAAGAATAGTTTGAAATGTATCTGATGTAATAGCCCAGACCCACATGGTCCATCCCTTTGCCAATTTCTAGATCCTAAGGGTGGAGTATCAGTGGTAGGATGCTCTATCAGTGTGCGAACAATTGAGGTGAAGCCAATCGGCGTGCGACCGATCGACGTGCGACCGATCAGCGTGCGACCGATCGGCGTGCGACCGATCGGCGTGCGACCGATCGACATGCGACCGATCGGCATGCAACCGATGGGCGTGCGACTGATGGTCGTGCGAATGATGGGAGTGCAACCGATTAGCATGCGACTGATTGGCTGGTGATGACCGGTGTGTCACTGATCGGTGTGGCACGATCGGTGCAACAGATTGGTGCCTTGTCGATTGGTGCGACCGATTGGTGTGTGGCATGATCTGTGCGACGCGATCAGTGTCACCCAGCCTTGTTGGGATTTTCTTCTATAGTTCTCCTATAACACCACATTTAGCCCTTTTTATGATTTTTTAAGTGGTTCAAGGATGCATTATTTTGAGCCGATAATCAATGTTCAGATTCCTAAGAGTGGGGCGACCCCCAACGGACCCAGCTGTGTGTCTGCGTAACGTGCCCCTCTGTTTATATAAAAACCATTATATGTTGCACCAGTTACCACCTTTTTCAGATAGAATCAATAAATAACAATTAATTCAGTCATGTGTAACCACCCAACCGCTTGGTGGAACCATGATTTGACCTTATAGCCATTCAAAATTCAATATCCTGTGACAACCCGATCTCATCCTTACATCACACTTGAATCCCCTATTCTTCTTTCCCCTTTTTCCTCTCCTTTCTTCCTGGTGTGTTTTGAGTTCCTCCTTCCCAAGGCAAGTGGTGTGCCTATGATGAAGCTTTTCTTCTTACCCTTGGATTCCCCGAAGTACCTCCCCTGCAAGTCGTGCATCCCTAGTTCTTGGCGCGTGGAGAAGAACATCCATCCTTGATCATCCAAGTAGGGATTTTCCTTCGTCTCTCCTTACTGTGTATCATGCAGGGTGGGTATGCTACTCTTTCTACGGGATTGATGAAACCAAAACATTAATAAAGATAATGAATAGAATTTTAAATAATGAAGGGTGGGGGTGTGATCAATGTTTCTGTTTTGTTTCTTATTCTTTATTTATGTTGTGAACTGTATGGGCTCATGATCACTGAAAATCATGGTTGTTGCTGGTCATTCCTTGTGAACTATAGAACCCTTGTCTTCTGTGACAATTGAATGGCTCCAATATGATAATTTGGTTAATTTCATAAACTCGGCTGATTAAATGAATGTCCAGTGAACAAAAATCCTTGTGTGATCACCCCGGTTAACAAAATAGAAAGAAGAAAACTTGGTGAATGATGTACTTGAGTCCGGAAACTTCATTTTTTCTCTCAATGCATATATGGTGATGTGGGTGAGGATGTGATCCTCTATTGTAGCATGATTGTTGGTTGTGAATCTGAGGTTGTGTGGGGATGTATCTCGATGTTTGATTTGGTTCAAGTACATCAAGGGATCTCACTAATCTCTTTTTTGTTGTGACTTTACAAGAGAACCGTTGATGAATGCTTAAATTGCTGTTTGGATGTTTCTTTTCCACTAGCATGTGGTTAATCCTGTTAGTTTCCCAGTAGTTCAGAATTTACCTAAATGGGATCACTTGAACATGGAGACAAGAATTAATTTAAGGGGGAATTGGTTTTCAGAATGATTTGTGACTTGTCTGTGAGTGTTGTGTTGTTCTTTTATGAATGAAGAGTAATGAGGGTGTTTGTGCTAGGTTTTGGAACCCTTGGTGGGGATGATTTCTTGTTACCTATACATATATTTGTAGTTTTTATGTTTTTTATTCGCGCCTCACACAAGTTGATCACTTAGTGTAAAATTCCCCCCTTTCAGGGGGGAGGTTGTTTTCCCAACACTCTTATGAGGGGCTGGTTATTAGATTCTTTTCTGCTCCCTTTCTTGAATAGCCCAAGTCTGTTTGGGAAGGATGTGATGGACTGAGGTCCATTATAGCCTAGGATTCTTTGGGCAGGGTAGTTGTGGTGGATGGCCCAGGTGTGTGCGGGCAGGTTGTTCCCAAGAATCATTCGGATGAGGCCCGGGTGTCTTCGGGTGTGGCAATAGTTGTTCTGGCCCAGGTGTTTGCGGGCATGGTTTCGTGTGGTGGTTGCGGTCTAGGTGTTTCTGGGCGAGATGTGAGGTTGTGTCCCAGGTGTGTACGGGCAGGGTATGGCAGTGGGACTGCGGTGAGAATGGCGGGATTGGTTCGATGAGTAGGATGTCTTCAATAACCTATGGGAAAGTGGCACGGGGTACCCAAACATCGATGTGCTATTATTATACATTAATTGACTTTCGTTATTTGGGGAGTGTGCCTTGGTGAGACTATGTTGGATATTTTTCCTTACTAGGTTCTTTGGTTGTCTCTTTCTCACAGGGCATTAGAATGCCTCCACACTTGCGCATGAGAGTCTTTGGTTTTCCCTACTGAGTATACTTGTATGCTCACCCTACGTATATAAAACTACTTTCAGGTTTCCAGGAGGACTTTAGGGATCGTGTGGGGCCATACTATTTTAGACGTTGGCAATACTGATGATTCCATGTTTATTTCCTTTGGTACATCCTTTTGGGGTTTTCTTTTAATTTTGTATCATTTACATTTGGAACATGCATATGGGAATGGTTTTTTTTCATTACTTGTACTTCCCGTTTTGGTGTTGTTTGGATTTACTATCTTATCTCCAGATCGTATTGAAGAAAAGGGTAAATGCCTTCCATCTTGTGTTTGATTATATACCCTTTGTGCTAGTCGCCACTCCGGGACCTATTGAAGGCGGGTCTCGGGGGTTATTATCTCTCCTTAATCTTGAATAAGGAAGGGTCTGGAAATCTGTTGTCCCTTCTCTCAGCTTGGTGATGGCGGTTCGTGACATGTATATAATCCCAAGATTTCATCTTCTAATCAAAATACCTTTTTATATGTGGATGAGTAGTGAGACACCCAGATTGGTAGTGAGCCTTTCTTAAGAACAAAACCATTAGGGAATAACTCAAAGAAGAAAAACTGGTGGTGGAGGGTCATGGAACCCCAAAATTGAAACATCACCAATTTATTATAGAATACCTAGTGAGATCCTAACGGGATTTTATTTCCCACCCGATCTGTTCCTTCGGGTGTTTGTATATTTACTTCTCGCATGTTGATGCAAGGTGAATGAACAACTGAATGTTGGTGGTTGTTGATCATTTCGGATTCAAGTGGTGGCTCTGTTGGGCCATTGGTCTTTTTATCTATAAGTATCTGGAACTTTTCGTTATTCATTGGGTTCATATACTTGTTTTAATTCTAATAATGTCTCATTTGGGAGTTTCATTGATCATAATGATATGAATATATTTTTTCCACTATGGTTATGTGAAAAAATCATTCTTATCTTCTTATGTATGATACCATGTGCTACACACAAACCCATGGGGACTAGGAATGCCCTTTTTTCTATGTTAATGTCATCTCATCTATTTAGGTACTAGGGTATATGGCCTGGTTAATAAAAATACCTAATTAATTTTTTCAAATATTAATAGTATAAATTTATGGTGTTTGAATATGAGTATAATTTTATATCAATAAATGTATTTTGATTCAAGGAATACCATGTTCATATGGATTTTTATTAACCCCTCCTTACTGTGTTAAAATGTATCTAATTGAACTTCATTCATGGATTTTTGTTTCCTTAAACCATATGATTATATTTTAATTTATGTTTTCTTTTCATGGATTCATTCTGATATAATTAATGAATGATTTCATATGACACACATAAGTATTATTGATAATGGTTCAGAAGGGTTTATATGTCATAAGATATTTTTTTGGTATTTTTTTTGTGTGGATATTATAACTATTATGAAACATTCTTCAATGAGGCATTGCATTATTTTTGTGTTGATTGAGTTTGTTGAAAATGCATGTTTGTATGGTTAGTTTTGTAATTTCAGAGATAATTTTAAATGGTGTGTGTAAAATGGTCTATGTATCAGAAATTATGCTATGATAGCAGTATAAAAAATTGTGTATACATGGTGATGTTGTTTTCTAGGGTTGGAAATTTTTTTGGGTCCAAACATTGGAGGAAGGAAGAAGGTGTATTTTGAAATGGACGTATTTCCACATATATATAAAAATCTGAACAAAAGACAATTTTTTTCCAAAAATATTCAGGCATGTGAGGATTTTGTGACATTATAATAAAATACTCTAACAGAATGTGTTGCGTGGATATTATAAAAGCATTAAAAAGATGATATTGCGGGAAAAAGTGATATAATTATGTACATTCACAAATGATATTTGTGCACCAAAAACACTGTCAAAATGAGAAGTTTCACGCTCATGTAACGGTTGGGTCCACAAAGGAAGGAACATAAGGATTTGGATTACTAGGTCAACTGGGTCGATAAAGAGGAAGCTAGCCCCACAATTTAGTAAACCAAACCTTATAAAAAATTAATCCTCTAAATCATGTATGTGATGCGTGGTTAGTGAAAAAGATTCTTGCAAAAAGAGTTTCACAAAAAAACTTATATATTAGTAGCTCATATAAAAGGATGTGTGTCTACCTGAATAAGTGAGTTACCTAAAAATTATAAAAATTTAATGCATGAGAATGTTCCATGATAATCCAAATGTTGAGTTCATGTTGGGGGTTCCAATGATAAATATAAATGTTCGGTGCAAGTCAGAATAATTTTTCAGATGTTATGAGAAGGGATGCGTGAAAAAAAGAAGACAAACAAGAACATTCCCAAAAATTCTACGGTTGAGAATTATTAATATTGTGAATGAATGTGTAAATTAATAACACACTGAAAATGATGTAAACCATATTGATTCAAGAGATCAATAGGATTCGTATGAAGGATCAGTGACAACAATTTATTTGATAGTGGAGTGATATTAAAAGTTAGTATTGGCTGTAAACCATATGGACAATGACTCTACTCTAAAATCTATGAAAATAGTTCACTATTAGTGGATTTTTATATAGTTAATTTGTCATTTTATTCTCCTTGGATGTATCCTAGTGTAGGTTAACCAAGTAAATGTGTTCTGTCTCATTCGTGCTTTTATTTGTAATCATACTTTTCTATGGTAAATAGAGATAATATAGTTTTTTAACAACAAAAGAATATACAAGGGGATATTTTTAATCCATCATACATGGATTCACCCCCCCCCCCCTCGGGGTATTTAACCGAGATGGGATAACAATTGGTATCATAATGCAATGTTATTTAAAATTTTTATCTAATTAGAGGTTGCTTATCATAATTGGTTTTTGAACATTGATGGGAAAAAATAATTTATGGTAAAATCAGGGATATATTTATTTATGATCCTCTTGTATTGATGTATATACAATAGAAACTCATGGAATTTTATCCATTATGGATAGTGGGGATTTATCAGAATATGATAGAAGAGAATTGGATGCTAACACTATAGGAATCAATGTATTAATAACAGCCTTGTCGAATGAAAGCAATACAATGTTGACATCACGTAAGTCAAGTCATGTCATAAGGTAAATGATTCTAAAGGACAAAGAATGTGATTCTAAATCCCAAGAAGAAAAATTTAATGTTTTGTGGAAATATATTATGATCTGGGAATTAACCCCCATGAGTGTGTTGATGCATTATTTGACTGGGTGAATGTTATTGTGGAAGACATTCAAATCCTTGGAGAAATTATTGATGATATAAATATTTTGAGGAACATAATTAAAATAAATACCCCTTAGATCCTTATGAATGTTTCTATTTTAGGGAATAAATATCTAACAGATAATACATTAGATAGGTTGCATAATACTCCTATCATATACGAGAAAAGAAATGTAGATATTCAGTCTATGGTAAAATGGAATTTTAAATTGGTGTATTTAATGACCATAAAAAATAATCATTTAATATCTCCTATAAGATGAAGAGAATAATGAGGTAATACCTATCCCCTTCAAAAATACATATATAGGTAAAAGAATCTTCAAAAGGAAATCCAACTTATGTGCTTCTGATGTGTATGGGTAATAAATCATGTAGTAAGGTTCTCCATGAAATTTTTAAAAGATGTTGAGGATAAATTTTAAATTCGCAGGAATAATTATTGAGACAATGTGCCAGGTACAAAAAATATTAATTGAAATTCCATTAAAAATTAAAATATTTTTTTATAAGAAAACTAAAGTTTAAATGAATATGATGTTGACCAAATTGATAAGTCCATTGATCATGGAGAAAATTATACGTCAGTAGTTTAATGTAGATCCTCTAAAATGGATGAAGGCGAAAATGGTGAGGAAATATTCGATGGATGAGCTGATACGCAGGGCGAATTATAATATGATCATTATGATATAGATGTTTAAGGAGACAAAATCAAGAAATCGGACAATGTGGTTCATAATTTCAAACTCTGTATGATGTAATATGAAGAATATATATATATATATATATATAAGATAATTGAATAAAATGAAAATATTGTTTCCTCATCACATGAGGACTCAAAAATTATTTGTGTGTTTATGAAAAAAATTGGAGAATATAAAAGTAGTTCATTGGTTTGATAAAAATAAACTAATAAATAAATAAAACTCATTGAAGAACTTCTTTCGAAGTAAATATTAGTATCAGAAAAAAACAGCTCCATATATGACATCAAGAATTTCTATCATTCAGAATCTAGAAAATATTGAAGTGGATAATAATGATTAAAATAATAGAGGTGACGGTCAAATGAAAATTTAAATGATATTATAGAGATTTATCAATAAGTGAACCCTATTTTATTGATTTCAGACCACAATAGACAACTACGATTTATAAAATTTATATTGGTAGAAATCAAAATCTAAATACTCATAGAGGTTAAGGAAGAACTATTCCAAAAACAACATATTGGAATACAACTCATAGCAGGTGTTATTTCTAAGGAAATATGTTACATTCTCAAAATTTATATTCCATTTCAAAATAATACCAAAGAGATGATGATCATAAAAGATAGTCCCATAGAGTTCAATATTCCAACAATCATTTTGGTGGTCACCACTTTTGTTGCAACGGTTTTAGAAACACAATCATATATTTCTCATCATAAACAAAGAAGTATGTGCCGAATAAAACCCTATGTGGTCAAAAGTAGTATCCCAATGAATCATAAAATGAGATGAAAATGAAAAGTTTATTTGTAGCTTAGAAAGATGATGTCGGTCCATCATAATCAAAATAATGTCACGATTATCAACCGTACATGGGTTTGACAGAGAAGACATGGATAAAAATAAAAGTTGAGAAGGATGTGGTTTCACGTATTTCTCACATAGTATCAAATAATTTTGGTGTATATATCCTTGAAAGTAGATAGGTGTCTTATATGATATTAAATAAAGATATGGTAATATACATAATATATTTGAAGGAATGTGCTATGGAATTTTGAAATGTTGGAGTCCTAAACATTACTAGCTCAAAAAATAAATAAAATGGGTAATGAAATGAGATGTACTGATGTTTTAGTTTCTCAAGGTCATAGTCAAAAACTGATTAGTTTTTGTCAACTATATGAATATAGGAATGCTATAATATTTACATTGAAGATAGGTCACAGCAGTGGATGATATGGTGTAGTTGATTTACCAGGAAAGAATTTGAAGGGAAATCTCTTCCATTGGAATAGAGAAGAATATATATTCATTGTATAAAGAGACAAAGAAAATAGTTTGTGGCATAAATAACTTGGCCCTCTATTTTAGCCATCCTTAGAATATGTGTTCAAATGTGATGTAGCATGAGATATCTCAAATTTATCACATGATAAAACTCAAATGTGATATCTATATCAATAATGAAATATTATTATAAATACATAGAATGAAAAATATCAAACAATAACTAGAGTGCTTCAATTTGATCATGTAGATGTTTTTAGAGATATCTCATCAATATCACTTGAGAAGAAAAGGTATTATGTACTTTTCATTAATGTTTTCAGTTAGATGGAATGGTTATTTTTAATTTACAACACATTGATAGTGTCAATTGTATAAAACAATATGAGAAGAAATCTAAAATTATTTATGTACAGAAGATTCTAATGTTTATTAGTGGTATAGTAAAAATATTATAAATATCCTAGGGAATGATTTTATCCAAAAAAAGTTAAATTATATCATGTTTTAGCAGTGAGAACCCCTCAATTAAATGGATTTGTTTAGAGGTGGAATCAAATCATAAAAAACAAGGCTATATATTTTTTTTATTGAAAATGACCTACATTATAAATTTTTTAATGAATTTGTATTAGCATCATTCAACATATCTATCAGGACCTCATTGTGCCAAAAGGTAAAAAGGTTATATTATGAGATGTGGTACATAATGTAGCCAACTTAAAAATACTTTAAAATCATTGAAAATATGTTTTTTATTTCCATAATGACAATCCAGGTAAATATGTGTCATGTATAGATGAGGGAATATAACTTGGAATCTTTAGAAAAAGAAAATCAAATAAATTCGTTAAAAATAGATTCAAAAATTAGATGAAAGAAATGATTTTACTATATTAGAGAATTAAAAGAATCTTCAACCACATAGTAAATAGTTCGTTGATGATTATAGTGAGTAGTTATGTAAATAAGGTAGAGAAGGACTGGAAAATACTAATTCTGAATGATATATTTTGATGACTTGGGGGAATTCAAATCTATCTCTTCATGAAAGATGAAGAGTTTAGATGAAATTGAAATGAAATATATCATTGATGATCATGATCTTCCAGTTAAACATATAGAATTAAGTACTTACAACAAATATGTTTCCATATTACGTAGATACAAAATTTTTTGATAAAGAAGTTGGTGATTTAAACTGGGTTCAAGCTATGAATGAAGTGTAATCCAAATTGAGAATAACCAGACATGAGATGTTGTTTTGAGACCAATAAATAAGAATTTCAGGAAGAACAAATGGGTATTTCACAATAAGATGAATAATGAAATCACAGTGATTCAAAACAAGGAATGGCTAGTGTGAAAATGGTGCTCTTCGATAGAGGGTATTTATATTGATGAATCATTTGATCTTTTTTCAAGACCAGAAAAATTTATATTATTATTTTGCATTGAAGTACCAATAATGTTATATGGGTTCTAGATAGATATCAAGTCATCATTACTAAATGGTGTTCTAGAATAAGAAATTTATATAGAGAATCTTGACAGATTTCAGATTCATCAAGAAGATAATATAGTTATTCAACTTCGTAAAGAGATATTTGGGTTGAAGAGATAATTGAGATCATGGTATTCAAGGATCAATAATTTTTTAAAACCCCATTTTTATTATGTTTGATTAGATTACATTCTTTATTTCATTAAATAAATTAATAAAGTAATGATCGTGATGATGTATGTCAATAAAATAATTTATTTTGGATATGTTGAAGAATAATAGAAAAATTTAACAAAATTCATGAAAAGTGAGTTTCAAATTTCTATGATTGTTGAGGTGATAATTTTTCATGATTTACAATTGATAGAAGGAAAAAATGTAGAAAAATTATCAAATAAAATACTCTATGGAGATTTTAAGAATATTTTTACTGGGTAAATCTATGTATATAAAGACTTTTATGGATACCTGGATGAAACTATCATAAGATGATGAAGGTAATAGAGGAATTTCATTGAATAATGGTATATACTTGGTAATATCATATAAATTATCAGAACAAGACACAATATTATTTTTTGCATTCCATGTATTATAGTATCAATGAAATTAAAAATAAATTTTATTATAGTTATAATAATAATTTGGTATATTAAGGGTCTGATAAATTTTAGTTTTTTGTACAATAGAAAATAATAGTAAGAGTTACCGGTCTTTAAAGATGAAGATTGGGATGATTCAAAATATGGTAGAAAATCACATTTTCGTGGTTAATTATATATTGGTTATTTGTGGATTTCATGGAAAACAAATAAAAAATATTGAATTTCATTAAGAACCATAAAAGCTGAATATTTTGCAGCAACTCCAGATTATATGTAATTATTATGGATGAAGAAGTAGCCTAATGATATCTGAGTTGAAGTAATGTCTCTCATCAGAATCCATTAAGAAAATTTATTTGCTATAAATCTATGGAAAATATAGTACATCTATCTAGGATAAAGAAAAATGATATCAATTGCCATTTTCAAGTAGAACATAGATACTGGTATTGTTAAGATAGAGTATGT
This sequence comes from Viscum album, assembly GCA_963277665.1. Lineage (NCBI taxonomy): Eukaryota > Viridiplantae > Streptophyta > Magnoliopsida > Santalales > Viscaceae > Viscum > Viscum album. Next base: position 95,786,150 of record OY728163.1, read on the forward strand.
GATTACCTAACTTTAGGCGGTAGATATTACGATGAAGGAATTTCCCAAAGAATCATTTTAACATCATTGAAGGGATCGTGGTTTTCATTATAAATTACCACACATAAAAATTGTAGATTTTAGACCCCCTATCAATAATATATGACGTGTTTTTCCCTAATGTGTCAATATTTTTTCATTACCTAGTTAAAGAAAAAAAAATATTGACTTTCAGGTTCCTCAAAAGGTAGAAATGTTGAGGGTATAAAAGGGGATAAAATTTCATATTTATGATACTAAGAGAATGTTATAGGGGGAAGTTATAAGGGTTAAATGAGGAAGTAGATTTTTTAATCTGATGATGTAATAAATGACTATTAAAATGATCTATATCACGAAAGATGAGGTCTACGATGAAATCAATTGATAGGTTTTTGGATTGAAGTTATTCATTGATGAACATTACATGATACTCTAGTCTCACATTCCTAGATCCACTCATGTGGGGTTAGAGTCGGTGTTGGGTAAAGACTTTATAAATATAGGAATCAAAATAATAGTATGGTTCTGTAGAAGATCGAATAAGAATTATCAAGTTCTAAAAAAAGTTGAGTTTTGAACAAAACAAAAGTAGAGATTGTTTAGAACAAATATTTATAGGAATCATCACATCGTTTTTGGGTAGATTGTGTTTCTAGAAATAAAAGGTTCTGAGGACAATTGTGGATTTCTAGAGGGATTGCTAACAATATATATTTAGAAAGTTACAACATTGTTACATCAATGATCTTCCGGGGATACAAAAAATTATGTATACAAGGTGATGTTATTAAAGACTATTTTTGAAAAAAAATTCCAAAATTTAGGTTATGAAATATAGTGTTTTGAGAAAAGGAAGTATTTACATATAAATATATATAGTTTCACATAAGGGAGATAATATTTTGATATTCTTTTGCGCATGTGAGGATTCAATGGCATCATTCCAAATTTCAATAAAAGAATATGTTGTGTATTTGTTTCAAAAGTGAAATAATGATTTCCATTCATGAAAGAAGCGATTGAAATTCATTCACCCTTGAAATAGATTTACACGCAAAAAATTGATTGCTAAACAAGATGTTTTATGCTACGATAATAGATAATATTACATAAAAAGGTACATGAGGAATTTTCCACCTAGGGTCTTTCAAGTTTATAAATAAGTGTATACCCCCTCCATTCAGTTCGTAACCCCTTAGAGAAAATAAGGCCTTTGAAATTAATATGATTTTCATGTAGAGCATAAAATTTGAACACAAAATGAGCTTCTTGAAAAAATAATTATTTATTAATTACACAGAAAAAATGGTTATGTGTTTGATTGACTAAGGGAGTTTCATAAAAATTGTAAATGTTGTGTTTATAAGGATATTTCAAAAAATTCTAAAAGAAAATATTGGGAGTTCCATGAAAAAACATTAATGTTTCATGAAAGTTGGTAGTTTAGCATGAATGTTTTGTAAAGGGTTACATGAAGGTAGTTTTGGGGACATATAAGGTTAAACTTAATAACTCTACGGTGAAGCGGTATTCCTCATGTGGGTCAATGATGAAACTAATGATGCAATAAATGAGGTGTAAAACATTTTGATTTATGTGATCAAAGATGAATCATATGAAGGATAAGAGAGTACACATTAGTTGAGGGAGATGGGATCTTACAATTTATGATTCATTGTAAGTGAGGGGGAACACAGAACCCACTCCAAACACTTTAACTGTAGTTTACATTTAATGGATTTGGAATATAGTCTAATTTTTTTTGAATGCTACTTAGATAAATCCTAGTGTGGTAAAATAATTAAAATTTATGTGTCTCATGAACAAGTTCATATTCAATCATGTATTTTGATGAGAAAAAGAGTGAAATTATTTTTTGTTTAATGACAAAGAATGATCGAAATGGGAAATTGTATTATTCTACCATACCTATATTCACCCTCTATAGGGTATTATACCTAGTTGGGCTAAAACATATATGGTTATGAATGATTATAATTCTGTTTTATCTATGCTAGAATTGTTGTGCATAACATGTTGAGATTTATATTAATTTTTTTGATAATATTATTTATTTTATAGATTGTGTTACCAGAATCATTGAGTTTAAACAAATAATAATATAAAATTAAAATATTATTACATAAAAGAAAAATTAACCCCTAGATGTTGGATTGGATGGTATGAATAGATCTAATTAAAATTTTGAATAATTTAAGGTTATACAGGAACAAAACTAATTCATTCACAATCATTTGATAATAAATGAAAATAAAAATATTTTCAAATAAAATGAAATATTTTGTAGAAAAACTAGTTTTTATGTGTGTAATAATTATTTATATTTATAAAATAAAATAATCACCAATTTTTAATTATTTAATTAAAATTTATTTATTTCTTACATAATCAATTGTTTTAAAAATTTCCTAATATTCACTACACAGATGAAAAGTATAAGTCCAGTTTTATGCTTAAAGATGTTTATTATCTGAATAAAAAGTATTTATAAAATTTTGTAAACATACAGTTAAATTAACATTTATCTTTTATTGGTATTTAATTATATAAATGTAATTACATATTTACAATATATTATTATAAATTCATAATTAGGAGCCTTTTATTTGTTGTCAGTTTCATTTGTAGTTGTTTTAAAATCTATCACATCAGTAAAGGGTAAATCAAGTTAATATTTATTAAAAATAAGATATGATGTCTTAATTTTTAATCCTAATTCTTATTGGATGATGATAATTTGACCATTAAAACATTATGATCAAAATTAACTAGTTTAATTGACATATTTCCATAAAAATAACTTACATGATATTTAAATCAATGAATGTTATAAAATGCATCTATCATTGTTTTTAATATCTCTTATGTATCAAGATAAGGGAAGAAGTATTATATTAATTAATATAATTGTTTATATTGAGATTACAATAATTATTTCCATTATATTAGAAATTATATAATTACTCAAATTTTTTATGCAACACTGATGTCTTATTTAACATGTTAACAATAATATATATTACAAATGATACAAAAATCATTAAATGTGTTATAAATTTAATTATTTGCTGTGGAATAAATATTTTATTGATAAATATGACTTATTTTTATGGTGTGGATGAATTATATTCGGATTTCCCAATTTTATTTATGAATATTATTCTTATTCAAATGAATAGTCTTAATATTGAGAATAAAGAAATATTATCAAATTGATCATTTATAAAATTATTTACAAAAAATATAGGAAGTAGGAAATTATTGTTATGATAGGGAATTACATTTCATAAATTGATGATTGAGGATAAAATTTTAACCTTATAAGTAAATTTAATGACCCTTTAATATTGAATTTTTTTTCACCATTGTTAAATTTAAAATTGGTTAACTATGGGTTAGTCAGAATGATAATTTTTACAATTAAACAAAACATGTCTAAATTCTATTTTTTTATGAAATTAAAACCCAATAAAAGCTTATTTTAAAATACGTTTCAATATTAAGGAATTTGGATAACGAATGAATTTATGATAACATAATATTGTGATAAATTTGAAAAGCGCCCCTCACCACAATTATAAGAGGGAACCTCTTTCCGCACCTTTTCTACCACATTGACACTTATATCTTGACCATACTCTGAAAACTTCTCTTCTCCAATTCCATATTCAAAATTTTATATGTTATGGTCTTATCCAAATACCAAATATATGGTCGTTAATATGAGGTCTAAAAGAGTTGTTTCCAAGAAGATATAATATACTAAACTAATAAATTACTTTAATACACTTCTATACCTCTTCAAAATATATGGTATCTATCATAAAATGTTATTTAATGTATCCTCAATATTCTTAATTTATATTATAATTATGATTATTAAAATATAATTTTTAATCCTTTTCCCAGTAAATGATAATATAAAGTATCTATTGTGATTAAATTCCACTTACCGTATTCATGTAGCAATACAAATCATTTTCCATCATTATCATTTATCAATAGTCATTATATTGATTTTTTATATATGATATTTTGTTGATAAATTTAGTTATTAAATGATAATTTCACATCCACCGTCATACCATACAATCCGTTGGGAAATTAATACGTTGTTCATGCATATGTGTAGACTACCACCTCCATGAAGTGATGCGATTAATATTTTCCATTGTGTGTTACATGGATGTAAATTTAGAAGTGTTTTATTAATTTATATGATATAAGTGATATATATATAAAATAATAATGATTCAATAAATGAAAATTAAGTGTCATATTTCTTTTATTCCATTAGTTATAAATTAGAAATTATACTTAAGAATATGTATATCCTACCATCTCCATTAATGGTGAAATTAATTTTTAACTATATATTTTATTCACTACAATAAATATGTATATAATGAATTAATTTTATACGTATTTCATGATTAATATTATGTACATGATGAAACCAATATATATTTCAAAGAACATAAACTAAATTATTAAAATAATCATGATAAATAAATCATTTAAAACCTAGAAATTATAAATTTAATAAATAATTATTGATAAATGGGGTATTTAATTGTATTAAACGTATCTTATATGGTTTTATGTTTAAAATAATAATACAATATAAAATTTTAATAAATTTTAATTTTTTATACATTAGGTTAGAGCTATTTTTATGAATTTTGTACTCAATGTAGAGGATTTTCATCTCACATTATTTTCATGGGGTATATGTCTTATATACCACTTGTTTCTTTTGTGTGTCCTATATTCTAACGATGAATTGGTTTTATGATTATTATCATAAAAATTAATTAATTTTCATTACCTTAAATTTTTATTTCTTTAATGTGGATTATAATTCAAATGAAATCGATGTGGTTAAGGTTTTATTTTCCAATGTCATCAATATTCGAGATGGTTTACATTTAAGTATCCATTGGGAGTCTTATTTGATATTTCACCTTCATTAACATGATATCTAAAAAATCATTCAACAAATTTTTTAATATTATCATATGAATTCTTAATTTCATTTTTCTATATTTTACGTTTAAAAATTGTTTGAATGGAAGCTTTTGGTGATTTTACAAATGATGTGATTTTATTATTTTTAAAAAAAAATAATGAAATAATTATTTTTTAATTTATTAGGAATGAATATAATTTCTAGACTAGATGAATCCTAACTTCTTTAAATCTTCCATATGATTTTTAAAATATAATTTTCAAATCAAATTTTTCTTTATTTATTATATAAATTTTTTATTTAATTCATTTCTAAATTTCTACGGGTATTTTCTTAAAGAAAATTGTAATGGTTTTTTAATGGTGTCCCATTTAATCTGTGAGAACATACCTTAATTCTACATATGATTTCTCAGGTTTTGATTTAATGATATCATAAAATTTAGTTATAAATATTAAATATGATTATAGTAAAAAATTATTATGAATATCATTTCTATAGTTTGGGATATGATAAAGTGTTTTTGAAGACCATTTTTTCATGTGTTTTGATATGATGAATTATTTACTATTATGTGGTAACCATATTTATGGATTTTATTATGTGATGTATGGGAAAAATTATTATTCAAATTTATTAGGTAATATTTTATATATTATGGTATTGTTATGGGAAACTAGTCTATATGTTTGATCTATCATGCGAAACAAGTAGTAATTGATTTATTATTGGAAACAAGTCATAACACTTGATTAAAAATGGGAATTAGGTGTTGAATCTTGACATGATTGTCATGGTAGTTAATTTTTTCATATTAAATGTTTTATTTATTTACAATGGTGTTACACCCATTTATGACATGAATATAGTTCCCATTATTGAGTTATGATGAGTTATCATTCTTATGAATCTTTTTCTTTGAATGGGTATTGATTTATTACATAACTAATGTTTGTGATATATTTTAGACTAGGTAATTAATTTTTTAATTAACATCATTTATCTAATAAAATTATCCTTAACATATAATTTCATATGATCATCAATTGATATATCTTATTTTTACTCTTACTGGGCATCTAACTTGTCAATTTTATTATGATTTAGTCCACCAGTTTGTAAAAATAATTTTATTAGGGTATTTCTATGACGGTTATTTTTAAGGAATAAAATTATAGATGATTTTAAATATATTTCTTAATATAAGAAGATTTTATAACTACAATACAAATGCTAAAAAAATGAATCTAGAAGGGATCATGTTTTTATATATTTAATATTAATCTAAATATATGTAATTTTTATATATGAAATGCTCAGGCAGCTATAATTGGAATTGGAGAAACATTTATTTATTAATTGGTTATTCAGAATAAAAATATTTATGAAAAACATGTGGATATGTATATATAGAATACATTGTCACAATGTCTTTTTATTGATCATATATAACATAGGTTAAACTTAATGATTCAGATAATAAGATTTATTGATTCAAACCTTACATAAATAAATTTTCGTATTAAATGTTTTCCATCTATTAATATTTTTCCACGCTATTATTTTTTAAAGGTTTTATTATAAAAATTTATCGAGATGGAATCATGTTAATAAAAAATATAATATCCAATTAAATGATTTTCCACCAGTGTAATCAAATTTTATATGATCTAGAATGAAAAATCATTTTTCTATAACCACATAACCTTATGAAGATATGAATCAAAAAATGTTTCAAAATGATCATAAGAGAGAACAACATATGATATAATATTTCATGAAGAAATATAATCCTTATTTTGGTTTATCTTATGTTCTAATATTTTTTGAGTGATGGATCCAAATATTTTAAAATTATTTTCAGTTCATTAATGCATGATACATGAATAATTTCTCTTAGATGTTTGTTTTATCGAAGTTGAAGCAAATTAGTGTTGAAATAATATCAATAATATGAGTAAATAAGATTAAAATTAATGTTTTTAAGGTCATATTATTCATTATGGACATTCGTAATATTAAAAATATAAAGATAGAGAATAAATTTCATGAGCCGAATTGAAAGAATGATGAAAGCATTGGAAACTATGCATATATATTTACAGGTCATAAAAGGTGTTCCTTGGATTTAATTTCAATAAAAAGTTACATTTATTGATTATTTATTGGATTGCATCCATTTATCTACAATTAAATATATATAATATAATTTAATATCTAAGAGTCAATAATTAAATGTGCACTCATAGTATAAATAGAAAATTGATATTCCAAACATTTACATGGTTTTGATAGGAATGTAAGATCAAACAAACTGAAACTCAAATATTTTCATGGTGGGAAGGAATTTTATCCATCTACATACTAGGAAATTGTGATGAAACAACAAGGAAAGTATTTGAGTTTAATTGGTAGGTTATTTAAATAATTAATGGTGTGTCATAAATCCCCTGAATATTAATAGGTGATGAATAGGGTGTTTAATCAAATGGAGGGATGGAAGACACCCACTATTACACCACACACTCTTAAAATCATCATATGATAGGAATATAGTAATTATAGAAATTAGGGTATTTACCCAAACATTTTTTATGATCAATTCATAATCCTCTTAAGACAAAAGAAAAAGGAAACTCTCTTAGGATCATTAATAATAAATTAGGTTAGGATAATAACATTATTAAAGATACACTAATCATATTGTATTGAGTATAAAATGTGTTATTTTATTCTGGATCCCACCAATAACTTATTTAGAATGAATTTTCTAAGGATATCAACTTATCACCTTAATGATTATATACTGAGATTGATATAAAACTCATAATGAAACAACTTTCACATATCAAGTCTATTATTATTATTTGATTTATTGGAGTGGGAGTGTTCTGGAAAAACATATTTTTATCCCATTATCTAGACTCAATGTGATTCATGGAATAGATTTTATTTAACTATATGTATCCCATATCAAATTCCAATAAGGGATGTTACAGGTCATTTTATCAAAGAACCAATGATAATTTGTTAATGAGTAGTTGAATATGAAATTATAATGTTAATTTATTCCATATTGTGGCTCTCAATTCCAATACAAAATGTAATCTAACATATATGGTTGGGGATGAAATTAACCTTTAGAATATAATTATTTTTCTAGAGTTTTTTTGATGTTTTTCAAAATGTGTTACTGGGTCATCCAGTGAATCATGAATATGGGTTTCCAATAGAACCCATACCAAGTTCTATACCTATTTAAATGAATCATTATATAATGAACCCAATTGGGATATAATAATTGATAAAAATATATTAGAACATTGATAAGGGGTTAAAACACTCAAGTACATCACCTTTTAGTTTATGTTATCTATTTTTTATGAATAAAGTCAGATCAATGTGACTGTGCATTGATTATCATGAACAAAACAAGATCACTATTATTAAAATATATCATATACCATGTGTTGATGACTAATTTAATCAATTGTGTAGAGCTCAAAAACATAATAATATATACTATTATTATATAAATAATGATTTGACTGTTCATAAAGACGATATACCGAATATGGTGTTGAGAACATGGTTTGGTCACTATGAATTTATAGTTATTCCTTTTGGTATTAACACATCCCTTGATATGTTTTAAGATTTAATGAAAATAATATATGGATTGTAACCAAATTAGTTTTTGGTATTCATTATAGATTTAATTATTGATTATTTGAAAAGAATAACATAGAAAAAGTATCATTTTAGGATAGTGTGAAATAAACCGAGGAACGATAACAGTTATTGGAAAAGTATAAATATTGAATTATTTATTTGGAATGATTTATTCATGAGTCATATAATCTTAGGTGAGGGTATATGTGTATATCCTTCAAAGATATAACTTGTTGAAAAATATCTTTGAACAACCAAAATATTGGAAATATGTAGTTTTCCTAGGTGGAAGGATACATTAAATTGTTTTTGAGAGATTTATTATTGTTATCTAATCCACCCACCAATTTTACTCATATAGAAGTTTAGTTCCTAGGTGAATTGTAATGTGATGTTCATTTAATGGAGCTAAAAAAGGTGAGTTAGTGAAACTATACTTATATTACCCCAAATTTTTAAAATGATTGTGATCTATAATGATGAATTATGGAATGAAATGATATAGTTATATCATATTCATCATTCCAGTTGAAGGATCTTGAGAAAAATTACCCAAATCATGATTTGGAGTTAGCTATTGTAATTTTCAAATTAAATATATTGACTAACTATCTCTCTATAAAGAGGAGGGATATGTAAATTGATAAAAAAATAAAAAAATTATATCTCCACTCAAAAATATCTAATCATGAACTTTTTATGATGGATGGAGATGATAAAATATTATACATGATCAACACATTACCACCTTTGGAAAGTTAATATTGTGGAATATGCTTTGAGTCAAAAGGATTATGTTATCTTATCTATGATGAGTATCACAAAAGATATAATATTTCAAGACATATGAATGATGTATCTACTAATTATTAATGAAAAGTAAAATTATTATCTTTTCAAAATGAATTCTCATCCATATATCTTTGTGAGAATAATGTAGGATCAAAAGGTAGATGTAGTGCTACAAAAGAATGTGATAAATGTTCATGAGTTTTTCCATGATTATAATGGAATAATAAGGTATAGAAACTTTCTATATATCCTTTCAACACCATATTTGATGGAGCTTTCAGATGAGGCTCGTAGTTCATCATTCTCTATTAATCATGGATGAACAATATATATATAGTACTGAAAGACTATTTCTGGTGACATGGCCTGAAAATAGATAATTTAGAGATTTTTTCATTCTTAAGGGTTTTTCATAATGTTATGACTAAGTGAATGATAGATATGGGGATGTTAAAACCATCACCCATACCAGAATAGAAATGGGAAAACATTATGATATAATTTTTTGTTAGAACTCATAAAATATAAAAAAGGGGTAAATTTTATATTTTTTGTAATTGATCACATTATGAAGTAATCAAACTATATATCAATTGGAGAATATTTCAATCTTGTTTAGTATAATATTTTATATATTAATAATAATATAATATTGAATGGTTTACCATTATCAATTATATTTGATAAGGATCTGAGGTTTTCCTCATAATTTTGGTGAAGAATTTAGACGAATCCATATACAGAGTTATGTTTCGTCACATTCTATAATCCTCATGCATATATTCAGTCTAATATGAACATTCAATCCTTATAACGCATGAAGATATCTTTCTCTATTTATTTAATATATATTTTGGGATCAATACATTCATTTGGTGTAATTTCAAAACAATAATAGATTTCACTCAAGATATTGGGTAGCTTCTTTTGATTCCCTTTATGGTAGGAAGGTCATAACTCTATCTTGATTGAATGAATTTTGGGAAATAAATATATTGATAGAATATCTAATCGAGAAAATGGTAGTGAAGTTCACATGAATTTAAAACAGAATAAGAGAAGTTGAGAGTTGAAGAAAACATTATGATGATAATAATTACAAGGATATGGATAATGATGTTGGTTATATTGTATTCCTATAAATATTTCTCGGGATGTGTGTGAAAATATTTGTAAATAAGGGAAAACTAATCCCCTGTTATAGTGGCCCTATATAAAATGTTGATCATATTCGGATGGTAGATTACTAAATAATGCTTCAAACGAATCTATCTCATGTTTATGATTTGTTCAATGTATCACTTTAGAAGAAGTACATGCATGGTTCTTCATATATAATGCACTTAGAGTTTATATTTATAGAGAATTATCATTCCTCTAACGATCATTCAATAACTATTTTAGAGTATATAGGGAAAATTCCACGAAATAGGACCACTCACCTAGTGAAAGATAAGTGGTGAAATGACTAATTTGAGAATTCTACATGGGAACCTAAGGATGTGATTAGGTATAAGTATTGTAATCTATGTTAAAATAAGTTTTGAATTTTTAGGTTATGTTTCAATTAGTGGGTATAATATAACGAGCTATGATTTTTATGATTTTTTATTATATGATTTATTTGATAGCATGAATTACAGAAACCAACATATTAAAATGAATAATAATATTTATTAAAATATTATTGTTTTAAATTATAGTTAACTTGTACCTGATGTATGGGTGGTTGTGTATAGCACTAACTTAATTATAAAATATGTATGGTAAAATATGTATTAAAATAATTAATTGGTTATCAATTAGTTATAAATGAATATATAAATCATTGGATTGAAAAAATAAATATTTTTAGGAAAATAGTTAGTTTTAATTATTTGTATTATAATTTAAACACACCAAATTATTATACGAGGACCATTTTAAGAAATTAAATTTGTTACATGAATCACTTAGCATAAACGACACAAAAGTATTTTTAAAAAATAATGCCTCGTCTATAGCTTGCGGAACATACAACCCCATGTCTCAATAAACCATAATATAGTATACCATAATAAAATATACATTAAATTTAATATAATAAATATTAATAAATATATTATGAATATTATGGTTTTCCCTCAATTAGAAATAAAATAAGAATCATTTAAAATCAAAATAAATGTTTTCAAAAAATAGATTTTTTTTCTTAAAAGATGGTTTAGTCACGTTTTGTGCACATAAATTAAATTAAATTTTTATCTATTTTATTAGTTTTATTTTAAAAATAATTAATTTTTTAAATCATAATATCAAAATTATATTAGGTTTTATTAATGTAATTTTTCAAAAAAATTTGTCAATTTTTGAGGAATACTAAAAATTAATCAATTTTATTGAAAAATGAATTTCTGTATAAATTATTTAAATTGTTAATTTATTTTTTAAATTTTTATTACAGTAAAACTAGATCAATTATATATTTAAATTATTTAATTTTTGGTTATAGGTATCATTTTCATATTAAATATTAATATAAAAACATTATATATATTTGTAGAATTTCTCCATATAAACCCTATTTCATGTCATGTTAGTGGGATTAAATGAGAATTATATTTTGAAATTTATGTAAATGGAATTTGGAAAAATGTATTTCTTCTTTTGAATCATAAAATTATATATTTACTAGTAATTTTAGCTAACTGTTTTTCAAAAATGAGTTCAAAAAACTGTAAAAATTAATTATTATGGTTAAGGTAAACATAGATTTACCTAGTGTAAAACCTAAACAATAAGGGTTAAAATGACCTAAAATTTGTCTAAAAGATATTATATAGAAATACTTATAACCTATATTGTATATGTAGGTATAATACCCAATTTCAGATCAATTTTTAATGTGAAAAATTTGGGAACACATATTTCGTTTCAAATATTACAAGTGTGTCACTCACCTCATTTAAAAAATTACACTCTATCACCTCACTTAATAACACCATAAAACCATTTAATTCATACAATAGATTCCTAAATATATTCAAAATTCCATACCCTCATTATTTAAACATTATTTTTCCATAAATCCATCCTTACTAGGTCATTGGTGAAAACAAATGTAGGTTACCAAAAAAATAGTTAACGTTCAACAACTATTTTTTTCATCCTTCACATCCTTTAATTATTATTATAACTTTTTAATATAATATCCATCATATAATCCATACCCAAAAATATTTTAATTTATTTTAATGACCATCATCCTTCCCCACTTCCATCTAATGTGTTACAATATAATCATTCTTATGAATGGAGGACTATTGCATCGTAAACCTATGTCATTTATTTTTTTACTAAAACCTCTCATAGTTTGATATGAAAGAAAATATAAATATTATATATAATATTTTAAATGAATTACACATAATGTGTAAATATATTATTTATTTATTAATAATTTCCATTCCACAGGGGATATGATAACATCACTTATGTGAAAGATATACTACCACCTCGTGAAGTAAAGAGATTCATATTTCACTCACCCAACACATAGAGTGTAATAAGGATAATGTTAATGAATATATATTATATGAATGAAATAAATATTATATTAATTAGATATTTACCATTCTGAAATGATAATATATAATTTTCATTCTTACACTGAAAAATGTTAACATCATTCATGTATGTGTGGACTTCCGCCTTCACAAAGTGAGGTGACTATAGTTTCACATAAACATCACATGGAAGGTTTAGATTGAATTTAATTTGAATAAAATTATCTAATAATTTACTAATAAACCAATATCATTTTCATATCCTCTTTTTATTCATAATATTTTCATGTAATAGTACAATATTTCACTTTTCGTTACTTTAAATAGTAGAGAAGATTATTTTAATTAAATTTGACATAATTTTTCACTTCGTTCAAAAATATATTTTATAAAAAAACTAATTTATTAAAAAAATTAAAAACATTACCTATTCTAAATAATTTATTAATACAGTTTCCCCTAATTAAATATTTTCAATAATAGTTTGGAATTAATCATCGTGTCGTTTTCAAAACAATCACTATTTGTATTTTTGAGACAAAGTGAAGGGAATATATTTAAACATGTAAAAACTTAATGAAATATCTTATTATCATGACCACTAAAATGTGATAAATATTATTTTAAAATCTTTACATATTATTTATAATGAATTTTTATTTATTAGTTTTTTGTAAAAGTTTCATTTAATATAGACATTTTTTAAATTAAAAGAACATATTCCTCAAAAATGTTTTAAAAGTAATATTTATGTTATTTATATCCATAAATGAAAAATACATTATTATTAATAAAATGGGTATGTGTTTCATTTACATAAGCATTATTTGTTATATGGTTGTTTGATGATCATTTTTACCATGGAAAGTGTTTAAATTGACTTCATTAATTCGTTTTTTGTAGTCATTAAACTTCCCATTAAGTTTTCACATTACAAAGGAAATTTGGTTTCTCAAAAATATACATATTATTTATAGAGGATATGTTTATTGATAAATATATATATATAAATTTTATATATATGGTTATTTATGTTGAGTTATATTTTTTATCTGGGTAAATATTCATAAATCAGTATTCCATAATCAATACCAGAAAATTTATTATATAGTGTATGGTTCATTTATTAAATATATTATTCAATATATGAGGAGAGATTAGGACATGAATAAATGTATGGTGATAGGTTATTGATTTCCCATTTATGTTTAGTCAGTCTCATTGAGGTGAATTAGTGAGTTTGTATAAAATGAGTTAGTGAAACCACAAGGGTTCGGAACCTATAGTTTTAAACTATCAAGTGAAAGGTTATGATAGTAAAGGTATCGTGGTCATATTTTCATGAAATCCATGATTTATCATTTCATTCATTAGAAATTTATTTATATTACACATGAAATACTTGCAATGATATTATCAATGGATTGATTTCATTATCAGTTATTGATTAATTGACATGTTTTTCGGTTATTTACAACTCTGTATTGATTATGACTTAAATAATTATAATATTCATGTTATTGATTAAATTTCATGTATTTTCATTTATTTACCATTCAATAATTATTACAATACAATATATTTTCACATTCATCTTATCATTGGATGCAGGTTCATCTTTGTTTATTTATTACATGGAATTTGTGTTCAATTGTTTTCTTTTCCAAATTAATTATTCTTACTGATTCATAATTGATTCCATTGTAAGTAAACCTTATTGAAAATTTCAGATATCCATTATTCTGTTTATTTTCCATGGTATACATGAATTTTAATATGACTTGCATGGAAATATATTATATAGAGAAACATTTTATTCCCAAAAACGAAATTTAATTTCCGTTTTAAAATTAAATTTGGGAATCATGTTTGTATCTATTTTATAAATAATAATAAAATATTCCATCCTTTTGGATGTTATTCCTTCTATATTATGTTTGGGTAATAAATAAGACTCTAGATATGGGTTTGTAGTGTCTGTTTCACTATAGTTTGTATAAAAGACTATTTAGTAGAAATTGTATTTTCTAGATTTACAAAAACATATTCTAGGGATCATGAGTCTATGATAGACTTTGAGATTATTTATATCATAGCATCCTAATGTTCTAGAAAACATAATATTTTGTGGGTTTTTTTAAATACATCCCTATTTAAATATTATTAATTGTTATGGTTTTTTCAAAGATGTACATATAGGTAATAAATTTGAAAATGGTACAATATGATTAACCAGATCATCACCTTATATATGAATATGATACTTAATATGCACATGGGTTAAAACTCCCAGATAATATTATTAAAATAATTTACATTTTCTTTAGAAAACATTATGAATTATTTGAATAGATAATGGAAATTAATGACCTTAGTTTAACTAAAAATGTCTCAGATTGAAAAAATTGTTTCTCAGTTGAACAATAAAATGTTTTTATGTGTGGAAAAGTATTTTATAAATTAATTACTTTCTAATGAAAAATTAAGGGTATAATGGATTTAAAAAAATCTCATCATATGGATTCATTTATTGATCAATGTATTAAATTTGGGTGAACCTATGCATTATTCTAGTCAATTCTGTTTTATAATGGTTATTCCCTGGAGTAATGTGTGATCTCTTCTAAAATAAAACAAATGATGTATTTATATATTATAATTAAATAATTAAATTGTGTGACTATTTTTCTAATTTTATTTATGTTTTAATAATAATGACACATAAATATTTTGTTAAATATCTATGTAATATTTTTCTTTATTAACTTAATAGTTATGGATACCATTATACGTTTAATATTTTATGATTTATCATAAGTTAAATGTAATAAAAACCCCTTTTACGGATTCATGTCATGGGAGTCCCCCATAATATTGTATATTATCAATTAAATTTATGAAATATATATTTTTTCCAAAATTTTATTTAGGGAATAATTTATTTACATTTTATAGAAATAATTTTTAATTTATTTATAACCAATATGGTATATATGATCATTAATGAAATTGTAATAATTGTAAAATAAGATTTCTAGGATTTTTTGAAAAAATTATTTTTATCGAGAGAAATTTTAAATTGTTTATTACATGATTAATTTTATTTTATTGATTTCCATAGAATTCTTTTGGTAGTGTTATAAGGATTGTATTAATATAATTTTATAACATATATAACATGTGTGTCGGGTGGAAAACCTTCATTTCTAGAATGTGAATACTACTTAAACCCATAATTTAATGATGATAAGGGTTTAACACCCACCACTAGATTATGTGATATCCTGGTAAAAATATACTTATTAAAATTATTTCACATAAAAAATTAATTGATGACACAATATTATTACAATTGAGGTTTGCTATTTAATTAATTCAATTGGATAACATGGTATATACATATTTCTTTTATAAAATAGTTAGAGAGATATTAATGTGATTTTATTCATTAATGAATCTTATGATCCACTGAATGTTAAATTTATTGCTTCATCTATAAAATAAATTTATTTTTGGATATTAATTTAATATATTAAGGGTTGAATTGGAAATTTGTACAATGACAACAAACAGATCTCTTTATTCTCATGAAATTGAATCATATCAAGTAAGTATATTTCCATATAATAATAGATAGTAAAAGTGTTCCTAAACATTAGGAAAATAAAGATGGAAAATAAATATTATTATATTACATTAATATTTGATGAATCATGTAGAATTTTAAATCATCATGTATTTCTATTTTTGAGGTCTGTAACATTCCATTGAACAATCACTTTCATATGATCAATGAACTCCATAACTCTATATAATTTTTTTCTATTTTAGTTAATGACCATATCATTAATTTAATCAAATTTAACCATAATTAGAATTATTTTTATGTGTTATTCCATATAACAATTTTCACTAACCTTTATCTATTATTAAGAATATTTTTACTAACTCTTTTTATGATGTGGGATTATCAAAAATGGTGTTTACATTGGTCAAACACAAGGTTACTAAGATAAATATTACATTGTGAATAAAAAATGAATGTAGGTTTGGGTGAATTTGACACCCCCAAATTATGAAATTAGAAAATTGTATTCAATACCATATGTGACAAAATAAACCAAATGTCATACTATTAAATAATTAATTTATTGTGATTAGTGGAAAATAATAAAATTTAAATTAAAAAACATTTTTATTTAACTATTTTATAAAAATAAATTATATTTAGAATATTTTTTAAAGTAAAACTAATTAAATTTTATATCAACTAATCTAATTTATTTCATTGGAATCATTTTTATTTTAAATGTTTATATAAAATAATTGTGAACATGTAAATATATTATTCTACATGGAATCCTTCTTTCTTTTCATGATTGTGGGGTTAAATTTGAATTAATATTTTATACTTATATAATAGAATTTTGAAATATGGATTCCATATTTTGAATAATAATAAATAATAATTAATATTATGTTTAGCATAAATTTTTACCAAAATTAATAGTAAAAATAGTAAAAATTATTTATGAATGTTATGAAAAAATGGATTTATCAATGGTTAAACAAAAAAGATAAGGGTTAAAAGGACCTAAACACATGTATAAAATATATGTTTTGAAAATATTTAGAACCTATTATTTCTATGTCTCATGAATAATCCATATATAACCTGTGTGGCTTGGGACCAATTTGGGTAAACATTTTATTCTCAATAATTATATGTGTACCACTCACCACACTTATAAAAGTCCACCCTATCATATTTTAATTACAAATTAAAACATTATTTTAATAAGACCAACCAAAATTAATTTCAAATATAAATCCATTTATCCAAGAAGACAGTTTTTTTAAATAAATCCACACTAGGAATGTTTTTTTGTACAAACATAAGGATGTTACTCAAAGAAGAGGTTGCATTATTCAATGTTCATTTTTATTTTATTTTTTCCTACACCACATTAAATTATTACTATATCATTATGATATAATATGATATGTATATTTCATATACAGAGATATTGTTATGTTATGTTCATGACCTATAACCATCCAACATCAATCAAATGGGTTACGAAATCATCATTCGTGTGTATAGATGTTTGTCAACTTTTGACACGATGTTATTTTCATATCCATTACCACCTATTATGGTTTGGTAATATGATTCATATAAATTACACATCTACTATTTATTAAAAATGTATACCTATAGGGTAAATATATATTTTATTCATTTTTGGTAATTTCTACTCAGTAGGGGATTTGATAATGTCATTAATGTGTATGGAGAACCACCACATCATGATGTAATATGATTCTTCATTCCCTAATAATTTAAATGAAATGTAATGATGCTAATGATATTAAATATAGGTTATATAAACGGAATAATTATGATATTAATGATAAATTGATAACTACAAAAAAAATATCATTATCTTCTAACATAGAAAAATGATAACCTCATTTTAGTATGTGCGAACTACTGCCTTAAATTTGAGATGTCAATATTTTTGTCACCAAACCAAAAAAATGATATATATATATATATAAGTACATTAAAATTATTAATATGGTTATTTTCATATTTTTATCATTATAGAAATACAAAATCTTACTTTCATATTTTCTATAATGATCATTGGAAAATATAAACATTAAACATGCATACGTATGACATACCGTCTCCCTGATTGTAACATTTTCCATTTTTTGTATCCTTTATTAATTCTTGGGTTTAAAATTATAATTAATTTAAAAAAAAATTAAAAATTAAATTTTTTTATTTTTTACATGATTGAACAATAGAATACATTCATGAACTAAATTTTTCAAAATGGAACACTGCCAAAATGAGGCAATTAACACCCAAAATAACAATAATTATTAATGTTTATTTGGGAACTTGTGATAATATTTTATAAATGGATTATATATGTTATTATTAATAGTAATATATTTATATTATAATGTAATTACATTTTTAAAACCACTATATAAAAGGGTAAATAATAATTAACTAAAAGGAATTGTGAGGTAAAGGACTCCATTTAAATTTATCATCGTCGAAGAATAAAATAATTTTATGAAAAGAATATATTTTATATGGGGTAAATATTTTTCCATTTACATATAATATATTTATTAATTAATTATTCATTCTATGTTGAGATTAAAATTGAATTATTTCATTCATGGGGATTTGACATAAGATTTACCAAGTGATAGATAATTTCATAACTCAGTTTCTTTTTATTGGGATATATTACCTTTATAGTTTCCTTGATATTTTAGGAATATAAGTGAAATGAATATTCAAATTACTATGTTGAATTTATTTTTTATTTATATGGATTTAATGTGCATATAAATAATTTATTCATATATTAAATTTTACATCAATGTTATTATCATTTAAAGGGGTGACTTAGCAATGGCATTTCAATCTATATTATTTATTCCTGAATTTTAGTTGAAGTATTTTAATTTAAAATTGTCTAATTAACATTTTTAATTTTCATATCATCTAGTCAAATAGGATATTTTCCTGTAATAATACAATTTTAATAATATTGGTTCGTAAAATAAATGAGAAAATAAAAATAATATGATCTGACGTTATTTATATCATCATTTGAAAGTTCATTTTCTTTTAAAATAATATTTTCTAAAAAAATTTCAAAATATTATTAATACATTTTTCAATATATTTAATAAATAAAATTTTACCTATTTCTATTTTTTAAAAAAATTTATGAAATTTTGATGTCATTTTCAAATTATTTTTTTGGATTTTACCGAAGAAGTATACATAATATTTGTCTTAACTTTTATGCTATGACCAAAATTATAAACATCAAGGACAATAAAAAAATTAATGATTATTTTATATGTTTCAATGTTTATTTTAAAATAAAATTGTTTTCTAAATTATATTGTGAAATTATAGTTTTAAAACCATGTTTTAAAAATTAAAAGGATATTTTTCACAATAAGTATTTTATTGATATTATTATAATATTTATATTCATGAATGGAAATCCCCCTTTATTATATACTTTAATTTATATATGTTTCATTTATTAAAAAATTATTATTACTATAGGTGTTTTATGAACATTTTAACAATGGAACATATTGACATTAATTTCCTTGATTCATTTTTTATTCATTATAATCTCCTTGAATTATTCAATTTTCTGTGGACATTAACCGTCTCCTAAATATCCATATTTTTTAAAACATATTTATATATTTATTAAACTATATATCATTAGTATATAAAATTTTCATCATTGAAAGTTATTTATTAATATATTAAAGTATTAATTAATCTATACTCCATTATCAATATAGAAAGTTGATGATAATTCACATTGTTAAAGAATTAAATAAATTATTTGATATATATGAAATCAGTTTTACATGCAGTCATGGGTGGGGCCCTAATATGGACATCCCATCAATACATCGTTAGAATCATGTGGTGAGTTAGTAAGTTAGTATAAAATTAGCTGGAAAACAAAATGAGTTTATATATAGTAGTTTTAAATTATATTCTGAACTGTCATAAATGATCAGTATCGTGATGCTATGTTCATGATGTCTAATATTAAAAAATTCACATCGTTGAAAATTCTATTATTATTATCCATGATATTTTCCCGATGATACTATCTCTAAATTCATTTCATTCTATGTTATTTATTTAACTGAATGTTCTTTCATTTATGTATCGTTCCATATTGATTATGATTTATAAAATTATGATAGTTATGATATTGATTAAATAGAATTTGTTTTTCGTTATTTACCTTGATATATATATTATTATTGATGAGCTTTTCTCATTTATATTATCTATGGATTCACTTCCATCTTAGTTTATCGATTTGATATCATTTGTTTTATGTTATTTACTTTCCCATATTGATTATAGGTAATGATTAAGGATATTCTTTATTTTATATAACCCTGAGTGGGAATTTTATATAACCCTTATTTTGTTAAATTTCCTAGGAACTCTGGAAGTGTACTATGATTTACATTCTAGGATATAATAGGAAGAAAATATGATCAAATGATACCATATAAATAATCAAATGCGCTTGAAATGTGGTCGTAGATATTTTTTATAGTTCAATAATCACAAAAATATCAATAATTATAGAATGTTTAATTTTTTATATCCCAGCTATAATGATCCTTCTTCAATATTGTTATTTCCATGAACAATCCTCAATAAAATTTAAGTATCTAGGTAGAAACCCATCTTATTTTCCCCACTCATTCATCTCATGAGACTACTAATACAGTAAGGGGATATAATTAAAAATTTACTGACAGATGTACTTCATGTCCAAATCATTAATCATATATCAAATTATCAATTTAAATCATATACAACATGCATAATAAAATATCCATATTGAGTAAAGGATATGGATTTATTAGTATTTCCCTAGTAAATCTTATAACTTTCATTGTCAACACAATATATATAAATAGTATATAGACTATCCAATAATCATATCAATCATACATTAATATCAATATTAAATATATATATATATATATAATATCTAACAAAAAATTATTACAAAAAGTTATTGTTTTAGGAGAATGTAAACAATAAAAGATGGAATTGAGATTTCAAAAAAACATTTACCAGCTAGTAATTTTAAATTTAAATCTCCTAGGATGTGATAATTTCAATTGAAACTTAAAATAAAATGAATTATTAATTATTGATGATATTAAATGTCAAATGGGGCAGTATATTCCAGACATAAAATTAAATTTGTGCATAATAAAAAAATCTCATTGTAATGAAAATTGAGACAAAATCCATTACCCCACACTTTACATTTTGTCATATTTTCTTTAAACTCTTGTATAAAATATTTTATAATTTTATTAACTTATAATAGAACTATATTTATATTCATAGTATCATATATGATCCAATTGTAACATCTTATTAGTGACTTGTTAATTATTTGTCATTATTTTCATAGTTCCATGTTTAAACTACCTTGTTTTAGAGTGTATTTTTTCTGATAATTTTTCACTCTATATACTTAGAAAATTGTTCATTTTATCTCAATAACAAGAATAATTATTTAAATTTCATATATATTCCTTATATACTTATTTATATTAATCCAAAAATTATTGATATTGGAATTGAAACATATCTTTCATGGAGACGGTAGGTCGTACATACAAATGATTTTTGTCTCCATTTTCTTATTGTATTCAAAGAAGGAAAGATAAATGATATATATATATAATATCATTATAGTGTCATATTAATGTTATACATATCACAAATTTTGGTTAAAATAATCCTTAATTCACTCCTTTAACATGTGATTGAATCACATTTCTTCGTTAGGTGGAAGTTCAACGTACACACGAACGATGTTGTTGTATTCCTAAAAAATGAAATTCCTGGATGTTTGTGTTATATAATAATTATTCAAGAAAAAATAAATTATAAATTACATATATATTGTTGGTATCCACCATTAAATGTGAAATAGTATCCATCGACCTATATTTTATTTATTTATTTAAAAGTTATGTAAAAATACTTCCAAATCAAAAAATATATATAATTTTACAATATAAATAAATTAGATGAAAAAGAATTTTTCAATAAAAATTAAGTGTATTTTAGTATTTATAGAAAATAATATTTCTTATAAAAATAACAAAAATAGTTTAAAGAAAAATATTACATTTCTATATATAAATTCATGTTTATTTTTTCAAATAAAAATAACAATTGTGTTAAAAATTATATTTTTAATGGGTTCTCACTTAAAAGGTGTTAAAATAATATGTTTGAAAAAATACATCTTTTATTTGTAAAATTGTATTTATTAATATCTTATTCCTATTAAAACTATTGAATGAATGTAAAAACAATTATTGAATATAAAATAGAACTTTTTTTAAAATATTCATAAAAATAAATTTCATTATTTTATTATGATAAAATGGTGTTTTTAGATTGAAAAGTAGTTTTCTTAAAAAAGTAATTATTTCATTCTCAAGTAGTTATTAAATTGATTTATAAATAATTAATAAACTAGATAGTCATTTTATATAAATGTTCATATCCTATTTTCATCATCATCGTATAATTTTTTTATTCAATGAAAAGAGAGAGTATATGGAATACAACGTCCACATGGACAGACTATGAGGAAGAGGAGATTCAAGAGGACAAAAAATAGTGGAGAATTAGGGCATAATCTATAATAATATGGACACATTTCGGCTTCAAAATATTCATGTGATAAAAAACACTCTAGATCATGAATATACATTGATTCTAGGTAGTCTTTAGCCTTGATACAATCCCAATAGATATAAAAAACTTTGATATCAACTCCTTTGATTCTCCTAAATTGTATAGTGATACAAGAGATAGTATAATGAACTATACCTAGCCCATTTTTGTCATTATGTAATAACATAGAGTCCGTTTCAGTTTCAATGATGTCCAATTTTTTTGCATGAAGATATTCAGCCTAGTAAGAATGGTCATTCCATTATCATAGTGTGAGTTACCCTAACAGCATGATAGAAATGGACAATATGGTCGACTGGTAATGGTTACTTACTACACCCACTCTATGGATGAAACCAAAAACAAACTAGCCATAACTTTTTAGTTTTAAGACCATTTATGGTGGATTCTAATAAAAATATTTTACTATATGGTGGATATTCCCTTGAGATGATATATGAGGTATTTGAACAAAGCTCTATAAGGAAGGAACCTCCCTTTAATTTCCCAAGGCCATAATGATATCAATGAAATGATTTTTCATCATTAATATAATCACCTGACTATTTGAAACTATTCCCTAATAAATTATATTATTTATCAACATCCATATGCGCCAACAAACTGCATATAATGTTTCAATATGTTTTACATTTCAATGCCTCAAAATCCTGATCCATTGTACAAGTGGACAAGGAAGTACTGGTCAGCCATAACTAAATAAGAAACCATTGTGAACTCACCAATATAATCCCATACTTCATGATCCCATTTTTTTCATACTTTCAAATTTTAGTTAATCATGTTCATAACTTCCATTCCTACTGCTAATTGGTAACTGTTATAATATTCATTGCATATTGTAGATTACTAAAACATGGATTATCATGTAAGAAAATATATCAAAGGAATATAGAATTATTTATTTCACAGTCCAAAAATAACATTGGTTGTACCTAAATATTATCAAATTGTTATGTGTAGTGAAAAAATAACATGGTGTAGTGTAAATCACAACCCAAACATAGTTATTTTATATAAGAGAAGTTATCTTTATAGTTTCATGAAATAAATAATATCCAAATGATTTAATAATTCGAAAAAATATTTCCCAATGTCTTTGGGTGCTACTTTGTACCCCCCCAAAAATGAATTTATCCCTCACAATTCTTCAAGGTAATCAAATATTTAATACTTAGATATTCCTTTCATAGAGACATACATTGTAAAGATGAGTACTAAAACACCGATTAAAATTGAATATAGAAACTATAACTATTACACATTTTAATTCATAAATATATTTCTATATTAGAGAACATTGGATGATAGTAATGATTGGACATAAATGAAAATAATAAATAATTATATAGAGTGTTAAATATCATTGATCAGAAGAAATTGAATGATAAATAGAATGTTAAGGGCCTCAAAACCATAAATATAAAATTACTAATAAGACCATAAGTTAAATAAGAAAGTAAGTATTATGATATATATTTTCAATGTCATTATACAAGATCAGAAGAATTATTATTTTGTCGAAGAATATAAAGAAATATATATACATAATTTAAATCAAATACATATTTATAGTCTTACCCTTTGGTAGTGTCTATACAAATTTCCACTTCACCTAGTTCTCAAAAACAAAATTATGGTGAAATATTTATCCTTGAATTACTAACATATCATAAAATCTATAATTAAAAAAATATTTCATCCAATCTATATTTATATATCATCACAAAACAATGTTAGCACATGTTATCTAATATTAATGAAACGTCATATAAGGAGATATTGATTTAATCTCTAAAACCTCATCTAATGTTTGAAATTAACCATTCCATAAATGGTAAATTTTGTAACACTTCATAAAGATGAAAATTAAAAAATTTAAAAAGAATATCAATATATCATCTTAACATTGATCCCCCATTTATAATAAGGTGTCTCTTCGTTTCTATATACCAAATATCTGAATACCATTATCATGTATACTCTTGAATCATGGTAATGAATTGAATTTCCATATATAATTTTTGAAAACATGAATTCTATATTATGGATATATATCATAAATCTAATGAATGTATACCTTCTCCATCAGAACATGGACATCAATTTTAATAAATCCATTGTCAGCACTAAGGTAATCAAAACTGTAAAATTTACTTATTCATATCTAGTATGTCTTTATCCAGACATTGTAATATCTACATTAGGAATATATTAAGGGATATCATTACCATAATCACGTGTTTTCCATGAATTTAACTTTTTATCAAATCAATTTTCCATCCCATTAGAACCAATCAGTATATTATTGGAAATTCTTATCAAAAAACCTAAACTAAACAATAATTATATAATTGACCATTTGTAATTCTTTAATCCAAATACATAAATAAATAAATCCTTCTATATTAATTATTTGCATGTAATATCTTACTCATTTAATTTTTTTTAATTTAAGAAGTTATGTAATTTTCTTGGGTAATGGTCTTGTTCTCTATAGATATTACATAGAACTCCTCGATAAGTTTCAATTCAATGACCCCTTTTACCGCAAAGATAATATCTTACAATCTATTTGATATATTTCATTAGTTTCTTCATCCCAATGTATTGAATGTATGATGATAAGTCTTCATTACTCTATGTTCAATATCTATTAACTTTCCAAAAAATTAATGTTCATCCTATTCAACATTTCTAGAAAATCAATGAGTTTCAAGTTATTAATCATATACTAGGATAAGAAATTTAACATAATCACAACCTCCTTTTCAACTTCCCTCATCCCATTTGGCTTCTCATCAACAAACCATATGTCACATTCAATGTTATCCTAGTTCCTTATGGTTCCCACAAATGACTAAAACTGGGAAGCATAGTGGGAGTAGCACTTATCATATTAGAAAATAAAATAATCATGTAAAATGAATTATATTATGCATAAACCATGAATCATACATTGAAATCAGGGAATACATAGTAGTCTCTTTATATGCATCCCTATATATATCCTTATAAATATACCTAGGTGTCTGACTAATTTTTTCTCTTCATAGTTTCAAAAGGATTAATAAACCTCTACTTTGAAACAAAAAATAAAGACCCAGGAATAACATACATGGATATTACATAAATTTAGATGTGTATTAATAACACTTCAAAACTACATGAACAAATACCACAATAGTTTAGTTTCTATGGAAATATGGAAATTATATTTTATGTTAGTGGAAGATCATGTTTTTTCCAAAAAGGTATTCCCCTTTAATACTTCAACATAAAACATTTATTTATAACCTAGATAAAGGAAACATACGATATGATGATCTCAAATTATTAATATGGTTAAATAATTTATATATGTAAGAAAAAAAGGGGCATAAGGTTATGAGAATATGATCATAACATTAAAATATCATACCATGTATATAAAAAATTATAAACATGGATCATGGCATAACTATTGGAAGTATATTAGATAGGAATCCTAAGGGAAGAAATAAAATAAGTAATGGGATAAAAACATGTGAATATAATAAGTATTTCATGGTATATAATTTAGAGTATAAACCATTCACTATTAGTAAATGTTTATCAAAAAAACATATTAGGGAACCTTAAGGGGATACAACTACTGGTTATGACACACCACCATCACAATTCACCTCCATTTCAGGATTGTAAAATAGTTTCACTCCTCAAAGAATATTAGTAGTCAATTTTCACTCCCAAGACCATCTTAGTAGTCAAGGTACACTCTGAAGACCATCATATTGGATGAAGTCCATCACTAAACTCATATCACTCTTCATTCTGGACTTTTCTACCACATGAGATATAAATCATTACCCAATAAATTGGTTAGAGATATGTGTCCCACCTATCACCTCATAAAATCAGGAATTTGTATGTCTAGAATAATAAAACAATCATCATATCCTGACCCATAAATTTTGATGTGTCACAAAAAAAATTATAACATAACAAATGAATTGTAATGGGTATTTTAAATATGTAATCATTTTATAAGCTTTGGAAAATAAATAGTTTTTATAATCACTTCATCAAATCATAACCCAACAAAATGAAGTGGGTTTCATAAGAATATAAAACATGGAAGAGAAAATGGTTTCATATAAACCATGACATTAAAACAAAAACCATTCAATGAAATAGAATCCATGGTACCCTTGAATCATATCCAAGATATATCATAAAATATATCAATGGATGAAACCTTTTTTAGAGATTTATTTTGAAATATCACTTCGATCATTTCTAAAAATAATAAACTTTCTTTGAAAATACATTTTTAAGAAATCAAAATTTAGTAAAATCAATTTATTATAAAACTATATTGAAAAATATATAATTAATTCTTTTAATTTCATTTGTCATTTATGGTATCATTTCTCCAATGAAAAATTCATTTAAAAAAAACTATTTGAAAATCATATTATTTGAAAATCCCGTTGAAAACATATAAAGGAAGATTGAATTTTTTTGAAATCCAATTCCAAATATTTCCATTGAAAACATATATAAGAATATTAAAAACGTTTTGAAAACCACTTCCATGAAAGTAAATTTTAAAACATATAAAATCTTCATTGAAGACTTTTAAAAAATCTTTTATTTGAAAATAACATTGAAAACCTATAAAGGAATCTTGAAAACATTTTCAAAACCATTTATTTGAAATTAAATTTGATAAATTATAAGTGAATAATTTAAAAAATTTATTAAATATTTTCCTTGAGAGTAATTTTGAAATCATATAATTGTATCTTGAAAAATATTTTGAACCATTTCATTAAAAATATCATTAAAAACATATAAATGTATCTTTTGGAAAATATTAAATTCATTATCTAAAAGTAACTTTAAAACATTATATAGTAATATTGAAAAATATTTTATAACCATTTCATAAGAAATAAATTGGAAAACCTATAATTTAATATTTAATAAAATTTTAAT
This sequence comes from Viscum album, assembly GCA_963277665.1. Lineage (NCBI taxonomy): Eukaryota > Viridiplantae > Streptophyta > Magnoliopsida > Santalales > Viscaceae > Viscum > Viscum album. Next base: position 95,814,480 of record OY728163.1, read on the forward strand.
AAAACATGGATTATAAATAATAATGATTTCTGACAGAAAAGAGAAATAAAGTTGGATTTTATAAGAATTTATTTCTAAATTATCTTAAGTTCCAAAGAGTTGAAAATGGTAATATAACATGGAGATATTATGAATAACCTTGGGAGAAAAATTTTAAATATATCAATTGAGATATGAATCATAATTGCTCATCAATATCATTACTATCATAGACAATCCTAATAAACAATGCTATTATAATAATAAATTGGTACCACTATGGTTACATTTAATCATAATCTTCATGATAAAATAACATTAAATAAAGCATAAATTATCCCTAAATGAATTATAATAATTTTATAACATTTAAAAGGTAATTATTTACACCTCAGAGAAAAATAAAGGTGCATAACATGGAATGTATCTCAAAGAAGGCAAATTGAGGAAAAATTGCATTACCAATTTGGTAACTTTAAAACCATAAACCAAATTAAGTAAATATCATAAAATGGATATGTAAATACCCATAAATTTATTTATAACAATCATATACTCTACATAACCTAGTAAATGAAAACATGACTTAATGGGCACCATTTTTGATACACCTGTGGTATATGCATAGAATAATTCCCATTATCATTAAAAATAATTATGAAAGATATAAAAGTAACCGTGTTCCCAATGAAACAATTTTTATGTTTTGACATTAATTACACATAAATTTTATAAATTTATATTATATATTTCACTAGTTGTTGGATAATACATTATGTTCTATAATGTTATGATATAAACTTTAGTAAGTTATTGCTTACAAATGGAGCCTAGTGGAAGGAATTTGAACCGTATCAATGAAAATAATCCAAGGAGTATAAATTATCACTTTTTTGATGATTTTAAACTAGTCATTAGAAGTGAAATATATTACAAAATGTTCTCATCATATGAGGATATAGTATCATGTTCTAAATACAATGAGATATAATTTTCTATGTGTTATGGTTTTAGAAGTAGGCATGAGAATAATATGATAGGGGGAATTTGAATAAATGGTATATGGGAAAATGTATTTTTCTCACATTTGATGATTGTGGAGGGAAACACCTTTTTATATTTTTAAAATGAAAATGAGTTTTATTCTTGTTTGGGGAAAAATGACACCATTCTCGTAACTATAAGAAAATGAAATAATTTTATAAAATTTTATTAATCAAATTTAATAATATGTTAAAATATAAAAATGAATGTCCCAAGGGTTAATAGAATATAGATTATTAGAAGAAATGGGATCATGTTCAAGCTTATGCTATTACCTCATATGAATAGGTGTGATTAATATTCCTATGTTTGGATTCACTAATTATGTGATCTGAGTATGTTTTTAATAATTCATAGTTTATAAAATTCATAAAATATATATGGATTATATTGTAGTAATTGTTCTTTACAGATTTGGAACCATTTGGGTTTCATAAATAATTAAAATATATTAAGTTATTTTTTAAAATAGTACATGATAAAAATAGTTACATTATTTGTGGAAATATTTTGTTATATTGAATTTTGAAATTTTTTGTCATCCCTTCTAAATTATTTTGTATTGGAATTTTTACATACATATTTTGGATGAGTCTTATGTTTAGAAACATATGGAATGGATTAAAGAGATTATTCATTAAGATGAATGTATGACTTATCATATGGGATAATCTGTGGTATCCATTTTAATTTCAGTAAACATTTAAATGATAACAAAATTAGTTGTGGAAATTATTAATAAAAATTGTCTTATTGCATGGAAAACACATTTTGATCTTTCATTTATAGGTGTGAAGTGATAAGTAAAAAAAAATAAAAGAAAAAATAGGGGATGGTATTGTTATTACGAAATATAAATTAATCATGTATTATTATTTGAATTTTAAAACAACCCCTCAACTCTATAAAAATTATTTTGGAAAAAATATGTAATACATTAACGCGTATTTAAAAATTAAATGGCCTTTTAACAAATCACAAATTTATGAATTTCTGATGGATAGAATTTTAATGAACTTGTTCTATTTTGCAATCCATTAGACCTAGATGGATAGATTATTCCTTTCTGTATATAGTTTCACTTCGCACTAATGTTATTCAAATTAAATTTCATGGTTTGTGAGGGACTCTTATTTTCCCTTTCCATATTATTGATAGCATATTTTATTAACACTATTTTTTATGTGTGTTTCCCAAAAATTAAATATTGAAGTAGAAAATTTTGATTTTCAAATTTAAATTTCAAATTTAGTGGATTAAATTTATTAAAGGAGGGGAGAATATAACTCCCTAATATTTTATGAAATGTCTCTCTCTAAATTTAACTTGTTCAAAATCAAAGGTTTAACACAATTCCAAATAGAAATGAAAAATTTCATATAATTAAATACCATTAACTTTAAATATACATTAAAACATAGTTGTTAAATCGGTGTCAATTAATATTATTAACAAAATTAGGAAATTTATATATATTATATAATTAAGAAAAAAAATTTATATCCATCTAAATGATTTTATATGCATAAGATAAGAATGAATCATGTATTATTTTTTAAAAGGTGTTATTTTTTAATGTGCAGTTTTAACAACGTTTAATGGAGTACATGTTTAAAAAATTTATTTTGAAAATTTTATAAATTATATTGATTACATAAACATTATTTTTTAATGTGTAATATAAATATTGGCTTAGTTTAAATATTTGGAAATTTTCAAATAAATTTCATTTGTTTGAATAGTAATGTGTCTTTTGAAATAATATTTTAACCATTTAGAATTAAAATGTGGCCATTAGAACAATATTTATTGCTATTATAGTATATATAATCATTAGGTATATTAAAAATAAAAATATGGTATATTAATATCATTTAATAAGTAAAAATATGTCTTAAAAATGATAAATTAAGTGTTGGTGTTTTAGTGAAATTTAATATTATTTATAATATTATAATTATTATAAATTTTATATTGATAAATTAAATTCATAAATTAGTATCCCGTTTTCTAATGATAATAATATAATTTTTTGACACATTATTTAATTTTAAAAAGTAAGATAAAATCATTTATATTTTAAAAATTATATTTTTTTGAATAAATGGTGAATTTATTTAAAAATTAAATATATCCTATTTTGTAATTTATTTTCATAAAAAGGATATATATTTTTTTATTTCTAAATGGTGAATAATGTTTTTGGTTATGTTTTGGGTTTTATTAAAAATATTTGAACTTTTTTATGAATATTGAAATACAATAATTTACCGTAGTAAATAAAAAAATGAATCATTGAGTCCTTGATTACCTATGGAGGATGTAAGCCCATAATATTGAACTATAAATCATTATCTTAATATATTTAGTTATAAATATCAAAATTTTCATATTATTCCTCCAAAATAATATGCAAATGAATAAATTATTCAATAACCATCCTCTCCTCCCTCTATAAATACCACCCCTCACTACGCCTTCTCCTCATACATCTTTGTCCTTAAATCTTGTACAATTCCTCTTAAATCCACCCCCAAAGTCACTTCCCCATGAACAACATCCTTGTTTCTCACTATAATTCCAAACCTGCGGCCCTTAAAGAGGTTCTCTAGGAGATATGTTCAATAGGTAAAACCCTCTTCTGTTATTTTCAATTACTTTTCATAATATTTTCATTTCTTATCTTCTCCTCACCTCCCTATCCCAAGGTGAAATTACATCTCACATGAATATTATATGATATAATGGTAATTTATCATTGATTAATCATCATAAATTCTCTTCTGATCCTCCTTTTTTTCTAAAGTTGAAAAGTCATCGATGATGTGTCCATTTATAGCCTTTTTGGAGGGTGTGTTTTTTGATTTCTATTATAATTTCAAGGATGCTCATAAATCCATTTTTTAATTAAAAATAATATTTCATATATGTATTCAAAATTATATATTGTTTTTGAACCATTAAATATTTATAATATTAATTAATAAAAAAACTCATATGTAGTGATCAAAAACCAACCAAAATAATCAAACTGAATATTAGTAACATCTTATCCAATGAAAAATCCCTATACCAAATAACCAAATGAATAAAATAAAATTTTAATCTTATTTTTTTCCATTAGGAACATATAAATACAATTCTAGATATATATTTTTAATTTTCAATATCCTCTATATGCGTATAAATGTAAACTGATCATGACAACCAAGGAAACGAACACTCCAAAATGATAAATTTTTATTTTGTAACTCAACAAAAAAATAAATAAACATAACAAAATAATATTAATTTAAATAAAAAAATAAAATCTTATAAATTAATTAATTAATGGATTTATTATGATTATCCTGAATATTATGTACAAGTGTTGAATTCTTTCCAACATAAGTTAAGGGTTTTCTCATCTCACTTTTATTTCTGTGAGATATGCTTTATTCAACGTAATTTCTTATTTGAGTGGTTTATTTATACATACCATTGAATTATCATATCATGAATATATTTATCATTCCGGTATTTAATGTATTATTTTATTATCATTAATTTTTGGGGGCGTATGGTTTGATTGTTTGCAATGTGGTAATAGATTCTATCTAAACCTCTATTTTTCATCCAAGTTAACTTTTCTTTCTCTGGACCCCAATAGTAGTCTTATTTAATTTTATATATTTCACATAAATTCTATTTTTATGTTAAAAACTCATTTACATAGACCATTTCATAATTATTTGATATTAAATAAAGGTTTTATAATTTTCTATTATCAATTCCTCTCGATAAGCATGCCCAATTTATAAGAAAATTCAAATAAAATTCCCATATTAAAGTAAACTAAATTATCTATTTCAAGAAACAAATATGTTTCTAAAATAAAATTTTATATCTTAAACAACTATCTTTTTTTATTTCTAGTTTTTAGGAAAATATTTAATCATTTTACCATTTAATGAATTTTCTATATTTTTCCTTAAACTGCATTAGAAAGGATTATTTTTAAGGATTATTAAAAACTATTTTTATATTTTTTTCACTTAAATTAGACATCATTTATTCATAAAACACAATTTAATTGAACTTTGATATTATTTTCTTGGATATTATGATTTAAAGTCCTATTTTATAAAAAATAAAAATTATTTTCCAAAAGGGCACATCTTTCCAATGTAAAATGGTATTTCTCTAAAGTATTTATCAATGATTTTATTAGAGTATTATCATCTATGATTATGATTAGAATATTTAAAATTGTTGTGAAATTGTTTTTCATAATAATATCTTTTGATATTAATTATTCGACATTTGTGGAATGCATTGGACTTTGTCAGTTCTAGGAAGGGCATGCTATAGCCCCTCAATGCATTGGTAGGTCTCATGAGATTAACTAGATTGGGATTTTTATGAGACTTTACCTATTTATATAGACTTCATGTTCGATACCTTGATGGTATGATTATAATATCCGACCTTATGAATTCCTTAATTATGATATTAGTAAATGATTAATAATATTATTATTTGATTATTATAATATCCATGGTGATGATTCATATGATTCTTTAAATGTAATTATTTATTCAACTTTTATTATTCCCATATTATGACCAACATTATGTTTTAATTAAATATTTCGCTGTTTTTTACCATTCCTTACTGTTTAATTTTATGAAAGCCTCTGATTTATTTCATACCCTTACTCAGCATCTAGGAACAATCCTTTCTAATGATTTATTTTTTCAGAAGTTGCAGTGATGTTTATTATAAACGACATATAGGGATAATCTAAGAGTGTATGGATGATTTCTATGATGTTTCTATGTTCTATGTTATTTTAATATTTTATGGTAATATATATATATGTATGTATTTTTCTAAATCTACCAAACAATCAAGTCTATTTCTTTGTTTATTATACCAATTTAATAAAGTAAGGCACCAGCTCCGCGCTACTAGGGTTGTGGGATTAACATTTTAAATGTGTGTTTTCAATGAGGAAGGTTTATTTTCCTTGATAAATGTTCCAAATGATAATTTAAAATAATTTCCCATCTAATATGATATCTCTTTATATTACAAATGCTTTACTAGTTATACGTTCCAATTATACCTACATTACTCCTATTCTAGATGCTTAATATTTATTATTTCGTGATTTTTATGGACCCCATTCCCTTTCATTGGGTTATTATATGATTAAATAATTAAATAACTAATTTCTTATTTATGGGTTATTTAATGATTAAATGTTTATAAATCAAAATTCTTTTCATGGTTTCTTTTATGAAGAATCTTTTAAAATCTTGTCACATGTTTGGATGATTTTCATTATCTGATGGGTACAACCATTTTCTTCCTCCTATTCTATGGGTAGTAATATATATCTTGTGAGATAAACAAGAATTTAATGGGGAGTAAACCCATTCTAATACGGGCCATCATCTACAATAATTGTAATTTGAGTGAAGCACGACTATTGTGATGGTTTTCAGAGTAAAACCACTCAACTATAATTATTTTGGAAACTATCCTTTACTTTTAATGAAAAAAATTTCGATACTTATTTTTCTCCCATAAATCACTGTTTTATGGAAAATTTTATAATCTGATGGATCATGTTTATTGATTATTTTATTAATTTTTCCTTATAAACTGCCATGATTTATGTCATTACTCAGGTTTATGATCTACGATATGAAGTGTATATTTCTAGAAATTAGTTATATTGTTTATATAACCTTATTCATATGTTATTTTGATATCTACCTAATCACAATTAATGATAAATAGAAATGATCCTTTCATATGTTTCATTTCTCTCTGTGATGAAGAAAGTTATTATGCATGATATGTGTAAAAACCCAGAAATTTCGAGAAACTTTTTTCTTAATTTCATTGGAATTTTATGAGTATACGGTTTCTGACGGAGCTTGATTCTGAGGTCCGGTGTGACCAGAATCAATTTTGGAAGTTTTTCCCGGGTACGTTCAGTGAACGAACAAGCGGGTTTTTCTAACTTTTGAACCGGTGCTCATAATTGAAATCTGAGGGCACCGATGAACTCGCATCACTGATAATTGCTTATGAAGTCCCTTTCGGGAGTTGCGTTTACTCGAGATGAGTTGTTAAAAAAAAGTGAGGAATAAAAATATAATAGTTTTACAATTTTATTTTTATTTCTTGCTAAGTGGTTTAAGTGTTGTGTCACAACAGTTTTCACCTCTCTTATGTGGTTATATCATAAGTAATGGAGTTGGGGGTGGGACCCACTTGTAGTTAAATATGATTGAGAGGATTAAAGTGGGGTGGGGCCCACATTAGCACAACCGCTCACATTCCCCTAACGTTCATAACTTTTCCCCCTCATTAATTTGAAACTCTCAAAAAAACCCCTCTCTTAACACTTTCCAACATACACTAATTGATTAATTTAACCTACTCAATTAATTAATTAGGTGTTTTGAGTTTTTAATTTCAAATGGCATATGATAATAAAATAATTGGTTGATCCCTTTTTATTTTATTTTGGGGGACACACTTTGTGTTGAGGAATTTGGAGAGAGAGAGAGAGAGAGACTTGTGAGAAGAATAAGAAGAAGAAGAAGGAAGAGGAGATAATTTCTCCTCATTGAAGAACGATGCCACTTCAATGAAGAAGGGTGCTTCCTTATCGATGAACGACAACCTTCCTCTTCCGTGACATGGAAGGAGACGCCGACCGTAGAGACCGACGCCAACAACAACGTTTTTCTTCTTCTTCTGACGTCGATGGAATCGATACCATTCTTCCACGACACCCGACTACCACGATGTTCGACTTCCTCTACTCGACGACATGCGACATCAATTTTGAGGTAGGGGTTTTCATATATAGTGTTTATGTGAATTATACCCTCGTACGTGGGTATTTAATTGCAGGGTATTCGTATGATTTATACATGGATAAATTATATCCTCATCAAATATTAAAAGCATGTGATTAAATGGTTGTCATTTGATAACACCTAACGTGGAGGGTGTGGGCCGAAAAAACACGGCCCGACAACCCTCCGTAGTTTTTTTATTGTTATGCAGATCGACAGCGACAAAGAAACGGGACCGTAGAGTCAATTCGAAGCCTCTGCAGTGAAGGTCGGGTCCCGGGAGGACCGCTGGCGCAGATGGGAGCAAGAACGGACCACCGGAGCGGCTCCGGGGGCCCGCAAACTTCTCCAGTGGCGCGGGATGCCAGTGCGGCGGCGCCGGCGGCCGGAGGTGGCGGTGTCCCGGTGCGCCGCCAGGAGGGACAGCCATGGTTTAAGCCGCGACGGCAGGCGACCGGTCCTGCGGTCGTGCGGGGCCCGGGGAAGACGCGGCGCCCATCGTCGTGTCTCCTGGCAGAAGTGAGCGGCCCCCCACGTGGGGTTGCGACTTTAATGAAGGGGGGAAGTGCCCCCCCCCCTCTCTGTAACGGCATGTCCAGCACCGAGCTGGCCCTAAGGGGCGCACCCGCGCCGGGCCCACCGGCCACACCGGGTCGGGCCGCCCAGGACGGGTCGGGCCATGCCGGCTGGGCCGAGCCGTGCCAGTTGGGCTGGGTCCCGCCCACCGTGTTGGGTCGCGCCCTAAAGTGTCGGACGCAGACCCGGTTTGGGTCAACCCTGTTCGGGCCGACCCAGGGGGTCTCGGGCCGGGTCGGTCCGGGCCCAAAACCCCCTAAAACCAGATAGGTTCGCTTAAAAGCCCATAACATGGGATAAAGACCTCAGATCGATGCATCATCAGTTACGATGTGATCCTTGGATCGAGATGTTAATTTCTGTATATTACACTCAAGGTTTGGGAGAACTTTGGGTACGGCCGGGTTGGTTCGAACACGAAACCAACCGGGCCTTCGGAGCGGAAACGCTTATAACATGAGTTCTGGACGTCCGATTGACGTGCCGACGACTTTGTTGGATTCATCATGATGAGACAGAACTTTTGGCATTCTTCACTTGAGGTTTGGACGCGGTTGGATAGTGGCCGGGTTTATTTGAACCCGAAATCCAACAGGGCCCCTAGAACGGAAAAGCTGATAACTTTCAGACCAGACGTCCGTTTGACGAACCTTTAGCGGCGTTGGTGATCACGTTGAGAAACGGTCCCTATGAGTATACTCTGTTAGAGTTTGGAGTACGGTTGAGATATGGTCGGGTTGGTTCGTACACGAAACCAATCGGGCTCCTGGGACGAAAAGGCTAATAACTCACAAACCGGGCATCCGATTGACGCGCCTCTGTTGCGTTGAGACCCCAATGACGAGGTGGTACATTGAGATACTTTCTCGTGATACTTTGTGAGACTTAGATTTTAGACCTATAGCTCGTTGATCGGACCCTCCCGGAGACGAGCGTACGGAGTACGGAGACCGTGTAGTCGGCTGAGACCTGACGACTTCTTGACCGACTCGACTTGGTGTTAGTCGACTAGCCCAGTGGACTGAGCGCCCTGTAATTTGCGACAGACCCATGTCGGACGGAGTTACCGGTAGTTGGCCGCAGACCCACGGTACTCGACAGGAGGAGTACCTCTGTAGGCTATTAGGGGGAGCGCCCGATATTTGGTAACAGACCCACAGCGAACGAAGCGCCTAGTATTGGGTAGCAGACCCGCGGTACTCGACAGGAGGATTACCTCAGTAGTCTAAGGTTAGTGAGCAGTACCTCGGAGTCGTGACAGGATCCCTATACTCGACAGAGACAGAGCTATTTATCAGTTACAGTTTCGATAATGAAAATCCTTGTTTGAGAAGATTCTATGACCTTTGTGTTTACCTCATGATTGGGATGGGTCACTTGATAACTTAAATATATGTATGGGCATATATCCAAGTAGTGGTTATCCGTTGATTTCATAACCTTTGTGTTTCCTCGTGATTGAGATGGGTTACATGATAACTTAGGTATAAGTATGAGCTTATACCTAAGTAAGGGTTATCTGTTGAGATTATGCTTTGTGGTTATCCTTGTTGGTTTAGAAAGACCTTGAGGGTCTCGAGGTCCCTACTGAATATTGTTATACTCACCCTTGTACAGGCTATGCCCGCACCTTGTTGTATTGGATGCAGACGACAGACATCACTAACGGAGGCCAAGCGTTCAAGGACTAGACAGTACCCGTAGGTGGATCTCACAACGATTCGGTACCCGGAGGAGACAGACGGATGGATGATCAGATGTGGAGTTCTGAGGAGGACATCTGTACCTACCCTTCAGGTAGGATCCGAGGTGGATGACCCAGGAGCTGCTTCTATTCTTCCATCTATTTGTCTTTTCTGTTGTACTTTCATTCAGTTGTAGCTATACATTCAGTTGGGTTTGTCTTCTGGCCCACATACTATTCAGCACATTCTTTTGTACTTATTTTATTACTTCCGCTTGTACTCTATGGTGTTTTGTTTACTTTATTAAGTCAATGTCTTCCCAGTTATCAGGATCTACGCCTTTCGTGCTAGTCGCCAGCCCCTGGCCTATGGAAGGCGGGCTTGGGGTAGTCACGACACAGGCCCCAAGGACGGGTCGTGACAAATTTGTATCAAAGGAGTCAGTTCTACCGCAGAACATAGGACTCTGATTTTTTTTCTTCTTGTGATGCAATAGTGTTAAGGGTACTAAGTGTGGTTTTCAGTTTAGGAAGTCCATTTTTGGTGTGGCGGCCGACGTATCCGTTCACCAGGACCCTGACTACTAATTTCTGACTTAGTGAACGAAAACACTGATTGCGTGTGTGTTTCAAAAGTTTTCTTTAAGTCAGCTCAAACAAGGTCAGGTCACCCGGTTTAAGTCGTTTGACCGTCTCGCATCTGTTCAGTGTGTCTCCACGTAGACAGTCAGTTGGAGTTTCTGAGAGAATACTCGTTGACGGCTCACCGAGCGATGAGGCTCCGGTGCAGGGCCCTCTCTCTATGTTGGCTCCTTCGGGTGGTGTACCAGCAGCACCACCACCCGTTAGGAAGCATATGCCACCAGCCGTACTAGTGGACGGTGCATGCTGGTAGAGTGTGTTGCACGAGTTCCAACAGCAGAGGCCTCTGAGGTTACGAGGCGAGACAGATTTCAAGGGAGCAGTGGGCTGGATGGAGGCGATTTCTAGAGTTCTACACCCAGTTTAGAGCTAGTAGAGCAGATGGTGATCTTAACTACTGGTGTTTCCAAGTGAGTGACCATGAGGTTGGTCTGCATAGTGATGAGGCTTCGGTATGTGGACTGATACCTGAGATAGTACCTTCGGGTAGTGTGCCATCTATATCACTACATGTTGGTCAGCAGTTACAACTGGCAGTACCGGTAGAGGACGCATGTGGGCTTAGTGCATTACACATATTTCAGCATCATATAACCATCAGGTTCCGAGGTGAGCTCTACTCAAAGGCGGCTGAGGACTGGCTTGATGTGGTGGCAGAGAGTTTTCTAGAGCTTATACAGCTTTGGAAGGAAGACATGTCGTTAGTTGAGAATTCATCGGGGCATACCAAACCATTCCTAGTACTCGATGAATGTGATGCGATCATTGCTTTAGGGCTCGGACATCTGAGCCAGCACCTTTTCTCTATGCATTCCTAATTATGATAGGGTTCTAGAAAGAACCTTTGTAGTTGAGAATTCTTTTGCTTAATGGATGCAGTTAGTGAAGGTTAGCAGTGGGAAAGCTAGAAACTGGCGCCAGTCTCAGAGACTTGGGCGTGTAAAATGTTTCAAGTAGAGGAAGTAAAAAGGACAGATGAATATGCAAGGTGGAAGACATGGAAGCAGAGCTATGAGAGCAGCATGTGGTGGTGAACATTTTGACATGTTGCAACCACCTTCCCTTCTAATCCCCACAAGGATCAAGTAGCTGGAGGGCGGGGGAAAGAGTTTCTGCATGCAGTCAAGGAGTGCAACCGAAAGGCTCTAAGGATGATTCGAAGTACAAACTGTGTGTTCTACTAGCTTCCGTAACAACAAGACATTGATACGAATCATTCCTTCATTCCACGAATCAAGTCCCAGTCCTGGAGTTTCCGGTAAGCCGTACACTTGAACCTCACGTCTGGAGACACCTTTGGGAGGAGACTCGATAATCACACTTACGCCGATAGTGTGATCTAACCCACGAGGTGAGAGTTTTGGTTGGAATCTCTTGGTGGGAGTTTCAAGCCCGTATGATGTTGGTCTGAGTGTGGATTGGATCCAAGGTTCATACACAGATTGACTGTATTAGTCAAAAAGGTTTTGGTTTATCTACAACGTTGGGATGGGGTTTTCCTTGGTCGGAGAAAAGGAAAACCTAGGCATCACAGGATGGAATCATGCATAAGAGGGTGTATTTGATCACTCAGGAGATGGATAAACATACATTTTCACTAGAATTTTCCAGATTTGCAGCACCACTTCCAGCAGAGCTGACAGGTGGCCTCTAGAGTTTGCGGATGACGACTACGTCCTTATACGTGTCTCACCTCGACGAGGTTTATGGAGATGTGGCTGAGGCGGCAAGTTATCTCTGAGGTTCAACAGACCTTTCTAGGTCCTCATCATGGTAGAAGAGGTGGTTTATCGCTTTACCTTTCCACCTCAGTTTCACCGGGTGCATGATAACATCCACGTACCTCAACTGAGGAGATACATGCATGGTCCTTCACACATCATCGACCTTAGGAAGTAGGATGTTGATGGCCGGGCGACATTCACAGAGGTTCTAGTGGGGACCGAGGATTGACATGAGCAGATCCTATGTAGTTGTTCGATTCCTCGGGTGGGCTTCCACTGGCAGCACGAGATCCTCCAGGAGATCAAATGGGAGAGGAATGCTCAGATTTGTGCTCAGTATAACTTTTGTTTCCCTTGTTTTTGTTATAGATTTATGGGGATGTAAATCCATGAGGTGGGAGTAATGTAAAGACAGGGAAATTTCAAGGAATGTTTTTTCTTAATTTCAATGAAATTTTACGAGTATGTGGTTTCTGACGGAGCCTGATTCCGAGGTTCGGTGTGCCCGGAATCAATTTCTGAAGTTTAGCTCGGGTACGTTCAGTGAATGAATGAGTGAGTTTTTCTAACTTTTGAACCAGTTATCGGAATTGAAATCTGAGGGCACCGATGAACTCATAGAGCCGGTAATTTCATAAGAAGACCCTTTCTCGAGTTGCGTTTACTCGGGAGGAGTTGTTAAAAAAAAAGAGGAATAAAAATATATTTGTTTTACAATTTTATTTTTATTTCTTGCTAAGTGGTTTAAGTGTTGTGTCACAACACTTTTCCCCTCACTTGTGTGGTTATATCCTAAGTAAGGGAGTTGGGGGTGGGACCCACTGGTAATTAACTACAATTCAGAGGATTAAGGTGGGGTGGGGCCCACACAATCCCAACCCCTCACCTTCCCCTAACATTCATAACTTTTCCCCCTCATTAATTTGTAACTCTCAAAAAAAAACCCCTCTCTTAACCCTTGCCAGAATACACTAATTGATTAATTGAACCTACTCAATTAATTAATTAAGTGTTTTAAGTTTTGAATTTCAAATGGCATGTGATAATAAAATAATTGGTTGAGCCCTTTTTATTTTATTTTGGGGGACACGCTTTGTGTTGAGGAATTTGGAGAGAGAGAGAGAGATCCTTGTGAGAAGAAGAAGAAGAAGACGAAGGAAGAGGAGAGAATTTCTCCTCATTGAAGAACGACGCCTCTTCAACAAAGAACGGCGCTTCCTCATCAATGAACGACAACCTCCCTCTCCCGCGACAAAGAAGGAGACACCAACCATGGAGACCGACGCCAACAACAACGTTTTTCTACTTCTTCTGACGTCGATGGAATCGATACCATTCTTCCGGGACACCCAACTACCGCGACGTTCGTCTTCCGCGACTCGACGACGTGCGATGTCAATTTCGAGGTAGGGGGTTTTCGTATATAGTGTTTATGTGAATTATACCCTCGTACGTGGGTATTTAATTGCAGGGTATTCATATAATTTATAATTGAATAAATTATATCCTCGTCAAAGATTAAAAGCATGTGATTAAATGTTTTTCATTTGATAACACATAACGCAGAGGGCGCGGGCCGAACAAACTATGTCCGAAAACCCTCCGCAGTTTGTTTATTGTTATGCGGATCGACGACGACAAAAAATGGGACCGCAAAGTCAATTTGAAGCCTCTGTAGTGAAGGTCGGGGCCCGGGAGGACCGCTGGCGCAGACGGGAGCAAGAACAGACAACCGGAGTGGCTGTGGTGGCCCACCGACTTCACCGGCAGCGCGGGACGCAGGCGCGGCGGCGCCGGAGGCCGGAGGCGGCAGCGTCCCAGCGTCCCGCCAGGAGGGACTACCGCGGATGAAGCCGCGGTGGCCAGCGACGAGTCCGGCGGCCGCACGAGCCCCGGGGAAGACGCGACGTCCAGCACCGCATCAGTTGGAAGAAGGGAGCAGCCCCCCATATGGGGCCATGACATCAATCAAGTAGGGCATCCACCACCCCCCCCCCCTCCCCTCTTTTCGCAACGCGACGGCCAGCACTGAGCTGGCCGTGCGGGGCGCGCCCGCGCCGGGTCCACTGGCCGCCCCGGCCGGACCGGCTGCACTGGACCGGGCCGCCTAGGCCGGGCCACGCCGCGCCCTAACGGCCCGGACCCAGACCTTGTTCGGGCCGACCCAGGGGGTCTCGGGCCAGGTTGGTCCTGGCCCAAACCCCCTAAAACCGGACAGGTTCGCTTAAAAGCCCATAACATGGGCTACGGACCTCCGATCGACGAACCATCAGTTGCGGTGCGATCCTTGGTTCGAGATGATCGATTCGGTCTATTACACTCAAGGTTTCAGATAACTTTGTGTACGGCCAGGTTGGTTCGAGCACGAAACCAACCGGGCCCTCGGAGCGGAAACGCTTATAACTTGAGTTCCAGATGTCCGATTGACGTGCTGACGACTTTGTTGTATTCCCCTTGATGAGACGGAGCTTTTGGCATACTTAAAATGAGGTTTGGACACAGTTGGATAGTGGTCGGGTTGGATTGAACCGAAAATCCAACTGGGCCCCTGGAAACAGAAAAGCTGATCACTTTCAGACCGGACGTCCGTTTGAAAAACCGTCAGCGGCGTTGGTGATCACATTGAGAAACGGTCCCTATGAGTATACCCTATGATAGTTTGGGGTACGGTTGATATATGGCCGGGTTGGTTCGTACACAAAACCAACGGGGCCCCTGGGACGAAAAGACTAATAACTCACAGACCGGGCGTCTGATTGATGCGCTATCTGTTGCGTTGAGACCCCTATGACAAGGCAATCCATTGAGATACTTATTCGTGGGAATTTTTGATACATAGAGTATCGACCTATAGCTCGTGGAGCGGACCCTCCTGGAGATGAGCGTATGGAGTACGAAGAATGTGTAGCTGGCTGAGACCTGACAACCGCTTGACCGACTCAACTTGGAGTGAATCGACTAGCCCAGTGGATGGAGCGCCTGATATTTGGTGACAGACCCACGGCGGACGGAACACCCGATAGTTGGCCGCATACCCGCGGTACTCGACAGGAGGAGTACCTCTGTAGGCTATTAGGGGGAGCACCCGGTATTTGGTGACAGACCCATAGAGGACGGAGCACCCGGTATTTGGTAGAAGACCCACGTTACTCGACAGGAGGAGTACCTCAGTAGTCTAAGGTTAGTGAGAATTACCTCGGAGTCCTGACAGGATCCTTGTACTCGACAGAGATGGATCTCTTCAGTAGTTACGATTTCGATAATTAAAATCCTGGTTTTAGCTGAGACTATGACCTTTGTGTTTACCTCATGATTGAGATGGGTGACATGATAACTTAGGTATATGTATGGGCATATATCTAAGTAGTGGTTATCTGTTGATTTCATAACCTTTGTGTTTCCTCATGATTGAGATGGGTTACTTGATAACTTAGGTATAAGTATGATCTTATACCTAAGTAAGGGTTATCTGTTAAGATTCTGCTTTGTGGTTATTCTTGTTGGTTTAGAGAGACCTTGAGGGTCTCGGGGTCCCTATTGAGTATCGTTAAAATCACCCCTACACGGGCTATTAGCACACCTCATTGTATTGGATGCAGACGACGAACAATGCTGATAGAGGACGGTCGTTCAAGGACTAGACAGTACCCGGAGGTGGATCTCACGACGATTCGATACCCGGAGGAGAAAGACAGACGGACGAACGGATGTGGAGTGCTGAGGAGGACATTTGTACCTACCCTTCAGGTAGGATCCTACGTGGAAGACCTAGGATCTCTTTCTATTCTTCCAGCTTATTGTCTTTTCTGTTTTACTTTCATTCTGTTGTAGTTGTACTTTCATTTGGGTTTGTATTCTTTCCCACATAATATTTATCACTTTATTTTGTACTTAGTGTATTACTTCCACTTGTACTCTATGGTGTTTTGTTTACTTTTTTAAAGGCAATGCCTTCCCAGTTATCAGGATTTATGCCTTTGGTGCTAGTCGCCAGCCCCTAGCCTATGGATGGTGGGCTTGGGGTTGTCACAGCACGGGCCCCGAGGACGAGTCGTGACAATATGTCTATGAAAGGTGATAGTTATTAAAATCATATGAGGATATGATGTATATCCCTTATGAGACAGTTCATTATGTGTCTATGGTTTCATGTTCACTAGAAAAACATTTTTCATACTTGGTTCATTATTTATGTAATGAATATTCAACTAATATGATGTAATATATGTGTATGAAAAATGTGGGTCATTATAGCTAGTATCAAATTAATGTTTTGTTAACCATTGGATACTATGATGTGAAAAACATATTGAGATCTCTAGGGATAAGTATAAGGATGTTTCTATGGATATTTATAAGGGTATTTATTTGGATATGTCTAAGGATGTGTCTAAGTACAAGTCTATGAATTTCCTAAATCATCTTAAAATATCATGATGTTCTGGTGAATGGTAAAGAGAGTGGTTTCAAGAAAATTACACACTTTTTGGATGCTACATCTAGATGTGTATGTGTAATATTTATACCTATTCGTAATAACACTAAAACATAGGATCGATCTGGACGCAACCAACACTAAGGTAACAAACATTTTTCTTGGCTAAATGCCTTGTTGAAAAATCATATGTGTAATTTTTTAAAATTCAAATACACATTATAAACAATCATGATGTATTTGAATATATGATTACCATGAAAAGCCTAGGTTAAAATTAATGATTAATTTATCTAATTTTTTTTTCTATTTAGATAACTAGTAAATAGTTTTTCCTAATTATGTTATTTTCTAAAAAAATTATTATTTCTAACGCAATTGTATTTTTTTTAAGTCTATAGAGGGAATAATAATTAATTATGATTACTTTAAATGTTATAGATAATGTGTTTGTGATGTAAAAAACTGGGATGATGATTGTAATAAATGATATTGTTATTATGAACAACATTTTATCGCAATATATGATTATTAACATTAAACAAAACCAAATTTTAATCTCAAAATAGAAGAGAAGGTTGTAGTTCACTGAGAGATTGGGTGTTGGATTCTATGGATAATAGAAGTTTAAGATTATTATATGTCATGAATATGTAAAGAAGAACTCATGGAAATGTATCCAACAAATGATAATTTTATTTCAATGTAATAATTAAGGTCCTGGGGAAATGGATTCATAAAGTATTATGTGTCTTATAAGTGAGAAAGAGAAGAATTATACAATTCAATCCCCTGGACTGAGGGTTATCCCCTAGACCTAATAAGAAACAATGATATACAAAATCATTGAATTAAAAGGGTTGGGTTATTTGTTTATTGGGATTCAAGAATTATATTATATTTCTATCTTTTATAATAGTGGGTTTCCAGTTAAAATAATAATTATGCATCTATGGATTGTGATAATTATTAGAACTTGTATGGATTCATGTAATATTAACTAAACAGTTATGGATACCACCATGTGATTATGATATTAAGGTTGATCATTAGTTCAATATCATATACACTACTATTTAAGTTCTGTACATTGTAATTTTAATATGATTAATGAAATATTGTAATGTGTTTTGTTCAAATAAGGTTTTTATCACTCTTAGGATAAATATGAAGTATTTTTATTGAAGAAGTAAATTTTTATACATTTATGTTTTTTGATAACATTTATATTTTTTATAACGTATTATGAATTATACATTCTCAAGGTTGTTAAATATATTTACAAGTTTTTATATTAATTATATTATATTATTTTTCACAAAGTTGAAAACTTGACACATCTGAAAAAACACGGGATCATGAAACCACAACTAAAGGATGACAAGGATGAATTTCATACCATTGGTCAATGTCATATCTTGGTTATGATGATTGTTTTTAAAACAATTATGTGAAAATAAGATTAAGTGGATTTTGGAATATATGAGTTATCAAAGAGATAACCATTTTTTTAAAAAGATATAATAATAGATTACAAATCAAAAAAATGAAGGATTATGAGAAATAATACACCACTCATGACTTGGAGTTTTCTATGTTAATTATTATCTTAAATAAATTGAGTAATTATCATTATAATTAATATTTTGATATAGTGACTAATATTAAAAATTGTAATCCTCTATATGCATACCCAAGGTATTTAATATTCACAAAATAAGATATATGGAGAGGGAAAATGATTATGACCACTCAAAACATTACCACCATAGTAAATAAAATAATTTTAATGATTCATTATATTAAAAGGATTATGATAGATTCTCTATGAAGAGGATAAAAAAAGATGCAGGATTCGATATTTGAGAAGGTTAGATACGGAAATTTTTATAGAATGGGAGAAATATTATATTTCTCAATGTAGTGTTCAACCATATATCCAAATAAACAATAAATAAGAACAAAATGATAATTTAGACCTATAGATGATGGTAATAATTGTTTATTGCATTATCCACGATTATGATGGAATAACATGGTTAAATAGATTGGTATATATTTCACCTATACTATATTTCAATAATCATTTATTAGTGGAATATCATATTTTTCAATATATATCCATCTTGGAAGAAAAAGGATGTAAATTGATTTGAAATAATATTTCTAGTGGGTTGTAATATAGAGACATATCATAGAGTTCATTTCTAAATGCTCAGTATGCCATAAGTTTTTATCAGAGGGGAAGAATTAAAAGTATATGATACATCAATTACCCATACTAGAATATAAAATAAATGAAGTCAACTTGGATTTTGTCATCGAACTCCCCAAAATTTAAAATGGGAACAATTAAATAAGGGTTTTAGTCAATCACATCATGAACATAGTACACATAATTGCTATCATGGAAGATGTATCTCTAGATTATCTTTCACGAATATATATTCAAAAAGGGGAATGATTCTTTAGTGTACCAAATTATATTGTATCTTATTGGGACTTGAAGCTTACTTTGATATTCTAGAGTGGTCTTATGTATTCTTGGTTTAGAGAGGTGATTTTTTGAATGCTATATCATCTTCAGACATATGACATATCTAAGGGAAAAATTAAACCTTGCATGATATGAATAGTAATGTTACAATGTATTTCAATTGTGGTAAGTATCAATACCTTCCTCTAGTCTATTCTTCATAAAAATTATGTTTCACAATGATATTCAGATGGATCCTTTGAAATCCCATTATAGAAAGATGTGTGAACTTCTATATTCTAGGATGAAGTAGGAGAATGAATGTTATTTGTACTTGGGAATTCATGGTAGGTTACTAAGAATGTTAGATCCATTCAATATCAGATCAAGGTAGCTTAATGTTGAAATATTGGTTAGATAGACAAAAATCATCATTATATGGGATTAAAAGTTATTGACATGGGTTTTCTATGAATTGTATCATGGAATTTGGTTATGATATTTGAATGTAAAAGAACATTGAGTCCATGGTATAGTGATACCTTTTAGATTCCCGATCGAGTATGGATGGATCTCAATCACATGGAGCTTCCACCATACCTATTTCAGATCCACGATGTGTTCCACATATAATTCTTGGGGAATTACATACATGAACCCTCACAAGTATAGATCTCAGATGTCATACCCCAGGATGATAATCTTTCCTAGGAGGAATAACCTATGGGGATTCTAAATCATAGGTAAAATGTTCTATGAAACTAAAATACTCACAAAGTAAAGTAATTGTTATTGTTACCACAACACGAGTATCCTAGAGAAGTTGTATGGTTTATTTCATCAGTATAATATATATGAATTACATATTAGAAGACCAAATAGTTTATTACTCTAGGTAAATTAGATAAAAAAAATTCCTATATTACTTTTTGAAATATTAATTACAACATTTTTATCATGAATAATATCATTCCATCTAGTATATCCTAGAATGTAATATTATAACACTTTATGTATTCATAGTAAAAGAAAAAACATATAAGGGTGAGCTAAAATTATCTAAAAGGGATAAGGTTTTCAATATAAATCATGAATGAATAACAATATTAAATATGTAATGGTAAATAATTAAATACACATGACATGAAATCAATAAACTAATAAGGAATTGCATCTATAGATAATATCAATGTGATAATCTCATGGATAATAATATATATGAAGGTTGAATAACTAAATACACATTTCATTCAATCAAGATAATGCATATCATAATTGGATAAGTAATAAAGTACTTTGAAATGTAATTAACTAAAAAATCATTCCATTTTATCACTAAATGAGCATTAAATGCATCCATAGATAATATCATTGTTGAAATATCAAGCATATTAATAAAATAATTAATAAGAATATAAATTTTTATTTATTGGATTTCATGAACTAAAGAGAATGATATATATACCATCATGACACTTCACAATAGATTTTAAATATCTTGGGTAAAAATTCATTCTATTTGGCCATCTAATATAATGCTAGCTTACATATTCATGTCATGAGATAACCAATTAATCAAGAGTCTATCTATACTAGGACATAACTATTTGTACATATCTAAATAATTTAATATATATAATACAATTGATTTAATTCAAGAAAAATATGTTCTTCTATTTTATATCTGTTTTGAAGAAACAATATAGATTATCAATATTTATCAATTTAATAAGATAACATTCAAATTAAAAAAAATATAAAAATGATATACTATTTATTAAATAATAATATCTATGATAAATAATTTGGATATTTAGCGAAAACTTATTTTCCAATGATCATAGTAAAGTGAATATTTCAAGGAAATGTTAGTGACTAAAAAATGAACCAACTAATTAAATATCAAAAATTTCCTTAGAAAAAAGATAATAATCTCTCCATATAAGTAATAAGTATAGTATCAATCCATTATATACCCATTGTATTATGAATAATATTTTCATTTTATTAATTAATATAAATACAAAAACATGTTATTTATATAATTCATGAGAAAAATATCATTTTCATTCAGAAACTCACCTTTTAACAACAACATATCGCAAAATAATTTGAAAATATTTCTCTATGAAAATAACCTTTTAAATTATAAAAGAATAATTATTAAATTTGGTTGATCATGATGGAATGAGATTCTAGTCATGATATACCAATTAAAATAATGACTACTTATACTTTTATGTCAAAAATAAAACTGTAATTGTTAACAAAATGAATATTACATTCAATATTTAAAAAAAATTCAAATTTTGTTCAAATTTCTATAATAAATAATCTTTAAAAGTTAAAAAACTTATTTTGATATTATATTTAGAAAAAAAAGTTTTGGATGAAAATACATTTCTGATGGGAGAATGAAATGAAGTTGTATTTTTTGAAAAATATTTTATCAATTATTTGAAGAACCAATGTAACGCCACAGCCCCAGTTACCCAGAGTCGGTGCATTATTACATAACATTGGAATGATCACAAAAGATCAAGTATTGAAAGACCGATTATTTTAGTAGCCTTGGAATCACTAGATATATGCATGATGTTTACATTACATCATAAAATGAAAACTACAACAACATATTCTCCATAGTCCACACTCTAATCCCCTCATATTATCCCTACAGGTCATTCATAAAATACTTCTTCACATCCTGGGAAAAATAAAACATTGAAAGGGGTGATCTCAAATGCTCAATAAGGATAACAATATAGAGGAAGCTTTCATTTATAAGCATAAGCATTTAAGGAAATGTATAACTAAAACAAAAGCCTTTTAAACATGAATTTCAGCATAATATGGGAAAGATAAAATGAAATAATGTCATTTACATATTCACATAGATATTTTTCTAGTCGAATAATCACATGCAATATCAATAACCACTTTCATAATTATGGAATGCATAATTCCAGACTATCATAACCACATAGTCAAGTCCTTGTTCCAAGACTACAAATAAGATCTTGTCAAGGCCTTGTGCCAAGACACTATTTTGTCTCATGAGCCCTACTGATGCATTGAGGAGCTATAGTGGGCTCCACCCGTCACTTATTAAGTACAACTCATTCCTCATACGAATAGGTTTAAACATAACATAAATATTCGTGTTAAAACTAGCATACGAAATGTCAATACATTCTCCATAAACCATGAATCATATAAAAATAACACATCCATAGTCAAACATATCACAAAACCTCCAATAAAATAAGGATGATTTGTATCATAATAAATAAACATTAAATAATCTTAAAATCCATCAAAGGATGTTGACATAGATGAAATCAAAACTGTTTGAAAGAAATATCTCTTTTTTTGAAATCATTTAAAAGTCACATAATTATAAAAGAAAACATTTAATTTGAAAATATTTTTATAATCTTGTAAGGGAAGCTTTGAGGATTTTATAACGGCAGAAAATAGCCGCAACCGCCGTATAAATTTAAAAAAGATATTCTTACCTTAATTTTGTCGAAAGGGTTAAAAGTACCTTCTTTGGAAAATGACAGAATGATTTATTTATAAACATCTTATAAAAAGCCAAAAGGGTATAAATTAATTTAAACCATAGTCTGTAAAATAGTATGAATGATTTGAAATATATTTGTAAGAAACATGGATGTGGATGATAAAGAGGTCCTAGTAGATAATTACGTATAAACAACCTCGGATAATGAAGAGATTGTGAACTAAACCCTTACCTTGTACTTGTCCTTGGTTGAGGGTATATTAACCTATTATATAATGGTGAAATGATTGTTTTTATATTACAAAAGAACCATATACCTAATTATGATATCATATATGATCTTCTAATAATGCTTTGTTAATAATATTTTAGTATTATCGTTGTTTCGGGTGTTAACTTACTCGTTTTCTTTTATTTGTTTTGTTACATAAGTCGTGTTTTTTATGGATATGATGTATCTTAATCCTATATAGAATGATATAATGTTCTTATAAATTACTTTTGATCATCAAATGAGAATTAGTCTTGAATGGATACGATGGGGAATTAATCCTATCGCGTTCGTGGAGATGGTAGTCCGTATGTACGCACAAGCGACAATATAATTCTTTTGATATTAAAATAATATATAATTTGATGGTATATCATATATACATAATCATTAAAATTTTATATTTATTATTTAAATGAATTACACATCATCATTATACCCATCCAAATAATAATGTTGTGAATAACAATTACACCACGACGTGGAGATGGTAAGCCGTACGTACGCACGTATGGTGAAAGGTCATTCAAAGGATTGATAGAATACTGAATATGGTTGTACCATAAATATAATAACATCACATTATAAATACGATACTGGAGTTAATATTTTAGAATGGGAATAACAAAGAAATAAGAAGTTGAAGAAGAAAGGAACTTGAAAGAGGCTGGAGAAAACATTACCTCTTAATCGGATTCTTCCTTTTTGATTTGATCAAAAGGCTCCATAGGTTAGATTTCTGATCAAACTAAGGCCTCTAGGTTGAATTTATGGAAGTTTAGAGAGTATATGAGCATGGTTTATCCAAGCCAAAAGCCTTTGAATGTGTAAATTTGTGAGAATGGGGAGTGACCTTTCATAAAAGGGGTGAGAGGCACCTTTGGAAAACCTAGAAATATTATTTTATAAAAAATTCATATTCTATTTATAATGGCTCCAAAGTGGATTATTTAAATGTTAATGTGGGGATGGGTCGAAATCCTTTCAACCAATAGATTAAAGACAAGTTTTAGTCATTATATTAACCTTATCTTTTAGATTTAACTCTTAGTTAATTAGTTTGACATTTACCATGTCACTTTTTATTTTTGTATTATATAGTTAATAAACATACTATATACATCCAAGCGACCCACAAATTGGTCAATTAATGATACAAATATCATGATATATGTTATTTGGCCTAACCTTATATTTCTAGGCATATAATATCAATTCATAATATAATATGTTTTAAACAAACTTTATTTTGTCAATTTTGACACTATTGGGTATTTTGTTTTTGATAATTTCATAACAACATTATTACTTCGAACAAAATTTATATACCCAATAATAATATGTCATATTAACCTATAAAATTAGTGGAATTCATAAAAACTCTCAAATTATATTTATTTTGATATTTATAATATCA
The DNA here is from genome assembly GCA_963277665.1 of Viscum album. Classification (NCBI taxonomy): domain Eukaryota; kingdom Viridiplantae; phylum Streptophyta; class Magnoliopsida; order Santalales; family Viscaceae; genus Viscum; species Viscum album. The sequence goes on from OY728163.1 coordinate 95,839,114, forward strand.
ATTATTTTAATATTTCATTAATTATGTAATTATTGTCTCACCCTTGTGTCATAAATAAATTAAATTATATAATGTCTAAAAATTATAAATAAAATAAAATTATGTAAGAAATATTTTTATATTTGTAATTAATATTTACAATCGAATTTATCTTATGTATAACCCTATATTAAAAATGATTTAGTAATTAAACGTTAATTTTAACTCTTTTAACTCTTCTTTGAATTAAATAATAATTAATGTCCTAATCTAATCCAACTGGACCTAAAAGATAATATTTTATTCCAAAGGTTGTATTTGGTCGAGATACACTTGTCCAATATAACGAGAACATGTGTTAGGGTAATATTAATATCATTTTTACCCTTAATTACCCTATTTACTTTTAACCGTGGTAAATAAAAGTAAAAAGTTACTATTCATCAAAAAATATTTTCATCTTATTGAACTACATAATACTCCTTCATATTAACATTGTCTCTCGGATGTTCCAAATTCCACTCACAGAAGCGGTAAAATTACGTTTTATGTGAATTTCCAAATTCTTCTAGGATGTGGGTAAAAGACGGTGAAAAGTTCAATAAATTTTATATATATATAAAATTATTCTGAACTAACTCCAATGAATTACATTGAACTTATATAAGTATTATGTATCTATTTTGACCTTAATTAAATTTTAATAAAATAAATAATTATTTAAATAAAAATTCGGTTTTAAACTATAACTCAGTGTTTTTTTCACTATTCATCAAAAATTGAACGTTTTCAGAAAATTACCAAAATTTCACACTAGGCCTATTTAGATATTCTGAATCCAAAAATGAAGTCCATTTTGAAAGAGAAAATTTATAAAATTTCAAAAAGTGTGTACTACTATTCATAACATCTAGTTTGATTGGTTGTGATGTGTGTTAGGACACGAAGTTGCGTACAACACATGCTACTGTAATATTCAAAGAGAAGCGTACCATGGAAGTTTGGGGCGTTACATTCTCCCCTACTTCAAATAATTTCATCCTCGAAATTTATATAATACTACCACATGAAAAGACATGGGTGGTTCTTCATCATAAGTTCCTTGGGTTCCAACGTTGCCTCTTCCATCTTATAGTTTCTCCATAGAACTTTTACTAGAAGAGTCATCTGGTTTCTTAGAACATGTTCTTTGGTATCAAGAATCCTGATTGGCTCTTTGCAATAAGACAAATCAGGTTCCAGTTATAATTCCTCATAGTTGAGTACATGTGCTGGGTCAGGCAGGTATTTTCTCAATAGTGATACGTGGAACACATCGTGAACATTGGAGAGATTTGGCGGCATTTCTAATCCATAAGCTATAGCCCCAATTCGTTCTAGAACTTCAAAGGGTCTGATGTACCTGGGACTCAATTTTCCCTTCTTACTGAAACGTATAACTCCCTTCCATTGAGATACTTTCAAAAAAAACATGATCTCCTACCTGAAATTCCAAATCCTTCCTTTGGTTATCGAAATATCTCTTCTTCCTACTTTGAGCTTCTTAGATGTGGTTTTGGATTACCTTTACCTTTTCCATCATTTCCTCCACCAGTTCTGGGCCTATAAGTTTCCTTTCACCAACTTCTTCCCAACAGTTTGGTGTGCGATATCTCTTTCTGTATAACGCTTCATATGGTGCCATCTGAATACTTGAATGGTAGCTATTGTTATAGTAAAATTCCACCAGAGTTAAATATTGATCCCACATACCCTGAACGTCAAGTGAGCATGTTCTCAAAATGTCTTCTAAGGTTTGAATAGTCTGTTCTGATTGTCCATCTGTTTGAGGGTGGTAGGCAGTGCATAAATGAAGTTCAGTATCCACGGCCTTTTGAAGACTCTTCCAGAATCTTGAAGTAAAATGGGGATCACGATCAGAAAAAATTGATAGGGGTACTCCATGAAGTCTCACAACTTCATTAATATATATCCTTGCTAGACGTTCAAGTGTTAAATCTTCCCTTATAGAAAGAAAATGTGCTGACTTGGTATGACAATAAAAAATGACCCATATTGCATCGTTCCTTCTAGGAGTCTTTGGTAGTCCCATGTCAATGTCCATCATGATATTATCCCATTTCCACTCATGTATGGGTAGAGGTTTCATGACTCCTCTAGGTTGTCACCTTCCGTCTTTCACTTGCTGAAAAACTATACATCTTGAAAGAAAATCAGCAATATCCCACTTCATGTTGTCCCACCAAAAATGTTCCTTCAAATCTTGATACATATTGGTTCTCCTAGGGTGTATAACGAAATTAGAACTATGAGCATCATCTAATAATTACCTTTTTAGATCAGGTATATCGGGAACACAAAGTCTCTTCCCAAATTTCAAAATACCTTCTTCAAACACAAAGTCTCTCGATCTCCCGTCATTCACATCTTTAATCTTCTTTTGAAATTATTCATCACTGGTCTAAGAACTCTTTAAATTTTCTAGTAAAGATGGTTTGTAAACCATTTGAAAAAGCATTGATGTTTCACCTTCCATGGTTATTCCCATGCCCATCTGTACTAGATCCATGGAAATTGGATCCCTTTAAATTCTCATATTCTTCAGAACTCCATGATCATTTCTGCTCAAAGCATCTTCCACCTTGTTTTCCTTCCCTGGGTGTTAGTGTATTGGTCAATCATAATACATGAGTAATTCAAGCCATCTCCTTTTCCTCATGTTTAGTTCATTATGTGAGAAAATATACTTCAAACTTTTGTGATCAGTATAAATCTCTCATTTTTCACCATAGAGGTAGTGTCTCCAAATGGTCAAAGAAAATATCACAGCTACTAACTCGAGATTATGAGTAGGATAGTTTTCCTCATGAATTTTCAACTGTCGTGATGCATAGGAAATAACCCTATAATTCTACATAATGACACATCCAAGTCCTTTCTTCGATGCATCACTATAAATAATGAACCCATCATTCCCCGATGGTGGATTCAATATATGAGCATTGACTAATCTTCTCTTCAGTTTTTTGAAACATTCTTCACACTCTTTTGTGCAAAAAAATTTAACCCATTTACGTGTGATCTTTGTTAATGGGATAGCCAACCAGGAAAATTTCTGGATGAAACGTCAATAATAACCTACTAAACCAATAAAAATGTGTACCTCAGTTATACTCATCGGTGCAGGCCATTGTTGGATTGCCTTGGTCTTAGAAGGATCAATAGAGATTACATCTTTAGAGACAATATGGCCAAGAAAAGAAATCTCTTGAAGACAAAATTCACACTTGCTAAAATTCCCATATAATTCATGTCTTCTCAGAGTCTTCAGGATAATGTGCATGTGATTTTCATTATCTTCATAGATTTTGGAGTATACTGATATATCATCAATAAATACCACCACAAATTCATCAAGATATTCCTTGAAAACTCTATTCATTTGATCCGTGAATACAGAGGGTGCATTAGTCAATCCAAAAGGCATTATTGTGAACTCGTAATTCCCATACCTGGTTCGAAATACTGTCTTCGGAATTTCTTCCTTCTTCACACATAACTTATGATATCCAAATCGAAGGTCAATCTTTGAAAATTATTGATCTCTATTAAGTTAGTCAAATAAATCATCAATGCGAGGTAGGAGATACTTCTTCTTTATTGTTATAGCATTTATCACCCTGTAGTCGATACATAACCTCATAGATCCATCTTTCTTCTTAACAAAAAGGACAGGGGATCATCATGGAGAAACACTATGGAAAATAAATCCCTTATTACTCAATTCCTCCAGTTTTTTATCTAGTTCAACTAATTCCACAGTGGCCATTCTATAAGGGGTCTTCGATATAGGCCTTGGTCTATGAATTAAATCAATGGAAAACTCAACTTCTCATTCTGGAGGATGTGTAGGTTAATCTTCCAGAAAAACATCTACATATTCTTTTATAATAGGTAAATCCTCTATTTGAACATTATTTTCCTCACCCATAGTTATTTCATTCTCTTCCTCCCTAATAATTGAATTTAGTTGAGCTATTTGGGGTATGTCTATGTAAGAATTAGGTGGTGATGATTCTGCTTTAAAGATTAGGTGTTCCTTATCATCATCATCAAAAATAGTAACCTCCTTCTTACAATAAATATTTGCATCATGGTTCGAAAGACAATCCATATAGAGGATTATATAAAATTCAATCGTAGGTATTATGACGAGATCAGTGGATAAAGAACATTTATGTGCTCTAATGGGGACTCTTTCACAAAACTTTGTTGAAATGTTTCTTCTCTTAGGAGTTTTAACTGAGAAGTCCCTTTTTAAAACAAATTGAAAATATCTAATTTTATTAGAAAACTGGGAAGATATGAAACAATGTTATGATCGATGAACAAATAATTAATTTGATAAACTTGAGGAAACCATTAAATTACCTGCCACAACATCTTTTAGAGATTCTACCTCAGCAGAAGTGATAACATAAGCTTGTCCTTGATCCCTTGGCTTTTTATGAGGTAAGTTCCCCTAATTCTTAGCACCTTCATTTGCATAATGTCCCATGTCACGACCCGTCCTCGGGGCCCGTTCTGTGACTACCCCAAGCCCGCCTTCCATAGGCCAGGGGCTGGCGACTAGCACCAAGGCGTAAATCCCAACAAAAAGGGAAGGCATTGCCTTTGGAAAGTAAACAAGAACCACAGAGTAAGCAAGCGGAAAAGTAAACACTAAGTAAAAACTGTACAAGCTGTGCTGAAAGTAAAAGGGGCCGGAAATACAAGACCAACTGTAAAGTACAACTGAAAGGAAAAACAGCAACTGAAAGGAAAAAAACTGCAGCGTTGAGCTGTCCTCTTGAAGTCCCACCTGAAGGGTGGGTACAGATAGCCTCCACTGCTCCTCGGGTCCACCTGACCGCTCCGAGTACGTCTTGCCCAGTGGTCCACCTCCAGGTACTGTCCTGCTCCGCACGCCTCCTCCACGATCAGCGCCGTTCGTCGTCTGCAACCAACACCACGAAGTGCGGGCATAACCCGTGCAGGGGTGAGTATAAGATACTCAGTAGGGACCCCGAGACCCCCGAAGGTCTCCCGAAATCCACAAAGGATAATCCACAAAGGAAAGATACAATCACGAAGTAATATCTGACATGGCTTAGGTATATGCCCATACATATACCTAAGTCATCAATTCCCCGATTGGCTCCAACGTCCGAGCCCTAGCACAACCCAGTCCACACAGGAAAGGAAAACGCATACCCACGCAGGATAGAACAACACAATCCACAAAGGAGAGTAAACAGTAAATCCACACAGGATAGCTCAACACAATCCACAAAGGAGAGAAACACAAGATTCAGCTCACACAGGTATACTTCTTCGGATGATGATAAAGATGATCACTGAACCATCTAAGTCGTCAGACCCACGAAGGATCGATAGGTACTAACCTTGCAATGACCCACACAGGATCGGGCCCACGCAGGACCTGTAGGAGTTGGCTCACACAGAACCGCTGAGAGATGACCCACACAGGATCGGACCCACACAGGATCGGGCCCACACAGGACCGGGCCCACGCAGGACCTGTAGGCGCTGGCTCACACAGAACCGCTGAGCGCTGACCCACACAGGATCGGTAGCACTGATCCACGGAGGATCGCTGAGTGCAGTAGTCGTCACAGTCCGCTGAGGATCTCTGCACAGTCGTCGCCGGAGTCCACGGAGGATCTCTGCACGGTCGTCGCCGCAGTCCACGGAGGATCTCTGCACGGTCGTCGTCGAAGTCCACGGAGGATCTCTGCACAGTCGTCGCTGCAGTCCACGGAGGATCTTTGCACGGTCGTCGCCGCAGTCCACGAAGGATCTCTGCACGGTCTTCGCCACAGTCTACGGAGGATCTCTGCACGGTCGTCGTCGAAGTCCACGGAGGATCTCTGCACGGTCGTCGCTGAAGTACACGGAGGATCTCTGCACGGTCGTCGTCGGAGTCCACGGAGGATCTCTGCACAGTCGTCACCGCAGTCCACGGAGGATCTCTGCACGGTCGTCGTCGCAGTCCACGGAGGATCTGTGCACAGTCGTCGCCGCAGTCCACGAAGGATCTCTGCACGGTCGTCGTCGGAGTCCACGGAGGATCTCTGCACAGTCGTCGCCACAGTCCACGGAGGATCTCTGCACGGTCGTCGCCGCAGTCCACGAAGGATCTCTGCAGGGTCGTCGTCAGAGTCCACGGAGGATCTCTGCACAGTCGTCGCCGCAGTCCACGGAGGATCTCTTCACGGTCGTCGATGTCGAAGTAGCAGTCGCAGCCAGCCTAGGGTTCCCGCACACAGCAAGCTCATTCGGAGGGTCCGCTCCACGAGCCGAGAGGCTGATACATCAACTGTCATGAAGTCCGAAGTTGATGTATCCAAAAGTTCCGTATCGTCAACAGGAACTCAACGTCGCAGACGGCGCGTCAATCGGACGCCCGGTCTGAGAGTTATTGACATTTTCATCCCAGGGGCCCGGTTGTTTTTTAAGGCAAAACCAACCCGACCGCACTCCACCTGCGTCCAAACCTCGGGCGGAGTATTCCAAAAGATCCGTCTCACTTAGAGGAAATCAACGAAACAGACGGAGCGTCAATCGGACGCCCGGTCTGTTAGTTATTGGCCTTTCCGTCTCACACTCACCCAGGGAAACTTCCCAGGAGGTCACCCATCCTTATCACTGCTCTAGGCCAAGCACGCTTAACTACGGAGTTTTAACTACGTAGGCTCCCGAAAAGGAAGGTGCACCTTGAGTATAGTATACCGAAACGACCGTCTCGATCCAAGGATCGCGTTGCCACTGACGGCGCGTCGTTCGGAGGCTCGTAGCTCATGATACGGCCGTTTGAACGAAAACGTTCGAAGACGGGGGGTACGGGCCCGGGCCGACCCGGGCCGACCCCCCCGGGAGTCGGCCGAAGGCCGTGGCATGCGGGGTGCCGCCCCCGCGGCCAGGTGATGCCCCCCCCCCCCCCCGCGTGGGGCCGCGTTGAGTCGGGACGCGGCATCAGCCGCGTCCGAGGGCACCGAACCCGCGCGGCCGCGGGTCCGCGGGTGCCGCCGCCGCCGCGCTGAGTCGCGGCGGCCTGTCCGGCGGCGCCCCGGGGCACCGCCGGCGAGTTCCGCGGGCCACCGGAATCGTTCCGAAGGTCCGATTCTCTTCTCGCCTGCGCCATTGCTCCTCCCGGGACTCGTTCTTCACTGCGGAATCGTCAAACATCCGTTGCGGCACGTTCCGTCGTTGCCCGTCAAATCCGCACAAAACGAAGAACGGCGGAGGGTCGTCGGGCCGTGTTCGTTTGGCCCGAACCCTCCGCGTTGGAGATAAACAACCGGGAGGAATTGTTCAACACATGAACCAACAATTTTAATTTTAATATAATAAAATTGTTTCCTTGAATCCGGTTCTTTAATTTTTAAAGAATGTTCACGGGAATAACAAAGAGGGGTATTCCAAAATTATAAAATCCCTACCTCGTCGATCGTTGCGCGCGGGCGTTCTTCGCGGAAAAGCTCGTCGCGGAAGATAGGGATCGTCGCGTCGTCGCGGGGAGGCGTCGCGTCGTCACGGAATCCGGTGTTGAGTCGGCAAACTCAACACACCATGAAACAGCAGATTTAATTTAATTAATTAAATCCGTGTTTTTGGTTAAGAACCACGAAGGAGATAAAAAGGAAGGTCTGAGATTCTTACCTCAAGAAGCCGATCGAAGATCCGTCGCGGAAGAAGAGACGTCGGAGAAGAACGTTGTCGGCGATGCGGATTAAGGCGTCGCGTCGTCGATTTCCGGGTTCGGCGTTCTTCGCGTTCTTCGAGTTCTTCGCATTCTTCACGAGGGAGAAGAAGAAATAGGGATCCTCTCAAATCTTCTCAAAAGATTTTGGGTTGGTCTTATTTTATTAATATGCCAACACACGAAAACAGGTTAAGAAACGATTGAATTAATTCGTTGAATTAATTCAACGAAAGAAACATGCCATTTAATTCACGAAAGAAGCAGCCCATTTAATTCACGAAATAAACCGCCCAATTAAATGGTCTGTTAAGAATTTAGAAAACGCGTCAGTTGACTTTCATTAAGACGGGTTTTCACGGGTGCGTTTCTTAGCGGAAAGAAACGGCGGGGCTCGTGCGGGCCCCACCTCACAAATATCATACCAAGGGGGTAGGATATTTCTGGATAGCATCCTATTCAGTTCAAATCAGTTCAAGCCGCCTTTAAGTGGCTTCAAGTGGCTTCCAAGTGGCTTAAGTGAAATAAAATAAAGTTGTCGCAAAATTATTTTATTTCTTAACTTTAAGCCCGAAAATTAAAAACCACACCCGAGAAAACGCAACTCCGGAAGAGGCGTTTCTAAGCGAATACCGGCGCTGCGATTTCATCGGTGCCCTCAGAATTCGATTCCAGGCACTGGTTCAAAAGTTAGAAAAACCCGCTCGTCCGTTCACTGAACGTACCCGAGCCAAACTTCGGAAAATGATTCCGGGCACACCGGGCCTCGGAATCAGGTGCCGTCAGAAACTGCGCTCTTGTAAAATTCCAAAGAAAATTAAGAAAAAAATTTCCTTGAAATTTACGGGTCTTTACATTACTCCCACCTCAGGACTTTACGTCCCCGTAAAGATACATCATAAACTAGGGAAACAAATGTGGGTACTGAGCACGCATCTAAGCCTCCCGCTCCCAAGTGCTCTCCTAGAGGTTCCCGTGCTGCCATCTGATGCGCACAAGAGGAATCGATCGCCCATGTAGGACCCGCTCCTGTCGATCCTCTATCTCCACTGGGACCTCCGCAAAAGTCGCCCCATCATCCACGTCTAGCTCCCCATAGTCAATGATGTGCGTCGGGTCGTGCACGTATCTCCTCAGCTGGGATACGTGGAAGACGTCGTGCACCCGGTGCAACTGAGGTGGCAGAGCCAGGCGATAAGCCACCTCGCCAATCCTGTTAAGGACCTGGAAAGTCCCGATGAAGCATGGAGACAACTTGACGCCTCGGCCAAATCTCCGCAAACCACGTCGAGGTGAGACACGCAAGAAGACGTGGTCGCCATCCTCGAACTCTAGTGGCCTCCACCTCCTGTCATCATATGACTTCTGCCGGCTCTGTGCTGTCCTCATCCGCTCCTGGATGACCTGGACCTTCTCTATCGTGGCCCGGACCATCTCTGGTCCCACAAGTGCTGACTCTCCAGGGTCTATCCAGCACAAAGGAGATCTTCAAGGCCTGCCGTACAACGCCTCGATCTTCGCGGGATCCACTGCAACTCCCGCCTCAGAAATGACGTGCCCCTAGAAGTGGATCTCACGTAACCAGAACTAACACTTCGAGAGCTTTCCATAAAGCTGGTGCTCTCAGAGTGTGTCTAGCACAACACGCAGGTGGTAGGCGTGCTCCTCCTCCATCGTCGAGTACACCAAAATGTCGTCGATGAAGACTACGACAAATCGATCGAGGTATGGCTGGAAGATACTGTTCATGAGGCTCATGAACACTACTGGAGCGTTGGTCATGCCGAAAGGCATAACCAAGAACTCATAGTGGCCATACCGACACCTGAAGGCCGTCTTCTGCACATCCTCGTCTCGAACTCTAAGCTGATGATAGCCTGACCTGAGGTCTATCTTCGAGAACCACCGTGCTCCCTTGAGCTGGTCGAAGAGGTCATCAATCCTGGGTAGCGGATAATTTTTCCTCACTGTCACCAGGTTCAGGCGACGATAATCGACACAAAGTCGCAAGCTCCCGTCCGCCTTCTTGGCGAACAAAATCGGGGAAGCCCAGGGTGAAACACTGGGTCGGATGAACCCCTTGCCCTGCAAGTCCTCCAACTGTACCCGCATCCCTCGAAGCTCAGCGGGGGCCATCCGATATGCTGGGGTGGATATCGGGGCTGTCCCGGGGTACAGGTCAAAATAAAAGTCTACCTCTCTGCGAGGAGGTAGTCCTGGAACGTCGTCGGGAAAGACGTCCGCGTACTGATCCACCACTGCAGGAAAACTGGGACTCCGCATGTCAACTGCTCCCAGGATGAGGCTAGCCAACTGATGAGTGATGGGCTGACCTCTCCTCTGCCTCGTCTGCCTCCTCCCTGCGGACCGCCACGGTCGACCCTCTGCCTCTGCCTGGGTGGTCCCTCCATCGTCTTCTGCCCCTCGGTACGACGGGTCGGGCAGTCACGAGCCATGTGGCCCTGCCCGCCGCACTCGTAGCACTGTCTGCCTCTCGGAAGGCTGGCTCCGTGCTGTGTGCCCCGTACCGCTGATCCAGTGTCCCGGGGTCGTCTTCCGGAAGGCCTGGTCTGCCTGGAACCCTGATTCATTCGTCGGCTACCTGCTGCCGAAGACTCCGCTATCTGCCGCCCTGCGGTAGGTCTCGCTGTGGACTCAGCCAGGAAGCTCTCGATCAGGAGGGCTCGCTCCAGTACTCCTGCCTGGGTCGGGATGCTGAGGGAGATCAGCGATGCCCTGATCTCATGTCTCAATCCCTGCTCGAAGGTCCGGGCCCGGAAGAAGGGGTCCCGTACCATGTCTGTCGAGTAGCGAGATAGGTCAGTGAACCTCGCCGCGTACTGAGCGACCGTCAAGCTGCCCTACCGCAGCTAAAGAAGCTCCTGAATGTGCACCGCACGGAGGGTGGCCGGGACGAACTCTGAGCGGAAGAGGATCTCGAAGTCCGTGCAGATGAGGGTGGACTCATCGTGTACCTAGAGCATCAGGATCCACCATCGCCCTACTGCTGCGTGCAGTAGGCTCGCCGTGAGGATCACCATGAGGTCTGCTGGTGTCCTCACTAGCCTGAAAACTCGGACGACCGCCTCCAGCCAGTCCTCGGCTGCCTGGGGGTCCGACTCCCCACGGAATCTGGGTGGTCGCTGGCGCTGGAACTCGTGAAGAGCTCAGAGGCGTCGTGCGTCGTCAGCTGCCAGTGCTGGAAGCATCAGGGGCTCGGCGGGTAAAGGTACCGCCGGTGCCTCTGCTGTCAACGGGCCCTGTACCGAGGCCTCGTCACTCGGCGGCCTGCCGTCGCGCTCTACTCTAGGAACCCTAGCTGGCTGCTGTCGTCGTGCCATCCCGAAAAGGAAACAAGTGTGCCACGGACAGAACAGTATACCTGGTGAGCTGACACAAGTAATCACAAAGAAAACTTGAAACACACATGCAATCAATGTTTTCGTGCATTAAGTCGGAAATCAGAAGTCAGGGTCCTGGTGTATGGATACGTCGGCCGCCACACCAACACTGGACTCCCTGGACTGATAACCACACTCAATACGCTAAACACTATTGCTTCACATAGAAGAAAGATTAGAGTCTGCGGTAGAACCGACCACCTCTGATACCAATTTGTCACGACCCGTCCTCGGGGCCCGTGCCGTGACTACCCCAAGCCCGCCTTCCATAGGCCAGGGGCTGGCGACTAGCACCAAGGCATAAATCCCAACAAAAAGGGAAGGCGTTGCCTTTGGAAAGTAAACAAGAACCACAGAGTAAGCAAGCGGAAAAGTAAACACTAAGTAAAAACTGTACAAGCTGTGCTGAAAGTAAAAGGGGCCGGAAATACAAGACCGACTGTAAAGTACAACTGAAAGGAAAAACAGCAACTGAAAGGAAAAAAACTGCAGCGTCGAGCCGTCCTCTGGAAGTCCCACCTGAAGGGTGGGTACAGATAGTCTCCACTGCTCCTCGGGTCCACCTGACCGCTCCGAGTACGTCCCGCCCAGTGGTCCACCTCCAGGTACTGTCCTGCTCCGCACGCCTCCTCCATGATCAGCGTCGTCCTTCGTCTGCAACCAACACCACGAAGTGCGGGCATAGCCCGTGCAGGGGTGAGTATAAGCTACTCAGTAGGGACCCCGAGACCCCCGAAGGTCTCCCGAAATCCACAAAGGATAATCCACAAAGGAAAGATACAATCACGAAGTAATATCTGACATGGCTTAGGTATATGCCCATACATATACCTAAGTCATCAATTCCCTGATTGGCTCCAACGTCCGAGCCCTAGCACAACCCAGTCCACACAGGAAAGCAAAACGCATACCCACGCAGGATAGAACAACACAATCCACAAAGGAGAGTAAACAGTAAATCCACACAGGATAGCTCAACACAGTCCACAAAGGAGAGAAACACAAGATTCAGCTCACACAGGTATACTTCTTCGGATGACGATAAAGATGATCACTGAACCATCTAAGTCGTCGGACCCACGAAGGATCGATAGGTACTAACCTTGCAATGACCCACACAGGATCGGGCCCACGCAGGACCTGTAGGAGTTGGCTCACACAGAACCGCTGAGAGATGACCCACACAGGATCGGACCCACACAGGATCGGGCCCACACAGGACCGGGCCCACACAGGACCTGTAGGCGCTGGCTCACACAGAACTGCTGAGCGCTGACCCACACAGGATCGGTAGCACTGATCCACGGAGGATCGCTGAGTGTAGTAGTCGTCGCAGTCCGCTGAGGATCTCTGCACAGTCGTCGCCGTAGTCCCCGGAGGATCTCTGCACGGTCATCGCCGCAGTCCACGGAGGATCTCTGCACGGTCGTCGTCGAAGTCCACGGAGGATCTCTGCACAGTCGTCGCTGCAGTCCACGGAGGATCTCTGCACGGTCGTCGTCGGAGTCCACGGAGGATCTCTGCACGGTCGTCGCCGCAGTCCACGAAGGATCTCTACATGGTCATCGCCGCAGTCTAAGGAGGATCTCTGCACGGTCGTCGTCGAAGTCCACGGAGGATCTCTGCACGGTCGTCGCCGCAGTCCACGGAGGATCTCTGCACGGTCGTGGTCGGAGTCCACGGAGGATCTCTGCACAGTCGTCGCCGCAGTCCACGCAGGATCTCTGCACGGTCGTCGTCGGAGTCCACGGAGGATCTCTACACAGTCGTCGCCGCAGTCCACGGAGGATCTCTGCACGGTCGTCGTCGGAGTCCACGGAGGATCTGTGCACAGTCGTCGCCGCAGTCCACGGAGGATCTCTGCACGGTCGTCGTCGGAGTCCACGGAGGATCTCTGCACGGTCGTCGTCGGAGTCCACGGAGGATCTCTGCACAGTCGTCGCCACAGTCCACGGAGGATCTCTGCACGGTCGTCGCCGCAGTCCACGAAGGATCTCTGCATGGTCGTCGTCAGAGTCCACGGAGGATCTCTGCACAGTCGTCGCCGCAGTCCACGGAGGATCTCTGCACGGTCGTCGCTGTCGAAGTAGCAGTCGCAGCCAGCCTAGGGTTCCCGCACACAGCAAGCTCGTTCGGAGGGTCCGCTCCACGAGCCGAGAGGCTGATACATCAACTGTCACGAAGTCTGAAGTTGATGTATCCAAAAGTTCCGTATCGTCAACAGGAACTCAACGTCGCAGACGGCGCGTCAATCGGACGCCCGGTCTGAGAGTTATTGACATTTTCGTCCCAGGGGCCCGGTTGGTTTTTAAGGCAAAACCAACCCGACCGCACTCCAACTGCGTCCAAACCTCGGGCGGAGTATTCCAAAAGAACCGTCTCACTTAGAGGAAATCAACGAAACAGACGGAGCGTCAATCGGACACCCGGTCTGTTAGTTATTGGCCTTTCCGTCTCACACCCACCCTGGGAAACTTCCCAGGAGGTCACCCATCCTTATCACTGCTCTAGGCCAAGCACGCTTAACTACGGAGTTTTAACTACGTAGGCTCCCGAAAAGGAAGGTGCACCTTGAGTATAGTATACCGAAACGACCGTCTCGATCCAAGGATCGTGTTGCCACTGACGGCGCGTCGTTCGGAGGCCCGTAGCTCAAGATACAACCGTTTGAACGAAAACGTCCGAAGACGGGGGGGTACGGGCCCGGGCCGACCCGGGCCGACCCCCCCGGGAGTCGGCCGAAGGCCGTGGCATGCGGGGTGCCGCCCCCGCGGCCAGGTGATGCCGCGGCCCCCCCGCGTGGGGCCGCGTTGAGTCGGGACGCGGCTTCAGCCGCGTCCGAGGGCACCGGACCCGCGCGGCCGTGGGTCCGCGTGTGCCGCCGCCGCCGCGCTGAGTCGCGGCGGCCTGTCCGGCGGCGCGCCGGGGCGCCGCCGCTCCCGGCTGCCGGTGCCGTCGCGCCGGCGGCCCGCGCTGCCGGCGAGTTCCGCGGTCCACTGGAATCGTTCTGGAGGTCCGATTCTCTTCTCGACTGCGCCATTGCTTCTATTGGGACTCGTTCTTCACTGCGGAATCGTCAAACATCCGTTGCGGCACGTTCCGTCGTTGCCCGTCAAATCCGCACAAAACGAAGAACGGCGGAGGGTCGTCGGGCCGTGTTCGTTTGGCCCGAACCCTCCGCGTTAGAGATAAACAACCGGGAGGAATTGTTCAACACATGAACCAACAATTTTAATTTTAATATAATAAAATTGTTTCCTTGAATCCGGTTCTTTAATTTTTAAAGAAAGTTCACGGGAATAACAAAGAGGGGTATTCCAAAATTATAAAATCCCTACCTCGTCGATCGTCGCGCGCGGGCGTTCTTCGCGGAAAAGCTCGTCGCGGAAGATAGGGATTGTCGCGTCGTCGCGGGGAGGCGTCGCGTCGTCGCGGAATCCGGTGTTGAGTCGGCAAACTCAACACACCATGAAACAGCAGATTTAATTTAATTAATTAAATCCGTGTTTTTGGTTAAGAACTACGAAGGAGATAAAAAGGAAGGTCTGAGATTCTTACCTCAAGAAGCGGATCGAAGATCCGTCGCGGAAGAAGAGACGTCGCAGAAGAACGTTGTCGGTGATGCGGATTAAGGCGCCGCGTCGTCGATTTCCGGGTTCGGCGTTCTTCGCGTTCTTCGCGTTCTTCGCGTTCTTCGCGAGGGAGAAGAAGAAATAGGGATCCTCTCAAATCTTCTCAAAAGATTTTGGGTTGGTCTTATTTTATTAATATGCCAACACACGAAAACAGGTTAAGAAACGATTGAATTAATTCGTTGAATTAATTCAACGAAAGAAACATGCCATTTAATTCACGAAAGAAACAACCCATTTAATTCACGAAATAAACCGCCCAATTAAATGGTCTGTTAAGAATTTAGAAAACGCGTCAGTTGACTTTCGTTAAGGCGGGTTTTCACGGGTGTGTTTCTTAGCGGAAAGAAACGGCGGGGCTCGTGCGGGCCCCACCTCACAAATATCCTACCAAGGGGGTAGGATATTTCTGGATAGCATCCTATTCAGTTCAAATCAGTTCAAGCCGCCTTTAAGTGGCTTCAAGTGGCTTCCAAGTGGCTTAAGTGAAATAAAATAAAGTTGTCGCAAAATTATTTTATTTCTTAACTTTAAGCCCGAAAATTAAAAACCACACCCGAGCAAACGCAACTCCGGAAGAGGCGTTTCTAAGAGAATACCGGCGCTGCGATTTCATCGGTGCCCTCAGAATTCGATTCCAGGCACCAGTTCAAAAGTTAGAAAAACCCGCTCGTCCGTTCACTGAACGTACCCGAGCCAAACTTCGGAAAATGATTCCGGGCACACCGGGCCTCGGAATCAGGTGCCATCAGAAACTGCGCTCTTGTAAAATTCCAAAGAAAATTAAGAAAAAAATTTCCTTGAAATTTACGGGTCTTTATATCCCATCTCTCTACAGTTGTAGCATTGAACATCGGTAGCTTCTTTCTTCCCCTTGCAATCACGAGCTTGGTGTCCTTTTTCACCACACTTGTAACAGACTCCCATTCCCTTAAAACAAGTACTAGGGTGTTTCTTCCCACATTTACTATAGGATGGATATTCAGCTTTTCCCTTCTTCCCCTTATTTCCATTCCTAGAGTGATTAGCAGATCTCTTCTTCTTTTGCATTGCTTTAAATTCATAAGACTTAGGTAATTCTTTTTCAGTCTTGATAGCACATGAGACAATTACTTCGTATGACGAGAAGGATTGTGACACAAATTCTTGATGAAAAACTTGTTTTAACCCTTAAAATAAATGACTAATCTTACTTATTGGGTTACGTGTATAATCTCCAGCATACCTTGTTATCCTTTTAATCTTAGCCTCATACTTTGCGACATTATTATCCTCCTTTTGTCTCAGACTCAGAAATTGCCTTTCCATATCTGCTCAATGGTCACGAGGAAAGTTTGATTCCAAGAAAATCTCTTTGAAATCCCTCCATCCCATATTTGATACTTCATCATCTTCCTTCATGTATTGAATCAATGACCACCTTTGATCAGCATCTCTAGTGAGGCGATAAACTCCAATGATAACATTATCCCTTTCACTAATCCCCAATGATTGAAATATTTTCTCTAGGGATCTTATCCATTGCTCAGCTACCAATGGATTTGTACTCCCATTGAATGTTGGTGGTTGTTTCCTCATGAAGCGATCTAACATTGATCCTCGATGTTGTGGATTAGGGTGCTCCATACGGGTAAGGTTATTATTCATAACCTGACTAAGTTTTCCTAGTATGGTGATTAGTTGATTAGCACTAGTTGCGTCACTAGCTCCACTATAATTATCTTGAGTAGGAGAGAAATCCCTACATTGAGTGAATGCATTAATACGGTTTCCATTTCTTCCAGTGGGCACCATTTCTAAACAATGGCATAAACTGGATCAGTTTATGAATCAAAATACATAATTCCATACTTGTAAAATATTTAACATAAAATGAAATATTTATGGATATAATCCATAATCATAAAATATGTTTTCATTGAGGAAGTATATACTCATAAACCATTCATAATGGTTTGTAAATAAAATGAGAATTATCCTAAGAATATCCCCCATGAGTGTCGTAACCAAGAGTGCAGCAAGGCCCATTGTCGTGCACCAGTTCCTGTTCGAGTCTAGCTCAAAGCATTGATTTTGGGTTTTACTCCTAGGTACATCTGTGCCAGATCCGGCTCTACTTTCTCGTATCCAGACAGAGATGAATTGCTCAGAAAACTCACAAAATCTCTGCAATACCAAAATTCTAGGAAGTTCTTCTATACTAATCCTCAAAGTCTATCTTAGGGATATGTGCTCTAATCAGAGTTTATCTAAATCTAGCTTCAATGGTTTTTACTAATCATTCGCTGATACAAACTGTAACGCCCCAAACCCAGTTACATAGAGTCGGTGCATTATTACATAACATTGGTGTGATCACAAAATATCATGTGTCGAAAGACCAATTAGTTTAGTAGCCTTGGAATCACTAGATATATTTATGAAGTTTACATTACATCATAAAATGAAAACTACAACAATATAGTCTCCATAGTCTGCACTCTTATCCCCTCATACTATCCCTACAGGTCATTCATAAAATACTTCTTCATATCCTGGGATAAATAAAACATAGAAAGGGGTGAGCTCAGATGCTCAATAAGGATAACAATATTTCAGAAACTTTCATAAATAAGCATAATCATTTAAGGAAATGTATATCTAAAAAAATTCTTTTAAACTTGAACATCAGCATAATATGGAAAAGATAAAATTAAATAATTCCATTTACTTATTGACATTGATATTCCACTAGTGGAATAATCACATGCAATATCAATAACCACTTTCATAATGATGGAATGCATAATTCCAGACTATTATAACCACATAGTCAAGGCCTTGTGCCAAGACTAAATATTAGATTTTTTCAAGGCCTTGTTCCAAGAAACTAGTTTGTCTCATGATTCCTACCGATGCATCGACAAGCTGTAGCAGGCTCCACCCGTCACTTATTAAGTCCAATGAATTCCTCATATGAACAGGTTTAAACATAACATAAACATTCCTATTAAAACTAGCATACGAAATTTCAATACCTTCTCCATAAACCATGAATGGTATAAAAATAACACACCATAGTCAAACATATCACAAAACCTTCAATACAATAAGGAAGTTTTGTACCATAATAAATAAACATTAAATAAGCTTAAAATCAATCAAAGGATGTTGACATATATGAAATCAAAACTATTTGATTGAAATATCTGTTTTTTTGAAATCATTTAAATGTCAAATAATTATAAAATAAAACATTTACTTTGAAATTATTCTTATAAGATTGTAAGGGATGCTTTGACGATTTTATAACGGCGTAAAATAGCCGCACCCACCGTATAAGTTAAAAAAATGATATTCATACCTTAATTTTGTTGAAAGGGTTAAAAGTACCATGTTTGGAAAACAACATAAAAATTCATTTATAAAATTCTCATAAAAAGTCAAGAAGGGTATAAATGACTTTAATCAATAGTCTATAAAATAGTAAGAATTATTTGAAATACATTTTTTATGAAACGTGGATGTGGATGATAAAGAGGTCCGAGTAGATAATTACGGATAAACAACCTCGGATAATGAAGAGTTTGTGAAATAAACCCTTACCTTGTAATTGTCATTGGTTGAGGGTAGGTTAACATCCCGTAGAATGGTAAAATGATTGTTTTTAAATTAATCAAGAACCATATAAATAATTATGATATCATATATGATCTTCTAATAATTCTTTGTTAATAATATTTTAGTATTATCGTCGTTTCGGGTGTTAACTGACTCGTTTTCTTTTATATATTTTGTTACATAAGTCATTTTTGTTATGGATAGGTTGTATCTTATTCATATCCAGAATGATATAATGTTATTAAACGTTACTTTTTATCATCAAATGACAATTATTCTTGAATGGATACGATGGGGAATGAAACTCATCGCATTCGTGGAGATGGTAGTCCGTACGTACGCACGAGCGACAATATCAGTATTTTGATATTAAAATAATATATAACTGGATTACATATCATATATACAGAATCATTTTTATTTTATATTTATTATTTACATGAATTACACATCATCATTATACCCATCCAAATAATAATTTTTTGAATAACAATTACACCACGACGTGGAGAGGGTAAGCCGTACGTACGCACATATGGTGACATGTCATTAAAAGGATGGATAGAATACTGAATATGGTTGTAAAATAATTATAATCACATCATAGTATATATAAGATACTGGAGATATTATTTTACAATGGGAATAACAAATAAAGAAGAATATGAAGAAGAAAGAAACTTGAAAGAGGGTGGAGAAAACATTACCTCTTAATCAGGTTCTTCCTTTTTGATTTGATCAAAAGGGATCCTTAGGATGGATTTATGATCCAACTAAGGCCTCTAGGTTGAAGTGAGGGAATTTGAGAGCGTATTTGGGTGGGTTTTGGCCGATACATAAGGCTTTGAATGTCTGAATTAGTGAAAAGGGGGAGTGCCCATTTATAAGAGGGGTGAGGGGCATCTTTGGAAAAGCTAGAAATATTATTTTAGAAAAACATGGTTATAAATTTATAAAGGTTAAAAAGTGGATTATTTAAAATTTAATGTAGGGATGGGTCGAAATCCTTTCAACCAGTATATTTTAGATAGGTTTGGGTCATTATATTAACCTTATCTATTAGTTTTAACTCTTAGTTAATTAGTTTCACATTTACCATGTCTCTTTGTATTTTTATATTATATAGTTAATAAACATACTATATACATCCAATAGACCCCCTGAGTTGTCCATTAATGATACATCTATCATTATATAATTCCTTTGGCTGATCCTTATATTTTTTGGAATAGAATATCAATTAACAAATTAATTGTTTTTTAAAAAACTCTTTTATGTCAATTTTGACACTATTGGGTATTCTATTTTTGTTAATTTCATAACATCATTATTACTTCAAAAACAATTTATATAACCAATACGAATATGTCATATTAACATAGAAAATTATTGGAATTCATAAAAAGTCCCAAATTACATTTATATTGATATTTATAATATCAATTATTTTAATATTTCATTAATTGGGTAATAACTAAAACACAATTGTGTCATAAATTAATTAAATTATTTTATTTATAAAGATTATAAATAAAATACATTTATTTATTAAATCATTTTATATTTCTAATGAATATTTACAATAGATTTTATCTTATGTATAACCCTATATTAAAAATGTCTTAGTAATTAGACATTGATTTTAACTCTTTTAACTCTTCTTTGAATTAAATAATAATTAATGTCCTAATGTAATCAAAGTGGACCTAAATGATAATATTTTATTCCTAAGGTTGTTTTTTGGTCGACATACACTTGTACAATAGAATGAGGACATATTTTAGGGTAATATTAATATCATTTTTACACTTAATTTTCCTATTTGCTTTTCACCGTGGTAAATAAAAGTAAAAAGTTATTGTTCACCAAAAAACAATTCATCTCATTGAACTAAATTTTACTCCTTGATATTAACTTTTTCTCTCATAGTTTCGAAATTCCACTCACAGAAGCGGTAAAATTATGTTTTATGTGAATTTCTAAATTCTTATAGGAGGTGGGTAAAAGGCGCTGAAAAGACCAATAAAATTTTTATATATCTAAAATTATTCTGGACTAACTCTAATAAATTACTTTGAACTTATATAAGTATTATGTATCTATTTTGACCTTAATTAAATGTAAATAAAATAAATAATTATCTAAATAAAAATGCGGTTTTAAACAATAAAACATTTTTACACTATTCATCAAAATTTGAATGTTTTCAGAAAAACACCAAAATTTCCCCCTTGGCTTATTTTGATATCCTGAATCCAAAAATTAAGTTCATTATGAAAGATAAAATTTATAAAATTTCAAAAAGCGGGTATTACTATTCATAAAAGCTAGTTTGATTGGTTGTGATGTGTGTTTGGACTCGAAGTTGTATAAAACACACGCTACTGTATTATTCAAAGAGAAGCGTTCCGTGGAAGTTTGGGGTGTTACAACCAAAGAGTGGAAAAAGTTCCATTACATGAAAAAGATCATGAATAATTAGTGGAGAAAGAAAATAAAAGGGTTTTTTAAAAATTAACTAAATAATATCTTTCAATATTAATTCACATAGAAACAATCCCAAAAAATGATAATGTGAAATAAATCCATGATACGATCATATATTTGAAATGAGAATTAACCAATAAATCAATTATCATAATTAAAATTAAATATAAAATTATTTTAAAATAAAAAATCATATAATAAAATGTCATTAAACACATAATCTTATTATATCAATGGAAACAAAGTAGTAATATAACCCAATGAAAAGATATTGATTTTCATAAATATTTACCACTTAGTCGGTCTTACACCAAATCCCCTTGTATGAAATAATTAAAAGTAAAATGTAAAATAACAATAATTATTAATTAATCGTGACATTTCATGTAAAAGGTTATGTTTATATAGAATATAATTGAAATTAGGTTTATAAAATTATAACATGCCTCAACAAAGGTAAGTTGAGACGATGTCCAATAACTCACACGTCTTTTTGGATGAACATGATTTAGCAGAATGAATATTGGTTTTAAAAATTTTATTAACTTATTAAAGTTGTATATTAATATTTATAATATCATATTTGATCCTTTTATCAAAATATTATCATCTTTTTATTAGTAGTTTTTATCATTTTCATTATTTTATGTGTTAATTTCCATGTTTTATGATTAGTAATTTCTAATTAATGTTCTAATAAATATTCGAATTATATAATTCTGTTATATATAGAAAAATAATAATAACATGATTTCCATATATATAAATTAATTTTACATATAAAACCAATAATTAATGATGGTTATGAAAAATTATGTTTATTACGATCAGGGAGATGTTGCGACATACGTACACTTGAGTATCATTCCCATTTTAAAAATATCATTATAGAAAGTTGTTAAGTAATTTTTTATTTACATACTAACAATACTTTCATCATTACCATATTAATTCTTCAATTATACATTTATATATCATCCATATGGTGTGCTGATGAAAATAGAGTCACGTCACATTGCGAAGGTAATAGTCCATGCATTCATGAATAATATGTAGTGTATAGTTTTCAAATCATCATCTCATGTTATCATTCAATTCTGATCATGATTTGTTGATATATCCTTTGTTACTATTGTTGTAGATCTGAGCTCACCCTTTATTATTTTTTCCATTCCTAAGGTTATGGTGATTTTTTACGTATGATTTGTCTGTTAAGGGAACATGTCATGATTAACTTAGTGTGAGATGACATATCAAACTTATGAACCTGTTTTTTATATATCCATGTATCCAAAAGAACTATACCTATACGACTATAGCACAGATAATTTTGGTATTTAATTAATATTCATCTAATAATATGTATTATATATATATATATATATGAAATTTTGGGGTTGTTATAAACTCAAATTTCACTCTATTTTATGTTGAGGGGGACTGTTACTACACACCTGGTTAAACACCATTAGAGGAAATTATTCAGTTAATGAATTTTAAATTACTGGAACTAAAGAAGTATTTTTATTGAAAATTAATATATGGTATTTGGATAAGAAAATTTATATAATACAACATTAAGAAACCTAAAATAAATAATGAGTGATTTATATTTAACTGAAAGATAATTTATTAATTTTTTAGAGTAAGAAATACTAAGGAATATTTTTTCATGTAATAAATTTTTAATAACCATTTTATTGTGTTAATTATTCCACATTCAAAAAATAAAACCTTTTGTTTTTTAAAAATGGTGGATATCGGACAACCCATGTTAATAATAGATGTAATGGACAATTCATTTGTCCCTTAATTATAAAATGGGATAAAGTCTGGTGTTAAAATTATTATTTTAATTTGAATGAATACATCTCCAGTTATTATTTATATCTTCAGTCATTTCAAACATATGAAAACACTGTATAAAGAATAAAAGTTTTTGAAAAATAATATGGTGACAATGATGTTGAATGAATGAATATTCAACTTTATATGTGTCAAATATATGGTATGAAGAACCTTAGGTAATGTCTTAACGGAAGAAGAAAATGTTTCATGTAAGGACCCGACCATAGTTGCCCAGAGATGGTGCATTATTTTTTTAAATTGGAATATAAACAAATAATAAGCATCCTGAAGGACCGAGTAGTATAGTATTATTGGAATCAAGATATACAAATAAGTTCAACATTACAAGATGAAATAAAAAACAACATAAAATCTCTTTAGACAACTTCCATAACTCCTAGGTTATTTCAGTATGTCATTCATAATAAAATTCATCATGTCCTGATAAAATGAATCTTAAGAAGGGGTGATCTCAAACACTCAGTAACAGTAATCAATACAGCGGAAGCAAATATATGTATTAGGAATGTTGAATAATTGAAAACACATGCCTTTTAAAAAACATGAACATAATATGGAAGAAATATGAGCTGAGTAACTATTGTCATAATATAACACAATCATTAGTATTATTCTAGTCAAATAAAAACACGAACCATCTATACAATTTTCATAATAAGGGAATGTATAATGTGGGACAACATAATTTTACCATCAAGGCCTTGTGCCAAGACCATAAATAATCATTTTTCCAAGGCCTTGTTCCAATACCATAGTTTCTCTCGTGAGACCTACCAAAGCACCAAGGGGATATAGTTAGCCCCACCTAAAAAATACTATGTCCACTGAATTTCTCATATTAATGGGGATAAACATAAACAACATATACATTCATATTTAAATTAATATGTGAAATGGAAATAACATTCCCTGAAAAGTATGCATAAATTCTAACCATTCGAATTAAATGGGTGGTTGGTTTTAAGATAGAACATCCACATACAAAATAATCATAAACCATTAAATTAAACTTGTTATATTATAACATTTAATAATAATCCCAATAATATGAAATAATTTACCAGATTTATTAAATTGATGAAAATACTCTTATAAAATCTTCGAGTAAATCTTTAGATAAAAACTCTGTTATTTAAAAAAGAATAGTTCTTTTGGAAAAATATTAGTATAAAACCAGAATGAAGTAATATGGTGTTTTTATAATAATAATTATATTTTTTTATTAAGATAATGGTTTCAAAAAACATATTATATAGTGACCTTGAAAATAGGTAAGAATTAGATAAATCCCCTTGGATTGAGCTTGTTTTTCAGAAAGCATTTCAGAAGTTCCTTTTAAATAATATAAACATCCATAAATTAAAGAATAATTTTTTTTGCAAAACATATATGTAACCCACACACATAATGTTTTAGGACTACATAATAATACACAATAGTTTCAATGCGGGTTATTAGACAATAAAAGTAACCAGAATGAAAATTAAAGTTCCGCAGGAAAACCCATTACCTTAAGTCTGAATGTGTTATGCTCGTGAAGCAAAGATCATGGAATATGAAATTATAATTATTAATAACTTATTTATGAACCTAATATACATTTATTTAGATTATAATAATTCTATTATTTCATTTATTACTTTAGTGATAAATTATTATATTAAATTTCATCGTTCCAGAGTGTTAGTTTTCATTATTTACATAATCGGTTCACTTGTTCTTAAGTAATGGAGTAGAATTTATGTAAATATCCAGAATTAAAATTACATATTATTTATGAACATACATATTTGTTAATTTTGGTTTATATAATTTCATTACATGGATAGAGGTTGAATCATTAGATGAAATATTTACGAAATTCACTTATATTATTTAGTGGTATTTTGATTATTAGAAACTAGTTTGGTCACTTGATTTAATAATATGTTCGTATACTAGTACCTTAATATTAATTACATTATAATACATATTTTAAATTCAGTTTAAACCACCAAAATGGTTTCATGACAATTAATAAAGGAGAATTTGAAAAATGAAACTTCATTGTCCACAAAGGATATAAATTGGAACCTCATAAATATTGATTTTGTTTAAAAAATAAAAGAGAGAGAGAGGATGTTGATGATGGTTATACCATTAATATGATATAATTCCACTATAAATATTATAATGTATCTATAGTGGTCATTTTTATAAAAGATTTAATGAGGGTATTATAAAAGATAAAAACATGAAATGAAACTAAACGATAAATGGTGTTTTACCTCTTCATATAACCTCCTTGGGAACCTCTTTAAGGGAAGGGGTTTTGGTATTTTGGAAAAACCAAGACCTTTCTGGATGTGGGTAGTGGCTAGTTAATGCTATTTTTGAATAATATTTAGGATCTTCAAGTCCTAAAGGAGTGAAGAGAAGAGGTAGTGGTGGGGGTCCTTATATTGTAGGAGAGGAATGAATTATGAATATTTAATTCTATAATTTATTATTTCCTTCCAGAAAACCAATAGTGTTCTTTCATGTGGCCCATAACAGTAATAGGTGAATGTGAGTTATAACTAAGTTGAATTATATCACTTATTATGTCATAAATTGTGTATTTAACTGATAATTTTTATATACGGCATTTTACCATGTTTCACTATTCAGCAAAAAATCAAGAATTTCATTAAAATCCCAAAAATTCACCCATACCATTTTTCAATGATTAGAATTCAAAAATGAAAACCAATTTTCAAAAGTATTTTTCTAATTATTATTAATTAAATTTTTAAATAAAAAAATTGTTTATTTGGAAAATAACAATTGTAATGGTATCATTAGTTTTATATCACATTGGAAAATTAATTAAGATTTTATTATCATATTAACATAAAAAATAAAATAATATAACTATTTACAATTCAAAAGGGTCATATTACTATTCATATAACTATTCATAAGGGTATCTTACTATTCATCATGAATCCTTTTTGTTCTATCATACTCCAAATGGCTTCCTGATCACAACCATAAGAGACTATTTTTCGAAATTCTCAAAATTGTAGAGGAAATGTTGTGATTAATGGCTATATTATAAAATGAATTTATTTTCAAAACCTTTGGGGGTTACATTCTCCGATCCTAACAAACAAATTCATCCTTGATGTTCATAGAATGTTACCTAAAAAGTTATGGGTATGTCTTTATCATAAACTCCTTAGGCTCCCATGTTGCTTCCTCCAACTTATAGTTCCTCCAAAGAACCTTTACCATACGAGTCGTCCTATTTCTCAATACATGTTCTATTGTGTCAAGAATCTGGAAAGGCTCTTATCAATAAGACAGATATCTCTCAAGTTCTATTTATTCATTGGTGACTACATGTGTTGGGTAGGTCCTGTATTTCCATAACAATGATACGTGGAAAAAATTGCAAACTTCAGATAGACATGGATGAATTCCCAAATAATAATCTACAGCTCCAATTTCATCACGAATTTCAAAATGTCCTATGTACCTCATACTTAATTTCTCCTTCTTACCGAATCTTATTATACTATTCTTTGGAGATACATTTAAGAAAATGTGATCACCTTCTAAAAATCCCAAATCCTTCATTCGGTTCTCATCATTGCTCCTTTGCCTACTTTGAGCTGTTTTGATATGGTTTTGGATAATATTCACATTTCTAGTCGTTTCTTCAACATGTCCTGGACCCATGATATTTCATTCACAAACATCATCCCAGAAAGTTGGAGTACGAAATCTCTTTCTATATAATTATTCATAGGGTGCCATGTTAATGCATGAATGGAAAATATTGTTGTTGGAAAATTTTAAGAGTGGTATATATTGATCCCACATACATTAAAATTCAAGTGAAAAAGACCTATACATGTATTCCATAGATTTAATAGTTCGTTCGGATTTTCCATCAGTTTGTGGGTGGTACGCAGTGCCCAAACGATGATCAGTATCTAGGAAATTATAGGGACTTTTCTAGAATTATGATGTAAAATAGGGATCACGAGAAAAAAATTTTGATAAGTGTACACCTTGAAGTCTTACTACTGAATTAATATATAATCTTGCTAAATGTTCAAGTGGTAAATCTTCACTTATAGTAAGAATTTGTGCTGATTTTTTAAGTTGATCAACAATGACCCATATCGCATCATTCTTCCATAGAGTCTTTGGTAGTCCCATGACAATGTCCACTGTAATATCATCACATTTCCACATAGGTATAGGAATGGGTTACGTGAATCCTCTAGGATGTTGTCTTCCAACCTTCACCTATTCATAAACCAAACATCTCACCACATAATCTGAAATCTTACTCTTTAGGTTTTCCTACAAAAAATATTTCTTTAGATCACTATACATCTTTGTGCTACTAAGGTGTATAGATAAATTAGATCTATGAGAATTATCCAATAGTTACCCCTTTAGATCTGGAATAGCGAGAACACAATGCCTCTTTTCGAATTTCAAAATGACACCTTCATATATGAAGTCATTCAACATCTCATCATTTATAGATTTAATTTTATTTTGAAACTCCTCATCATCATCCTGAGAACAATTTATCCTTTCTATTAAAGAAGTTTTGGCAACCATTTGAAAAGGTTTTGATGAGTTAACATCCTTGATATTTCCCATAACCATATTTGCTATATCAATGAACATAGTATCCCTTTAAACTCTCATCTTGATCATAACTCTATGATCCATTCTGCTCAAATCATCTTCCACCTAATTTTCCTTCACCAAGTGGTGGTCTATTCTGAAATAATAATCCTTGAGTAGTTCAAGCCATCAAATTTGACTCATGTTTAGTTCTTTCTGAGAGAAAATATACTTCAATCTCTTGTGATCAATATATATCTCACATTTTTTCATCATAGAGATAGTGTCTCCATATCTTCAATGAAATGATTATATCTGCTAACTCAATATCATGATTAGAAAAGTTTTTTTCATGAATTTTTAGCTTCCTAGATGCATATGCAATCACTCGATCATTTTTAATAAGGACACAACCAAGTCATTTCATTTATGAATCACTATAGTTAACAAACCCTGCATTCCCTGATGGTAGGGTTGGGATCAGATCATTCACTAACCCCCTATTCAATTAATCCAAACGTTCTTCACATTCCTTTGTCCATACAAACATAACCCTTTTTCATGTGAGATTGGTTGTGGGTTTGTAACACCCCAGAATGATAAAGGGTTAAATTACTAAATGATATGACTCATGTCAACAAGATGCACCTTCCATTTTGGGAGCATACCGGATTAGAACTCCACAGTTAAGTGTGCTTGGCCTGGAGTAGTGATCAGGATGGTTGACCTTCTGGGAAGATTCCCAGGGTGTGTGAGAGTGATGACAAAATCACACTTAAAAGGATATATATTGGCCTGTGGGAATAGTCATTAGTCAGATGAATCATTCGGGCACGTGGGTGTGGGGACCACGTGATTGTGGGGAAACTGCTGGTACCTGGTGGGCAAGGACTCGACAGCCTTGTTAAGGCGGGGTGTCTATACTGTCAATGAGACCCAGTTGTTACATTTGAAATCAGAGGTGGTACCCAGCCTTAAGTGTAGCACAGTGCCTGGGTTGATATGTAGGGCCCACAATGAGGACGTTTTTCTCTAAAGGAGGGATGACTGTAACACCCCAAAATGATAAAGGGTTAAATGACTAAATGATATGACTCATGTCAACAAGGTGCACCTTCCTTTTCAAGATCCTACCTTATTATAACTCCATATTTAAGCGTACTTGGCTTGGAGTAATGGTCGGGATGGGTTACCTTCTTGGAAGTTTACCAGGGTGTGTGTGTGAGGACAAAATCACACTAGAAAGGACATGGTTGGCCGGTGGGAACATTCATTAGTTAGATGACCCATTTAGGCACGTGGGTGTGAGGACCACATGTCTATGGGTCAACTGGTGGTACCTGGTGGGACATGACCCGATGACCTTGTTAAGGCGGGGTGTTTATGTTGTCACTGGGACATGTTTGTTACAGGGTTGGTTAAACGGGAGAAGATCTGAACTAAATGCTGAAAATATCCTGCTAAACCAATAAAACTATGCACCTCAGTTATGTTGGTTGGAGTAGGCCATTCGTTCACAACCTTTTTCTTCATATTATCAACATATATTCCATGATTAGAGAAAATTTGGCCTATAAAGGAAACTAATTGGAGACAAAAATAACATTTGCTATGTTTCCCATATAATTTATTTCTTCTAAGTGTCTTCAGAATAGTGTGCAAATGATTTTCATGATCTTCATGGATTTTTGAGTATACCAGGATATCATCAATAAATACATCTAAAAATTCATCATATATTCCATGAAAACTATTTCCATTAGATCCATGAAAATAGATGGTTCATTAGTTAGTTCAAAATGCATTACTGTAAACTCATAATGCTCATACCTGGTTCGAAATGCTGTTTTTGGAATGTCTTCCTTCATCACAAGCAATGGATGATATCCAGATCGAAGATCAATCTTTGAAAAATATTAGGTTCAATGAATTTCATCAAATAAATCATCAATTCGTGGAAGAGGATACTTATTATTTACTATAATAGCATTTTTTCCCTATAATCAATGCACAACCTCATGGATCCATCTTTCTTCTTGACAAAGAGGACAAGGGAATCCCAAGGAGAAACACTAGGCTGAATAAATCCTTTATTACTCAATTCCTATAGTTGTTTCACTAGTTATATTAAATCCACCATGGCCATTCTATATAGTGTATTTGGTATAGTCCTTGAACAATGAATTAAGTCAATGGAAACCACAATTTCTTTCTCTATAGGATATCCAAGTAAATCATATAGAAAGACATCAATATATTCTTACACAATAAGTAGGTCCTTATCTGTACAATCATCTCCTCAACCATATACATTTCTTTCCTTTCCTCCCCAATAACTTAATTCAGTAGAGATACAAGGGGTGGATCTAGAAGAGAATCAAATGGTGAGGTTTCTGGTCTAGAAGCAAGGGATTCTACACCATTATCAAACATTGTAACTTACTTCATATTCAAATACAAATTCGCATCATAATTTAATATCCAATTCATACCTAGAATTATATCACAGCCCACCATTGGTATGATGATCGGGTTAGAAATTAAAACATTTTTCTGTGTCAAGAGTGGGACAAATCGACACGCCTTTATTGCAATGAAATATCCACTAGGAGATTTGACTATTAAATCCTTTATAAAATCTAATTGGACATGTCTAATTTTCAAGGAAATATAGTATGATATATGTGAATGTGATGATCCAGAATCTAATAAATCATTGGGTAGGTTTGATGAAACGATCAATGTAACAACCACCACTTCGTTAGGAACATCATCTTATGCAGTTGTGACCGAATAAACATGTCCATGATCCCCTAACCTTCGTTGGGGAACATTTCCCTGAAACATAGGAAATTCATGTGAATAATGTCACATCTACATACAATTGTAGCACAAAGCATTTGTAGATTATTTCTCCCCCTTACAATCATGAGCATGGTGGACTTTTTCTCCACAATTTTAACAGACTCTCATTCCCTTCAGGGGAGTTCCATGGTGTTTCTTTCCACAATTACTGCTTGATAGAAATTCAACTCTTCCCATATTCCCCATTACCTTATTTATTTTTCAGGTGCTTTCAGCATCCCTCTTATTTTATTATTTTCCTTTAAAGTCATAAGACATTGACAATTCATTTTTTGTCTTGATTGCACTTTCAACTAAATGTTTATTTGATGAGAAACATTGGGATACAAGAGCCCTTCCATGGAATAGTTTTAAACCATCAATGAATGGATCTATTTTTTCACAAGGATTAAGTATGTTGTTTGTAGCATGTCTCGCCAGTCTTGTAAATTTGGCTTCATACATGGCAATATTTTCATCCTCCTTCTTCCTTAGAATCAATAATTTACTCTCTATGTTTGCTTGTTGTTAATGAGGAATATATTTTGCTAGGATCATTTCCATAAAATCCCTCAAATCCATCTTTCCTATTTCTTCTTCCATCTTTGTGTTTTGGATTAGAGACCACCACTAATCTGAATCTCCAATAGATGATTAACTATCATGAAAACCTTCTCTCCTTTGTTACACCACAATGTGGGAAATATATTCTCTAGGTAACATATCCACTACTCTATGAAAAACGGGTCTATAGTCGCATTGAATGATGGAGGTTGATGTCACATAATGTGATCTTACATAGCTCCTCCATGTGGTGGGTCCAAATGCTCCATGTGGGTAAGGTTATTGTTTATAACATTAGTAAGTTTTTCTAGTATTGTTCTGAGTTTCTCAGCACCAGTTACAATACCAGAGACTACATCATTATCTTGTATCGGAGGGAAATCCCTAAATGAGACACATGTGTTCCTCTGGTTTCCATTCCTTCCACTAGGATCCATTTCTATATTATGACATACACTATATTAGGTTATGAATCATAATGTATAATATTAACATAACAAAAAAATTAACATAAATTGTGATCATTTTCATGGCTAATCCCATAATCACAAAAATGGATTCATTGTGGAAATATTTACATTTAAATACTTCATATTGGCTTGTAAAGAAAATGATAATTATCGTATATTGATCACACAGGAGTGTCATAACAATGAGTGTAGTAAGGCCCATTGACATGTACAAGGATACCCTGGGTCAATCCCGAAACTCCTTGTCGGAGCTTTCACTCCTAGGTACATATATTCCATAGTTTCCTATACCTACTTGTATCCAGATAGAGATGTATTACTTAAAATATCCACATAATCTACTCCTTTCCAAAATACCAGGATGTTTATGTATCTTTATCCACAAATAATCACTTTTGGACTCTTCCCTAATCTATGTTTTCTAAATCTAATTTCCTTGTTTTCATCTAACTTTATATTGATACCAACTGTAAGGACCCAACCCCAGTTTCCCAAAGCCAGTGCATTATTTGATTACATTGGAATAAAAACAAGGAATAAACCTTTTGAAGGACCATGTAGTTTAGTATTATTGGAAACAAGATATATACATAAGTTCAACATTACAACATTAAATGAAAAACAACGAAGAAACTCCTTAGACTACTTCCATATCTCCTAGGTTATTTCAGAAAGTCATTGATAATAAAATTATTCATGTCCAATGAAAATGAAACATAATAAAGGGGTGAGATCAAACACTCAATGGGAGTTATCAATAGAGTGGAAGATAACATAATTATTAGACATTGTGAATAATTGAAAACATATGACTTTAAGAACACTTGAACATAATATGGGATAAATATGAGTTGAGTAATTATTTCTATAATATAACATAATCATGGGTATTCTACTAAAAGATTAACCACATGAACTATAAATAATATTTTCACAATGAGGGAATGCATACTGCAGGACAACATAACTATACTGTCAATGCCTTGTGCCAAGACCATAAATAATAATTTTGTCAAGGCCTTGTACTAAGAACATAGTTTGTCTCATGAGACCTACCGATGCACTAAGATACTATTAGGGCCCCCACCCAACACATAATATGTTTATTTCGTTCCTCGCATGAATAGGGATAAACATAATATATATATATATTCATAGTGATATTAATATATGAAATGAAATTAACTTTCCTCGAACATTAAGAATAAATACTAACCATTCAGAGTAAATATGTGAATGGTTTTAAGAAAGCACATCCATATAAAAAATAATAATAAACCATTAAATTAAATATGGTAGATGATAACGTGGAATACTAATCCCAGTAATACATACGAATCAACAAGACTCTTGAAATAGATGAAAATACTCTATAAAATCTTCGAGTAAATCATGAGATATATACTCTCTAACTTTGAAAAGAAGATTTATTTGCGAATAATATTTTTATAAAACAAAAAGTGAATCAAGATAGTTTTTCATAATAAAATGAGAAATTTTATAAAGATAATGTATTCCAGAAACAGATTATAGAGTTCCCTTAAAAATAGGTAAGAATTAGAGAAATTCCCTTGGATCATTTATAATATCCTAGGTAAATAAAGAATAAGACATATTGCATATTTATTAATATTTTTTAATTAAATATTAATTTTAATTTAAAGGGGTATCTTTGCTCGATAGCGTACCGGATAAGCAACAACGAGTTTCTTTGAAATCATACATTGCACACTAATAATATAATATTATTATTTTAAATGGTAGTTAACTCTTAGTAATTGTATTGGGGGGTTTGAAGGAAACTAACAACAATATGATTATACTAGTTTTTTAAATGTATTTACATTTATCCAATAAAATTTAGAGGCTTAAAATGTGATTGAATCTAATTTTAAACATAATTTACATTAAATGGTCGATTTACAGCCTTTTAAGGGAGAACCCTCTTAAACCTATTTTTGGTAACATTAATACATTATATTTTACGAAATAAAATCCTTATTTATAATGGGGATATCAATATTTACTTTGTGTAATTTGTTTGGAATTTTTCTGATATAGTTCATTTTTTAATGAATAGTGAAAAATATTGTATTTTAATTCAAAACTACGTTTTAATATAATTTAATTATATGGTTATATTATCTTTTTAATTGGTCTTAAATTTTAATTAGAATATATTTTTACCAGTTAATCCAATGTGGGTCATTAGAATTAACTTCACTTTTAAAGAGGACATAAACACGTGTCAATCTTTTGATAGTTATTGTTTCTTAAAAACACCCTATTTGTTTTAACAACGAGAATTAAATTTAAATTAATTATTTACACTTATATGTTTTGAATTTATAAAAATAGACATCATTTTTTAATTCAGAATATCAAATATATCTTAGGGTGAATCTTTTATATATTTCTGAAAAACATCAATTTTTGATGAATAGTGAAACCACTTAGTAGTAGTTTGAAAACTAGCTATTTCATTTACATGAAATTTTACCACTTCTATGAATTGAATTTTTAAAATCCTACATACATGGATGTTATTTTTATGTAAAATGTGGTTCAATAAAATGAAAATAATGTTTTGTTGAATAGTAACTTTTGACTTTTATTTACCGCGGTTAAAGGTAAATAGGGTAATTCAAGGTAAGAAGAATATTGAAATAATTCAAAATTACCTTAACACATGTAATAACCTTATTTTATGAGTAATTTCTGACCATAGGAATCTTTGGGTCTATTTTGGGACCCTATAGAGCCACTTATGAAAGATAATGACACTTTAGATTAATTAATTTTATGTATAGCAAAAAATGACATAAACAAATCCTTTAGTAAATTAATTTGTATATGGTGTTCTATAAGTAATATGTTTTACTATAAATATTGATTGGAATTATAAAAGGATTTAATTCTTCATGGTATTTTTTTATAATTTTTAGTCAACAGGTTAATTATATTATTTATGACACAATAATGATGCAGTGTTTACCTCATTAAAAAATCATTTAAATCAGTAGGATTATAAATATTAAAATAACATCCAAAACACGTCCAATTACTATTTGATGATTTTATTTCTACCCCTAGGAATCTTATATTCTACTCTAATGATATTTGGTCCATTTGAAACTGAATATTATTATATAATAAAATAATACTTTCACACTTTCCTAAAGAGCCCCACCTCTCCCTTTTAAAAAGGGACCACTTCTAACAAATTTCTCACACCTCTCAATCCTTTAGGCTAGTCCGAACACTGCCCAATAAATCTCTCTATGTCCCTCTATTCCACGTAAAAGCCTTAACATAGGCAAAAGGCACTTCAAGAAGTCCATTGGTTCAAACCAAAGGGAGTTACCCCAATTAATGGTAATCATTTCACTTAAATTGTTTTCTTTTATTTTACTTCTCCAACCCCTAAAATCGTTTTATTATTTTATTTTATTACAACACCAGTATCCTTAAAATACTATGGTTTTGTAATGAAAAGTATTCTAAATACACTTATAAACACCAACATCTAATGGGTGAAGAACATAATGTTTCTGTTGATGGAAAACTAACGCCTCACGAAATGATGATTGTTCAATTACCTTATACCACCTCTAATGGTAGCCATTATGATGAAACTGTATTTATCTATGATATATTTTATGTTTAAGATTTCTTTATGCTTATGTATTTTCCATTAATATCGTACCTTTATGGTTTCAATTATGGGTAAACCGATAATTTCATTTGAGGATGTGCGGACTACCACCCCCTCAAAGTGTTATGACTCAAAATGACTTATCTGGGACGTATAAAGGATAAAGTTAAAGATATTTTAAATGAAAATAAGCTGAAATTATAATATAACTATGTATCATTATGTTTTAATTCTATTAAAATGCGAAATAGAAATGAAAGTAGCGTTCATGTGTGCGTACGACTTACAGTCTCCATGAAAGGTGCATTTCATTTCTTACCTACAAATGTTATATACTATTTTAAATACATATATATTCTTAATATATATGATATATAATATATCCAAATAATGAATATCATTGTAGATATAATGAACATTTGACCACATGATCAACACGTAATTATAAGAAGTCCATTTTTGACTCAAGTACCAAATATCGATAAAATGAACTTTGTTCACTTAAATGATTACATAATATTTATAAAATGGTAATAAGTGATATAAAAGGAATAATAGACTTTAAAAAGGTTCTTAAGAAAGTAGAAATTAACTTTCGTTTTTTATTCAGGGTATTAAATAACGATCGAGTAATGTTGGACACATGGTAAATGACTTCATCTCAATCTCCTTTTATTGAGGCATATTTTGTTTTAATACACGACTTTATTTCTTACATTGTATAAACACCCTTGACGTTTCAAAGGGAATATTTTTCTATGAAGCATTTTACTAAACAACAAAAAGGAATTTTTCTTTTAATTTAAGCGGTGACAACGACTTTTTCTGCCGCCATGAGTATTATTTGATCGTTGGCTTTCTCAATAAGCTGTAATATTTATAAACGAAAATAAATACCATATACTCTTTTTTGTATTTTAGTATTGAAAATTGTTTTGATAATGGATGAGTTATGTCAATAGTTTTAATTTATATATTGTTATTGAAATGTGGAAATTTTTTCTTTCCTTTATATTTTTTTTATTTCTTATGATTGTATAATGGAACATTGAAATTTGACTAGTGCTTACATGATGAACCAAATGACGGGTGGTGCTATGAATACCAGGATGGGTGGTTGCGTTATAACCTCCAATGCATTGGGTATGGAAGTTTTCCAGACGGCTATTTCATTAAGTGATATGGGTGGAAGTCAGTGTATGGTTATTCCATTTAAGTATGTTTATGTCCCAAGATACCTATATATGTTATTTGTAACACCCCAAATATTTTAAAACCATAAAGTAGAAATTGTGTTATTATTTACATTTATGAACTTAACACCGAAATTTCTTACAACATTCTGAGTTTACAAGGAAATATCACTAACCAAAAATTCCTAATAAAAACCCTAGTAAGATCACTGGAAGGCTACCCAAGATAAAAACAATCCCATCATCATGATATGGATCATTAGGAACCATCATGAGCATCAGAATAGTTAGTTCCACCGCAGCTGTGCTGAGTAATAGTGGGATGGTGACAACCATTCTCTGTCTTATGAAACTAAGACACCACAAGTCTTGGTCTTATAGGGCACCAATCTTACCGTTACCCCAAATAGTTGTTGGAATCTCGACGGCTATAATTATAGCCATTAGTCTTATAAGGTTTTATATAAAGGATAATTAAGTACAAATTTACAATATGAATAGAAACTTCGATAGGATGCTTTGAGTTACATTTAGGTTTTGAGAAAAATAATAAGTAATTCAAAAACAATTCACAAGTATTTTAATTTTAATGTAAATAGATTCATTTCTTGAACAATGTTACAAATAGAATTTAATATCTCCAAATCAAATTATATTTAATCTATGTCTTTATATAAGGGATATCATGAGTTACTAAATTTAAATTCTCATGTTAAAATATAATTTCCATAAAAATATAAATTAAAGCCATGTTTTTAAAGAAAATTCTCTATATAGTAGTACTACAATTAAAAATTCATGTTTTAATGTTAATTTTATTAAAGAAATTATCTCTTAAGGTCCAGCCCTTGGTTGGTCTGAGGGAGGCAGCACACCCTAAGTGGCCGAGCCTGGCCCTCAACCCATGCATGGGACATCCGTAGTTCGAGAATAGGTAACTCGGAGTTCGCACAGTAGTGCGGGGGTGTGCATGCGATGTGCATGGGTGCGGGGGCGCCGGTGTGCATTGTGTGCACGCTCAGGGAGGCAGAGGCATGTGTATAAGGCCTCCTGTGTGTGTTCTTTTTATTACCAGAACCTCTTCAGGCCGAATCTTATAACGGTGCACAACACACCCTATGGTTTTGATGAGGGAACTAATTTTTCAGTCGAAACAAAATCGTGGCCGTTGGATCTCCCATCTCGCGATCTCGGTCGTCGAACCGATCCCGGGTTCAGCCCTCAAGAGACCTTTTTATATCACCGCATTTCTGTTAGTCGTTCGATCCTATGCGATCTAATCACAGCCATCCGATGTTTTTAAAATTCCGCTTTGATCCCAGGCTGAGTGATCGCCCCGCTTCGCCCTTGTCTGTTGATATTCCGCGAGACCTTAACCTGGTCATTCATTTTTTTTAAACGATCGATCAATCTCTCTCTTCTTCATATCCATTCAATCCATTCCGGCCTAATCTCATCCATCTGCCCCATATCCTCTTCTTCCTCTCATCGTCTTCCTCAGTAAGCCAACCAGTGGCCGTCCCCATCACCCCTCTCCCTCTCCACTGTTCCTCGATAGCCCGTGAACCTCGAGGGTCCTTTTCGGCCTCGCCTTTCCACGAGACAACCTAACTTCCTCTCTTTTTTTATTCTACCTGAGTATCAATGTCATGGGTATGTTATATATATATATATAATTATGCATTGTCGTATCATCAGGTTTCTCCAACTCAAACACAGGTCTTCACCTTCGGTAGTCAAGCAGTAGGGCCCTCGTGAAACTTGAACTGAGACCTGTTGTTCTTTTTAAATCCCCTCCCATGCAAATGAACCCTACGGGTTCATCTCCTCTATCTACTCCTCAAGCCCTCCGAGACCTCCAGCGATCTCTTCCAATCTGAGTCTCCTCTTCCATCTCGGTAAGGGAGGTTTCCCTTTTTATTCTCTTCTCTTTTTACGCAAATCAGGTTATATATATGTGTATACAGGTTATATACATATATATTTATATATGTTTTTTTAGTTCTGGATTCGTCCTTTGTTTCTAATAAAAACAGGATATTTGGGTTTGTCAAGTTTTTTTGAAGGGATTATTTTCATTCGGTATTATGTTACAAAACACATATATATAGTTATATATTTTGTATATATAGTTTCTCTATATGTATACAAATATAAATAACCTCAAATCCAATCCATTTTTTATAGGGTTTCCAAAATGATTATGTGTGTTTTACCAGAAGTTAAATATTTATAAATGGTATTATTAATCAGTTAATAATGGAAACCCCCTTTTTTCTTAACTTTGAATATATAATTTTATACTTATATATATGTGTAATTCAATACAAATAAAATTAATATATTTAGGAAATGAATACCCATCTTTCAATAATTTTTTAGATGAAAACTATATTTTGGGCTTATATGGAACTATGTTTCTAAAACATAAGTGTATTCATGTATACATATTTATGTAACACCATCCAAGTCTATTTTATAATTTTTAAAAGATGATTTCCAAGCCTCAAGCAATTTTTTATAAGTGAAATGTCATTTGGGTTCACTTGGATTTATATTTACTGTGAAAAAAACGCTAAATTTTATATATGTGTGCACTTTCAGTCACATGTTATAAACCTTAAATGTTTTGGTCTTCATTCAACTAGTTTTATTAATTAAATATATATTTGAAATATTTATTACATATAATATGTTATTAAATATTATTCGGTAATGAAAATACTAAATATGTACATATCTTGTACATACGGTTGTATAAAATTTTTTATTTGAATAATTTCACAAAACCCTATTTCCAAGTAATGAATAACATAATTCATTTAGTGATTTTAATACCAACAATGCATGTAAGACCTTAATGAATGCTAAATTTTGTGGTTAAGACAAAATGTGCTTATGTCAAACTTGTGTTGATTATATTAGCTTTGTTGTGATTTTAAATGATTTTGTTAGGGATTGACAGATTTGGGGAATTATGTGTTTTTTCAATTAAATGTTTACTACGTAATGAATCCCCCTTCAGTTATTGTTGTTAGTTAATAAAATTTTGATTTGGTCTAATTTCATGTTCACTAGGTCTTTTATCAACATGTGTTTTATTAAATGTGCATAAAATAGGGTCTTTAAACTATGAATTTATCATTTCATGTGACAAACCCTAATCACCCGTCATTTTATGTGTTATCTTATGTACAAATAATGTTTACCATACTATGTATTCCTTTGGTTATTTATTGCCATATCTTCAATGTTATGTCGATGTGTAAATCGACAAATTCAGAATAAGAAGATAAATTATTATGAA
Source organism: Viscum album (assembly GCA_963277665.1). NCBI lineage: Eukaryota > Viridiplantae > Streptophyta > Magnoliopsida > Santalales > Viscaceae > Viscum > Viscum album. The sequence goes on from OY728163.1 coordinate 95,878,488, forward strand.
AATATATATATATATATATATATATATACATGCGAATATGTATATGAATTATTTATGTATCAAATGTTGTTTACAAGAGTTAATATATGAAAACCCAATGCAAATGTATACATATTTAATGTAAACTTCAAACGTTTTTAGAAAACAAGACTCTTGAGTATGGTAGATAGTAATGGGATTGGGTGTGGATCCATCATGGCATGTCCATAGTCGAGCAGTCTTAGAGTTAGTTATTTTGTTTTCATAAGATTTCCAAATGTTTTCAGAAAAACAATGGATATTTTTGGGTAATATCAATTGGAAATTAAATATTCAAAGTGGTATGGGACACCTTGAATATCAGACCTTGTTGACATATGAGGAATGTATTGGACATCTAGGTTGGGGTCCGGTTAAAACAAATCCCTCCAGGTTTGGGACTGGTAAAAGTAAGCCCACCGGGTTGGAGACCGGTAAAAGTAAGCTCCTCGATGCATCAATAGATCTCGAGACAGTCAGATTGGGTTTTTACCCATAGGTCATTGAATGAGGCCTTGACACAGATACCATGAGTCCTTCAGTAGACATTTTCTCATTATGTTTTAGTATATGACCAACCAAGAGATTATTTCGACTAGAGAAATATCCTTGATTATAGAACCATTACCTTTAAGTATGAGATTAAATTGCACATGGCATATGATGAGACAGTAATGATGCATAATCAGTTTTCCTTTCCATAATTTTAATGAAAATATTTTCATTACATTTATCATGTTATATTGTGCATTTTTATAAGTTGTAGTGAAATTTTTTATGCGCAACTCTGATAATGTTCATGCTTAGAAGTACTTGTATACAATGCATGTTATGTTTATTTTTACTTAGTATAATTCATGAAATTTTTTGCAAACATGCATTCTTTGTACAATTAGTAGCTTTCAGTTAAATACTCTAACACTTGTGTATGAAATGCTTCAAATATTTTATAGCATCCTTAGAAATTTCATGACATCTTCCTTTAAGGAATTTTTTTTAAGTATGTGAAAGTATTTTCAAAGGTAGTTTTCAAAAATTGTGCTAAGAATCTTTAAAACCCCTTACTGATTATTTCAATGCTCACCCTACGTTTGGAAAGAAAATTTTGCAGGTATCAGTCACGTCTTCATTGAAGTTTTTAGAATGTAGCTGGTTTTCCCAGAACCTGAACTTCACGAGCCTCAGTAATACTGGGACATGATGAATTATTTGTAACTGTTAGTAATGAAATTTTAGTACATCCTATCTCATAGGCACCGGCTTTGGGCATTCGGAGGCTGGGTCCTTAAAGTTGGTTTCAGAGGATAGGTTCAGACAATTTTGGAAAAACCAGATAATAGAAATATGTAACTACGACTAAACCTTACTAAGTGGTTTTATTATAATTTTCTTATGGAAGACGAAAGATCACTAACAATTATTTTTTCCCTTCACACTAAAATCCCCAAGACTATAATCATTAAGTTGTGTATGGAAGACTATGAACCCTTTTGAAACCTCCGACTATCCTGTAATATCTTTTACCATTTGTCGAACAACTCAAATATCCTTCGAATATTCCTAGGAACGAGTCATGTTTAATATCGTATAACTTATACAGAAATTTCATACAATACGCGTGGGGGGAAATATTATGAAGGTCTTTTCCTATGTTTTACCCTATATTCAAACTATCTGGCTAAAAGGGGTTTCTAGGAAGCTGCAGAAGAGGGAAATCTCTGTGTAACCAATATTTTTCAAGACTTGAGTTTTAGTCTGTATGGGAGACTCTTTGACATCAAATCGCTCGACATTGAGGTAGGACGACGAATCTGTAGGGACGAAGTTCATCTGGATATCACTGATCTTTACACAGCTCATGCCTCTATCTGGAATCCCAATTCTTTTTTGTGGGAGTTTAACATCACTTTCCCATGGTGTGTCTGGATATGAGAGATCGGGGAACTTGGAACCACCCAGGAAATATAGTTGAGTACATCAGTGAACTGGTTATGGAGATGGGCTCTGTAAATGTACAACCTAGTTGCTTTATGTTCTTTTCCTTTTTTACTTGATAAATCCTAGTGTGTTTGAGTAAGGACATCACTAAGTATGTCAGGGAGGCTGTTTCAGTGATTTAGAAAGAGTTCGTGTGGTAGACTCAGGCACTGATGTATAACTTATGTGATATTGAAATATTATCTGTTTTCCTTTCCTGTCTCTACTTTATCTGAACTATTAAGTAAATTCTCATGAATGTATTTACAGATGGCTAGACAAACAAATATCTCATCCCTACTTGATGAAATTTCGGTGGAAATCTAAATTAGGACATGAACCGTGGACTGTCTTTATTTCCTCCATCTGTGAGGATCATGTTAATAAATATTTGACTTGTCCAACATCCAGGAAATTATTCGTTCTGTCAAGGGGTCGACCATGTATTCCACTTAATAACCAATACCCAAATCCCTTATTATAGGAATAGGGGAGATACATCGAAGTCCATTTTTGATGTTTCACTCTGGAATAGAATTTTTGTACCATAGCACGTTTCCTAGTAGCTTCCCATGATGGGAACCGCAGAGCAGACTTCATGATTCAGATTCTAAACCTCAGTCTATCTTATCACATCATTCTAATGGAATATCTTGAGTGTGATGTAGTTCGGCGGAGTTCTAGAGAATATGTCCATTCATACATCCCCGTCTTTATTACCACACGAGCCTCCCTATGGAATCTTGTGTGTAGAACACATGAGCAAGAGTTCAAGACATACTGCTAAAGGTGTATCTGGGATAGTGAACTAGAAGAAGTGAGTACCAAACTGGGTATTCTGTTGACCGAGCCAAATCTCCCATTTTGGTGATGTAGATCGTCTACGGGATTTCTTTTTCGGTTTATGAATAGAATTGCGAGGACACAATTATTTGAATGGGGGAATAATTTATCACCCTGAATATTTCAAAACCTTATAAATATAAAGTGTGTGTTCAATTCCATTTATGAACATAACACTGAAGTATCTTACCACATTCCGAGTTTACAAGGAAATCTTACTAACAAGAAATTCCTAATAAAAACCATATTAAGATCACTGGAAGGCTACCAAAAATAAAAACAATCCCATAATCATAATATGGATCATTAGGACCCATCATGAGCTTCAGAATAGGTATGGCCACTGCGACTGTGCTGAGTACTAGTGGAATGATGAGAACCACTCTCCTTACTAAGAAATAAAGACACCACATGTCCTGGTCTTATAGGGCACCAATCCGACCGTTACCCCAAATATCTGTTGGAAACTCGATAGCTATAATTATAGTTGGTAATCATATAAGGTTCTTAGTAAAGGAAAATTAAGTACATGTTCACAATATGAATTTCAACTTCAATACTATTCTTTGAGTTACATTAAGGTTTTGATAAAAATAATAAGTTATTCAAAAACACATCGCAAAAATATTAATTTTAATATAGTTATGACCATTTCTTGAAAAATGATACAAATAGTCTTTAATATCTCCAAATAAAATTATATTTAAACAAAATATTTATATAAGGGTTATCATGAGTTACTAAATTTCAATTCTCATGTTAAAATTTAATTTTCATACTCATTTATAGTAAAATCCATGTTTTTAAAGAAATTTTTTTTATAGTAGTACTACCTTTAAAACATCATGTTTTTATGTTAATTTATATAAAAAAAATTAGCACTGAAGAGACAACCCTTGGTTGGTCCGGGGGAGGCAGAACACCCTAAGTGGATGATCTTGGCCCTCAACTCATGCCTGGGCCAGCCCTAGTTTGAGCATATGTAACTCAGAGTGCTCACAGGAGTGCGGGGGTGTGCATGCGGTGTGCATGGGTGCGGGGGCGCAGGTGCGCGCAGTGCACACGCTTGGGGAGGCGTAGGACCGTGTATAAGCCCTCTTGTGTGTGTGTGTTGTGTTATTACCAGCACCCTAGGAGGTCGAATCTTATAAGGGTGCTTGGCGTGCCCTGTGGTTTTGATGTGGGAAACATTTTTTCAGCCAAACAAAAGTTGTGTCTGTTGGATCTCCCATCTCGTGATCTCTGCCATCGAACCGATATTGGGTTAAACCCTCAAGAGACTACTATATATCACCATGTTCGTGTGATCCATTCGATCCTATGTGATCTATTTATGGCCATATGAAGTTTTTTAAATGCCTCTTTGATCCCGAGCTGCGCGATCGCACAGCTTTACCTGTGTCCGTTGATCTTCCCCGAGACCTAAGACTGTCTGTTCAATTTTTTTATGATCGATCAATCTCTCGCTTCTCTGTAGCCATTCAATCCAGTCCTGCCTAATCTCATACGTCTTCCCCATATCTTCTTCTTCCTCTCATCTTCTTCCTTAGTAATCCAACCAGTGGTCGTCCCCGTCACCCCCCTCTCCCTCTCCATTGTTCCTCGATGGCCTGTGACCCCAGAGGGTCCTCTTCGACCTCGCCATTCCATGAGACAACCCCACTGCCTCTCTTTTTTATCTACCTAAGGATCACCGTCATGGGTAAGTTTTATATAAATGTATATATAAAATAATGCATTATCGTATCATCAGGTTTCTCCAACTCAGACGCATGTCTTCACATTCGGTAGTCAAGCAGTAGGGCCCTCGTGAAACATGAACTGAAACATGTTGTTCTTTATAAATCCCCTCCCATTAAAATGAACCCTATGGGTTCATCTTCTCCTTCTACACCTCAATCCCTCCTAGACCTCCAGCGATCTCTTCCAATCCGACTCTCATCCTCCATCTCGTTAAGGGCGGTTTTCCTTTTTATTCTCTTCTCTTTTTAGGAAAACTAGGTTATATATATATGTATAAGGGTTATATACATATATATTTATATATGTTTTTTTTCAGTTCTAGATTCATCCCTTGTTTCTTATAAAAACAAGATGTTTGGGTTTTTCAGGTTTTTTTAAAGGGATTATTTTCATTCGGTATTATGTGACAAAACACATATATATAGGTATATATTTTGTATATACAATTTTTTTATGTATATAAATATAAATAACCTCAAAACCATTCCATTTTTTGTCGGGTTTCCAAAATTATTATGTGTGTTTTACGAGAAGTTAAATATTTATAAAGGGTATTTTGAATCGGTTAATAATGGAAAACCCTTTTTTTCTAAACTTTTTATATATAATTTTATACTTATATATATATATATATATATGTTATTCAATACAAATAAAATTATTATATTGAATAAATGAAGACCTATCTTTCCAAAATCATTTAGATGCGAACAATGATTTGGGCTTAGATGGAACTATGTTTCTAAAACATAAGTGTATTCAGGTATACATATTTATGTAACACCATCCAAGACTATTTTATAATTTTTAAAAGATGATTTCAAAGCCTTAAGCAATGTTTTAGATGCGAAATGTCATTTAGTTTCATTTGGATTTATATTTAGTGTTAAAAACCCTAAATTTCATATATGTGTGCACTTTCAGTCACATGTTATGAACCTTACATGTTTTGGTCTTCATTCAAGTGGTTTTATTAATAAAATATTTATTTGAAATATTTATTACATATAAGTTGTTAATAAATATTAATCAGTTATGAAAAATACGAAATATGTATATCTATTGTTCATAAGGTTGTATAAATATTTTTATATTTATAAATTCCTGAAACCCTATTTCCATGTATTGAATATCATAATTCAACTAATGTTTTTAATACAAACAATGCATGTAAGACCGTAATGAATGCTAAATTTAGTAGTTAAGCCAAAATATGATTATGTCAAACCTGTGTTGATTATATTAGCTCCATTTTTATTGGAAATTATTTTTTTCAAGATATAAATATTTGAGGAATTATGTGTTTTTCCCATTTATTTTTTATTACGTAATGAACACCTCTGTAGTTATTGTTATTAGTTAAACAAATCTTGATTTGTTCAAATTGCATGTTCACTAGGCCTTTTATTAGTATGTGTTTTATTAAATTTTCATGAAATAGGGACTTTAAACTAAGAAGTTATCATTTCATGTGACAAAACCTAATCACTTATCATTTTATGTGTTATCTTATGTGCAAATAATGTTTGTCATACTATGTATGCCTTTGATTATTTATTTCCATATCTTCAATGTTATGTCGATGTGTAAATCAAATGCTTTAGAACAAGTAGACAAATTCTTATAAAAGTATATATATATATATATACACGTGCGAATATGTATATGCATTATTTATTTATTAAATGTTGTTAAGAATATTTAATATATGAAAACCCAAGGGAAATGTATTCATATTTAATGAAAGCTTAGAAACGTTTTCAGAAAACCCGACTCTCGATTATGGTAGACATAAAGGGATTGGGTGTAGATACATCATTTCCTGTCATTAGTCGAGTAGTCTTAGAATCACTTATTTTGTTTTTAGAAGTTTGCCTAATGTTTTCAAGAAAAATACTAGAGTATTATTGGTTTATATCAATTGGAAATTAAATATTCAAAGTGGTATGGGACACCTTGAATATCTAACCATATTAACATTTGAGGAATGTATTGAACTGTCGGGTTGGGGTCCGGTTAAAAGAAAGACCTCCGGGTTAGGGACTGGAAAAAGTATGCCCTTTGGTTTGGAGACCGGTAAAAGTAAGCTGGTCGATGCATCAATACATCTCGAGATAGTCAGATTGGGTTTTTACAGGTATGTCATTACACGAGGCCTTATCACAGATACCATGAGTCATTCAGTTTACATTTTCTCATTATGTTTTAGTATATGACCAAACAAGTGATTATTTTGATTAGATAAGTATCCTTGGTTATAGAACCATTACCGATAAGTATGAGATTAATGTTCACATGGTATATGATGAGACAGTAATGATACATAATTAGTTTTCTTTCCATAACTTTAATGTAAATATTGGGATTACATTTATCATGTTATATTGTTCATTTTTATAAGTTTTAGTGAAATTGTTTAGGTACAACTTTGATAATGTTCATTCTTAGTAGTACTTGCATACCTTTCAAGTTATGTTCATTTTCACTTATTAGAATTCATGCACTTTTTTACAAACATGCTTACATTGTAAAATTAGAATCTTTCAGTTAAATATTGAAACACTTGTGTATGAAATGCATAAATTATTTTATAGAAAACTTAGAAATGTCGTGACGTATTCCTTTAATGAATTGTTTTTAAGTATGTGAAAGTATTTTCAAAGGTAGATTTCAAAAACTGTACTAATTATTTTCAAAACCACTTAATGAGTATTTCAATTCTCACCCTATGTTTTGAATGAAAATTATTCAGGTATCTGTCACGTCTTCGATGATGTTTTAAGAATCCAGTTGGTGTTCCTAGAACCTGAACCTCACGACCTTCTGTAATATTGGGACATGATGTATTATTTGTAAAGGTTTGTAATGAAATTTTAGTACATCCTTGTAGTCCCCGGAAAACGCGTCCCAAAATTTTCCAAATTCTTCCATACATGATACAATATCGTAGTCCATTTCACAAGCTTCGATTTGGTAGGTCGTAGGGCCTGAACGGAGTTACGGATTATGAGTTATGGACATTTGAAGTTGGACTAGAAACCTGATTTGCGAAGCCCATTCGCGAAGCCCCCTCCATGATCGCGGAGCTCCGCCGCGAAGTAATGAGGTGAGAGGCTCCGCGAACCCATCTAACGTTCGCGACGCGCTGTGAAGACGTGTCACGAAGCACATGAGGCAGGATGCTCCGCGAACAAATTTGACGTTTGTGAACCCTCCGCGAAGCACCGGAGGCGGGATGCACCGCAAACAAATTTGACGTTCGCGAACCCACCACGAAGCAAAGGAGGAGGGACGGCTCCGCGAAGTGCTTTGATGTTCGCGACGCGCCGCAAAGATCCACTGCGGAGCAAGCACCATCTGCGCGACGAGTGAGCTTTGCTTCGCGGTGCCCCTTGCCTATAAATACCCAGCTCATCCCCTTCTCCGGATGGACGGCCACTGCCACTTCGCCCCATGGGAGACCGAGCGGAGCTCCGCATTGTAGCTCCACGAATCCATGCTCCGCGAGCAGCTTCCTCCGCGTTGTTTCTCCACGAGCCGAGGATCCGTGAGTCCATGCTCCACGAGCCCATGCTCCGTGATGCTGCTCCGCGAGACCACACTCTATGAGACCCCTTTGCTCTGCGAGACCCCTTTGCTCTACGAGAACCCTTTGCTCCGTGAGGCCATGCTCCGCGAAGCTACTTCGCGAAGACCTATCCTTCGCAAGGATCCTACCGTCGCGCCCACCAGTCCATACCGCGGGGACCCCAGCTCGGGGTCAGTGCCGGGTTGTGGTCCCAGACCTCCGGGCCGGTCCCTTCGCTACCTTCACAGACCCCCATGAAAAATGGAGAGTCGCACCGCGAAATTTTCGGGTCGGGACATAGGGAGTTTCCATTGCGCCCTCATGCGCACCCACCTTCCACATGTGGAATACCATGATTTGAGACCCTCCTCCACACACCATGAAACACCTTGAGTTGATGTATTCCTCTTGGTTTGTTTCCTATGTCGTGAGTTGAGGTTCTCATCATCAATTCCCCGAGTACCTTGAGTCGAACCATCCCTCAAGAAACTCCTCCAAACCCTATCACTTGTCTCATATGCCAGGTTGAACAAGAAAGGACCGCCCTTGCGTAAGTCCCAATACCAAGCATTTCTAGGCACCTTCTTCCAATAGTCCTATCTACACGACTTTAAACTGTAGTAATCCCTATGTGCCAAACATAGGATGCCTCTTACTCCAAACAAGAGACGCCTCATGCTCCTAGCATGAGATGCCAACAGTCCTACCTACATGACTCTAAACTGTAGTATTCTCCCTATGTTCCAAACATAGGATGCTCTTGCTCCAAATAAGAGATGCCTTATGCCCTAAGCATGAGATGCCAACAGTCCTTTCTACATGACTCTAAACTGTAGTAATCCCTATGTGCCAAACATAGGATGCCTCTTTCCCTATACGAGAGATGCCTTATACTCCTAGCATGATATGCCAATAGTCCTATCTACAAGACTATAAAATGTAGTAAACCCTATGTACCAATCATAGGATGCCACTTTCGCTAAAATAAGAGATGCCTTATGATCCAAGCATAAGATGCCTAATGCCATGATTATAGTGGCCTAATTCCAACGCCCCTTGGAATTATCCCTCTTGTGCACTAGCGCATAGGTAAATGCCTCAACCCACCCTCGAGTTGGGATGCCCTCATGGCCAGACAAGAGGAAGGCACCCAGGAAGCTTTCTAGAATAAGCCCCATCCACGATTGTTGCTCCTTAGCGGCATCCGGGAATCATCCTTGCGTAAGCCCCTTTCACCATTGCAGCTCCTTAGCGTCATCCGGGCAACATCCTTGCGTAAGCCACATTCACCATTTCCGCTCCTTAGTGGCACCCGGGCAGCATCCAAGCGTAAGCCCCATTCACCAGTGCCGCTCATTAGCGGCACCCGGGCAGCTTCCCTACGCAAGCCCCATTCACCATTGCCGCTCCATAGCGGCACCTGGGAAGCTTCAAGCGTAAGCCCCATTCACCAGTGTCGCTCTTTAGCGGCACCCGGGCAGCTTCCCTGTGTAAGCCCCATTAACCAGTGTCAATCCATAGCGGCACCCGGGCAGCATCTTTGCGCAAGCCCCATTCACCATTTCCGCTCCTTAGCGGCACCCGGGCAGCTTCCAAGCGTAAGCCCCATTCACCAGTGCCGCTCTTTAGCGGCACCCGGGCAGTTTCCCTGCATAATCCCCATTCACCAGTGTCTCTCCATAGTGGCACCCGGGCAGCTTCCAAGTGTAAGCCGCATTCACCGGTGCTGCTCCTTAGAGGCACCCGGGTAGCTTCCCTGCGTAATCCCCATTCACCAGTGTCACTCCATAGCGGCACCCGGTCATCTTCCTAGTATAAGCCCCATCCACGATTTCCGCTCCTTAGCGGCATCCGGGTAGCTTCCGATCGTAATCCCCATCCACCATTGCCGCTCCATAGCAGCACCCGGGAAGCTTCCTTGCAAAAGCCCCATCCACTATTGTCACTCTTTTTCAGCGGTAAGCCATTGAAAACCCTATGTAGTTGTAAGCCGTTGTGACCTTTCCAGAGGTAAGCTATTGTGATCACATCCAGCGATAAGCCATTGTGACTTATCCAGCGGTAAGCAGTTGTGATCACATCCAACGGTAAGCCGTTGTGACCGATCCAGCGGTATGCCGCTGTGATCCCATCCAGCGGTAAGCCGTTGTGATCCCATCCAGTGGTAAGCTATTGTGATCCTTATCCAGTGGTAAGATGTTGTGACTCAATCCAACGGTAAGCCGTTGAAACAATCCAATCGGTGGTAAGTCGTCATCAGGAGAACTACGTGGACTTTGATTCCCTGCCACGGGGATACGTAGGAAGCATCTTCAAGGCTCAAGCCCGAAACCATCGTCATCCTTTTCTTTGGGCCTCCATCTTGGAGTAAGTCCCAGCACCATGGACCTCCTAACATATAAGCCCCTCTACGCTTCTCACGGACAGACCCTTCGTGATGTGATCGTTAGGTACACGCCGCCTCTTGTTTCTCACACTGAGCATGACTCACATGGGCATAGAGTAAGCATCGGCCATGGCAATTTCTTCGTCCAGCATGATGTTAAACTGTATGCCCTTGTCCCTCATGACATTAAACTGCACACCCAGTTGAACTACGGGGACATTGATCCATGTCAAGGCGTGGTACGTAGGAAGCCTCTACGAGGTTCGAGCCTACCCATCATTTATTCATGTCGGTTCGCCGACACCTACCACTTGTGGACCCCCGGGTTCACCTTCACGTCAGTTCACCGACGAAGCCCCGTTGAACTATGAGGATTTTGATCCATGTCAAGGCATTGTACGTAGGAATCCTCTACGAGGCTCAAGCCCACCTCTTGTCATCTATTCACGTCAAGTTCATCCTCATCCAGTATGACATTAAACTCCATTCCAGTCCGACGGCAAGCCGTTGTGACCAATCAGAAGTACGAGGATTTTGATCCATGTCAAGGCATGGTAGGTAGGAAGCCTTCACGAGGTTCAAGCCCAGCACCAGTGGACCCCCGGGTTCACCTTCACGTCGGTTCACTAACGACACCCATGGGACCAAGGTCCACCTTCACGTCGGTTCGCTGACGACACCCATTGGACTAAGGTCTACCTTCACGTCGATTCACCGGCACCATCCCAAACTACGTGGACTTTGATTCCCTACCACAGGGATATGTAGGAGGTCTCTTCGAGGCTGAATCCCAACTTCATCGTCGCCTTGGAGATGGTCCCATTTCATTCCCCCTCCACTTCATTCATCCATCCATCATCCGCCCTGATTCTTACCCGGGCCACCACATCCCGGTGGGATCATGTCATCCACCCTCCTCGTTGCTCCTAGCAGTACCTGGGCCGCTATCCACGCATAAGACCCAACATGTCTTCGGGTCGTTGTCCTCTGTGTACACACCGAATCATCACCCCTTCGAACTACGTGGGTTTTGATCCCTGTACTCTACACAGGGTACGCAGGAAACCTCCAAGAGGTTCAATCCCAACCAATGGTAATCCATGGTGTACCCCATCATGGGGCGCACTTCCCCTGTCCTCCCTTAGTGGTGTTCAGATCAACCATTACAGTGTGACATCTCCCCTTCTTGGAGCGCACCACCTCGGATCCATCCTCATTGGGTGTCATGATCCATCCATCTTCCAGGTATTCCCTCCTTGGGATATACCAATATGATCCGTCTCTATGGGACGTTCTGATCACCCTCATTCCGTCTCCGCAAGATGTTAAACTCGTGGCATACCTCATGATAAACATGAGATGCCTGAGGAAAACCTCGGATGACACCCCTTTGGAGTAACTGTCTCCGTAAGATGTTATGCTTTCGGCCTACCTTATGATAAACATGAGTTGCCTGAGGAAAACCTCGGATGACACGCCTTTGGCGTAACTGTCTCGGCAAGACGTTAAACTCACGGCATACCCTGTGTTAAACACGGGAAGCTGAGGAAAACCTCAGATACATGCCTATGGCATATGATTCCCCGCATTCGATGCGGGATTCCTCAGGTTACGCACCCTTGAGATGCCCTCTCATGAGGAAGAATACAGGTTCCCCAATGTCCATGCACCTAGAGATGCGCTGACATTCCTGATGTTGTCATCTACTCCGACCGAAGGTCTCTACCATGTCAGGACCCCATGGAATGTCTTGATGGAAGTAGTGTAATTATCTGGAATCCATGAAGATATGGCACCGGGAATGAGATTCATGAACAACGTATTAAATCTATGAGGGAGACCCGGACTAGGTGACAAGTTATGAGGAGGAATCCACGGAAGGAAGAACTGACATCCCATCATCTCGTTTCTATCAAGGAGGATATGTGCCTGAACAAGGAATGAATGTTGCCCGCCTTTGGAAAGAGGGAATGCGGGGAAACATCTGCGCGTCCTCATAGACGGATGCGCGTGCCCTGATGAAGGCGTCGAAAACAATCCTGTCTCATAGGCATCAGCTCCGGGCATTCGGAGACCGGGTCCTTACATTATGTGATCTTTATATGGGTTTTATGGTAATCTATTGTTTAAAAAAGTGTATGAAATGATATTTTATTCAGTGAATAGTATTTACAACTTCATAAAGGTTAAAAGTATTACTTATGATTAAGTATTCATGGTTTTCTTGTTTTTTTAAAAACTAATAGTTTCTTTCTTTGTGTATCCCTTACTGAGCTTTTTATGCTCATCCCAAGTTTATGAAATGTTTTTCATAGGACATAAAGTGGAATAGGGTCAAGGATATGATCAAGGATAAGTTATGTTTTCTAAAACGTGGAATTATATATGACTCATTTTTTCAATGATTTTTTATTTTATGAAAAAAATGAAAACTGAGTAGAAGTGTCAACTTGGTAATATTTTTCAATGTAATAGTTATGGCCTCACTCTCTAAAACTCTAAACCTGGAAAGATCATCATTTTGAATTATTCATTTAATTCATGATTATGTAATGTTTTAAAGATGAGTCCTTATAGTTTTTACCAAAGGTCAGTTTAGACAACTTAAGGAGTCAGAATATTGTTAAATTAATGTTCATAAATTAATTTATGTTAAGATTGAAATGATATAGCACATACAGATTACCATGTTGATTCTCCTAAGATATTTATTTGTTCAGAATGGTTTTCTGTAGAGGAATCAAGGAAGCTATGTTGGGATGACATTAGGAGGAAGAAAACTTTCCAAAGAAGAAACCTAGGATGGGCAGAATTGGAACTGAACAGTTTGATGCAGTGATGGAAGAATTGAATCAGGCTATAAATGGTGATGGTATCCATGCACAAGATCAGCCAGATCAACTGCAGAGGAACGTGTCAGTGGTGGAGCATTTCATGAGGAAACATCCCCCTTAATTCAGAGGATCATATGACCCGATGCTAGAAGAATGGTGGATTAAAGCACTAGAAATGATTTTCGATGTCATGGGTTGTTCAGAACATCAAAAGGATAGTCTCGTTGTTTACCATTTTGAAGGTGAAGCTTATCAGTGGTGGTTGATGGTAAAACTTATCAGGGATAGTGAGGATATTGATGCTCTTGATTAAGATTAATTAAAAGGTATCTTTATTTAGAAATATTTTACTAAGGTGGTCCGTCTTAGGATGAAAAAACAATTCTGAAAATTGAGGCAGGAGGATGACTCAGTGGCTACTTATGATGAAGAATTCACTCGACTAGAAAGGTATGCTCCACATTTCATCTGAGAACCTGATAGTAAAATAAATCTATTTTACTCAGGATAGAATCCACGATATCGAAGAGCATTAACCTCTCTTGAGATCCAAAGTTATGAAAAATTTGTTCGATGTGTGAGGAAGGTTGAAATTGAGTTTGCAGATGATCATGTGTTATTTCTCAAACAATTGAACAAGAGGTCTAGTTGGTAGTCAAAGGGAAAGAATTCATCAAATAAGCCAAGAGTTAAGAAAATTAAATATCAAACTTGTGAGAAGTCTGGTAAAAAGCATCCTAGATAGTGTTTATTAATGTCTTTGAAGTGCTTCTGTTGTGGTAAATCTAGTCATATTGCTCGTAACTCTAAGGAATATGTTCAACCAGGTAATGAAAATCCATAGGTAAGTTGTTTTAAGTGTAATAAAATGGGCAATTATGCAAATTAGTGTCCAAATAAGAACTCAACTGATGGAAAGTAGCTGTACTACAAGCATAAAGGGGTGGTGAAATCCTTTTTAACTACTTCAGCAGATGTTGGGCCATCGAACGAAGTAGTATTCGGTACACTGTTTGTTTGTTCAGATTATGCCAATGTATTTTTTGATTTAGGGTCTACACACTCTTTCATTTCTGAGAAGTTTTCTAGTAAATTGGGAATTCCATCTCAAGATATGAATACATAACTTATGGGAAACACACCTGGAGGAAATGTTTAGAAAAAAAAAGAAAACATAATAACCTTATTTTTCTTGTGTTTGGGAAGAATAAACCTAAAAACCTTATTCTTTTGTTTCTAGTAGAGTTTGATGTTATTTTGGGAATTTATTGGCTATTCGTGTATCATACTATGATTGACTGCATAGCTAAAGAGGTTACTTTTCAAAAATATTTACAGTTTTTTACAAGAATGAACCCTTTCTTTTGATAACATATCAGGAAGGTGAAAACAAGTAAAATATAGAATTGAATTTTACCCTTCATATATGTTTGAAAATAAAGGAACAGTTCAGATTAATTATATGCTAGTGGTAAATGAGTATCTTAATGTTTTCCTTGATGAGTTGTCATGTATTATACCTGATCGAGAAGTTGAATTTACTATTGACTTAGTTCTTGATGCTAATACAATTTCAAAACCCCTTTATCGAATGGATCAAATTGAAGTTTTAGAGATAAAGAATAAATTTCAAGAGTTATTAGATAAAGGATTCATTCGACCTGGAATATCACCATGGGGTGCTTCTATATTGTTTGTTAAAACGAAACATGGTTCAAGGAGACTTTATATTTATTATAGAGCATTGAATAACATTACTGTAAAGCACAAGTATCCTTTTCCCCGTATTGCTGACTTGTTTGATCAGCTCTAGGGAGCTCAGTATTTTTCGAATATTTACATGAGATCGGTGTACCGTCAGTTGAAAATAAAATAAGCAGACATTCCGAAGATCGTGTTTCGTACTAGATATGGGTATCATGAATTTTTAGTTATGCCTTTTGGGTTAACCAATGCACCTGTTGTATTCATGGATCTTATAAATAGAATTTTCCGTGAGTTCTTGGATATGTTTTTGGTTTTCTTCATGGATGATATTTTGGTGTATTCCAAAATTAACGAGGAAAATGAAATTCATTTAAGGGTTATCTAGCAAACATTAAAAGAAAAGAAATTGTTTGGGAAATTCAGCAAGTATGAGTTTTGGTTACAAACAATCTCTTTCCTTGGTAACATTGTTTCAAAAAATGGCATAACTGTTGATCCAGCTAAAATAAATGTTGATTAAGAATGTCCAAGACCCACAAATATTACCAAGATTCGTAGTTTTCTTGGTTTGGCAGGTTATTACTCGAGGTTTGTTGAGAATTTTGCACGGTTATCTACTCCAATGAATATGTTAACTCAAAAACGTGATAAGTTCATCTGGGCAAAAGAATGTGATGATTGTTTTCAAGAATTGAAAAGAAGATTGGTGAATGATCCTATTTTTAAACTACCATCCAGAAATGTTGAGTTTGTTATCTACAATGATGCTTCATTTAAGGGACATGGTTATGTTCTAATATAGAATGATCGAGTAATTGCATATGTTTCACTTCAGTTGAAACCACATGAGTTAAATTACCCTACACATGATTTGGAATTAGCTGCTGTTGTTTTTTCTTTAAAAAATTGGAGGCATCATTTGTATGGAGTAAAATATAAAATATATACTGACCATAAAGGTTTAAAGTATATATTGAATAAAAATGAATTGAACATGAGATAGAGGAGATAGATGGAATTAATCAATTATTATGATTTCACGGTCCATTACCATCCGTGAAAAGAAAATATAGTTGCTGATGAATTGAGTCGAAAAAGTAGTGCTTCATTAACCATGTTATGTTTAGAACAAGATCCTTTGGTTTTTGATTTGATAAACATTAGAATAGAGGGTGTTGGTGCAGAAAATTCTTCTGTTTTATATTTGGTGTCAGTGAGATCATCTCTATCATATAGAATAAATCAAGCACAAATAGAAGACAGTGAGTTGCAGAAAAAGTTAGAGTTGGTTTAGAGGGGTATGTTTCTTGAATTTAGCATTGATAATTATTGTGTTTTGATATTTGGAAAGAGATTATGTGTGCCTTGAAATTCACACTTGAAGAATGAGTTGTTATGTGAAGCTCACAGTTCACCATTTTCAGTTCATCTTAGTAGTACAAAGATGTACAGATATCTTCGTGAGTATTACTGGTGGGATGGAATGAAAAGAGATATTGATGATTTTACTGTGAAGTGATTGACGTGACAGTAGGTTAAAGCAGAGCGGTGGTTACCGAAAGGGATGCTTCACCAATTACTAGTGCCATAGTGGAAATGGGAAATTATATCCATGGACTTCGATGTGGGATTACTGAAGACATCTCGAGGTAATAATGCAATCTGGGTTATAGTTGGTCGATTGACTAAATCTGCTCATTTCTTTCCTATTGAGATACATTGTCTCTAGATCAAATTTCTCGGTTGTATGTTAAATAGATAGCTAGGTTGCATGGAGTTACCATCTTCATTATATATGATCATGATCCCATGTTTAATTCTAACTTTTGGAAATGCCTTCAGAAAACTTTTGTTACTGAATTAAATTTTAGTACAGCTTTTCATCCTCGATTAGATGGGAAATGAGAATGAACAATTCAGAAATTATAGGATATGTTAAGTGCATGATCGATGGATTATTAGGGATGTTAGGACCAACATATCTCTTTGTTTTAATTTTCATATAATAACAGTTTTCATTCTAGTATACAGATGGATCCAATTGATGCATTATATGGAAATAATTATCGAACTCCGGTTTTTTGGGATGAAGTAGCTGAAAGGAAGCTGATGGGACTAGAATTGGTATAAGATATGGAAAAGAGAGTTTAGTTGATTCAGAAGCACTTGAGAACATCTTAGGGCAGACAGAAAAGTTATGCTGATAATTGGAGGAAGGATCATTCTTTTGAGGTAGTTGATCATGTCTTTCTCAAAGTTTCTCCATAGAAAAGTGTAATGTGTTTTGGTATGATGGGAATGTTGAGTACTAGGTTCATTGTACCTTATAGAATCTTATAGAAATTTGGATCAGTGGTGTACAGAGTTGCCTTACCTCCATGTTTATCCAAAGTACACAATGTATTTCAGTTTTCAATGTTGAGAAAGTATATGCCAGATCCATCTAATGTTTTGAGTCTAGAGGTAGTTCAGCTGGAAGAGAGTCTCCCTTATGAAGAACAACCCGTTCAGATTCTTGACCGTAGAGAGAATGTGTTGCAGAATAAGGTAATTCATCAGGGAAATGTTTTGTGGAAAAACCATATGGTTTAAGAGGCAACGTGGGAATCAGAAAATTCAATGAGAGATAAATACCCCCCACTTATTTGATAAGTGAATAAAAATTGCAAAGATGCAATTTCCAAAAGAGGGGAAGGATGTAACATCCCAGGTAAATAAAGAATAAGAAATATTCCATATTTATTAATATTTGTGAATTAAATATTAATTTTACTTTAAATAGGTTTCTATGTTCGATAACGTACTCAATACGCAACAACGGGTTTCTTTGAAATCTTTAGTTGCACAGTGAAAATATAATATTATTATTTTAAATGGTAGTTAACTCTTTGTCATTGTATTAGTGGTAAATAACTAAACTAACTACAATATGATGATATATGTTTGTTAAATGTATTTACATTTATCCAATAAAAGTTAGAGGCTAAAATTGTGAATGAATCTAAATTTAAGCATAATTTACATGAAATGGCTGATTTACCACCTTTTAATGGTGAACCCACTTCAATCAAGTTTTTGTCACATTAATGCATTCTATTTGGACAAATAAAATCATTTTTTAAAATGGGTGCATCAATGTTTACTTTGTGTAAATTTGTGTTTTTTTTCTGATAAAGTTCATTTTTTAATGAATAGTGAAAAATATTTTATTTTAATTCAAAACTGTGTTTTAGTATAATTCATTTATATAGTTAGATTATCTTTTTATTTGGTTTTAATGTGTAATTAGAATATATTTTTAGCATTTAATATATTGTTGGTCGTTGGAATTAATTTCAATTTGAAAGTGGACATAAACAAGTGTTAATCTTCTGATAGTTATTGCTTCTGAAAAGAACGCTATTTGTTTTAACAACAAAAAATAATTTTAAATTAATTAATGAAACTTCTATGTTTTTAATTTATCAAAATAGACATCATTTTTGAATTTTTAATATCAAATATATCTTAGGGTGTATTTTTGGTATTTTTCTGAAATACTTTAGTTTTTGATGAATAGTGAAACCACTTAGTAGAAGTTAAAAACTGACTTTTCCATTTAGAAGAAATTTTACCACTTCTGTGATTGAATTTTGAAAATCCAACATACATAGTAGTTATTAGTAAGTAAAATGTGGTTCAATAATATGAAAATAATTTTTTTGAATAGTAACTTTTGACTTTTATTTACCGCAGTTAAAGATAAATAGGGTAATTCAAGGTAAAAAGAATATTGTAATAATTCAAAATTACCTTAACACATGTCCAAACCTTATTTTATGTGTAATGTCCGACCATGTACATCTTTGGGTGTATTTTGGGACCCCATGGAGCCACTTATGAAATATAATGACACTTTAGATTAATTAATTGAATGTAAATGCAAAAATGACATAAACAAAAATGTTTTAGTAAATTAATTTTTATATAGTGTTATGTAAGTAATATTTTTTACTATAAATTTTCATTATAAAGATAAATATATTTCCTACATCATGGTATTTTTTTATAATTTTTATGCAAAAAATAAATTAAATTATTTACGACACAATAATGATGTAGTGTTTACCCCATTAATAAACCATTTAAATAAATAATATTATAAATATTCAAAAAACATCCCAAACAAGATAAATTATTATTGGGTGATTTTATTTCGACCATGAGTCATATTATCTTAAACTCTAATGTGTTTTGGACCTTTTGAAAATGAATATCATTATATATTAAAATAATATGTTCACACTTTTCTAAGGAGCCCCTCCTCTCCTCATCAAAGGAGGCCACTTCTAACTAATTCCAAACACCTCTCAATCCTTTAGGCTCTTCCAAAATCTACCCAATTAAGCTCCCTACAGACGTCTCTTCCAACTAGAAGTCTTACCATTGTCATAAGGTTCTTCAAGAAGTCCTCTGGTTCAAACCAAAGGGTGTTACCCAAATTAAAGGTAACAGTTTCTCTTAAATTATTTTCTATTATTTTAATTCCCCAACCCGTAAACTCTTTTTATTCATTTATTTTATAACAAAACTAGTATCCTCAATTTACAAGGATGTTGTTATGAATATTACTCTAACTACACTTACACACACCTTCATCTAATGGGTTAAGAACATAATGTCCCTGTGGATGGAAAACTAATGCCTCACAAAACGAGGATTGTTCAATTACCTCCTACCGCCACTCATGGTGGCCATTATGATGACACATTATTTATAAATGATATATAATATGTTTATGTTTTCTTTATGCTTCTTTATATTCCTTTTATATCATACCTTTATGGTTTCCATTATCGGTAAACTGATAATTTCATTTGAGGATGTGCGGACTACTTCCCCCTCAAAGTGATATGACTCATTAATACCTTATGTGGGACGTATAAATGATGGATTTAATGGTATTATATATGATATTAAACTAAAATTATAATTTAACTTTGTATCATTATGTATAAATTATATTAAAATGCAAAATAGAAATGAAAGTAGCGTTCATGCGTACGTACGGCTTACCGTCTCCGGGAACGGTGCATTTCATTTCTTACTTACAAATGTTACATACTATTATATATATATATACTGAATATATATGATATATATGATATTCAAATAATGAATATCATTCTAGATATAATGAACCTTTGACCACATGAACAACATTTAATTATAAGAAGTCTATTTTTTACTCAAGTACCAAATATCGACAAAACGAACATTATTAACTTAAATGATTACATATTATTTATAACATAGTAATAAGTGATATAAATGTAATAATAAACATGAAAATGGTTCTTAATTAAGTATAAATTAACATTATTTTATTATTCTGGAGATTAAAAAATGATCGAGTCAAGTCGGACACGTGGTAAAGGACTTCATCTCAATCACCTTTCATTGCGGCATATTTTGTTTTAATACATGACGTTATATTATACATTGTATAAAAACCCTTAACATTTCAAAGGTAATCTTTCTCTATGAAGTGTTTTACTTAATGACAAAAAGGAATGTTTCTTTTAACGTAAGTGGTGACAACGAACATTTTCGCCTCAACGAGTATTATTTGATCTTTGGCTTCCTCAACAAGCTGTAATATTTTTAAAATAAAATAAATACCATATACTCTTTTATGTATGTTGGTATTGAAAATGGTTTTGATAATGGATTTTTTATGTTAATATATTTAAGTGACATATTGTGATTTAAATGTGGAAATTTTTTCTTTGCTTTAAATTTATTTTATGTCTTATGATTTTATAGTGGTACTTGGACATTTGATGGGTGGTTATGTGATAAACCAAATGAAGTGTGGTTCCGCGAATACCAGGATGAGTGGTTACGTTATAACCTCTAATGCATTGGGTATGGATGTCGGTTGTATGGCTATTCCATTTAGTGATATGTGTGGAAGTCGACCGTATGGTTATTCCATTTAAGTATGTTTATTTTCCAAGTTACCTTTGTATGTTATGTGTTCATTATATGGGTTTTAGGGTAATATATTCATTAAAAAAGGGTAAGAAATGATTTTTTATTCAGTTAATAATATTTACTACTTCCTAAAGGTTAAAATTATTACTTATGATTAAGTATTCATGGTTTACATATTGATTTAAAAAACTAACAGTTTGTTTCTTTGTGTATCCCTTACTGAGAATTTTATGCTCATACATGTTTTTGAAATGTTTTTCATAGAAAATAAAGTGTAATAGGTTCAGGGATGGGATTAAAGAAAAAGTCATTTCGTCTAAAACATGTAACTAGACATGACTCTTTTTTTCAAAGAGTTTTTATTTTATGAAAGAAATAGAAATTGAGTAGAAGTGTCTACTCTGTAATATTTTTCAATGTAATAGTTATGGCCAAAATCTCTAAAACAATAATCCTGAAGAGATCCTCCACGTGAATTATTTATTTAATTCAATATTATGTAATGTTTTAAGGTCGGGTCCTTATATCAGTCTTGTATTTCAGAAACAATTTGGTGTGTTTCTTTTAATACATGTAAAAATCCATAAAATAAGGAACTATTGTGGTTTGTAAACATATATATAACCCAAAAAAAAATTATTTAGGAGTCAATAATAATACTCAAGAGTTTCATTGGTGTTATTAGACAATAAAAGTAACCATAAAGAAATTTGATGTTCGGGTGGAAAAATCGTTACCTAAAGTCCGAACGTGTTACGCTCTTGAACCTAAGCTCCTTGAATATTAAATTAGACTTATTAGTAACTTATTTAAGAACCCATTAGACATTTATTTAGTTTATCATAATTATTTTTAGTTCATTTATTCCCTTTATGATATGTTATTATATTGAATTTTCATCATTTCAGAGTGTTCATTTTCATTATTTTCATAATCAGTTCATTTGTTCTTAAGTAATGTAGTGGAATAGATGTAAATATCCAGAATTGAAATTACATATTATTTATGAACATCTAGAATTTTTAATGTTCATTTATATCATTTTGTTTCATGGAATGAGGATGATTCATTAGATGAAATATTTTTGACATTCACATAGATTATTTAGCAGTATTTTGATTGTAATGAAGTTTTTTGGTCATTCGATTTAATAATATGTACGTATACTAGTTCCTAAATACTATTTAGGTTATAATACATATATTAAATTCTGGTTGAATCAAAAAAATAATTTCATGACTTGTAATGTAAGTTATTTTGAAGAACGAAACATTGTCGTCTCCAATGGTTATAAATTGGAACCTCATGGATGTTAATTTAATTTATAAAATATAAGAGAGAGAGGGGATATTTATGATGGTTCATCAATTAAAGTGATATATGTATCGTATATAGATGATATTGGATCTATCATGGTCATTGGGACATAGTAGGTTAGGATAGGATTACAATACAAAGGAACTTGAAATGAAACTAAATGAAAAAGAAAGGTGATTTACCTCTTGATATAACATTGTTGCGAACCACCTTAAGGGGAGGGGATTTGTTCTTTTGGAAAGACCATGAGCTTCCTGGACATCAGATGTGGCTAAGGAATTATATTTTGCAAGAACATTGAGGATCTCAAAGGATTAGTGTAGTGAAGAGAAGAGGGAGTGGTGGGTGGTATTTACAGTGGAGGAGACGAGTGATTTTTGAATATTTAATTAATTATTTTATTATTTACCCCAAGAAAACCAAAAGTGTTGATTCATGTGACACATAATAGTTATAAGTGCATTTTAGTTCGAACTAAGTGTCCTTAGTTCACTTATGATGTCATTATTAGTGTATTTACCTAATAATTTTAATATTCGGTATTTTACCGTATTCAAATATTAATAAAAAATTTAGGAATTTCAGAAAAATCCAAAAAATTCAACCCTACCATTTATTGAGGGGTATAATTAAATAATGAAGTCCAGTTTTTAAAAAATAATTCTTTAAATATTATTAATTTAATTTCTAAATAAAATTATAGTTATTTCAAAAAATAACAATTTTAAAGGTATAATTAGTTTTATATCGCATGGAATAATTAATAAATATGTCATTATCTTATTAACATAAGAATATAAAACAATATAATTATTTACTATTCATAAGGGTTATATTACTATTCATAAGGTTATGCTACTATTCACTAAAAATCAAGTTTGTTTTACCAAACACCAAATGAATTACAGATCACAACTCTAGATGATCATTTTTTGAAATTAAAAACATAGTAGTGGAAAAGTTGTGTTTAATGGATATATTATAAAATGCATTTATTTTCAAAATCATGGGGTGTTACATTTCAGGTTTTGAAGAATTATCCAACATGATCTATATTTTAAAAAAAATGCAAGTGGATAGCCAATATGATGTATGGTATCAAATACCCAACCAAATAATAATAAACACATTAATACATTAAATACATATATTTTATGCATTATGAAAATCTATTCCGCAATCTATGGTTTTAAGTAGATTTTATGTATCAATAACCACTTAAACCAATTCAAAAAGTGGAAATAATATCCAATCATGGATACAAATGTGTCTCATTCTAATTATGATGCAATTATCCTCTACTATAAATTTTGGATCACAATTTGGGATTTAGTCTAGTTTATATGTGATGTTTTCTAATTACAATAAATAAGTATGCAAGTAATTTGATAACTGAATAAACCTTCTTGTTGTTATGTTTCCTATGATGAAGTTTACATGAAATTTCCTTGATAAAATCAATTTATCCTTCAATGATTTGAAAATTACATTAGAATGTAAATGGATTAATCCCCTAAACTTATATAAAAAACTATTTGGAATAAGGATATCGAATTTTGTATAATATACAATTTTATATCAATTCAACAATTTGTAGGAAAACCGATTATATGAAAATTAAAATATATATGCCTCAAAAAAATGGATATATTATTTCCTCAAATGGTTAGAGAAAATTCAATGATAGGGATAAGAAAATTATAATGAAAATATTAGTTTCATATGTTTATATGGTAGATATCTCTCTATGAATGATATCTTGAATTATGATTTTATTTGAAATACCCATAGATATATTCATTAATATGTGAAAAATAAAATTTAAATGATGTAATTTATGTTTTATAGAGGGAATATAATATCTTGAGATTTTGGAAGATATTTAAGATTAAATTAATAGTATTTTTGATAACATTCTCCATGAATAACACTAAAATAAAATGTGACGTGACATGTTATATGAATTTTATTAATAATATTAATTAAAAAAATAACTATTAGTAGATAAAAATATGAAAATTAATTTCAAATTCAAACATGAAAATTTTGATAATTCATAGTGTTTTATTATATAAAAGTAGTTTTTCAATGTTTAAATTTTTCTATAGATGATAAATCTATTAATTTTTAAATTTTAATGCTTTGAAACTTTTTTTATTTTTTAAATCAGTATAGGAATTTTTTCTTATATGGTATGGTTGTGTTGTTGAAGAAATAGATTTTTTTATTTGAATGTTGACAAATTCACCTTTTACATATATAGTAAACTCTATGACATTAAAAATTTGTGAGAAATAACTAACACTAAATAAACCCTTTTAAATTATTAGTTATTTATTTTTGTCTTAAAATTTTGTTATTAAAAATAAAATTGTGAAAATATAAAAACCAATGTTCAACATTATATACAACATAGAAAAGTTTATTCTAATATTAAAATTATTTTCATTTGTTTTATTTAATTAAACATTTAAATTAAAATATTAAATTTTGGATTTCTCCTGATGATACACAAACCTTATATAGTTTATAATAAACCAATTTATATTAGTAAATTTAATGGTATTTTTAGGTTTATACTATAATTAAATTTTATGCTTGAAAATAAAATCTTTGAAAAAATTATTTTTAATTGATATATAGACTAATATTAAAATTTAGAATGTTTATATTATGTATTAATTATAGTTTCCTTTTTTTGTATACTTTTTTTTACCGAGGTAAATATTAGTTATGGTGGTAAAATAGATATTCATTCAAGAATGATAATTTTCTAAATACTATTAATTTGTTAAAATTATTAATGTCATATTTAATATTGGAATTATAATTTTATGTCTAAATATATATATTAAAAATGAAAAATCATTAACTTGGTAATAAATTTTGATGAATATTAAGAACACATTTTTATTAAAGCATCATTTTCCTTTAAAATTATTTTTAAGACTTTATAAAATTAAATCAAAAGTAGATTTTATAATTTGTATAAATTAAATTAAAAAAATTGATTCAAATTCATATACAACATGTAAAAATTAATTAAGATGGGTGATCATATTTTTTTCATTGATAAAATAATAACCATGATGAATATTTAATTAATATTAATAAGTGTAAATATGGTAAATATAATGTGTTTTCAATTATACTAAACCAATTTGATATATAGGTAATCTTCGATACATATATCAGGTAATAAAATCAATCCTACCTTCCTCAGACATATTTTCACAAAAAATGAACATAAATCCCATGATATTACATTATTATCCCTTATATTATGTTTTTTAACAAAATTTGGTCTTAATATATCACCTATAAAAATGATTATTTCTACCCATTCTAATAAAATCCTATAGTTGTAAAGTCCCATAATAATTTAATCAATTTAATACTCTGAGATCCCCTCTACACATTTGGTATCTTATGGACCCAATTCAGTTCCTCGAGACCATCATTTCCTAATGATAAATCAAGTGAATATCCAAAATCTCAACCTATATACTACTTAATCCTTGACATGATTTCATCATCCATATCATGCACCCAGCTATAAAAAAATAAAATCAAATATGTTATTGTATTTATAAATAAAATAACTAAATTTTTGGTAGTTATTTTATAACAATTATCAGTACCTCTCATGTTCAATCAAACAAATTAAAACGTTGTTCATGATCATGTGCAGACTACCACCTATAGGGATGAAAAATTTAATTATTCAACACAACCATGAATGTGTGGTTATAGAATTCGATTTACTATGTTATTTTTCCTTTATTAATATTCCATAAATAAAAATTTATTAATCCATAATTAATATTACAAATTAGAAAATAATGTAAAACTAATCAACTAAAATGAACATACCAAGTGGGAAAATGGTTTGTTTAAATGTGAAAACATATTTTTGATTATAATATTCTTATAAATAATTAAAAAAATTATTCATGAAATGAATAAAATATAAATAATATCATTATACAATAGGGATAATTATATTTCAACAAAACAACCTCTTATATATCCATAATCACACATATATTTTAGTATATTACTATTAGGTCAGTTCAACCACCTAAATGACATTTTTTTAAAATTTATTTCAAGTATGTAATTTTAAACATAATATTGGATATTGATGATTAAAATAGTATTTAATTTTTATTATATTGTTGAAATATAACCATTTATCTTATTAATTATGTTACTATAATCCATTTGATAAAAACATTAAAACATTTTTGTGGCTAATTATTTCTATGAGACCTAAGGAAAATAATCCACATAATTAAATAATAAATATTTAAAATATCATAAAACATATATTCATATAAGTTTTATGATTATAAAATGATGAAAGTTTTGAATATAACAAAAATAAACACTAATATTATGAAACTCTTTCCAAATGATCAAGATAATTCAAAACTGATATTGTGAATAGATAAAAACTAACATATATACATGTAGATAATAATTAAAAATAATGTATATTAATTATTATATAAAATAATAATGTTATAATGTAAATGTGGTAATAGTTATTTTTATGGTATATTTATGTTCTTTATTGGATGTTGTGAATTAAGGTAATTATTTTATGTCACGAATAAAATTTCATGAGAAATATTTTTTTTGATACCATAGAATATTTAATAAAGTTTTATTACTAAAAAATTAATTAATTTACTAAATTAATGGGATTTATGGGATTTGATTATCGATATAATTTAATTTCATTAATTGAATTTTAATTCAGATGATAGAAATTTCATGTGGTTCTTTGTAAACTCCACTCTCTCATTGAGTTAAAAATCTTCTTCTTAAAATTTATTCATCCATCATTGATGAATTTCATCATATGTTTCTATTTTCTTTTACTTTGTCTTCTTATATAGAGGATGTTTACATTTGAATAAAAATACTTTTCCATTATTAACTTTTTTCTCAAAAACTATATCATCATTATGAATAATTTCCACATTTTTTAAAAATGGTTTAACCACTATTAACATGTTTTTCCTTGACACCAATTTTATATTTCATATTTGGAAACTACTATTTGTGCTTTATCATGTCAGCTTCTTCATTAAAATTTCCCCTTTTTAAATGAATATTTTATAAAAAAAATTATGATGTGGGTTATAACATATTTATTCCAAAATATTTTTCCATCCTATCAAAATAAATATATTTATCTCTGTAGTGATAATGTTTATTCCTACATGATTGTTACATTATTTTAATGATAAAAGACATAACAGAACTAAAAAATTAGATCAAAAAAATTATTGTTAATCAAAAATTATGACAAGATATAAATTTTACATAATAAAATATATACATTTATTTAAATTATTCTTCTCTATATTCTAATTTCCCCTCATATTCCCCAAATTCAAGTATTCACCTTATGGTGAACATGAGAAAAGTGGTGAGGTAAAAGCCCAGTAAGAGGATAAATAAGAGAAATAAAATGTGGTTGATAATAATAATCATCCTCATAATATAAAAAAAGACCATAAAAATTATAATGAAAGGAAGAAATATATAATTTCATGGAGATTTTAAATTCATAAAAATGAAACATCATATCATTGTAGTCAAATTCTACACATAGTTTTGAACAAAGCTAGCATCATGGTCACATTAACTTTCTATGAATCATCAGTAAAAAACACTATTAACAATGATATATTCATGTTAATGTATATAGAACATTATCTCATCAAATTAAACCATGTTAACCAATGCAATGGAGCACTATTTAATTTCAGGTGCACCCATCACATCATAGAATTTACATAAACATACATCATACATAGAATGGATATCAATAATGAGAATAACATAACCCATTAACATGAATGTGATTCACTTCCGAATGAAAAAATTCATGAAAAAAACATTGGATTACCAAAATAAAAATGGAATAAAATGTAAGGTATCAATCAAGTGTAATGTGGAAATAATCTCAAGAGAAGTAAAAGAAGTTGTTTAATAAAGAAGATTAATTTTTGAAAAATGATATATTTCATCATAAAACTATATTTTAAACATGTATATCCTAAAAAATAAAATCAATGAAAGAAAAATATCAATGGAAGATGCATACTAAAAATTGAGGGAAATAGAGAGAAAATAAGGAAATGGGGTTGGCTATGAGAAATTCCCTTACCTTATATATGAGTGACTTATTCTCTTTAATATTATATATAATCAAATTAAATTGATATATTAATAAATAAATAACATTTTAAATATTTGTTTCAATATTTATAATTTTATTTAGTTCATTTTTCATCATTATAATGAGTTATAGATTTCAATTTTGTTGTTCCTAGAGGGATTGTTTTTTGGTTTTCATGCCCATTTTTCATGTTTATAAGTATGGGTGTTCAAGTACAATAAATATTATTCCAAAGAATTAAATTATATCTTATAAATGAAAATAAATATTTTTAATCAATATAATATATAATTATTCATAGGATATGAGTATGATTTTTTAGATAGAACATTAATGAAAATGATTTACGTTATTGGGTGATTTTTAAGACGATTATGATATTTTATAATCTTGTTTATATATATTGGTTCCAAAACCCTGTATAATATAAAATATGTATAATAAAATATTATTTTACTATAATAATGGTCTAATGACCTTTTATTAATGCATTAGTAAAAAATAAAAATGTATCATCCACGATAAAGGTAAATCGATGCACCATAGATGCTATTTTTTTAGAATAAATTAAAAGGGAAGTGGATTGAAGAATAATTATTCCATTAGAATACTAATATAATAGTATATAATATATATCAGTAATTATTCCACATGTATAATTTTATGTTGGGAGAGGATATAAAAACTAATTAAATTAAAATGAAATTAAATGAAAAGGAAAGATGATTATACCTCTTGAATTTCTCCTCATTTCGAACCCTCCGAAAGGGAATAGTGATTTGTGTTTTTATGAAAAAAGGGATCCAGGAAGTAGATTTGGGTATTTGGATGTGTATTGAGAAGAACATGAAGAACATTAATGGTTCAAAACTATACAGAGAGGAGGTGGTGATGGGTAGTGTATATAGGAGAATAGAGGGATGTTTTCTTATTATTATTTCATTTGTTAATTATTTTGGATAAAAATATGAATAGTTTAAAACATAAAAATAAATATACGAATATAATTAATTACATTTATATATATTTTCTTACATATATAGAATATCAATAATGACTCATGAATTCATATATTTAGCATTAATCATAAATTATCATATTTTATTATTTATCAAAAATTCCATTATTTTATAAAAATCATAAAATTACACGCTATGTACATTTCTATGTTTATATTAAATAAATGAACTAAATTTTATGAAAATACATTTAAAATATGATACATTATTTTTTTAATTATTATAATCATTTAGATGGAACATACCAATTTCAAAATTGTAACTAATTTCGTAACACTTTAAAAAATTAGTTAAGGTCTCATAAAATTATCTTATAATAATAAGACAACAAAATTTTAATTTATAGATATATTATTTGAAAATTAAATTTCCATTTATATAATTGTAATAATTATAAAATTATAAATAAACAGTTATGTTTTAAAAAAATAACAACAGTTAATTAATATTTTTTAAAATAATTATTCACTTATACCAGGATATAATTACATCATATTTTCAGTTATAAGATTCGTAAATTTTATTTATACTTTCACGGATCATGTTACAAATATAATTTCCAAATTAATATTCCTAATGGTAATTTTAATCTTTTAGTGGTCATGTTTCAATTATATTGGGGTATGTACTTTGACATCCAGAGATACCTCTTATTTCATCTGTTAATTATTTATAAAGTATGTATTGTGTTCTCAATTTGATTTAATGTGGATTATAATGTATGATATAATTATAAGACTGAATTTTTCATTGATAAAATTTTGTGTTGTTAAATTCTTCCCACTTATGAAATTTCTTCCTCAAAATTTTGTTTAACATACTATGTTGAAAACGAGACAATATACTTCAACATCATCACTTACTTGGGGTCCCATATAGCCACTTCATTCTTATAGTTCTGATTTATATTATTTATCGTGTGAGTATTCTACTTGAATGGGACTTTATATCTACAGTGGAAGATCTTCTCTAGATAATATTCATAAGAAAGATCATTTTCTACCTATACTTCATCTGGATTCAATACATGTGAGGGGTATTGTATGTTCTTCTATAAGAGGGATACCAAGAATAAATTATCTAATTGATATATAGTATGTGGAAGTTCCATTCGATAGTCCAAATATTTAATATGATCATGAAATTCAAAAGGGCCGATGTACAGGGGACTTGGCTTTCCTTCCATATCATATCTCATGATCATATTCCATGTAGATTTGTAGTGGAATACACTGGCCCCATCCATAAACTCTTGGTCATGTTGATGATTTTATTCAAGTCTCTTCAATCAACTTTGGGCTTCCCTGATGTGGTTCGGAATGGTTTTCACCTTTTCAACCATTTATTCGACTATTTCAGGTCCTAATATATTATATTAACCAATTTCATCCCATCACACCAATGATCTTCATCTTTCCCCATAAAGGGCTTCATATGAATCCATTTAGATGCTTGAGTGGAAATTGTTATTATAATATAACTTGTCCAGAGGTAGATGTTCATCCATTACTCCATTAAATTGTATATAAAATTCTCTCCACATGTGTTTTAGTATCCAAATAGTATTACCCAATATGACATCTGGTTAGGATAATATTTGGTATTGTTATTCAACATGGTGTTTAGAGAATTTTGGATATTTTTTTTAGAACATGGATATAAATATCGAATCTTGATAAAATACAATATATAGTGGTACATAATGAAGCCTACAAAATTCTCTAATGTATATATATGCATGATGATCTAGTGAGAAGTCCCCTCAAATTACAGTAATGTGAGTTGTCTTTTTTAGATGATTCACAACAACCCCTATAACATTCCGTCCTCTTAATGTCTTTAAATTTCCAGTGACAAAGTCCATGGGGATTTTTTACCATTATTGTATTGGTATGGGTAATGATTGAATAATCGCCTGAGAATTTTTTCTTTTATTCTTCACTTGATAACATAAATGTAAATTTCATTTATATTCATCAATAGTTTTCATCATATTGTCTTACCAAAAGTACTCTTAGAGATCTCAAAAAGTCTCTGTTCTCCCTAGGTGATTAGAGAAGGTTTACCTATATGTATCACTCAGAATATTCTTCTTTATCTCTATATCGGATGGTAATAATAGTATTGACACAAATATTAAAATCTCTTCATCATCAATTTTAAACACTAAGGATATCCCTTTTATATAATATTCCAACAATTCATTAATTTCCACATCATTTTATAAAGCATCCATTTTTTCAATATCAAGGATGGTTGAGAAATAATTTGATAAAGGATTTGTGATGTTACTTCATTAATAATTCCAATTTCCATCATTTTTTAATATAATAACATTAGATCCTTCTCAATATTCACCATTAATACTTTTTTTGGATACTTTCTACATATAGGATTTGTCACATTATTCACATTCTTTGATGGTATCAGATTGATCAGTAGTAATATTAGATGATATGTAAACATATTCACTATCTAATTTTAGGTTCCTTTTTCAGGATTATATATTTTAGTCTCTTATGATCTTTATATATTTCAAACTTTTGTCATAGTGATGATGTCATATGATTCGAAATTCAAATATCCTAACTTCCAACTCCAGATCATGTATAGGATAGTTTTGTTCATTAATTTTAAACATATTTGATGACTATTCTATCACATTATCATTCTTAGTCAGTACACAACAGAAGAACCAATTTAAATAATTATTTTATGTAACACCCCGACCCCAGTTACCCAGATTCAGTGCATTATTTTTATACATTGGCATTATTACAATGAATCATGTCATGAAAGAACGATCAGTTTATCAGTCTTGGAAAATAGATCCCATTCATGAACATTACATAACAATTTCTAACATACAACACAAAAAAATCATTTGAGAATGACATTTTTCCGTTAGCTTAACCCAGCATCTCAAACATAAAACACGTCTTGGGATCCTAGGAAAATAAAACATAATAAAGGGGTGAGTTCATATCCTTAGTAAAGTTAAATAATTTAATGGAAGCTATAAAATTTTAAGGCATGATGTGTAATAAAAACTATAGACTTTTAAACATAAACATGAACATAATATGTCAAAAATAAATCAAACATTACAATATAATCTTTCACATGGATATTCTATTATTCGAATAATCACATGTAATAAATAATTTCATAATGAGGGATTTCCTAACGCCGGATATCATTACCACATATTCAAAGCCTTGTGCCGAGACTACAAATAAACTTTTTGTCAAAGCCTTGTGCCAAGACAGTAGTTTGTCTCATGAGACCTACCGATGTATCAAGGAGCTATATCGGGCTCCTCCAATAACTTACTAAGTCCACTGCATTCCTCATATAAAAAGGTTGAAACATAACAAAAACATTCTTATTAAAACTAGAATATGAAATGTCAATACTTTATCCATAAATCATGACAGGTGTAAAAATAAAACATCCATAGTCAAACATATCACAAATCCTTCAATACAAAATGGAAGATTTTTTTCATAATAATTCTACTATAAACAAGTTTAAAATTCATCAAAGGATGTTGACATAGATGAAAATGATATGTAATACTCTTTGAGAGAAATACATCATTTTTATGAAAACCATTAAATGTCATACAATTTAAAAAGGATGAAATTTAAATACATTTTTTAATCAAAGTGTCCCATACCACATTGAAACTTTTCAAAGGAATTATCATTTTAAAAGCACTCATGTCCATATAAATAAATCCTTGAAACCCATTTTGAAAACACGGACATCAATCAGAATGATTTAGAAGAATAAATATTTAAAACATTTGGAATGATGTTTTAGTAAAAGTCACTTAAAAATGATCCCTTTGAAAACTCTTTTATGAAACATGGACATAGATAATACCTATGTCCCAGTAGAATCTTATGTAAAAACAACCTCAGATAATAAAGAGATTGTGATATTAACCCTTACCTAGAACTTTACTTTGGTCGAGGGTACATTTAACCTACTGTATAATGACACTTGTATGTTATTACATCATACAAGAATGATATTAATATTTATGATATCATACGTGATTCATTTATTACTTTATACTACCCATTTAATAATAATTTCCATTGTAAATTAACATTTCATGTAATAATCACTTTCTTTATCGTACATGTTTTAACTTGTTACTCTTGATTGTATCACCTAGATCATGATTTAAATACATCTAAAATATAAAAAATGATTTATATATCATATATATTTAGAATATAAATATGTATAATAGACATATATTTTAAATGGAAAACACTGTTTATGGAGACAGTAGTTCGTACGTACGCATAAACACTGTTTCTGTTTTCATATCGTATTGCGTGGAACTAATTGAAGAAGATATATGTAAGTACATATATATATATATATATCCAGTAGAATTATTATTTCATACATTACATACTTATGATTTATATATTTTTTATAATCATCGTTGAATGGTTAATGTGGAAATGAATCTCGTCGCGTCGTAGAGACGGTAATCCTTACATACACACGAGCAACAATATCATTATATTGATGGTGAAATAGTATTTAATTGGATGGTATATCGTATTTATATAATCATTAACATGTTATATTTATTATTTACATAATTTATAGTCATTATTATACCCATCCAAATACTGAAGTGTTTGAATAACAAACTACACCATGACGTGGAGACGGTAATCCGTACGTACGCATGTATGGTGACTATGTCATTTATAGATGTATATAATAATGAAAATTGTTGTACCATTTTTATAATAAAATCATAGTATATATAAGTTACTGGAGTTATTATTTTATAATGTAAAAAACAATTAAAGAGGAAGTGGAATAATAAAAGAACATGAAAGAGGGTGGTGAAATCATTACCTCTTCTTCGGGTTCTTCCATTTGATTTGATCAAAAGGGATCCTTATGTTGACTTTATGACCAATGGAATGACTCTAGGATGAATTTAGGATAGTTTGGAGGGTATTTGGGCAGGGTTTGGTCAATCTAAATGGCATTGGAGGAGTGAATTTTAGAGAAGGGGATGTGACTTTTTATAATAGGGGTTATGGGAACCTTAGGAAAAACATAAAATATTATTTTATAATAAATTCATTTTCATTTTCTAATGGATCAAAAATTAATTAATTAAAGTATAAGGTGGGTATGGGTCAAAAACCCATCAACCAATAGGTTTTAGATAGGTTTAGGTTACCATATTAACCTTAACATTTATATTTCACTCTTAGTTAAATAGTTTGACATTTACCATGTCTCCTTGTATTTTTATATTATATGGTTAATAAACATACTATAAAATGCCAATCAAACCCCAATTGGTTCATTAAAGTCATATATATTATTATATAAGCCTTTTGGCTGAACCATATATTTTTAAGACTATTATACCAATTAATAATATAATATATGTTTTAAAAGAAATTTTATGTCAATTTTAACACTATTTGGTATTTGTTTTTTTAAAATCATAACAACATGATTACTTGAAAAAAAATCGATTGAATCATCCCTAACATGTCATATAGACCTATAAAATTATTTTAATTCATCATAAGTGTATCACCCCCGGTTTGAGGTATGTATCCTTTGATTATGCCTTTTAATGTGTTTAAAGTGACTGGGATGAGTTTGGAAGAGGTTGGGAGAGTTTGGAATAAATTTGGATGAGTCTGGAGGCTTTTCAAAGGGTCCACATTTTCAGCATAGCTAAGAGAAACAATGAGGGTGCTCTAGGAAACCGTGAAGGTGGAGGCAGTAGACTTTGAACAGCCTGCGCACGATTTGAAAAACCATGCGAGGCAACCGTGAGGAGCCTTGCACTCGAGGCAGTAGCGTGCACACAGTTAGAGCATGGTTTTCCAAAAAGTGTGGGCTAACCGTGAGGCCACATAAAAATAGGTTTTATATTCCGGGCTCCCTTAGGATTAACCTATTTCTCCCCAATCTTCCTCCACCTTGAGTCTCACTCAGGATTTTGGGCTCTCAGAGGTTTAGGGTGCTCTTCCACACATTTTGGAAGCAATTCTAAGGGGTTTGAAGGTGGTTTCTCCCAGGTAAGTCTCTCCTCTTAGTTTTTTTGTGGTTTCCTCTAGATCCACATCACCATCATTCTTGGTTTTCTAGATCTACACATGTTTTGTGTATATCTAGGGTTGTGGTTGCCTTGGATGATGATTTTAGGGCTTGTAAATGTTAGGGAAGGGGATCTAGAGGGGTTTCGGTGGTGCATTCGCCGGATTGGAGCTGTGGTTGCTCATGGGTCGATTTCTCGGGAACCCTAAAGGTAGGTGGCTTCTATCTCAACTCCACTTTGTTAAAACTAGTTGTTTTTTGTTATGATTAATTTGTTGTTCTTGAAAATAATTGTGATGGTTGTGCCAAATTGGTTGGAAATCCCTTTGGCGATGTTTGGGGGATTTTTGGGGAAAAAGGTGGTTTTATGGTGAAATTCTTTTGTTGTTGATTTTAAAATAGTGATTTTAAAATGGGGTTTTGAGATTTATTTTGAAAATTGGTTTATGGAAAATGGTTCTCAATAAATATTTTGTTTTTATTGAAATTTGATTTGGCATGGAAAATGGTTTTCAATAAATGGATGGTTTATTGAAGTGGATTGGTATGCGATGGAATTGGTTGATTTCATGTTGTTGTGACCTTGGTGGGTCATATTCTTGGTTATGGCTTGATGGGAATCTTGTGTGGAAGTGGCGAGAAGTACCACTATAAAAAGGGGATGGATATTGGATGGAAGGGCCACTATCAAAGGATAAGTGAATGGAAAGAGACAATAGTTGCGAATGGGTGAATGGGTTGGATGAAAGATCCCCCATTTTATTGTGGTCAGGAAGTACAGCTAGGTGTGATTGGGTGAATGGGTTGGATGGAATATCTACCATTTGGTTGTTTTGGTTGTTTGTTGTGCATTGCTTTTCATGTTGGAAATTGTTGTTCTTGTGTGTGAATAATGAAATGGATTGTGGCATGTTTGGTTGGCTTTCCCTTAGTTGCTTCATTTGGGTGTGATGGATTGGTAACGACATTCTTGGCTTATGTAAATAGTTGTACTTGAGATTATTTTATATAAATTTTTTTAAATAAATGTTCTAACGGTTTATCCTAGTGGCGTGTGGAGGGAAGTCTTTTGGGGAAAACCCAATGAGTTTTAGTACTCACCCCATGATTTGGCACATTCGTGTCTTTGCAGATGTTGTGTACCATGACGTGGGCAAAGGTATGACATCACCCTCATTTAGTGGTGCATCGTGATTTTTGGGAGGAGCTTGGATCTTAGATCTTGGTGTACAGTTGTGGTGGTATAATGGCATGCGATGCTTTGTTGTTTTGTCTTCCTCGTAGTAATATGATATTGTGTTTTTTGTTTTTTGTTTTGAGATGTATTGTGGAACATTTGGTTTTCTTTTGGTATTTCATGTTGGAATGTTTT
This sequence comes from Viscum album, assembly GCA_963277665.1. NCBI lineage: Eukaryota > Viridiplantae > Streptophyta > Magnoliopsida > Santalales > Viscaceae > Viscum > Viscum album. The sequence goes on from OY728163.1 coordinate 95,915,549, forward strand.
ATTTACATGCATCATATAGTGGTGGTTAGTGGATGGATTTGTTGGTTTTCTCTTAAGGGAAAATCGTTCCCCAATTTGATCTTGAAACCCTCAACATTAATTGCCAGTCATTGGCGTCTTGGGAACGTCACTTAAGGCCAAGTATCCCTCACCGCATCCTCATGAAAATGAGGTATGGTGGGTGTTGCAAGGGGTATCATTTTGGTTGGTCCTTAGTCTTTAAGTGAGAGCAGTTGTTTAGTCTCTTTGGCCCCTTGGTTTTGGAGTTGACATTCGTTGTGGTATATTCATTGAGTTGGGATGGTAGCAAGGTGTATGAATTTCTGAACATGGATTGTATATCCTAAAAGGACGTAGCTAACCCTATTATGCTGAAATTCATGTTACCACGGAGTTGGGTACATAAGTGTTATGGAGACACTTATAGGCATTGGAAATCTCATTGTTGTGGGTGTAGCCAATGAGATGTGCATGGAATATATGGTAGAAATGACTTCCATCTAGGATGCATATTTCATTAGGGTATAATTATTTATATTGTGATATGAATGTGTGAAATTGTAATGTGAATAAATTATTATTTTGAAATTGGTTTTATTTTCAAAATGGTGAAACATGGAAAACGTGAACTTGTGGAAAGACTTGTACGATAGTGTTGTGTAATGTGATTAGAAAGTGTAACTATTGAAGTCTACAGAAGTGAGACTCATGGTTTGTTTTCTGTTGATAGAAATGGAAATGGGTATGCGTCGTACAGACTAACCGGAAGTGGCCGATGAGGACATGGTCGCACCTAAGCAACATGTGATCTAACAATTAGTGCAACGTATAGTGCAAGATTTCCATGCTTTGGAAAGTGTAAAAAAAGAGGATGAAAAAAGGCATGTGGATCATGCAGTTTAGTTTCAAAAGAATAATCCACCCATCATCAGGGGTGATTCATAGCCGGAGAGGGCAGAAGCATGGTTGAATAGAATGAACAATATTTTCAAGTTTTTGGGAACACCAATAGAGTTAAAAGTGAAGATGGCCATGTATATGTTGGCAGATCTTTTCATTCAGTGGTGGGAGTTGGTAGTCCAAGCAGGGAAGGACCCAGGTGTGACGTCGGATGGCTTTGAGGAATTGTTTAATAAACAATTCTACCCACATATATTCATAATTCTATGTACGAATTATTTCTTCAGTTTGAAGCAAGATCTTATGTCTGTGACGGAGTATGCATCTATGTTTATGATCAGAGTTTGGTTTTCACCCGATATGGAGCATAGCATGTCGATGAAGGAAAGTATCTTTGACTAGGGGTTAAGTCAAGAAATATATTTCATAGATAGAAGTACTATGTAAAGATGATTACACAGAGATGGTGAATAGAGCCTCGGTGGCTGAGCGGGAACAGTTGGGCTCTCCGAGAGGAGGAAGTGTGGTGGTACCCATGTGGAATAGTGGGAACTCTAATGCTGGGTTTATGTGGAGGAGTGACACTTATTCCCATGGCGGGAGTAGGGAACATAATCAGATGACAAGATCGGTGAATCTTCCACCCAAGCCCCAGAGAAAAACATGATGTTTTCAGTGTGGTTCTACGAGCCACATCAAGCGAGATTGTATGAAACAACCTCGAGCATGTCATAATTTTAAGCAGAAGGGGCATCTTCAGCATTATTGTCATATTTCTCCGAGGTCGGGTGCATGTGATACTTCTCAAGGATCATAGACGTCGTATGCTTCGACAGGACGTGGACAACAGCACCCCCCTCGCCAGCATAGTAAAGTGGGTCATGGTGATTCTCGGAATACCACGATGCCTCAGAAGGGAAATAAAGAGCATAGTGTGGAAAACAAACATGTGTTTGGAGCTAAGCAGGTTGTGGTGGATGATCAGTCGGGACCATCCACGGTGTGAGGCACTATTCTTTTAAATTCTACATTGATTCCATTGTTGTTTGATATGGGTGTTCCACACTATTTATTACAGTACGTGTGGTTGATTTTCTGGGCTTAAGGGTATAAATAATAACATTGGTTTTGAAACATCAAACTCCTCTTGGTCAAGGAGAGTGTCGAGCCTTCTGGTGTAGATAATATAGTATTGTTGTGGGCGAGGTTGAGATAACCTAGAATTTCTCAGTGCTTGAGATGGATGGGTATGATGCAATCATGGGAATGGATTGGTTTGTGGTGTATAAGGATTACATCGACTTCGATGAGTGAACATTGTCTTTTATGACACACGATGGTGTCAAACATCACCGTAGAGGAGAGAGGCATGAAAGGCTGGGTGCTACGAGTTTATTAGAACTATCAGTAGGCACGTTATCATATCAGTTGGTGGTATTGTATTTGGAATCAGTAATGGTTGTTGAGAAGAGTGTTCATACGGCAGTGGGGGATCTTTTCATGGATATTTGTTCTGATGAATTATCCTGGTTACCTCCCGTAAGGGAAGTGGATTTTACGATTGATCTCCTTTTGGAGACCAGTCTGATCTCACTTCCGTCTTACCGGATGTAACCTACTAAATTGTGGGAATTGAAAGTCCAGTTGGAAGAGTTAGAAAACAAAGGGATTATCTGGCCTAGCACGTCTCTAAGGGCAGTGCCAATGTTTTTTGTGAAAAAGGAAGATTTAACTTTGAGGCTCTGTGTTGATTATCATAGACTTAACCAAGTTACAATAACGAATAGATATCCACTTCCACGAATTGATGATTTGTTCGACCAGTTAAAGGGGTCATAGTGGTTCTCCAAGATCGTCATGAGGTCAAGATATCATCAATTGCGGGTGAGGAAGGACGATATTCCTAAAATAGCTTTCAAAAGTTGATATGGCCATTATTAATATGTGGTTATGCGTTTGGTCTAACGAATGCACCATCCATGTTTATGGAATTTATGAATCGAATATTTCATAGAAATATGGATTCATTTGTGGTGGTGTTTGTAGATGATATTATGGTGTATTCAAAGACAATGATGGAGCATGAGCATCACATGGAAATAGTGCTAGGGATCTTGAGAGATCATTGGTTCTATTCCAAATATTCAAAGTTTGACTTTTTGATATAGGATGTTCAATTACATGGTCGTGTGATTAATGAACGGTGTGTTTCCATGGATTCGGAAAAGGTAGAGGCTGTTATCTTGTGGAAACCACCAAAGATTGTGTTTGAGGTGTGGATTTTCCTTGGTATAGCTAGGTATCATCGGTGTTTTGTACTTGATTTTTCACGTTTTCCATCACCAATGAAAGCTTTGACAAGAATTAATGTTCCATTCCAGTGGAATGAATAGTTTCAGAAGTGTTTAGAAGAGCTAAAGGGTTTCCTTACATCAACCCAATCTTGGTTTTGCAAGAACCAGGAAACGGGTACGTGGTGTATTATGATGCATCGGGATCAGGTATGGGGTGCATTCTGATGAAAGGGAATCATGTGGTAACATATGGATCACAGTAGTTGAGAGTGATTGAGAAGAACTACCCAACTCATGATTTTGAATTGGCAGGAGTGGTCCATGCTTTGAAAGTGTGGAATCATTATCTCTTTGGTGAGAAATTCATATTATCTACAGATCATACGATCTTGAAAAAACATTTCTCACAAAGGGATTTAAATTTGAGGCAAAGGGGATGGATGAAATATCCCCAGATGTTTGATTTTGACTGGATGTACACACCAGGTAAGTGAAATTCGGTGTTAGATGCATTAAGTAGGAAATCATATGCTCATGTGGTAAAATAGGCATCGGACCAGTGGCAGTTGATGTTGGTTATTGACGATATGCAGTTGGAATGTGAGGACATGTGTGATAGAGCGGTCTTCTTTCCAGTTTTGTTGATTCCTGTCTTGGTTGGATTGGTTAAAGATGCACATATATCTGATCTTGAGTGTGTGACCATGGGGTTGAGACTCAATGGTGGGGAGACCATTGAGGGTTGGAAACATAATGGAGATTTAGTTTTGTGTTTTTGGAATTGGATGGTTGTATAAGTTACTTTTCAGGAGTATCTTATCAGGGTGTATCATCATTCCAGGTGGGATGTTCATCCCGGAATTCATAAAATGTATAAAGAGTTGAAAGAGTAGTTATGGTGGGCTGGTATAAAAAGATGAGTGACTAAGTTTGTTTCGAGATGCTTATCTTTTCAGCAGGTCAATGAAGAACATCAGAGGCCAGCAGAAATGTTGCAGTCTTACCAATCCTTGTTTGGATGTCGGAGAAAATAGCAATGGATTTTGTCACAGGTCTCCCGAGAACAGTCAGAAAGCACAATGCCATTTGGGTGATAGTAGATCAGCTAACGAAGTCGTCCCATTTTATTCCAATTTGTGAATCTCATACGGTGGAGTATCTATCGAAAATCTATATCCAGGAGGTGGTAAAGAGGCATGATGTTGTAGTTTCGATTGTATCTGATAGAGAACTGAGGATTACATCTCGTTTCTAGAAATCCTTACCGCAAGCCCTTGGAACTACGTTCACCATGAGTACGGTGTATCAACCTCAGATAGATTGTCAATCCGAGAGGATGATAAAAACTATGGAGGATATGTTGCGGGCTTGTGTCATGGATTTTGGTGGGTCGTGGGGGGAGCACTTGTCGTTGGTTGAGTTTTTGTACAATAACTGTTATTAGGCATCCATATATATGGCTCTGTTTGAAGCATTGTATGGGAGGCCATGTCATTCTCCACTATGTTGGGTGGAAAAAGGTGAGTCCTTGATGGTTGGATCAAGCCTTGTCCAGGAGACTACGGGGAAGATCAAGTTTATCAAAAAGAGAATGGAGATAGCTCAGAGTTGTCATAAATCATATGCGGATCATCGTCAATGGACGTTTTCATCCGAGGTGAGTGATCATGTTTTCCTGAGGATCTCGACTAGGATGGGACATCGTCTATTTGGGAAGTAGATAAAATTATCTCCGAAGTATATTGGGCCTTTTGAGATACGTTAATGGGTTGGTGAGGTGGATTATCCTTTGGATTTTCCACCTAGGTTCTGTGTGGTACACAATGTGTTTCATGTGTCACAACTGAAAAAGTATCATCCGGATCGGGACCATGCGATTCGATTGGATCATATTGAACTACAACTGAATACTTCATTGGTGAACATGCCAATGTGGGTTGTGGATAGGCAAGAGAAAGTATTTTGTGGTAAAAGAATCTCTTTAGTTCATGTTTTGTGGCAGTATGGTCAGATTCAAGAGGAGACTTAAGGGAGGGTGAAATAGATGGTCGAGGAGTGGCCCGAGCTCTTTTGGCTAAGGGAGGGTACACTACATTTCAAGGATAGAATTTCCAATGGTGGGGAGGATTTATCACCCCCAATTTGAGGTATGTATCATTTTGTATGCCTTTTTATGTGTTTAAAGTGCATTGGATGAGTTGGGAAGAGGTTGGGCGAGTTTGGAATGGTTTTGGATGAGTTTGGAGGCTTTTTATGGTTGCACGGTTTGAGCACGACTAAGGGAAACCATGCGGGTGCTCCAGGTTACCTTACAGGGGTAGGCAGTAGGCTTCGCATGGCCTGCGCACGGTTTGACAAACCATGTGAGGAAACCGTGTAGACCCTTTATCTCTAGGTAGTAGCTTGCGCACTGTTAGCACACGGTTTGCCAAACCATGTGGGATAACTGTGCTGCCACTTATAAAATAGGGTTTACGTTCTGGGCTCCCTCGGGCATAACCTATTTCACTCTAATCTTCCTCCCACTTGAGCCTCACTTGGGATTTTGGGTTCTCAGGGGTCCAGGGTGCTCTTCTACACGTTTTGGAAGTGATTTAAAGGGGTTTGAAGGTGGTTTCTCCCGGGTAAGTTTCTCCTCTAGGGTTTCATGTGGTTTCCTCTAGATCTGTATCTCCCTCTTTCTTGGTTTTATAGAACTACACTTTTTTTTGTAGATCAGGGGTTGTGGTTGCCTTGGATGATGATTTTAAGGCTTTTGAATGTTAAGGAAAGGGATATAGAGATGTTTTGGTGGTGTGTTCGCCAGATTGGGGATGTGGTTTCTCATGGGTCAATTTATCTAGAACCCTAAAGGTAGGTGGGTTCTATCTCGACTCCACTTGGTTAGAACTAGTGGTGTTTGATTACAATTAATTTTTTGTGCTTGAAATTAATTGTAATGGTTGGGCCAAATTGGTTGGAAATCCCTTTGGAGATGTTTTGTGGATTTATGTGGGAAAAGGGGTTTTATGGGGAAATTCATTTGTTGTGGATTTTAAAATATATATTTTAAAATCGGTTGTTGAGATTGATGTCAAAAAATGGTTGATATAAAATGATTTTCAATAAATATATCGTTTTTATTGAAATGTGGTTTGTCATGGAAAATGGTTTTCAACGAATAGACGATTTATTAATGTGGATTGGTATGCGATGTAATTGGTTGGTTGCATGTTGTTGTGACCTTGGTGGGTCATATGGTTGGTTATGGATTGATGGGAATGTTTTGTGGAAGTAGTGAGAAGAACCACTATAAAAAGGGGATGGATAGTGGATGGAAGGGCCTCCATCAAAGGATAAGTGGATGGGAAGAGCCACTAGTTGTGAATGGGTGAATGGGTGTGACGGAGGCTCCACTATTTGTTTGTGCTCAGGAAGTACCACTAGGTGTGAATAGGTGGACGGTTTGGACAGAAGCTTCACCGTTTGGTTGTTTTGGTTGTTTGGTGTGCATTTCTTTGCATGTTGAAAAATTTTGTGCTAGTTTGTGAATGATGAAATGGATTGTGACATGTTTGGTTGGATTTCCCTTGGTTTCATGATTTGGGTGTGACAGCTTGGTAAGGGCATGCTTGTCTTATGGAAAAGTTTTTACTTGTGATTATTTTATATAAATTGTTTTATATAAATGTGCTAATGGTTTTATCCAAGTGGCGTGTGTAGGGAAGTCATTTGGGGAAAACCTACTGAGTTTTATTACTCACCCCCTGCTTTGGAATGTGGGTGTCTTTGTAGATGTTCATTACCATGACATTGGCAAAGGTAAGGCATCACCCTTCTTTAGTGGTGAATCGTGATGTCTGGGTGGAGCTTGGAGCTTGGATCTTGGTGTAGAGCTGTGGTGGTATCTGGCACGTGGTGCTTTGTTGTTTGGTCTTCAGCATAGTACTCAAATATTGTGTTGTTTGTTTTTGTTTTGAGATGCATTGTGGAATATTTGGTGCTATGTTGTGAATTCATGTTGTAATGTTTTATTGACACGCATCATATAGTGGTGGTTAATGGATGGAGTGGTTGGTCTTGTCTAAAGGGAAAATCATTCCCCCAATTTGATCTTGAAGCCCTCAGCATTTATTGACAGCCTTTGGAATCTTGGGAACATCGCTTAAGTCCACGTATCCCTCACCGCCTCCTCAAGACAATGAGGTAGGGGAGGGGTGTTACAAGAAGTCTAAAATTACATTTATTTGGGTATTTCTATTAGCAATTATTTTAATCATTTATTAATAAGGTAATTACTGCAACATCATTATGTCATAAATAAATTTATTTATTTAATGTCTAAAAATTATTAATAAAATACCATTATGTAGGAAATCTTTTTATCTTTCTAATAAATATTTATAGTTGAATTTATCTAATGTATAACCCTATATTAAAAATGATTTAGTTATGAAAACTTGAATTTAACACTTTTAACTCTTCTTTAAATTAAATAATAATAAATGTCCTAATCTAATCCAAGTGGACCTAAAGGATCATATTTTTTTCCTAGGTTTGTTTTCAGTTAAATTACACTTATCCAATAGAATTATGACATGTTTTAGTGTAATAATAATATATTTTTTTACCTTTAATTACCCTATTTACATTTAACCGTGTAAACTAAAAGTCAAAAGTTACTATTCACCACAAATTATTTTTATCTTATTGAAAAAAATTTATTTACTTATATCAACCATGTCTTTCATATTTTTGAAATTCAATTCATAGAAGCGGTAAAATTACGTTTTATGAAAATTTTAAATGCTCCTAGGAGGTGGGTAAAAGACTGTAAAAAGTTCAATAAAATATTTATATATCATGAATTCTTATAAAATGACTCCAATGAATTATATTGAACTTATATAGGTATTATGTATCTATTTTTACCTAAAATAATTTTAAATTAAATAATTAATTATATAAAAAAAGTAGGTTTTAACCAATAACTCAGTGTTTTTCACTATTCATCAAAAATTGAATATTTTCAAAAAATACCAAAATATCACCCTAAGCTAATTTTGATGTTATGAATTCGAAAATAATGTCTAATATAAAAAATTAAAAATAGATAAGTTTAATTTATTATTTTAAATTTAATTCTCGTTGTTAAAACTAAAAAGCATATTTTTATGAAATAATAACTATCAAAAGGTTGATACTTATTTATGTTCAATTTCAATGAGAAATTCTTTCCAATGAATAAAATTAGATTAAATGGTAATAATATAATATATTTATACATCCAAACCCTTAAAATTTATAATTGAACTCTATGAATTATTTTTGATTTAAAATACTGTTTTTAGTAAAAGTAAAGTATTTTTTACTATTCACCCAAATATGAATTCATTTAGAAAAACACCAAAAATTAATTGAAACTATATTATTATGTCCTGATTCTAAAGAAGAAATTTATTTTGTCAAATTTAATATATAATAGTTTAAAAAATTGGATTTAAAAATGGATCGCCATTAAAAGTCTGTAAAATTGCATTTTTCGAAAAATGTTTCTTTTATCTTAAAAAATTTATTTATTCTTAAATTATGTCTAAGAAACTCATAATATGTATTAGAAAATTATAAAGATTATACAAAGTTTAAAATTCAGTTGATATTAATTGTAACAGCTTTTGAACGGCTAGTTTGGTAAGTCGTGGTAGGCTTGAACTCGTTGTTGCGTGTAGTGAAAGTTATTGAATTATATTGAAGAAATAACATAATATGAAATGTTGAGGTGTTACATTCTTCATTAATTCAATAAATTATGTCCTTTTAATTTGAAATTGTTCTTTGAAAATAAAAGGTTTAAAATAGAAAATACTTTTGTGGGAAAACCACCATTAGAAATTGGGTTAATAAAATTTAGTCTTAATAAAAGAAAAAGGGTAATGGAAAAGTCACCACCAAATTATGATCAAGATTAGGAGAACATCGGTGGAAATTTGAGACACATATTTGGAAAAAAAATTATGGAGAGTGATTTAGTTTATTAGTCACAAAAAAATTCCATAATTGAAGGCCTCCAATCCATCAATCTATGATGATTTAAAATATCATCAGTTCAACAAAACATAAGGTATTAGGAGAACACATTTTTTGTTTTAAGATCACTTACCTAAAGTATCAGAATTAATTTCCTCATAGAATATGAGAGGAAAAATATATATAAATATAATTGACTATTAGAGTTCCATCCTTTAACTAATTTCTACCACAAACTCATCTTTCACTATAAAAGATAATAGAACATCAAAAATATATTATACTTATCCTATTCGTATAGGGTTACAAAAAAAAGAATTTATAATTAATCTACCAGAACTTTTAAGAAATCTATATTATACAATCTAGGACATTACGTGGGCCAGTGGTAGGTGATACACCTTTGTCACCCTTTGGTTGCGGGTTCAAGTCTTGTGGCCTTGCCGGACCCAACGGGTTTCTGGCCGACCTACGGGTTGTCCTTTTTATGGAAATCCAGAAATAATCTGAAACTGCACTTATCCAAAATACTTCTTTTCAAACTCATAGTTCAATAATTATAAGAAAGTTAAATGCAATGAAGATCCTTTTTACCACATAATAACATGTGAACACTTTTATCATGTAGTCTATTAAAACACCACAACATCCTGAATTACCATAAAACCTTATTGATTACATTCATTCTCCCTTATTTGTTGTAGAATAATGGTTATTCTCATTCTATCCAAAAATATTGAATATTCCAAAAATGATGAAATAAGAAAACTATTAATCGGTTCTAAGGAAGTCAAGAATATCTAATATAATTTATCCAAATCAACCATCTCTTATTCCAAAACCACTACCTCATTATTAAGACTATATTAAGGATTTCCTTTCCTTCAATAATGTATTTTCCAAACAGTGTAGCTTACTATTAACTCTGTTTTTTTTAGAACCACATAATCTCAAATCCTCAATAAAAGAGTACTACAGTACATTCCTTATTCATCTCCTTAATTCTTATAACCATTATTCTATTGATACAACACTCAAATGAAATAATTCAATAATAACAACATAAGAACACTAGTCATTCATCTTCATCTTAGGTAGTATCATAACTTGATTACTATCCATTAACATCATTTGTGGTATACTCTTATGACTGGGACATTGATTCGTGTAGTGTCTCAACACCTTGCAGATGAAGCATTTTACATTTGAAAAGTTTTTCTTACCCTTGCAATCACGTTCTTGGTGTCCTTTTTATCCACACTTATAAAAAAATTGCATCCAGTTCAAGAATTTTCTAAGTTGATTATTTCAACATTTATCACATATGGGAAAATCCTTCTTTCCCCTCATCCCTTTATCCATATTTCTCTCTACCATCCTTTTCTTCTCTTTCATCCCTTCAAAGACGTAGGACTCAGAGAATTATTTACTTATCTTACTAACTCATGATATTATTTCATTATATGTTGAGAATACATGTAAGACTATTTCGATTATTAATGTTAGCTTAATACCATGAATGATATGACCCTTCATACTCTTTGGATATTACATATTGCTGGAGTTCTCATTCCTTCTACTTGGGAACCATTTCTAAACAATGGCATACACTAGGTCAGTTTATGAATCACAATTCATATTTCCAAACATGTAAAATACCTAATGTAAACTGAATAGTCTGTGGATATAATCTATAATCACAAAAATGTTTTCTTTCAAGAGGTATATATTCATAAACTCTTCATAGTGGTTTTTAATGAAAATGAGAAATATCGTAATTATATCCCCCAAGAGTATTGTAACCAAGTCTGCAGCAAGGCATGTTGTCATGCACCAGTTCCCATTCGAGTCTAGCTCAAAGCATTGTTTTTGGGTTTTACCCCTAGGTACAACTGTGCCATAGCTTCCTCTACTTGCTCGTATCCAGACAGCGATGTATTGCTTGGAAAACTCAAAAAATCACTATAGTACCAAAATTCTAGGAATTTATTCTATACTAAACCTCAAATTCAATCTTAGGGTAATGTGCACTAATCAGAGTTTATCTAAATAATGTTTCCAAGGTTATTTATAAACATCCTATGATACCAACTGTAACACCCTGACCCTAGTTACGTACAGTCGGGGCATTATGTTTATACATTGGAATGATTACAAGGAATCATGTCCCGAAAGACCGCTCGGTTTAGTAGTCTTGGAAAATACATATCTTATATTAAAATATCATTACCCTTTATAACATAAAACACAAAAAAAATCCTCTGAATTGACATTGTTCCATTAGCTTAACCCTGAATCTCAAACATAAAACAATTCTTGGTATCCTGGGAAAATAAAACATAAGAAAGGATGAGCTCAGATGCTCAGTAAGGGTAAATAATTTAGCGGAATCTATAATCTTTCAAGGAAAGATGTGTAATAAAAACAATATCCTTTTAAACATAAACCTGAACATAATACGGAAAAAATAAATCAAACTGTTGGGAAAAAATCCCTCAAGGTATCATTGAATCATTTTTGAGGTGATTGTGTTTGTTGACAAAGTGGACATCTATATTGTGATTGTTGAGAGAGCAAACCATGACATACAAATTTTTTTAAAAGGGTATTTCATGGTGTCATGTCAAGTTAAAGTTATGTGGTTAACGATCCATGTTTGATTCGAGAACTTCGACAAAGGAATGGATGACCTGGAGGCCGTACGAAAAGAGCAGATACATGGTGGCACCGTTTTGCGTTGTTTTCCAAATTGTTTGGCCTGAAAATTAACTATGGGTGAGAAGTGGTTTTGGAAAAGGTACTTACACTCCATGTACATTAAGGAGAGGAAACTTTCACGCCATATGTTTTTCAAGATCAAAAAATCAAAATATGGAAAATGGAGATGGGTCGTGCAAGTTTTGGAGTTGGTCACGCATGTGATTTTCACGGTAGGAGACTTGCATGCTGAAACATACGCATTGAATGGAGACTTGCACGCCGTCACATAGGTTGTCCAAATTACTATAAATACAGGCGGACCCCTCCACATTTGGGGTAGAGTTCAACACTTATAAAAATCAGATATCACGTTGCGCAGGTGTGGTGGTTGCACAAGTGGTGTGTAGTCGCGCAAGTAGAGGTTTCACACTAGGTTATAGTTGCGCGTATAAGGTGGTATGGGAGAGGAAGGAAGAGAGTCGCACATGTTTTGAGTAAAATAAGGATGTGTCATGTAAGTGTTTTGGTGAAACTTGTGCGCCATGTTTTTAGGAAGCATGAAAGTTGGTGGTTGCACCCCAAAATTGGATTTGGTGTAAAAGGTCGTGTGTCACGCAAGTTTGGAGTAGCAGAAGCTTGTGTCGCGCAAGTGGTTGAGGTGGACTTTTGTTCCAGTTTTGACTTGCGCACCGAGACTTGTGTGTCGGCTTAAAGATGGGCGCCAAGTAAGGTAGATTCTTAGAAGTGATTTAAGGATGCATTGATGTTAGAAGACTGCCCGATACCTTCGGTGTAAAGTGCGATTCATCCACAGGTGAAAGTTGAATTTCAATAGAGAATCTACATACAACAGAGTATGCATTCACTAGTGATAATGAAAATACCTACAGTTTTATAAACTATGAGTGGATCCTTTCCAGAGCAATGAGCAAAGGAAGAGGAAGAAGTTGATCTTCTCTACCAGTAGTGAGCTAGAGAGAGACATGGAGTGACCCTTGGGAAAGAAGTGAGCTGACCCTAGACATTGTAAAGGCAATGATCCTGGGAATAGTAGTGATCTATGCTGAACCTTTTAAATAGAAGACTGATTTTAGTGGATTTGGTACATCGGCACATTGCCGGTGTATGCTCTTTGGATGTATCCCAATGTGGGTGAACAAAGTAAAAATTGTTGTGTCTGGTGAATTATTTACTTTTAGTTTATATTGTGCAACAGAAAAGAGATAGAATAGTTTTTTTCTTAACAGCGAAACTAGAGTAGAACGGGAATTGATTTTAAATTAGTCATAACCTGATTTACCCCCCTCATAGGGTATTCAGCCATATAGACTTAACAATTGGTATCATAGGAAAAGGTTGATATTAGATTATCCTCAATGGAGGTTACTAATGATAAAGGGATTCTGATCTTCGACGGAAGTAAATATCAAATATGGAAGAATCGAATGAAACACTATTTCAGATCTTTGGGAATGGATGTTTTTTAAGTAGCTTTGCATGGTATCTTAGCTGACATCAATAATGATGCATTATCAGAAGCTGAAAGAAGGGAGCTAGATGCTGACGCAAGGGGTATTAATGCTTTAGGTAGAGCACATGTAAATTATATCTATATGAAGGTGATATCATGAAAAATGTCACATGCTATATGGGAAAATCTTTTGAACATATATGAATGGGATACAAAAGTAAGAGAGGAAAAGATGCATGTTCTAAGGAACAAATATGAAGATCTGAGAATGAGCCTGAATGAATATGTTGATTCTTTTTCGATAGGGTAAATGTTGTTGTGGAAGACATACAGGGTCATGGAAAGGTCATCGATGATATAAATATCGTGAAGTAGATCTTGAGGAAACAACCATATCGGTTTAATCTGAACGTCTTAGTCTTGGAAGATAAAGACCCAAAAGAGATGATGTTCGATAACATTCACAGTAGCCTTATTGCATATGAAATGAGGAATGATGACAATGATGCTATGGAAAATGGGAAATACAAGGAGGAGGCATTTTAGGCCATGAAGAATCTCACTATTGAAGAATAGAAAAAAGAATAAAAGATAGCTGAGGTGATGTAATTCTTCTCCTCAAACCTTCAAAGAGGAAATGGCAAGTTTTAAGGGAAGCTTACACTTTCTTGTTTTCAATGTGGAATGGTTGGACATCTTGCGTCAAGGTGCCCCAAAACGATTCATGAAGAAAATGATGCATATGAAGTTGAAATTCCCAAAAAGAGATCTTCATCCTATGTGAAAGGGAAGAAGCAGTTCAAGAGAAATTTCATCAAGAAGAATAATTTTCTTTCTAATGAAATAGATAGTTTAGATGAGTCTGAGGTTGAAGAGGCAGTGGAGATTTAAAATTGCAAATATCATCGAGAAAATACTATGGTGGCAGTCGTCGGCAGTTCCCAAGAAAATAACGAAACTGAAGGTGATGATGAAGAAGAATAAGTTGAGGGAAGATTTGACATGAAAGTTTTGTCAGAGGCTACTCTTGAAGAGATAGATGTTTGGAGAGCCAAAACAAAGAAATATAATAATGTTTTTCATGATGCCAAACTCTATATGCAGTGGCAGAAAGAAGAGAAGTCTGAGTTGATGGAAGAAATTGAGATACTCACGTAATCAACACCAGAGATCTCAGATTCAATTCGTGAGTATAAGCTCAAAATAGAAGAACAGAAAATGGAGATAGATGGCTTGAATAGAAAATTGATTGATCAAGTCAAGTGTATCAAAGAACTTGATGAAGAAGTGGTCAGTCTGCGAAAAAAAATGATTGATCAAGAAAAACTCTTCACCCCCAATGTGATATCCGAAAAGAACACCATTCAGAAGATAGAAAATATAAAACAGGAGGGTAGTAGTTTAGCAGGAATAAAGCAGCAATTGAGCTCAAGTTCCAAGGCTGAATTGGGGCTTGATAAAAATAAAAAAGTTGTAAATATGGATTTCAGTCCTGTAGCTTCCACTCCGAGATTGAAGTTTTATTTGGGAAGAAAACAAAATTATAATATTCAAAGATCTCAAAGGGAAACTCATAGTGTAGAAGTAACACAAAGGAATGCACCTTATATAAGGTGTTATTTTTGTGAAAAGATGGGACATTCAAGTATGTGTGTTCCATAGCCAAGAGATATCGAAGGGAACATGAACAGAGGTGGCAGCCAAAAAGAGAATGGTTTTCCAGAACATATTTCAAAGGACACTATTTTTGGTGCGGAGTATTTCGGCACATGGCTAGGTACTACAATTCGACCATACAGTGAAATGTGCCAATGCAGAATTAAAACGTTCGTAAGAAGTAGACCAATTAACCAACATGTGAGTTAAAAATGTAGAATATATTTTTGGCTTTGTAAGATGATGATGGTCCATCATACTCTGAGAAAGAACGGAAGTCTCAATTCATGACGAGTGTGAAGGAAAAAATATGGACCAATAAAAAAAAGAATGAGAAGGTTGTGGTGGCAGAAATTTTCCTTAAGGCATCAGATCTATCTTTTGTGTGGATCTTTGAGAGTGGTTGCCCATCTCATATGACAGTCAATAAAGATCTTGTTTCAAGCATAAAACATGACAAATAAAGAGTTTTCAAATTTGGAAATGATGAAGGCCTGAAGATTGTTGGATCAGGAAATGTCAAATTTGGGGGAAAAGAGATGAGACGTGATGATGTCTTTGTAGTAGAGGGTCTTTGTCATAACTTGCTCAGTGTCATTCAACTAGGTGACTCTGGGCACTCAATCCGATTTACCATGAAGATTTTTTTTGTGAAAGGAAAATATGGAGTAGTAGTTCTACAAGGAAAAAGGACAAAGGGAAATCTTTACCTTATAAGTGGAGAGAAGATATTTGTCTTTTATCATGAGAGGAAGAAAACACGTTGTTTCATAAGGAACTTGGTCATCTATGCGAACCATCTATGGAAGATCTTGTAAACTATGATGCTACTAGAGACCTTCCCAAATTATCACATGATCACACTCATACATGCGATGCTTGCCAACAAGGGAAGATCATCAGAAAGACATACAATCCAAAGGAACAGAAATCAACCAGAGTGCTCGAATTGGTGCATGCTGATGTTTGTGGATTGATCTCACCACAAGCCAGAAATGGGCAATGGAACTATGTCCTTTTCATTGATGATTATAGCAGAATTTCCAGGGTATTTTTCATTACCCATAATACAGAAGTGTTCGGTTGTATTAAGCAGTATAGGAGGGAATCAGAAAGGATGCTTGGCCAGAAAATTCTGATGTTTTGTACTGATAATGGTACAGAATTCACAAACAGTCAATTAAAAGACTATCTCCAGAAACATGAGAAAAGGAATCATGATTCATCAGTGGGAAATCCCTAATGGAATGGAGTAGTTGAGGGTAGAAATATGAACATAAACAACATGGACATAACAATGCTTATCGAAAAGGACCTACCAGATAAATTTTGGAAGAAATCAGTTTTGACATAGGTCTATATTTCGAACAGGTTTTTGTTGTGTCCAAAAGAAGCAAAGAATCCATATGAAATTTTGTATGGAAATAAACCAACATTGAATTACTTTCAAATCATTGTAAGTAATTGTTTCATTATCAACAAAGAAACTCACAAGAAGTTTGAGTCACAAGGAGATGAGGGGATATTCCTTGGTTACTCAGGTAAAAGAAAAACATATAAATGCTTCAACAAAAGGCTGGGAAGAATTGTTGAGAGCATTGACGTCACTATTTTGGAAAATGAATAAAATATCCAACAGCACCGTGAACTGTTTCTTGGTGAAAGTGATGAAGAGGATAGAAATATAAGTGGAGCAGAAGTGGCAGATGATGACTCAGAAGAAGAAAGTGATGATGAACAAGAAAGTGTCAAGTCTGTGTCTGCAATGAAGCCAAAGAGTCGAGCTGAAATTGATAGGAAGAATATCATTGGTGATCAAACAGCTCCGGTTCAGACAAGAAGAATTAAGTCATTATAGCAGAAATATTTCTTATCTCAGGTAGATCCAAAATGTTTTGCTGGTGCAGCTGAAGTTCAAAATTGGGTTCAGGCTATGAATGAAGAGCTCGATCAGATGGAAAAGAACCAGACGTGGGAGAATGTTTTGAGGCCAGCAGATAAGAACATCATCGGGACTAAATGCATCTTTCACAACAAGATGAACGAATATGGAATAGTGATTCGAAATAAAGCCTGACTTGTGTGCAAAGGATACTCCCAAATAGAGGGTATTGATGTAGATGAGACATTTGCACCAGTTTCAAGGCTGGACACAATCAGATTATTTTTAGCCATAGCAGTGCAACGAAAGTTCAAAGTGTTCCAGATAGACATCAAATCTACATTTCTAAATAGGGTTTTGGAAGAAGAATTCTACATTGAGTATCTAGATGGTTTTTTAATTCATGAGGCTGAGAAAAATTTTGTTGGCTAAAGAAGGCGTTGTATGGGATGAAACAAGCTCCCAGAGAACTATACTCAATGATTGATCATTACTTGAAGAATCTAGGTTTCCTGCATGGGGGAGTTGATTAAAATCTCTATTTCAAAAACTATTGTAATCAAAGGATGATGGTGTTGGTTTATGTTGATGACATAATATTTGGTGGATCAGATGAAGTTCAATGCAGACATTTTTCCTAATTCATGAAAAATGATTTTAAAATGTCAATGATTAGAGAGCTAACATTTTTCCTTGGTCTACAAGTTACACAAGGAAGGAGTGGAACATTCATTTCTTAATCCAAATATGCCAATGAGGTTTTAAGAAGGTTTGGAATGGATAATTACAAGGTGATGTAAAATTTGGTTGATGACCGGATAAAATTATCAAAAGATGAGGATGGAAAGGCAGTTAATATAACAAAATACAGGAAAATGATTGGAAGTTTATTTTACATAACTGTAACAAGTCCTGAAATTGTTTTCACCACATTCCAAGAAACAAGATATTAGAGTAATCCTAATAAAATACACATGCTCGTAGTGAAATGAATATTTCGGTATATCCTTGGCACCGTGGATTTTGGTCTGATCTATAATGACAAATCTCAATCACTGTTATTGGGTTACACAGATGCAGATTGGGCCGGTTCTACGGATGATGGAAAATAAACGTCAAGTGGTGCATTCTATCTTGGTGGATTGTGTATTTATTGGCTAAGAAAGATGCAATATTTCATTTTATTGAGAACCATGAAAGCTGAGTATATTGAGGCCACTCGAGCATGCACATAGTAATTTTGGATGAAGCAGCAGCTTGAAGATATGGGCGCTGAAGTAAAGTCTCCGATCAGAATCCAGTGTGATAACTGAAGTGCTATCAATATTAGAAAAAATACAGTTCATCACGCAAGGACAAAGAACATTGAGATAAAATATCATTTCATCAAGGATAATGTTCAGCAGTGAATCGTGAAGTTGGAGTATGTGCCTACAGAGCTCCAGGTTGCAGATATTCTAACAAAGGCCTTACCCAAGGAAGCGTTTTAAAGGCAATGACTGGTTCTGAGAGTTTTTTCGACTCCCCTCACTTAAAATAGTGTGGATGTGGAATCCCCCCTCTCCCCAAGGTATGATGTGTTTTCCCCCATGTGATTATATGATTTCTATTCTCTTTTACAGACATCAAAGGAGTGGCCATTGGTTTCATTGAAAAAGGGGGAGAAAATAGTGTTTGTTCAAGGGGGAGACTGTGTGGAAATTTGATATATAATGATTTATATGGGGAGATGCTGACAGGTGGAGCAGTGAGATAGGGGGAGAAGAATGATAAAGGGGGAGAATATTAAATCTCACGATGCTATAAGTGATCGATCAAAGAATAGATATCACGAAAGTTGAGGATCGTGATAAAAGTAAAAGAGTATTTTTGGAATGTAGTAAGACTATTTCCAAAAATTGGTATCAGTTTAGTGTCAACAGTGGATGTTAGAGTTGAAGTTTTTCATTGATGAACTTCTCATCTACTCTTGTTTCTCACGTCGATCATTGCTCATGTGGGCATAGAGTATGTGTTGAGTAAATCCTTGATTTCTATTAGAATCGAAATAGGTGAATGGTGACTGAAGAATTAATGATGTATCATTTTATAGAAGAGTTTTCCGCAAACCCAAAGGGGGAGATTGTTGGGAAAAAATCCCTCAAGGCATCATTGAAGCATCTTTGAGGTGATTGTGTTTGTTGACAAAGTGGACATATGTGGTGTGATTGTTGACAAAGAAAACCATTACATACAAATTTCTTGACAAAGGGGATTTCATGGTGGAATTTCTAGTTCAAGGGTTCTATTTAATGATCCATGTTTGATTCAAGAACATAGGAAAAGGAATTGATGATCTGAAGGCAGTACAAAAAGAGCAGATACAAGGTGGCATCGTTTTCCAGTGTTTTCCAAATTTTTTGGCCTGAAAATCGAAAAATGGTGAAAATCAGTTTTTCCAAAGGGACCTGCGTGCCGTGTACTTCAAGGAGAGGAATCTTGCACGCCATATGTTTTTCAAGATCAAATCATCAATATATTTCAAATGGATAAGGGTCGCAAATGTTTTGGAGTTGGACATGCATGTGATTTGCATTGCAGGAGACTTGTGCGCCGAAACTTGCGCTCCGAGGGGAGACTTGCACGCCTTCGTGCAGGGTGTCCAAATGCCTATAAATTCAGGTGGCCCACTCCTAATTTGGGGTAGATTTCAACACTTATAAAAATTAGAGATCACTTCACACAAGTGTGGTGGTCGCGCAAGTGGTGTGTGGTCGTGCAAGTAGAGGTTGCTTTCCAGGTGATAGTTTCGCATCCAAGGTGGTATGGGCGAGGAAGGAAGAGAGTCGTGCAAGTTCTAAGTTGAAGAAGGAAGTGTCGCACAAGTGGTTTGGTGACACATTCACCCCATGTTTTGAAGAAGGGCAAAAGTTTTTGGTTGCGTGCCAAAATTGGACTGGGTGTAAAAGGTTGTGTGTCGCGCAAGTTTGGAGTAATAGAATAGTGTGTCACACAAGTGGTTGAGGTGGACTTGTGCGCCAGTTTTTACTTGCATGCCGAGACTTGTGTGCTGACTTAGAGAAGGGATCCATGTAAGGTTGATTCTTGGTAGTGATTCAGGGATGTTTGGAAGTTTGATGATTGCCCGATACTTTCGGTGCATAGTTCGATTCATCTACTGGTGAAAGTTGGAATTCAACAGAGAATCTACATATAACAGAGGATGCATTCAGTAGTGATAATGAAGAGACCTATAGGTCTATAATCTGT
The DNA here is from genome assembly GCA_963277665.1 of Viscum album. Lineage (NCBI taxonomy): Eukaryota > Viridiplantae > Streptophyta > Magnoliopsida > Santalales > Viscaceae > Viscum > Viscum album. The sequence goes on from OY728163.1 coordinate 95,935,707, forward strand.
GAGTGGATCCTTTCCAGAGAAATTAAAAAATGAAGAGGAAGAAGGTGATCCTCTCCACCAGTTGCGAGCCAGAGAAAGAGAGGGAGTGACCATTGGGAAAGTAGTGAGCTGAACCTAAACTTTGTAAAGGCATTGAGCCTTGGAATAGTAGTAATCTATCCCGATCCTTGTAAACAACATTGCGCTTTTAGTGGATTTGGTACATCGGCACATTTCCAGTGTATGCCCCTTGGACGTATCCCAGTGAGGGTGAACCAAGTAAAAATTGTTGTGTCCTATGAATTCTTTACTTTATGTTTATATTGTGAAATAGGAAAGAGAGAGAAGAGTGTTTTTCTTAACATCTAAACAAGATCAGAACGGGAGTTAATTTTAAATTATTCATACCGTGATTCACGCCCCCTCTCAGGGTATTCAACCAGGTGGAACAAACACAAACATTACTATATAAACATGCACATGGATAATCTACTAGTCTAATAATCACATGTAATAACTAATTTCATAATGAGGGAATGCCTAACGTCAGATATCATTATCACATAGTCAAGGCCTTGTGAAAAGACAACAAATAAAATTTTTGTCAAGGCCTTATGCCAAGACACTAGTTTGTCTACTTATACCTACAGATGCATCGATCTAATATAGCGGGCTCCACACGTAACTTACTAAGTCCACTTCATTGCTCGAATTAAAAGGTTGAAACATAACATAAACATTCGTATTAAAACTAGCATAATAAATTTCAATACATTTTCCATAAACCATGAATTGTATAAAAATAAAACATCCAAAGTCAAACATATCACAAATCCTTCAATACAATGTGGATGACTTGTATCATAATAAATAAACTTCAATCAAGATTAGAATCCCTCAAAGTATGTTGACACAGATGAAATTTATTTGTAAAACTCTTTGAGAGAAATATATCTTTTTAATGAAAACCATTATAAGTCACACAATTTTAAAAGGAAGACATTTAAAGAAATTTTTAAATCAAAGTGTCCCATACCACTTCGACACTTTTCAAAGGAATTTACATTTTAAAAACATTCATGTCTATATAAATAAATTCTTAAAAATCACATTTTCAATACATGGACATTAATGAGAACGATTTAGAAGAATAAATATTTCAAACATTTAGAATGATGTTTTTGTAAATGTCCCCTAAAAAATCTATTTTAAAACTCTTTTATGAAACATGGACATGGATAATATATATGTCCTAGTTGATACTTATATAAAAACAACCTCAGATAATAAAGAGATTGTGAAATTAACAATTACCTTGCACTTTACTTAAGTTGAGGGTACATTTAACCTCTTGTATAATGACCATTTTATGTTATTAGATTATAACAGAAACATATTAATATTTATGATATCATACATGATTCATTTATTACTTTATACGACACATTTAATAATAATATTTATGTAAAATTAACATTTTGGGTAATAATCACTTTCTTTATCGTACGTGTTTTAAATTGTTACTCTGGATTGTATCACTTAGATCAAGATTTAAATACATATATAATATAAAACATGATTTATATATCATATATATTTATAATATTAATATGTATAATAGACTTATATATGAAATGGAAAACACCGTTTACGAAGATAGTAGTCTGTACGTACGCATAAACGATGTTTCCGTTTTCATATCATTTTATAGGGAACTAAGTGAATAAGATATATGTAAGTATATATATATATCTCCAGTAGAATTAATGAGTCATATATTACATACTTATTAATTATATATATTTTATAATCATCATTGAATGGTGAACATAGAAATGAATATCATCGCATCGTGGAGACGGTAATCTGTATGTACGCACGAGCGACAATATCATTATATTGATGGAGAAATCGTATGTAATTGGATGTAATAACATATATATATATATATATATATAGAATAATTAAAATGTTACATTTATTATTTACATCATTTGTACTAATTATTATACACATCCAAATAATGAAGTGTTTGAATAATAAACTACACCACGACGTGGAGACGATAATCCAAACGTACGCATGTATGGTGATATTGTCATTTATAGGATGGATATAATAATGAATATGGTTGTACCATTTTTATAATAATATCACAGTATATAAAATATACTGGATTTTTTATTTTTTAATGTAAACAACAAATAAAGAGGAAGTGGAAGAATAAAAGAACATAGAAGAGGGTGGGGAAATCATTACCTCTTTTTTGGGTTATTCCTTTTGATTTGATCGAAAGTGCTCTTTAGGTTGGCTTTATGACCAAAAGAAGGAATCTAGGATGAATTTAGAATAGTTGGGAGGATATTGGGGTAGGTTTTGTCCAAGACAAATGTCATTGGATGTGTGAATTTGAGATAAGGGGAGGCGCCGTTTTATAAGAGATGTGAAGGGGACCTTAGGAAAAACTTAAAATATTATTTTACAATGAATTTATTTTCGGTTTCTAATGGCTCCCAAATGAATTAATTAAATTCTAAGGTGGGTAGGGGTCGAAGAATGCCCATCCAATAGGTTTTATATAGGTTTAGGTCACCATATTAACCATAACTTTTAGATTTAACTCTTAGCTAAACAGTTTGACATTTACCATCTCTCCTTGTATTTTTATATTATATGGTAAATAAAGTTACTATAAAATTCCAATAGAACCCCAATTGGTTCCTTAATGTCATATATACTATTATATAAGTCTTTTTTCCGAAACTTATATTTTTATGACTATTATATAAATTAAAAATAATATATTTGTTTTAAAAACTATTTTGTGACAATTTTGACACTATTTGGTATTTGTTTTTTGTTAAACTAATAACAGCATGATTACATCTAAAAAAATTGATTTAATCAACCATAACATGTCATATTAAACTATACAATTATTTTAATTCATTAAGCATCTCAAATTACATTTATTTGTGTATTTATATTTTTAATTATTTTAATCTTTTATTAATAAGGTAATTAATACATCATCATTGTGTCATAAATAAATTTAATTATTTAATTTCTAAAAATTATAAATGAAATACCATTATGTAGTAAATCATTTTATATTTCTAATGAATCTTTATTGTCGAATTTACCTAATATATAACCCTATATTAAAAATTTTTTAGTAATGAAAACTTGAATTTAACACTTTTATCTATTCATTGAATTAAATAATAATAAAGTCATAATCTAATCCATTTGGACCTACATGATCATATTTAATTCCTAAATTTTTTTCTATTCAAATTACACTTATCCAATGGAATTAAGACATGTTTTAGGGTAATAATAATATCATTTTTACCTTTAATTGCTCTATTTTCTTTTAACAGTGGTAAGTAAAAGTCAAATTTACTATTCACCAAAAATTATTTTTATCTTATTCAACCGAATATATTTACTGATATCAACCTTGTCTCTTATATTTTTTAAATTCAATTCACAGAAGTGGAAAATTTATTTTTTTTACAAATGTGCAAATGCTCCTAGGAGGTGGTTAAAAGACGGTAAAAAGTTCAATAAAATTTTTTATATATCTAAAATTATTATAAAATGAATCCAATGAATTATATTGAACTTATATAGGTATTATATATATTTTTAATCTTATATAAATTTAAATTAAATAAATAATTATTTAAATAAAATATCGGTTTTAACCAATAACTCAGTGTTTTCACTATTAATCAAAAATTGAAAGTTTTCAGAAAAAATCCAAATTTCACGCTAAGCTAATATTGATATTATGAATTCAAAAATAAAGTCTATTTTACCAAATTCAAAACATATAAGTTTCATTTATTAATGTAAAACTAATTCCTATCAAAACTAAAAGGCCTATTTTTAAGAAATAATAACTATCAAAAGATTGACATTTGTTTATGTTAATTTTTAAAGTGAAATTATTTCCAATGAATAACATTGGATTAAATGGTTAAAATAAAATCTATTTATACTTCTAAACCATTATAAATTATAATTTATCTTTATAAATTATTTTGATTAAAAGATTTTTTTTCATTAAAAATATATAATTTTTCATTTTTCAATAAAATATGAATGTTTTTAAAAAAACACCAAAAATTAATTGAAACAAAATTATTATGTCCCGATTCTAAAGAAGAAGTTTATTTTGTAAAATTTAATATACCAAATTTTCAAATATTGGATTTTAAAAGTTTTCACCCTTAAAAGGTGGTAAGATTTCATTTTTTTGAAAAATACTTCTTTTATCTGAAAAAATGAATTTATTCAAAAATTATATCTAAGAAAATCATAATATGGATTCTATAATTATAAGGATTATATAAAGTTCAAAATTCTGTTAATACTTTTCATATCCACTTTTGAATGGCTAGTTTAGTAAGTCGTGGTGCACATGAACTTGGTGTTGTGTGTTGTGAAAGTTATTGAATTACTTTGAAGAAATAACATAATATGAAATCTTATGGTGTTACATAGTATAACGTAAGGACTTTTGCACTTTTTGTAAGTGTCAGTACTGGAATATGGTAAAAATATTTTTTATCTCTTTGAATAAATATTCACATTCACTAGTCCAAAAAACATTTCACTTTTCATGTCATCTTTGTAAGTGGGTTATAAAATTGTGAGCTTTTTTTCACAAATCACTGGTTATACCCAACTATACCATGGAGCCTATGGATCTCCACTAAAAATGTTTTCTTTGGCCACTCTTTGATGGACGTTATCATATAAGGGTATATATATATATATATATATATATTAATTTATCATTTATAAAATGCCTCAAGAATGATACATCCTCCATCCATAACTCACATTTTTTATACATTTCATAATTTTTCTCCATTCAAAAAGTCATTAGAATAGTATTCAAATTCTTAGAATATTATCAATATAAACTACCACAAAATTGTTGAGGTATTATCTAAAGACTCTATTCATAATCTCCATGAGTATTGTTAATTAATTAGTGACACTAAAGGGAATCACTATGAACTCATAGAGTCGATAACTCATTCCAAAGGAATTACGGGGAATATCATCCTTCATCACATTTAATTGTTGATATCTAGACTAATGTTCCACCTTAGATAAATACTTACCCACCATATTTTATAAAAAAAAGTCATCTAATCATGGAAGTGGATATCTTTTGTTTATTGTGATTTTTTAGATCAAGTTAATTAATTCGCTGGGACATTGATCCATCCTTCATGAAGAATAAGACTGTGGCTCCCCATGTTGACATGCATAGGCATATGATACCCTTTTCCATATTCTACTTTAACTGCATATTTAATTCCTCTAACTCATTGGTGGAAATTGAATAAATTATATTTGATACATATATACATTAAGTAATAAGTTAAATTGATAACTCAACATCGTGTCTGGTGGAAGACAAAGAAAGTTTGTATTGAACACATCGGTGTAGTCTATTACAATTTGAATGTCTTCGATCATGATTTTATCCACTATCTCAATAATTTGAGTTAGATAAGATTTATCATATTCCATAAACATCCACACTTGATGATTCTAAATGGTTTTTATTTTCCTCCTAACAATAGTAAAAAATTAAAGGATGGCTCGATATTTAAAGAGTGATACCATTTCTATACATTTGATGTTGTCTTTGTAAAAAGATATCCAATCTAGGCCCAAAATAGCAAAAAAATCTAGAAAAGGATGTAAGGCACGAATTAATGGAAGGTTGAGTCCATAAATATTATATGAGGATGAGGTATATACATTGGATGAAATATTTTACACATTCATTGTTCTCAAAGCTAACTCAACCAACATATTTTGAGGTGGTGAATGAATAGTTAAACTAAACTTGCAAGATATGAATGAATTCGTAGAATGAGAATCAAATAATTCATTTTCTATTAATGAATGAATAAATAGTATACCATTTATAAAATCATTTTTAGGACCCATCTCAATAGTACTAGTGGAATAATCCTTCCCATTATCCTTTGGCTTTGGTGGATTTTGATTCTAATTACCCTTGAGGATAGAAGGTTTTGTGCACTACATTACATAGTGTCCATTATCCGTATATTTGAAGCATTAAACCATGACTGGTGATCTCCAATACTCCATCACAATTCATAGCTTCCTCATGCCTCTTAGATTCCTAATATTATTGTCCTCACCCATAATCAAATCATTCCATCATCCATTTTATTTTCTTCCCATTATGCATCTTCCCGCATTTTTCAGATGTCAGTGGTTGAGTTTTAATTCCACCTTTTTCCATTGATCCACCAGCTTGAAAATATATCTTTAGTTTCATATCACCATAGACATGGGACCAATCTCTAAACACCATCTAAACATTGAGATAACATCAAACAAATTCTTCATAACTTCCAAACCATAAAATTACTAGACCTATTCTAATGTGTGTTTTTTAACCAATAATGAATATATATATATTTTTCTATCATTATTGATAACAAATCCAGAGGCATACCTTGAAATAATTGAAAATTTTACTTCATATTCCATGATATATTCACCATCATTTTTAGACAGCATTAATAATTCCGTCTCCATCATTTTCTATAGAGTTCATGGAAAATACATGGCAATAAATATTTTCTTAAAATATTTCCACTCTATCCCTTCAATTTCATCCTATAGCTTGGTGTTATTAATCAATGACCCGCAATGATTGGAATCTATTTCAAATCTATAAATGTTAAAAGTCACATTCTCCGTCTCAAAACATTCAGGAATAAAAAATATCTTTTCTATTTAGTTGACCCACTATTCTGAGAAATGTGGATCTCAAGAACCAAGAAATGTAGTTGGAAATTTCAACATAAATGACTCAATATCTAGTTACCCCCTCTTTGGCTAAAGAAGATGATCCACATTATTTTGGTTATTTCCTATGTCAATATCCATCTATGTAAGCATTATCATAAAGGTTTTACCTACACCTCTTAAGGCATTATAGATTTTATTCAGGAAATCAATACTTTTCACCTCACATCTGTTTTTGACCCAGTTTTCCAGATTCACATAATTTTCGAAAATAGAAAATGTTTGAAAAAAACAAAAGTAAGCAAGTCATCAATATATAATTTAGTAATTTTTGTAATTAATTATAAATACATATATTTTGGTATTTATATATTAAGAATTTTCTAAAAAAAATTCTATGGTGATCACATATACATAGTCGTTTAATATGGATTGTCATTAAGGATCTCAAATATAAGTTCCCAAATTAACAAATCTGTGCTCTGATTCCAACTATAGTGATAATATTTTTTTCTTAAATGACTATTACATTATATTAAAGATAACAAACATAATAGTACTATAAAAAATAGGATTTAGAGGATTAGTGTATACAGAAAAATGTGACCACACATAAATTTTAAATAATAAAACATAAACATTTATTTAATTCCTTCTCTTATAGATTCTTTTTCTCCCTCATCTTCTTCATAGTACAGGTATTGAGCTGAGGATATACACCCAAAGAATGAGTGAGCTAAAAGAAATGAAAGTGAAAGAAAAATAATCATGAAACATGACCGAGTATAATTATTATAATCATTACATAAGGAAAGGATCATAATAAAAATCATAAGAGGAAAAATAAGATAATTTAATGGAATGTGGAAATTCATAAAAATGAAACATCATTTTTTATCGTTTAGAATCCACACATAGTTATGAAAAAACATAGCATGATGTTCATCCATAACATATGTAAATCATCATAATATCGTTATTGTGAATAAATATAGCATAATATTCATTCATATTTTACATTATCTCAGATGAAACATCACATTTTATAGTTTATTAGATCTCTATATAATTCTGGGTGCATCAGTTGCATCATAATATTTTTATAATTATGAAAGAAACATATGAAATTTATAAATGATGAACATAATATTTCCTATTGAAATGTATGGTTTTCATTTCATAAAGAAAACATTCATGAAAAAATAATTTAGTTCCCATGATTTATTGGTAATAAAATTCACTGGTATCAATATTGAGTGAAGAGGAAACAATCTCATGATAATTAAATGATGTGTTTTATGAAATAATAGTTCATTTGGAAAAATATTTTCATTTTTCATAAAAATAAATTAGATGAATGGATATGCTGGAAAAAAAGGGAAGAGAATGATCATTTATTTTAATGGAACATCCATACTAAAAATGGAGTTAAATGGGGAGAACCTATGGAAAAGGAGTTGGTTCGAGAATTCCACATACGTTTTGACTAAATTATTTCATCCCATTAATATCCTATGAAATAAAATTCAATTCATTAATTAAAAAGTAAATAATATTTTCAATGTTTTTGACTCATTATAGTTTCATTATGTTTGTTTATAGTTATTATGATGGTCCATATTATCCAATCCCCTCATACCAGGAGTGTTCGTTTTCATGGATTTCAGGATCTGTTCACTTGTTTATAAGTATGGATGTTCATGTATAGTGAGAATAATTCCCTAAAATTTCAATTATATGTTATTAATCAACCAATAGAAGTTTAATTAGTCTTATATATAATTTGGTCATGTAGTTTGAAATTATTTATTAGACAGAATGTCAATAAAAATGATTTAGTTTATTTGGTGGTTTTTTTACCATTATGAGCTTATATCATATTTTTTCTATATATTGGTTATGAGAACTTATATAACATTTAATAAATAAAATATAATCTTATTTAACCATAATAGTGTTTTTATGTTTATCCTTGAAGGTGGTAGTGAAAAAAAGAAAACTTATCATCCATAGTGGTGGTAAATAAACACACCACGAATGATATTTTCATTTTTAGAATAAAAGGAAATTGGAAGAAGTTTGAAAATGAATTATTCCATCAACATAATATCATTACAATATATAAAAGATACTCTAATTATGATTACACATGGATAAGGGGAGGTTATGAGAGGATAAAAAAGAAATGATATTGAGATGAAATTAGAAGAATACAAAATAAGATTTTACCACATGAATTTATTCTCCTTGTAAACCTCCTTTGTGAAAAGGACTCGGTATTTTTATAATACCAAGGGATCCTTGAGGTGGGGGATGGATTTGGGAAGGGTGTTCATTAGAACCGGTACTCACTTAAAAGCATGGAATGTACACTGAAAACAGCTGGTGAGGGTGGTATTTTTAGCTTACAACATCCTTACAGCCAAAATGACTCAAAAATTCATGTATTTGTCTTTTATCATAAATTATATTATTTTACTGTATATAAAAATTAATGTATATTTTAAAAATACAAAAAATCCACCATAACCATTTTTTTATTTTTAGAATTAAAAAATGAATTCCATTTTATGTAAATATTTTTATAAATATGAGAAATATAATTTTTAATTAGACTCTTAATTTAAAAGGAAAATACTAATTTGAAATTTATAACTAATTTTATAACTCATTAAAAAATTAATTAAGGTATCATAAAATTATAATATAATCGTAATGTGTCAAAATTTTAATTTATGAATCTATTTTATGGAAATAAATTTTCTTAAAAATTATTTTATAATTTATTACACTATAAATAAACATTTATTCTTTATAAAAATACATACCGTAAATTAATAATTTTTAAATATTTATTTCTTTATTCCATTTTAAAATTATATCAAATTATAATTTATTTGATTCCAAATAAAATTTTATAATTGTATTGATGAAGTTAGTATACTATTGGTCAAGTTATTATTCTTAATGGTCATGTTAATATTCTAAGTGCCAGGTTATTATTCCATTGTGATAGGTTTCTTAATTTCTTTTAATAATAAATATTTCATTAAATATTTGTTAAGAATATTTTATTTTTATTCTCAGAGTGAATTAATGTGGTATATTAAATATGAAATAATTATAAGATGGGAATTTCTATTGAAAAAGTTCTAGTTCGTTACAATCTTCCACTCCACACTCCTTTTTTAAAAAAAACTGTTAATTTTCTAAAATCTAATATTTAAAACTTTTTATATTTAACTTTTATCATACTTTTTTCCCATTATCTTTTGGAAATAAAATTGATATTTTCAAGGATTCATTATCAATTTTTTTAATGAAAAATTCTTCAATGTTTTTCATGTACATTTTTTGAGGCCATTGGTTCTATTTCAAGGTACAAATATTAAATATTAATTTTAAAAATTAAATATATTTTAAATTTTTTTACTTCACCATTTATAAAATTTCATACCAATGTTACTATAAATTCTTCATTTAATTCGAATATTAAATCTTGTTATAAAAAATTATGATTTCTTTAATGTTTCTGTCATTATATTTATACTATTTATTTCCTTGGAAATTATTTTTGATGATGAAAATTATAAATGATGTTATAAAATACTCTTTCTAGGTGATTTATTTTTTTATATTTACTATTTATATTATTGAGGTAGGATTTTGTGATATAGTCTAGAATGTTTCTAAACATGATTTTCCATTCCAGGATTTCTATTTTACAATCAATAATTGATTTTAATTTTCACACATATGTATAAGAGATTATTTATTGGGTAATATATCACAATGAAATTAATTGATTATGGTATTATATCATACTAATTTATTATATATTACATAGGTATAATTTTTTTTTCTATGAGCACATGTTTGGGAATGTTTAAAATTAAAATTTTATATTGAACATGTATTTTCACACATATTTATTATATCATTATTGATGAATATTCAAACAATTGCACAATAGAGGAAAAATGATCGTAAATGTTTAAATTTTTTAAAGATGGGGTATATTTAAACATACCATTATCATGACTATATTATAATAAGAGAAAGAATTTTGATGATGAAACTCTAAATGTTAATGAATATAATATTAAGTAATCACAGAAATATTGGTCATCCATAAGACATAAATCATAAAGAAATCATATAGCATGATACATGAGATCACAACAGTGGAATTAGACTTAAATACTATGAATAAAAATAAAAATAGGGTATCGTATGTCAAGAATACGCATAAATACATTTCTAACACATTATTCTTGGGCTAACCACCAATGTTCATACGTGGGGATTCTGATTACCAACTATTTACCCACTTTCATGCATTGGATAGTGTCTCGTGTACCCTCTTCCTAGAATGGGATAACCTCTCTTATACCCTTTGATCTCATATAAAATTAATTATTACCCAATGAATTAGACAAGGATACATGTCCCACCAATCCCATAATATATGAAATTATATTCTAGAATACCATGAAACATTCATCATATCATAACCCATGGAATTAACATAATTTAATAAAATATTTCATCAATGCATAACTGATGAATAAAAATGTGGTTCATGGTCATTTAATAAATTCATCATAACATTACCCATTGAAATTATATGGGCTACATAAATATTTGAACATGTCATTACATGTTGAAAGGATACTAGTTTCATAATCACTTAATAGTCTCATCAATATTTAACCGCCAAAAAAAGAAACCAATTTCATAAGAATATTTTCATCATATAACTCATTTAAGTGAAATGGTTTTAACACACATATTTTCATAATAAACCATTCATATATAGAATAAAAATGGAATCTTTATATCATATCCATAGTAAAGACGATAATACATCAAAGGGTGTCATTTTATATAGAAAATGTTTTTTAAAGGTAAATCACTTATAAAATTTCTTAAATAAGATAAATTTTTATATAACTAATTTAAATCATAAAACATTTTTTACATATTTTATATTTAAAATAAACATGAAAATTATGATGAAATCAATAAAATTCATCTGAAACAATTATTAAGGAAAATATCATATCGAATTTAAAAAAATTAATATATAAAAATAAAACATTTTTGAAATCCTTTTCTTTTAAAATAATCTCAATTTATCATGAATTAATATTTAATTTAATTGATGTTCATGGTGGTTGGGAATTTAGTTCATGCCATACATAAACATTCCATTCACATTTTTAGGAAAAGAAATAAAAAAAATTAAATGAAATGAATATAAAATTTTAAAAAATTCAAAAAAGGGTAAAAATTTCATTAAAAGCATTAAAATTTTATATAATTTTTATAACATTTTTTGAAAATGTTGTTTTGTATGAAATTTGGTTTCGACAGAAAATATTTTTTTTGGGAAAAACATTCATTTTGGCCTCTACTATAAAAAAAGAGAGAAAATTAATAGAAAATGTGTATTATCATAACAATTTCATAGGATAATAAAATTAATGGGGTTTATGAGATATGTATCCTAATATTCTATAATATGTAACATAATCATGTATAATCTCGAAAAATGATGAGATCATGACACAAAATCTATACCACTTTGGTAACATTGAAATATAATCCCTATTAAGGGATATTATTAAATTAAACATAAAATATAATTAGTATAAATAAATTCAGGATATTATGTGAAAAATGTGTTTTATATACACCATGTACAAGAATATAAGTACATAAAATAATCATATGTCTCAAATAAATAATATTAAAGCAAAAAAGACCATACTGATTTTGTAACTTATGAACCACAACACACGTGAAACAAATATCATCAAATGGATATATAAATACTAATAATTTAAAAAATAATAGTTATAATATAGATTCATGGGTTTTATATACACTACATTAAATAAAAAAGTATTGAGTATGGCATGTGTCTCACATAAAAATATAGTGAGACCTCAAACCCATACCATAACTTTTGACTTTCGTCATACTCATTCAAACATCTTATATAATAAATATAATTTGATTATCAAAACAATATTGAAAATAACATATATATTACATAAAATAAATTATTTATTTATGCACTTTTATTACATTTTTATAAATGAATCCATGTTAGAGTCGCATTTTGGTTATTAACTACTTTATTATCTGTATTTATTTCGAGTTGTTATTTTTGGACCTCTTACAAATATCATTGATCCATCATATCTAGAATAATAATAATAAAATTATTATCATATTTATAAATTAATTATTCCTTATATAGAAATAATGAAATTTTTTTATGAATTGAATTATGTTACGATCATGGAGATTTTAGGTTTTACAAACACATTAGTAACGTTTCTCGTTTCTAACAATCCTTTTGGAAATGTGGTAAGAAAAATAATATTTCCATAATTATTATAATATGACAAAACCATTGAATTTTTTCAAATATAATGATACATATCATCCATTTAGTGTGGCCATGAAATGAGTGTCACAATGCTTTATGAAGGCGATATTCTACATGTACATGAATGAAGTTATACTCTTTCATTAAGTGAAATGGTAATAAATAAAATGTTACATTATATTTTCATACTTATAAATATATCATTAATATCATAATTATTTCATTTAAATCACATATATTTATTTAATATATACTTATTATATTCAATAAAAATAATTAATGGAAGATAATCACTTCACTTCAATAGGCAGTAGTTCACCGTACATAGGGGTAACATTATCGTATCCCGTGAAAAAATGAACCAAAGTAGTTATATATGATATAATGAATCAAAAGGTATTATAATGACAAAAATATCACATATATAATTTATATCCATTTTCATACTCAATCATTATAGGTGGTAACAAGAAAATGAATGACATCAGTTCACAGTGCGGTAGTCCTCTGTACAAACGCATGATGATTTCATAACCCCTATGATAAAAGTGGAGATATTTTTAAGCCATAAAATTAAAATAATAACAAATAATTATATTTAATATATATAGGTTATTATTTCATCATGTTTTATTATGAATTTAATGAGCCTGAAGAATAACAAAATTTCTCATTGAAGAACATTACCTCTTTATTTAGTATTCTCATTATGTTTTCATGAAGATCCTTTCTAGGTAGGATTTTGACCACGATAAAACATATAGGATGAGAGGGTGGAATGTGTAATTTCATTTTGGTATTTATTAGCATAACCAAAATGGTTTTATAGTATGAATAAAATAAGACAGGGTATCATTTTATATGTGAGGTGTGTGGAACAGTTGTAGTATTATGAAATAAATATTTGTACCTTTGATTTTCTCATAGAACAAGGACACAATGTTAAGAATGGTCCATATTTATAAAATATAGGGTCTTAATATTTCTATAAGATATATTATATAAATTTTTTAGGTCATTTTAACAGAAATTGGTTTAGTTTAACTTCTAGTAAATTGATTTTTACCTTAATCATGGTAGTTAATTTTTACTATTTTCACTACTGATTTTGGTAAAAAAAATATGTTGAAATAATTATATAATTTAAATTATTTTTATTACAGATATGGAATCCATTTTAGAAAATTACAATCAAATATTTGGATAATTTTAATTTAAAATTAATATTACATACGCGACGAGAAAGCGAGGTTTTCAAATAAAAAAATTTCAAATGTTTATAGTTTTTTTTAAATAAAAAATAAAAAAGAAACCTATCCAAAAGAAATAAATTAGACTAATATTAATATAATGTAATTAATATTTATTTAAATTTAAATTTTTTTATAAATTATTAAAATAAGAAGGGATTTTTATGTTATAATTTAGTATATTACATTATTCATGAAAAAATTAATATTTTTATACAATTATAAACAATTCAGTCTAATATATTAACTATATGATTATTTCATATATGAAAATTATTTTTTAAGAATAATTTTAATAGTATTTTCCAAAATTAGATTTTTAATATCTGCACAAAAAAGTCACAAATCTAACTTTTATAAAAATGATGTTCTTATGCATAAAATTATATTTTATTTTTATCTCTTGTAAGTAAACATGTTCGATGAATGTTAATTATTTCCAATAATATCTAACATATTAATTTAATTAATGAATTCCCCATAGTTTGTTTTTTTATTTAGTTAGAACATGTTTTTTTCAAAAGAATTGTTTTTTAGGAAAAGGATTCCATTCTTTTTCATTTTTAATTAAATGGTCACCAAATAATTCATTTTATATACATTTGGAAACCATATATTTTAATAATTTATTTTATCATATTAATATGTTCTATTAAAATATATAAGTGGTAACTGTTATATTAAATTATAAATTTTAATATTGTCTTCTGTTTTATTTAAACGTGGTGTAGCGGGTATCACAAGTTATATTCATTGTTGCATGTAATGCAGTCTAATATTAGTGTTTTATTTGAAAAAAAATTTTTATATGTAACACAAAATATTTAAAATATTAAATATATTTTAAAAGAATATTTCACAAAATATATGGTTGTAACATTATACCCCCTTAATATGCATTTCTACCTCAAAAATCATCTCTAATATCAAAGGTATAACATTTGAAAATTCATTCATAGAAACCCAAATAATAAATAGGGTTAAAAAAGTATCGTCGTGAAAAAGATAAGGGGATGTGTGAATTTAATTTTTAATAAAAAATGGGTTTCCAAATAAAACAAAATGAGTGGGAAATGAAAACATGTACACTGAAGAAAAATGTAAACAATTAGAGAGAGTAATATAGATCATTGATCAAACGAAAAAGGGTGATCTAATGAATGTTTGAGAAAACAAAACTCTAAAACAAAGATGTTTTAAATCGTTATTGATATCATGAAATTGATGATAATAGGATAACAATTTATTTCATTATTCTTTTCATAATTTTGAGGAAATCAACTTCTATAGATAATGAGAACATATGAAAATATACATACTTATTTTCATTTTATTTATTAGGTAAAATTTTATCTTTTTTGTTCTTGGATCAAAATCCACTTCATCTTTTACTCAATGATAATATTTTTTAATGTTTTAAGAACATAATAGAATAAATAATAGAATGATAAGTCAATCATTCTACCAAAGGATAAAAAAGGTTAATAGTGGTTATCTTATATGGATACATCTTCATATGGTGAAGTAATACATTAATCTCTAAAATATAATCCATATATAAAATTAAATGCTTCCATAAATTGTTATCATTATTAAATTATAAATTTTATAAATTTATTAAAAAATGTAACTAAATTTATAAAAATTAACTTACCATTAATACTCTAAATATAATTAAGATTATAATAATGGTCACATTTCATACATCTGAATACCATGGTCATTTGTATCCTGGAGCACGGTAAGGACCGGAATTCCCAAAAAAAATATTTGAAAAATTTCAGGCTTCCTCATTCAGTAGATAAAACCATAGATTGTTGAATATATTCCATATATCCAATAATGTTGTAAAAACCATCAATGATAACATAATCCCCTTGGTCATATAAATCCATTATCAGTTATAAGTTCATCAATAAAATCCAATTTAAATTATTGACTTAAATATTATATTTATCCAATCAAAATAATATTTTGTCAACCTAATGAACATATTAAATTTTCTTCCAAAAATAATTTTCCCCATAAAATATTAACTTTGAATAAAATCACATTTAAATGTCATTATAAATATTAAACATATTCCAGAATATCTTTAAGAAAAACATATTCTAAACATTCCATAAATATTTCATGATTTATATAACACAATTTCTGGACTCCAAGACATAATCACTTCATTTTTCTCTCTTCCATATCAAAACATTAACTAGGCCTAATAATCTTATTCCTTAACACTTATTTCCTTTAATATGAAATTTTTAGTCTCTTAATTATCATCAATGTAACCATTTCTCCTATAAACATTATGATTCTCTCATTGACATTTACCCTTAGGAACAAATTTACAAAATGACTCTAATTTCAACATTTAAAACACTCAAAAATCAATGACACCTTTGGGACACTATTATTGACATCCATTGCATGAAATAAACATTTAAATTTTCCGTTTTTGTTAATTTATTATTTTTTCCTTCTTTACGAAACCAAAAATATAATTTTTTCCCTTTAATGCATTCTATTGAGTGATTCATTAAACATTATGGATATATTGGGAAATAATATTCTTTCATCCTTGACCGCTACTACCTGAACTCTTGGAAAAAAAACATCAATCTAATATTTAGTGAGTCCATGAGTAGTTTAAGGTGCACATTTTTTATCATTTTTTATAATAGAAGATTTGGAATAATCACAACATTTACCTCTCCCTTGATCATATAATATGGGTTCTCATTGTAACCAATTTGATTATCATATTTATCATTAACATGATTCCGTCTAGTTCCATACATTGTCTAAAAAAATATTGTGAGATACAATATTCATAGTTGAACACAAATAACCATGAAAAAAACATATAGGATGTCAAAATCAGCAAACCCTATTTTTAATATTATCATGAATAGATTTATCCTAGGACATTCACATTAAATAATGACATAAACTATTCACGATTGTTAATAATGTCACTGTGAATATCTAGAGCATATAACAAAGGAGTATCCTCCTAGGTTTGTATAATTGATCATTTTAATAAACCAGAGGACTATTGATTCAATCTTAATGCTCTCTTTTATATTTATTACACCTAGATACCAATGATATTGATCAAAATCCACTTATATTATCTACACAGGGATTTAATTTCCTGGAAACCATTTTATATGAAGATTATGAAAGGTTTAGAAAAATTTCCATTACATTAACTCATCCTTAGAAATATCCATCAATACACCACAAGACATATCCTTATAAATATCACTATGGATCCAAATAAATATTTATCATCATAGTTTCCAATTATAAACTACACCTTCTTTATGATAATAACAATATGTAGAGAAGAATTTCTTGTAATGAAATTACAACAATGTAGATGAATATTCAAATCATTAAGGAACACATATTGAATAAATATAATTATTTACTGCATTTAGAGGCTAGGTACCCGATATACTAATTTGGTGAAAGAAATTCAACATCTCCCATAATAATATCTCCCTTTAGTACGCTTTATAAACATACCCTAGTTAAAAAAAATCAACATTGATTGGGATATATAAACAAAAGAATGTCTGATATTAGATGCTCAATGATGGTAAAAATGGAAATATGTAAAAATATCATGAGTAAGAAGTTATGTTAAAATTAGCATAGCATCTGAAAACCATAACCAGTATATCAAAAATTATAATATTAATTTAGGCCATAAATATTAATAATTGATAAGATATAAATCCTATGGAAATAAATGAACATTATCTATGATAACCTTACATTATAATAAGATATTACTTTTTTCCATGAAAATAAAAAATAAAATATATTATGTCAAGGATATAGATAAAGACGTTTATAACATGTCAGGATAGTGCTAACTTTCCTTGTACCATATTAAATCTTGGGATAACATCGCATGTAACCTCTTTATGGCTTTGGATAACCACCCATGTAACCATTTATAGGCTTCAGATAACATCTCATGTAAAATTTGTTCTCAAATAACATTAATCATTACCGAAAGCATTTGAGGTAGATACAAGTCCCAACAATAATGTAATCTATACATTTATATTCTATATGTTTATATAACAATAATAAAATTAAAACCAATAAAAATTAATTAGTTCAAAAAAATATTTCATTACATCAGATATGGTTTAAGATAAACTAATTTCATAAACATTTCGTTTTTTATCATACCAAGTCAAATAGAAAATATATCAGCGTCTTTAAATTTTCATCATACCACAAATTATTGAAAATATAATGGTTATAAATGAAATTCATCATCTCATCAAACCATAACCCATAGAAAAATAAATTTCTTTTAACATATTTTTTCATAGTAAAAAATATGGAAGAGAAATGAGTTTCAATTACATATTTCCATTATAAATCATTCAAATAAATAATAAGAATGGTATCCATGGTTTATATCTCTTTTAAATCATAAGACCCATCAATAAGTATCATATTTAAAGAGAAATGATTTTTTAAGATAAATCATTAAGAAACTTTCATAATGATGACATTTTTTCATTGAAAATAAATTTTTAAAACATATATCATTTTGGAAATACTTTTCTTTTAAAATAAATATGAAAAAGTATAAATAAATATTTAAAAATATTTCCAAATGTTTATTGATAAAATTACACTTTAGTCATTGAAAAAAAACATAAAATATTTACAAAATCCATTCATTCAGTAGTAACCAAGAAAAATTAGAAACAATTATTCAATGAAAATATTGGTTATTATAGTAGGGAATACTTTTCATGTCATACACAAATATAATTTTTAGATTTCTAGTAAATGCAAAATAGATATTGTTTTTTGTAAATGAAATAAATATTTCATTTTATTTTTTTCATATATAGTCAAACATGAGTGTCATATTCACTTATAAATCATTTTTAACAAAATTATTAAAAATTTATGATATGTTTTTAGAAAATAATGTTTTGGATGAAATTGGGGTTTCAACCAAGAAGATAAATTTTTTTAAAACATTATTTTTATAATATTGAATACATAATGAGATTAAAATGATGGGAAAACGTTTATTCTCATTACATAAAAATAGGATATGTAATTTCATGAGTTTTTGAGAAATTTATCATAAAAATCATATCATGGGAAACATAATTAAATACAATCTCAATAATCAATTATATTGTAACATAAAATCATTATAATTTTGGTAACATTGAAACATAATAATCATTAAGATATATCATTAAATTAAAAGTAAATTATCATTAGGGAAAATAAATTTATGAGGTTAAATTTTAAATTGGATTAATATACCCATCATATAAGATGATATGTGCATAACATAATCATCTGTCTCATAGAAGGAAAAATTGAAACAAAAACACTTACTTATTTGGACACATTTAAATGATAAACCTCAAGAAAGTGATGTCCTAAAATATATATTTTTATAAAAATAATTTTACAAATAAGTTTCATAAAAATGTTATTTTTTGTTATATACACCGTATAAAATAAACTCTTATTGAATATGGAATGTATATCACTTAATAAATAAAAGTTATATGAAAATTCTATTTTTATGTCTTGACATCCTTAATAAACATTGAATCTTTATTTATAGTAAATATAAGTTTATTATATATCCATATTTGAACAATTATTTCATATATCGAACCATATATTTTTTACATATGTTCTTTTATTACAAATTTTATATAAATTCCATATTAAAGGCATGTTTTATTTAATAAATATTTTGTTTTTCATATATATATATATATTTATTTATTTTATATTTTCATGACTATTTATTTGATAGTGGTTAAATCATCTCCATATTAATAATCATGAAATAGTTATAATATTTTTAAATCAATTTAAAATTTAATATAAATTTTGAAATATAGTTTTGAGAGATAAAAGACATTATGATCATTGATATGGTAGGTCGTACGTGTGCATGAGTAACGTTACCGGTATTTAATGGTCATGATTGAGAGGATATAAGTAATATTTTTTCTATAAGAAATATCATAATACCATAAATACCATATTTTCTTATATATATACTTATACATATCGTTTATGTGTTGTGGTGATGAAAATTGTGTCACACCACTCTATGATGGCTGTTATCCACAACTACATGAATGGCGTTATCAACATTCATTAAGAGAGAATGTGAGAAATAAAATAATATATTATCATTTTAGAATGATCAATATGTCATTAATATCAAAATTATTTAATTTATATCAATTATATTCGTTATTATTACTCTTATTATATTCCATGTAAATAATATTTTATTACAAATCACATCAAGTCATTGGGAGGTAGTTAATCTTACACGCAACTGATGTTATCATATCAATTATGTAATGGAATATAAATAAGTTATATATGTGATATAATATCCTTATAGGTATAATTATTTTAAAAATATCATATATATATATATATATACTTTATATCCAGCATCATTCCCTACTGTGATATATGGCTATGGAAAAATAAATGACATCAGTTCTCAATGTGGTAGCCCGATGTACAAATGATTAATGAATAATAAATAATTTGTTATTAATAGATATATATTAAGGTCATTACCATGGAATTAAAATATATTACTATATGTTCTACACCAAGGTTATAATATCATTATAGATTATATAGAATTTTAGGAGGTGGAGGAAGAAATAAAATAAAAATAGTTCTTAACGAATTTTACCTCTTCTTCAGGTATCCTCATTTGGTATTCACCAAAGGCCTTTTTGGGATGGATTTATCCCAAAAAAAATTATAATATTAGATTATTTATTTTTGAATGTAATTTTTGTAACATAATTATATTTTAAAATGAAAAGGCAATGTTCGATAGTGTACTAGATATATAACTCGGAGCTCAAACAGACAGAATAATCTTATTATTTTTATGTGATAATTATAATTCTGAAATTAAATTGGGGAGAGTTAATAGTTATAATTTAATTACTAAATATAAAATTTTCACACTCATTGATAGTATTTCTAAATTATTTATAAATAATAACTCAAATTTTTAGTGACTTCATTTTAATTTTTAAAAAATATATTTTATTAATATTACATTTTTTATTGAATATTAAAAATAATTTTTGGAAATTATAAAAAATTAATATCAATAAATAAAATTAATATTTGAATTCTGAATATCATTTTTTACTCTTGGAATAAATTTGGGATATTTTAGTAAATATTAGGATTTCAGTTATTAATAGAAAATGCTGTATTTTATAAAAATATAATTTCAATTCAGTTTTATTTTTTGAAACATTAATATAATTTATTTATATTTTACCCAGTTATATTATTTTTACTTAATGTTAAATTATATTTCATAAGTGGCTTATTTTTTGTTTTTAAAATGACAATTTTTATAAAACACTTCAATGTACATAATGTTTCCCAGTTTCAATTAATCAAAATAATCCCTAATGGGGATTTTTTTAAATAAAAAGATTAGATTACATGTCATTATATATTATTTTAGTTTCATATAATGACTATTATTATCCATACAGTTAATATAAAATCATCCTTTTCTTGAAAACTACACTTCTTGGAAACCTGCTTTTTCATCCTTTCTATGAGTTTTATTTGAAATTTAATATATCCAATTAAGGGAATTTTATTTGTTAAAATTTATATCATATTTACAAATAGAATAAAAAAATTCGATAATAATTTCAGTTTTTTTATCATTATAAATTTTCCATGGTAATGAATATTTACCGCAGTATAAGTAAAATAATGTATTGTGTTAATGTTTTAAGGTAAATGGTTAAAATACCTGAAAAAAAACATTAAATTGGTGGTTTATTTATTTCTCACGTTAACCATAAAATAAAACATTAATTATAAACAAAATTAGTTGTACATAATTCCTCCCAAACTTGGCTTGATTTAAATAATAATTATAATCATTATGTAATCATATCAAACCACCCCTCCCCGAGTATAAATATCACTCCTCACCCCAAAATGTCTCCTCAAAAGACATGAAGATATCCATATATCTAAAAGAAACATTTCTTCCCCAAATTATAAATACTTAATTAATACTGGTCTCAAAAAAAGAATGAGCTATGGTTCATAAAGGAGTCCATTATAGAGGTGATATTCAAGAGGTAACATTGTAAATTAGACTCCCTATTTTATTATTAATCTACCTTAACCTCACCTAATTAATTTATAAAATCATAATAACTAAAATATCATGTATATACTTTATTTTAGGTTAAAAAAGTGGATATATTATATCCATTGCTTTCCATATATACTCGTATTCCAGGAAATGAAACTGTTGTCTAAATTTTGGTAGTTAACCGTCTCTCGAGATAATGATAATTAATATTCCATTACCACCTTCATGTTGATTAAAAAAGTATTAATTTTGATAAATTAAATTCTAAATGTTATATTATAACTAATTCCATTTTTTAGAATAAATATATAGAAATATTATTAAATTTAATGAAACTAGTTCATGATGGTCAAAAAATCTCCCAAAATAAACAATACATTTATCATTGACATTTTATCAAATGAATCATCCTCATACTATAAAACAATGATATATGATTCCACTAAATATTATGAATGTTCATTAATATTATTTAATTTTTCTTCTAGATTATTAGTTCCAGTTGACAATAAAATTCAGTATTATGGGAATTTAATCAACCATGGAACCGTGAAACAAACACCACTGAAACAATGAAAATAATAAAATATTATAAAGGAATGGGTGGTGATAGGTTATAAAAGGTTTATATTTGGTATTATTAATAGTAATTCAGTTATATTCAAAAATAAAAACTAATTTCATACCATTTATAGGTTGTTTGAATATATTTTAACGATGTTGAAGATGAGGTACGAAAATTATTTACCCAATTTCCATTATTTGTGTTACACTTTTACATCATTTATTATGTCATTATAATATTATATGGTAAATTAAATTTGATTATATTATTTTTTACATCCAATTATCTTATTTGTTTTTACATTTGATACACATAAATTATTCATTTAATTTATTCTGACTTTAATTATATGATATTAGTAAAGGATGTTTCTTTTAAATACAATTTGTTTTCATGTTTAATTTATAAAAAATCATAAGGATGGTTTTTTAAATATATGGAATTAATGAAATTTCCTTAATTCATTAATCCATAATACTTTGAATCATTCTTTACAATTATATATGGTTACTTTCAATGTAAAGTTTTTCAATTGTATGTGTGAAAGTTAAAAATTGTGCATTTTCAAAATTGAAATTTCATTCTCTCAAAAGATTGTTTCATGGTACAATCTTTGGTGATTTATGTTTATGTTATAATTCATGGGAATTGTTTATATTTATGTGTGGTTTATTTATAATCAATGAATTGTTCTTCTATTATAAGAGAAGGATGTGTGATTATGTAATTTACCAATAACGAGTGGTTCCATGATAAATAAATAACTAATTGTTATTTTATAACCTCCAATTCAATGGATACTACTGTTTTTTTTATTTTCTATATTGGATTAACCATTTTTAAGAGTTATATGAAAAAATATTTACCATTATACCTATTTAATATTTATATTCCTTAAGATAAATTGATTTTAATATTTTAATATAGTGATATTTTTAAAAAGGTGATTCTTTTTTGTGGTAAAAATTAATGTTTTTTAGAATATGCTTCAATATCCATTCACAAGACTGATTGTTTAATTTATTTTATGTCCCATAATAATATTTGTTTCCTCATCCCACATTTTAAATTTTGTTACAAGGTTTATGTGAGAGTAACAAAAAGGATGAGGTCAAGAAGAAAATTGTTAAGATTTATCATTATATGAAATCATATTTTTTAATAATTTTTTTTAGTGTGAAAATTTTATACTTAGTATATGTGACCAATTTTGATTTATGGATTTACATTTTATTATTTTCCTCTAATTATCTAAAAATCCAAACTGAAAAAATCGTTATAAATTTTAAAATGTGAATTCTTGTTCATATCACTAGAATATGTAATTATTAAGGTTGGGTCCACATAGGTGTTGTAAAAGGAGTGTTCATAAATATATGGAGATTAGGATATTTCCTTATGATTTTTTTCATTGAGTTATGGATATCATCAATGATTAATATGTTTAAAAATGATCATAATTTCAATGTCATATACACAACTTTTACAGTTTAAAGTGATAGATTTATTGAATATTGATGATATTTTTGGAGATTGGATTTAGAAAGGTACTTTATGCAGGTAAAAAGTATTTTCATGATTATGTATTAAAAATATTTTAATCGTACAATTTTAAAAAGGACAATTTTTTTTAATATATAATAATTTTGTTCATGTTTTAATGGTGTTCTACATATTATGGATCGTTTGTAATGTTTAATGGAAATTAATCCATCACATATTTATTATCCCTTCTAGATGAAATGATTATCAATATTATTGGACAATCTTGTTCAAGAAATTTTTAATGCTTTTTTATTATTCAAATCACATGAAACAAAATTCTTTTACATATCTAACACATTTGTTTTTCTAAAAAACATTATGGGTTCATGGTAAATTTTTGATCTTATATAAAAATATAATATTCTCCAATAATTCTTATTTTTTGGGTTTAAATTTTATTCTAGATTACTTTGGGGAATTTTAAGGATATTTATTTTTTGATGATCTATTTTGATCTTTGGGTATTACTGTTGAATTTTTTAGATTAATGTTGTTTTTACCATGTGAAGGTTTATTATTTTTTTATAATTACATTATCATGTATGAAGCATTTGGTTTTTGATAAATTCCATATATATACAGAATATTTATTTATACAATTGCAGATTTTTTATCAATATAAGATGATTTTGATGCTTTAGGTATAAATATTTCACCTTAAATAATCATCATTTGGATAAAAATGATGATGAAATTGTACCTTGAAAGTAATTATTTTTCCTTTTGTTATTATTATAGGTAGTAATAGAATTCCTCAACTCCGTAAAAAATATTTTTCAAAAAAAAATTATGTGTTTACTTTAATTACCGAGAAATCAATAGCCTTTTACCCTATCATTGATTTACGATGGTAAAATTCTTCCTGACCACATTCTCTATCAATAAATTTTAGTCTATGGGTTTAATATTTATTATTATATGTAAATTTTTTCTATGTAGAAACAGTTTTTGTTTTATCTCATGTGACCTTTACGCTTTCCTTTCTCTCATTTCAAGTGGAATTTTTATTGATGCTTTTTTATGGTATGAGATTTCAATAATAGAATTTTTTAAATTATAACCCGATGTTTCTAATCCAAAATTCGAATACTGAGGTTGAAATTTACTAATTGGTTTATATTTTAGTGTCCTAATATTTTTAAATTAAAATACTATGTTTGATAGCATATGTGATATGTAAATATAAGATTAAAAAACAATAGAATATTATTATTTAAATCTAATTGTCATAACCTAGACATTAAAAAAGTATTAAGGAATATTTTTAATGTGATTATGAAATATATTATTTTATTAATCATGGTTAATTTATTAATTAGTTATTTTTAAATAGTCACTCACATATTTAGTTATTTTTTTTTATTTTTCAAAAAATAAAATTTCAAAAAAAATTGGGTTTTAATACATTTTATGAGTGAGTATTATAATTAAATTTTGTAACATTATGAAATATAGTATCATAAAATAAACATAATTTTGGAATCATAATATCATGTTTCAATTATGGTGAAATGGTTGAATTTTTTAGAAAATATGGGCTTTTAGTGAATAGTTAGAAATTCTGATTTTTGTAAATATATCATTTGTTTTCAAAAAATTAAAAAATTTAAGTATCTCCATGTTTAGAATTATATTTCATGTAAAATATGTTTTATGTAGTTATAATTAATTCACCAAAAAATCTACTGAATAAACAATATTTGTATCTTCAGAATAATTTTATTTTTGGGTTTAAAACTAGAATTTCTCTTAAATGTGTTTTAAAGTAAATATTGTTTCTCCTTTATAATTAGTTTAAATAATATATCTCAAAAAATAATTTATATTAAATTTATATATTATATATCAAAAATTATATTTTAGTTTCACTGTATGATTATTGTGGTTAACCATCTCCCTGGATGATGAATATTCATTTTCCATTACTTCCATCAAGACTTCTCAAAAAAAATATTATTTTGATTAAACAAGATCATAATAGTTATTTTATAATATTCTTCATGTTCTATAACAAATATATAAAGAAAATGTTAAATAAAATGATTCTATTTTGTATTGGTCTGAAAATTTTCCAAATTAATCTATTCTTGTATCAATAACATTTTATCAAATGAACCATTTTCATACTAAAAAAATGATATATTCCCCATTTTAAATTACAGATGATTATGACTAGAATTTCTATATACTTATATTTATTAATATTTATTTTAAACTAAAATATCTAATTATACAAAAATGAACTGACCATGAAACTATTAAACCAACACACCAAAAACAAGGAAAATAAATAAATATTTCTAATGTATCGGTGGTAAGTTGTTATAAAAGGTATATATAATGTACTATAAATATTAACAGATTTTTGGAATAAATTATTAAAATTATTTAAACCCTTATACATTATTTTTGAACATGTTTGAATGAACTCTAACCTATGTTAGGGGAATTCTTATACCAACATCCATTATATCCGTTAAGAATTTACTTCTATGATTATGTCATTCTAAGATTATGTGTGAAAAGAAATTTGATTGTATTATTTTATATTTATAATAGTATTATGTGGATTTAATTCTAATACAAATAATTGATTTATTTTATTAATTCTCTATATATTGATTTAATATATGTAATGGGAATTCGTTGAAAGAAACAAATTTTATTATTTCCTATTAAAATAAACAAAATGAATGTTTTTTACATATATTTCATGAACAAAATTTATCACCTTTTGTCTTGTAAATATTTTGATGCTTAATTAATATTTTTATATAGTTACATTCATGGGAAATGACTTCCATTATGAATGAAACGTTTTTCAAATCAGTGATTTCAAAATGGATAATTTGTTCTCCTCATATAGTATTTCTTGATATTAGAATTCATGATTTGTTTTTTTTAAGGTTCATGAAAATTATTTTTAATGGTTGGTGGTTTGGTTATAAAACAATTACGGGTGGTTCTATCATTAACAATGGAAGTGTGGTCAGATTATTAAAAAATTATTAGTGGTTCCATAAAAACACATGGAGGGTTGCTACGTTATAACCTCCAACTCATTAGGTAATCTAGTGATATATGCTATTCATATTTTTTACTGCATTTGTAAGAGTGATATGGATTTTTTTTCCTAAGATACCAATTTAATTAATATGTTTTTCTAATCGATTTTCTTGGAAATATACTATATTTCACTCTTTAGATGGTGATGTTTTTTAAAATATGAATTCATTTTCAACGTAATTTTTTTATGGAAATAATGTTTTTTATTTTTTATGTCACGTACTGATCTTTTTATGCACATCCTACATTTGAAATTGTTTTCCAAATGATTCAATTAAGAGTAGGGACATAGATGTGATCAAGAATAGAATTTTGAAGATTTATCCTAACATGAAATCATATTTTGTTTTAAAATTATTTTTTTTGTGGGAAAAAATGGACACTAATTATAAATGTTAACCTTTTATGCATGGTTTTACATTGTATGTTTTTTTATTTTTCTCTAAAACTCTAAACTGAAATACCCTCCAGAATTTTAAGAAGTGAATTATTGCCCAAAAACATAAGAATATGTAATTATTGAGGCTAGGTGTTTAAAAACAAGTTAGTATTTTTTGAATCAAAATTCATTGAAGGTGTGAATAATTTTTGAGAGTGAGTAGAGTTTTATATGCGGGGTGAGTGTCACACTTTTAATTTTTTGAAAAGAAAACGTTGTACCCACGTTTTTCATATGACATAGTGATCCAACATTTATTACTCATGAGAATTATAAATTATATTGTGAAAATAAATCCATGCAATAATTTTTATATAATTTATTAGGTTATTTTAACCCTTATTATTAGTGTATCCACTGATAATCCATTTTTACATTAACCGTAGTAATTAATTTTTACTTTTTCACTATCCATTATGGTAAAAAGTTAACTTGAACATATTTGTTTATATTAAATATTAAGATTAAAAATATGGAATCCATTTTTTTTAAATTTTATTATGATAAGTGGAGTTTTTTTATTTAAACTTAACCCCGCAGACGTGACGCGGTTGCGGGTTTTTGAATTAAATTGTATCAAATGATTAAAATGATTTTACATAAAAATTAAACATGAATATGTTTCTAATGAAATAAATTAGATAAATAGATATATAATTTATCTAATTTTAATTTAAAACAAATTTAAATTATAACTCATCATTATAAATATTTTAAATAAAAATCTATAATTCATTTAAAATTTATTATTTAAAATCATTCATTAAAAAAATAATCTTTTTAGAAATAAAAAAATTTACCCAAAGCTAAAATAGATATGACTATTTTAAAATTTGCTTCTATATATTCAAATGTATTTGTTATATGTGTAAAAAATTATATTTTATATAACTGTGAATATAAGACGACAATACAATTTTTTTGAAAAAAAAATTATTTTTAAAATTAAATATATTTTTCTCTCTTATTAAGAAAACAAAAAATTAATGATAAATAGTAGGTTGAATATATGATATTTCAATTTTAATTTAATAATTAACCCAAAAAATTAATTTATTGAGTGAAAACATATTTGTTTATCTAAGAATATTTTTTTAGAAAAATATTTCCTTTATTGTCATTTTTAATTGAATAGTGAAAATTTTAATTTTATATACGTCTATAAACCATAATTTTAGAAAATTTATATAATATAATTGATACTTGTAATTCCACTTGTTTTGTGACAAATATCATATTAAATAATAAATTCTTAATAGTACATTGTAATATCCCTAGCCCGGTATACACTAAACTAGTACCCTGTGGAGGGTCGCCACATGCCCTCAAGTATACCTCCATGTACACCATAGGTTTCCAAAAAACAGTGAGGGTATAATGAGTCATGTGGGTGTTATATGCCCTCTTTCCTATAGTAAGGCATATCATATAATTAATTAAATATCAAGAAAAGCAATTAAGAACCAATAACCATGCATAACCATGAATCTCCCAATATGGTACAAGTCACAATGAAACAAAAAGTAATGTCATATCATGTGAAAAGTTCCAAGAGGGAAAGAAAACCCAAAAAAGGTGAAACAATTACACCAAATGTTTCTAAAATATATTCAAAAACATCATCCATGTGCATCCCAATCCCAAATCAACTCCAAAGAATAGGTCATTTGAGTCATTTTGGACATGGAATCAAGAAGTCTTCTTGGGTACCCGACGATGCCCCGGGAAGGGTGTGATTACAACCTTGTAGGCCACCATCAATTATGTATACAATATATCCATTCTAAAATGATATTTAATTCAAGTCTAAATTAATTAAATATAAATAAATTATAGCTTGAGTTCCTTTAATTAACAATTTTATCCAAAACCATTTTAACCATATTACCAAATTCATATTTTCATCTTCTTTATAACTAAATTTAGTATCATCATGAATTCCATGGTTTTGGAATTTAAATCACTCACACACAGGTTCATGTCATCCTTAACTATGCATATAGAAATAATCATGTACCTATATCACTATAGATAAACATTTTTTAATAAAAAAATCATCGTAACCATAGAGACTTAGTCTAGGTAGTTTCAATGAATGAAACCATTGTTGGTATAGAGCATCAGTCTCACTCCTGAACCAATGAATTACTGGGGGTAGAGAGTCAGTACAACTCGACCTGTGGGAAGATCCTCAATCCTTTAACCCACCACAAATCCATGTGCACGTTATTATTAATCAATCCACCAATAATATAGCATATCACAATCCAAAACAACCATAAAAAACAATCACAATCCAAAAATAATAATATAGAAAAAAATAGTATACCATAATTCATTATCACATTTTCTATTTAGCCCAATTCACATTTCTTATGCCTAAAATAGTAATAAAAATTCATCAATTCCCATACAATAACCCATTAAACGTATTAAACCAGTACCATATGTCAACTTACATAAATCATTCAACATTTTTATGTTTTGGTCCCCTTATACATTTTATGTTCCAAAAACCCCATTCTACATATTTTCATTATTCCCTTTAAACCCATTTCAATGTCATGCCAAACAATCCCTTAGGCATTACCCCTATATAAAATGAACTACCCATATTATCTTCTTAATCATAAAAAAATAAATTAACATGTTTACCTTGAGATCTACTTAATCACAAGTTTATTTAACACTAAACATCTATGTATACCATATTCGAGAAAGTCATTGCACCACATGGGTGGCCCTCAAGTGGTGAAGTCATCCACAATGCATCCCACTGGGACCATGAGGGGTTCAATTCGTCATTTAGAAACCCATTTCATGAAAACCACTAATGGAGAAATGAAAACCACATGGAAAATCATGAATGTATGTTTTTATTAATAAATCATCATAATGTCTCTAGGATAGGTCATATTTCTCACTAACTCAAATCTGTTGATTAATATACTCTTAATTTAAGACTAAAAACAGATCCAAGAACACCTTCATGGATTAACCTAGAGTAAATTATTGAAACCATGTCTTATGTATTTTTAAGAATATCTCCCAAGATACAATCCCTAATTTGGAAACGGGAATAAATGAGATTATTAGACATACCTAGAACATTGATACACAACCAACGACACTCCAAATAGCCTAGAAACTAGAGATATTAATCCTTCATAGATATTTAAGGTTTTTTTTCTTCACTAGGGTTTAAAGGTAGTAAATTTGGATTCAAAATGGGTGAACCATTGAAATATAATAATGAAAAAACCATAAATTTTTCATCTTTTAAGGTAGACTGTTTACCTACATGATATTCAAATCTATGTGAAATCTTTGTGCATCCCACTATCCTATGGGATTTTAGTCACATAATTACCCATTATAGTGATATAGTTTTAAAGCCATATTCCAAATGTGTAATACTCTATGGTATATGGTTTCATGGTTTTCCTGGGAAGGCTACCCGGTTTACTTAACAATTCACAAATCATGCACCCTATATAGGTTGGCCCAATTTTCCTTCTTTTATTACAATAAACCCCAGGGAAACCCTTCATGCCCCTCAAACTCTTGAGAATCATTTCAATAACCAAAAAATTATATTGAATTCAAAATTTATTCATATACATTCCTCATCAAAGATAGAGTTCTTTAAACCTCCCCACCTTATAACATATCTTCTTCAAACCATGCTTCAAAGAATCATTATGTTTATGGTGAAACAAGGTTGGGCCACTAGACATGAATATCTAACTCTCATGCCAAAATATCTCCCTAAATATTCCCATTTTTTCATTAAACTCAAAGTAAGGGCATAGTATTTCCTCACATGAATTTATCTCCATGATCCATGTTACAAACGAGATATTACCCAAAGGATGAATCAACCTCAAACTCTACATCCTCTACATTAATAACATGATATTTATTAGGGTGATAATTCTAAATATTAGAAACATAAAATGTATCATGCATTCCAATATACCATTGTGGAAGATCGAATTGGTAAGACATTAGTTTGATCCTCTCCACTGTCTTTAACAACCCCACGTACCCAGTAGCCAACTATCCATGTTTACAAATTTGATGGAGACCCAATCATGGGGACACCTAAAGAAACACACTATAACATACAAAAAATATTATGGTTTATAATGATCACCTATATATTACTTCTACCTAATGAATTTTATTTACACGATTTTTTGAATAAATTGAACCTGTTTTGATGTCCCTTACATGAGACTTGGTCCCCAATATATTAGATTCTCTGTATTTAAACCAACAAAAAATATATCTAAATGGTATCCCCCTGAGTTTCTAGATTGGATTCATCTAAATTTGAGCATATAAACTATTGTTCTCGGAAAACTAAACAAGATACAATTGTTCTACCATGAACTACTAAAATCTCTAACACAAGCCCTTAACCTGTCCACTATATCGTAGATCATATTATTTGACTTCCCATCTATCTACAGAAGAAAATCTGTACTCAAAAACAATAATGTACCAAGTGCCTTCTATAATCACTACTATAAGTTCTATCAGATACACAGATCATGGTCCGAAACTGTATTCCACGAAACTCCATTCAACCACCCTATATCCCAATCTTATAAATTACCCAACTGATCAATAGTGAAATTACCACCAATCTATATGAAATGAGCCACTTTAGTCAATCGATACGCATACACCCATATTTCATCATTCTTATGTTCAATTCTTAGAATACCCACTACAATAACAAGCCATACATCATCATGATTCCACTTTAGAATAGGAGATGGTTGTAATAAAAAACTTGGGCCCTGATGCTCGACCTTCATATACTAATTGAAAAGGCATCACCCAATAAAACCCATAATCATTTTCTACATTCCCATCCAATAATACTACTAATGAAGATCATGATTCATCATTGAAAATATTGGGTACACATCCCTTATTGATTTATGATACTCATGAACCATCTCTTCTTGAACACCAACTGGAAGCACAACATGTCCATGAACACAGACAACCCAATCCTTAAAAATAGTCTAACTTGATGGTGGATCCCCGCAATTAATACTTTCCTTTATATCCAAAAATTCTGAATCCTCTATCTGACTCCCTTTAAACTAGCATTAGATATGGACCCCACTACTAGATATTTAATATTAATACACTCATTCTTATCATGTACCTTTAGGTGAATCTAAAAAAACATTGAAATCAACCAAAACTCAGAGTTTGACTCCATGATAGCCTGACATTGAGTATTCAGAGTCAATTCATTTATAACAACCTTTCCATTTCCTACTGTAAAATACAAATCAAAGCCAAACACCATCATATTTTTATCCCTTCACCATTTATGAATATTTAAATCCTTATGAGAGAATATTTAAATTTGTCTTTTATGATCAACAAACAATGTGAAGCACTCTTTCATCAAGTAATTCTACCAATACATTAAAAATACAACACATTGGTTATGAAGAGATCGCAATTTGGGTAATTCCATTCACAAGTCCTCAATTATCATTAGAAAAAAAATTCAACTCTACTATCATGTTTCAAAACAACCCTAAGTTCAACACCAGACGCATCATAGAAAAAGGTGTACCTCATATCTAGATTAGGTGAGATGAAGATAGGTGCAGTTGTAAACTGCTTCTTAAACTCTTGAAAATCATTCTTACATGCCTCATACAAAAGAAATTTACCTATATTATTTTTTAATCCTGAACATGTAACATCGATATGGGAAGGATATTCAATGAACATTTTGTGATAACATTCCAATTCTAGAAATCTCTGAATATATAAAACATTCTCGGGTTACCCTCAAGAACAAAAATCTTGTACTTTCTATAGAACCACAGACTTAACAGCCTTGGATATAAATAGACCTAACATGTGAACATTATAAATCCCGAAATTATACTAAAATAGCTTCATGAAAAGAATATTCTCTCTTAGATTACTCAGTGGGATGTCATGATGTATAGCATGATCATCATGAGTTTTAGATTACATCAATACTTCATCAATGAAGGAAACTATAAAATGATCTATATATGGGTGAAATATTATTTTAAAAAGAACCAAAAACAGTACCAGTGAATTGGTCATCCCGAATGGAATCAACACAAAATCACAAAACCCTTACTTGTTATTGAAAGTATTTTGGGGTATATCATAAGTCCTCTCACTATGTTGGTGATACCATGATCTCAAATTGATTATAAATAACACTGATGAACCCCTCATCAGTTCAAAAAAATCTTCAATATATTGAATTCAATGCCTATTCATAACATTGATTTGATTCAACATCCTATAATGGACACATAACCTCAATGATCCATCATACATATGGTAAAATTATACTAGGGATCCCTATGGTGAAGTACTAGGATGTACAAACCCTTTATTATCCAATTACTCTAACAGAGCTTTATGTTCCTGTAGTTTTTCTAGTACCATTCTATATGGAGGAATGGAAAGTTGCTTCGTTCCTAGAAAGGACACAATAATAATCTCAACATCCCAATCAGGTGGTTACACTAAGAGATCCCCTATAACCACATCATCAAAATGATCCACCGCTTTAGGGAAGACAGATTGATCAACTCCTCCATCATCTAGCATAAGTAAATCCACTTAGGAGGTGAGTTTTCATAGATGTTGACAAAATGGCCTATCACGTCCAACTCAAGCATCTCATTCTCCAAAAGGGACACAGTTTTCTCCCATAATGGATGGTTTTTTTACCTATAGAGGTAATAGTAGAAATGTTCATGATACAACACTATTAAATCCATTCCTAGAATCAGGGAAAATCCAAACATATGGATGATGAATAGGTTCCATAGAAAATGATACCCACAAACCCTCAGTGTACAACCATTACACTGTATGTAATATTTTATTCCCACCCCCATTAGATTATATATTATCTTAACCCCACACACACATTCAAATGGTAGGACCAATACAACTATAATATGAGAAGAGATAAAGGAGTTTGTAGCACCTATTTCAAATAAAGCACTAACAAGAATGTAGACTAGAAGGATCGTACCTCGGATTATAGATAGTCCAGCCTCATCATGTCCTCTTATATATTGAAATGCATGAATCTGACATGTTCCTATACCATGGGCTCTAGAGTGAGTACCAAAAACTGCACTACCCTTCTAGGGTAGACGATCTCTCCCTAGAGTTCCACATATAAAACCCCTACTGTTACACCCCATTGAATTCCAAATAACATCCAGGTATGGTGTAACCAACACCCTTCATGTAATCTTTACTTCACTTGACCCTCTATAATTTCTATAATATTGAATGTTCCTACCAAACCACTAAAAATTCCAAAATCTTTTTCATGCTTGGTACTCAACTAGTGGCAATTACACTGACTAAGAATGAGTTCCATCCTGCTGCATTGGTAGGGCAAAACTCTATCACTAAACCGAGAGGATATTTCCTATTTTTAGGATGACCTATCCACCACTATCTTGGTGAGAATTTTCAAAGGGGAGCTTCCTACTATTGGAAGACACACCCCTAGTTTTCTTAACATGAATTTCAAGTATACTTATGGAAGACTCCTTGACGTTTTTTTCTGATATAAATCTTGTATCCACCATTTCAGAGACCATTTTCAATGGAATGATATTAACCTATGAGTTGATCTTATACCCGAGTTCATCTCGGAAATGTCTCATTATGGCCACCTCATCCTCCACAAAATATGGAACAAAATGTTACAGGTCTGTGAAATGGATTTCATATTCCATGAGTGTCATAGATCCATGGGAAAACCTCATAATCTTTGAATCATTTTTCTACTTCAAGGTTTCAGGATAGATGTGTTCCATAAATATATCCTAAAATTATTTCCAAGTCATATTATCTTCTTATTGTTTCTAAACAATAACATCCCTTCTGCATTTCACACAGCCTTGCAGTATAATAGATTCCACCATGACCAACTTCTATATTGTAGTCTCTAGTTGACCTAAAATATTCTAAATATACTCTATATATAATTCCATTACCTTGAGTCTCTCTTTCAAAAAAATGTTTGATGGTATTTCAGCTGAAACTCCCTGGTGATCTCAAAAATGATTGACATATCATGCCCTAGGTCCATTTTCATCATTTGAAAATAAATGTTGGAAGTTCTCACAGAACTTCTATTCTACCTTGTTACCTTGAATCTTTAGAATTTCTTGCTCCACATCCAAAGGAGAATTATTGGTGAAAACTTCTTCTCACATAGCTGGCAGACATGATCATGGTGACATTTTCCCTACAATGTTAATAAAACATATCAAAATACATAATATAAGGATATAATAATTCATATAAATTACGGATCTCTACAATCCATAAAAAACGCATTTTCAGAAACTATCCAAACAATCAATATCAAACCCCAAAAACAACGCTTGTTTATCCCTACCAAGGGCCATATCCAACATGGGAAAACCCACATAAACAGTTACATTTTTACAATGGATACTATTTGAAAACTATTTCAATACTTACAACCCTTAATTAAGAACAATTAATTATCCGTTATTCATCATTTTATCTCCATTTTACCAACTTTCATAATTTTATTTAATAAAATAATCTTAATTTTGTTCGATAATGTTAAAATTCATTCTACACTTTCTCTATGACACACCATTCCCATGTGTGTAAATATTTTGATGCATTTCACTTACCTACTTAGGTGCCTATAATGAAATATGAAATCACAATCCCATGTAGTCTAATCCATGAGATAAATCTCATTAAACTATCACATCACAAACCAAGTGCATCACCAGATGATGAAGTATAATCAAATCAAAAAAGAAACAAATAACAAAAACAACATTTACCACCCTAGATGACATGGGTTTTCCTGTATACATGGGTTACCTACTCCCAAACATGAGCTCATAACTATGTCCTGACCCTTTCTTAACCTATATTCTACCATCCCCAAATTATAACTCTAAAAAATGAACTTCCATGATACCACTTTGAAATATTCCTATCCCAGTATCCCCATAACCAGTTTCACGAGTAGGGTCACCACACGAACTCATTCAAGTCTCCCCGTACGCAATAGTTTCCCAACTAGAAGCCAGGGTCTATTGAGTCATCTAAGGAGACTATACCCTCCTTACCAGAGTAAACCACAATAGATAAAAAATGAAATAGTGAAAAAAATATGATAAACAATAACCATGAATAACCAAGCATCTCCCAACAAAGAACGTGTTAAAATGAAATGTAAATAATTATATTGCATGTAAAAAGTTCCAAAAGTTCTTGAAATACTATAATAAAGGGTAACAAGAAAAGTCCACAAATAGTTATGTCTCTTAGTCCATATTTTCATCAATGTACACCCTGAGAGCAACTCAACACCCAAGAACAGGTCCTTTTCCTGCTTCCTGACATGTAATTATGAAGTTCTTTCGGATACGCCGTGACGACATAAGGATGGGTTGAATAAAATTTATCAAGAAACCACCAACAGTTTATACAAAATATCTACTGTATATAAATAGTTCATTCAAGTACTAAATGAATAAAATGTAAATAAAATAAAGTATGAGTTTCATTAGTTAACAATCCTCAATTAAACCATTTCTAACTGTATTACCAAATTCATATTTTCATATTCTTCTTTACTCAATTCATTATAAAAACTAGTTCCATAGGTTATGCATAAACATCCCTCGCAAGGGGGTTTAAGGTATTTGTCATTGTGCATAAGGATATAAGTCTTGTCCCTATGTCACTATGGATAAAAATTTTACAATCAATATTTCTCACTTACCTCAGAACCTCAATCCATGTGGTTGCAATGAATGTAACCATTAGGGACATAGAGCATCCATCAATATACCAAACCAATGCATTCATGGGTGGGGTTTGGGCATCCGTCCAACCCAAATCATGGGACGAGCCTTAGTCCTTTATCCCACCACCATGCCCCTTCAACATTCTTATTAATCCACGCACCACACATATAACATATCCATTCCCAACACAACCATCAGAATTGAAACCCTTAATCCAAAAAAATCAATATAATAAATAATATAATTCCATAATCGATTAATACATTTTTCATTTAGCCAAATTACCATTTCTTATGCCCGAAATAATTAAGAAACTTCATCAATCCCTATATATTAAACCATTATGTATATTAAACCATTAACACATGTTAACTTATATAACCCATTAATCATTTTCAAGTATTGAACCCCTTATAAATTTTAAGTACAAAACACCATCCATTGGGCACATTCACATTAATCCCTTTTTTAACCATTTCCATGTAAATAAAACCACTCCCTTATCCATTACCCCTATCTAGTAACAATGACACATTTTCTCTTCATAATAATAATAATAATAATAATTTATCATGTTTATCAAGGGATCTACTTAATCAATATTCAATTTCACACTTAACCAATCCATTAACCATGTTCAGAAAGGTAATTGCATCTCATGGGTGGCCCAAAATTGGCAAGTCACCCTCCGTGCATCCAAAGGTTTCTAGGATGGGTTTAAATCATCATTTATACACTCATTTAAACATCTTTCACTATCACCACCAAGAACATTACAAGGGAAAGTAATACAACATGTTTAAATGTGTAAATCCTCAAAAAGACCATAGGATGGGACTTTTAGACCACCTACCGGAAATCCATTAATGAATTCACTTTTAATGGATGCCTAAGATCTATATTCAAGTACCCCTTAAA
This sequence comes from Viscum album, assembly GCA_963277665.1. Lineage (NCBI taxonomy): Eukaryota > Viridiplantae > Streptophyta > Magnoliopsida > Santalales > Viscaceae > Viscum > Viscum album. The sequence goes on from OY728163.1 coordinate 95,974,739, forward strand.
TATTTAACCAAGATTCTACCATATAATGAATTTTTTAGTTCTTATTAAGAATATCAACCAAGAAACTTGGATTTTTATAGAAATAGTTGAAATGAGACAATTAGTCTAATCTCGATATTTGACACGTAACCAATGATGCTCCCAACAGCCAATAAATGAGTCAGATCAGTCCTTTCCAGATGATGAGGATTGTTGTTCATCACTAGGATTAAATGGGAGGAAATTGAGTATAAATAATTGTGTTTCATCAAAAACCTTTAATGGAAAAACTATTAATTTTTTATATTTAAAAGGGGTGTATGGTTTACCCGAATTGTTTTACAACCCATGCACAAACCATGTGTAAGAAACTAACCAAGGGGAGTTAGGTCACATGGTAACCTAGTTTGGGTGCATAGTGTTTCAAAACATTTACTAACCATGTGGGATGGCACTATCTATGGTTTCATAGTATTCATGGGAAGGCCACATGGTTCACTTAATTATGCATCATTTATAGGCTGGCTTGGAATTCCCTCTAATTTTTCCTTGAACCCTAGAGACACCCTAGAGGACCCTCAAACGCTTAAAAAGTATTTCATTAAACAAGAAAAAATGTGATTGGAACAAAAATTTAATCATCTAAATACCTCCTCGATTTCCAGAATATTTCTTAATAGCTATTTCATTCAAACTAAGTGAAACATAGAACACAATTAAACTCTCCATTGTTGGTAATGAAATATAAACATATTTTTGATTGTAAGAAAAGTTACACTCAGTGTTTCATGTAACAAAAAATATCAAAAAGAATTAATTTAATTAAAAAAATATTTAACAAACTATTTGGGTGTTATAGATTTAGGTATGATCACATGGTTATTTGTGGGTATAATTTCATTATATATATGCTCCCAATGTTTTGAATGATAACAATTTTGGTTAGTATATTATATAAATATTGTTTTTGGAAATGATCAGATTTTTTATTTGTTCACAATGTCCTGATTTATTATACTTATGCGAAATTTCAATTCCATATCCATGTAATTATTCAAAATGGTTGTTGTTTATTATCTCACACACATATTCCATGGTACAAGATTGTTCATTTGAGATTAAATATCATCCATTCATGAAATGTGGAGACTAATTAAATCTGTTGGTTATTCTAATAATATAATTCTCCACAAATAATTTATTCCCGTATTCTTATGATCTAATTATAGGTGACATTATGTTTAGTTTTTTCTGTAATTAATCTTTATGGTCACCCACTTTAATGTTTAAGTTTCACCATGTTATGAAGATGTGTAGAACATATATTAAAAATATAAATGATTTTGTTGGGTTTTAATTATAAATACCTTTTAACGAGGTTAGCTAAATAAGTTTCGTATATTTCTTGTCCTTAAATATCATAGAAATTCCATTTTTTGGGATTCCAAGATGTTTCAAGAGTTTTAATGTTTGTCTTATAGAATCAAATTAAAAATGACATCTTTAGTTTCAGTATCTTTACTTGAATAAACCTATCATGTGCCAAATAATTCCACTCATCAGAGTAGATATCAGGGAGTCACCCTTATGAGTCGCAAAATAACCAATTTCAGTCATAGGGAACGAATATCAAACTATGTACCTAATTTTGTGGCCCTTATGGGTAATGGAATGACATAATCAAGGAGGAGTTCCTCCTAATATTTACACAACATCTTAGTGTAACACTATTCAATTACAATGTGATTCAATGAATGTTCATTTATTTCTGTTGAACCCCACCCCCTCACAAACAATAGAAAACCCACTTCTGATCCACCATCAAAACCCTAAACATTCATAAATTATAAAATATATGTTGTTTGGAAAATTTTTTGTTGTTTCATTCGACAATAAGTTATAATACATTATATGATACATGGTTTTTGAGTGATAACCCTATTAATATAAATATATAAGTCATGAAATGTTTCTTTAAAAAATCCATCCTAAACTATTAAAAATTTAGGCGTGAAACAATAATTCAATGAGAAAAAGAAAACCAAAAAGAAAACAATAAATATAATATTAAAATATCATTAAAAAACTATATTTAAATTGATTCATATGATATACACCAAAATATAAACTATTATTTGACAATAAAAAAATAAATATATCAATTCTATAGAAGGACTGATACATAGAAGACCCATGACAGAATGTTAATTGTTCCAAAAGACCTATAATCCATTATATCTCAGAAGTGTAATGAGAGATGAGTTCTATAAAAACTGGGAAAAAGTTAATATTTATCATATTCCTACCAGTGTACATGTATTAACATAAAATATTATTTATGATGGATCACATTTCCACTAAGGCATCCATGATTATTGTAAGTATAAAATAATCATTAAAAAACTATTAATATTGTATATACACAATAGTGATATAAAATGTGTATGTTACTACATATCTACCCATTTACGTACATTGATATTAAAATAGTTTTATCAATCGTAAAAAATGATATAATATCAAAATTTTAGTTATGTGGCCCAACAATAGATTGTGATCCACTAATTCTAAATCCTTTATTTTTCCTTGTCTAAAACTGGCATACCTATATTAGGACAACACCTGATATAAAAATTATACTATCTCTGAGTTAATAGCTAGTATCCATATCTCTTAAGACATATCAATTCACTTATCCATTTCCTATATGTCCCTCCTATAATTACTAAAAAAAGATGTTTTGTGGAAACCCCCAAATCATATAAAGTTGAAGGTCTATAAAATGATAATAATTATCTTACATTCCATCCCATTATGAAGTGGTAAATGGGGATACCATATTTAAGATAAAAACATCTCTCATTTGGTCCTAATAATCAATTTATAGTAAACAATCATAAAAATTTCTAATAGTATAATGCAACAATATATATGTACGTTGAAAGTCAAGCGATTCACAAGTTTACATTATAAATAATTCTTCCTCATATCCTAAAAGTATGTGATGAACCATTAATATCATTCTCACAACAAATCTAATAATTATGAATTGTCAAAACTAAATAAAATAAATAATTATCAATTATAATTTATATATTAATTATATATCCTGATATCTATAACATAAATCACTCGATTAATTTATATGATTAAATTGAAGGTAAAAAATAAATGGAATCAACAATGGGAAAGAGAAAACGATAAAAATATTTAAAATATTAAAAAATGGAGTAATAAAACAAGATAATCATGGACCAACTAAACATCATAGTTGTGGATAACTAAACCAAAAAAACAATTATTGGGAGAATGTTTAATGGGAAAATGAAATCATGAGGAAGTCGTTAGCAATCTAATAATAAACTAACTATTTATTTAAACATGGTAATAATATATTTTGTTCTTGTGTTTTCATTGAATTGGAAATGGGCATGACATTAATAAGAAATTAGATATCAAAATATATTAGGTACCACTTTACATTTGAACCCAAAAGAAATAATCTAAAATTAATAATTTATATACTAATATACTAAATAAAGATCGCCTTTTAAAAAGAGGAATTTTTAGTGATAAAAATATATGAATTATTGAACTTTTTTGATATATAGGGAAATATGGGGAGAATTTAAATTAATTAATAATTAACTTCAGATAAACAATATTAATAAAATCCATTTAATAAATAACATGTCATAGAAAAACATTTTTTTGATCCATGAGTGTTATGATGTTTCAATGTTTTTTAATTATTAATCCATTAAGAATTTCTTATTATGTCACCTCTTTATAAATAATAATCCTAGACACTACCTCACAATCAAAACACCATAATAACCATGGGTAAAGTGTGGTTCTTTGATGAAAAACACATTTATATTTTTGTAAATATCTTTTTCTTATTATAAAATATTACTTTACCTCATGGAATTTCACTATATATTATGTAATAAAAAAAGTTTTTATATACCATGCTATGAATCCCACCTTATATGCATCCCCTATGATATTATGTGTATAGTGAACCTTTGATTTTTTCTACTTCTTAGTACGATTATATTCAGGGAGAGTATCTCACACATTATAAAAAGAGGGATACGTGTCATGGATAAGGTTTTGGTTTACCAACTCACATTGAAAAGTAAACTCACATACAATAAGGACTTAATCAAACATGGATTGTATAAAAAATGTTTAAACAGTCTATAAATCAATGAATATGATGTATATTTCCAATTCCATAGAGTAAAAAAATCACATTGGATAACATTACCTACTCTTATTGAAAATAAAAATTTATTTTTATTAAATTTTCGAAATATAGAAAGGATTCATGGTTTTCTTACATTTAAAATTTTTATCTTTCAGGCTTCCAAAATATTCCCATATATCACCTAAAAACAACTAAATATAAATTCCATGACTAATGTAATAATATTTGAAAAATCATAAATCCTAGATAAGTAAAATTCAAACTAACTCAATAATTAAATTCCTAAATTCAAAAATATTACACTAATTCCCCAATTAATTTCTATAATAAATCTCAAATTTCTGAAAAAAATTTCAAAATATATAACATTATTTTTCATCAATCTCTTATAATCAAAATAGTGGTGCATGGTGAGAAATTAGCCTGTATGACATTCCATAAAGAGAATGTAGTGGATTTTTCATGGTTTTGGGTTAATTGGAAATGATCAGATGGAATCCACATTAGAATCACTAGAAAAGGACGTTAAAATTTGAATAATATATAATGGGATAGATTTTTTAAAAGTAGATAATCCTCACACATTATTAACATGTAGAGAAACCATATAACCACATTGGATAAAGATGAAAAATTAGCAAGTTTAGATAAGAATGATGAGTGTCATGTGAAGGGATCATGTTTGGATAGAGGTTATTTAATTTTTGGGATAGGGAGATAAGAGGATAAAAAGAGTGTTGTGATTTAACTAGAACACCCCCATTAAATTTTCCCAGTCCATCAACTAGTTACCTGATCAGGTACTACGGGGTAAACAGTTGAATCCCTAGATCCCCTAGTCTATTTCTTGGTCCATCAATTACCTGGTGTCACCTATATGATACAAATACATGTTTCATCATTTGTATGTATGTGGAACCCAAATAACTTCTCCTAATCCTAGATACCCATCCAAAAAGAAAAATAATTTGTCCTCATATATTCTAAAATTTATATGAAACTATTTAAAAAAATTCCACAATCAGAACCAAAAAATCATATAAATTTGCCATCCAAACACTAAATTACATGAATAAGGCCACAACTTATTATATATTAGATACATTCAAATTCAATTAGTGTCAAATTATTATTTCTTTCTTATTTTAAGCTACTCCTATATTTTTCATCACATGAGGGGTATTTGGGTTATTCATTACTCTTCTATAAAAGATTATTTCCCATTATCTTTGGAGTCCAATTTCTCTCTTTAGCATTACTCATCATACTATATAGAATTATTTATTCCAAATACCAATTTTAAAACTTTTTCATGAAAATTACAATAAAATTTATTAGAATTTTAATTTAAGAATAAAATTTTTGGTTTTTGATTTTGAGGGGCTGGTTTGATGGTAGTTATTTTAATAATTGGAATAGTTATTAGAACTACATTATACTAATATATTGAAAATATTTATTAAATTAAATTTAATAAATATTAAATAATTTCAGTTTCATCAATGTGAAATGAATATTTTTAAATAAACATAAATATTATGATTTGTGAGTTCTGTCTGATGATGTTATAAATTAACCTCAAGAAGTCATAATTTTATTATCTGAAATTTTTATGGTGCATGTATAAAAATTGAACCCAAGTATTGTTGTAATATTAAAAGATAACTTTTTCATTAAATTTTATTGAAAATATTTTATGTTACAAGTTATAAAACCATCCAATTACATTTTAGTGATCACATCTATATCCATTTTATTGGTGCACTACGAGTTTTCAATATGGTTTAGTATATATTTTAGAGAACATTGATTCACAATTTTAATATATATATAAATAATCTCTTATAATCAAGTAGAATATATTATATGCATGAGGCTTTGATTTATCCATCACGATTGAAAATATTCTGGGGCTATATCTTTCATTTTTTGACTAATTTTTATTGGGGAAATTTCATGTAAGAATATATATCTTCCATAAATATTTTTGTTAATGTTTTTATGTATAAATGTGGAGGATAATATAATTTAATAGGAACTCAGTTCTAGAGATTCCATTTTCATACAATGATATTTAATCATTATAATTTCTAGGCATATAATATGGTACATTATAAAATATCTATATTCAAGGGAATTTCAAACATATAATAGGGAAAAATGATTAGATATATAAATCCATCTCAAACATTGGACAAATGAGACGAATTCTATGAGTTTGAATTACATTTTAAAAAATACACTATTTTTTTATTCTAGTAAATTATTTATATTCCATCTATTATTTTTTATCATTACTAATTTTATTTTACTTCTACTTATAATTATATACAAAAGGTTTTCACACTATGGTAGTACAATTCAAAATTTTATTCTTTATTTGATACCATTATTTATTGGACTTTATACTTTTTAGAGAATTCAATTTTTTGGGATAAAAATCACAGTCACATTAGACTTCAAATAACCCCTTATGAAGTGTTATTACCAACTATCACCAAGAAAACATTTAATACTATTTCTAGTATAGACCTCATTTTTATGATAGTTACTATTATTATCTAACACCAGCAATTTTATCATATTATGTCTGAACATGTTATTTTAACTCATTAATTTTACATAAATTTATTTAATATTCATTTTTTATCAAATGTTATTTAATTTTACTCACACTAACAATGTTACTGTGAAACTATCATTGTATTTATCATGGTAGATGTTATTTATATTGATATTTTGGATAATAAAAATCTATATAACCACCTATATTCATTGGAAATGATTATAAATAATTGTGTGAATGAATGTGAACAATTTTTATCCCCAGAAAAGTGTAAAATTATCTCACGATAACCATAAGAAATAGTATTCTATATAAAGAAGTATATGGAGTTATAATAGAGTAATGAAATGATTTTTAACATAACATTTGTGCCAGCAATACACTCTTATGTGTTGTCGATAATAATTTTCATATTTATGTTTTATCTTTTTAGATTTCATGTGGCATCTAAAAAAATAATTATGTCCATCACATTGGGATATCCAATGTTCTTGAAACCAAATTATCTATATTTAATATTTATTTTCAAGTATGTTTTTTATTAAGGGATAATCATTCACTCAAATGAATCATATTTTAGTGTAAATAGTTAATATAAATTATTGACTTAGTTATAATGAGTTATTATATGGTAAACTATTTGAAAAGGGGATGGATATTATAATTAAAGAATATGAATCCAAGGAGATACTAAAAGATGATACTCAAAAATTTATAAATTTGAGAACTGATTCTCTTTTTCGAAAATTTATGTGTTATATGGTTCATGTAAATCATGATACTAAGAGAGAAAAAAAATATTTAGTTTTAGTCACATTAATTTCTAGAGAAATAAATTTAGGACCTCATATAGGTATACCAAATATATTAAATGGTAACTATTTTTCATAATATATATTAAGTAAAATTTATAAGATTACTATAATAATGAGTTTTTATACGGTAAAAAGGAATATCTTGAGGGATCAATAACTACAAATAAAATAAATGTGTGAAATTTATAATTCATTATACACTATATATTATGAATATATGAATGCAGAATATGTGATACTAGATTTTATGGTGTTGATGAATAAAAAAAGGATAATAAATTTCCAAAGAGAAATTATATGGAAAACCTCATATCTACTAATGGTAAATGTGGTGATAATAATGATCATACCTCATTAAATTACAAAAGTTATTCAAGTAATGATAGTAGTTGAATTAAAGTATTTTATATGATATAGTATTATAAGATAATTTCTTCTTTAATGAGATGGAAAATATTGATACAAAAAATTATCTTTCAATAATAAATTTTTTACATGCATTATATGTTAAGAATATAAAATTATAAGATGATCTGTATGAAACCCATTCACATGAAAAAATGGAGAATATGTTTATGATAAATTATAAGATAACTCAATGAATAATGAAAATGTTTGAATACACTATGGAATATATTTATTGTTTTGAGAGATATTCTAAGAAATATTATATCGCTGTGTAAAAGGATGATTTATCAATGGTTTTGAATGTGAAGGGTAAAATAATTTTAAAGATGGATAAATTAAGAAGTAATGTTTCGATGAAAATGTGTTATAAGAATTGAAAGTTTGTATGTATTATAGAATAAGTTATTTTTTTGGTGAAACATAAAAACGATGATAGTAGAATATAAAAATTGTAGACTAAATTTGGTAGTATTAATTATTTATCTTATAAATTCACTAAGAAAATAGAAACCAAATGCGCAACTGCAAGATTTATATATAAATCCACTAGAAAAAGAAATTATCTATCTAATTACATTATGATGTTAATTATTCCTTTTAAATAAAGTTTCCATATATGAGGACATAAAAAACCAGATGTACTCTAACTAAAATATAATACATAATATAACATCAATAATATTTTTATAATAATAATTTTTCTATTGAAAATAAATTAATTATAATGATTTGGGGACCAAATTTACACTTTGGAAATACTTCTCGACAAAAGAATTTCTAAAATCTGCATTTCAAATAAATGATGAAACGAATTCATTTAATAAAATTATTTGGAATCTAATACTCTATACATATTAATTTTTATTTAAATATATAAAAATTTATGTCATATTCTTCAGTTAAATCATAATATTTTTAATGTTTCAATTTTTTAAAATATAAACTCCTTGTGCTCTAGAGAGTATTTTTATTTTAGATATCATTCATTGATATATAATATTGGATTGATGATAAAAATTATTGGAATTGATGAATGATTATATATAAATTTTATCCAAAAAAGTTTCTATTGATGAAGGTCATGTAACATGCTATGTGAGATAAATTCTATGTGGTAAAAATTTATTATTCCTTTTATCAATTTTTTAATTGGATGTTACTTTTTAAATCAATTACTATATTATATTATGATACTTATATGTTTTACATTTGGAATTTATATTATCAAAATTATAACTAAATTAATTTATTATATTATGCTAATATAACTTAATCTACACATATTGTGTTAATAATATCATTTGAATTTTATGAAATTATCAATGATTGTTTTTACTCTATGAGGTCTAATGCATGTTTTAGGGTGAAAATAAGACATAAACATTTAATGGAAATGGGAAATTTTAATATATATTTTATTAAATATTTAAATATTATTCTATATTTTCACTTGAAAATATCTATTATTTTCAAAATAACTAATTTCAAAACTAATTTATCTCAGTGTCTCTTTAAGAAAAACGAAGAGTTGTTTTTATTTTCGAAACATCTGTAGAAAGATTATATTTTCCGGAGTATTATTGGAACATACATAATCCATGAAATTATTAGAACATAATGGGATATGGTTCCTTATAATTGGGGGTATTTAATAATAAATAATATTTTTAGTGATTTTAATTCCATACCACAAAGAATTTCGATTTCCAAAAATCGATAGGGAACAATATAATTTATTATTAATATAATTTACTATTTTTATACATTATATGTTATTTATTATATATCCTAATTGTAATAAACTATTTTTTTGAATTCTTTATTTAATAATAAAATATGTAGATTTTTAAATTTTCATGATGGTGTAATTGTCCTGTTCATATTTCACCTTTTAGTGTATAGTAGAATTACCAAGCCTTTGAAGAATATTGAAGTCGTAGATATGAAAAAATTTAACACTTGGGTAGAATATCAAAAAACAATTGAATATAATATTCCCATTTATATTATATGTTTTGTTTTATTGATTGCATTTTGATTTTCTAAGTTTATTTTTAATATTAAATAATGATTGAGTGATTGATCAATGTGGGAGAATATTATAGAGGCCTTTAATGATTGAATATGACACATTTAACATTAAATTAATCAGAAATATTCCAAAATTCAAAGATATTATCAACCCTTTTCAATCAATCATGTACTTATCGGGTATCATTGGTACCATAGAATTATTATAGCATTAAAATAAGGGTTTTATAAGGATGATCTATGAAATCATCACACCTTGGTACAACCATTTCATATTGAGCGGGAATAGATATGATTAGTTCACCCAATGATTAGACCACATAAATAATAAACTATATAATGTTCTATCAAACAAGAATTTTCACTATCTATTTTTTATTGATATATCCCTCTTATGGTTTATTTAAAATTCATTATGCGGAAATGATACTACACAAAATCAAAAAATAAATATCAAAATTTTAGTCTAGATACAAAAATTTATTAAATATATTAATTTAAATTCATTATGTAAACTTAAATCTCCTATCAAGGATTTAAAAAAAGTATAGAATTAATTCAGATATATCTTTATGAAATTTTTCTCCATTAGTTTATTGTTGAATAAGGCCCCATATGATGTGATATTGATAGGAACATTCTCATAGAAAATATTTTAATTCCATAAAATTATGTATCCTTCCTACCATGACACCCCAAAATATATATCGGCATTGTAATAGAAGATTTGTAATCTCGAATGTTTTCGACCAAGTTGAAAAGTCCTTATGTGTTTTATCTTTTCATTAGTGGATTGTCCATTCATTAAAACAACCTTTCACATGTAAATATTTGTTTTGGAAACCATAGATGTGTTTTTCTGGAAATTTTTATAGGTATAATATGTTTCATGGATTTTTGGGAGAGTGTTGGGAGTTCTAAGATCCAAAATCACACTTTTGAGAAGAAACTGGAAGGGTGCACAGTTTTTTCATATCATGTTGCCCCATTTGGGGAATCTATAAAGCCTTTCAAAAGGGTCTGCATGCTTTTATTAACTATGAAATGTGGGATTCATAGAAATGTTGGTCTCAGTAATAAATTTTAGAGGAGGGTATACATGTTTTGAACATGTGTCTAAACTATACAACTAGACTACACTCTTAGTGCCACATAAGAAGTAGATACATAAATTTTAGGATCATAGTTTATCAAATAAAGCAGGATAACCAGGTGTGGTGTAGATCATATGAAAGATCAGGCCTTATGGTTGGAACTTGGATTTCCAAAATGTGCATCAAAATAATGAAACTCATTAAATAGATAGAAATGATTGTTGTTTTATTTCTATATATTTCATTTCTTATCTATCTTTTCTCTCCATTCTCATACAATAGAGAGGCCAGTTGAGCTCCATTCCTCCTCTCCTAGGCCATGTGACATATTCCTTGAATATTCTACAAATCAAGTGTCATTTAATTCATTGTGTTACTACCCAGTAATGATTTAGGTATCCCTAATAGGGGGAGGTGTGAGTATTTTATTTCCTTATCCTTTAAGTTTCTGTACTAATGAATCAATATTCCCAAAATGTAAACTATTTAGTTACCTATTGTAAACCATTCCAAAATTCATATATTGGAAATAATAATTTATAATATTCACTACTCAACTAGTGTAACTACATCCTTGGTATGGCATTGAAACAATATGATACCACATAATCCAGAGGAACAAAATCATTTTTTAATAAAATGATTAGGATATTCCCTACAAAAATTTCACACTATGGAAACAATCTTATAGTGGATATTCTTCTTATTGAACGAATAATGAAATAAATTTTTTTATCAACCATGATATGGTGCTTCCAAATCACCCTTCTTAAACATGTTCTTCCAAACAAAATCTTCACATTCTTACCCAACTGTAGGGAATAACAACACTAACATTTTAATAACACTTATTCACATTTCCAATTCTAATTACTAAGTCTGATTACATAATATGATAATCATTCTCTCTCATTATACAAAAATAATAATTCTTAATATATTTTCCCTCACTTCGGAAATATCAATATAGTTTTCTTGGACATATTATTAATCCCAATACGATAGAAAGGTGAATATGATCTTGTCTCTTCTCATTTTCTTATTCTCTTAAGAAATCACCCTCACGTAACAAACATCTGGAAACATCTTCTACCTAGGGAATTGAAGAATATTTCTTACTTCCTCAATAGTTCTCATATTAAGTAAGTAAAAAAAATAATTCCTCCTTCTATTGTTATCCCAAAGTGGATTGGGTGGGATACCAAATGTTTCCCCCTCATGCAAATTCCATGGAATTTATATTTCCATGAAATTATAGATAAAAATTTGAATTCTTAAATTATTCTCAACACTTCTCAAATCTTCTCAAATATTTATATTACTTTATCTCACTTCATATATTCTTCATAATGATTAATCTGATTCTGATTCCCTATTCTGATTTCTATATTAAGATAGAGTCATAAGATCACTCAGATGTTATTTGACCAACATGTGCAGTCATCATAACGAAAGACATCCCATTATGATGATCACTTTAGTATATTAAAATCATTCAAATTTATTCATTATAATGAAGTCAAAATATTCTTTGTTACATTTTTCTATATCTAGTGAAACATATCAGAATAATATGCCTTCTCATAATTATATTTGGAACATACTGACTATTATAATTTCCAACTTCAGAACAATTCATCTATTACTTCAACCTTCCTTTCAAGATCCCATTTTAGAAGACTATTCTTGGTGGTTAAAAAAATTCCTCTATTATTCTTTTCTTCTGACTGAATATCCTAGGTCCAATGATATTTATTACTTTTATTTAAAGTCTGATGTCCATTGACACAACTATTTATAATACAAAATAATTCTCATTTATCTTGACCGACTTAAAAAAATACTCTTAAAAAAAATTTAGATTTCATTATTTTTTATTGGCCCACTTCATAAGTGAAACAATGTTTTCATCTAGAAAACAATCAACAACTCATCTTGGTGATAAATGGTTGAATATTTTTTTGATTGAACTCTAATTTCCATCTTTATATTGGTTACTAATAACATGTATTCTTCAATATATTTATTGGTTTTAGTATCTTCCTAAATTAAATTGTCCTCTAATAAAAAAATCATCATCTGATATAGAATAGATACCTATAATTAGAATCTATGTCAGAATACATTACCATCCATCAGTGGGTTGCCACATCCAATGGACCAGTTCATGTAGCTTCCACATCATAAACTTCTTTTCCAACTTGAATATTATTTTCATAACATATTTATCTAAATCATTATTTCTCATGGATTTGGGGTCTCACTAAAAAAAAATCTTCAAAACTTCATCTTCTGATAAATATTCATAGTGAAAAAAATTATGTGTTTGGTGTTATCATTCTGATGGACTGAGACCTAAAAGCATAAACATAATCTAATTCCCCCTACAAAATCATAACATTATTTCAAGGATTCCTTATAAATTTTAATATGTAGAAGATTAACATTAGAATCAACTAAATTTCAATTGAATGTATTATAAGTATCCATCCTTCAAGAAATCTATTTCTTTCTAATCTAAACAAGAATATAATTTTCAATACTCCTTCTTTATTTTATAAGAAGTGTATCACATGTTTCCATGATGAATAATGATGTTTTTGAATTAAATAATATAAATTAATTGTATGATTTACATCAGAGCTAAGAAGGCTCTGATATAGCTTCCCATTATATCTTCTCTCATTACAGACCCAAGGTGAGTCAAATGAATATTCCTTCTAAAAACCTTATACATAAAAATGGACTTTCATAAGAATTGTGTGTATAATGTTTGGAATATGATGACATTCTGATCAACCAAATATTTTACAATGTGGTGTGATTTCATTAAATTAACAATAAATGACTACACCTGTAAAACAAACATCTCCTTGATTGAGATGGTGAGTCCAATCACGATGCTGATTGTTTAGGATCCAATTCTGAGGTTGATAGTCTGGATCCAAATGAATAATTCACACAAAACATTCTTCAATCCATATTTCCGTTAATTTTCTTAAAATCCTCTCATTACTCAACATAATCTACGTATTTAATTATTAAAAAAATTACAAGAACTGTAAATTTTGGGACTAACAATATCCACCTTTCTATTTATTGTCAACACCAACTTCAATATAGAATAATCACACATAATCATTATATAATGATGTTTTATTTGGTCACATATTCCTTTACCCCTTCCTTTCTTACTCCCCATACTGATTACTCTACCCCTTCTCATTATCTCCACCCCTTATAGAAAATAAAATTCAATAGTTCCATCTTGATATGTGTAAGATCCCGGTTTTTGGAATGGTGTGTTTTCATTATTTTTTGGTTGAATCCCTTGATTCGGGCCACAAGGGATGTCTTCTGAAAGTATGAGAGGTCTTGGGGGTGTTTTGGTGGCTCGAGGCACAAATGAAAGGAAAGATGGGCAATAAAAGCTTGGGCGCACGACCTGCGCACGGCCAGGGCAAACTGTGCAGCCTGTCCAGGTAAACCGTGCAACCCCTCTTCCTCTAGACAGCAGTAGGCGCATGGTTTGCACACATTTTGTCAAACCGTGTGGCCAAACCGTGTGGCCTCCAAAAGTTGAAAAAAATTACCAAATTGCCACCCCGGGATTATAAGAACCCACTCAGGATTTCCTCTTCATTCCTCCCTCATCACCCTAGGAATGAACCAAATCGCCCAAGAGCACAAAGAGGTCAATCTCCCTCGTTTCTATGGCGTTTTTGGTGATGTTGGATGCGGTTCGATGCTCCGGGTTAGGGTAATCCCATCCATGATTCTCTTTTTGGTTTAGGGATTGTATCTTCTCTCCATCTTTTTACAAAGCTCTAAAACCCTATCTTTTGGGTGAGTTCTAGGATGAAGATCTAAAGTCATGTCAGAATGAGGTTTAAGGACTCGATTGAGTGTGCGTTCAACCACAGTTTCGAGGTAGGTGGTCTACAAAAGTTATTCCATTGTTTTATGGTGGATTTATGCATGTGTGGTTTGCTCATGGTTTTCTTTTGATGATATGTGATCAAAATAAATTCATTTGGTATAAAGGATTCTTAGAAATGGTAAATGGGAACCCTCATGATCCCCATGGGGTGCGTTGAGAGTGACATGACCAAATTGGGTCCATCTATGGGGTTTTCCTTCTTTTCTCGGGCATAGAGATAGTTATTAAATAGGTGACCTTGTTGTAATAAATGGTAGAGACCTGGAGGAATATGTAGGCATGATTGGTTGAACGTGGAATAGAAGTTAGTTGATGCACCTAGACTTGGAAATAACCTAAAGGTTATTTGGAATGGGTTGAATGATTGATTCATGGAAATGATGAATGGGTTAAATGGGTTATTGTTTAAACTAATCAAATACCATAATGGGATACGTTATGGGTTTAGTGTTGAATACTTAGTGAGATAGGCATAAAAAATTGGAATTGGCAGAATGGTTAAATGATGTGAAATGGTAATGTTTTAATGGGTTAAGGAATAATGTGAATTCTAGTGTGGTTTGTTGTGAATGGTGATCCCTGAGTTAGGTTCATCTGGAGACCCCTATTCAGAATCGCTATTTGAAACGTTTCTAGAAAGGTGGTCAGAAGAGAGGTTCGGACTCTCAGAGTGGGAACCAGGTGTTCTATTATCAATGCGGTAGGCCGGGGAATTTGCACGATCAGTTTCCTCGACCTCCAGTTGAGTGACACTCATGCGGTCGGATGGGGTATGTGCAGAGGTTCTGTAGGATCCCTCGGTAGACGGGTGAACATGATGATGAAAATAAGGTACTAGGTAAGGGAAGGGGATCAATTTCGCAGTATCAGGTAGGCAGTTAGAACTCCACGGGCCGTACTGGTAGAGGCGGTGGATGTGGAACTCCAGGGAAAGATCGCTCATGCCAGTAGGGCAGTGCGGTGTAGGGTGCTCAGGCTAGAGCCCAGGGTAGAGGGGCAGGTCAGCTTCAGGTAGTTCAGTTTGCAACTGGTGATGGCGAGGCCGGACCGTCAACTTTTCGAGGTATGATTCTTGTAGCTTCTACGTTTTCTAGTTCATTGTTCGGCACAGGTGCCACAAAATCTTTTGTTTCTACACAACTTGTGGTAGTTCTGGGTTTACCTGTGGAGGGGGTGTGTGGAGTTATGTCAATTGACACCATGTTGGGGGTGTGGGATGACGATATCAAGTAGTTCAAAGGATGTTCCTTGGAAGTGGTTGGGTATCGTTCTCTGTGGGACTTGTTCGTTCTTGAGATGTCAGGGTTTGAAAATCATGGGAATAGATTGGTTGGTGTTTTATTAGGTTCAAATAGATTGTTATCATCGTAGATTATTGTTCATTTCTCTTGAGGGTGAGGTCTTTGTTTACCATAGTGAATGGGATGTTCAAGCAGGGCGTGCAGGGCCGTTTTGACAACAGATGAGTGGACTCATGGCTCAAGTGGCATGTCTCAAGCTTGATGATGATGAGGTAGGGGAACAATCTAATTCTACTCCCATGGTGGATTGGTTTTGGGATGTGTTTCTTGAGGATTTATCGAGGTTACCACCTGAGAGCGATGTCAAGCTCATGATCGAGTTGCTTCCTGGAGCGGAGCTAGTTTCTATTCCTCCATACAGAATGGCACCGATAGAACTCTAGGAACTGAAGGTTCAGCTTGAGGAGTTGGAGCATAAGGGGTTTATCTATCCTAGTACGTCTCCATGGGTATCTCCCAGGCTTTTTCAAAATAAGGTCGATGGGTTGTTAAGGCTGTGTGTTGACTATCGAATGTTGAATCAGAAGACGCTGAAAAATAGGTACCCCCTTAATAGAATTGATGACCTATTTGATCAATTGAGGGGCGAATCAGTGTTTTCTAAGATTGATCTAAGGTCATGTTATCACCAGTTGAGGGTGAGGTCTGTTGACGTACCGCAGACAGCATTCCAGAGTCAGTACAGGTTGTTTGAGTTTGTGGTAATGCCTTTCAGCTTGACCAATGCACCAGCGGTGTTTATGGATTTGATGAACCAAATCTTTCATCCCTATCTAGATCAGTTTTTTATTGTCTTTCTTGACGATATCTTAGTGTACTCGAAAACTCATGAAGGTCATGCCCAACATCTTGAAATCATCTTGGGTATGCTAAGAGAGAATCAACAATATTCAAAGATATCAAAGTGTCAATTTTGGATAGGTGAGGTGCATTTTTGGGTCACATCATCTCAGAGGCAGGTGCGTCAATGGATCTAGAGAAAGTGCAGGCAGTTGTATCATGGGAGAAACCCAAGAGTGTTTCTGATGTTCAGAGTTTTCTGGATTTGGCAGGGTATTACCGAAGGTTCATTCATGATTTCTCTCACTTATCAGTACCACTCTCGGCCTTGCCCAAGAAAGGAATCAGGTTCGAGTGGTCTAAGGCTTTTGAGAACACCTTCCATGAGTTGAAGAAGTGGTTGACGACTTCACCTATCTTGATCTTACCTGAGCCGGGTAAGAAGTACATCGTGTTTTGTGATGCATCTAGAGTTTTACATGGGGCTGTGTTGATGTAGGATGAGCGGGTTGTGGCTTATTGGTCAAGGAAGTTGAGACCCAATGAGCGGAACTATACCACTCATGACCTTGAGTTGGCTGTAGTGGTGTACTCCTTGTAGTGCTGGAGGCACTATCTATTGGGAGAATGGTTTATTGTGTTTACCGGCCATAAGTGTTTAAATTACATCTTCTCACAATAGGATATGAACCTTCGGTAGCGAAGATGGGTTGAATATCTGCAGTATTTTGACTTTGAGTTCGTGTACACATCCGGAAATGGAAAAAGTGTTACTGATGCTCTGAGTTGTTGGGGCCAAGTCTCGTGCAGGAGACATCAGAGAGAGTTAAGTTGATCATGAAGCAGATGGATGTTATAACATCCCCAAATGATAAAGGGTTAAATGGCTAAATGATATGACTCATGCCAACAAAGTGCACCTTCCTTTTTGGGAGCATGTATGGTTAGAACTCCATAGTTAAACGTGCTTGTCCTGGAGTAGTGATCAGGATGGGTGACCCCCTGGGAAGTTTCCCAAGGTGTGTGTGAGTGAGGACAAAACACACTGGAAAGGACAACTTTTGGCCTGTGGGGACTGTCATTAGTCAGATAACCCGTTCAGGCATGTGGGTGGACCCTGGTGTGGGCCCCACATGTCTGCGGGGCAACTGGGGGTACCTGGTAGGCCAGGACCCGACAACCATGTTAAGGCGAGGTGTCTGTGCTGTCATCGGGACCCAGTTGTCACATTTGGTATCAGAGGAGGAACCCAGCCATAAGTGTCGTACACTGCCTAGGTTTAGATGTAGGGCCCACAACGAGGAAGTTGTGCTCTAAAGGGGGGTGATTGTAACATCCCCAAATGATAAAGGGTTAAATGGCTAAATGATATGACTCATGTCAACAAGGTGCACCTTCCTTTTCAGGAGCCTTCCTGTTTAGAACTCCACAGTTAATCGTGTTTGGCCTGGAGTAGTGATCAGGATGGGTGACCTTCTGGGAAGTTTCCCAGGCTATATGTGAGTGAGGACAAAGTACACTAGAAAGGACAATTGTTGTCCTGTGGGGATTGTCATTAGTCAAAAGACATGTTCAGGCATGTGGGTGGACCCTAGGGTGGGCCCCACATGTCTGCGGGGCAACCTGGGGTACCTGGTAGGCTAGGACCCGACAACCATGTTAAGGCGGGGTGTCTGTGCTGTCACCGAGACCCGGTTTTCACAGATGCGTCTCAGAGTATGCAGAAGTCGTATTCATATGAAAGGCATAGAGCACTTGAGTTTGTGATGGGTGATAAAGTGTTCCTTCGGGTGTCTCCAAGGTTGGGTCACCTTCAGATTCGAAATCATGGCATGTTGGCGCCAAGGTATGTGGGACCATTTCATATTGTGGAGAGGATCGGACTAGTGGCTTACCGATTGGCTCTCCCATAGATGTATGGTGGGATGCATGATGTGTTTCTTGTGTCACAGCTTCGACAGTATCACCCTGACCCATCTCACGTGGTTGATGTGGAGGATATAGAGATTGATACTGATGGAGCCTTTGAGGAGCATCCGATTCGTGTGGTGGATCGTAGTGAAATGTTCATGCGAGGCCAGGTTGTGCCATTAGTGCGAGTACTATAGCATCATTTGAATGATCAGGAAGAAACATGGGAGCGGGAATTGGATATGTGGGCTCAGTGGCCTGAAGTCTTCTCTTTAGTGGATCAATGAGGCTTGGAAACTTGGCTCGAGGATGAGATGTTATAAGGTGGGGAGGTTGTAAGATCCCGTTTTTTGGAAGGGTATGTTTTTTTATGTTTTGGTTGAATCCCATGTGTTGGATTCAAGGGATGTCTTCTGAATGTATGAGAGTTATTGGGGATGTTTGGTGGCTCGGGGCACGAAAGAAAGGAAAGGTGGGCAAGACACGCCCGGGCGTATGACCTGCGCACGGGCCAAGGCAAACTGTACGGCCTTCCCAGTTAGACCCTGCGACCCCTCCTCCTCCAGACAGTAGCATGGGCACGGTTTGCACACTGTTTGATAATCCTTGTGGAAAAACCGTGAGGCCTCTTAAATTTGGAAAAAAATACAAAATTTCCATCCCAGGATTTTATGAACACACTCGGGATTTCCTCTCCATTCCTCCCTCTTCAACATAGAAAAAAAATCTCACAATAGCTCCAATAGGTCGATCTCCCTCATTTATAAGGCGTTATTGTTTCTGTTGGATACATATCGAAGCTCTGGGTACGGATAATCCCATCCATGCTTCTCATTTTGGTTTAGGGTTTCTACCTTCTCTTCCTCTTGTTTTGAAGCACTAAAACCCTGTCTTTTGGGTCAGTTCTAGGTTAAAGCACCAAACGCTGGTCAGAGGTCTCTGGACTCGATTGAGTGTGCGTTCAAATGCGGTTTCGAGGTAGGTGGTCTACAAATGTTATTCCATAGTTTTGTGGTGGATTTATGCATGTATGGATTTGGTCATGGTTTCCTTTTAATGAGATGTTATCAACCTGTATGTGTTTGGTATAAAGGATGATTAATAACAGTAAATGGGATCCCTCACAATCCCCATGGGATGCGTTGAGAGTGACTGGACCTAATTGGGTCCATCCAAGGGGTGTCCCGGCTCTTCCCGGGCTTAGGGATTGTTATTAAACACATTACCTTGTTGTAATAAATGGTAGAGCCCTTGATGAATATGTTGGAATGATAGGATGAACGTGGAATAGAAGTTAGGTGATGCAAGTAGACTTGGAAATAACTTAAATGTTATTTGGAATGGGTTGAATGGTTGATTCATGGAAATGATGAATGGGTTAAATGGGTTAATGTGTAAACTGATTAAAGACCATAATGGGATATGTAAAGGGTTTAGTGTTGAATTCTTAGTGAGATAGGCATAACACAAGTGAATTTGGTGAATGGTAAAATGATGTGAAATGGTATTCCATTAATGGGTTAAGGCATAATGTGAATTCCTGTGTGGTTTGTTGTGAAGAATGATGATATGAACTCCACCCTAATTGCACGGGTTAAGAATGGGGATTGAGGATCAATTCTCAAAACGGTTTCATCCACCCGGAAAAAGGCTTCGAGGTGACGATATGGTTTATATGAGGTGGTTAGTCCTAATGAGATAGGATAACGATTTTTTACCCTCTTTCATGTGATTGTGGGCCTTAGACCCATGTAACATAATGAATGTGATTAACCCATGGAAATGTGATGAAATGGTAAGTGATGATAATTTGTGTGAAATAAATGGTAATGGTAGTGGAAATGGATTTGGCTCTGAACTACTTAATGGAACCTTAAATAATTACTTGGAAATTATCATTCATATTCCTTTTTGATGAACAACATGTTCATACTGGATATTGTGGAGACATTGTTGGTGGTGGCCTACTGAGTTGTACTCGCACCCTACTCAGGCCGCCATTGGGTACTCGAGCAGACTTCATGTTTGCAGGACATGATAAGGGAAAGGGTCCTTCCTAGATAGTTGAGTGGACATGGTTAGCACTTTTTAGAGGATCTAGAATTGGATTTAGGACTATTTTGTAGATTTTGGCCGTTGTCTTTATTTTGGGATTTTGTTCACTTTTGCACTTGTAGTAGGACATGACATATTTATTGTTGGAAATGGTTTTTATACATGTTCCTTGATAATTGATTATTATTTTTCTATATTTGTTAATTTTTGTTGTGGTTTACTCTGATAGAAAGGGTGTATAGTCTCCCCACTTGACCATAGAAACCCCCGCTACGAGTCGGCAGCCTTTGGAGTATGGGGATGCGCGCTTAAGGTTATGTAACTACCCAGCTTGGAGCACCAGTTTAGTGTCTTCTGGGTCGATAACCTTACAATATTTTTCCCCCTTATTGACAAATGATCTCATTTCCAATGGTTGTAACTATTCATTGTATAATGTTGAAATTTTATTTAAATTAACCTATAACCAACTCAATAAAAAATCATAATGTTTTTGTTTGTCAAAACACATCTTTCCAAAAAAATCATATTTTTTATAATCTCATAACTTTATTTTTCAATAATAGATAGTGATTCATTAACACATGCTTCCTTGATTCGACTCCCTCAATTCCCTGTAAGTTAGTAAAAATATACATGATTTTCTGAATGAGGGGAATCCTCGTCTAGTATATGGAAGACGAAAATGATTGAGAGTCCTCTCTTTGTCATCAATTTTTCTTCTTTTTCATAGATTTTTTATTGGATGTTATTTCTTAGATTTATTCATATAAATCATATTTTATATCAACTTTATTATAATCTATAGAATCATATGGTGATTTTTCCAACTTTTCATCAACTATATTAACATATTTATTTCATCTAGTTTGTGTAATATTATTTATCTCTTCTTTTTGGCCCAAAAAAATAGTCAACAAACTTTTAGTGACAATCACATCTTTCACACATCTATTAAACCTTTTTTGATTCATTATATCAATATATATTGATATAATTTTATCAATAATGAAATCTATTCTAGAAAAAAATTTCGTCTTATTTTCATCCACTAATGTTTCTGATTTATCCACATATTAGTCATTGTTACTTGTTCTAGACAAATAACTAATAATTCTATCTTCTTGGACATTGTATGTTTATTTTTCTTAGTTTTCAGCATTCATTTCTAAAATTTCTCCATTTGTGATGATTGAATACCCCTAAAAAATTTATTATATAATTTATGTAATATTAGAAAATGTCTGGTTGGGCCAACACATATTATATGCATTCCTGAATCCACCATAATACCAGTAGTACCAATAGATGGAATACCTTCCTTTACAAATTTCATACGGTCTACATTTGTTGATATGTTTCCTTGAAATTTTTTTATCTTTGTTAACATAACATGGTTTACCACTAACTTCTAAATCATCAAAATAAAGTCTTCATTTTTATCTAGGTATTTCTTTTATCCTTATCAAAACCTTTATTAATAGAAACATTTTAAGACTTTGGATTTTTAGAAACATTCAACAACAAAACATAGTTGGTCTTGGCCATGCACATAACCTTACAAGTATATATCACCTCAGAACCATTTCAATATATATTCTTAACAATTGAAGATAACATTTTTTAGTCCATCATAGGTTTATCCTTATAAAACCATTCACCATATTTAGACATATAATTATCAAAACGTGTATCCCTCTATTCATCATTAGAATATTTTTTTGGGAAAGATTCTAAATATTCTTCTTCAACATTAATATTATCTTATATATGTTTATTACAATTAATTTCATTGTCAATAAATATCAACAAATCATCAATATATTCATGTAGTTTTTCTTTCTCATTAGGAAAACAATATGTATTTTTTGTGAATATTTTTGATTTTTCAATTTTATGATTTATTATTCAATCATCCCAATATTTCTCAGTAATTATTTCTATTATTCATTAATAGGATATTCTAATTGAGTTTATTTTTATTCTTATGAACTAATTTCTCTGAAGTGTTCACTTTTTATTATTGCATTGAAAATGTTCAATGATTTAGAAACACTTTTTTCTTCTTTAGAAAAACTACACTCAATTCTAGAAAAACATTATCCATTTACTAATGAATAAAATTTTTTCTCCGATGCACCAAACATATACTCTTCACTATCACTATCCTTATAAAAATTATTCTCCTATTTCATTTAGAGAACTTATTATCTTTCCTCTTGGAATAGATTGTTTCCTTATCATCCTTTTTATTATATGATATTTTTTAGGAAAATTGTAAACAGATTTCCCAAGGGATCCACTTTTGAAACATTATAATAGATAATTAACATTATATATTCATGCACCTATTATCTCTTATTTAGAAAACAATGACAAAATTTCAACAATATTTCTACATACCTCATTTTTTGAATTTGAATTTAAATATGGTTCTTCAAGAATCCTCTTGAGATTTTATTTATTTTCTTCATTGAAATACATGCCTTTATCAAATTCTATTTTTCGTTTCATAACATTTTCCCTTATCATTTCATATGTAATGAGAGTACTATGAAAATAATCTAGATAAAATGTTGCTAGATCAATATCTTCCATTGATGAAACTTTAGCATAATACTAGTTAGGAGTAATTCTCATCATATATTCAACCATAGTATAATCATCCAACTCTTTTAGAAGACATATAAAAGTGGTGAAAATATCATTAACCCGAGTAAAAATGTCACCAATTTATTCATGATCACCTATCATGTGATCTTTATAACTAAATCTCTAAATTTGTAAACTTTACATCATTACTTTTGTATTACCTTCATAAATCTTCTCCAACTTATCCTATGTATATATAGTCGTGGAAAAACAATTTAATCTCAGAAACTCGCTTTTAGAAAGTGATAAGAGTACATCATTCATAGATCTTACTTCATTCTCAAGGTTCTCTTTATCGGCCTTTGTAAAGGGATAATTCTCTCCATTTGGATGAAAACTATCTATAGTAGCTTTCAAAAAATCATATATAAGGAACATAATATATGGAAGCATTATACCATTTTAAATAAAAGAATTCATGTAATTTATCATTGAACACCATTATTATTTACATAATTATGATTATCCATCATAACATCCCTTTCAAGATGTTAGTATTGAATAAACGAAGGGAATATTCCCTCCTATATACCTTATTAGTACCCGTGTCAGATCCATGTATCACTAAGTGTAGATTGGGTGAATCAGTCATACCATTTTATTTTATGTTTCCATACATTAAACAAATATTTTCCTCCTATTTAATATTTCTTTCTATTATAGAAAACTAACCAAACACACATCAATAAGAATATATTAATTTACATGGTTGACTTCTCAACAATAGTTGCTACATCCTTTGTATGGTATAGAAACAATATGATACTGAATAAAAACTTGAAATGAATCTTTTTTTGTAGAATATAATGAGTAGGATATTCCCTTACACTAATTTCACACTATGGAAACAATTTGATAGTGTATATACTTCTTCTAGAATATGTTATTCAATGTAATTTTTATAATGACCATTTTATGGTTCTTATTGATCATAATTAACAAATAAATTCTTCAAAATAAATCTTTAATTTCTTACATAAAACTAGGAATTAAATCTTAGACATCATAATTATACTCAATCAGATTTCCTAGCCAAATTCCCAAGCCTTATTCCTCAATAAAGTAATCTTGATCTATCATAATACCACTGAAATAACTATTAAATTTTTTTCCTTAGTCTGGAAATCACAATATGATTATATTTGTCTGATTATCCAACCTAATATTATATCCAGCTAAATATGATCTTTTTTATTCTCTTATACTACTTTTATCCGAAAAACTGCCTGAGTAATGAATAATCCAAAAACATCTTCTCTGTAGAATATCAGTGCTTCAATCTCTTCTATTCTAAATAGTTCTCATTTATAGTATGTTCATACTACTACAACCTTTTATAGGAATCCAAAAAGTTGTTTGGGAGGGATTCATAAATATTTTCCTACCAAACCAAATTCCACAAAATATCTATTTCCCTTGAATTATGGATTAATATTTTAATTACATAATGGTCTTAAAATATTCACAAATATTCTTACAACTTTATATCTCTTCATACATTCTTCAAAAACATCATTCCCATTCTGATTTCCGATTCCGATTATTCCATTATGATGAAGAAACATGGTCACTATTATTCACTTTGATCAAGATGGAAATTTATAGGAGCTTAAGACAACCCATTATAAAGATACCATCAGGATATTAAAACAATTATGATTTCATCATTATAATGAATATATTATATTATTTACCACATTTATCTAAACCAAATAAAATATATGTCAATAATATTTCTTTTTATAATGATCTTAGGTACCAGATTCCTCTTTTGATTCCCCGTTGAGATCAGTTCTTAAATTATATAAACCATCCCTTCGAGATACTCCTTGAAAACTATTTTTGGCTAGTTGAAACAATTATTATTTTCTTAATTTATTCCTACCAATGATCCTATATATGATGATATTTATCGATGTTACTTCTAATATGATGTCTCTTGACACTACTATTTATATGAATAAAAAATTCCTCCTTATCTTGATCAACTTGAAAAATAAATACTCATGAAAACAAATCATATTTATTATTTTTTTCTTGACCCCCATGATAAATAAAAATTATCCTTCAAGAAAACAATCAATAACTAATTTTTATGAGAAATGATTGACTGCATTGTTGACTGATCTCTCAATTTGTTCACCATGTTTTTCCTCAGTAACTTATATTCATATATATATTTATTAGTTACAAGAACTACCCCAAAAAAATTAAACCTCTTATAATAACTCTACATATTATATCAAAAAGAAACCGACAATAAGAATAGGTGTTATAATACATTATAATGGATTATTTGATCACCACATTCAATAGACCAGTTCTGATAGATTTGGAAACAAAATCTTTCTTCCTTCTCTAAATACGATTAACAAAAATTCTTTCTATGAAGATATTTCTCTCATGGATTCACGGTATGACTGATAACCAACATCTTCATAACTTATAGTACTCATACACCTTCACATCAAACAAATAGTTCAATGTACGGTGTTCTCATTACAGTGGACTGAGATATAAAATCTCTAACATCTTCCACTTCTGTATTCTATAAAATAAATCTCATATCATGGAAACCTCTTGAATTTAAATACATTTAATATCAACTTCATCATCGTATGACATTCATTAGAACGTTTTTACACTTTTCATCCATCCATCATCATCTTTTATTTCAATATAAACCTAAATCTAATTGGAACCACTCCCACATTCTTTCATAAGTCATTCATAACATGTTTCATAGATCACTTATGATATTTTTGAATTATATAATATAAAATCGTCATAAAATTTACATTATAGCTAATATGACTGTGATGAAAATTCCAATTATGATCATATCTCATTTAGGACCCATGGTGAGTCTAATGATAATTCTTTTTAGAATAATTCTACTAAATCATGTATACAATAATACACAATTTTAGATTGATTATTTGAATGTGACACTAGTCTTATCACCCAAATCATTTAAAAGAGGATATTATTTCATTCATTTGAAAAGAAAAAACAACACCTGAAAAATAAACATCATCTTGATTACAATGGGGAGTATAATCTTCATTCCAATGTTTTTCTATCCAATTCTAATGACATTAGTCTGAAGTTGATTGGAAAATTCACACAAAACCATCCTCATTCCATATTTTCACTACTTCTCTCAACAAACTCTCTTTCTTCAACAAAATAAACAAATTGACCTATTGAAAATAAATATAAAAATAAAACAACATGGGCCTAACATTTTGGAGCTATATCAGTATCCTCTCGACTCATCGGGATTTTCATATTTATTTATCTCAATATATGAAATTATAAATCTGTGTGACCTCTTTCCCAATGTTTTCTGAGAATATTTTGATTATTTTAATTTCACTCGTTTCTGATCAAATAAAATCCCGAGTTTAGACAACAACGCCATTGTAATAATGAGGTAGATGATCTATATGATTTCACATAATTCCTGTTACATTATATGATATATCCATTTTGAAGCACACAGAGCATTCCAGGTGTCACCTCTAAAATGTTGAATTC
Source organism: Viscum album (assembly GCA_963277665.1). Lineage (NCBI taxonomy): Eukaryota > Viridiplantae > Streptophyta > Magnoliopsida > Santalales > Viscaceae > Viscum > Viscum album. Next base: position 96,002,024 of record OY728163.1, read on the forward strand.
CTTAAATTAATTTCCCAAATCATCTTGTATTATGTTTTGGAACATTTGGAATTTTTTGGAGGTTATACCATCAAATAGAACCCCCTCTTTATGATGGGTTCCCTTAAACAGACATAACAATTATAGTTTTTTATGACTAAACCACCCTGGTATGGTGTTAATTAAAATAATTATTCTTATATTGATCTTCTGATATTTGGAAATCATTCCCAATATCCTAGTTTTAGGGTATTAAAATATTCCACTTGATTGATATTTTTAAATATAATTAAGTGGTTTAGCTGATAGAAATGACATTTTTTATAATAAAAATACATTTTTATGTTCATTTTCTTATAAAAAATATAGTTGATTGATCTTATTGATAGTTATTTATAGCACAGTAATGGTTTCTTCCAAGATCCTTAATGTTTATTGTTTAATTTAATATACCTATTATGACTTATATAAAAAATATACTGGTTATATATGATCTTATTTTGGTATTGATTGTCTTGTGACCTACATTTGAAATGTTATTTTTTATTATACTTAATGTAATTCAATATGATTCAAGGGATGCATGTTACCTATTTATAGAACATCAGTCTAAGGGATCATAGGGAATGAAGGATTACCATAAATATTTAATATGGATAGAGTGACCTAAGTTAGGGTTATTGGGAAAGATGTCTCACACCCCCACATTGAGGATTATTGGTATGCAATATCACATCGATCTATTTTTTGGTAATGGTGACTCAGACCCCCTAGATTAGGTTGTTGAGAATGATAGTCTCAACCCTGTGTTGGATGGAGAATGTGATTTTCGTATTCCATTTCATAAGATTAGGATTATGGCCCATGAATTATAATAACACACAAATTTAGTATATTTATAATTATTATTAACATTACCATTGTATATTTGACATGATGTCCTTATTCATTACAAGATATATTATGGTAATTACATCTATTATTGATTATGTCACTCTTATGATTATATAAGGACATGTAATTTATGCCTCAGGTCCTAACTAGTTAGATGAATATAAATATGGATATATTAACATGTATGTATGTAATAAATATATATAAATACAAACTTAAATATATATATATAGGGTAACATGGTCAGAGATATCTTGTCCTAGGTTGAAACAGGTATAGTCGGCCTGGAGTCCTTAATAAACTTGGGTCTGATACGTTTACATTTATTATTACTACATTTCCTTACATTTGATATAGCGACACAATTATTTTTTAATATTCACATATTTGATAGATATTGAAACCATTTTTGGCGGACTATTGATTATATATCACACTCTTTTTGGGACCCCATTACACTGGGATACTCAAATAAACCTCATGATTGCAGAACCATGTTCATAGACTACACTTGTTTGTTGGTATCATTATGGGTTAATATGGGGTATAAGATAAGATGACAGAGGGAGTGCTATTTTTTGGAGATAGATATTCACCCTCTTATTAATTTTCATATTTTTTTCAGACATTCCATGTACTTGTATAATACCCTATATTTATGACCGAACATTTTGTTCATTATAATCAATCATGTCTTATTGATTATCTATTGCCACTAAATTTCACTACATATATTTATTATTTCCTATACTATATTTATTGTTTCTCAAAAGGGTATTGTGTCCACATGGAACCACCATTACACCACCACTTCTAGTTAGCAGAATGTGGCATATAGGGAGGCACGCTTGAGGCATAGGGATTGAATGGATTGAAGAACTATAATAGTAGAACACCGGTCAGGATATTAGATATGGTATTAGTGATTTATTTTCCTCCTTGAAATTATTATTTTTCTATGATTGATAAGAGACTAGTAATTTTTTCATCAGTTGGTAAATAGATTTTTTATAGGTCCTAACCATCCAAGCATAAGGGAAAGTCCTAGTTTCCATGGATGGGATTGGTGATTTTGTTGATCTATCTCAAAATTGATAATTATTTCATCTTGAGTGACTATTTTGCTTATTTTTTTGTTGATTTTTGGGATTTAAGTTATTTTAAACTTATCTTTGTATGGAAATGAGGTACATATAAAAGCATCATTCTAGGAAAAAAGAGATTAAAATTCATACATATTCCATACCATTTTTATTAAATTTTTACGTTGTTGAGGAAATATTGATGTGCCTTCTGTGTTTATTAATATTCCTCATTATATATTGTGCCAGTTATGTCAGTAACTTGATTATTTGAATACATTTTTTGGTTGTTTATTCATAATTATTAGTTCTATTCCATGTTTCAATGATTTATATTAACAAGACATATTTTATTCCTTATCTGGTTGTTCCCTGCTTATGTTTTAACTTGCCATGTTTTTTGTTATACATATAGTTGTCGATAGAGATGGAAATCCATGAATCAACCTTAATGGGTTTTCCCTAATATCATGATGGTGGAAATCAATTTAATCAATAAAATATTTTATGTTTAATACATGAACCATTATTTTAATGGGATAAAACATTGATGGTTAAAATTAAATGGATTCCAAAATTTCAATTTTATATGGAGTATGTGCCCTTATAAATTGGAATTGGTAACCCTTATAATCAAACCATCATATATGGGTTTTTTATAATTTGATTCAAAAAATGATAGTCTGGTTTCACAAATATGAATTCATGTTTTAAATTAGAGGAAATGTACCTCTATTATTGTGGAATAGTTATTAATATAAGTGTAATATTAAGTGAATAAATAAATTTTAAAATCAGGAATCATAACTGAATTTTTGATGAGTTTACATGGTATGGACCATAAATGAATATAACATATTTAATTAACTTCAACAAATTCTTATTAATGTTTGTCAAATATGATATAAATAACACAATATAAATGTTCGTATCTCTATAATTTGGGAATGATGACCCATAAGACTACATTATTGAAATGAAAAACTAGACCCAAGTAGGCCTGTTGGGGAATGATGATTTTGAGATAACTAGAGTCAACCAATGTAGGTCATCCTTAATATGATATTATTTTGCAATAAACCCATCAAGGGTGTTTTGAAAATTTCAATAATATAAACTGTAGTGGGTCTTAGATAAAATGGAAGTCCATTTATAATTTATTGGGAATTGAATCCCAAATTTTGGAATATATTCCCATCTAAATGATCACAGATATATATGTTGGGACCCTCACAGGTCACCTCTACCTTATGTGCCCTTAATTATTAAACCCCATGTGTGTATGTTTATGCATGCACAATTTTAGTTTAAAAAATCTTGAACCACTTATATTGTATTTCAAATAATAATATGTTTCAATACTAATTGATCATTTACCATAAAAAATAAAATTTGTTTTATCTATTTTTGAGATCTAATATTATGAGGCATCAGTTAATTGAAATTTCAATAAAAAACTAAAGAGTTTTGTCTTCTATAGATTAGAAATTTAATTTTTTCATTAATAAATCCATTTATGAAAAATCATGAATATACTAAAATTTTGAAAGTAACTTATAAAATAAATGGCCTCAAATGGTGTGCTTTATATGATAAATAAATTTCTTAATATAAATTTTTCAAAAATTTACATGAAATCCTTATATGTTTACTCATTATATAATGATAAAAAATATTTTAAATGTATAACAATGAAGTGTTTTATTATCATTTATGTTGTAATCCCTCCGGTAAGTTTTAGGATTATAGTGGTAGTTAAAATCCCTTATATGTTAAATCTTTAAAAAATAAGAAAAAATACACTTTATAAATGTTTTTGGTCATGTCCAGGAACTAAGTTCAGTGGTGATGGAACATTCACTATGGGATGATTTTCCATTCTCAGAAACATGATTACTAGGACACTCCTATAGTGCTGAGTTTTAAATCAGTCATCAAAAATGTGTCATTTCATGTAGAAGGAATGTGATCGTAAGAGACCATTTGAATGTGGTCACAATGGGAGAAACTTTTTAGTGGAACTTCTTTATTCCAATATTTAATGTGAGTACCAAGGGGGATCATTCCATAATGAGATTGAAATGCAGAGTAGCATGGTCATATTGGCATTGGTGATGAAGGACATGTGAATGTTTGATTTGGGTCACTACTCAGGTGGTATGGTATTGTACACCCAAAACGTAAGGAAGATTTGGTAAAAGAAAATTGCAAGGGATTCATTTGGATAACCAACTGGTGACATAATAATTAAGAGTTAAGGATCAATGGTCTCCCCTTGAGGATTTTGGTAATGGAAAATTTAATTGTTATTAAATTCAAGAGATCTGTCTTATTATATACTATTCATTAGCCAATTTAGGAACTATGATATGGTTAACCCATCATTGATCCTATACACACATGGTCTGGTATAACAGTTTTGGGTGTTCGATAAATTTTTTATCCTATGTTTTAAATGTTAGCATGTATCACAATTATTCATACATGACTTCTGTAAGATCTTGATATACCCATGGTTTAGTGATCAGCAACACCCTTATCTTGAAATTTTCTGGAGTAGGATTGGATAGATTCAGTTATACAATGATCTAAAACAATCAAATATAATTTCTAATTTTAATATATGGACTTTTCAAAAGTGTTCTTAAGGAGCAATTTAATGGAATCAATATGGAGTGTATACCATCATAGGTTTTTCGTATATGACCGTCTTTTGATATGAGTCATGAAAATATAATACCATTCATTACACAGTATTCTTGGATATCATATTTCATTTGATAAAAATAACTATGACTGGTTTGACTATGAGACATAATCAGAAGATATTTGTAGGCTTCAGTGATGTGGATTGATGAAATCACTGTATCACTACACATATATGCATTGAGATCTACTCATTGAAAGGAACTGGATGTCTATGGTTAGAAATTTTTACAGGATATTCTACTAAAGGTGGTTTTACAAGAGATCTTTTTATATGAGATATACGGTAATTGTTTAACCATTTCATGCATAGTTTGGGTTTCAGTTGGTGTTTTAGAAAGGATTGATTGGGCTTTTCCTAGGAATCCAATGTGACCCTTCTTTTGATGAGCCAATTAGAGTTGACCGTTGACATCAGAATGATGTCTAAGAGTAGATTACTTTCACATAATTAGGAGTATCATTTTAGACACATGCATTGAGCATCGTTATAGAACTAAAAACATGCTTCACTAGGAAATTATAATATTTTTGGTGTCATGACTCAAATTTATATGTTCAAAGGTTATGACCTAAGATGGGGGTCCCTTTCGTCACATGATAATAAAGATGAGGGTGTGACCATGTCTCCGGTTAGATTGAGTCATGCATTCTTTGAATGGTTGTTTCGTTATAGTTTTGGGCATTTTCTTTAGTTTCAATGGTTTCACACACCATATACATAATGTGAATCTTGAATGTGTGTTGGGATTCCAAGATAAAACACAATAATTTGATTGGAAATTCTCATCCCTAGAAGGTTGGGTTATGTTTACACTATTCACCATGGAATCTTGTTGTTGAGAAGTTATAAGATGGTAATATTTCAGTATCATGTGTTTTAGACGCGGCCAAAATGTCCTTGATATGGGGAACATGTCATCAGTGGATGTTTTGTTATTTAAACTAATATTGGGAATGTAATTATGAATATATGAAATATTAAATGTTTTGTTTTTTTCTTGTTTCAAGGATCAATAAGTTATGTGTATGTTTGGGAGTCATTCAGGTACACTTTTCTCTAAAATAATACTTTTCGGAAGAAATAGGTATGGTTCATGATTTTTTCAAACATTTTATCCAATTTTAGGGTAACTATGACACCTATAAAATGTTTTTCCTATTTTGTTTTTAATTTGAAAGGCGGGTTTAATTTTTGTATGTGTGGTTTAAAAAAATTCAAAGGTGGGGGCATAGGATACACATGTTTTTTCAAACTATCTTCCTATAATGTACCCTAAGTGCCACTTTATCAGTATCTATATATGGTTTAGCCACACAGTTTTTTGAAGCAGGAAAACTAAAAATGAAATGTGTGGTTCCTTAGAATAGGAGGCCACAAGGTTGGTTAATTATTATTTAAACGGGGTTTTTATTCTATTTGCATCATTAAAGAGTTGGAAATGACCATCTTCCCTTGTGCCATAGTTCTTTTTTTTCTCCTTCTTTTCACTTCATTCATGCATTGTAGGAAGGATTCTCGAGCTCCCTTCCCACTCTCCTAGGATTTGGGATATTATTCTCATATGACATTCAAATCATAAGCCACTGGGTTCATTGGTACTATATAAGTATGATCTCAAATACGCATGCTTCTATTCATCATTTATCTCACCATACAGAATGCAAAATCCATGAAATCTCATTTCACTAATTTTTGGGTGTTTTTTGATTATTATAATTTCTCTTATTTAGGATAGAATACAATACTAATATGGGATGAGTGTACTATCTTGATAAGGAGGTAGGTGGTCTATATAATTTCCCTTTATATCATGTCATTTATATGATATATCCATTTTTTCATCCGACATACCTTCTCGTGTATCCTCTATATTTTCAATGACCTTAAATTAAATTCCTATAAAACCTTGTATTATGTTTTATACCCTCATGATATGTTTAGAGTTTATTCAAACAAAATAAACATCTTATCTAATATGGATTCTCCTAAGAAAAAAATAATGATTTTGGTTTATTTATTTATAAAACATCATTGTTCTTTTTTAATTGAAATGGTTATACTTATATTCAATAGACCATATTTTCATTGTGTTCTAAATAACCTGTTTTTTTTGTATTTAAGAAATCATCTTCATCGAGATGTTTAAAATGATTTAATTTATATTTTATGAAAATTGTCATGTTTTATAATAAATCCACATTTTTAAGGGTTTTTCCTTGTAAATAAATGATTTAGTTGTATGATGAAATGTATAGTTATTTGTATCATTGGAATGGGTTCCTCCCATGGCATTCATGGTTGTTATTAAAATTTAATGGCCCTGTTGTGACTTATAAATAAAATTTAATATAGATATAGATTAAATTTATTATTTAATGAATTTATTGAAGACTAGTATTGTAAATTTTATAGTGGATTATAATAAAAAGGATTGATTTTTCCTTATGCGAAGTTGGTAACGTCTTTATGAAGCCTTAGGATAAGGGATCATTGGAAAAGTGGGATTACATCAAATTTTTAGTATGCATGGTGGGGCCTAATCTAGTGTTATTGATAATGATGTATCACACCACCAAAGTAGAAGATAATGGCCATGTATTCTCATATATCATGGTATTTTGGCTATGACATCTCATTCCCCATTGATTAAGATGTTGAGCATTAAGATAACATCCATGCTATGGTTGAAAAACATGATTTCAATATCCTGATTCAAACGATTGGTCTTATGACGCATAAATTATATTAACAATCACATTTATTATGATTATAATTATAATAATAATTATTACAAAATTAAATAGATACTAATAGATAAGATTTCTTTATTCATTCCCTAAGATAATATGGGCATGACATCCCTTACAGTTCATGACACTCTTGTGATTATATAAGGACACCTGAGTTTTACCTCTTATCCTGACATGTAAACCATATATATATATATATATACAAATGTATATATAGAGTAAATATATATTAAAAAAACATAAATATATAATGGGTTGCATATTCAGATATATCCTAGTTTATACTCAAGCTAGTATAGTCATTCAGTTTCCTAGAGGAACCTGAGCCCGAATTGTTAACATTTATTATTATAGTACTTGAATGCATTTTATATATTTTAATTGTGAATATTTTATGACTATATGAGTATATTATAAGTAAATACTTACAATATCCATGTGAATTATATTTTGAAATTTTTAATCAAAATAAAAAACATTTCCTACTAATGTAATATTATCGATCTCAGAGTTCATCTGATGATCAGAGTGATAGAATTGTAATCACTATTGATCAAATTAAATCAATGTATGTTCCTATATTATTCAAAGATACAATGGTAAAACAAATAGTATAGAAAGATATGTATGAATAGTAACTCTCTATTACATGCATAGTGGGATAGACTTATAAAAACATGAAATATAATATCCTGTAAATGTATGAATTACTTACAAGCTATATTAAAGAAATGACCTCTTTTAAACATAAGAGTAATTTTAATCAATAGACATGACTAAAGGTATCCCCATATTTATAATTACTATAAGGTCTATCTTTTATTACTAGGGAATCCATTGATATGATGATCAGAAGAAGCTATGTATTACTATCCCTGGAAGCCCTCAATACAATGATTAGTGTTTGTCTTCTTATACTCAAAAGCCCTCGATCTGATTGATTGGAATAACCATATTTCTATTCCTAGATTCTATCGCTCATAAAAATGATCAGATGTGATTTCAGAAGAAACATAAATCTAATAATAAAATCCGGACAATGACTCCTTAAAACTAAAACTCACTAAGGTATTACAAAGTCTTTGGAATGGGATATTCTTGCAGAGAAAATTTAAAAAAATATTGAGTTGTTTACATGATCACCTCGAAAATCTATAAATAAAAAATTATTTATAGAAGAAACCCCAACAATTAAATTTTAATTATAGTTTCAATGACCACAGATAGATGGCACGTGAAATCATACAATGTTCTGGTATAACTGAATGTCCATCGTCATTTTTGTAGCACCATTACAATATATATATTATTCATTATGATCAAAACAATTCCTATGTATTAAAGTTATTAACATTACCCAACCAGATGGACTTATTTATTGATTATCAATATTATAATCCTTATGAGGGACTGTTTGATGTATCGGTACTAGAATTAGTCAGATAGTCTTGGATTTTGTTAGTCTGATATACAATAAAATTTCTAACTTCTGGTATGAATAATGATAAGTCTAAAAAATTATAGCATAATCAATCTGAAGGATTATATTATATAATGTGATGTTTATATTCCTAATATATTCAATCATTTATATGTATGGTAGAAACCAATGATTTATACCAAAACATATTAAAACCATTGGGACATAAATTTTTTGTGAATACGGCTTTTAATAATTTTTTTCAATTTTAATAAAACTAAAGGAATTTAAAAGTAATAAGAAAAACATCAAACTCAACAATCTCCCAATTGTTGGAAAACAAAAACCACAATACATAAATGAAACAATATAACATGAAAAAATAATATCCCTTATTACTATTTTTAACATTGAAGTTATTATTTATAACTACCTCTATGTTAATAATTCATTGTTAATAAGATATAAACTCTTTAGAATCACCTCCCCCCCATTGAATAATTATCCTCTTTAATGAATACTTCTCCCCCTAATTATAACATCTCTCCTATTATAATATATTTTCCTCTATTTTATATAGCCTTATCTAATTTTAGGAATCATCATCCCCTTATTTCAAATCCTCACCCCCTTTGTGATTTTCAAAATATAATGGGAACAAATTAAATATTTACTAAAAATTTAGAAACAAATATAAAAAATAATACTTTACTAACTAATCACCCATGGATCATACAAAAGAACATATTTCCAATAGTAATTATAAAAAAATCTATGCCGAATGTTTTTAGATGAAATTATAATTTCATTCATCCAAGATTCAGTGGTTTGATATAAATACATATAGAGTTCAAATTGAATGTTTAAAATTTCATCATAAGGGCCTTCATAAAAATATTCATATTTTTTTAACTCATATCAATCCTTATTTTTCTCTTCCATCTTTTCATCCATGGAGGTCTAATTATAAATATTCGTTTTCATGAATTGCACCTCTTCCATCAAAAGAATAAAATCATATTCCTAATATCTCAATAAAAAATATTCTAATTCATGGCTATTATGCTTTTTATTCCAGACGTTCAGTTCATCAATTTGATAATCAATGGTATCTCCGAATTATTTAACAACAATTACTCTATCAGCAATATTTTAGGATAACTTATTAAAGGATTCATCAATTTATACTATAATTTTAATTACATTAAAAAATTATCATAATGTTTAAAAATATCACAATCGTACCAGATGGACCACTTCAGTATTTGATTGAGTGATGAATTTTTAGGTTATAACATTTTTGGAAAAAATTCAAATCAGTCTCTATTTTGATCACTATTTCAGTCAAGGCATTGATTGATTCCTATCTCTCATTAATATATTCCTAAAGAAACATACTTCTTGATTAAATGATGTTTAAATATGAAATTTGATCAATTAACCTTCTTAAAGAGAGTAAAATAAATTTAAATCCTTTTTGAGTAATACTTTATTTTGAGTTCGATATATTTGGCTCAACCATATGTGGTTTTGGTCTCCTCGCTTTGACAAAAACTACTTTTCCCTTATTTTCAAGCATCTTTGTACTTATTGTGGACATATGTTTCATCTAAATTATTTATAAAAAATATTTCTTTACCTAATTATTCCTTATCCCATGTATTAAAACATCTTCATGTTTCAACTTTCATGGATGATCACTTGTATTCCTTTTCCAATGATGATCCTTCTTAATTTCTGTTAGGTCCACAAGGTTGAATACCCTGAGAGGTGGGTGAATCAGGGTATGACAAATTTAAAATTAAATCTTATTCTGATCTTGTTTCTCTATTTAGAAAAACACTCTTCTCTCTCTTTCTCGTTGCACAATATATGAAGAAATTAAAGCATGTACAGGACATAGCAATTTTTACTTGGTTTACCCTCACTGGGCTACATCCAAGGAGCATACACTGGCAATGTTCCGATGTACGAAATTCACTATAAGCGCAATTCTATTTACAAGGTTTGAGATAGATTACTTCTATTCCTAGGCTCACTTCCATTACAAAGTTTAGGGTTAGTTCACTGCTTTCCCACGGGTCACTCGCTATTTCTCTCTCTCTGGCTAACTGTCGGTAGAGAGGATCACCTTCTTCCTCTTCATTTGTGAACTACTCTGGAAAGGATCCACTCATTGTTTATAGATTTGTAGGTCTCTTCATTATCACTGATGAATAAATCCTCAGTTATATTTGGATTCTCTGTTGAAGTTCAACTTTCACCCATAGATGAATCTCCCTTTGCACCGATGGTATCGGGCAATCATCCAACTTTCACGGAGACCTGAATCTCTACCATGAATCAACCTTACTTGGTTCCCTTTTCTAAAATGGGCGCATGTCTTAGCACGCAAGTCAAAACTGGCGCACAATCAACCTCAACCACTTGCGCGACAAAAGATTCTTCTACTCCAAACTTGCGCGACGCACAACCCTTTACACCCAATCCAATTTTGGCACGCAGCCAACACCTTTCACGCTTCATTAAAATATTTTGCACAAGTGTCACCAAACCACTTTCATGACACCTCATTCTTCAACTCAGAACCTTTGAGACTCTCTTCCTTCCTCTCTCAGACCACATTGGGTGTGCAACAATCACATGGCGCGCAACCTCATCTTGCACGACCACACACCACTTGTGCGACCACCACACCTGCGCGACGGGAGCTCTGATTTTTCTTAGTGTTGAACTCACCACTGAATGAGGAGGGGTAGACCTGTATTTATAGGCATTTAGATGCCCTTTATGATAACGTGCAAGTCTCCCCTCTGCGCACAAGTTTCGGTGCGCAAGTCTCCTTCCTCGCAAATCACTTGTTCGACCAACTCCAAAACTTGCGCGACCCATATCCATATTCTATATTTTGATTCTTTGATCTTGAAAACCATATGGAGTGGATGTTTACTCTCCCTCAATTACATGGCACTCAAGTCCCTTTTCCAAAAACCACTTTTCTTCATTTGTCAGTTTTCAGACCCAAAAATTTGTCAAACACTCGAAAACGGTGCCACCTTGTATCTACTCTTCTTGTACCGACTTCAACTCCCCCTATCACTTCTAGCATCATCAGATTTAAAATGCTCCCCCTATCTTCTCATTTGACTTCTTTCATTGTCACCTGCAAACCCTCATCATTTGAACCAACTTCCACTCCCCCTATCTCACTGCTCAACCTGTCAGATTCTCCCTGTATCTGTCATGATATCTCAAATATCCTGTCATGATTTCTTAAATAGCCACACTGTCTCCCCCTTGAACAAACTCAATTTTCTACCCATTTTTCAATGAACACAAAGGTCAATCCATTGCAGTCTGTAACAAATTAGAGAACACAAATAATCACATTAGGTAAAAACACATCATACCTCAGGGAGAGAGGGGGTTCCACATCCACACTCTTTCAAGTTCGGGGAGTCGACTAAACTCTCAGAGCCAGTCTATGTCTATCAAAAGCATGATTGGGTAAGGCCTTCGTCAGAATTTCTAAAACATGTATCTCTGCAAGAACATACTCCAAGTTCATGATTCCTTACTCAAACTTCTCCTTGATAAAATCATACTTTATCTAAATGTGTGTTTTCCTTGAATGATGGACGAGATTTTTTCTAAGATTTATAGCACTTGAGTTATCGCACTGGATTCCGATCAGAGACTTCAATTCAACTCCCATATCTTCAATCTGTTGTTTCATCCATAATAATTGTGTGAGAGCTTGAGTGGCCGCAATATACTCAGATTCTGTTGTTCTTAATGAAATTAAATCCTGCTTCTTTCTTAACCAAGCAATAAATATTCTACCAAGATAGAATGCACCACCTAACGTTGATTTTCTATCATCTACTGAACCGGCCCATTCTGCATCTGTATATCCCAGTAACTCTGTCTGATATTAGTCATTATATTTCAACCCCAAGTCCATCGTTCCCTTGATATACCGAAGTATTCTTTTCACTGCAATCATGTTGTTTTAATTGGGATTACTCTGATATCTCGCTGATTGGCATGTGATGAATACAATGTCCGGTCTTGTTGCTTTTAGGTACAGTAAACTGCTGATAATTTGCCTGTATTTAGTGATAATAACTTACTTTCCATCCTCATATTTTTATAATTTTATCCAGGTAGAAACTGGAGTCTTCATCTCCTTGGAATTCTCCATTACAAACCTTCTTAAAACCTCAGTGGCATATTTGGATTGAGAAATTAATGTTCCATTCCTTTTTTGTGTCACCTGTAGACCAATGAAAAATGTTATGTAACGCCCCGACCCCAGTTACCCAAAGTCGGTGCATTATTATGTATCATTTTCATGGTAAAAAAAGATCAAGTCTCCAAAGGCCAATTAGTTTAGTAGGCTTGGAAACACTAGATATATTCCTAAATGTTACATTACATCATAAAGTGAAAAACTACAATAACATAGTCTCCATAGTCCATACTCATATACCCTTCAGACTATCCCTACAGGTCAGTCATAAAATATTTCTTCACATCCTGGGAAAAATAAAACATAGAAAGGGGTGAGCTCAGATTCTCAGTAAGGATAGAAAAATATTGGAAACTTTCATAAATAAATGTAAACATTTAAGGCAATGTATAACTAAAACAAAAGCCTTATAAACTTGAACTTCATAATAATATGGTCAAAATAAAATAAAATAATTCCATTTACTAATTCACGTGGATATTCTAATTGTCGAATAGTCACATTCAAAATCAATAACCACTTTCATAATGATGGAATGCATAATGCAAGACTATCATAAACACATAGCCAAGGCCTCTTACCAACACTACAAATATGATTTTTTCAAGGCCTCATGCCAAGACACTAGTTTGTTTCATGAGGCCTATCGATGAATCGAGGAGATATAGAAGGCTCAAGCCATCACTTACTAAGTCCAATGCATTCATCACATGAATAGGTTTAAACATAACATAAACATTCGTATTAAAACTAGCATACAAAATGTAAATATTTTCTCCACAAACCATGAATGGTTTAAAAATAACACATCTATAGTAAAACATATCACAAAACCTTTAATACAATATTTATGTTTTTTATCATAATAAATCAACTTCAAATAATCTCAAAATCCTTCAAAGTATGTTGACATGAAATAAAAAATATTTGAGAGAAATATCTCTTTTTTTGAAATCATTTAAAAGTCACATAATTATAAAATAAAACATTTACTTTGAAAATATTATTATAATCTTTTAAGGGAATCTTAGAAGATTTTACAATGGTGGAAAATAGCCGCACCAGTCGTATAAGTTAAAAAAAGTCATTCTTACCTTAATTTGTCGAAAAGGATAAAATGGCCATTGTGTGGAAAACGACGTAAAGATTCCTTTATAAACATCATATAAAAAGTAAAACAATGGTATAAATGACATTAACCCATATTATATAAAATATTAATAATTTTTTGAAATAAATTTTTATGAAACATGGATTTGGATGATAAAGAGGTATCAGTAGATAATTACCTATAAACAACCTCGGATAATGAAGAGATTGTGAAATAAACCCTTACCTTGTACTTTTCCTTGATAGATTTAAGGTTAACCTTCTATATAATAGTTAAATAATTTTTATTGAATTATACAGGAATCATATACATAAATTTGATATCATATATGATCTTTTCATATTTCTTTGTTAATAATATTTTAGTATTATCATTTTTTTGAGAGTTAACTGATTCATTTTCCTTTATATGCTTCATTACGTAAGTTTTGTTTGTTAAGGATAGGTTATATCTTATTCATATTCAGAATGATATAAAGTTTTTAACATTACGTTTAATCATCAAATGAGATTTAGTCTTGAATGGATATGATGGGGATGTGAATCTCATTGCGTTCGTGGAGACGGTAATTCGTATGTACGCACGAATGCTACTTCCATTTCAATTTAAATTTTAAAAGAAATAAAAACAAAATAATAAATAGGTATATTATTATTCCAGTATAATATAATATATTATATGTGTTACTTATATTCATTAACACCATCCTTTATATGTTTCATGTATGCTATGGACGAGTCATATCACTTTGAGGGGGCGGTAGTCCGCACTTCCTCAAATGAAATTATCGTATATATATATAACATGAAACAAATAATGGTATGATATAAAATAGAATTAAAGAAGATTATATATAACATAAATATCATAAATATCATATTTTGTTATAGTTCCATCATAATGGCCACCATGAGAGGTGGTATAAGATAATTGAACAATCATCGTTTCGTGAGGCGTTTGGTTTCCCTCCACAGAAACATTATGTTCATCACCCATTAGATGGAGGTGTGTGTAAGTTAAGTTCTAATAAATCTCATAAAAATTTCCTAATATATTTATTATACAATTTTTTTAAAAAAAGAAAAGAATAATAAGATTTTAGCGGTTGTAGAAGTAAAATAAAAGAAAAGAAGCTAAGAGAAATAGTTACCATTAATTAGTGTAACTCGCATTCATTTGAACCAAAAAGGAATCTTGAAGTGTATTATGCCTATGTTAAGGCTTCTAGGATGAGTATAGGGATTTAGGGAGCGTAATTGGGTAGGTTTTGGGTGAGCCAAAAGGATTTATAGGTGTGAAGATTTGGTTATAAGGGGGAGGAGGGTCTCTTTAGGAAAAACATAATATATTATTTTATAATAAATTCATATTCCGTTTATAATGTATCCAAACTATATTATTTAAATTATAAGGTAGGGATGGGTCTAAAAACAGTCAACCAATAAGTTTTAGACAGGTTCGGGTCAATATCGTAACCTTGTCTTTTAGATTTAACTCTTAGTTAAATAGTTTGACATTTACAGTGTCTCTTTGTATTTTTATATTATATAGTTAATAAACTTACTATATACATCCAAGAGACCCCCAAGTGGTCCATTAATGATACACCTATCATTATATAATTCCTTTGTATGAATCTTATATTTTTTGGAAAATAATATCAATTAATAATATAATATTGTTTTTAAAAACTCTTTTATGTCAATTTTGACACTATTGGGTATTTTGTTTTTGATAAATTTATAAAAGCATTATTACTTAAAATAAAATTCAAATAACCAGTAATATTATGTCATATTAACCTAAAAAATTATTTTAATTCATAAATATTCTCAAATTACATTTATTTAGAAATTTATAATGTCAATTATTTTAATATTTCATTAATTAGGTAATTACTGCATCACCATTCTGTCATAAATAATTTAAATTATTTAATGTCTAAAAATTATAAATAAAATACATTTATGTATAAAATCATTCTATATTTCTAATGAATATTTATAATCGAATTTATCTTATGTATTACTCTATATTAAATATGTTTTAGTTATTAAACATTGATTTTAACTCTTCTAACTCTTCTTTGAATTAAATAATAATAAATGTCTTAATCTAATCCAAGTGGACCAAAGAGATTCATATTTTATTACGAAGGCTTTTTTGGTCAAATTATAATTATCCAATAGAATTAGTACATGTTTTATGGTAATAATAATTTCATTTTTACCCTTAATTACCATATTTACTTTTTACCAGGGTAAATAAAATTAAAACGTTACAATTCACCATAAATTATTTTTATCTTATTGAACAAAATTTTAATTCTTGATATTAATCGTGTCTCTCGGAATTTCAAAATTCAACTCATAGAAGCCGTAAAATTATGTTTTATGTTAATTTTTAAATATTCCTAAGAGGTGGGTAAAAGATGGTGAAAAGTTCAATAAAATTTTTATATATCTAAAATTTTTATAAACTGACTCCAATGAATTAAATTTATCTTATATAGGTATTAGATATCTATTTTAACATAAAATAAATTTAAATAAAATAAATAAATATTAAAATAAAAATTCGGTTTTTACCTATAACTTAGTGTTTTCACTATTCATCACAAATTAAAAGTTTTCAGAAAAATACCAAAAATTTACCTTAAGATAATTTTGATATTCTGAATTCATTAATGAAGTATATTTTACCAAATTCAAAACACATAAGTTGTATTTATTAATTTAAACTGAATTCCCTATGTCAAAACCAAAAGGCATATTTTTAAAAAATAATAACTACCATAAGTTTGGCACTTGTTTATGTCCCATTTCAAAGTGATTTTTACTTACAATGACCATTATTAGATTAAATGGTAAAAATATAATCTATTTATACTTCTAAACCATTAAAATTTATAATTTAAAAATATAAATTATTTTGATTTAAAATGTTTTTTTAGTTAAAATATAATATTTTTCACTATTCACCAAAATACGAAAGTTATCAGAAAAACACCAAATAATTATTGAAACTAAATTATTATGTCCCGATTCTAATGAAAAAGTTTATTTTGTCAAATTGAATATAAAAAAGTTTCAAATATATGATTTAAAAAAGAATTTTCCATTAAAAGGTGGTAAAGTATCATTTTCTGAAAAATATTCTTTTTATCTGAAAAAATTTATTTGTTCTTACATTAAGTCTAAGAAACTCATAATATGTATACTAAAATTATAAGGATTATATAAAGTTAAATATTTAGTTAATATTATTCGTAACCTCTTTTGAAAGACTTTTTTGGTAAGTCATAGTGCGCTAGAACTCAGTGTTGCATGTAGTGAAAGTAATTGAATTACTTTGAAGAAATAACGTATTATGAAATCTTCAGGTGTTATATTCTTCCCTCCTTTAATAAATTGTTTCCTTGCAATTTGATATTATTTTTAGAAAATAAAATGTTGAAAATAGAAAATTCCTTTGGGAAAACCCACATTGGAAATTAGGTTAATAAAATTTAAACTTAATAAGAGGAAAAGGGAAATGAAAGGGTCACCACTAAATTATGATCTCTATTAGGAGAACATTGGTGGAAATTAGAGACATATAATTGGAGGGAAAATGTAAATATTTATTGGTAGTGATTGAGGTCATCAATCACAAAGAAGTGTAAAATTTAGGGCCTCAAATTCATCAATCTATGATGATTTAAAATACCATTGGATCAACAAAACATATGGTATTAGGATAACACATTTTTGTTTTAAGATCCCTTCACTAAAGTATCAGAATTAATTTCTTCATAGAATAAGATAAAAAGAAAAATATATAATTGACAAGTAGAGTCTCATGCTTTAACTAATTTCTACCACAAACTCATCTTTCACTCTAAAATATAATAGAACATAAAAATAATATTCTATTTATCCTATTCGAATAGGGTTCAAAAAATGAATTTATAATTCATCTACCATAATTTTTTAAAAAAGACTACATTATTAAATCCAGGACATCACGTGGCCCAGTGGTAGGTGATACACCCTTATCGCCCTTCGGTTACAGGTTCAGGTATTCCGGCCTTGCCGGACGCGACGGGTTGCCGCCCGACCACTAGGATGTCATTTTATGGCAATCCAAAAATAATCTCAAACTAGAATTATCCAAAATAATTCTTTCCAAACACACAGTCCAAAATTTATAAAGAATCTAAACACAATGAAGATCTTTTTTGCTGCATAATAACATGTGAACACCTTAATCATGTATTCTTTTAAAACACTGCAACATCCTGAATTACCATAAAACCTTATTGATTACATTCATGGTCCCTTATTCCTTATAGAATACTGGATATACTCATTCTATCTAAAAATGTTGTAAACTCCAACAATGATGGAATATACAAATCATTAATCAATTTCAAGGTAATCAAGAATATCCAATATAATTTATCCAAATAAATCATGTATTATTCCAAAATCACTACCTCGGTATGAGAACCATATTATGGTTTATCTTTCTCTCAACCATATATTTTCCAAAAATTTAACCTTCTATGAAGTCTCTTTTCTTGTTTCAACACAATCTCAAGTCCTTAATGAAATAGTACTGCAGTAAAATCCTTATATACTCCTTAATTATTATAACCAGTACATTGTTGGTACAACACTCAAATGACATAATTCCCCAATAACTACATAAAAACTCTAATCATTACTCCTCATATACGGTAGTATCATATCTAGATTATTATCCAATAACATCATTTACGGTATACTCTTATGAATGGGATACTGATTCACGTAGTGTCCCAACTCATTGCAGATGAAGAATTGTTCATTTGAAACCTTTTTCTTACGCTTTCAGTCATGTACTTGGTGTCCTTTTTCTCCACACAAATAAAAAACTCACATACCCTTCAGGCAAGTTCCATAGTGTTTCTTCCCACAGTTATAACATATGGGGAAATTCTTCTTTTCCCTCTTCCCTTTATCCTTCTTTCTCTCTTCCATCATTTTCTTCTCTTTCTTCCCTTCAAATCCATTGGACTCGGAGAATTATTTACTTATCCTATTAACACATGATACTATTTCTTTATATGTGGAGAATACATGGGATAATATTTACCTTATAAATGTTGGCTTAACACTGTGAAAGATATGATCCTTCTTACTCTTTGGATCATACGTATTGCTGGAGTTCACATTCCTTCTACTGGGTACCATTTCTATACAATAGCATAATCTAGGTTAGTTTATGAATTGAAATGAATAATTAAAAACTTGTAAAATATCTAAGTTAAATTTAATGGTTTATGGATATAATCTATAATCATAAGGATGTTTTCATTGAGAAATTATATACTCATAAACCCTTCATAATGATTTGTAAAGAAAATGAGAATTATCCTAAGCATATCCCCCGGGAGTGTCGTAACCAAGAGTGCAGCAAGGCCAGTTGTCATGCATCAGTTCCCATTAGAGTCTAGCTCAAAGTGATGTTTTCGGGTTTTACCCCAAGGTACATCTATTCTAGAGCCGCCTCTACCTGATCGTATCTAGACAGGGATTTATTTCTCGGAAAACTCACAAAATCTCTATAATACCAAAATTCTAGGAAATTCTTCTATTCTAATCCTCAAATTCTATCTTAGGGATACCTTCACTAATCAGATTTTATCTAAATCTAGTTTCCAAGTTTTGTACTAAACCTCTCTTTGATACCAACTGTAACGCCCCGACCCCAGTTACCCAGATTCTATGCATTATTACGTATCATTGGCATGATCACAAAAGATCAAGTCTCCAAAGAACGATTAGTTTAGTAGCCTTGGAAACACTAGATACATTCATAAATGTTACATTACAATATAAAGTAAAAAACTACAATAACCTAGTCTCAATAGTCCACACTCATATCCCCTTTAGACTATCCCTTCATTTCAGTCATAAAATATTTCTTTACATCCTGGAAAAAATAAAACATAGAAAGGTGTGAGATCAGATGCTCAGTAAGGATAACAATATAGTGGAAACTTTCATAAATGAACATAAACATTTAAGGAAATGTATAACTAAAACAAAATTCAATTAAACTTGAAATTAAACATAAATTTGTATAAATAAAATAAAATAATTCCATTTACATATTCACATGTATATTCTACTATTTGAATAATTGCATGAAAAATCAATAAACACTTTCATAATGATGGAATACATAATGCCAGACTATCATAACCACATAGCCAAGGCCTCGTGCCAAGACTACAAATATGATTTTGTCAAAGCCTCATGCCAAGAAACTATTTTGTCTCATTATACCTACCGATGCATCGAGAAGCTATATCAGCCTCCACTTGTCACTTACTAAGTCCAATTCATTCCTAATATGAACAGGTTTAAACATAACATAAACATTCATTTTAAAACTAGCATAATAAATGTAAATACTTTATCCATAAACCATGAATTGTATAAAAATAAAACATCCATAGTAAAAATTATACCAAAACCTTCACTACAATATGGAAGTTTTGTATCATAATAAATCAACATCAAATAATCTTAAAATCCTTCAATGGATGTTGACATGAAATCAAAACTACATGAGAGAAATATCTCTTTTTGAGAAATTATTTAAAAGTATAATAATTATAAAATAAAACATTTACATAGAAAATATTCTTATTATCTTGTAAGGATAACTTCGAAGATTTTACAACGATGGAAAATAACCACACCACCATATAAGTTAAAAAAAGACGTTCTAACCTTAATTTTTCGGAAAGGTCAAAAAGGTCCGTGTTTGGAAAATGACGTAAAGTTTTCTTTATAAACATCTTATAAAAACTCAAACAAGGGTATAAATGACTTTATCCCATATTCTGTAAAATTGTAAGAATGTTTTGAAATACATTTTTAAGAAACATGTATGTGGATGATTATGATTTCCCAGTAGATAATTATGTATAAAAAACCTCAGATAATGAAGAGATTGTGAAATAAACCCTTACCTTGTACTTTTCCTTGATAGAGTGTAGGTTAGACTCATGTATAATAGTTAAATAATTGTTATTAAATTTTACAAGAATCATATACATATATATGATATCATATATGATCTTTTAATATTACTTTGTTAATAATATTTTAGTATTATCGTCATTTCGGGTGTTAACTGATTTGTTTTCCTTTATATTTTTCGTTACGTAAGCCATGTTTTTTATGGATAGGTAATATCTTATTCATATCCATAATGATTTAAATTCCTTAAACATTAATTTTAATCATCAAACTAGAATTATACTTGAATGGATGTGATGGGGAAATGAATCTCATTGCGTTTGGGGAGACGGTAATCTGTACGTATGCACGAACGCTACTTCCATTTCTTTTTTAATTTTAAAAGGAATAAAAACCAAATAATAAATAGGTATATTATTATTACAGTATAATATTATATATTATATGTGTTACTTTATTTCATTAACACTATCCTTTATACGTTCCATGTATTCTATGAACGAGTCATATAACTTTGAGGGGGCGGTAGTCCACACTTCCTCAAATGAAATTATCGTATATATATACAACATGAAAAGAATAATGGTATTCTATAAAATTTAATTAAAGAGGCTTAAACATAAAATTAATATCATTAATATCATATTTAATTATATTTCCATCGTAATGGTTACCATGAGAGGTGTTAGGAGATAATTGAACAATCATCGTTTCGTGAGGCGTTTGGTTGCCATCCAAAGAAACATTATGTTCTTCACCCATTATATGGATGTGTGTGTAAGTGTAGTTCTAATAAATCTCATAAAAATATCCTAATATACATAATATACTGGTTTTTTTACAAAATAAATTAATAAGAAGAGTTTCGGGTTTGGATAAGTAATATAAAAGAAAATAATCTATGAGAAATCGTTAGCTTTAATTTTGGTAACTCCCTTTGATTTGAACCAAAAAGGACTCTTGAAGTGCCTTATAGCTAAGGTAAGGCTTCTAGGATGAGGAGAGGGATTTAGTGATTTTAATTGGGTAGGGGTTGGATGAGCCTAAAGGATTGGGAGGGGTGAGAAATTAGTTAGAAGTGGTGTCCTTTTATAAGGGGGAAGAGGGGCTCTTTAGAAAAAACTTAATGTATTATTTTATAAAAAATTCATATTCGTTTATAATGCCTCCAAACTGGATTATTTAAAGTATAAGGTAGGTATGGGTCAAAAACCATTCATCCAATAGATTTTAGATAGGTTTGGCTCACTATAGTAGCCTTATCTTTTATATTTAACTCCTAGTTAAATAGTTGGACATTTACCATATCTCTCTGTATTTTTTTATTTTATAGTTAATAAACTTACTATATACTTCTAAACGACCCCCCAAGTGGTCCATAAGTGATACAAATATCATTATATATGTCCTTTGGATGAACCTTATATTTTTAATAAAATAATATCAATTAATAATATAATATTTGTTTTAAAAACGCTTTTTTATCAATTTTTACACTATTGTGTATTTTGTTTTTGATAAATTCATAACAGCATTATTACTTCGAATAAAATTCATATAACCAATAATAATATGTCAAATTAACCAATAAAATTATTGTAATTCATAAAAAGTCTCAAATTACATTTATTTTGATATTTATAATAAAATAATTATTTTAATATTTCATTAATTAGGTAATTACTACATCACCATTGTGTCATAAATAAATTAAATTATTTAATGTCTAAAAATTATAAATAAAATACCATTATGTAGGAAATATGTTTATATTTCTAATTAATATTTATAATCGAATTTATCTTATGTATAACCCAATATTAAAAATGTTTTAGTTATTAAACATTGCTTTTAACACTTTTAACTCTTCTTTGATTTAAATAATAAAAAATTGCCTAATCTAATCCAAGTAAACCAAAGATGTTCAAATTTTATTCCTATGGTTGTTTTTGGTCGATTTATACTAAGCCAATATAATTATGACATGTGTTAGGGTAATAATAATCTCATTTTTACCCTTAGTTACCGTATTTACTTTTGACGGTGGTAAATAAAAGAAAAAAGTTATTATTCACCAAAAATTATATTCATCTTATTGAACCACATTTTACTCCCTGATATTAACTGTGTCTCTCGGAATTTCGAAATTCCACTCACAGAATTGGTAAAATTAATTTTTATGTGAATTTGAAAATTCTCCTAGGAGGTGGGTAAAAGATGGTGAAAATTTCATCAAAATTTTTATATATCTAAAATTATTATAAACTAACTCCAATGAATTAAATTGAACATATATAGTTATTATGTATCTATTTTGACATAAAATTAATTTAAATAAAATAAATAATTATATAAATAAAAATTCGGTTTTAAACTGTAACTTAGTGTTTTTCACTATTCATCAAAAATTAAAAGTTTTCAGAAAAATACCAAAAATTTACCCTAAGTTAATTTTGATATTATGAATTCAATAATAATTTCTATTTTAACAGATTAAAAAAATAGATGTTGAATTTATTAATTTAAAATTAACTCCCGCTATCAAAAACAAAAGGCGTATTTTTTAGACATAATAACTACCAAAAGTGTGGCACTTGTTTATGTCCAATTTCAAAGTGAAATTACTTACAATGACCATCATTGGATTAAATGGTAAAAATATAATCTATTTATACTTCCAAACCATTAAAATGTATAATTTAAAAATATAAATTATTTTGAATTAAAAATATTTTTTCACTTAAAATATATTATTTTTCACTTTTCACCAAATTATAAATGTTATTAGAAAAACACCAAAACATTATTGAAACTAAATTATTGTGTCCCGATTCTAAAGAAGAAGTTTATTTTGTCAAATTGAATATATAAAAGTTTCAAATATTGGATTTAACAAGTCTTCTCCATTAAAAGGCGGTAAAATTTTATTTTTTGAAAAATATTACTTTTATCTGAAAAATGTATTTGTTCTTACATTATGTCTAAGAAACTCATAATATGGATTCTAAAATTATAATGATTATATAAAGTTCAAAATTTAGTCAATACTATTCATAACCGCTTTTGAACAGCTTGTTTGGTCAGTCATAGTGTGCTAGAACTCAGTGTTTCATGAAGTGAAAGTAATTGAATTACATTGAAGAAATAACGTACTACGAAATATTGGGGTGTTACATGTCACCTCTCCAATCATTGGAATTTCAACCTCATTTTTCATGAATTCGAAAAAATTCCTACACTGAGCTTCGTCTGATCTGCCAAATATTATGTCATCGACATAAACCAACACCATCATCCTTTGATTACTATCGTTGCTGAAATAGAGATTGTAATTAACTCCCCCACGCTGGAAACCAGGATTCATTATGTACTGATCAAGCCTTGAGGACCATGCTCTTGGTGCTTGTTTTAGCCCATAAAACGCCTTCTTCAGCCTGTAAACTTTTTTCACATCCTCATGAATGAGAAAATCATCTGGCTACTCAACGTACACCTCTTCTTCCAGAAACCCATTTAGAAATGCACATTTGACATCCATCTGGAACACTTTGAACATTATTTTCACTACTATGGCTAAAAATAATCTAATTGTCTCGATCCTTGCAACTGGTGAAAATGTCTCATCAACATCAATACCCTCTATTTGGGAGTATCCTTTGCACACCTGTCATGATTTGTTTTGAATCATTGTTCCAACTTCATTCATCTTGTTGCGAAAGACCCATTTAGTACCAATTACATTCTTTTCTGCTGGCCTCGAAACAATCTCCCATGTCTGGTTCTTCTCAATCTGATCAAGCTCTTTATTCATAGCATGAACCTAGTTTTCATCTTCAGATGCATCACCAAAGCATTTCGGCTCTACCTGAGATAGGAAGGATGTCTATTGTAGTGACTTCATTCTTATAGTCTTAACTGGAGCTACCATATCACCAATGATATTCTTTCTATCAATTTCAGCTCGGCTCTTTGGCTTCCTTGTAGACACAGACTTGACACTTTCTTGTCCACCATCAGTGACTTATTCTAAATCAGCATCAGTCACTTCTGCACCTCCTGCATTGCTTACCTCCTCATCACTTTCATCTAGGAATTTTTCACCGATTCATTGAATATTCTCTTCATTTTGGACAATAGTGATGTCATTGCTCTCGAAAATTTTTCCAATCCTTTTGTTAAAGCATTTATATGATTTGATTTTACCTGAGTATCCAAGAAATATTCCCTCATCTCCCCATGACTCAAACATCCTGTGGTTTTCATTGTTGAGAATGAAACACTTACTTCCAAAATTTTGAAAGTATTTCAACGTTGGTTTCCTTCCATACCACATTTCATACAGAGTCTTCCCTTCTTTCAGACACAACAGAGACCTGTTCGAAATATAGAACGATGTCATAACTACTTCCTTCCAAAATTTCTCTACTAGGTCCTTTTCAACAAGAATTGTTCTGGCCATGTTGTTGATGAACCGATTTCTCTTTTCAACTACTCCATTATCATATGGAGTTCTCACTGATGAAACTTGATGCCTTATACAGTGATTCTCGAGATAGTTTTCTACTTGACTGTTTTTAAATTATATGCCGTTATCAGTAAAGAAACTTCAGAATTTTCTACCCAAGCATCCTTTCTGATTCCCTCCTATAATGCTTAGTAAAACTGAACACTTCTGTCTTATCGGTAATGACAAATACCCAAGCCATTATGCAATAATATTCAATGAAAAGGACATAGTACCTTTTCCCATTTATGTCTCATGGTGATATCGGTCCACAAACGTCAGCATGCACCAATTCGAGCACTCTGGTTGATTTCTGTTTCATTGTCTTGTATGTATTTCTGATGATCTTCCCTTTTTGGAAAGCACCACACGTATGAGTGCGATCATGTGATAATTTGGGAATAAATCTTGCAGCATCACACTTTACAAGATCTTCCATAGATGGTTGGCATAGATGACCAAGTCACTTATGCCAAAACTTGTTTTCTTCCTCTCTGGATAAGGGACACATATCTTCTTCCCCACTTACAAGGTAAAGATTTCCCTTTGTCATTTTTCCCTGTTAAATGACTAGTCCATCTTTTCCTTTCACAACACACATCTTCTTGGTAAATCAAATAGAGTTCCCAAAGTCACATAGTTGACTGCCACTAAGCAAGTTATGACTAGGATCTTATACTACCAAGACATCAGCACGCCTCATCTCTTTGCTCGCAAACGTGGCCTTTCTTGAGCCAACAATCTTCAGGCATTCATCATTTCCAAATTTGACAATTTTTTATTTTTCATATTTTATGCATGTTACATGACCCATATTGCTTGTCATATGAGATGTGCAACCACTATCAAGGATCCACACACCAGAGTGATCTGATGCCTAAATGGAAATTTATTCCACAATAGCCTTCTCATTATTCATCTTCTTGGTCCATATTTTTTCCTTAACAAATAGCATGAATTGAGACTTCTTTTCTTTCTCAGAGTATGATTGACAAGCTTCTTCTTGCAAAGCCGCAAATCGATTCTGCATTTTTAACTAACCTCTGGATTTATGGGTTAGCTTCTTGCAAAAATATTGATTATGCTTTCGCACATTCCTCCGTATGGTCGAAGTGCAGTACCTAGCAATGTGCCCAAATCCTCCTCACCAAAAACAGTGTCCTTCGAAATATGTTCTTAGGACCATTATCTGTTTGGATACCATTGTTCTTGTTTCCTTTGATATCTCTTGGATATGGAACACACATACTGTGAATGTCCCATATTTCTGCAAAAAGAACACATCATATAAGTTGCATTCCTTCGTGTTACTTCAGCACTATGAGTTTCCCTTTAGGATCTTTGAATATTCAGATTCTGTTTTCTACCCAAATCAACCTTCAATCTTGGAGTGGATGCTTGCGGTCTGAGATCTATATTTATAGCTTTTGTTTTTGATTGGGCCCCAATTCGGCCTTGGCATCTGAACTCAATTACTTCTTTATTCCTACTGAACTACTATCATCCTCTTTCTTCTTTTCTATCTTCTGAATGGCCTGCTTTTCAGATTTCACATTGGGGTCAAGAGTTTTTCTTGATCCTTCATTTTTCATCACATATTGGCCACTTCTTCTTCATGTTTTTTGATACACTTGACTTGATATTTAACTTTTCTATTCAATCCATCGATCTCCCTTTTCTGTTCTTCAATTTTTAGCTTATAATCACGAACTGATTTTGTGTTCTTTGGTTTTGATAACTTGATTTTCTGAATTTCTTCCATAAACCCAGACTTCTCTTCTTCTTGCTGCTGCATATAGAGTTTTTCATCACGAACAACATTGTTAGCTTTCATTGTTTTGGCTCTCCGAACATCTATCTCTTCAAGATAAACCTCTAACTCAGCGTGCATGTCAACTCTTCCCTCAACTTCTTCTTCTTCTTCAACACCTTCGGTTTAATTCTTCTCTGGAGAACTATAGACTACTTCCACCATAGCATTTTCTCCACAATCGTTACAATTTTTAATCTCCTCTACCTCTTCCACCTCAGACTCATCTGAACTGTCTATTTTTTGTGAAATATGATTCTTCTTCTTGAAATTTTTTTTCTTGAACTGCTTCTTCCCTTTCACATAGGATGAAGATCACTTCTTGGGAATTTCAACTTCTTCTTCATCATTTTCTTCTTGAATATTTTTGGGGCACCTTTCCACAAGATGTCCAACCTTTCCACATCAAAAACAAGCATGTGAAATTTTCCCTTTAAACTTTCATTTTCCTCTTTGAAGGTTTGAGGAGATAAATGACATCACCTCATATGTCTCTTCTTCTTCCTGAGAGTCTTTAATGGTGTGCTTCTTCATGGCCTTAAATGAAACCTCAATGGATTTCCCCTTTTACATATCATCGTTGTCATCATTTCTCATTTCATATGAAACAAGTGTATTTTGGAGGTTATCCAACTTCATCTCTTCTGGTTCTTTATCTTCCAAGACCGAGTCTTTCAGATTAAACCGAGGGGCAAGTTTCTTCATGATACACTTCACAGTAATTATATATTCGATGACTTCTCCAAGACCTTGCATGTCTTCCAAAACAGTATTTACCCTATCAAAAAATGTATCAACAGATTCATTCGGGCTAATTCTCAGATCTTCTTATTTGTTCCACAGAAAATGCATCTTTGCCTCTCTGACTTTTTTATCCCCTTCATATATGTTCAAAATATTCTCCCACATATCATGTGACTTTTTTCATGACATCACCTTCGTATAGATAGCCTTTGAAAAGGATCCACCTAAAGCATTAATACCCTTTGTGTCAGCATCTAGCTCCCTTCTTTCAACTTATGAAAATGCTTCACTCTTGATGTCAGTTGAGATACCATGCATAGATACTAAAAACACATCCATTCCAACAGATAGGAAATAGTGTTTCATTCGATTCTTCCAAATTTGAAAATTAATTCTGTCGAATATCATCATCCCTTTATGATTAGTGACCTCAATCGAGAGAGGAAATAAAATCAACATCCCTCTGATACCAATTTTTAGGTCCACAAGGTTGAATACGCTGAGAGGGGGGGTGAATCAGGGTATGAATAATTTAAAATTATATCTCATTCCGATCATGTTTCGTTGTTATGAAAAACACTCTTCTCTCTCTTTCTCGTTGCACAATCTAAGAAGAAAGTAAAGCATGCACAGGACAAAATAATTTTTAATTGGTTCACCCTCACTGCGCTATGTCCAAGGATCTTACATCGACAATGTGCCTATGTACAAAATTCACTATAAGAACGCTGCTTTTTACAAGGTTCATGATAGATCACTTCTAAACCCAGGCTCACTTCCTTTACAAAGATTAGGGTTGGCTCATTGCTTTCCCAAGGGTCACTCACTGTTTCTCTCTCTTTGGCTCAATGCCGATGGAGATGATTACCTTATTCCACTTCCTTTATGCACTACTCTGGAAAATATCCACACATAGTTTATAGACCTTTAGGTCTCTTCATTATCACTAATGAGTACATCCTATGTTGTATTTGGATGCTCTGTTGAAGTTCAACATTCAACCGTATATGAATCTCACTTTTCACCAAAGGAATTGGGAAATATTCCAGCTTTCATGTATCCATGAATCTCTGTCGTGAATCAACCGTACATAGCGCCCTTCTCTAAACCAGCATGCAAGTCTCAGCCCAAAAGTCAAAACTTGCGCAGAATACCACCTCAACCACTTGCATGACACAAGATCCTGCTACTCCAAACATGTGTGACACACAACCCTTTACACCCAATCAAATTTTGGCACGCAACAAACAAATTTTGCACTTCTTTGAAATCTGGAATGTAAGTGTCACCAAAACACATGGGTGAAACGTCCTCCTTCAACTCAAAACCTGCGCGACTCTCTTCCTTCCTCTCTTAGGCCACCTTGGACGCGCAATAATCACCTGTCAAGAAACCTCTACTTGCGCGACCACACACCACTTGTGTGACCACCACACTTGCGTGACAGGATCTCTGATTTTACTAAGGGTTGAACTCGCCACAGAATGAGGAGGGGTTGACCTGTATTTATGGGCATTTGGACACCATGCGCGGCGGCGTGCATGTCTCCCCTCAGCGCGCATGTTTCGGCACACAAGTCTCCTACCACACAAATCACTTGTGCGACCAACTACAAAACTTGTGCGACCCTTATCCTTTTTCCATGTTTTGATGCTTTGATCTTGAAATCCATATGGCGCGCAATTTTCCTCTCCTTCAAGTACACGACGCGCAAGTCCCTTTTCCAAATACCCATTTTCTTCATTTATCGATTTTCAATCCCAAAAAGTATAAAAACACTTGAAAATGGCGCCGCCTTGTATATTCTCTTCTTGTAATGCCTCCAGATCATCCATTACTTCATCGATGTTCTTGAATAAAACATGGATCGTTAACCACATCCCTTGAACTCGACATGAAACCATGAAATCCTCTTTGTCAAAAACATTGTATGTCATGGTTTTCTTTGTCAACAATCACAACACATATGTCCACATTTTAAAGAAACAAAATCACCTCTAAAATTCATTAATTATTCCTTGTGGGATTTTTGCCCAAAAATTTCATATTAATTAATTCCAATTCATTTTATTCTTCTTCCTCTTCTTCTTCTTCAACATATTCTTCAAAAACATCTTTAATTTATTCATCCACTTCATTTCCATATTCTCTATAACCTTATTCTTATTATCTTAATTAATTATCAATATCGTTATCATGTTATTATAATAAATTTCTTGTTGTTCTTATGGTTCAATTTCACGAATATTTAAGTACTGCTTCTTTCTCAAGAATAGTAGGATCAGATTCTTAAATAAGATCCTTTCCTTTCCCATATCTGATATTAATGGTACATTAGTATAAGAATAAATGTTTCTTTCAAAACTATTGACTATTTCATAACGACGAGATTTCTTTGAGGAATAAGAAGGTCTATATTCAAAAAATAATTAACAATGTCTTTAAACATGCTCTATAATATTTTGGCATCATCAAGACACTTCTTCGGATTCGTTCTTTTTTGTTATTCTTCAATGTATTTTATAGTAAATATTTTAAAGGTTGTATCCTTAGTAGGATCACGATTGAATTTCATGACCCCTAGATTATTTTGAGATTTATATTTCTAAAAAATATTGAACTTATCAACTAAAAAATCTAATTTCATAATTTTTAATGACAAGTAGATAAGTCTCATCTTATGTCTACATTTTTTCATCCCCATGTTTCTGTAGTGGTTATGCCTCTGATAATGCACCATCGACCTTTTCAAAAATAAATTTGATTTGTATAAAAAACCAACGATATTAATTATGTATTATCTTCACATTTTATTGAAATATTATCTCTTAATTGGTACGATTTATTATCAACCAATAACAAATCCATTTATTTAACTATCATCTTGCAGATTATTGAATGAAATATAATAATATTTGACAAGAGGAAATTGTTTAATATATTTTTCACTGTAATTAATATATGGGTTTTCTAATAATCTTCCTCATGTTGAAATGATAGAAAATAACAAAAATAGAAGAGATATTAAATGTATCCATATAGAATATCCTATTGATTAGATATAATTGCAAAGAAATAAATTAATTTTATAGTGATGTATTAGAATTTTTTCTTACATACACATAAAATGAAAATAGTTAATATTCACTATTATATTTCCTGAATCTTCCCAGACTATCTGGTGACTTTTGAGAAGCTAAATATGATTCACCATCTGAAATAACACCAATAAGATCGACTACTATTTTGAATGAGTGTTTATATCTCTTAGAAAACAATGAAAATGAAAAATTATTTCTACCAACATTATTATAAACCAAAACTGATTCATAAAAATCTCTAACCGTATTAAGATAATAATGACAAAAATCATTATCTGAATTCCCAACAGTTGAACATCTCCATCCCTAAATAAAATTAACCTTTTTATATAAATTAAAAACTTATCAAACTAAGACCTTTCAAAATGTCCTTCCCAAAAAACATACCATTATTCACAATCTTCATTCATTTCCATAGTAGTTTTAACTGAGAGTGGTGATTATATTAAAATAAAAATAGTCAGACTGATGGATTTGAAGAGTCCACCAGCTTGAGCAGAAAAAATTTAGAAATTGATTTGAGATACGGGTAGTCCTTCCATTATAAATTAATTAGTGCAGACGGTTCATCATATGTATTCAAATAAATGGTTGATGGTGAAAACCTTTCTGATATGGTGGCTGATATTAAATACAATAATGTTTTATTAGAATATTTAATCTCCCAAAATGTTAAAACTTGTAATATTTTGAGAATCATTCAAATGAGGGAAAAAATTAAATTTTTTAAAAACAAATCAATGATTTTATTAAATCAAAAAGTATAAAAACAGTAATAAAAACATAAGTAACGGATATGAGTAAATCATAAAAAATTAAAATCTATTATTCATAGTGGAGTGTTTTATAGGTATGATTACACTATTATTATAAATTTTATAAAATAAAAAAATTACGATAGATTTCTTAAAAAAAAATATGACAGTTTTATTTTGAAAAAATGGACAAGATAGAAACATTAAAATAAGGAAATGTTTGGGAAATTTTTTGAATTCAGAATACTTATATCACTTTATGTGTCTAAATATTAATTTAAAAATTATGACTAAGTAATTATATAAAATATTGAGTTTGTTAAAATTATTAGGATAATAACTTTTAATAATTTTTTTAGAAAACTAAATGTTTTTTAGAAAAATTAAATGGTTTTTAAAAACCAATGTACTCCCCCAATGAAAATAAATATATTTGTATAAGATAATGGTTTGTGAAGAAAAATATATGAAGGATCACATAACATTAGTCATTCATAGGTTATATTTAATGTATTCAAATCTATCTAATATAATAGGTTTAGTAAAAATATAATAAAGATGATATTGTGTTATGCTGAATTATAAAATTATATATTTTTTATGAGTGCTGAATGAAATTATGTATTATATATATGTTCTTAGCTTTAGAGTGATGTGATTTTTTAATTAAATAAATTTAGATTTTATTATCATAAGGGATTTATGTTTTATCCAATATTATTCCATAGTTAGTGAGTATGTGTTACATCCAAAAAACTTGAGCACAACAACATTCATCTTCCACATATTCTTTATCTGTAGTGGAATGTGATAATGGGTTTTGTTTATACCAAGACTAATAAACTAAATAATCTCATAAGAAATGACATGTTTTAGATGTACTTTTATATATTCATTCTATATCCTCCCATGTCAGCATTTGGAAAACATTTTCAGAAGAATGTAAAAACCATAAATCCAATGTTCCCATAAGATAAATGAAATTTCGTTTCATGTAATTAAATGGGTTTCTTTGGATTTTTTTGAAATATATAACATAAGTATACTAAAAAAATTAAATATGGAAAACTAAAAGTTATGTAACATAAACTTCAAATCATACCTATACAAATATTTTGGTCAACTAGTTTCCCAGCCTCATTATAAAATAAAGTATAAGAGGTACCAATGGGAGTAATAATACCATTAGTATTCTAATACCCAAATCTCTTAAGAATAGGTTTTTATACTTATGATGAGATATAAAATTCTCTTCTTTTTTTTTCTGTAATTTGAAAACCATGAGAATCTATAAACTCAACCTTATTACTCATTTCAAACTCAGGATTCATAAGATCTACTATGGAATATATTAATGATATTTTATTTAAACCACATATAATGTCATCCACATAAATTTATACAATACTAATGTTTGTATTCACTTCATTGTTAAAAATAGTTTGATCTACGGATCCCTTAACAAATTTTTTTTCTAAAAAATCCAATTAACATATCAAACCAAGCTATAACGGCTTGTTTAAGTCCATAAATTTTCATGGTATGTTTAAAAACGTGTTTTAGATGTTTTATATTTTCAATACTTGTTATTTTTTCAATTAAATTCCCTCCGGAACATAACTGTTAAGAAAATAACACTTCACATCCATTGGAAAATGTTTGATGTTAATTAATGCTACAAAGGCTAAAAGTATTGAAATGTATTCCTATCATGAAACCTGAGAATATGATTCTTTATAATATATTCCCTATTGATGATTTTAATCTTTAGGTACAAGTATAGCCTAATTTAATTATATTATTCCATTCTCTTCACATTTATTCAAATAAATCCATTTTACTCTATTTATAGAAAATTATTTAGGTTATTAAGTTAATGTCTAGGAATTATTCCTTTAAATATTCTAAAGTTATTCTTTTATAGGTTTAAAAAAATATTCATAACATATTCCTCATCATGAATTTTACATTCTGATTGAGAAAAAAATTCTATATGTTCAATTTCATTGCTCAAAGAAATTCTAGTACTAACAGGTTGATCTACAAAACTAATTACACATTTGATTAGATGATTCTTATAAAAAAACTAACATCTAGTATTTTCAAAACTCTTCTCATCTATAATTGTTATAAAATATTCTGGAATAATATCTTCAAAAGCATATTATTGAGTTACCTTCCTATGAGAGGAACTGCCTAACAATGGTCTGAATTTTTTTTTAAAATAACATCTAAGGATATTGGTAGAAGGTTTATGAAAATAAAGGTATTAGTTTCATAAAACGTAACATATATCATCACCTCAGCATTGAGAAATTTTCATTTAAAAACCTGATAAGCCTTTTATCTAGTGGAATAACATAAAAATATTTCTCCACCTGAATTGGGTGAAGACTTATGAAATTTATCTTTTCTATTAAAAATGAATCATTTTCAAATAGAAACATTAAGGTAAGAAATTTTTTTTTCATATTTTTTACAACTCATAAATATTTTTAATAAAAAAAGTCTAATTGAAACTCGATTTATTATATAGAAAGTAGTGAAAATTTCTTGAGCCCAAAAATATTAACAACTGAGTTTTTACTCAACATGGTTCTAGTAATATCCTAGAAAATTCTATTTCTTCATTCAACTACACCATTTACTAGGGGTTTTCTATGTGATAAAACATTATGGTCAATACATTTCTTACTACAAATGGTTTCAAAATCAAAATTTTAAAATTCACAACCATGATCACTATGAATAGTTACCAAGGAGAGGCTTTTCTCATTTTTTACTATGGCTAAAGAGATAAAAAAACTAAAGGCTTTATATTTAATTGAAATAAAATAAAACCAAGTGTATATAGTTTAATCATTAAAAAATATATCAACATAGAATGTTCTACCATTATATTGAGTTTTTATTAGACAAAATAATTCCATGTTCACAGACTATAATACAATTGAAGTTAAGAATTCACTAATAGATTCAAAATGTACTTATTTAACATACTTTATTGACAATGGTAATAGAATTTTGAAGTATAAAAACTAAGATATGATGTATCTGTAAAAATTTTCCAAGTCAAATTTGATAATTTTCTATTTTTACCAGGTCCTAACTTTATATTCTAAAACCAAAATTAGTCTTCCATTGCATGAATACAATGTAAGTCTTGGATCGTAAGATCTTATAATTTTAGTGTGTAAAATTCTCATTTTGGTTGGTAGAAAGAATAAATTCATTTAAGGACTTATTAGTTAGTTATTTTTTTGTATGTACCTTATTGATTATACATTGAATGACTAGAGGTACTTTTGGAAAATTTAATGTTCCTTTTTCCAAAACATTTATTATCTGGATAATTTTCAAAAGGATCTCCAAAACTATCACTCCATGTTTCATAAATATCCTAAACATTCTTTCCTTTTTAATTATATTATTTCATGGTATTTCCATCGGAATTTATTTCCATCAAAGTGTGTCCTTTTCAACATTAAAAAATATGGTCAAATATGTCTTTATTTAATTTGTTCATAACAAATGAACGCAGAATACTTCTTGTATCCTTTATACATTTGACTCTTTTTGTATCTGCATTGGATGTAATTATCCTCAAAATATAGTTCGTTATCTATAAATATTATACAACTCAATTTATAGTGTTCTATCATACTAGAAAATAATTAAAAAACAACATTCTTCTTTGTAGAATAGTTTAAAAAATTCTTATGTGATTTTATATTAAAAGGTATAGTACATGTTGTAGAATATTAATCTCCTCCATTTTTATTTTTTTTGTATCTAAACATCTCTTTTATATCTACCCTCATACTGCATGAATATAGAAATAAAATCATCATGAATAGGGTTTGTAATATTTCATGTATCATCCACTACAGTTCTTTTAATATCTACACATTTCGAATTATTCCAGTAATATTTTGGGCAAAACATCATTATCACTTCATTTTAAACAGGATACTATAAACTATTTATAATATTCATAACACATTAGTGAATTTGGGAAACTGATTCTCTAGGAGGAGAATCAAAAAGGTTGAATTATGGTTAAAAATATTAAACTAGAAAACAATACCACTTAAAATAATTGAATCTAATTGAGATTTCATCTGATGGTCAATGTGGGAGAATATAAATCATGGTTTATCTGATTACATTAATGTATGTTCTTGTCATATTCATAGATACACCAATAAATGAGATAGTATAGTAGGCTAAGTATGAATAATAACATTATATTAAATTATATAATAATAGATATGAAAAATCAAGATTTACAATAGCTTGTAAAAGTAAGAATGAATTGAAATATATTTTAAAAGAATACCCACTTTTATCATTATGAGTAAAGGTAGTCAATAACCATGAAAAGAGGTATCCAAAATTTTACACATACTATAATGTTTGTTTTCCCTTACGAGGAATGTCCTTTATACAATGATCATAGGAATCTCTTCTTTCATATCCTGAAATATTCTCAATATTATGATCAATGTCTTTCTTCATAGCCATGGAATCCCTTAATAGGATGGATTTGAATCACCATCTTCAAATCCTTGAATAATAATATGGTAAAATTGACCATCCATTATTAAAAAATAAAATTTATTATATATAAAAAAATCTGGATAAAGATTACTTAGAAAATAAAGTCTCAAATGAATTAAAAATACATCAGAACAATATATTCACACAGAGTAAACATTATAAAAATTGAGTTGTGAATTTGATCTGCTCCCACCTCTTCAAATAACCATCTACACATAGGAAAATATGTGATTTTTATATTTTGAAGTAAGTTTGAATGGACACATACTACTAGTGCTTGGTGGATCAAAATGTTCTAGAATCACGGCATGTAATACATCATTTTTATCACCATTAAAATGGTTAATTTATTCCATATAAACAATTCTTATGTATTTTGATTATTGTAATTATTCAGTCTGATATAATCAGTCATGATCATTAATAAGATAATCCTAATGGGGGTTAGTCTAATGTACTAGTACTTAGATCAGTATGATGGTCATGAAGTTTTCCATCAAAATAGAGATAAACAAAACTATAACAACTGGTATTAATAAAGGCCAGTTTGATTACTCAGTCTCATATTAAATCTATTGGATCATATTGAAAAATTTAAATTGTTCATTCATAATACAAGAAAATTTTCTATTTCTAGTATAATCCAATTGTTTCTATAAACTTGTACTAAAATACTTGTGACATAAAAAGTTCTTTTAAAATAGTCTTAAGTAATGTGTGTGATTTTCAAATTTAAAGGAATCGAAATGTAAGAATTAAAACTTATAATTGAATAATAATTTTTATTCGTAGACTACATATCTATATATACTATTGGTGATGACCCAATCAGTATATCTCACAACTTTTTTGTGTTTCCAATGCATTGGGGTACCTGAATAAACCACAGGATTATAGGAGTAGGTTCATATATTGTGCTGGATTTCTATTATCTATGTGAGTTAGGTTGGATTATAAGTGCAGGGGACTGAGGTAGTAATCGTGATTCTATTAGAGATAGATGTAAATTCCATTATTTATTTCAATATATTATCAGTGTTTACATACACTTCTATGTATTCCATTATTTATGCCCAATCAAGATTTCACATTATTTTCATTCATTTTTTACTGATATTAAGTGCTCACTACCATAGTCTACACTTTTTTATTGCTGATTCCGGAGTATTTATTTCAGATATGGATAGTATAGTCTCCCCACTGTAAAAACTTTATACTCTCTATGCTAGTTAGCAACCTCCATCAATTGGGGATGCATCCATGAGGCCTAGTAACCGATCATCTCGGGGAATTGTTTTAGTGGAACTCAGATCCAGATGTTATAGAAATCACAACCTTTGTTACGAAATTGTTTTGAACCTATCCTGATAACCCCCTTAAATGGTAATTGAATCAATCCGAACATGTCCCAAATATAATTTTGGATTCCCATGGTCTATTGACTAGTCCAAGGGTATCAAAACAATTGATGCAATATTATTTCTCCAGAATAATAACTTATAATGGAAATGATTAATAAATAAAAGAATAACAGTCATTATTCAAAACACACCTAAATAGAAAAGGTAACAAAATTATATAGAGGATAGTCTCAAAATGGAATGTTAACTAGTGTACTAAAATAATACCTTCAATGGAATAATTCTAAAACACCATGAAAAAGTTGTTCAAATACTCTGCGGATCATATCCAACTCACATGTTTCAATTTATCATGAACATTCTTCAACTTTATGTGGCACTTTACATCTTCCAAAATCCTAGTTTATGAATTTCTAAAAATTCATAAAGGTGAAGGAACGATTTCATAAAATAATCTCATTAGGATCTCACCAAGTATTTCATAATAAATCCTTAAAACATTAAACTACTTTTGTAATGTTTAAAATAAAACATGGCATGGAATTACATTAACAATTCCATTCATAACATGCTTAAATTCATTTAAATGTCTAATATAAAATATATAAAAAAGAATATTTCAATAAAAGTAAGTATATGTTGACCTCTTTTTATATCTACGAATAAATAAATCATTTTAAAAAAATAGGCACGATTAATAATTTAAATCAAACATAGGTATTCATAGTCAATTAAAATCATTGTACTATGGTTAAGAGATATGAATTTATATTAGTACGAAGACTCTCAAATATCATAGTGAAATACATCTTCAGGTGTGAACACTTTCCTAGAATATAGGAGCCTGGGTAATATGATGACACCCCAATGAATGAAGCCATTGCCCACACCAATTTTTAGTTATCATAGTCATTATCTATTTTATTCTTGGTAGAGACAATTCATGATTAGTGTATTTTAATTTCACTTAATTAATCTTTATCCCATGTGCCTCAATAAAATATTATTTAAAAGGGCATATATTTTTTTTGTATCAATCATTTAAAATAATTATTTTAACCATCCACATATTCAATTTATTAAAACAAGACTTCTATTTAAAAAGAAACTTAAAAAGTTTTTTCATGAAGAAAAATGCATTTAATTTTAAATTAAAAAACATTTCTTGACTTTTAATCTCATAAAATCATGAATCAAAATTATTTATTTCAAATTATTATCATTTTTCCAAATGAATCTCCTTATTTTAAAAATATATTGTAAGTAGTTTTTAACATTCACACTATTCTATTCCAAATTTTTTAATCAAGAGAATAGATTCATTATTTTGAAATAAATTGGAAATTGAATTAAAATAAAGAGGAATAAAATGATTAAATTGAGAGATATTGGCTAAAAATACTATCAAAAATTAATACTAGTAACAACCACATGGGATCTAACAAAATAGAATAATGGGAAATAACAATCAGGGGAGATTCTGAGAATCACAATTCGTCATGTTTAAAACATGATAAATCAATGATATAAGGATTAATAATTCTTAAAGAAGGAGAGAGTGAAGGATAAGATAATCCTTGATCAATTTGATTTGACACATACCATAATAGATTCAATGTATCAACCAGTAATTCAATCCATGTAGAACTATAGTTGAAAGAGATAAAATCCACTCCAAAGAACCTCCATGGTTGTTAGGGACAAATTATATTCAAGGGAGGAGTTTTAGAAAAACTCCTAACAATAAAAGTGTGTAACTATGATACTACCCTAGCAAAACCTAACCATTTTGTTACAGTAATTAGCCAATGGTGTCCACCAGCTACTCGGTGGCACCAGGATGAATACAAATCATCATGGGAACCCCGATAGCTAGTTGATGGTCCTCCAAATTATAGATGGTGTAGTTCCTATATAAACACTCCATTTTCCTATGGGTAAATGGCTGGCCAGTGGGGCTCAACTTATATAATGTTTGATTCCTATAAGAAGACCCAATTTATAGTCCTGAACATTCTAGTCGACATTCATTTCTGGATATACTGTTGGACTCCTACCGATTTTCCAGCTACATGAGCATGCCCACAACCATGATAAAATACATGACCGCCACCCAAACAATAAAATAAGAATATAAAAAAATCCTAAACCCATATATAATCTCAAATATGGGGTAAAAAACCATGACATAATGAAAATTAAAGTGTAATGAATAAACAAAAATGGGTCACGAATCAAAAATATAACCAATAAAAAATTTAGTTTTATATCTGAAATTTGGTATCATGATAATAATTTACTAGTTTTTTATTAATATATTATATTGGATTAATAATAAATAAATTAATAATAGGTTATAAATTATGGTATTTTTTTATTGATTTTATGTTATTATTGAAGATACATGATGCAGTTTTATTAATGTGATATCTTGTTTATGTATGGGGGTACACTGTATTTATTGAGAGAAATTTTTTACTTAAATCAGTTATAGGATAAAACATTTCTTTTAGAATTAATTTTTATATTCTTATGGATCAATAGTTAATTGATGATAGAATTACATTACATGGATATGGGAATTCCTTTTTATTGTTTATCATTATACATCATTATATCATTCTGGTTGTGAGCATGGTTCAATAAATTACAAAACTAAATTTATTAACATCCAAATGTTCAATGTCTAAAATAATTATTAATTGAAAGTTATATATATATATTAACATATTAGGAAGGTGTATCACATTAGAATCATGAAATAAATATAATTAATAGAACTATTTCTCAATAAAACTATCAAATATTAACCATTAAATTATAGATTCTGAGAGTACATCATAATTCTTTTAGAAAACACCAGAATAATCCTTAAGACCCATTAGACTCCCACATACTAATTAAATAAAGCATTAGTCCCCAAAAGTGGATATTAGTTTTTAATAGTGATCTATTTTGGTTTCTTATTATATACTCAATGACTGAGTCCACCATCACCATTCCAAAAAAATACCATAGACACTAATGTAGATATATACAGATATAGAAATGCATTAACATTAAGGTCCTAAAATTAAATATTTAAGTCCAAATTCATAAAAGGTTTATATTGAATGAGGCTATTGGAATAGTCTGAACACTATGTTACAGATCAAATTATGGAAAAAAATTATATGCTTGAAAAATGTCTTGAAAATAATTTGGAAAAATATTACTATGAAATTACATCACCTATGAAAAAATATATTCATTAATCAATTTATGATCCAAAATTAAAATAATATCCAGTTAGGATGTTATATCCTCTAACTCCCAAATATTTTGTCTAATTTGACTAGCATAGGAATCCCACTCTAATGTGAATTCGTACTCATCATCTATGAGGTATGTGAAGGACATTAACTATCGATGGATAACATTGTGAGAAAAAATTCATTCCATCTAATCCATATTGAAGATGATGTTGAGGAGAAATATATCTATGTTAAATAAACATTATTGGTTTTCATAGCCACTAACAAATTAGGAACTCCAAAGGTATCTTATAAATGTATGACTCATATATAAAATATTTTTGTTTAAATTCAAAATTTGAGTTGAATATTCAAAATCCGTCATTTCATAACTGACTAGGCATAAAAAATAAAAACAATTGGCATAACTATGTTAAAAAAAGAATAATCATAGGTAGGGGAAACCAAGAAGGTACCACTCACTAAGGATTCCCCTTTATAGCCATCGATAAGATCATTCTTAGTTGTAAATTTTCACCCTACATCTATGTGATGACCCTTTAAATGTTGACTATAACACCCATGATGTCACTCTAGATATGTATTTTGTTATTTATTTGATTTAGAACATTTAATTTATTTTGGAATTAATATATAATGTGTTTAGATAATTATTTAAGTTTGGTTAATATAAAAATTTATGTTGAAATTATGATAATAATTTCATTCATGGAAATCCCATGTTATTTACAATAAATGATAAACATAATATCTTGTA
This sequence comes from Viscum album, assembly GCA_963277665.1. Taxonomy (NCBI): domain Eukaryota; kingdom Viridiplantae; phylum Streptophyta; class Magnoliopsida; order Santalales; family Viscaceae; genus Viscum; species Viscum album. Next base: position 96,044,084 of record OY728163.1, read on the forward strand.
ATTTTTATTTTTCATGCGTTTAATTTTATGTTTACTTTTTATTATTTAGATATTATTTTTCCCTTATTGATATTGGTTATATTTAAGGAAATTAATTTCAATATCCATCAACAATAATAAATTTCCTATTTAATTACACTACTAAATCAATATAAGCCCTAGGTGTTTCTATTTGATATGGTATTTAAATAGTTCTCTTCACTAACTCTATAATTTTTTTATTAATTAATCATACAATATTTTGGATATAAAATCCTATGGTTCCACAATGATGAAAATTAATAAGGTAATTATTAATTATATTATAAGTAAACTAGTTTAATGACGTCATTGACATATATTCTAGTGGATAAACAATAGTTTTCACCAATTAAAAAATAATTAGAAGGTTATATTCTATTTAATTTACTATCACAACAAGGGATGATTATTGGTCTTAATAAGATTATCTATTTAATATTTATTCTATATATAATTAAAATTTATCCTTACGATTCATTAATAATTTTCCTTTTTAATTATATTTCAAATAATAGGTAATTTATTTGGAAAATGTTAAATTTACCCTTCATAATGGTTTTCACAGAATATGTGTTCGGAAAATTTTAATATTGTTTTTTGTTATAAATTAATTTCATAATTTTTTATTAGTGAATTTATTATGATTAATTAAAGTTTTAAATAAAGATTTTCTTATTTTTTAAAATATAATTTCCTACTTTTTTCGAATAAAAAGATTATTAGGTGATTTTGTACCACTGTTGTTTTGAGCAATTGTCATTGATCCAAAAGGAATAGAATTGAATTATGAAAAAATATTGATATTTACAAGAAAGAGGATATTAATTTAGAGGGAGTATAATGGAATGAGGTGTAAATTTAACAAATATTACTTTGATTTCAGTGATGAAAAGTATTGTTAGAACATCATGATAATCCTTTCGAATCTATGTAGAATTATAGAAGAATATATATTTCTAGGTATTGGTTATTAAATTTCTTGAATCACTTAATATTGATAATTTTATGATCATAGTAGTGTGGAATGATATATTATTATATTGGCTAGTTATTTTAAGATAATATATATTATACTATTAATATTCTCTTATATATGTCTGACACATAGTTAGTGTTCTGGTATAACGGTCTACGATATAAACCACAAGATTATAGAATTGTATTCCCAGATTCATGATGATTATTTACACTAATTTTTTTTATATTAAAGTAATATCATATTTATGTTATATGAATATATTTTTTCAAAGATAATATAAAATATAGTATTAATTTTTAATGTATTTTATATAATTAAAAGTTATTCTCATTTTTGTATTTTGTAACTAAATTACTATTTTTTAATAAATTGTTGTGTATATAACATTATCATATATACTGGTAGGTATTTATTACCTTTTCCCCTAAATTTATTTAATGTTTATTTTCATGGAAACATATTCTACCTTTTATTATATATTAATGTAAATAAAATATCATTCATCTTGGTTTCATACATTCAAAATGGGATATGTTACATTAAAAACCAACAAAAATACATGTACTACTCAGTTTTTAGTTATGGGTGATCCTCATGTTGGTTTGGATGATATTTTGAGATATGTTTGATAATAAACTCTTTTAATTTCATGAATCTCATAACCTACTTGATATATATCACATAATGTTAAATTTTGTCATTTTTGTTAATGAAAAACACATGGATTTTTATGTGTGTGTGTGTTTTATTGGTTTTACATAAGGTAAAAATGGATGATGATGCATCAATATGAAGTTATCTAATAGATTCCCAACAGGTGAGGTTTCATACTTTGACACCAATTTATAATTTATCTTTATTTATATTAAAATGGGATTGACACTGATTTTGTAAAGGGATTTAATCAACCAAGATATGGCATGTTAACCCATATGAAAAGTTATCACACCATAGGCATAAAAATATAAATTGGAATTATGTGTTTTAATTTTTTAATATAAAAAATTGTGATATAATAATTTTCTATTTAGGAATCTAATGAATTAATGAAAATGATATGATATACAATATTGAAATTTTCCTTCTCCAATTATAAATCATAACGTTAAAGGCACATGAATTTGATAATGTGTATGTGTTGTATTAGATAAAACCAAACTCTTTTATTATTGAATTATATATGATATGTTCATAAAACCAAAAAGATAATAAAATTATAAATTAGATTCATAAATATTCCCATCTTCACATTGATTCATTGGGGTCATAAACAATGAATTGAAATATTTTTTTACAAATGAAATTAGTTCATGTATAAAAATATTTAAGATTATTATAAACATAAATATGATTTTTTTCTCAAATTTCTGATATTCAATTAAATAATAGTTTTCTAATCAAATAAAAATTATGGAATTTTAACATAAAAGTTGTTTTTTTAATTTTATTGACAAATATTTCTAAGGAAGTTGAGGATTCCAAATAGAAATTGGTCTTCCAAGTCCTATTACATGAGGCTAATTTTTATGAATTCATAAAAAATGTCATTCAAACCCATCCAATTATAATTTTAACCATTTTTAAGATAATTAATACTCCTCATAAGGTGATTTGACACTTAATACACACTTGAAGTTGATTGAATGATCTAAATGAAATTTGGTTGATATGTATTGCACCAGAAATTAATTGTACTATGATAATATTTTATGGAGTAAATTGAATTCCCCTATTGTAATACCTATAAATTATAATGATTTTAGGTTTAATCCCTTTTAGAGAATATAATTTTTGTGCTTAGTGTTCCTTATTTTCCCTCATCCTAAAGGTTAGGTAGTCTCTTTCTCTTTCCCATTTTAATACAATACCTTAGTTGAGTGAATAGAATATCATGGATTCATGGGTAATCCCATCAATGATTTAGTGATTTTTTTTATCCATTTATATCTATAGATAAATTAATTGATTAATTCATTTATGGTTAAAAAATTCAGAACATATTTCAATAGTTTTTTATTTAATTTTTTATTTTTTATTTATTTATAAGTATTTTGATTGTGATTTATAAAATATTTTATTTAAAAAATATTGGTAATAATAATATATCAAATTATTATATGATATAATGGATAGGTATATGGGTTAACCAGTTTTTCAAAACTCTCAGTATTGATCATATGCGGATGTGGGGATCTCTTCCTTGGAGCGCCACTGTTGAAGCCACTATAAAAAAAGCTAGTGCGGAGGATATTGTAACCTAAATGAGAAGAAACATGGATCTATGTTCTATAGGTTAAGAGGAATGTTTTTGATATAGTATTAGATTAATTTTATCCCTGATAATGGTGGATGTGATAGAATAGTAAAACATGAACATGGGGTATAGGTTCCAACAATTTTGAATGTTTGTGTCAAGATCCTTAATTAATTCGAAACCTATCCCAATTTTTAGTATGATACATGAATGTAATGGTAGATATAGTAACAAACTAAAAATGTTAATGAAAGATCTGAAAACCATATTCATCGCATCTCATGGACTTATGGACACTATAGTGTAATTATACTACAAAGATCATGTTTTACAGGGTAAATAGTGTCCCTTAAAAAGACAATTCCGGCCATTAAAATTTGTTCTAGTGAAAAGCTCCACCTAACTCACAATTATTATTTGGTTTTTTGAAATATTTTCAATTATAGGCCCCCATATCAACACTAAGTGCACCAAAATATTGCCACAAGTATGTTTCCTATAGATGTAATGAAATATTTTAATTATAATAGTTATTATGATGGTTATATTTATATATAGGATTATATATATATGTCTGTGTGTTTGTGTTTATATTTATACAAGGTATTTTTTTAAAGTGGTTAGGTAATATAAATTTAATAATAACTTATTGATAAAAACAATGTTATTTCATATTTTTAATATTTCATTTATAGAAATAGGAATATTCCCATGTAAATATGCCACTACTAACCTAGGTAGAGTCCCTTGATATATTCCTTCATAAATCAATCAACATATTATCATTGAAATTTAGATATAATTTCATGGATTGTAATCATTACAAAAAGAACAACTTCATGGCTATTGTTTAAATTATCACAAACAACATTCCTATAGTCGTTGGTGGTGGATCATGGTTATAGGCCCACTACTTATCGTGGATGTAATTGTGGAAATGTTCTGAATTCACATGATCATATCATGTGACCACATGCATTTGGTTTCCAACCATTCTTTTAAATGGTCATAGTAATTTTATCTTCTTATATATTAATGTGATTTTCATATCCTAATTTGTCAAAAAATGTATTGTGGTAGGTTCCTATGGATTTTCTGGTCAAAATGTTCATATGGGGGAGGTTATACCAAAAAACCTATTTTGATATCAATAAATTACATAATAAATTATAAATATTGAATCTAAAGTCTAGAATATTGTATATAGTGATTATATATTAACCCAAAGTAAAATTCAATTATTTCCCTGAAGAAACCATGAGATAAAAGTTTATTATGAGATTTTTTCTCTTAAGGAAATTTCAATGACATGAGTTTCTAGCCATTCCTTGTGTGAAATATCACTTTCCTTATAATCATATTCTCTCAACCCATTTATAATTATAGATATTTTCATCATACTAAAATTTTTATGAAGTAATATAATTTAACCTAAAAATGTAATTAAATTATTATTATTATTATTGAAAATAAATTTAAATTAATTAATTATTTAATATATATATATATATATGATTTATTTTGTGTGTACACAATACATACTATTAAATTAATCTGAATATAATCCTATAGATTATGTAAATGATAATATAATGGTAATATTAAGAATTAATATAAAATGTATTATCATATTTCTCTTTGTTAGATGATTTAAAATAATAATCACTTCATTCCTGATCTTAACCAATCATGTTGATGGTGTTTGATAATTTGAGTATTAAGAAAAAATCATCTAAAATGAAAATTTAATATAGTTATCCTATTGTAAATATTGTGTGAAATTTGACAAGGTTACCCAATCATATTGAAGAATAGTAGAATGTAATCTATTATATTCATACGATTTATGGGGAAATATTATATTCACTCAAGAGTCTTGGAATTCAATTATATAAAATTTAAAAAAGTTATTTTTAAATATACAAGGATTAAGAGGCTAGATATTGTTTTTAAGACTTGTGAAATGTAACGACTGAGGTATTTATAAAATAATAATTTTTTGTTTTCTATGAATATTTATGAATAATATATTAATTTTATGTTAAATGATATGCTTTTTACAATAGCGTACTTGACACCCGACAATGGGTTTCATTGAAATTTTATGGTGCACACAACATTCAGTTATAATGAAAAATAATATAGTATTATTATTATTTTTAATGGTAGTTAATGACTAAAAATTAGAATTCATATAATGAATAGTATCAAATGAATTTTCAAATATGATTAATACTTGTTTAAATAATGATTCATTGGATAAAAATTTGGTTTCCTAAATTGTAATAAAATCAAATTAAATATAAAGAATGTTTTTTTAAGAAAACCAATTTAAAAATAGAATAATTGTGTTTATAAAATAAGATCACTCATTATGCATTTTTATTAATGAATAATTAAAGATATATATTCAATTTATTTCTTCAAATAAATATTATATGTTTTCTATATATGATATAAGAACAAATTCCATTTTTCATATAAAAGAAGTATTTTTTTTTCTAAAAATGATGTTTTACCTCTTTTTTATGGTGAAACCTTTTAAAATTTAGTTTCTATCACTTTTTTAAGTTATATTTTAAAAAATAAACTTCATTTATATAATAAGGACACCAAAATTTATTTATGTTAATTTTTTAGTAATTTTCTGATAATGTTCATTTTTTTAATGAGTAATGAGAAATAATGTATTTTATTTCAAAACTTCCTTTTCATTTAATATATTTATGTTGATAGATTGTCATTTTAATTTGTTTTAAAGTATAATTTGATAATTATTTTATCATTTAATCTAATTATGGTCTTTTTATAAATATTCACATTTTAATTGGAAATAAACACGTGTCAATATTTTTGTAGTTTTTTATTTCTTAAAACAAGCCTTTTGGTTTTGACAACAAAAATTAATTTTCAATTAATTTCATCTAAATATATGTTTTGAATTTGGAAAAATGGATTATATATTTGGAATAAGGAGGTCCAAATTTTTTAAATAGTTTAATTTTATTTTTATACATTAGGAATAGTAACATTATTAATTATTTTATTTACTATGGTGATAGGGTAAATATGTTATATAAGGGTAAAAATATTATTATAATAATATTAAAATACCCTAACACATGTCCTAATCCAATTAGATGAAATAGGTCTAACTATAGGCATACTTGGGTCTATTTAAGAACCTCATTGAGCCACTTGGATGTGAAAATGACATTTTATAATAAATAATTTAATTTAAATTGAAATATAACATAAACATATAGCTTCTAGTAAAAAATATTTTAATTTGGGGATATAAAGCTGATATATTTGACTATAATTTTAGTGATAAATATAAAAGTATTTCCTAAATAATGGTATTTTATTTATAGTTTTAAGATAATAAATAAATAAATTTATTTATAGAACAATGACAATGTAGTGATTAACATATTAATGAAAGGTTCTAAAAATGATATTATAATTATTAAAATAAATTTAATTTGATTATTTTGATGCCATAATCACATATTATTGATGATATTGACATATGATATTTGATTTAATTATTATGGTTTGAGGTAAACATGATGGGACTTTACCAAAATTACATTACTTTATAGTTTCAAAATTGACAGAAATGAGATTTTAAAACAAATAAAATTTTATTAAATGATAAAATAGTCCTATAAATAATATATTTATCCAACTGACTTACATAATGTAAAAAATGTCATTAATGATCCACCTATGGTTCTCATGGTATTTTATAGTAAATATAGTAAAAATATATTATGAAAATGAAAGAATACGTGGTAAGAGTTATTGTTTTTAAAAAATGATTAAATCTAAAAGATAAGGTTAATTTTGTGACCTAAACATCCATAAAAGTGATATGAATCATTCATTACATTCATGTATATAATAGAAAATGAATTAATTAACTTATTTAATATATAAAAAATATGATATTATAATGGAATTATAATATACCTTTGTATCATTTAGTTTTCATTCCTTTAAATATGAAAAAATAAATGAAAGAAGTGTTCATGCGTACGTACGGCTTTCCGTCTCCATTAACGGTGAATTTAATTTTTTATTTCCAAAAGATATGGAATATTAAAATTAAATATATAAAAGATATATATGATGTTTAAATCATGAATATCACTCTAGAGATTATATACATTTTATTAAATGGAAAATTTATATAAAATTATTTTCATTTTTGACTCATGTAACAAAAAATGAAGAAAAGACCGATATGAAATTAAATAATTATTTAATTTGTATAACATGATGATAATTAATATAAAATTAATAATAAACCTGAAAAATATTCTAAATAATGTATAAATTATCCTAAGTTTTTTATTTTTAAATATTAAGAACAAATGAGACATGTCAGACTCTATGAAGGGGACTTCGTCTCAATCTACATTCATCGAGGAATATTATGGTATATACAAGACCATATTTTATATGGTGTTTAATTATACCTGTGTAATTTTAATATCATTTAATATTTTTAAAAATTATTCTATTTCTATGATGTGATTTACCTAAGGAAAAAAGGAATGTTTCTTTAAAACGTATGTGGTGAAAATTACCTTTCCATCGTTGAAAGAATTATTTTATATTTGGATTCCATAAGAATAAATAATTTTTTTAAAAGAAAAATAAATTCCATATATCCTTCTTACCTATTTCTGTATTGAAAGTGGTTTTTATAAATCGTTGATTATGTCAACAACTTGAAATAATATATTGTGATAGCAATGTGTAAATGTTAACTTTCATTTATTCTTGTTTTATATGTTATGAATATGTTATGGTTCTTAGGAATTGTTTACGAATTTAGGTGGATCCATGACAAACTGAGTGCGGGTAATCCTAAGATATCTCTCCAAAGAATTGGGTAATGTGACAACGTTAAATGTTAATCATTCTCCTTTGAGATTTAGGAAATATACTATGATGGGTGTTATAAATGTAACTCCCATTATAGCTATGAAATCTACATTGTATGTATGTTATAGATTCCACAAGTTGCCTTTATGATATATTATTTCTATGTGTCTTTCTAAAATCTTATCATTTCATGAGGTGTGTTAAAAATCATATGTTTTATGATTAAAAAGTATGATTTCAATCATTGATATGTATTCATGGAATTATGTTTTCTTTATTTATTTTATATACATGGCATAGATTTTTATGATCATCCCACTTTTTGGAAACAAATTTCATAGTGTATAACAAACGTTAATATAAAGAAATAATTCAGGAATATTTTTATCAAAGAAATAATTCATGTTTTAATTAAGGAGTTTTAATATTGTGAAAATTTTTCATAGAGCAGGCATGTCTACTTTATAATATTTGAGATGTAATGTAGTAGTTATGGCAATATTATATAAAACTCAAAACCAGAAAATATCCTCACTTTGAATTATTTATATAACTCAATATTATTTAATGTTAATGGTTGGGGAATTATGGTTGGTATCAGAGGAAATGATTAGACAAATTATGGGATTTAGAATTTTCGTTAAACACATGGTTAGTCTCTATGCCTACTTTTTCAGTTAAATCCTTTCATTATAACTTTTCATATCAAGGAAATTAAGTTAGAAATAGAAGGAGGAAATTATGAAACATCATTATTATCTCTTCCTGATGAATTTATTTAAATAATTATAGGAAATTCATGTTTGGATGACTGTGAAACTTCTTCTAACATACAACTCACTTGAAAGCTATTGTTTGAGATATCAAACACCTCCTCTATACCTAAATACCACTTTGGATCATGTATTATATTTAATGAAATTTTATTTTTTCAATATTTTCATATTTTCAAGAATGGTAAATATTTTCGTGACAATTTTCAAATTTTTATCATATAAGATCATTTTGATGCATATTATGATTTCGAACAAGGTTATGAAGATGGATACCCTTGTACAACCTTCTTATATTTTCTTTTAAAATATATACTTTCATTAGAAAATTATGGTATTTTAAAAGGATCATTTGTTGAATGTTTCAACTGAAACTCGGATCGATTGTTTTAGAAAAATAATGTTTTGTCAGATGTTTTTAAATTATATGTCATACATGATATATTCTGGAACTATTTTTCTATGAACATCCATATGACTCAAGTTATAAAAGGTGTGTTTTAATATTGGAATAAAATGATTTTGAAGAATCTCTAAATCATTGTTGCAGTGAATGGACCTTCTACATGAACAAGAAGACTATTAAACTGGGTGGACACCATAAGAAACATATGATGTTCATTCCTTTGGGAATATTTCTGTTTTATTATATGGAGATTAAATAAAAAAATCAGCGTGTATAATAATTAATGAATTAATATGTTTAAGTCATTAGGAGTTGGTATACAAATTAGAGGTATAAGGAAACCATTGAGGATAAAACATGTAAGGGTTATTTTTGAGATTTATAAAAGGGACAACCAGCAAGATTCATTACAACCCATTGAAAAATTACCTAAGACCCATTAGACTCCCACATAATAATTAAATAAAGCATTAGTCCCTAAAAGTGGATATTAGTTTTTAATAGATATTTAGTTTGGTTTCTTATTATATACTCAATGACTGATTCCACCATCACCATTCCAAAAAAATACCATAGACACTAATGTAGATATATACAGATATAGAAATGCATTAACATTAAGGTCCTAAAATTAAATATTTAAGTCCAAATTCATAAAAGGTTTATATTGAATGAGGCTATTGGAATAGTCTGAACACTATGTTACAGATCAAATTATGGAAAAAAATTATATGCTTGAAGAATGTCTTGAAAATAATTTGGAAAAATATTACTATGAAATTACATCACCTATGAAAAAATATATTCATTAATAAATTTATGATCCACAATTAAAATAATATCCAGTTAGGATGTTATATCCTCTAACTCCCAAATATTTTGTCTAATTTGACTAGCATACGAATCCCACTCTAATATGAATTCATACTCATCATCTATGAGGTATGTGAAGGACATTAACTATCGATGGATAACATTGTGAGAAAAAATTCATGCCATCTAATCCATATTGAAGATGATGTTGAGGGGAAATATATCTTTGTTAATGAAACATTATTGGTTTTCATAGCCACTGACAAATTAGGAACGCCAAAGGTATCTTATAAATGTATGACTCATATATAAAATATTTTTGTTTAAATTCAAAATTTAGTTGAATATTCAAAATCCGTCATTTCATAACTGACTAGGCATAAAAAATAAAAAAAAATTGGCATAATTATGTTAAAAAAAAAATTATCATAGGTAGGGGAAACCAAGAAGGTACCACTCACTAAGGATGCCCCTTTATAGCCATCTATAAGATCATTCTTAGTTGTAAATTTTCACCCTACATCTATGTGATGACCCTTTAAATATTGACTATAACACCCATGATGTCACTCTAGATATGTATTTTGTTATTTATTTGATTTAGAACATTTATTTTATTTTGGAATTAATATATAAAGTGTTTAGATAATTATTTAAGTTTGGTTAATATAAAAATTGATGTTGAAATTATGATAATAATTTCATTCATGGAAATCCCATGTTATTTAAAATAAATGATAAACATAATATCTTGTAATTTTTATTTTTCATGCGTTTACTTTTATGTTTACTTTTTATTATTTAGATATTATTTTTCCCTTATTGATATTGATTATATTTAGGGAAATTAATTTCTATCTCCATCAACAATAATAAATTTCCTATTTAATTACACTACTAAATCAATATAAGCCCTAGGTGTTTCTATTTGATATGGTATTTAAATATTTCTCTTCACTAACTCTATAAGTTTTTTATTAATTAATCATATAATATTTTGGATATAAAAGTCTATGGTTCCACAATGATGAAAATTAATAAGGTAATTATTAATTATATTATAAGTAAACTAGTTTAATGACGTCATTGACATATACTCTAGTGGATAAACAATAGTTTTCACCAATTAAAAAAATAATTAGAAGGTTATATACTATTTAATTTACTATCACAACAAGGGATGATTATTGGTCTTAATAAGATTATCTATTTAATATTTATTCTATATATAATTAAAATTTATCCTTACGAATCATTAATAATTTTCATTTTTAATTTTATTTCAAATAATATGTAATTTATTCGGAAAATGTTAAATTTACCCTTCATAATGGTTTTCACAGAATAAGTGTTCGGAAAATTTTAATATTTTTTTTTGTTATAAATTAATTTCATAATTTTTATTAGTGAATTTATTATGATTAATTAAAGTTTTAAATCAAGATTTTCTTATTTTTTAAAATATAATTTCATACTTATTTTCGAAGAAAAAGATTATTAGGTGATTTTGTACCACTGTTTTTTTTAGCAATTGTTATTGATCCAAAAGGAATATAATTGAATTATGAAAAAATATTGATATTTACAAGAAAGAGGATATTAATTTAGAGGGCATATAATGGAATGAGGTGTAAATTTAACAAATATTACTTTGATTTCAGTGATGAAAAGTATTTTTAGAACATCATGATAATCCTTTCGAATCTATGTAGAATTATAGAAGAATATATATTTCTAGGTATTAGTTATTAAATTTCTTGAATCACTTAATATAGATAATTTTATGATCATAGTAGTGTGGAATGATATATTATTATGTTGGCTAGTTATTTTAAGATAATATATATTATACTATGAATATTCTCTTATATATGTCTGACACATTGTTAGTGTTCTGGTATAACAGTCTACGATATAAACCACAAGATTATAGAATTGTATTCCCGGATTCATGATGATTATTTACACTAATTTTTTTTATATTAAATTAATGTCATATTTATGTTATATGAATATATTTTTTCAAAGATAATATCAAATATAGTATTAATTTTTAATGTATTTTATATAATTAAATGTTATTTTCATTTTTGTATTTTGTAACTAAATTACTATTTTTTTAATAAATTGTTTTGTATATAATATTATCATATATACTGGTAGGTATTTATTACCTTTTCCCCTAAATTTCTTTAATTTTTATTTTCATAGAAACATATTCTACCTTTTATTATATATTAATGTAAATAAAATATCATTCATCTTGGTTTCATACATTCAAAATGGGATATGTTACATTAAAAACCAACAAAAATACATGTACTACTCAGTTTTTAGTTATGGGTGATCCTCATGTTGGTTTGGATGATATTTTGAGATATTTTTGATAATAAACTCTTTTAATTTCATTAATCTCATAACCTACATGATATATATCATATAATGTTTATTTTTCTCATTTTTGTTAATGAAAAACACATGGGTATTTGTGTGTGTGTGTGTTTTATTGGTTTTACATAAGGTAAAAATGGATGATGATCCATCAATATGAAGTTATCCAATAGATTCCCAACAGGTGAGGTTTCATACTTTGACACCAATTTATAATTTATCTTTATTTATATTAAAATGGGATTGACACTGATTTTGTAAAGGGATTTAATCAACCAAGATATGGCCTGTTAACCCATATGAAAAGTTATCACACCATAGACATAAAAATATAAATTGGAATTATGTGTTTTAATTTTTTAATATAACAAATTGTGATATAATAATTTTCTATTTAGGAATCTAATGAATTAATGAAAATGATATGATATACAATATTGAAATTTTCCTTCTCCAATTATAAATCATAACGTTAAAGGCACATGAATTTGATAATGTGTATGTGTTGTATTAGATAAAACCAAACTCTTTTATTATTGAAGTATATATGATATGTTCATAAAATCAAAAAGATAATAAAATTATAAATTAGATTCATAAATATTCCCATCTTCACATTGATTCATTGGGGTCATAAACAAAGAATTGAAATATTTTTTTACAAATGAAATTAGTTCATGTATATAAATATTTAAGATTATTATAAACATAAATATGATTTTTTTCTCAAATTTCCGATATTTAATTAAATAATAGTTTTCTAATCAAATACAAATTATGGAATTTTAACATAAAAGTTGTTTTTTTAATTTTATTAACAAATATTTCTAAGGAAATTGAGAATTCCAAATAGAAATTGGTCTTCCAAGTCCTATTACATGCGGCTAATTTTTATGAATTCATAAAAAAATGTCATTCAAACCCATCCAATTATAATTTTAACCATTTTTAAGATAATTAATACTCCTTATAAGGTGATTTGACACTTAATACACACTTGAAGTTGATTGAATGATCTAAATGAAATTTGGTTGATATGTATTGCACCAGAAATTAATTGTACTATGATAATATTTTATGGATTAAATTGAATTCCCCTATTGTAATACATATAAATGATAATGATTTTAGGTTTAATCCCTTTTAGAGAATATAATTTTTGTGCTTAGTGTTCCTTATTTTCCCTCATCCTAAAGGTTAGGTAGTCTCTTTCTCTTTCCCATTTTCATACAATACCTTAGTTGAGTGAATAGAATATCATGGATTCATGGGTAATCCCATCAATGATTTTGTGATTTTTGTTATCCATTGATATCTATAGATAAATTAATTGATTAATTAATTTATGGTTAAAAAATTCAGAACATATTTCAATAGTTTTTTATTTAATTTTTTATTTTTTTATTTATTTATAATTATTTTGATTGTGATTTATAAAATATTTTAGTTAAAAAATATTGGTAATAATAATATATCAAATTATTATATGATATACTGGATAGGTATATGGGTTAACCAGTTTTTCAAAACTCTCAGGATTGATCATATGCGGATGTGGGGATCTCTTCCTTGGAGCGCCACTGTTGAAGCCACTATAAAAAAAGCTAGTGCGGAGGATATTGTAACCTAAATAAGAAGAAACATGGATCTATGTTCTATAGGTTAAGAGGAATGTTTTTTCTATAGTATTAGATTAATTTTATCCCTGATAATGGTGGATGTGATAGAATAGTAAAACATGAACATGGGGTGTAGGTTCCAACAATTTTGAATGTTTGTGCCAAGATCCTTAATTAATTCGAAACCTCGCCCAATTTTTAGTATGATACATGAATGTAATGGTAGATATAGTAACAAACTAAAAATGTTAATGAAAGATCTGAAAACCATATTAATCGCATCTCATGGACTTATGGACACTATAGTGTAATTATACTACAAAGATCATGTTTTACAGGGTAAATAGTGTCCCTCAAAAAGACAATTCCGGCCATTAAAATTTCTTCCAGTGAAAAACTCCACCTAACTCACAATTATTATTTGGTTTTTTGAAATATTTTCAATTATAGGACCCCATATCAACACTAAGTGCACCAAAATATTGCCACAAGTATGTTTCCTATAGATGTAATGAAATATTTTAATTATAATAGTTATTATGATGGTTATATTTATATATAACATTATATATATATGTTTGTGTGTTTTTGTTTATATTTATACAAAGTATTTTTTTAAAGTGGTTTGGTAATATAAATTTAATAATAACTTATTGATAAAAACAATGTTATTTCATATTTTTAATATATCATTTATAGACATAGGAATATTACCATGTAAATATGCCACTACTAACCTAGGTAGAGTCCCTTGATATATTCCTTCATAAATCAATCAACATATTATCATTGAAATTTAGATATAATTTCATGGATTGTGATCATTAAAAAAAGAACAACTTCATGGCTATTGTTTAAATTATCACAAACAACTTTCCTATAGTTGTTGGTGGTGGATCATGGTTATAGGCCCACTACTTATCGTGGATGTAATTGTGGAAATGTTCTGAATTCACATGATCATATCATGTGACCACATGCATTTGGTTTCCAACCATTCTTTTAAATGGTCATAGTAATTTTATCTTCTTATATATTAATGTGATTTTCATATCCTAATTTGTCAAAAAATGTATTGTGGTAGGTTCATATGGATTTTCTGGTCAAAATGTGCATATGAGGGAGGTTATACCAAAAAACCTATTTTGATATCAATGAATAATATAATAAATTATAAATATTGAATCTAAAGTCTAGAATATTGTATATAGTGATTATATATTAACCCAATGTAAAATTCAATTATTTCCCTGAAGAAACCATGAGATAAAAGTTTATTATGAGATTTTTTCTCTTAAGGAAATTTCAATGACATGGGTTTCTAGCCATTCCTTGTGTGAAATATCACTTTCCTTATAATCATATTCTCTCAACCCATTTATAATTATAGATATTTTCATCATACTAAAATTTTTATGAAGTAATATAATTTTTCCTAATAATGTAGTCAAATTGTTATTATTTTTATTGAAAATAAATTTAAATTAATTAATTATTTAATATATATATATATATGATTTATTTTGTGTGTACACAATACATACAATTAAATTAATCTGAATATAATCCTATAGATTATGTAAATGATAATATAATGGTAATATTGAGAATTAATATAAAATGTATTATCATATTTCTCTATGTTAGATGATTTAAAATAATAATCACTTTATTCCTGATCTTAACCAATCATGTTGATGGTGTTTAATAATTTGAGTATTAATAAAAAATCATCTAAAATGAAAATTTAATATAGTTATCCTAATGTAAATATTGTGTTAAATTTGACTAGGTTACCCAATCATATTGAAGCATAGTAGAATGTAATCTATTATATTCATAAGATTTATGGGGAAATATTATATTCACTCAAGAGTCTTGGAGTTCAATTATATAAAATTTAAAAAAGTTATTTTTAAATATACAAGGATTAAGAGACTAGATAATGTTTTTAAAACTTGTGAAATGTAACGACTGAGGTATTTATAAAATAATAATTTTTTGTTTTCTATGAATATTTATGAATAATATATTAATTTTATGTTAAATGATATGCTTTTTACAATAGCATACTTGACACCCGACAACGGGTTTCATTGAAATTTTATGGTGCACACAACATTCAGTTATAATGAAAAATAATATAGTATTATTATTATTTTTAATGGTAGTTAATGACTAAAAATTAGAATTCATATAATGAATAGTATCAAATGAATTTTCAAATATGTTTTATACTTGTTTAAATAATGATTTATTGGATAAAAATTTGGTTTCCTAAATTGTAATAAAATCAAATTAAATATAAAGAATGTTTTTTTATGAAAACCAATTTAAAAATAGAATAATTGTGTTTATAAAATAAGATCACTCATTATGAATTTTTATTAATGAATAATTAACGATATATATTAAATTTATTTCTTCAAATAAATATTATATATTTTCTATATATGATATAAGAACAAATTCAATTTTTCATATAAAAGAAGTATTTTTTTTCTAAAAATGATGTTTTACCGCTTTTTTATGGTGAAACCTTTTAAAATTTAGTTTCTATCACTTTTTTAAGTTATATTTTACAAAATAAACTTCATTTATATAATAAGGACACCAAAATTTATTTATGTTAATTTTTTAGTATTTTTCTGATAATTTTCATTTTTTTAATGAATAATGAGAAATAATGCATTTTATTTCAAAACTGCCTTTTCATTTAATATATTTATGTTGATAGATTGTCATTTTAATTTGTTTTAAAGTATAATTTGATAATTATTTTATCATTTAATCTAATTATGGTCTTTTTATAAAGATTCACATTTTAATTGGAAATAACCACGTGTCAATATTTCTTTAGTTTTTTATTTCTTAAAAACAAGCCTTTTGGTTTTGACAACAAAAATTAATTTTCAATTAATTTCATATAAATATATGTTTTCAATTTGGAAAAATGGATTATATATTTGGAATAAGGAGGTCCAAATTTTTTAAATAGGTTAATTTCATTTTTATACATTAGGAATAGTAACATTATTAATTATTTTATTTACTATGGTGATAGGGTAAATATGTTATATAAGGGTAAAAAATATTATTATAAAAATATTAAACTACCCTAACACATGTCCTAATCCAATTAGATGAAATATGTCTAACTATAGGCATACTTGGGTCTATTTAAGAACCTCATTGAGCCACTTGGATGTGAAAATGACATTTTATAATAAATAATTTAATGTACATTGAAATATAACATAAACATATAGCTTCTAGTAAAAAATATTTTAATTTGGGGATATAAAACTGATATATTTGACTATAATTTTAGTGATAAATCTAAAAGGATTTCCTAAATAATGGTATTTTATTTACAGTTTTAAGATAATAAATAAATAAATTTATTTATAGAACAATGATGATGTAGTGATTAACATATTAATGAAAGGTTCTAAAAATGATATTATAATTATTAAAATAAATTTATTTGGATTATTTTGATGCCATAATCACATATTATTGATGATATTGACATATGATATTTGATTTAACTATTATGGTTTGAGGTAAACATGATGGGACTTTACCAAAATTACATTACTTTATAGTTTCAAAATTGACAGAAATGAGATTTTAAAACAAATACAATTTTATTAAATGATAAAATAGTCCTATAAATAATATATTTATCCAACTGACTTACATAATGTAAAAAATTTCATTAATGATACACCTATGGTTCTCATGGTATTTTATAGTAAATATAGTAATAATATATTATGAAAATGAAAGATTACGTGGTAAGAGTTATTGTTTTTAAAAAATGCTTAAATCTAAAAGATAAGGTTAATTTTGTGACCTAAACATCCATAAAAGTGATATGAATCATTCATTACATTCATGGATCTAATAGAAAAATAATTAATTAACTTATTTAATATATAAAAAATATGATATTATAATGGAATTATAATATACCTATGTATCATTTGGTTTTCATTCCTTTAAATATGAAAAAAGAAATGAAAGAAGTGTTCATGCGTACGTACGGATTTCCATCTCCATTAACGGTGAATTTAATTTTTTATTTCTAAAAGATATGGAATATTAAAATTAAATATATAAAAGATATATATGATGTTTAAATCATGAATATCACTCTAGAGATTATATACATTTGATTAAATGGAAAATTTATATATAATTATTTTCATTTTTGACTCATGTAACAAAAAATGAAGAAAAGACCGATATGAAATTAAATAATTATTTAATTTGTATAACATGATGATAATTAATATAAAATTAATAATAAACCTGAAAAATATTCTAAATAATGTATAAATTATCCTATGTTTATTATTTTCAAATATTAAGAACAAATGAGACAAGTCAGACTCTATGAAGGGGACTTCGTCTCAATCTACATTCATCGAGGAATATTATGGTATATACAAGACCATATTTTATATGGTGTTTAATTATACCTGTGTTATTTTAATATCATTTAATAGTTTTAAAAATTATTCTATTTCTATGATGTGATTTACCTAAGGAAAAAAGGAATGTTTCTTTAAAACATATGTGGTTAAAATTACCTTTCAATCATTGAAATAATTATTTTATATTTGGATTCCATAAGAATAAATAATTTTTTTAAAAGAAAAATAAATTCCATATACCCTTCTTACCTATTTCTGTATTGAAAGTGGTTTTTATAAATCGTTGATTATGTCAACAACTTGAAATAATATATTGTGATTGCAATGTGTAAATGTTAACTTTCATTTATTCTTGTTTTATATGTTATGAATATGTTATGGTTCTTAGGAATTATTTACGAATTTAGGTGGATCCATGAAAAACCGAGTGCGGGTAATCCTAAGATAGCTCTCCAAAGAATTGGGTAATGTGACAACGTTAAATGTTAATCATTCTCCTTTGAGATTTAGGAAATATACTATGATGGGTGTTATAAATGTAACTCCCATTATAGCTATGAAATCTACATTGTATATATGTTATAGATTCCACAAGTTACCTTTATGAAATATTATTTCTATGTGTCATTCGAAAATCTTATCATTTCATGAGGTGTGTTAAAAAGCATATGTTTTATGATTAAAAAGTATGATTTCAATCATTGATATGTATTCATGGAATTATGTTTTCTTTATTTATTTTATATCCATGACATAGATTTTTATGATAATCCCACTTTTTGGAAACTAATTTCATAGTGTATAATAAACGTTAATATAAAGAAAGAATTCAGGAATATTTTTATCAAAGAAATAATTCATGTTTTAATTAAGGAGTTTTATTATTGTGAAAATTTTTCATAGAGCAGACATGCCTACTTTGTAATATTTGAGACGTAATGTAGTAGTTATGGCAATATTATATAAAACTCAAAACCAGAAAATATCCTCACTTTGAATTATTTATATAACTCAATATTATTTAATGTTAATGGTTGGAGAATTATGGTTGGTATCAAAGGAAATGATTAGACAAATTATGGGATTTAGAATTTTCGTTAAACACATGGTTAGTCTCTATGCCTACATTTTCAGTTAAATCCTTTCATTATAACTTTTCATATCAAGGAAATTAAGTTAGAAATAGAAGGAGGATATTATGAAACATCATTATTATCTCTTCCTGATGAATTTATTTAAATAATTATAGGAAATTCATATTTGGATGATTGTGAAACTTCTTCTAACATACAACTCACTTGAAAGCTATTGTTTGAGATATCAAACACCTCCTCTATACCTAAATACCACTTTGGATCATGTATTATATTTAATTAAATTTTATTTTCTCAATATTTTCATATTTTCAAATTTTTGTCATATAAGATCATTTTGATGCATATTATGATTTCGAAAAAGGTTATGAAGATGGATACCCTTGTACATCCTTCTTATATTTTCTTTTAAAATATATACTTTCATTAGAAAATTATGGTATTTTAAAAGGATCATTTGTTGAATGTTTCAACTGAAACTCGGATCGATTGTTTTAGAAAAATAATGTTTTGTCAGATGTTTTTAAATTATATGTCATACATGATATATTCTGAAACTATTTTTCTATGAACATCTATATGACTCAAGTTATAAAAGGTGTATTTTAATATTGGAATAAAATGATTTTTAAGAATCTCTAAATCATTGTTGCAATGAATGGACCTTCTACGTGAACAAGAAGACTATTAAACAGGGTGGACACCACAAGAAACATATGACGTTCTTTCCTTTGGGAATATTTCTCTTTTATTATATGGAGGTTAAATAGAAAAATCAATGTGTATAATAATTAATGAATTAAGATGTTTAAGTCATTAGGAGTTGGTATACAAATTAGAGGTATAGGGAAACCATTGAGGATAAAACATGTTAGGGTTATTTTTGAGTTTTATAAAAGGGACAACCAGCAAGATTCATTACAACCCATTGCATCTAACATGTTCGTGATAATCAAACCCACAATCAAAGGCTACAAGGGCACATCGACTACCACAATCCTACATGAACTCCCTTGTTAGTATGACCTATACTTTTTAGTTAAATGATTTTACGAATCACAAATATGTTGAATTGGGGAACTCATGTTATATCAAATGGACATACATAGTAAAGAAAAATTATTTGATGATTAGGTGATAAATGTTATTTTTTAATATGTTCTCTTTTTGGTAATATTATATTCTTAAATAATAGATGATTTGGTATTTTATTCGAGGAGTAATGGTTGAATTTTATTTCAGAATAATCTATATTTTTATTATGGACATAGGGATATTTTTTTTATTTATCAAAATTATTAACCTATCATGGAGCACATGTGATTACATTAATTACATTTAGGAATTAGACTGTAAGAGAAGCTTATGTTATTTTGCGATAAATGTTAATATGTATCGAAAAAGTCTAGGTTATCAACTCGTTATGAATTTTGGGACTCAAACATAGTTTCGTTTATTTTGAAGAATTGTAAGTAAAATTTTTTATTGAATTATCTTTATTGAACATTGGGGAAATTTTTTTCACTTTTAGTGATTATGAGTTTTATTTATTTCTATAATGGATTATTCATTTCAAGGGATCATCTGATCTTGTACTAACCATTTTAGTTTTGGTTATTGTCTAAAGAATATGGAAATATAAGGTTCATATTTTTTAGATTATGTGATTCTTTATATATTGATTCTATCACATCTGGTGTGACCATGTCATCTTGAATACTCTTCATTTAGAGAAAATATGAGTTTGTGGTAGAAATTTAATAAATGATGAAACACTACTTTTCATGTAATGATTTTCCCTTGTGGTCTTATTCTATGTAGTAATAAAATTACTCTAATTTATGAAAATGAACTTAATAAACATTTTCCATTTAGTTTTCTTATAATAGAATCAAATACAATTAAAACCTTCACAAATTTATGTCTTTTGTTAGTTAACGTTCTTATGATCATGTTTTCTATCACACTCTATCCGAACACGATTGTTAGTTTTTCAACAATATCCATTTTTCATAAATGGAATCCTTTCATGTGTTATCTTATGTGACCTTTTTACTAATATTTCATTCTTTTAATGTCATATCATTATTGACACTTTTGCTAATGTGGTATTTTAAATGAAGTTTCCGAGCCCAATTTTAAAATTGTGACGATGAAATTTCCCAAAGGAAGAATGATGTAATGACCAATGTATTTATATAATAATAATTATTGTTTTTTTATTAATATTCTTGAATAATATATTGATTTTATGTTAATGTAGATTATTTTTTCAATAACATACTTGAAACATAACAACGGGTTTCTCCCAAATATTATGTTCCACACAACATTCAGTTATACTAAAAAATATTAAAATAATGTTATTTTTAATTTAAATGGTAGTTAATGTCTAACTGTTGTAGTGGTGGTTATGAATAGTATCAACTGAATTTAGGAATATGGTTTATATATGATTAAATAGTGATTCATTGGTTACCAAATTGGTTATAAATTGAAATAAAAACAAATAGAATATAAATGATGTGTTTTTACAAAAAACTATTTAAAAAGAAAATAATTGTATTTATAAATTCATATCAATCATTATGTAATTTTATTTAATGAAAAATATATGTTATATAATCGGTTAAATGTTTTAAATTCATATTATATGTTTTCTATATATGATATAATTACATATTAAACTTTTTGGATAAAAGAATTATTTCTCTAAAAATGTAGTTTTACCACCAATTAATGGAGACCCCTTTTTAAATTTAGTTTTCATCAATTTTATATGTTCTATTTTAAAAAATAAAATTCTTTTATTGAATTATCACACCATAATTTATATTGTATAATGTTTTGGTAATTTTATGATATTGTTCATTTTTTAATTAATGTTGAAAAATACTATATTTTAATTCAAAATTGCATTTTCACTTTATTTATTTATATAGATAGATTTTCATTTTAATTTTTTGAAGTATAATTGAGTTTTATTTTTATCATTTAATCCAAAAATGGTCATTTAATGTAATTTCAAATTTTAATTTGACATAAGCACATGTCAATCTTTTGGTAGTTTTTACTTCTTAAAAACACACTTTTTGGTTTTCACAATAGAAATTAATTTTAAATTAATTTCTCCCACTTTTACGTTTTAAATTGGGAAAAATAGATTCATTATTCGTAATCAGGAGGTCCAAATAGTTTCAATAGGTAAATTTGGTTTATTTATATTATGAATACTAACATTAGTAATTATTTTATTTTCCATGGTAAAGGGTAAATCTAGTATATAAGTGAAAAAATAATATTATTATTATAATAAACTACCCTAAAACATGTTTTATTCGTATTTTATGAGATATGTACGAACATGGGCATCCTTGGGTAAATTTTGGGACCCCATAGAGCTATTTGGATGTGCAAATGACATTTTATAAGAATTAAATTAATGCAAAGAAAAATATAACATAAACATTTATGTTTTACTAAAAATAATTATGGGGTCATATAATTGATATATTAAACTAAAATTATTCATTTGATATTTAAAAGTATTTCCCACATCATTGTATTTTATTTATAATTTTTAGAAATTAAATAAATAAATTTATTTATAACATAATGTTGATCCAGTGATTACCTTATTAATGAATGATTCAAAAAAAGGATATTATAAATATGAAAATAAATGTAACTTTTTTTATGCCATAGAAGAATGGTATGGATGATATTTAAATATTATATATTATTTAATTACTTTTTTCCTATGTTTTCAAGTTATTATGACTTTAAAAAATCAATTTCTTTATAGAGTCAAATTTGACATATATGATTTTTTAAACAAATACTATTTTATTTAATGATATAACAGCACTAAAAATACAATATTTAACCAACTGACATATATAATATTAAAATTTTCATTAATTATCCACTTAATATTCTCTTGTCATTATATAGTAAATATAGTTTTCAAATATTATGAAATTTCCTAAAGACATGGAAAGAGTTAATGTTTTTAACAAACTGTTAACATTAAAAGATAATATAACTTTTGTACAATGCACTTTTATAAATTCTATTATCATATTGGTTTTAGAAAAAAAAGAATATTATATTTTCAATAAATCAGTTTGGACCCATTTGAAAAGGAAAATCAATTTATAACAAAATATTATTTCAATACCTTCTAAAGTGCCCCTCATACCTCTTATAAAGGCCACCACCTCTACCCACTAAATCACGCATAGAATGCCCATTGGATCATAAAAAATATACTCACATATTCTTTTAACATTCCACCCTTACTTATAGAAGTATTACCTATGGAAGAAGGAAATTCAAGAATGCCATTTAGCATAAATCAAAAGAAGTTACCCGATTTTGTGTTATCGACTTCTCTCAAGTTCATTTTTTTGTTTTCCATTTCCACTACCAATGCTCTTCTTATTCTTTGAATAAATAAAAACAAAAATATACTCAGTATAATATTATTATTTTTATGAAATTATTCTAACTACACTAACATACACCTCTATATAATGGATATGAACTTACTATTTTTGTGGATGGAAAACTATTGCGTCACAAAATGACGGTTCTCCAATTTTCTCCTACGACCTTTCATGGTGGCCATCATGAAGGTAATGAATTTATATATGATGTATTATATATTTATGTTTTTTTTATGATTCTCTATTTTTCATTTAAAATAATCATTTATTCATTCCATAATATGTAAATATGATAATTGCATTTGAGGAATTGCGGACTATCGCCCCTCAAAGTTATATGGCTCATTCATGACATACACGAAACGTATAAAGGATTGAGTAAATGAAATTATGTATCATAAATAAAATATGTTATTATAATTTTATTATAATATACCAATGTATCATTTATTTTTCATTCCATTAAAAATGAAATGTGAAATGAAATTACCATTCATGAGTACGTACGACTTACTATCTCCATGAATGGTGCATTTAATTTCTTATCTCCAAATGTTATGGACTATTAAAAATAAGTATATACTGTAAATATATGATATTTATATCATGAATATAATTATGGAGATGATATACATTTGAAAACATATACAATTTAAATGAAAACAAGTTCATTGTTTACTCATGTTCTGAAAATCAATAAATTGACTGATATGAACATAAATAATTATTTTATTTTTATAACATGATGATAAGTAATATAAATTGAATAATAAACATGAAAAAAGGTTCTGAGGAAAGTAGAAATTATCTTTTTTTTATTAAGGAATATAAAGAGTGAATGATACCAGTCAGCCTCAAGGTAGGGGACTTCATATAAGTCTCTTTCACTGAGGCATATTTTGTATTATACACGACCTTAATTTATAAGGTGTATAATTGTACAAATTTAATTTTAATATCATTAAATGGTTTTAATTATGAATTTTTTTCAGTGAATCATTTTACAAAATGACATTAGTAATGTTTCTTTTTAACGTACGCAGTGATAATGAACTTTCAGTCGTTATGAGTATTATTTGATATTTGGATTCTATAACAAGATGTAATGTTTTAAAAAGGAAAGTAAATACCATATACCATTTAACATGTTATTTTATTGAAATTTGTTTTGATAAATAATTGATTATGTCTATAAATTGAAATTATATATTGTGAATGAAATTTGGAAATGTTATCTTTCCTTTATGCTTGTTTTATGTGTTATGAATATATTATGGTTCTTGGGGATTTTTTACATATACATATGGTTCAATGATAATCCAATGGTGGGTGAGCCTAAGACAACTCTATAATTAATTGGTTAATCTGATGGAGGTAAACATTAATGTTTCTCCTAATAGATTTAATGGATATAATGTGATAGGTATTGAAAATGTAACACCATATATAACTGTGAAAGCTACAATGTAAGTATGTTATAGATTCCACATGTTACCTTCCCGAATTTTGATTTCTATGTGTTATTCATAAATCTTATGATTTCCAGAGTTATGTTAAATATCTTGTCTTTTATGATAGAAAAGTGTTATTTCTATTATTTTAATGTATTCATGGACTAATGTTTTCATTCACAATTTTATAACCCTTACTGAGATTTTTATGCTCATCCCATGTTTTTCAAATGTTTTTCATAAGGTATATGTAATGGTAAGATAATGGTAGAATTAAATAATATTTTTATAAACAAAAATATTTCTTCTTTAATTATACATTTTTATTATTGTTGAAAATTTTGATATAGTATAAATGTTTAATTAGTAATATTTGAGATGTAATGTAATAGTCATGGACTAATTGTATAAAAAAATGAATCTAAAAACATCATCAATGTAAATTCTTGGCATAAAACAAAATTATATAATGTTTAAGGCTCGATCCTCATATAGAATTATAAATATTTTTCTTCCTAAATAATAATATTATAGGTATTATTTTTATTGAAGTATATTCAATAAAAGTAAATATTGAATAAAAATATACATGATACTAATAATGACACATACTTTCATATATATATATTAATGGTGTTGAACATAATCAAACATTTATAAATGAGAAAAATCATTGATAAGTAAATATTTAAGTGAATTATTTAATTATTATTATTATTATAAAATGAGAAAAATGGTCAAAACAAGAGAGGAAATTATATATTCTAGGGAATCATAAACCGTATGATAAATTTTTTTACCTCATAAGTGAGAAATTATAATGATGAAAAATAACATAAGAATTTATATAACATGATGTTTATTATAATATTAAATAACATTTACATTCTTTAGAATATATATGAATACATTGAATAATTCATTGGGATTGTAGGGATTCAGAATCAATCAATGATTTGTAGATTTAATGAATTTAATATTATCAAAATAATTTTTTTAAAATATAAAATTATTAGTAGTATATTATAGATTTATATACCATATTTATGGTAATTAAAAATATATTAATTAAATAATGATATTGATTGTGGAAGAAGTGAACATACGAGTTGAGAATAATTAAATATTTAAAGCATTATACATATGAAAAGAGAATTTACTTCATAATATTTTATTATCATTATTAATAAATGTATTATAATGACACATCGATATTTTTTTATTTTCTATATAGATTAGTATCTTTATTTTCAATCAAGACAAATAGTTTTTATATTTATTTTAATATTTTTTATAACTATATAAATGTTATTAATATCTTCTATATTTTATCTTTATGATCATATAAATAATATTTATAATATGAATGTTAATATTAATTATTTGAAATTAATGTTTCAATGGAATGGTTACCTATTTAATGTGAATTAGAATCACATCCCAAAACCCCATAACAAATGATTTCTTATTTAAAATGAAGACGGATCTTTTGAAATAAATTAATCATTCCTATTATCCAAAAATGAACGAATATCTTATTAAAGTGAAAAAGAAATGAGATAATGATTTTTTTATAATTATAATATATTTAAACACATGCCATATTTATAATGTATCTAATGGGTTATTTTAGTAATTTATTACATTTATTGATGAATATATTAGTTATTTGAATTTGAATCTTATAAAATAGATATATGAATCATTAAAAATTTTGAATGTGGTCAAAATGGATGCAAATCAACAATTGAAAATCTTTTTAAAACACTTTTGAAATATAAGAGATCAAATTTGAGTTTATAATTTTGCTAATATATATGATATTGAGTTATACTATATCAAAAAACTCCACATAATATAAATTAGTATAATAGTTTTTGTAAAATGAGAAATTAAAATTTTTTAGACATGGTTTGATCATTGTTGAGTAATGTTAACATTTTTATTTTTATTTTTTCAATATTCTATAGAAAATAGTTAATTTATACTAAACTTTATTCCATAAAATACTATTAAAAAGGCACCAAATGATATATATATTGGGTAACATTCAATTGTTTTCAAGAATCTTTGGGTTTGTGAAGAATATATATTATGTGTTTCATAAAGTAACCTAAAACCCATGATATAAATTTTGTTGTTATACCATAGTGACCATGGAATATTCTTTTACATTACATCCAAGGATAAATTATCTATTTCTCAATATTATATCTCTATATAATGTAATTCATTTAGAAAAGAATTACTGTGTATAAATTTAAACAATATTACAGTCAAGACTAACAAGATGATGTTAATTAAAGATATATTAGAGGAAAATAATAACTGTTTAAGAAAATTAATTTATTCAATACATACAGAAACATTGTACATTTGATATTTATATTAAGAAAATAAGGATTAAAATCTTCCATTATTGATATAGGTGACATAAAACTCATATGTGAATATCCAAAATTTTATCAAGAGTTTATTATGAGTTATGACTTTGGTAAATATTCAAAATTTCGATAATATATAATATAATATATTTATATTAATCGATTTTGTGTCTTAGTATATTAATATAAAATGGAATAAACCCCTTTAGTTTAAGTGTTTAATTAAATATAATACTTCAATGGTTGGGTGAATTTATATCTTAAAAGAAAATTTAAAGACATAAATTAAACAAAATTAATTGACTACGTTAAATTTTTTTGGTAGTGTCTATGATCAAACGCTTTAAAAATATTCCACCCATAATAAAATATTATGATAATGATAAACATCAAATCCATATGAATATATGATTTCATAATAGAAATTTGTTTTAGGATGTATATACTATAAAATAATAAGGGTTTAAAGATTTGTGAAATATTACTATGATATGTATGTTGTAATAATATATTAATGGGCTAAAATAAAAATTTTTTTATTGGAATATTAAAATTGATAAATCTATAAAAAATATTTAATTTATCAAATATAAATATGAATTCTATTTATTTAAATTTCTTAATTCTAACAATGATGTATTTATGGTTTTGTATAAGATGATATACATCTCTTTGGAATATGCATCCTTATTTCATAAAAAGTGAAAAATTAGTTGTGCATTTTTTAGTAATTATGGATTTTTAAGATGTAACATTTATAATAGAAATGAGGGCTTATATATAATGATCCAAATTCATTCTTATCCATTTTAAAAATATATATATTTTAAATCCATTTAGAAATTTTAACATTGAAATTTTGAAAAAATAGTTATTTACCAAATTAGCATGGAAATATTCTTTCAAAGAAACTACTTCCTTCAACTATTAACGAATATGAGTTCATGAGTAATATTATATCTGCTTTGATAGGTTGATTAATTGAGTATTATATATTGTTTGTTTGTCGTGATGTATCTTGGAAATTATATGTGGTGATTCGGTATTAATTTACTACTATAAAAGTTTATTGATTAGGTTTAAATAATAAAATTATGTACCTAATAATAATCTTGGATGTGTTCGTTATCTATTATGGTGAGGATGAGATATATGAAAAGGGTCGCACTAAAGATACATTGAAAATTATTAAGATGAGTTTAGTTCTCATTAAATGTTTTTTAACCTAATGATAGAGTAAAAAACAATAATGTTTAATAGTTATTGATAGTTTCGAATTCTAAAAATGATTATAAATATGTAATAAAATTTAATATTGTGTAATAAAATATTTATATATTGAATTTAATTACATTTTTTTAGTTTTCACGTGATTTTTTTGGTCTGATTGAAATCTATTGTGATAATTTTAGAGTGGTTTCAAAATTTAATGAACCAAGGGGTCAAAAATGATCCGAACATAAAATTCATCAATTACATTTAATTAGAGAGAAATGTAACTTTGTTTTCATTAAATGTTATTAACTTCCCCTAGTTGAAAATATTATAGACCCCTTATGAAATCCCCTGACATTACACAAGAAAAAAGGTCCCACATATTGTTTCAGTATTTGATTCATGGTTGGTTGGATTTTATGAAATTTTTAAATTGACCAATTTTATCCTATATTTTAGTCATGTGTTTATGTCTTTCTAACATGTTATATCAAGTATATTATATTATCTAATTAAAATTATCAACTATTTATGTTGGTTACAAATAACATGGGTAATGATATTATACAACCCTTGAAATATGTGTAATACTATATTATCTTAGATTCATGAACATCATATTTTTTAGTGAGTAAATGTTAACACCGGTAAGAGTATGATCACTGGAATATTTATACAACTCCTCACTCATGGGATATAATTTATCATATGAAAATTTTAATAGACTTGTTTTAAGAAAATTGTATAGGTTATTATATATGTTTCATTACTGTTATCAGTGGTTACATTTTCCATGGATCCTAAAATATGTGGTCTTTAAATTTGTTCACCAATTCTGATATATGATATATTGATAAAAATATATTTCATTTAATAATTTTCCCATCTATAACATAATTAGGTATTAAACAAATGCAGTAGATGGATTTTATTAATCAAGTTATGGTTCTCCATTCCATATAAATGGTTTTGAAATCATAGAAATCATTTGATATATGAATAAGTATGTTCTTTCACACAATATGATATTTATATGTGATGTAATTTTATGATATTTATAATGTTTATGAAATTTTAAACAACTTATGAGATTTAAATGATATAGACATTCCATGTTTCAAATTAATATCGATGCAAATAATAAAGCAAATTTTATAATGAATATTTTGTGTATTAGAAATCAATAAAAAACATTATAATTTGTTAAGAAATGAAATATTTATTTATTCAATAAATATTTTCTAATTAAAAATGATATTTCTAATTATGATGAACCTTATCAAGTTTCTTTTTGCACCCATGTAGGATAATGATACTACTGATTTTAATTCATATTAGAGTACATCATATGAACAAAACATATGTTCAATATAATTGAAAATAGTATTTTTTTCCATAGTTGAAGTAAATAAATAATTAATATTTCCTTAATTAAATAAAAAATTTAATGTTATAATATAAAAAAATAACTTTTTATTAAGTAGGGATACGTGAAAAAAGGACAGTTCATGATGACCTAAAATAGTGAATCCAAATTTCATCATCGGCCAAAAAAATATTTCAATGGTGGCTATGGTACACCCAATTTCGGGTATGTAACCCTTACCAAATGGTTTTAATTTTTATAATGTTTAAGGGTGGTGGTTGGGAGAGTTTGGAGATCATTAGAGGTGTTTTGGGGGTGAATTGGATGTTGCATGGGAGGGACACAGTTTGTCTAACTGTGCGGTTGGACCATGCGTAGTAGGCCTTTTTGAGGTAGTGGCTCCCACAAGGTTGGAGCATGGTTCATTAAAACATTTGAGGAGACTGTGTGATGTTATGCCGAGACAGTGGTTTATGCATGCTTAGTACATGGTTTTTCTAACCGTCTGAACTAATTATGCGGGCACATAAGTGAGATCCTAAAAAGGTGGATCTCACACATTTTTTGCCTCTAAATGGATCGTTTTTATCCAAAGTGGCCAGAACGGAATATTAATGTCCCTTTAAGTCATTATTTCCTCTCCCAAGAATTTCTAGAGGTGATATGATGGCTTTCCATTGCAAATCAAAGCTGGATTCTTAAGGTATGCGATCGTTCTTCATTATTCTTGTTTGGATTATTAGATCTACATTGATCTACCTATTCTCTTCTCTCACTTTCCTATATCTATGGATGTTATGAGTATATATAGGTATTTGGATTCCAAATATGTTGAGTTTTGGTCTTGGTCTTGTTAGGAGAAGAGATCTAAGGTAGTTTCTTGGAGAATCGACCTAGTTTTCTTGAGCATTCTTTGTTCATTGTGGTTCTTGTCAATACCTTTGAGGTAGGAGGCTTATTTAAATACCCCACATAGTAGAAATGATTGGAATGATTCATATTGATTGTGTGGTGTTGAATTTATTTTCATTTTTTCGATGAAAACTTGTTGGAAACCCTCTTGAGTGATGGTGGTGAAATCAAGAAAATTGAGGGTTTTAAATGAATTTTTTGGTTCATGGGTTTAAAATATGGGTTTAAAAAGATTATTTTTCTGGAATGATGGATCAAAAATGGGATTAGTTTTTTCAATAAAATGGGATGTTTTATTGAAATGAAATGTTTTTTTGAAATTTTTTGTGCTTTGGTTTTCAATAAAAGTTCAGTTTTATTGAAGTTGTTTGTTTCAGAAATGGAAACAATTTCCATAAATTGTGTGGGTGCGAGTTCATTCTTGATGGACCCTTAATATAGGATATGTACCATTGGTGTACATGGGACATGAAACTAGATTGAGGTCATGTGTCCTTGGTACATAAGGTATTTAGACGTGAAACTGGTCATGAGTATGGAACTGTCAAACGAAGTATGCATGTGTTTGTGTGTTGTGAACTATGGAAATGGGTATGCCAAATGATAAGAAAAATGGGTTTCAAATTTTTGATGAGTTATTTTTTTGGAATATAACTTTCTAGAAATTGGTTTAATTTTGCTTTGTATTCACTTGGTTTCAAACAGTTTTTGGAACATATTTTTATTCAGTTATAAACTATTTTGACAAATTGTTTTATATAATCATTGCTAACTCTCTATCTTAGTAACGTGGTAAAATAGACATTTGGGGGAAATCCTACATAGTTTTATACTCCCCCCTACTTTGGATCTTTGGTTTTTTTGCAGATTATGTCTTCTGGGACATGGGTAAAGGTATTTTTTCCCACATTTTAAGCACTACCTCATGATGTTTGGGCTATTTGGAGATTTTGGAGCTTGGAGCTTGTCAAGCATGAAGTCTAATAGTCCTTTGAGATTTTTGGGTCCTTTATCTGTTGCGAACATTTATACTTGGTTATTTTTCTGTTGTTTCATACTTCAATGTGTTTTTGAGATACAAGATTTAGATGAGTTTTTTTTCAATCGTTCATGCATCATATGGTGAATGTTTGGTTATGGTTAGTTGGTTTATTGGTTTATTTCATAAATTTTAAATCATCCCCCACTTGTACTTGAAACCATTTGGAAACTATTTCTAGTCTATGGCATCTTGGGGAGGCCTCTTAAGGCCATGTAATGACTCATTGTGCTCTCAAGACAATGAGAAATGGCAGGTCATTTCAAATGGTATCAGTCTAGTCCTTCCTTGGTGGTACAAATGGTCATCAATGTTCATGGTCTTGGAGATAGAATTACTTTTGAATAATTCTTGGTATGGAATCTTAGAAAGGTGTAGTATTATCAAAACATTAAATATATATCATAAAAGGACATAGCTACCCTGTTTATGGTTAACATCAAATTATCAGGCTGATGGGTATATAAGTGTTTTGGATACACTTCTAGAATGTTGGAAATATCATTGTCATTGGATTATCCAATGAGATGAGCATGTAATTAATTTTAGTTGATTTACCTACCACTATGATTTAATATCTCATTTTGATGAATGATTTATGATTTTTTGAAAGGTGTGACTTTTGGAAAAATGAAAAAAAAATTATCAAATGAATGATTATGAAAACCTGATATTTTTTGTATTCTAAAAATGGTTTGATTTTCAAAATGAATGTTGACTGTTTTAAAAAATGGTTTAACATGGAAAAGGTAATTTTGAAAATAATGTAGTGATATATGATGGGATATAATTTGAAATGTTATGCCATGAGTCAATAGAAAGTGATATTGACAGAGTTTGTTATTTGTTTAGAAAATGGAACCAAGTAGGCATCGTTGAAACCAACCCGTAGAAACGGTGGAGAATGTGGTTCCACCTAAACCACTAGTGAAACAATAGATGGTTCAGAGTATTTTTCAAACTTTTAATGATGTGGATATGGGGAACTGAAGGAATCAACTGAGGAATGTGGATAATACCATCCAGTTCATGAAGCAGAATCCCATGCACTTATAGGGTGTTGCTGAACCAGAGAAGGAGGAGGTGTGGCTTTGTAAGGTGAATCGTATCTTCGATTTCATCAGCAGCCCATCAGAGCTCAATGTCATGATGGTGACTTATATGCTCAAGGATATAACATCAAAGTGGTGGGATTTAGTAGTCCATTCTAAATTGGATGAAGGCCTTACAAGGGAGGATTTTGAAGAATTTTTTTAAAAAAATCTACCCTCATATGTTCAAGATCCTGAAAATGACGAACTTATTCAGCCTGAAATAAGAGAGCCTCTCTGACACATAGTATGCAAACAAATTCTTAAATTTAGTCTATTTTTCACCAGAGGTTGCGGAAATTGTGTCTTTGATGGAACATAAATTTGAATCGAGCCTATGGAAGCAGATTCGATCAAAGAATGTAGTGCTCTGTATTGAGGATTATTTCGAGATGGTGAACCGAGTGACTATGGATGAATTTGGTATCTTGGGATTGATAGAGTAATACTGATGATACCTACGTGGAATTGTCGGAACTCAACCATTGGGAGCACACGAAAAAAGGACACCTATTTCCAAGGTGGAAGTGGAAACCAGAATCAAATAGCAGGATCAATGAACCTTTCTCCATAACCCCAGAGTTACTTTCTGTGAGGTTCTTCTGACCACATAAAGTGAGACTGTAATAGACAACCTAGAGCATTCCATAACTACAAGAAGATGGGGCACCTTTATAAATATTCTTATTGTGCTCCAAGGTCAGGTGCTCAATACAATTATCAGGTGTCGCAAGAATCGTATGCATCGAAAGGATGAGGATAGTAGAATCAGTCGCATCAACAAAGAAGAGTTATACATTGTGATTCTAGAAATACCATGACTCCTCAAACAGGGAAATCTATGAAAGGAAACAAGGAGAACTATGTAGCGATGAAGCAATTGTATGGAGTTGAGAATATGATTATTGATGATCAGGCCGAACCATCTACAGTGATAAGTATGATTATTTTAAATTCAATCCTTATGCAAGTTATCTTCGATGCTGGTGAATCTCATTATTTAATTGAATCTTGTGATGTTGACTTGATATGTTGAAAATTGTAAATGATGCCTTCGGTCTTAAAACTACAAACTCATCTTAGTGAAAGAGAATGTCAATCCTTTTCATTTAGAGAATGTTCTATAACCGTTGATGGAGATAAACTGTAATAGGACTTCTCGATGTTAGACATGGATGTTTATGATGTAATCCTGGGTATGGATTGGTTGAAAACATTAAAGGATCTCATCAACTGTAATAGGATAAGAGTGAATTTTATGATTGAGGATAACATCAAGAATCTCTTCAAATGAGAGAGGATTTTAAATAAAGATGAAAAGTGCTTGTTGAAACCAATGGTGGGAATAATCTATTATCAATTTGCAGCATTGACTTTGGAATTAATGGATGATATTGAAAAAAACTAGTTTTCAAGAAATTGTGGATCAATTTATAGATGTATTCCCTTAGAACTTCTCATGGCTACCACCTATAAGGGAAGTGCATATTATGATTGATCTCTTTATGGGGACCATTGATATTTCACTTCTATAATATAGGATAGAACCAACAGAGTTAAAGGAATTGAATGATCATTTGGAATATCTAGAAAACAAGGGTTCCATTAGATCAAGTACGTCTTCGTAGGTAGCACTGGGCTTGTTCGTGAAGAAAGTATATATAAATATTCAGATGTATGTTGATTATCATAAGCATAACCAAGTTATGATAAAGAATAAGTATCCCCTCCCATTAATTAATGATCTTTATGATCAATTAAGGGGAGCTCAGTGGTTCTCAATAATTGACTTTCGATCAGTACATCACCAATTCGGAGTTTGGGAGGATGATATTCTAAAAACAGCATTAAAAAGTAGATATGGGCACTATGAATATGTAGTCATTCCTTTTGGTCTAACGAATACAGCAGCGGTCAAGATGGAATTGATGAATCGGATATTTCAGTGATATCTAGATTCTTTTATTGTGGTGTTTTTGGATGTCATCTTGGTATATTCAAAGACAAGGGTTAACCATGAGGAGCATTGGTAAATAGTATTACAAATCATAAGGGATCACCATTTTTATGCCTAATTTTTAATGTGTGATTTTTGGATACAGGAAGTACGTTTTCTTGGACATGTAATTTCTGAAAAAGGGGTTTATGTTGATCCTGAAAAGATAAAATATGTTTTCTCGTGGAAACAATCAATGAATTTCTTCGATATACAATGTTTTCTTGGTTTAGAAAGTTACTACTAATGCTTTGTGCATGATTTCTCATGACTATCTTTGCAATGAAATCTCTGACAAAGATAAATGCACCATTCCAATGCACTGAGTAATGATAGAATTATTTCCAGGATTTGAATGTTTGGATTACATCAGCACCAATCCTGATTTTTCCAGAATTAGGACACTGGTATGTGGTGTACTGTGATGCTTCAATATTAGGGTTGGGATATGTAACACCCGAGACTTTTATGTTATATAAATCATCAAAGTAATCTTTTTCTACACACAACACTTTCTTGGCATGATTTACACAAAATCGCAACCTTCCTCGATAGCTTGCGTCATACGCAATACCGAGTTTCACTAAACAACGATATGCTATTAAAATATTATTAAAACTAGCCGTTATGAATAGTAATAACCAATTTTTGAAATTTTATAAATTTTATTTTTCAAAATGGACTTCATTTTTGGATTCGGAATATCGGAATTATCCTAGGGTGAAATTTTTGTATTTTTCTGAAAACTTTCAATTTTGGATGAATAGTGAAACCACTAAGTGGTAGTTAAAAAACTGATTTTTTCATAACACTTACTTTTACCGCTTCTGTGAGTGTAATTTCAAAAGTCTGAAAGACACGGATGATGTCAGTAAGTAAAATGTGGTTCAATGAGATGAAAATAATTTTTGTTGAATAGTAACTTTTTACTTTTATTTACCACGGTTAAAAGTAAATAGTGTAATTAAGGGTAAAAATGATATTATTATTACCCTAACACATGTCCTAATTCTATTGTACAAGTTTAATTCGACCAAAAAAAACCTTAGGAATAAAATATGACCATTTAGGCCCACTTGGATTAGATTAGGACATTTATTATTAATTTATTTAAAGAAGGGTTAAAATAGTTAAAATCAAAGTTTAATAAGTAAATCATTTTTAATATGGGGTTATACATAAGATAAATTAGACTATAAATATTAATTAAAAATATAAAAAATATTTCCTACATAATTGTATTTTATTTGTAATTTTTAGACATTAAATAATTTAATTTATTTATGACACAAGATGATGCAGTAATTATCTTATTAATGAAATATTGACATAATTGACGTTATAAACACCAAAATAAATATAATTTAAGACTATTTATGAATTACACTAATTTTATAGATTAATATGACATGTTAGTATTGATTTAATTGCCTTTTTTCGAACTAATCATTCTGTTATGATTTTCACAAAAATTAATTACTAAATAGTGTCAAAATTGACATAAAATAGTTTTTAAAAACAAATATTATATTAGTAATTGTTATTTTATTCCTAAAAATCTATGGTTCGGCCAAATGACTTAGATAAGGTTATATATATTAATAATAAACAACTTGGTGTTCGTTTGGCTGCTTATAGTATGTTTATTAACCTTATAGTATAAGAACACAAGAACACGCGGTAAAAGTAAAATTATTTAACTTAATGATAAATCTAAATGATAAGGTTAAAATAGGAACCTAAACTTGTCTAAATTCTATTGGATGAGATTATTTCGATCCATCCCCACCTTACCTTAGAAATAAATCAATTTGGAGCTATTTAAAACCGAACTTGACTTTATAATAAAATAATATTTTTAGTTTTTCAAAAGGAGCCCCTCTCCTCCCTTATAAATGGGCACCTCTTCCCCCTCTTCCTCACACCACTTTGAGCCTTCAGGCTGGGCCAACCCCTTCCAATTTCTTCTCTCCACTTCCCTATAAACATCCTATAGGTTCTGGTCTTCTTCAAAGACCTATTTTAGTGCCCTCAAAGGAGGTCTCAAAGAAGCACTTCAAAGAAAAGGTAATGTCTGTTACCGATTCTTTCATCTTTATTTCTTCTTCCACTTCTTCTTCTTTAGTTTTTTCATTATGAATTAATAACATCAGTATCACTAATATACTGATATGTTATTATAAGTATGAAACAAACCTATTTCACCATCTACCCATCCTACGGAAAAAGAAATCACCGCACGTGCGTACGTACGGAATACCGTCTCCTCGCCATGGTTTAATATATTTTCCACCACCACCTTACTTGGATGGGTATAATGGTGTAAATAATGACTCTATATTACTATTATAAAGTTATATTGATTCTTAAATAGTACACATACACTCCAATACAATTACACGATCATAGGAACAATATCATCACTCGTGCGTACGTACGGAATACCGTCTCCATGATGTGATGCGACTCGTTCTACATTATCTTCATTTCATAATGATTATATAAATTAATTGAATGAATTAATATGATATATATTAAACTAATACCATTATGTAAATGAGGTATCTATAACCTAAAGAGAAGAATAAGAATTTATTCGACAAAACACGCATAAGAACAAAAAGTTATAAACACCCGAATAACAAGTAGCAATGAGATATTACTACTAAGAAGCTAAGAATATGACCATATATGATTTCATAAAAATAAGTATGATTATTTAATAAGTCGATAACATTATTTAAATCATTATACAGGAGGTTCGGACATGTAAAAAGCAAATCAGACCTAAGTTAAGGGAAATATCACAATCTCATTTTTATCTGAGATTGTTTATACTTTAGTATTTACTGGGGTGTATTTTATCATCAACATCCATGTTTCCTAAATATGTAATATTATTTGAATCCACCTACAATTTTTTAAATCCAATTTTACCCTTCGGTGAGTTTTTAGTAAAAGATATGAAAGGAATCTTTTGTCGTTTTTCGTACGAGGTACTTTTTTACTTTTCTGACAAATGTACGAGAAGAATGTTTTCTTAACTTATACAGCATGAATGGATTTTTAAAACCATATTTCCAAGAATCTTCCTTTACATGTTTTCAAGTTCATTTTTAATCAACTTCTTTTAATTTAAAATTGTATGAAATGTTAAGAAAGGAAAAATGTTTTTGAAGTAGAAAGGATATTTTCCTCAAGAATGGAGTTCAAGTGTTTTATCAAAATTATTTTCCATCTAAGATAATATTGGGTTCTGTTTCTATACCTATTATTACATTGATTTGATTATGTTGTGATGAAATTATTTTTATGAATTCCTTTATCTTATATGAATTGTTTTATAATGTCATGTTGTTTAAGAATCCCATTTTTATTACATGGGTTATGCAATGATGTATGGGTTATGATTTTGTGGCACACATAAGAATGGTATAATTATGAGATGGGTGGGACCTATATCTCCCTCCAATTCATTGGGTAAAGATTTTATATCTCATGAGATAGACATGGCTGGAACGGTAGGTTATACCGGTTCAGTGAAACGGGACTGAAACGAGGAATGAACTCGGTTCAGAAATGGACTTTGTCCACTAATATAGTCTTGGAAATGAGTCTTGACTAACAAGAAATGATTCTCTATGATTATGTGTGTATGCCACAAAGATTCATGTTTTAAGTTATGATTATTGGGATTACATTTCACTACTATGATTTATCCCATGTTATGAAATTATGATCTCTTTTTCAGGGTAAGATTTCCAAAAGTTATGTGCTTATGTATATGATGTGATTGATATTTCTTTTGTTTACCCTTACTGATCATTTGAGCTCACCCTTTTGTATGTTTTACTTCCCCAGGTCAGGAATAAGGTTATTAAGTAGAATATTCCAAAAAGGGACTCTAGATATGATGAAATAAATGGGAGGCAAAGTAGATGCTTTATGAACCAGTTGTTTATATTTCCCAGTTTCTAAAGACACTATACCTATACGGTCCTTTCATGGTTTTGTTATATGTTGTAATAAGTGTGCTTCGATTCTGAAGTAATAACAATGTATGTAAAGTATGGGTCGGTATAGTTGGTATCAGAGGAAAGGTATAATCAACCTTTGGAAACTAAGATGTGAAAGCCTTAGTAAGAACCCTAAGGATAAGTCTAAGCATAGAACACAATATTAGTGTTTTAGAAATGGCCATGAATAACCTAGGATAATACCTTAAGTGTGAAATTGTATTCTTGATTATGTGGCTTTCTTATTATAATTAGTGTTGCTCACACTATTCTTCTTGGTTTTAGTCAATGGTAGGAACCCGAAGGAACCGTGTTAATGCGGAATGCGACGGGCAATGCAATGATTGTCTCCCTGAGAAACAAAACATTATGGGAGCTGGAATGAAAAATCTTGTAGCCATGCTCACACAACTTTCTAAAGCTATGAATCATGCAGGACTTCCAAACGAGCAAAGGAAGGAGAAACATTCTATTGAATTCTTCATGAGACAGCGTCCACCTTCATTCAGCAGGTCTACTGATCCATTAGTTGTTGAACAATGGATTAGTACTACTGAAAAGATATTTTCAGTTCTTCAATGTTCTGAGCATGATAAAGTCATATTAGCAGTGTATCATTTGGAAGGTGATGCTGATCAATGGTGGAATCTTGTTAAGAATATGAGGCAAAGGGATGAAATTGAGTCCATGGAATGGGACGAGTTCAAGAACTTATTTTTCAATAAGCACTTCCCTCGTATTCTCTGAACAAAGATAGAGAAAGAGTTTCTTGAACTGAAGCAAAAGGATGATGAATCTGTCGGTACCTATGAAGAAAATTTTACAAGAATTGCAAGGTACGTTTCTAGTATTATTATCCAACCTGAGAGTAAGATCGATAGATTCTTTAGTGGCTTAAAACCCAGTCTTCGAAGGGCCTTAGCCATAAGGGACTTCAATATCTACGAGGAAATCGTTTGATGTGCTCTCAAAGTTGAGATGCAGATTGGAGTAACCCATCAGTCATATGGGTTTGATAATAAGAGGAAAATTGAATTCAAAAGAAAATCTAAAGAGCACACTAAAAAGAAGATGAGCTTTCCCTTATGCTCAAAGTGTGGAAAGAAAAATGGAGGGAGTTGTCTTAAAGGGACAAGTAAATGTTTCAAATGTGGAAAGGAAGGTCATTGGGCATTTGAATGCTGCGATGATGGGAAGAAGATGTCTAATGATGCAAACAAAGGAAGGGATACACAGAATTAACCTACTACACTTCAATGTTTCAAGTTCAAGGAGATGGTACATTATTCCAATAAATTCCCTAATCTAAGGGTTGATTATGATGGTCGACGTCAACAAACTCTTAAGGCTAAAGACAAAGGAAAGTAACATGCAATTTCTATCAGCGATGTGGAGTACGATAACGATGTGGCGAAAGGTACACTTACCATCCAATCTAAAGTAGAAAATGTTTTATTTGATTCTGAATCCACCCACTCCATTATTTCTAAAGAATTTTCTAAGGGTATCACTGTATTACCTCAACAATTAGATGTTGAGTTAGCTGTGACAACACCTAATGGCACAACAGTCGCATCAAAAGTTTATAATTCTTCTCCGATTGAAGTTTGTGGGAAAGTGCTTCCTTCAAATCTTGTGATCCTTCCTATAGTGGAATTTGATGTGATTCTTGGCATGGATTGTCTTTCTTTACATGGAGCTCATATCAATTGCCAAAGAAGGGAAGTCACATTTCATAGTCCAGATCAATATATGATTGTCTATCGATGCAAGGATGAACATAACCTTCTAGTGGAAATTTCTTCCATTTATGGGTATTAATTCCACTAAATGAAGGTTATTTATCTCAAATTGTTGGTGAGAAACTTACAATTAAGAATATGCCCACTGTACGGGAGTTTGATGATGTCTTTCCGGAGGAATTACCGGGTCTTCCACCGAATCGTGAAGTTGATTTTTCAATAGAACTCATACCGGGTGCTTTGCCTATTTCAAAGACACCTTATAGAATGGCCCCAATTGAGTTGCAGGAATTGAAGAAGCAAATCCAAGAGAATCTTGATAAGGGGTTCATACGCCCTAGTGGGACACCTTTGGGAGCACCTGTTCTATTTGTTAAGAAGAAAGATGGATCAATGAGACTCTGCATTGATTATCGAGAACTTAACAAGATCACTATCAAGAACAAATATCATCTCATGTGCATTGATGTCCTATTTGACCAACTACGTGGAGCTCAATACTTTTCCAAGATTGATCTTTGTTCAGGGTATCATCAATTAAGGGTCAAAAAGGAGGATATACCAAAGACGGCTTTCCGTACAAGGTATGGACACTATGAATTTATTGTGATTCCATTTGGACATACTAATGTCCCTGCTATCTTCATGGATCTAATGAATATAGTCTTTAGAGACAATCTTGATCATTTTGTGGTAGTCTTTATAGACTATATTCTTTTCTATTCAAAGAGCATGTAAGAACATGAAGATCACTTGAGAATTATATTGAAGACCCTGAGAAAGGAGAAGCCTTATGCCAAATTTACCAAGTGTGAATTTTGGCTTCAAAAAGTTGCATTTTTGGGTCACATAATCTCAAAAGAGGGGATATATGTGGATCCAGCAAAAACAGAGGTTATCAAAAGATGGTCGAGACCAACAACAGTAACTGAGATCCGACGTTTTCTTGGTTTGGCTGGATATTATTGATGTTTTGTGAAAGATTTTTCACGATTATCTAATCCACTCACGAAGTTGACTCGGAAAGGAGTTAAGTTTGTTTGTATGGAGGAATGTGAAGAGAATTTCAAGGAGTTGAAAAGAAGGTTATCCAGTGCACCTGTGCTCACACTGACTTGTAGTGGAGAAAGGTTTGTGATCTACAATGATGCATCCAATAAGGGATTGGGGTGTGTTCTTATACAAAATGATATGGTGATAGCTTATGCCTCACGAAAGTTGAAAATACATGAGCAAAATTACCCA
Source organism: Viscum album (assembly GCA_963277665.1). Taxonomy (NCBI): domain Eukaryota; kingdom Viridiplantae; phylum Streptophyta; class Magnoliopsida; order Santalales; family Viscaceae; genus Viscum; species Viscum album. The sequence goes on from OY728163.1 coordinate 96,086,677, forward strand.
ACTCATGATTTGGAGTTAGCTGCTGTAATCTTTGCATTAAAGATTTGGAGGCATTACCATTATGGTGAAAGGTGTGATATTTATACTGATCATAAAAGTTTAAAGTATATTTTCACACAAAAGGAGCTGAATATGCACCAAAGAAGATGGTTGGAGCTGATTAAGGATTACGACTGCTCAATCCATTACCACCCTGGGAAAGCAAACAAGGTGGTAGATGAATTAAGTCGACAAAACCATGCTAGTTTATCCATGATGAGGATCCCAAAAGATCCAATATTTATGTATTTACGAAGGATGGATCTTGGAATTATAATGAAAGGGGAAAATCGTATCTTTCTCAAATGAATGTTCAACCATCTGTACATGTGAAGATTAAAGAGGCACAGAAAGAAGATGTCGAGTTACAAAAGTAGGTGAGAAATGTTCCTGAATTCAACCTTGATTGTGATGGGATAATAATGTTTAGGGATCGGGTTTGTGTTCCTCCAATCCCCGAATTAAAGAAGGAGCTGCTGGATGAGGCTCATAGTTCTTCATTCTCTATTCATCCTGGAAGCACGAAAATGTATAGGGACCTGAAAGAGTACTTCTGGTGGGATGGCATGAAAAGAGATGTTGCTGAATATGTCTCTCGATGCTTGGTTTTTCAACAAGTTAAAGCTGAGAGACATAAGTCTAAGGGGATGTTACAACCATTACCCATACCCGAATGGAAATGGGAAAACATCACTATGGACTTTGTCACATGACTTCCTAAAACATCCAAAGGCAATAATGCTATCTGGGTCATAGTTGATCGTCTTACAAAGTCTGCACACTTCATTGCTATTAGAGAGGATTTCTCTCTCGATCAGCTTGCCAGGATATATGTAAAGGAAGTGGTAAGATTGCATGGAGTAGCACTTTCTATTATATCTGATTGGGATCCGAGATTTACCTCGAAGTTCTGGAGAAGTCTTCAACATACTCTGGATACAGAGCTGAGTTTCAGCACTGCTTATCATCCTCAGACAGACGGTTAGTCTAAGAGAACAATTCAAACTCTAGAAGATTTGTTGAGAGCTTGCTCTATGGATTTCAAAGGTGGTTGGGATCAACACCTACCTTTGATGGAATTTTCTTATAATAATAGCTTTTACTCCAGTATTCAAATGTCTCCTTATGAAGCTCTCTATGGAAAGAAATGCAGGACTCCAACTTGCTGGGATGAAGTTGGGGAAAGAAAGCTATTAGGACCCGATCTCATTGATGAAATGGCAGAAAAGGTCAGATCTATTCAACAACACATAAGAGCATCTTAGAGTCAAGAGAAAATTTATGCCGACAACCGCAGAAAAGACCTAGAGTTTGAAGTGGGTGATAAAGTGTTCTTACGAATATCTCCCGGGAAGAGGGTTATGAGATTTGGAAAGAAGGGGAACTTTATCCCTAGATATATCGGTCCTTTTGAAATATTGGATCGTGTTGGGAAGGTAGCTTACCGATTGGCCCTTCCACCGAATCTCTCTCAAGTTCACAATTTGTTCCATATATCTCTCCTGAGAACGTACATACCTGATCCTTCACATGTACTCAGCTCAGAAGTTTTACCGCTGGAGCAAGATCTTTCTTATGAAGAACAACCGATAGAGATTCTGGATCGTAGCGAAAAAGTCCTACGAAACAAGACCACTCGATTGGGGGAAGTTTTATGGAAGAACCACCAATTAGAAGAAGCTACATGGGAGCTTGAAGATATGATGAGGGAGAGGTATCCTCATCTGTTTGTTACAAAGTGACGAATTTCAAGGAAGAAATTCATTTTAAGGGGGGTAGAATGTAACACACGAGAATTTTATGTTATATAAATCATCAAAGGAATATTTTTCTACACACAACACTTTCTTGGCTTGCTTTACACGAAATCACAACCTTCCTCGATAGCTTGCGTCGTACGCAATACCGAGTTTCACTAAACAACGATATGCTATTATAATATTATTAAAACTAGCCGGTATGAATAGTAATAACCACTTTTTTAAATTTTTTAAATTTTATTTTTCAGAATGGACTTCATTTTTGGATTCGTAATATCGGAATTATCCTAGGGTGAAATTTTGTTATTTTTCTAAAAACTTTCAATTTTTGATAAATAGTGAAACCACTAAGTCGTAGTTAAAAAACTGAATTTTTCATAAAACTTAATTTTACCGCTTCTGTGAGTGGAATTTCAAAAATATGAGAGACACGGTTGATGTCATTATGTAAAATGTGGTTCAATGAGATGAAAATAATTTTTGGTGAATAGTAACTTTTTACTTTTATTTACCACGGTTAAAAGTAAATAGGGTAATTAAGGGTAAAAATGATAATATTATTACACTAACACATGTCCTAATTCTATTGGACAAGTTTAATTCGACCAAAAACAACCTTAGGAATAAAATATGACTATTTAGGCCAACTTGGATTAGATTAGGACATTTATTATTAATTTATTTAAAGAAGGGTTAAAATAGTTAAAATCAATGTTTAATAAGTAAATCATTTTTAATATGGGGTTATACATAAGATAAATTCAATATAAATATTCATTAGAAATATAAAAATAGTTTCTACATAATGGTATTTTATTTGTAATTTTTAGACATTAAATAATTTAATTTATTTATGACACAAATATGATGCAGTAATTATCTTATTAATGAAATATTGACATAATTGATGTTATAAACACAAAAATAAATGTAATTTGAGACTTTTAATGAATTACACTAATTTTATAGATTAATATGACATGTTAGTATTGATTTAATTAACTTTTTTGGAACTAATAATTCTGTTATGATTTTTACAAAAATTAATTACTAAATAGTGTCAAAGTTGACATAAAATAGTTTTTAAAAACAAATATTAGATTAGTAATTGTTATTTTCTTCCTAAAAATATAAGGTTCGGACAAATGACATATATAAGGTTATATATATTAATAATAAACAACTTGGGGTTCGTTTGGCTGCTTATTATATGTTTATTAACCTTATAGTATAAGAACACAAGAAGACACGGTAAAAGTAAAATTATTTAACTTAATGTTAAATCTAAATGACAAGGTTAAATTAGGAAACTAAACTTTTCTAAACTCTACTGGATGGGAGGATTTCGACCCATACCCACCTTAGCTTTGAAATAAATCAATTTGGGGCTATTTAAAACCGAAATTTACTTTAGAATAAAATAATATTTTTAGTTTTTCCAAAGGAGCCCCTCTCCTCCCTTATAAAAGGGAACCTCCTCCCCCTCTTCCTCACACCACTTTGAGCCTTCAAGCTCGGCCAAACCCTGCCAATTGCTTCTCTCCACTTCCCTAGAAACATCCTAGAGGTTCTGGTCTTTTTCAAAGACCTATTTTAGTGCCCTAAATGGAGGTCTCAAAGAAGCACTTCAAAGAAAAGGTAATGTCCGTTACCGATTCTTTCATCTTCATTTCTTCTTCCACTTATTCTTCTTTAGTTGTTTCATTATGAAGTAATAACATTATTATAACTAATATACTGATATGTTATTATAATTATGAAACAACCCTATTTCACCATCTATCCATCCTACAGAAAAAGAAATCACTGCTCGAGCGTACGTACGGAATACCGTATCCACTCCGTGGTGTAATCTATTTTCCACCACCACCTTACTTGTATGGGTATAATGGTGTAAATAATGACTATATATGACTATTATAAAGTGATACTGATTCTGAAATAGTATGCATACACTCTAAAACAATTCCACGATCATGGGAACGATATCATCACTCGTGCGTACGTTCGGAATACCGTCTCCACGATGTGATGCGACTCGTTCTACATGATTTTCATTTCATAATGATTATATAAATTAATTGAATGAATTAATATGATATATATTACACTAATACCATTCTGAAAATGAGGTATCTATAACCTAAAGAGAAGAATAATAATTTATTCGACAAAACACGCATAAGAACAAAAAGTTATAAACACCCGAATAACAAGTAGCAATGAGATATTACTACTAAGAAGCTAAGAATATGACCATATATGATTTCATAAAAATAAGTATGATTATTTAATAAGTCGATAACATTATTTAAATCATTATACAGGAGGTTCGGACATGTAAAAAGCAAATCAGACCTAAGTTAATGGAAATATCACAATCTCATTTTTTTCCGAGATTGTTTATACTTTGGTATTTACTGGGGTGTATTTTATCATCCACATCCATGTTTCCTCAATATGTAATAGTATTTCCATCCACCTACAATTGTTTAAATCAAATTTTACCCTTCAGTGAGTTTTTAGTAAAAGATATGAAAGCAATCTTTTTTCGTTTTTTGTACGAGGTACTTTTTGACTTTTCCGACAAAAGTACGAGAAGAATGTTTTTTTAACTTATACGGCATGAATGGATTTTAAAAACATTATTTCCAAGAAGCTTCCTTTACAAGTTTTCAAGTTCATTTTTAATCAACTTCTTTTAATTTAAAATTGTATGACATGTTAAGAAAGGAAAAATGTTTTTGAAGTAGAAAGGATATTTTCCTCAAGAATGGAGTTCAAGTGTTTTATCAAAATTATTTTCCATCTAAGATAATATAGGGTTCTGTTTCTATCCCTATTATTACATTGATTTTATTATGTTGTGATGGAATTATTTTTTTGAATTCCTTTATCTTATATGAATTGTTTTATAATGTCATGTTGTTTAAGAATCCCATTTTTATTACATGGGTTATGCTATGATGTATGGTTTATGATTCTGTGGAACACATAAGAATGGTATCATTGTGAGATGGGTGGGACCTATATCTCCCTCCAATGCATTGGGTAAAGATTTTATATTTCATGATATAGACAAGGCTGGAACGGTAGTTTATACCGGTTCATTGAAACAGGACTAAAACGAGGAATGAACTCGGTTCAAAAATGGACTTTATCCACTAAGATAGTCTTGGCAATGAGTCTTGACTAACAAGAAATGATTCTCTATGATTATGTGTGTATACCACAAAGTTTCATGTTTTAAGTTATGATTATTGGGATTACATTTCACTACTATGATTTATCCCATGTTATGAAATTATGATCTCTTTTGCAGGTTAAGATTTCCAAAAGTTATGTGCTTATGTATATGATGTGATTGATATTTCTTTTGTTTACCCTTACTGAACATTTGAGCTCACCCTTTTGTATGTTTTATTTCCACAGGTCAGGAAGAAGGTTATTAAGTAGAATATTCAAAAAATTGACTCTAGATATGATGAAATAAATGGGAGGCAAAGTAGATGCTTTATAAACCAGTTGTTTATGTTTCCCAGTTTCTAAAGACACTATACCTATACGGTTTTTTCTTGGTTTTGTTATATTTTGTAATAAGTGTGCTTCAATTCTGAAGTAATAACAATGTATGTAAAGTATGGGTTGTTATAGGATATATTCTCATTCCAGGAGACCATGTGGTTTCTTATGGTTCCGGACAATTGAGAGTGCATGAGAATAATGAACCAACATATGATTTGGAGTTAGCTACCATCATTGATGCCTTGAAAACATAGAGAAACTATCTCTTTGGTTAGAAATTAAATCTAATTACATTCTAAAAAAGCTTGAAACACATTTTCTCACAATGAGATTTGAATCTAAGACAACGGGGATTGATGGAGTATCTCCAGATTTTTTACTTTGACTTGATGTATACACCAGGAAAGGGGAATTCATTAGCGATTACATTGAGTTGAAAGTCATATTCTCGGTTGGAAAAAGAAGCATCAGATCAATTATAGTTGACGTCAGTCCTAGATGACATGCACGTGGAATTTGAAGATGAGATGATATTGCAGTTTTCTTTTTAGCTATGCTTGATCCTGATTTGGTAAAAATGTTCAAAGAGGCACAAACATTTGATGCAAAATGTATCGTTATGAGTCCAAAACTGAATGGTGGGGAAACCATTAAGGGATAGAAACATAATGTGAGTTCTGTTATGTGCTTTAGAGATCTGATATTTGCACCTATGGCTTTTTAAGAATAACTCCTTCATGATTACCATAAATTGATATGGTTTTTACATCTATGTGCACAGAAGATGTTTTAGGAATTGAAGGAACAATTTTTATGGAGCGGCATGAAAAGAAAAGTTTCCGATTTTTTCTTGTAATGTTTAACTTGTCAGTAAGATAAGTTAGAGAATTATAGACCAGCTAGAATGTTGCATTATTTACGTATCCCAATGTGGAAATAGTAGCAGATGGTGATTGATTTTGTAACAGTTCTTCGAAGAACAGTTTGGAAAACATGATTTCATATGGGTAATAGGGGATCATCTTACCAAGTCGGCCCATTTCATCCCTATTTTTGAAACTCATATGGTGGAGGATCTCTCCAAATCTACATTCAATAAGTTGTAAAGAGTTATGATGTATAAGTTTTAATATTCTCAGACAGATATCCAAGGTTTACATCTCATTTTTGGAAATCTTTATAGCACACTCTTGAAACTCAGTAGACTATGATAACTTTGTATCTTCCCCAGTAGGATGGGAAATCCGAGCATATGATAGAAATGTTGGAAAACATTTTCTAGGCTTGAGTAAATGTCTTTTGTGTCTCATGGGAGGATCATATTCCCTTGGTTGAGTTCTCATATAATAACAGATATCAGGACTCGATACATATGGCTTTGTTTAAAGCATTGAATGGGCATCTATATCGTTCTCCACTTTTCTGGGTGGAAACAGGTGAAACAACAAAATATTGGCCAAGCATTGATTAAGAAACAATAGAGGACATCTAGTGGATCCAAAACATGGTGGAGATGGATCTATGTCATTAGAAATATTATAAATATCACCATAGAATATTGTTGTCATTCTATGTGGCTGATCATGTCTTCCTGAGGATATCTCCAAGGTGTTGGCATCTTCATTTAGGGAAGCAGGGAAAGTAATCTCCTAGATACATTGGCCCTTTTGGGATACTGGAATGGGTTGATGAGGTGGAATATCAGTTGGAATTAACACCATGGTTTAGTTCAGTTCATAATATGTTTCATGTATCTGAGTTGAAAAAGTATCAGCCTGATCCTGACCATGTGATCATATGGGATCACATTGATCTAGATCCAAATGGTTAACCAATACATATCATAGTAAGAATTTTGGTATAGCAAGAAAAAGTCATTCAGGAAAAAATAATCGGTCTTGTTTGTTTTTTAGGGAAGCATGGTCAAATTGAATAAGAGACGTGTGAACATGAGAAGGAAATGAAAGAGTAGTGTTCGGAACTCTTTTAGTAAGGTAAGAATTTTATACTTTCTGGGGATGTAATGACCAAGGGTGGAGAGAATTTAGTACCCCTGGTTTCTGTAATGTAACCCTTACATAATTATTTTCGTTGTTATAACATTCATGGGTGATGGTTGGGAGAGTTGGAATAACATTGGTTGTGTTTTTTGGGCAAATTGGATGTTGCACGGGTGGTTTGTCTGATTGTGCTGCCAAACCGTCCGTAGTAGGAACTTTTGAGGCAGTGTCGGTCGCATAGTGGGAGCACCTTTCGGGAGACCATTCTAGGAGGTCGTGAGAGGGTCTTCTAAGGCATTGCCTATGCATTCTTAGCACACAGATTGTCTAACTTTTCGAACTAACCATGCAAGATATTATGTGAGAAACTAAATAAGTGGATGTCAGACGTTCTTGCCTCCAAATGTAACTCTTTTTCTAATAATTAGTCATAACACAGGATTACTCACCCTTGAAGGTAGGAGAATGTCTCCCATGCATTTTAGAGGCAATCAAAATGGTTTCCTTGGTGAATCAAAGCTGGATTTTTAATGAATTTGATTGTTCTTCTTTGTTCTTGATCTGTTTCTTAGATCTACATAGATCTACTTCTTCACTTATCTCGGTTTCTTTGATCAATGGGTGTTATGAGTAGATACAGTTATATGGATGCCAAATATGAAGAGTTTTGTTATTGTACTTTTTTGGATAAGAGATCTAAGGAGGTTTATGGGAGAATATTCCTGGTTTTCCTGGGCATTCTTCGTTTGTTGCAGTTTTCGTGAGAACCATTTAGGTAGGGGTCTTCTTTATCAACTCCACTTATTAGAACCTATTTTCATGGATTCAAATTGAATGTGTGGTGTTAAATTGATTGTGATTTGGGTTTTTAAAACTTGTTGGATACATTCATGACTGATGGATGTGAAATATGGAAAATTGGGGGTTTTAAATGAATGCTTTGTTTCTTGGTTTCAAAAAATGGGTTTTAAAAATGGGAGTTTTCTTGATTGATGGAAAATAAATGGGGTTAGTATTTTTTCATAAAAGGGGAAGTTTTATTTTAATGAATTGTTTCTTTGAAATTGGTTATTCTTTGGTTTTCAATAAATGTTAGGTTTTATTGAAGTGGTTTGCTTCGGAAATGAAAATATTTAGCATAAATAGTGTTGGTGTGAGTTCATTCTAGACATTCCTTGAATAATGGATGTGTACCATTGGGATATAAGGGACGTGACCCTGGATCGGGGGCGTGTGTCATTGGGACACAATTAATTCGAAAAAGAAACTGCTCATGAGTATGGAACTATTAAATGAAGCATGCATGTCTAGGTGTGTTGTGAACTACGTAAATGGGTATACCATATTATAAGAATTATGGGTTTCAATGATTTGATTTATTATTTTTATTGAAAAAAAACTTTCTAGAAATTGGTTTTATGTGGTTTTTTTCACTTGGTTTCAAACGGTTTTAAGACCTTGTTTTTATTCGGTTATAGTTTATTTTGGTAAATTGTTTTATTGAAATATATTTATATAATCATTGATAACTCTTTTATCCTAGTGGCATTGTAGGAATGCTATTAAGGAAAACCTAATGAGTTTTATACTCACCACTTCTTTGGAGCATTGATTCTTTTGTAGATTCTATCTTCCATGACTTGGTAAAATGTTACGTTTCACACATTTTTAGCACTACCTTGTATTGTTTTGGATGTTTGGAGATTATGGATCTTGGAGGTTGTGGATCATGGATTCTTGTAGTCTTTTGAGGATATTGGGTCATTTATCCACCATGTACTTTGATACTTGGTTATGTTTCTATTGATACACACTTTGATGTTGTTTTTAGATAAATGAGGTTGATAAGAGTTCGTTCATACATTCATGCATAATATAGTGAATGTTTGTGTATGTTTGGTTGGTTTATTAGCTTATTTCATATAGGGTAAATCATCCCAACTTGTATTCGAACCCTTCATCATTTATTGTCATCTTGTGGCATCTTGTAAATGTCTCATAAGGCCATGTAATGAATATTTGTTCTCTAAAGACAATGGGAATTTGAGGGTCATTACAGTTAGATAAAGAGATAAAAGAGAAATTACAGTAATCATACTGGATTTAAATATTTTAGTAGAGATATTATCCACTTCATTTCATCATTTATCATAGGAGTGATGTATATATATTCATTTAAAAAAAATTATTATGAATTCCAAAATAATGTAGGCTATACTCCATTTGGTGTGTCAGAGGCATTCAATGAATTGGACCATCAAAAATGAATCTCATTTGGCCATTGACACAAAAATTAACCTATCGTTATAAAAATATTTGCCACTAATTAGTGCCAACTCATCTTATAGAAGATTATTTCCCTCAATATATAAGAAACTAAAAAATAGAATAACCAAGACTTTTTTGTAAAAAGTATACCTACACCGAAAATAAAACCATTGGAGTATGAGTGATCTAAATTTTGTTTAAATATACATATAAGACGAGTCCAATATCTATTATGTTGAGAAATATCATTGGTTATTATCAATATATTTTGGAATCTAATGAAACTGAATCAATTTGTCTAACCATGCATATGAATCTATATATGAATTAAAATTTTATAGAATTTATCATTATTTGATATTGATTATATGTCATATCATTAATAAAATGTCGATTTATATAGTCATGTATACACCATTATATTACTAATAATTCCAATTTTTTACCATTATCAAGATACTCATTATCCAAGGAACCTACAAACCAATAATACATGTGGAGATAAAACTAACCAAGGGTTTTATAGATTACTAAATTTCCTCCCGTGAATTTCCAAAATATTCAATACAAATTTGTAATAAGAAATATTTATTAAAATGTTTTGATTGGGTGCTTATTAATAGGATTCATTTAGAGGATCACATTACACCCTTTCACAGAACAATTATTTTATGTAAGGATAATTGAGCGATTGGAGTGAATAAAATATAATGTAGATATTGGTATTGGAAATTGGGGCCCATCGCCTATTTCCCTATAGATCATCTCCATTAAAAACATTAGGGATATTGATGTATCATTAATATAAAATATCCTTGAGATTTATGGAAGTAAACAGTATCAATCATCATCAGGAACTAACCATATGGTATCAAAGAAGGATAAATTGTCAGGGGAGGAAAACAATTTTGAGAAACAAATAATTTTATTAGATATATTGAATATGATGTGGGATTTGTAGTATCTTAGAAAAAGAGTTCACTTCAAGCCTAGTTCACATTATAGAAAATAAATATATCAATGACTAGTCACATAGTAACTGCAATCCAAATGAATATAAAGGGGACTTGGATGATCCTATGTAATATTCAATATAAGGATAGAATATTGAAAATATCTAACATGGATTTCCAAAAAATATTTATCATGAAGCATTCCAACATAGAGTCCTCAATAATGGAATCACATACATGGTTGGACTCTATAGATTACATGGATTCATACACGCTCTATAACACAATAAATCATTTTTTTCAATGTGTTTATCTAGATTCTTAAATGTTTCTAATTTATTGTTTTCATCACATTGAGAGTTTGAAATGACTAATTTGATGTTATTTTCAATATAAAAAAGGGTTTCTTCTAGATGATGAATGAAATTTATGAATTTCATGGGCATGAGGGATAAAACTAAGATGATTTTTGTGATACACCGAAAAAAGAGTGTAACATTCTCTTCTTATTGATTATTCATCTCATGACTGTTTGAACAATATTATAAAATTTCCCTATAATAATAAATCTTATCTAAAATGTGTCCCATAATAATTTTGGAGGAATGAAGCTCGAACAATTCCACCCTAAATTCTACATTAGAGGTATGGATAACTGGGAAAGTGTTGGATTTAAGAATACATATTTTCATGTGGATACCCCATTTCCCACTCCATTTATCACAATGATCCTAATGATTATTGAATATTATCATTGAGAAACATCGTCAATTCAAAAAATAGAGAATTACAATATCAAAAAATAAGTTTAATATGAAAAATTTTACATACCATAATTTTGATGGTACTAACAATCATATTTACATTATATTTTCCATATTTTGATGGAGGGAGTCCTGGAATAGTACTAATACATTAGGAGAGATTGGTTCTCTCTATCGAATCCTTATATAAGATTTAATGAAACTATATATCTTTATTGAAAAATAAATTGAAAATTATAGTGAGGATAGAATATTGAGGAAACTATAACATATACATTATCAAAAGATTTAGTGTTTCTTAAGTTTTATTATTAAACTCCACTATATAGTATCATAATCCTTCTTAATGTCAAATACAATCATTTAATAGATACAATCACCTTTTTATCTTTTGCATGAATCATTTCTCACATAAATTACAAAGCTCCAATAATAATCATTTTTCTAATAAATCCTTCATGTTTATGTAATGAAAAATGTTCTTAAAGATTTATGAATTTTTCATTAATGATCTTGTCTAAAACATTTATAGAGAAATTTTATAAAACATACTATGAGAAAACAATCAAATGCAATTGCGTGTTTCACTTTAGCAGTCATAATGTCAAAGGATTAATTACCAGCTCCTAACATGTGACAATCTAAAATGATGATAAGAATATATCCTATAATATATGGGTAAAGGATATCCCATGATACCACATAAAGAATATTAGGGAACTCATAAAATTATTGTATACTATATATATTTCAACTCATTTATACTTTAATAATCTATATTTAAGGTTGATATTATTAATATTTTCTCATCATTTTTTCGTTGATTTTTATTTTCATACAGTTGAAAATTTTCTCATTGGTGTGCTCATGTGATAGTCGCCCTGTGAAGATAAACCTATCATCGAAGGAATCTTTTGAAAGTGGGAAATAAGATATAGTCCATAAATAAAAATTTCATTGATAAAGGAACCACCCAATGTTATAAAAGATATATTCCTAGATAGCCGCTTTTTATTAAAGAACGCTTAGAAGAATTTTGATATAATTCCTTCTATATTGATCAAATCAAATCACTATCTATATCAAGAAATTTTTTCACTATATAATAATAAATCTATTTTTACCCTGTAATTTTTCATGATGGTAAGAAGAATATTATCACCATATATTTCTTTTATGATTGTATGTTGAGATACAAAATCATTTTATAGATTATTGATTATATGAAGATAATTATCATGGAAAAACAACCACTCTATTGGTGAACAATTCAGATGCTTTAGATTTATTTTAAGGATGCCTTATGGTTAAACTTTCATTGGAACATTCCGTGAAATTTTCCCAGTTGAAGGAAAATTATCCCTATGAATTCATAATTTTGAAATTGTTTTCCACTAAGGTGGATCACCATCTCCACCTAGAGTGATAATGATAATAGAGTGATTCAGTCTCCATCCCACTAGGTGGGTGACCATTGATATGGGAAAACACGATGTGCATTGTGAGTTATCCAGAAAATATATCCATATATCTCTAAATACTATGATTACATTGATTATTTATTTTCTAAGAGAACACATATTTGGAGAATCACTAGTCCAATATATTATATAATATTAAGGATTTAATGAAATTACACACGAACATTATAGATTATGAGAAACAACCTCTTCTCACTGATCTATAATTGATAGTTTTAATGAACCCACTATTGAAATAACTCTTATATTATTTTTTAAAAACTTAAGGTGATCTTAGAGTTCTTATCAATCTATGGAATAAAATTTACCTTAAAAAATTTAATTATATGATATTTATTAAAAAAAATTCTTATTAATATTGACCAATTAACTCCAAAATATCTACATATTTTCATTAATTGGGTAATCCTGTAGGTAGTTTTTGATAATTATTGTCGAAGTGATGATTTTGAGGAAACATTAATTTTTCACAGGATTTAAAATAGTGATAATTGAGATTCTGAAATATATAAAATATTGGAATTTATATTTTAATTTAACAAGAAGCCCTAGTACCATTTCATTCCAAATGAATTTAAATAATATAATTAGGAGGTGGATAATCTTTTACAGACAATCCTTGCTATCTTTTTTGTATTGGTTATGTTCTTGTTGTGAGAGATTTATCCTTGATATTATTTTTTACATAATTAAAAGACCCAGACACTGATAATGTCTTATAATATTGGTCCTTGTAGGGGTTCAAGCATAAGGATTCTCATCAATAATATTGATACCTCCAAAAATATTAGAACGGGATTTGGTAGGTTCTAATGTCATGAATTAAAACTGTAGTATATTGGACATTTGGAAATGGTCTTGGGTGGTTGAAAATTATATCCAAATAGTTTGACCCTTTTCATGTTTATGGGGGAACCAAACCACGTACAAATAACAAGGACTGTACACCCACTAATAGTGGAAATGGTGGAAAAAGATGTGCTCATAATGGGTAGGATGAGACCTTAAAACCTATGAGAAGTGGACTATTTCTAATGTGGGGATGGTAAAAAAACACCTTAAACTCATGTGGAACCCATCCCTGAAAGTTGTAAAACTAGGGATCCAAATTGAATATGGAGGCCAAGGGGGGGGGGGGTCCATAAACACTTAACAGCCCCAGATTGGGACTTTCATAAGATGGTCCACCTATATAAATGAGTCGCTATGGATTTATTTACTCTGAAGGAGATGTGTTGTGTAATATGGAACTGATGTTTTGGAAGTAAAGGATTTATTTGGAGGAAAAGATAAGTGGTGGTGGTTTTTGTTGGGGGAAGAAGAGTGTTCTTATAGACTACATATTTGACAAAAAATACCCTCATAAATGCTGAAGATCATCTTCTATAAAGAGGCACAAAACCTTGATAGATGATGAATTTGTTGGGGTAAAGGTAATGAAATATTTCACTCAATGAAAATACTTTCTACACTATAATTTCATATTCTCAAATTAGAGTCATCCTCGATAATGAAATACCCAAAATTTATAATAAATTCTATTCAGATCCATCAGACTATAAAATAGAAAGGGGATCTCAGGGAGTTGAATCAAGATATATATGAACCTAGAGTCACATCCTATATGAATAGACATTGAATATAATAAAATAAAGAATAGAAGGATGACTAAGGTGTTCCATTAAATAAACCCAAAATATTAAAACTCCACCCACAAGAATATATTCATATATAATTGATTATGATTGTGAAAAAATGGTAGCAATAGAGGATATGTTTCTTGAGTGAATGAAACATTGAAACATAGAAATTTCATGCTCATGTTGCCTATATATAGTGATAATAGATTATCAATTGTAACCCACATCATTTGAATAATCTACCTATGAAAAGTATAAATATGGGTTTCTATGATGATTCTAAATAGAATTCGAATATATGGAGGATCTGATGATGGAACCTTGGATGTGTTTCTATGTATTGGTGGAAATAATTTTAAAACACATTCACTACTGGAAAATAGTTACATCATAATGTCCACCTTTGAAGGTGTTAAATGAGTATTGAACAATCATCGTTTCGGGAGGCAGAATTTCGCCATCCACGGAAACCGTATGTTCTTTAACCATTTGATGCAGTTGTGTGAGAGTGTAGCTCAAATAAATATTATAACAACATCCTTTTATATTTAAGATACTGGTGTTGTTACAAAATAAGTAAATAAAAAGAGTTTAGGGGGTTGGAGAAGCAAAATAAATCAAATGAACATGAGAGAATGAATTACCTTTAAAAGTGTAACTACTTTTGATTTGAGCCTAAAGGCTTCCTTTGAAAGGATGCTTCCCAAAGGGAATCATCTAGGATGAGGAGAGGGATGTGGAGAGAGTAAATGGGCAGGTTTTGGCCGAGCCAAAGGCTTGAGGAGTGTGTGAAATGAGGTAGAGGTGGGGGCCTTTTATAAGAGGAGAGGAGGGGCACTTTTGGAAAGTAAAGAAATATTAATTTATTTGAAAATGTGTTTCGGTTTTAAAAGGTCCCACATTGATATAATTCATGGATAAGGTGATAAGGGTTCGAAATACACTCATCCAATTGGTTTTGGTCATGTGTAGTTCATAGATTTTACATTGTCTTTCCATTTTATTTAAATCGTCAAATAATGATGTCATCGCTGCATCATTATTATGTCTTAAATAATTTAATTTATTTAATGTCTAAAAATCATAAAAAAAATACTATGATGTAGGAAATATTTTTAGATTTCTAATGACTATTTATAATCAAATATATGATCTTTATAACCCCATGTAAAAATTGTTTTCGTAAAACATATTATGTTTGTGTCATTTTTACTTTTACATTAAATAAAAAGTTATTTATGTCATTTCCCAACTGAAATGTCTCCATGGTGTCCCCAAGTTGACCCATGGCTTGTCTTGGTCGGCCATGACACAACCAATAAGGTTGGGATATGTGTCTAGGTCATTTCATATTATTAAATCATTATTTATACCTTAAACTACACTAATTACCACTAATCGCGATTAAAAACTTAATAAGTTACTATTCACCAAAAAATTATTCTAATCTCATTGAACCACATTTTACTTAATAATGAAAACCATGTATGTAGGATTTTCAAAATTCAATACACATTAGTTGTAAACTTTTATTTAACTGAAAAATCAGTTTTCTTGATTACCACTTAGTGGTTTCACTATTCATCAAAAATTGAAGTTTTTCAGAAAATTACCAAAAATTCACCCTAAGATATATTTGATATTCAGAATTCAAAAATAAAGTCTATTTTACAAAATTCAAATCATATAAGTCACATTAATTAATTTAATAATTAATTCCCGCTGCCAGAGCAAAGAGCGTGTTTTTACAAAACAATAAGTATCAAAAGATTGACACCAGTTTAAGTCTAATTTCAAATTGAAATTGATTCCAATGACCACCATTGGATAAAATGGTAAAAATATATTCTAATTTCACTTCAAATCCAATTCAAAACATAATCTAATCATATAAATAAATTATATTAAAAATCAGTTTTGATGTAAAATGCAGTATTTTTCACTATTCATTAAAAAATGAACATTGTCAGAAAAATACCAAAAATTCACACAAGGTAAATTTTGATGTCCCAATCATAAAGGATAAGTTTATTTTGAAAAACATAGTTTATAAAATTGTCAAAATATAGATTCAAAATTGGTTTGCCATTAAAAGGCATTAAAACAATCTTTTAAGAATATTAGTGTATTTCCATGCATAAGATTGTATTTATTTTCATTTTAAGCCTCTATAACACTATCTTAATCATTAATAGACATAGATAAAAATATCTATTATTAATTACTTACTTGGGATGTTACAAGTATTATACCACATGTTACTTTCAATGATTTTGTTGATATATAATATTTTTTCGAATGATACTAAAACTTTCTTATCAAGGAATACAAAAAAACTGAAATATCTATTTATAGATCTTATCGATAAATTAGTGAAATATGGATGGATCCTTTTATATTAAGCAGAATTAATGATTTTTAGAAATTTTTTAATTTGAATCTAATATTTATTTTCTCACATCATTGGAAGTTTATGTTTTATATTTTAATGTATCAATAATTGGTTTGTGTTGTGTGCTTATAATTAATAATCATTTTGTGGAAAATATTTCTCCCTAGTTATGACAAAATGATAATTTATACCAATTGCATCATCATAAATTGGATGATTAAATGAATTCTATAAAGTTATACAAATACATTTGTTTCATGAAATATGTTTAGAATTCACCGATCATAAACAATCATGTTTTATCTTCTCATTGAAATTAATAAATTACATCTAATATTATTGGTTAATATATCATAAAAAAATTGAGTTTGATGATTCAAATACACCAAAAAAACTAAACGTTCTCTAAAATAATAATTGTTATATCATTCCAAATCACTCAGAAAAAAATTAGTGAGATATTGAAACATATTAGTATATTTGGGGAATAAAATTATGAATTTAATAATGATAAAAAGTTTATATTCGTATAAAATATTGATATTACCATTTACCATATTTAAATTTATCTTGATAAAAACCTAGATCTATATTTTATACAAAAAGTAGGAATTATAAATATTGTGATTAATGATAGGGAATGGACACTTTCTTTTTTTAGGATTCTTTATTTCATGATATAGTTTTTTTGTTCCTCGTCCATTATTATGGGATATGATTGAATATTTCAATTTATCTCATGGATTATATGATGGTAGAAAAATGAAGATGTATTATAATATAATTCATCATAATATTTGGCCTTTAATGTGGTGGAATGTTATTTATTTATTTTCTCAATTCATCACTTAACCATATGTGAAGGTGGGGAATCAAAATTAAATTTTTATTGTTTGACACATATTAATTCATATTTTAAATTTGTTATAAGAATATATGTATTTTATTTTTATAGGACCTTATGTGAATTGTTAAATGAATTGAATGTTGCTAATAATTAAAAGGATTATGGTTGTTTTTCAGTTTCTCCAAATTTAAAATAGCATGACAGTTTAATAGTATTAATTTCACAACATTCAAGAGGTTTTAAAATTTTAATACATGACATCAATGGTCTTTTTTAATAAATAATTCACATTTATATATTAATTTTAGAATGATTTCTAATAGTACATAGTAATTTAATTAAGTAATTGAATATATATCACTGTTAAATTGATAGTAATATATATAGATGAATTCAAAATTTAGAGGATATTTTCCATTATTTCATCATTGATCATTGTTTTTGTTTAGTTAAAAATATATTATAGGTTAAAATTATCAAATTATAATATGTAAAAATCATTGATTAATATATATACATTAACAGATTTTTTATTTCCATTTTTATCTATCTCTTCTATATGGATGTAAATTTGGATAATCAACTTTAGTGGGAAAAATAATTATATATTTGATGATGAATAAAATTATAAGAAATAAGAAAAAATATTTATATGTTAAAAAAATATTAATATTTTGATAATAATCATAATAGGATATCAAAATATCCAAATTGTTTAAGGGTTCTTGAATTTTTTTTCATTGATTGAGTAATAGATAAAAGGGTAAATAATGTGTTCTATTAATGAGATTTATTGAACCATTTATGTATGTTTAAATCCAAGTACGTTTTAATTGAGGATATCATTATCACATTAGATTTACTTTATTCAAAATTCATTTCATTTTCCCTATTTCAATATGTATTATCATGATGCATCTCAAAATCCAGACATGAATGTTTTGAAATGGAATATGATGATTATTTTTTGTAATAAGTGTATTGAATTGTTGATCATCCCAATTATGTGTTGTGAGGGAAGATTGTTCCATAGGTTATTATTTTATAGAATATAAAATTGACTCCCATTAGACATTGGAGTGAGTCAATTAGATTAGGGAGAAATATACTAATTTTATTTCAATCAAATGAATATATAACAACTTCATATGGGGTAGATTAGTGCTGGGAGGGTAGAGTGGGGACACCCATGATGTATTTATATGTATGTATTTTTTATTTTTTTTCTTATTACTATCAACAGTGTTTTAATAGGAAATATTATTTTCTGGATGATTTTCTAGGTCACATGGTTCTGGTTTACAACCTTTTAAAAATGAAAAGAAGCTTCATTTTTTAAGATAAAAGTAAATAATATTTCATTTATTGGATTTGGAACATGGTTTCTATATCCATACATGTTATCCATGTGTCTACATGTATTAAAAAATATTAATATTTCAAAATTTAAATTAAATAGATTTCAACCATCACTTATCTTCCTCTCTATTGAATGTTTTCTAAGTCGAGTTACCCTTAAAATATCTATTTCCTCCTTATTTTCATTAATAAATACTCACCATCCATTTTTATTTCACTTTAATAATATATAACAATATGTATCCGTCATTTTTTTTATTATTCACTTAATTGATGGAGACTCTAATAGAATTTTAAAGTCACTTGAATGTAATATTAATTTCTTAGAATGAATTATAAGAGTTTTTTGATATGTTTAGAAAACATGTAATATTGTATGATGATTGTTTAATGAATTTACATGCTTGAGAGATGTTTGAAATGGTTCTAAATATGTCATAGTGATGTATATTGTTTTCCAGACTCACTAATGTGTTTTCTATACATAGAAAACATTTGGATATGTGAACTCTCATTTATATGAAGGGTTCCATGTATTTTGTGTTCTATATAATTGAATTTAAAATGTTAGAAGTCTTCACATACATGATTTTTAACAGGTTCTTTAATTATGAACATGAAATCATAATCTCATAGTCATTATTCACATTATTTATCTTGATTTCCCTATAGATCCAAATTTATGATGGTTATTTTTATAGAGAGTACCACATAAGTTTTTTTTTCTATACAATGACTAGGTTATACAAAATTCATATTTTCTATTGAATTTAATGCTGATGATAATGAACCCAATTTTTATTCTCAAAAAATTGACATTTTTAATGTGATACAAGATGATTGATCGTAGTTTTCAAAAATAGAGATCTCCCCTCATAACATACATATGTTCTAAGATGATACTTTTTTAACAAAAAATGTAGTGGTTCTCAAAGTTGAGGTTATTTATGAAGAATCTCTTGATGTTAAATCTATTTTTTTCATGATTGATTACATATTTGGTGTTCAAATAATCACTGGATTCATCATATTCATTGAGTCATACTATCATTCATATGGGTGAATATTGAAATTGTCTTTTTGTTTTAAACTACAACAATATTTTAGGTAACTTTATAAAAAATATTGAAATCATGATTTTTATTTTGTGAAAATTAAATTAATTATATTATTGAAAATATAAAAATAAATTATTTTTGATGTATTTATTATATTAATTGATGATGGTTATTTAAGGTGACTGCTTTCCTCAGGGAATTAAACTAAAAAAATTTGAATATAATTTTTGAGTTTTTTATTAAAAATAATTTATAATCAATGATAGGTTTATAAAATAATTATTTTTATAAAAACCCTTCTGGTGGAATGAAAAAAATGGTTTGAAGTTTTTCAGTTCAATGCAACTGATTAAGATAGTTGGAATTTAATGCTTTTAAATGTTTTCATACTGGATGAAATTATGTTATATAATTTTGAGTTTGAAAACAATTAAGATAAAAACATATTATTTGAAATCGGTGTGTTTGGATAGAGTTGATGAAATTAAATGTGAAGTATCATATAACTGAGGTATTTTTCCTTGAATGATCATGTTTGGATAAACAATGGTGATATTTTAGCAACATAGAGGGAGAAATTATATATCAGATCTTTAAAAAGGTATATCTTGTTCTTGAATATTTATAAATGCTTCATGATGGAGATCTACTTATACTATTGAAATATAAATTATGTGTTCAAAAATATCTATATTATATTGGTTATATAATGCTTATAATGGTAATGTTAATATGTTGGATCTTATTTGTCTCAAAACCTACATAGTGAAACTCAATGCCATAACCTTTTTTAATTAATCTTGTTTTATTTATTGTCAATAACATATTTCATGTTGGAGATAACAACAATGACATGAAATAGGTTTCCGAGAAAGGAATTTATCCTTATAAAAGTCTATATATTCCTTATTTATTTATTTTCAATATAAATAGGTGAGGTTGAGATTCTCTACATCATTTAATTGAACATTAACGATGTGAATGGTTTTATAATAAACCAATCAAATTTTAAAAACTAGTCTTCGATGATTTTCCACCTCACATCTAAGGGGATGAACGTTTTATGAGGTATTTCAACTTGTATCATAGCTTTATCCATAATAATGATTCAATCATGTACCTAGAATAGATAGTCTAAATTCAATATTCTAAAATGGGATGCTTACATTTTTGGGAAAAAATTATCATATCTATAAAAATTTAATGTTTTCATATATCAATCCCTTGGTATAAAAGATAGATATGTTTATGTATTATGTATTTCTAACACGGAAGGGAATTTTCTAATGAAATAGTCTATACAAATAAATATCGATAATGATTTAAAAGAAAATAATACATTTCACAAATATCATTCATAAATATTTACTAGTAATTTTTGTTACATGAGACAATTAAATAAATTTATGGTATCCATGAAATTGGTTATGAAATAAATGTGAAATCAATGTGGATAAATTAAAAATATGGAGATGAACGTCTGAATAAATTAATAAGTATGACAAAGAAATAATTGTCAATTATATTACTCAAGTAAATGGAGTTTCAGTAATATATGTTGATTTAGTAATGAAAACTAAGAAAAAAAATTTTTTATGAAACTCATGGTAAATTCTCCTAACATATTTAATAATAAAATATCAGTTATAGAATATATAGAAGATATTAATTTTAATGAATTCTACAACATTCTTATAGCCATGTAAAATATAAAATTTCATGTACTTAAGAAAAAGATAATAGTTAAAATGACATTCGAGGATATGATAATGTGGAAAATTGATGAACATGTGGATAAATGAGATTTAATTGAAAAATAAACTATGTAGGTTGATAGGGATTTTAAAAAAATCAATTACCTTATATAAATTAGATTCCACAATAGAAATATGAAAGGGACACAAAAATATACTCTTATATTATGTATATATATATAATTATACATGGAACTTGGACATCAACTAATGTATGAAAAAATAAAAAATTATAAAAGTGAAGAATATGAGAAACCTTCCCATATAATGTTGAATAGAATTTAAACATAATAATAAAACGATAAAAATGATTGATAATTTTTTATAGATGATTGAGAAGATATGTAATTACCAAAGAAGAAGAACTTAACCACTCATAAAATCTCAATTCATAACATTATCCTGGGGAAAAATTCACTAACTACATAGATCATATTAAAACTATTTTTCAAAAACCATGTGGGTATTAACATAGTAGAGAAAAAACATTGTACGTACAAATATTGATTTATCTCCTTGATTCATGTATAGTGAAAAACACATTGATCAAAAAAAATGTTGAAAAGGTAAACAAATTAAAAAAAAAATATTAATGAAATGAGATATTCTGAAAAGGAATAAGCGGCTCTTATTGATGAGTTCAAATTATTCATATTAAAATATAATGATCAGTTAAATATTATAAAGTATATTGAAGACTAATTTTATGTGAAATATAAATAATTTTATTAAAAACCCTAACTATGTAGATGTTTTAAATTGGATAGATAATTTATTTGAAAACATAATAATTTCCCTATATATGTTTGTGGAATCCTAAAAATAACCATAGATAACATACATAGAATATTAGGATAAATATTTAAATGATAAATCTAATTATAATCCCAAAATCACTTTAATTCAATTTTCGGACTCATAATCTAGTCATGAATGGTCAAATAAATGTGGTAAAAACTCTCTCACACTTCATTTGTAGAAATAAGGGACCCATTAAGATCTTCATATAAAAAATAAAAGAAATTTTGAAATGAAAATGAATAAAAAGGAAAAATCATCTCAGTTATATATTCATAATTTTTATAAATAATGGAGATTTAGGATTTAATGGTACTTCTCAAGATAATAGTATTTGGTCAAAAATTGTATACATATTATTACAAGATTTCATTATTTTAGATGCTAATGAATGAAAAATGAAGAATTATAGATAATAATGAGGTAAATTCAGGAATAAATCAAACATAAATGGGGAATATTTTCAATCCAGAATCATAAAAATATTGATTATGGAAAATTTGAAAAAAAAATGTTCATAGAACTGTAAGATTATTAATATTTTTTACAAGCCATCTACCTTTTTTTAATTGGGGAAGCATCCATAGGAGAACAATGTTCACAAT
This sequence comes from Viscum album, assembly GCA_963277665.1. NCBI lineage: Eukaryota > Viridiplantae > Streptophyta > Magnoliopsida > Santalales > Viscaceae > Viscum > Viscum album. The sequence continues at coordinate 96,109,920 of OY728163.1, forward strand.
TCTTTCTTAGAGGATGTTGATCTAAAATAATGTAAGAAGAAAGATTTATGGAATCATGAGATTGTATGGTCTTTGGAAATTAAATTTAATGGTTGATTATTGAATTTTTTTTGATAATCATAATGGAGGTAATTCTATATGTGGAAATTACTATTCTATGATAATCAATGTTTTTGGATCTACGTGAATTTTAAACCGTTTATCAAAATCAAATGATATTCATTATCATTAGGGAATAAAAAAATTAACTGTGTGTTTTCTAACATTGTGATGATGTGAATTAGTTTATCTACAATAAATACCTTGGTTATAATAGATGCTCAGAATATGGGAGAATGAGAACGCAAGGAAATAAAAAATTAGAAATATGTATCAAACTAGTTATCCATTTAATATGTGTTCTAAGGGTGAAAGTTACTAGAACATGTTACGAAATAAGGGAATTTTCCATCACAGCTAAAAAATCCTACGAATGAGTTCAATGCAAGTGTTTTTGACTGATCTTAAAAATATTAAAATACTTGATTAATTTTGTTCTGGAGCATCTCATAAGGGAAGATATTAATAAAAATATCATATGATGTATTGTATTACATTTACCAGACCAATATGATTAATTCATAGATAAATTTATTTTCAAAATAGAAAAATTTCAACCCCATCTGTCCATCATATGATCATATTCGAGGAATATTTCACTCAGATAAATTATTTTTTCATAATTTATAAGTCTGAGTAATATTAGATGATCATTTTGTATTGGAGATTACTAAGAATGTATTTTGAAATTTTTGAGATCAATATTAGATCTAATAATTGAATTGAATATATAAGTATTGCATCCCAAGAGAACTTTTCCAAAAAATTTGAATCAAGATTCAAAATAACATTGAATATTTACCTCAAAAAATAGGGTTGTATATAGAATTATTTGAAGCATAGGCGAAATAGATAGAACTATGCATGATGAAAATGAAATATTTAATTATTTATAGATTGTAGCTATGTGTATTACTATACATAGTAAAAATATATTTATTTTGAGTAATCTGACACATGTCACGCCATATTAAATTTTGTATTATAGTAAGATAATGATGATTAACATCAACGTATATAGGAAACAATGTTATATAAAAACCAAATAAAACATGCTAGAAAATATAATTTTAAAGCTGAAGGGGGTGTCTTTATGGGATATAAATCATCTGTAAATGGGTTTACATATTGGAATAAATGGATACAAAAAATTATTCAGTTTCATGATGTAAAAAATCAATGAAAATATTGGGAAAACTAGCCAATATTTGAAGTTGGATTTAAAAATTTCTACAAAACATAAAAAGAACATTTAAGTATTTATGGATAAGATTTTTCTAAAATGACATCATTAAAAACATGTCTTCACTCAAAAAATAATAATTATGATGATTATTATAATAGTGGAATAATAGATTGATTTAAGAGACTGAGAAAACATTTAGCAGTTGAAAAAATAATTATAATACACAATGAACAACTTTAGATAGTTAAGATCAAAATAAATGAGAATAATATAACTATTTTATCTCAAATTTAAACATTAATAGTTGATAAATATATTGATCATGAAAACTGGGTTAAATCAATAGTGATATCAATCAAAATTAGAAGAATTTCACATGGGTACTTTTCTAAAACTATAATATAAAACATTAACTGGATGAAAAACAATTTTTAGAAATAAAATAAATGAGAAATGGAAAGTAATATAGAATAATGTAAGGTTTTTTTTACAAAATCAATTCACAAATTAAAGGAATTGATTTTGAATAAATTTTTTCATCATTTTCTAAGAAGGAGATTATTAGAATGTTTTTTTATTAAATGGTGTTAAATTTTCCATGTGTGATACGTGATAATATTTTTCATTATTCATGATTAATTGAATATGAATTTCTTTGGATGTGATTTGCTTATTTCTGGAAGGTTTTGGTGAGTTATTGAGGCCTTTTAAGGGTGTGTTGTGGGGTCAAGGTTTTACTAAACCATGTCGATTCTATAGGAAACTGCATGACTTAATGTAGAGGCCCAACATGTGGACAAGGTTTAAAGAACATTATTTTATGAAAGAATACATCCCCTCCATAGCAACCATGAAAATAAAACATGGTTAAAAAAAGAAGGTTAACCCAAATTTTGAAAAACAGTGTTGCTTTCCTCAAAGAACGGAAGCCTCACATGTTTAGAGTAAATTGTTTCTAACTATGTGACTAAAAATGTTCTAATTAATTAATGATTTAAAAAATACACTTAAATAGAAATAAATATTCAAATTTGACCCATTTACTTTTTAAAAATCATCCATTTCAAGCCTAAATACTCTATAGGTTCTTGTAATAAATTTGGTTTCCTTTCAATCAAGTTTTTAAGGTATCCACGTTTTTTTGTGTGAGAAATTAAAGCATGTGACCCATGAACCTGTATTAAATATGGTTATCCTATATATACTATTCATTCATTGAAAAAATGTTAGATATATAATTTATTTTTCAAATATATGGATTATAATACCATGTAATAAATAATTCTTTGATCAAGATTATATCACTCAAAAATCTAGTGTGATGCTAGATTATTTTTGATCAATATTATATAATTATTAATTGGCCGATCCTGAGATTTTTTTGGTGTATACTAATTCCATTTTCGTAGAACAATATTTAATCTCATTTTATAATATTTATTTTTATGAGTTTTAATTGGTTCTAGATTAACATAATGTGGGATTAGTCTGATTTTTTCTTGGGGTTCACTTGGGTATCACCTCTTGACGGGTAACATAGATTTTATTCAAAAAGATAAAGGTGAAAAGTTATTTAATATTTTAATAAAATTTATACATTTGTTTACATGATATGATAATTTATTTTCTAATATCTTTATTAACCATGTCTAATTTTTATGTTATGTGTGTGTGTCCCCCATGAAACCCATATATAATTCTTGATTCCTTGATTTTTCTTATATAGAATGTTAACATTTTTTTCATACCCTATAAATGTATTTTTTCTAATAATTCTTAAGAAGAAATTTTATGTTATCAGAATATATTATCTACCCATTAATATGTTTTTATCATACTTCTGAAGTTATTTCTCTTACTGTTAAGAATATTTGGACCATGGTGATATTTTTATCCATTAGATGGGGGAGGTGGGACAATATCAGATGATAGTCATTGACATAGGGTAGGGGCATGATGCCCTTGTGGCTAGACCCATGGAAGTAAAAGAAGCTGTATGAAGAACTTGTGTCTTGACATAAGGAATCAACATGATACGATTAACATGGGGTTTTATATATGATCGATATAGAGATTGGTGGTCTTCAATCCTACCCTATTATTGATCCAGGATACGATTTCATTGTGTATAGATCTGAATAAATTCTTTTTGAATACTAACAGATATGTTCACCGACATTGCTTCTAGATCATGATCCCTCGTAACATCCTTTGTGACCACCTCCAAGCATTAAGAGAATATAGGTAATACAATTGTTCATAGTATCTTTTGTATCACAAGAATTCTCAACATAGGTTTTCTATTTATTTCTAGTATATTTAAATTAATCAGTGAAAACATATTTTACATGTTAAATCTTGTTAAGGATTAATAAGTGGAATCCTGTAGGGATTTATTACTAAAAAAATTCTTGGGCATCTCGATTCACTTATAGACATTCGGATTGGGGTTATTGGTTATGGAAAGTGTCGAATAAAAGATTCCAGATCTATGGAGTATAGAGTTAGTGGTGATATAAGGAAGTACTCAGATTAATTTAAATAAAAATAACATTATTTATTTACACACACATTATATTCTCTAGTTTCGATTTCAACATTGGGATATCAGTTCATTTTATATGTATGAAAAATGTGACATTTGTTACATCACTATGATTTTTTAATAATCAACCGTGATATTTTATGATATTATAATTTTTGTGATTATATTTCATGACTAATATTATTGAGTTTATATTTTCGCTAGGGAACCCTTAGACCCACACCACTATTCAGTATACTCTTGTATATAGGGAGGATAACATGAGGTCTTTTTGCATCTCCCCATGGTTTCTATTTTCGAAATCTAGTATGTGGTATTACCAAATCATATTTAAGAGGTTTTTAATTCCCTTTTTATAACCATTTTTGGAAAGGTAAAAAAGAGTTATTCTATGTGGAACATATGTACGTGATTTATGTATGGTTATTTCTAGAACATTCATTATAGTCCATCTAGTTACCAGTGGTATGATTTTTTAATTTCCTCCTTGAGTACAGTTTGTTGTTTCTCATAATTGTATTTTGTTATTAAAATTGGTGGTATTTTGGTGCATTAATGCATCATTACTAATAATGTAGGATTACAAGCCATATATCTTATCTGAATGATGGTTCTCAAAAAAATTACATGATCTATGGTTAGTGAAATATATGTATTACTTACATATGTGATATATATGTACATCTATGAATCAAAATACTAAAATTAGACTAAATAAACTTAATAATAATTATTGAATATATATATATATATATGATTGTGACTAATGTGAATATATCAAAATCTATGCTTAAAGATATTGTATAACTATGTGGTCCATAAAATATGTGGGGGTATATAATTTGATAGATTTTCATATGTGTCCCCTATGCTACAATAATTGTTCTCCTAAGTAATTTTTTCCTGGAATGTTAACATTCATTTGACTTTTAATAACATAACACCATAGAGATACATGAATTGAATGCATATAGATGTAGTCCAAAATTATCTATCTAGTGTAAATTCACCAATTCCTCCATAAAATATTTTGGAGTGTTAAACTGAGCATGCTCCATACCCTACTATGATGGTTTAAGAATTTGAGAAACTCTACCTCAGAGACTTTTGGATTATCCACTCACCTATAAGAGTATTACATAGAACCATAGTTGACTATAGTTATTAAGTATAGCTCTAGAATCTACCATCCTTCTAGGGAACTAGAGGACCACTTAAAGGTGAGCATAAGAAAGAATTCATTATGAGAATATTCATCTTGGTTGAGACATTGGAAGATCGATGGGTAATGATAATTTCGTTAATTATTCACATACATACTAGTATTTGGTGGGGTGTCATGTGATATATTGGTTGACATGTAGTTATTTATTTGGAGGTCCTTATGAATATATTCACAATTTAATTCTTTAAAAACAATATGATTTATAATGATACATAACGATATGTAGATATTCAACTGGGATACATGATAGAATCATTATAGTCTACTCATTATATTAATCATATTTTATTTTCTCTTGTATTGTCATGAAATAAGGCACATAAGGCCAAGATATTTAAAATTTATATTCTCCTTGATGACGAATAACAGGTTAAGATTATATACCTAATAGTGTAATAAAAGGTTCTACGTAATTAATTGACTGCGGAGAAGGTCCATGAGGGGTGATCAAGAATATAGTCATATTTCATCCAAACATACTCATGTGTGTGGACCTCCTACTTCGATAATGAGTTCTAAGTCCTATTTTAGGAATATTATTACTTGGTCAGGTAGTGGGGTGGTGATAGGAAGGTGGTGCAGAGTTCAGCTTCTTTAGCATCCCCAGGAAGGGTTCCATTGTTCCAAAACATAGTAAATATTAAAAATTACCAAACATTCTTCCCATAATCTCAATGTATGTTTCTATACAATGGAAATATGTGGAATGATCAATGGTACTACACTAGAGAACATAACTATGAATTTTTCAATGGTTTAAAGCATATGTGAGTTGTGACCCATGGATTAGGAAAGGTTCATCACTAATAGCATTAAACACTATTGAAAAATATAGAATCAAGAAATCCATTCTCTCTCAGTTCAAAGATTTCATGTTGGGGGGTGTAATTATTTTTTTATAGTAGGTACCAACAAACATTATAGAGGTACCACAGACAATTAATGGTATAGTTTTTATATCCACATACGATTCCACCATACATTCTTATTCTATTTCCTCACATTCCATTATATATTTTCAAGATGTTTCTAGTCTCCACATATAGACTCTGTTATCATATATGTTTCTTTATCTCAACATATCTTTGGGGAAAATGTTAAATATCTTTTGAGACCTCTATTGTCTCTATTTTTTTCATCTACATACATTTGTGGTATTTCATAATCCATGGTATGAAATATCTTCGATATTATTTTCATAATGGACTAGTTGATATGGATTTAAAATTAGTTTAGATATTATTAGATATATTTATTATTTATTTCACCTAAGAGAAAGAAATTTTTGATGAACAATGATTGGGTTTTCAAAGCCAGCAATATTGGACAATATTTGATCCATATTAGGGCCATTAAATTATTTGTAGTATTCCTATCTCATGTAGAGGAACCCAATATAATTCCCTATCATTTTCTAAATTTTTCAAAATATATGAATATATATTTATATATGAATTATTATATATTCCTACCCTACTAATAAGTATTTTTATTGATAAATATTGTGTCATGGGTGTAGTGTATTTCGATTACTCGGTATTTTGTTCATCCATCCATGTTGAGAGACCATAAGATTCAGCTTGAGGACATAGTGGAAAAGGTTTTCATCATACTAATCATGTCTTCCTGAAATAATAAAATGTTTGTACAGGAATTTTAATTTTTTTGTTATATATTTACTACATGAATATGTATTAGGTGAAGATGATGAATACATATCCTTTTCCCTAGATTGACAATATCTTTTATCGGTTGTGGGTTCCCAATGTGTCTCTAAAATCATTCACTATTTCATCTAACACTATTCGAATTCAAAATAGAGGATATTGCTAAAATGATGCTAAAGAGTATATGTGGATTGAATGAATACCTCAATATGAATTTTGGTTTAATTAATTCCCCAAAAGTGTTCGTGGATCACATGAACAAGATCATCCATCCATATATAAGATTTTTCCTCACAGTCTTTAAGGACGATATCCTTATATATTCATGGACGTATGAGTAACATTCTACAAAAATTTATATTGTATTTAGTACACTGTGATGGAGTGTGCTTTATGATAATAAATTATTGTTTAAATTCTTTTTTTATGAGGTTCATTTTCTATGACGTGTTTTTTATATTATAATTTATGTGGATCAGGATATGATGGAAGACAATATATAATTGGATCACACTCTAAATTATTTAAATATAAATAGATTCCATGGGTTTACTATATACAATATGTGGATCATTAATCCTATAAACCAATTAAATGTGATGATGGTTGGTCTAACCAATAATGGGGTAATATTTGAATGGAATGATCATTACAATGAGTCTATTATTCAGATAATGATATGATTTATGGAAACTTGATTTCAGATTCCTCTTGATCTTGAGATTGAATATGTTGTGTTTTATATAGCCTCACATGTTGGATTATGAGTTTTCCTAATGAAGAGGGATCATTTGGTTTTTTATGGTTTACATCATCTATAATCTATTGAGAAAACTACCAGATACATTACTTAGTCTTGAAATCTGTTTTCAATATATAGTAATGTTAGATGCATAATCTATTTGGTGTGAAATTTTTAATTTTAAATGACAATAATAGACTTGGATATTTATTATTTAGTAGGATATCAATTTGAGGTTGATGATTTGTGTAGATTATTTATAAACATTTAATATCATGTTAGAATAGAAACCAAATAAAGGGAAAGTAATTGTAGATGCTCTCAACATGAATATTTTAGGATGGAAAATATTGGTGAGAGAATTCCAGTAATGGATCATTGTATAATGATTTTGATGGTGGAATGAAATAAGGATGAACAAGAGGATCTATAAAGTATGACATATTCCATTTTTCATTACTTATTCATTAGTGGAATGGGTAAAGACAGGTGAAAATTATGATACTTAGTGTGCATGATTCAAGAGTAATTAGTAAGTAGTGACCCATTCATATGATGTTCAATATATGATGATGACTTGGTCAGCCTATATATGTAGATTTATTTCTATCATATTTGATAAAGGATATTTTGAGAGACTCTAATGCTTTAAAATGAGATGTTCATCAATGTTCGATGAAGATATAATGTTACATCTGACATTAGTTATGGTAGCCTTGTATGTAGAGGTGTATCACTAGTTTTGAATCAAAATTCCTTAATTAGATGAGGATAAAGTCAGATCATCCATATTATAGAGTTTTAATATATCCACATCGAATTTGAGTGAGTACGTGTAATGACATGTTGATGAAATTCAAAAATGGGGTTCCTACAACCTTGATGAATCATGAAGTTATTTGGGTGATATTTGATTGAATGAGGATGTTTCTATGTTATTTCTGATCCGTGAAGCCAATTACATAGAAAAATTGTGAAATTTTTTATATGGGATATTTTATGCCATCAAGGAGTTCAATCAACCATTTTCTCTGATGTTCACAGATGTTTCACATCATTGTTTCTATTCCTACTATATAAGGCTCTGTGTACTTAGTTGAAACTAATTACAATGTAACATCTTCAGTTTGGTGGTAAGTATGAGAGGAATATCTATAAATTTGAGGATATGATATGGGATTCTGTCCTTGATTTTAGTGGATCTGAAAATAATCCTATTTCATTGGAGGAATTTTTATCCGACAACATCTTCCATGATTTTATTTTGAGGGTTCATTTTGAGGCTCTCAAAGGATAATAATTTCCTTCACCACTATGTCAGAATGAGGAAAGTGAGAAACCTATTATGGGGATGACAATGGATTAAATTACCTTTGACTATGTTAATTGATCATTAAATTATTTTCTTATATGAAGAGGAGGTAGTTACCATATGTTGTATAGGGGAAAGGACCGTTGGTTTTCACTATTGGGGCCAATGTTTTATAGTAAGTGACTCCTTGGTTATGAAATTTAATATTTCACAAGCAACGTAATATTGAAATTATATTTCAGGGATGTTTAGGGAATTAGAATAAAATTGGGATTATGAAATTCCATATAGAACTTCTTCCTAGCTATTGAGGTGTGGATGATAAGTTTCATGTGTCTTATCCCTTGAAATACATATCTCATTTTTCAATTATGTATAACTATTAAGATGTTGATATAGAGGCTGATGCATCAAATTTGTAATAAATTGAAAAGATTTTTGAGAAAAAAATTAATTTATTGAGTTTGAATAGAAGGAAACATATCTAGATCCTATGGAAGCATGCACAACTCATAGTCGAATCTTGTAAGAGAGTGTGATATTTGGGAAACATAAAAAGTGTTTTTTATAGGTATAGGATATAATGGCCTCTTATTTTAGGTGTGTTATGTGTTAATTTAATATTTTATTCATTATTTTGTGAACAATGGATTTATAGTGGTTATTTATGAGGTTTTTTAGAAGTTTTATAGAGTTTCTAATGAATATTTAATGGTATAATATTGGATAATATTTTTCCCAAACCATTCTAATTCTCCATGAATCTTTTAATCATTCATTATAGTCACATGGGGTGAAAAATATTTTTGAAAATGGTTCTGTAAAACCTCATAGACACTCCATATAATCCAATAAACTCATTCCAATGATAAAACAATGGTTGTTGTTTGATTACATATTTTTTTAAATAAATATTTCATCTCTCCTAAGAAGCTTTTAAGCCACAAATGGTTGGTGCATAGTCTGTCTAACTGTGTGTCCAAGAAATACGCTCATGAATTAATTATCTAATACTCATCTTAAGTGCATATTAATCATCAAAGTTAAATAATTCTTCTACATACATTTATCTCTCCTGATCTTAGAGACTTCATAATATCTACAATGTAAATTCCTATCCACCTATGATGAATTCCAACGAATCCAATCATGTTGGTGATCGAGTAAATAAAGAATGTGTATCATGAAAAAAATTTCTTTGTAGTTCCTATACATTAACCATTCATCCCTTAAAATGAATCATAAATAAATCAGGTAATATCTAGATATATTATTTTTGATCCAATTTAATGAAGATTTCATAGATCATTATTTGATCAGTGATAGATCTGGGGAATTTCTGGCATGTCTTCAGTCACTATTAAACATAGAATCATTGGTCGATACTGATATGTATGTTAGAGTATACTCATTAATTTAGCCTAGAACCTTTTTGAATCATTTTATATATCCTTAATGTGTTTGATTTTGAATCAGTTATATGGATCCTTTATGTGTGGGATTGGTATGATTTGTTATTGGGTGTGACTTGTGTGTCATCTCAAGAGGGTTCTTGGAGATTTTAATTATAGAACTAAACATATGATGCTTCACATGGACACTTGTATATTTTGGTTTCACTGATATGATATGTGTGTTGGTGTGGATCGATTAACCATCAATGATATTATTTCCATTTATATGTGTGTGTGACTTGTGAGACCTATATAAAATTATTTATTTAATGAGGATACATATACAATATTTTATACTATTTGTTGTTTATCACATATACCTTTTTGGTGTTTTTTATTTTCATAATGACATGATATGTTCTTAATATATATTCATTAACATGTTACGAGTGACGATCATAACATAGAATGTAGATATACTGGTAATCAAAATAAGAAGATTTATATTATATGGTTATCTCTTAGAGGGAGATTACATACAACAACCCATGATGATAATGAATGGACTAAAAATATTGGATTGTCGTGATGGACTTGAGGAAAGACTCATTGAACCAAGGGTATGATGGCCTCATGGAATATCCCACGTTATATTCAAGACATGAATACCTTGAGGTCTAACCAATGACATCTACGGGGTTTGACAGTCTTCAGACTTGTCAAATGATAGAGGTGTTATATGACTTAAACATGACCCAATACAACTTGATGTCATTTGATTGATGAGGGATGTGTCCATGAACCATTTGAAATGTTCTTGATAACTATTTAAACCTTTCTAGAATGGAGAATAATTAGCTATGCTGAGTCTCTATGTAGCTTAGTTAGAAAATTAATTCTTAAAATAGGATTTTAAATTCTTTCTTTATCCTTTATATTTATCATTGAATAAACAATTTGTACATGTGAAATCATGTTAAAGATTCATTGTTGGTTTCCTACTGTGTTTTACATTTTACCCTTTTCATGGACATCATGATGTTCATATAAAATTCAATTTTATGGATCTAAGTAGGGTCCAAGGGTCTACAAGATGAATTTGAGAAGAATAGTACCATGTTGGTGGTGGTACATGGATAAGATCAAGAGATTTTGGGAAAAAAATTCATATTAATATTCTTACAAAACCTGTCATTTGTTATGGATTTCCATATTGTGAGACTAGTTCAACTTACAAGCCGCACACAAGTGAATTTTTTTAATATACTATAATTTATTTATCATTCTATATGATACCTTGGGTGGATATATTTTATTATTTTAATAATTTTGGGATATGATTATTGAGGGTATAGTCTCCACACCACACCCTTATACCCTCTCCTCTAGTTAAAAGTCTCTTTCATGTATGGAGGTCTGTATAACGACTTCTAGCATCAACACTTTGGTTCTATTTGGGTTATCTGGGTTGCGGTTTAACATATTCATTTCACATAATCATTATAAGGATTTTGTATTTTGTGTGAAGCCAAAATTCTGTAATGGTAATCCTAAGTAATAATTATTTTTTGAGAAACAATATGGATCCATTATTTCACTTGATAAGAGTATTTTTTATAGACACAATAAAGAATTTTATAGAATAAAACTAAACCAAGAGTCTAATAATTTAAACTTGATGACTACTTAATATGGATTGGATTTTATTAAGGATATGTAAATTTAATTTTTTATATTAAATGAGATTTTATTAAATACCATTATAGTAATTGTGTTAATAAAGGAGAAAAATTATAATGAAAAAAAAGGCTTCTGTGAGGAATATTCTCTAAAGATGCTAGATTAGTTTGGTATGTGTATTTTGGGAGAGCTAAATTATTTTTAAATATTATAGAGATATTATCAATTTTTTTATATCATCGATCATAAGAATAATAATCAATGGAATTTTGGTAATTGATTAAAATGAATGAGAGAATGGATTATTTCCCTCTTATTTGAATGGTTGAAATTAATAGAAAATATTAATAAAAGAAATAGTTTAAGCATACAATATTTAGAAGTATACTTTGTAGCCTTTTTATTATACAACTTCTGAGAAATATATTTAATATTGTATTACAATAGGTGTTCAATACCAATGTTACCTAAAATGATCACATATTCTTACAGAAAATATGACATTAAGTTATGTGAATAGTATAGTGGACTATGGAGATATTTATAGATGAAGTGAATATTTGGAATTGGTTAGTTACACTAAGGATGATGGGGTTGGTGACAGTCCCTATTGAAGATTTATATCAGGTTTGTTTCATAGAAATGAATGTTTTCGCTGGTAAAACATGAAACAATGATCAGGGATGTTTATAATAATAACATCTTAATATATTATCCTAACCCATGTTGTTACAAAATATTTTTAAATGATAGTAAAAAAAATCTATTTTAATATGTTTCTAAAAAACTTGTTATCATTCTCCGAGATAATCAATTTAATATTGATACATCTAAAAATATGGTTCATATTTTTTGATCTAATCCCATTTCCATTCTGTATAACATTGTAAAAGTGAATATGGATATGGGTGATATTTGAATTGAATACATTGGTCAAAATGTGAATAATAACAATGTCATTAATAAATATATGCTAAGGGAGAAATTTACATATTTAAGGAAGAAAATTTATTTTTTGTATTCAACCAACACATGAAAATTTGTGGAAGTAACCACCACATGTGATTTAGATTATATGGAAAAAGGGTAAAATATAGTGTTATAATTATATATTGAAAAAATGATATTTAATGGTAATGAGAGGCATGATCAGTAACATGACATGTTCTGCATTGGAAAATATTAAAGGGTCTGTCTATGTAGTACAGATTAAAATCATAACATGAAAAGGATTTATTTTAAATAACATATCTAAGACATGATTTTCTTTATGGGATGTAATTATTTCAACAACTCTACATCATCTTATGGAGTACTGTTATGAAATTTCTCTCTCTGATAGAATGTGGTTTAATGATTCTCGAGTTGTTATGATGTGGAGTATTTTTATGGATATTTTGATATATTGGTTTCAAATCTATCCAAAGGGGGTATTGATGAACATTTGGGATTTTTTATGTGATATAATACTATAGTGATTTATATATAGACAATAGAAATTATTTCAGGTTTTTATAACTATGAAATTATACTGTACATTTTTATGGTGATTTTATGTACATGAGTAATGCCTAATGTGGTTCTAATGTATCTAAACCGAAGTAGACTATTTTCCAGTCTAACTTATTGAATTTAAAATTTTAAAAATTATTTTGTTATGTGGGGAATCTTTTATGTAAATTTTTGAAAATATCTAATATACTTTGTATGAAAATTTCCTATATTGATCGATTTCACATATCAAATTACTGATATGTATGAGAATTATTACGATAGAAGAAAATTCATGTTGGATATTTTCTGACTACATATCAAATTTATGTATATATCTATGTTCACCTAGGGATATTTTCCATATATTATAATGTAATAATGTTTTGAATATATATAGTTTAATTTTCAACAAATCATTTTTCTTTAATGACCTCAAACTCAATAATTCGAAAGAGAATGTACATGGTAATAATCATGACATCCAATCTATTATAGTAACTGACTCCTTGGTTATGAAATTGAATATTTCACAGGAAAGGTAATATTGAAATTATATTTCATGGGTTTTTAGAAAATTATAATAAAATCGGGAGTATGAAATTCCATATAGAGCATCATCCTAGATGTTGAGGATATAATGACCTATTCTTTTAGGCGTGTTATGTGTTAATTTAATCTATTATTCATTAGGTTCTGAACAATAGATTTATAGTGGCTATTTATGAGGGTTTTTAGAAGTTCTATAGAGTTCCTCATGAATATTTAATGGTATAATATTGGATAATATTTTTCCCAAACCATTCTAATTCTCTAGAATTTTTTGAATCATTCATTATAGTCGCATGGGGTGAGAATATTTTTTGGAAATGGTTTGGTAAAAACTCATAGACACTCCATAGAATCCAATAAACTCATTACAATGATAAAACCATGGTTGGTGTTTGATTAGAAATTTTTTTCAAATAAATATTGCATCTTTCCTTAGAAGGTTGTAAGCCTCAAATGGTTGGTACACAGTCTATCTAACTATGTGTCCAAGAAATACGCTCATGAATTAATTGTCTAAAACTCATCTTAAGGGTCTATTAATCATCCATATTGACTCATTATTCTACATACATTTATATCTCCTAATCTTAGAGACTTCATAATACCTACAATGTAAATTAATATCTATCTATGATCAATTCCAATGAACCCAATCATGTTGGTGATAGAGTAAATAAATAATGTGAATCATGAAACATTGTTCTTTGTGGTTCCCATACATTAACCATTCATCCCTTGAAATAAATCATAAATAAATTAGGTAATTTATAGATATATTAATTTTGATACAATTTAATGAATATTTCATAAATCATTATTTAATCGGTGATAGATCTAGGGAATTTATGGCATGTCTTCAGTCAATCGTAAACATATCATCATTGGTCGATCCTGATATGTATGTTAGATTATACTCATTCATTTAGCCTAGAACCTCTTTGAATAATTTTATATATACTTAATGTGTTTGATTTTGAATTAGTTATATGGATACGTTTTGTGTGGGATTTGTATGATTAGTTATTGGGCGTGACTTGTGTATTTTCTCAAGATGGTTCTTGGGGATTTTAATTATAAAACTAAACATATGATGTTTTACATGGACACTTGTATATTTTGGTTTCGCTGATATGTTACGTGTGTTAGTGTGGATCGATTGACTATCAATGATAGTAATTACAAGTGTATGTGTGTGTGACTTGTGAGACCCATATAAAATTATTTATTTAATGAGGATACATATACAACATGTTATACTATTTCTTGTTGATCACATATACCTTTTTGGTGTTGTTTATTTTCATAATGAAATTATATGTTCTTCATATATATTCTATAACATGTTATGAGTCATGATCATAACATATAATGTAGATATACTGGTAATCAAAATATAATGATTTTCATTATATGGTTTTCTCTTAGAGGGGGATTATATACAACAACCTATGATGAAAATGAATGACCTGAACATATTAGATTGTCATGATGGACTTGAGGAAAGACTCATTGAACCGAGGGTATAATGGACTCATGGCATGTCCCATGGTATATACAAGACATGAAGACCTTGAGGTCTAACCAATGACAGCTATGGGGTTTGAAAGTCTTCGGACTTGTCAAATTATTGAGGTGATATATGACTTCAACATGACCCAATATAACTTGATGTCATGTTATTTTTGAGGGATGTGTCCATGAACCAGTTGAAATGTTCTTGATAACTCCTTATACCCTTCTAGAATGCAGAATATTTATCTATGTTGACTCTCTATGTAGCTTTGTTAGAACATGAATTCTCAAAACATGATTTTAAATTCATGATTTATTCTTTATATTTATCATTGAACAAACAATTTATACAAGTGAAATCATGTTAAAGATTAATTTTTGGTTTCCTACTATGTTTTACATTTTACCCTTTTCATGGACATCATGATGTTCATATAAAAATAAATTTTAGGTATCTATATAAGGTCTAAGGGTCTACAAGATGAATTTGAGCAGAGGAGTACCATGTTTGTGGTGGTAGATGGATAAGATCAAGAGGATTGGGGAAAAATTACATATTTAAATTCTTACAAAACATGTAATTTGTTATGGATTTCCATATTGTGAGACCAGATCATCTTACAAGTCATACAAAAGTTATTTTTTTTAATATAATATCATTTATTTATCATTCTATATGATACATTGGGTAGATATATTTTATTATTTTTATAATTTTGGGATATGATTATTGAGGGTATAGTCTCATCACTACACCCTTATACCCTATCCTATAGTTAGAAGACTCTTTCATATATGGAGGTGTGTATAATGACTTCTAGAATCACCAATTTGGTGCTCTTTGGCTTTTCTAGGTTGAATTTTAACATATTTATTTTACCTAATAATTATAAATATTTTTTTTTGTGTGAAGTGAAAATTATGTAATTGTAATCCTGAGTAATAATTATTTTTTGAGAAACTAAATGGATATATTAATTCACTTGATAAGAGTATTTTTTATAGACACAATAAATAATTTTATAGAATAATACTAAACCTAGAGTCTAATAATTTAAACTAGATGACTACTTGAGATGGATTTTATTTTATTATGGATATGTAAATTATTATTTTTTTATTAAATGGGATTTTGTTAAATACCATTATAGTAATTGTGTTAATAGAGGAGAAAACATTCTAATGAAAAAAGGCTCATGTGAGGAATATTCTGAATAGATTCTAGATTAGTTTGGTATGTGTATTTTGGGAGAGATAAATTATTTTTATACATTATAGATTTATTATCAATTTTTATATATCTTTGATCATAAGAATAATAATCAATGTAATTTTGGTAATTGATTAAAATGAATGAGACAATGGATTATTTCACTCTTATTTGAATGGTTAAAATAAATAGAAAATATTAATAAAAGAAAAAGTTTAAGCATTAAATATTTAGACGTATACTTTGTAGCCTTTTTATTAGACAGCATCCAAACCATATATTTAATATTGTATTATAGTAGGTGTTCAATATCAATGTAACCTGATAGAATCCCATATTCTTGTAGAAAATATTACATTATGTTATGTGAAAGGTATAGTGGACTATGGATATATTTATAGATGTAGTGAAAATTTGGAATAGGTTAGTTACACAACGGATGATGAGGTCGGTGACAGTGCCTATTGAAGATTTATATCAGGTTTTTCTCATAGAAATGAATGTTTTCACTGGTAAAACATGAGACAATGATCAATGATGTCAATAATAACTAAATCTGAATATATTATACTAACCCATGTTGTTACAAAGGTTTTTTAAATGTTAGTAAAACATATATATTATAATTTTTTCTAAAAAACCTGTTATCATTCTCAGGGACAATCAATTTAATATTAATATCTCTAAAAATCGGGTTCTTAATTCTTTATCTAAACACATTTCAATTATATATCACTTTTTGAAATTTAAAATGGATACAAGTGATATTTTAATTTAATACATTGGTAAATGTGTGAAGAATAACAATTTCATTAAAAAATCTATGCTTAGAGAGAAATTTACGTAGTTAAGGAGGAAAATTTATTTTTTGTATTCAACCAACACATGAGAATTTGTGGAAGTAACCACCACATGGGATTTAGATTATATTGAAAAGGGATAAAAATAGTGTTATAATTATATTTTGAAAAAATGATATTTAATGATAATGTGAGGCGCGATCAGTAACATGACATATTCTGCATTGGAAAATATTAAAGGGGCAGTCTATGTAGTACAGATTAAAATCATAGCATGGAAGGGATTTATTTTAAATAACTTATCTAAGACATGATTTTCTCCAGGGGACGTAATTATTTCAACAACTATATATCATCTTATGGTGTACTATTATGAAATTTATCTCTGTGATAGAATGTGGTTTAATGATTCTTGAGTTTTATAATGTCGAGTAGTTTTATGCATATTTTGATATATTGGTTTCTAATCTTTCCAAAAGGTGTATTGATGAACATTTGTGATTATTTATGAGGTATCATAATATAGTGATTTATATCTATGCCATAGAAATTATTTCACATGTTTATAACTATGAAATTATACTATACATTTTTATGGTGATTTTATGTACATGAGTAGTGCCTAAAGTGGTTCTAATGTATCTAGATTGAAGTACACTATTTTCTGTTCTAACTTATAGAATTTACAATTTTAAAAATTATTTTGTTAGGTGGTGAATCATGTATGTATATTTTTTAAAATATCTAATATTATTTGTATGAAAATTTCCTATATTGATCGATTTCCCATACCAAATTACTGATATGTATGAGAATTCATAAGATAGAAGAAAATTCATGTTGGATATTTTCTGAATACATATCCTATTTATGTATATATCTATGTCACCTATAGATATTTTCCATATATTATAATGTAATAATGTTTTTAATATATACAATCCAATTCTTATAGAATCTATATTTTTAAATGACCTCATACTCAATGATTTTAAAGAGAATCTACATGGTTATAATCATAACATCCAAACTATTATTCATGATAATTAATGAGAGTTTTCATTTATATTTATGACTATTCATATCGATTTCAGATTTCATTCTAGTGGTTTTTCTAAGAAGATTATATTTATACTTTTTATTTATAGTTCCAAGGAAAGTTCTCTAGATGTTAAACCTAGAAAAAAAAATAGATCACACCTTACTATTTTGGATTTCAAATAATAATTATTAGTTGAACATATAATAATTCATATTGTTTGCAATAAGATAAAAATTTGAAAAAACTGATATTTTTTAATAAATAGATGTATCATGAGATCATTTTGATGAATATTATGGGGACATGTCGGTTTCGGAGAGAAGCTGATGATTGGTTTTTTAATTCATAAATACAATAGTATTGAAATAATGATGATATTAATTCAATATAGGTGTTTGAGAATATGAAATGTCAAATGGAATTTGACTAAATCAATAAAAATACATGATTGGAGATAGTGATATCTTAAAATAAAATTCTGTTGAAAAATAGGGTTATATAAAAAGTAATTTCATGATCACTAATTAGGATTCCAAGAAAAGCGGATCTCATAATTTAACTATTTCATGGATCATAACAATATTTTAAAAACACATCATGTATTGTATCATCCAAGATAAGTAAGGAATAAGAAACTTTTCATCTTTATTAATATTTTTGAATTAAATATTAATTTTACTTTAAAAGGGGACACTATGTTTGATGGTGTACCCGATACGTAACAACGGGTTTTTTTTAAAACTAAAGTTTCATACTACTAATATAATATTATTATTTTAAATGGCAGTTAACACCTAGACATTTTATTAGTGGGAATTAATATAACTAAATAAAATATGATTATATATTTTTGTTAAATTATTTTACAATTATCCAATAAATTTTGGAGGCTTGAAATGTGAATGAATCTAATTTTAGGCATAATTTTCTTTAAAAGTTCGATTTAACGCATTTTGATGGAGAACCCTCTTTAAATCAAGTCATGGTCATTTTTATATGTTCTATTTGACAAAATAAAATTAGTCTTTAGATTTGGGACATCAAAATTTACTTTGGGTAATTTTTTGTTATTTTTCTAATATAGTTCATTTTTAATGAATAGTGAAAAATAATGTATTTTAATTCAAAAGTGCCTTTTAATCTAATTTATTTATATGGTTACATTATCTTTTTAATTGGTTATAAATTTTAATTATAATATATTTTTACTAGTTAATCCAATTTTGGACATTAGAATTAATTTTACTTTGAAATTTGACATGAACAAGTGTCAATCTTTTGATGTTTATTATTTCTTAAAAATAGGCTTTTTGTATTGACATCGGGAATTAATTTTAAGTTAATTTAGTAGACCTTTTGTGTTTTGAATTTTTAAAAATCTATTCCAAATTTTTAATCAATAGGTCCAAATTTTGTAAATAGGTAACTTTATGTTTTAGGCATTTTAAATATTTACTTTAGTAAATATTTTACTTACCATGATTAAAGGGTAAATATAATAAATAAGGTTGAAATATAATATTATAATAATGTTAAATTACCATAAAATGTGAGCTAATAATATTGAATGATACATATCAGACCATGGACATCCTTGGGTTGAATTTGGGACCCCATGGAGCCATATGGGAGTAATAATTACATTTTATATTAATTAATTTTAATTAACGAAAAAAATGACATAAACAAATATATTTTCGTAACTAAATTTTTACATTGGTTTATATAGGTTATAATTTTGACTATAAATATTATTTGTAAATATGAAATGATTTCCTAAATCATTTTATTTGTTTTATATTTTTTGGACATCATATAAATTAAATTATTAATGAAACAATAATGATGCAATATTTACCTCATAATAAATGATTTAAATAAATAAGATTATAAATATTAAAACAATATCCAAATCCTTTCCAATTATTATTGGATTATTATATTTCATCCATGAGTACTCTTAAATTTGATATTAACGAATTTTTTACCTTTTGAAACCGAATATGAGGTTATAATAAAATAATTGTTTCAAACATTCATAAAGAGCCACTCCTCTCCCTTATAAAAATACCTCACTTCAAACTCATTTATCAAACATCTCAAGCCTTTGGCATGTGAAACCTCTTCTCCAATAAGCTCCAAATATCCCAATATTCATCATATAAGCCCTACCTTAGGCATAAGGCACTATAAGAAACCCTTTTGGTTCAAACCACAGGGAGTTACCCATTTTAAAGGCAACGTCTTCTTATAAGTTCTTTTGTTTTATTTTACTTCTCCAACCCCTAAAATCTTTTTATTACAATATTGTATAACATGAGAATTATCCTAAATATAATAGGATGTAGTTATGAGAAGGATTCAAACTACACTTACACTCACCTCCATCTAATGGGTGAAGAACATACTATTTCTGTGAATGGAAAACTAATGTCTCACGAAGCGATGATTGTTCAATTATATCTTACTGCCTCTTATGGTGGACATTATGATAGAAATGTATTTATATATGATATATATTATGTTTATGTTTTATATATGATTCTGTAATTTTTATTTACAAACATACCTTTATGCATTCCAAAATTTGTAAACATGATAATTTCATTTGAGGAAGTGCGGACTACCGCCCCCTCAAGGTGATATGATTCGTTCTTGACATACATGGAACATATAAAGATGGAGTTAATGAAATTATGCAACACATATATATCATATTATATTATAATTTAATTATAATATACCTATGTATCATTAAGTTTTCATTCAATAAAAATATTAAATAGAAATGAAAGTTGTGTTCATGCGTACGTACGGCTTACCCACTAGTGCAGAAAATGTTATTTACGTCACCATTTTTCACGTCGGTTATATATAACCGACGTGATAATCTATGAAACATGGTTTTTACGTCTGTTATAAAATAACCGATGTCATAAATTTGTTGAGTATATTTTTAACGTCGGCTATTTTAATAACCGACGTTAAAAATTGCCTGTGTTCGGTGTTTACGTCGGTTATCAAATAACCGACCTAAAAAACCAAAGCGCGGGGGGTTTTTACATCTGTTATAAAATAACCGACGTAAAAAACTATGATTTTTGATGTCTTTTTTATGTCATTTATAGAATAACCGACGTAAAAAAAGTTGTATCTAATACATTTATAACTTCGGTTATTATAATAACTAATGTTACAATTATAAAAAACACTTTATAATGTCGGTTATTAAATAAACGACGTTATAAAAACATTTAAAAATAAACAACCCCCGAGGTTTGTCATTTACAAATTTTCGTTCGACAGTCCGGCGGCTCGTCTCTCTCGCGCGATAAACCCGAATCGGGTCGTCGATCTCGCTGCGTTAAACTCGTTTTTCCTACAATGCTTATCATCTTTACTCTCCTCGGATCTATCATATCAACTCGCAACACTCAAGTAAGCCTTCCACAAATTTATTTCGTTCGTTTTTTTCCCGGATAGTCTATATTTATGTTTTGCGATTTTTGTGTGCTTTCAACTGGTTCAATTTTTGTGTGCTTTTTTTCCCGGATCTATCATCTCAACTCATTTTGTGTGCTTTCAAATCACAACACAAAAGGCATTCCAAAACCCCCATTTCATGTAAGCCTTCAAATCACAACACTATATTTTTGTGTGCTTTTTTTCATTTGTTTTTCCAACATCGTATATTTTTTGTGGTCCCAAATTTTTTTTTGATGGATTTGGATATGTCTTTAATTTTATATATTAATTTTATCTTGAAATTTCGTGCTTTTAATGTGTGACTCTTAGGATAATAATTGGGTGTATTTTATAACCTATGAATGTGATTCATTAATTTTGAAAGGGGAATCCAATTATGGTTTTTTAATTCTTTGTTGTCATGTGGGCCTCAAAAGGGGAGTTTTGAATGGGTGTTATGTGTAAAACCTTGTCACACATCTTGAAGGTGTTTTATGAAAAAGATTGTTTTTCATGTGTATTGTTTGTGACATTATTTGAAGTAAATTATTAAAATATGGGGGTGGTTTAATAAATGTGTATTGAGCTGAAATTTATATTTTGGATTTGTATTGGTATGATTTTTTTCTTGAATGGGGGTTTTGGAATGTCTTTTGTGTGCAAAAAACATGGTTGTTCCTCTTGGGATTGTTTTATGAAAATTGAAAATGATTTAGTGAGTTAAAAAAGTGATAAAATGGTGTAAATGCAATATTTTGGTGACGTTATTCACCTAATAAGGGTTTTTGAAAGGTAAAGAGGTGATTTAAGATGTCAAACATTTTCAGAATGTTTTATAAACTGGGGAATCGTTTTATTAAATTGTGATGTTGGTGCGAAACATGTTTGTAGACTATTTTGTGCGACTTTTTTGATAAAATAAATTATGAATTTAGTTATCGAGAAACTTGTGATCATTTGACTAGTTGAATATCAATGATTATTTTTAATTATCATACGATCATTTAAGTATCTATATTTAATAATATTTAATTCCATCTATTTCATGATGAAGTATTTATTAAATTCATGTGTTTTTCATTGTTCACCATCCCTAGTTTTATATGTAAACCATTGTTTGGGGGGTTGTCCGGGGGGTGGGGGCCATCCAGAGGGTTGGGGGGTGTCCAGGGGGGTTTCTAAGGGGGTGGAGGCATGTCCAGAGGGTTTTGGGGGTTGTCTGGGGGGTAAGGGGCTGTCCAGATGGTTGGGGGTGTCCAGGGGGGTGTCCAAGGGGGTCGGGGGTGGGGGTGGTGTCCAGGAGGGGTGGGGGTGCTGTCTGGAGGGGTGGGGTGTTGTACAGGGGGTGGGGGATTTCCAAAGGGTTGGGGGATGTCCAGCGGGGTTTCCAAGGCGGTAGGGGGTGGGGGTGGTGTCCAAGAGTTGTGGGGGGTGTTGTCTAGAGGGGTGGGGGCTGTCTAGGGGGTTGGGGTGTTGTCCACAGGGTTGGGGGGTGTCCTGGGGGGTGGGTGGGTGTGGGGGGGATGTCCAAGGGGTGGAGGCTTGTCTAGAGGGTTTTGGGGGCTGTCCGGGGGGTGGGGGCTGTCCAGAGGGTTGGGGGTGTCCAGGGGTGTTTGGATTTACATTGTGATTTTCTCCATCTGAGTTTTTATTTTAAATAAGATTTTATTCTCAGGTTTACTCCATTCTCTCCAATTTTCTATCAACCATGTAGGCCCAATGGTTTTCTTTTATTCAATGGAATTTAAAACTGTTTTATCTTACTATATTTTCTTTTAATAATAACATTCAAGAATATTTTTTTAAATACGGCATAGATTTTTTTTTATTTCAAAATTGTTTTACATTCAAATTATGATTTTTTTCATATAAACTTATATTTGTCTTATCTTAAAAATATATATATTTTTGATATTTGTTATAGGTAATAATGAGTCGATGTCGGATTACGGCACATCAAATGAGCAATGAATATGAGTAAGGTGTTGATTCCTTTTTGGAATTTGCTAAAAGAAATGTTCCAATTAGTGACATTTTTTTCTCTCCATGTCTGAAATGTTTAAATATGAAGAAGTTGAAAAGTAGAGAGATAAAAGATCATCTGATATGTCATGGTTTTAATCCCAGTTACAGCCCTTGGATTTGGCATGGTGAAACTGGACGAAATTTCACTGATGATGATGATTCACAAGATGGTAACTCCGATGGAATGGATAAAATGATTCGCGATATTGTAGCAGAACAAATTGAGATAGAACCGACAGTTGCGCATCTATATGGTGATTTTGAAAACCCATTTTATCCGGATTTTACAGATTTTACGGTTTTGTCGGCGATGTTATGATTGATTAACCTGAAGTCGAAACATGGATGGAGTGACAGAAGTTTTACAGAGCTTCTACAATTGATGAAAGACATTCTTCCAAAAGATAACGATCTTCCAGATTCACATTACAAGGCCAAGAAAATATTATGCCCGATGGGATTTGGATACAATAAAATACAAGCCTTTCCGAATGACTTCATTATATATAGGAAAGAATATGAATTTCTATCAGAGTGTTCTAAATGTTGGACATCACGGTATAAGGTGAAAGAGAAATCACAGGCTGATGTAGAGATTACAAAGCTCCCTGCAAAGGTATTTTGGTATCTTCCTATAATTCATCGTTTCAAACGTTTATTTGCTAATTCACATGATGAAAAAAGGATAAGATGGAATGCTGATGAGCCCGTATGCGATGTAAAAATACGTCATCCAACTGATTGTCCACAATGGAAGAAAATTGATGCGCAGTACTCTACATTTGGAAATGAAATAAGAAATCTCAGATTAGGGTTGTGCACAGATGGAATGAATCCATACCGAACCCTCAGTAGCACACATAGTTCATGGCCTGTTTTATTGGTAATGTACAACCTCTCTTCTGAAGTTTTTATGAAGCGCAAATATGTCATGTTGAGTATAATGATCTCTGGTCCAAAGAAACCCGACAATGATATTGATATTTACTTGTCACCGTTGATTGATGATTTGAAAATGTTATGGGCTGATGGTATTAGGGTGTATGATTCTTATAAAATGGAATATTTTATACTACATTCAGAGCTTCTGTTCACTATAAATGACTTCCCAGTGTATGGAAATTTGTCTGGATACAGTGTTAAAGGGCATAAAGCGTGTCGAATTTGCGAACAACAGACGTCATGTTGTCAATTGCATCATGGGAGGAAAACAGTGTACATGGGTCATCGAAAGTTTTTGCCTATGGATCACCCTTATAGAAGACTAAAAAAGGAATTCAATGGCTCAATAGAATTTTATACTGCTCCAAAACCTTTATCACCAGATCTATATTTTGAGATGGTGAAAAACCTTGATGTGACATTGGGAAAGACACAGAAATCTGGTAACGATAGACATATTTGGAAGAAAAGGTCAATATTTTTTGAGCTACCATATTGGAGGTATCATGAAGTTAAACATAATATTGATGTCATGCACGTGGAGGGGAATATATGTGATTGTTTGATTGTATCATTGTTAGATATTAAAGGAAAGACTAAAGATGGGTTGAATGCAAGATTAGACTTACTATCAATGGGAATACGTTTGGAGTTATCTCCCACTTCTAAAGGAAGACGAAGATTTCTTCCCCCGGCTTGTCATACATTATCGAAGACAGAGAAAATTAGATTTTGTCAGTGTCTTCATGATATCAATGTGCCTCAAGGTTATTCTTCAAATTTAAAAAATTTGTCTCATTGTAGGACTTGAAGTTGATGGGTATGAAATTACATGATTGTCACGTCATGATGCAACAAATTCTACCAGTTTCATTGCGTGGAATATATCCCATTCATGTCAGAAAGACTATGATGAAGTTGTGTTATTTTTTCAATTCAATTTGTAACAAGGTGATTGATGTGAATGCTTTGAACATTTTGGAAAAGGATGCAATATTTATACTTTGTCAATTGGAAATGAATTTTCCTCCAACTTTTTTTGATATAATGGCGCATTTAATGATTCATCTGGTCCGAGAAATAAAGCTTTGTGGACCTATATATCTTCGTTGGATGTATCGTTTTGAGATGTATATGAAAATATTAAAGGGGTATGTTAAAAATCCATATCGACCTGAAGCCTCCATTATTGAAAAGTATATTTCTGAGGAGGTAGCATAGTTTTGTATGAGCTATTTGGCTGCGGCGCAACACATAGGTTTGCCTCCATCTCTCCATGAACGAGTTAATAATGAGGGAAAGGGGATTTGTGGCTTGAAAGTCAAATCATTGTTAGCTGAACATATGAAGAAGTTAGAATCATAAATCGTGAATAACATAGATGATGCTCAACCATATATCACATTGCATATTAATGAGTTGAAACAATGTCATCCAAAGAAAAAATAAATGTGGATTTTGAATGAGCACAACAAAACATTTTTGGCATGGATTAAAAAGACTTTGCTTGGTAGATCAAATGTATCAGAGACATTAAAATGGATAGTGGGTGGTCTATGTTTAAATGTGATAACATGGTCCGGTTATGAAATTAATGGCTATACTTTTCATACGAAAGCTCAGGACAACAGAAGTGCAGTTCAGAATAGTGGTGTATTGGTGATTGCAGAAGCAATGCATTTTTCGAGTGCTAAGAAAAAAACCCAATTTCTGCATCAAGTGCATATTATGGAGTGATAGAAGACATGTGGGAGGTTGATTACTTTAAAACTAAAGTTCTTGTTTTTCACTATAAATGGTTTATCGGTAACAACAGTGTCAGACACGATGAATTTGGAATGACAATTGTTAATCTGAATAGATTGGAAGACACAACTGATTCTTTTATAATGGAAACACATGAAAAACATATTTTCTATGTAGTAGATCAATCAGATATGTAGTGGGCTGTTGTTTTACAAGGGAAAAAACAATATGTTAGTGAGGATGAAGTTGATGAAGATGCTAATTTATGTGAGATCCCTACTTCCATGGAAAGATTTACAGAACATAATGATGAGCATGTTGAAGACATGGTTTGTGCCATAAGTAACGATCACGATGAAGGAATTTGGGAAAACAATCCATTTGTACATTCCTAAAATTACAGGTAACATATGATTATTTCATGTTTACATATATTTTTTTCATAGATGTTAGATGTTATAAGTTTTTTATTTATTAAAAAATGTTTTAAAACAAAATAAGTATATGTTTTTGTTTGTTTTAAGTTTTTTTAGTTTACTTTATCATGTTTACCATTACATGAATTATATATCTACTATTTTTGTTCAGTGACAGTTACTTTACCATATTTACCAGGTTTACCATGTTTACCATGTTTACCATCTTGACCATATTTACCATCTTTACCATCTTTACCATTGTTTAACATGCTTACCATATTACCAATGTTTACTATTACGTAACTTAGTACACTTTTCTATTTTCTGATTACAGTAGTATTAAAATATTTGAATTTGAATATTTTTGAACTAACATTTGTTTTTTGATTTGAAGGATAATGACAGATCATTCAGTTGATCAAATACATGATTCTGGAGATGAGAATTTTGGTCATACCTCTGGGGAGGAACATTCACATACTCCTATTAGAACAAAGAGTTCAAAGGTTGGTAAACGTTGGTGGACACATTTTCCAAAATTAGCAGTTGCCCGTACGCAGGATCAGAGGATAGTCGTTGAGTTTGATGATGATGATATTCCTAGAGGTCCAAATGCAAAAGATTTTTAGAGTTTTGTAGCAACTCAGGCTAAGAGCAAAGTAAGAATTTTGTATGATGACGGGAGAACTTTGGATAAAGCGATAATCTCTCAGTTATGGGAGACGATTTTGGAAGATATTTTTATATTTTTTGAATATTCATTAAATTTTTCTAGTATATATAATACGTTTAACCTCTTATTTATCAGATGACATATGATATTCCTGACATTGGAGGAGTCAAGAAGAAATGCTTATCGTTGGCTTCCAAGAGATGGAGGGATTTCAAATCAACCCTCTCATCTGATTTCATTTATGGTCATAGGAGTCATGAAAATCAATGTCGTATATATCCCTTTATAGATGAAGACACATGGAGACATTTTTTTGAAAGTAGAAGAAAAGAGTCATTTTTGGTAAGGGCGGTGTAAACTTTTATAAGATTTCTAATATAAATGATCTTATTAACATTTTGTTAATGATTTATTATTCTTAATTTACCAAAAACAAGTAAATCTCATCAAGAGATCCAATCTAAAAATGTATACCCTCATAGTTTATCTCATGGAGGGTATGCATTATTGGAATAACAAATGATGGCGGAAAAATTTCAACAACTAAGAGATGAGTCTTCAAGCTCTAGAGAGGTGGCCCCTCCATCCCCTCCATCTAGACATGAAAAATGGAAGAGAGCTCGGAAGAGAAAAAAAGTTCAATATCTTTCGGATGAATCGAGAATCGTAGCTGAGAGGATTTTAAGATATATATTTTATTTATTTAAGTAAACCATTTTCTTCATATAATTTCAATCATTACAGAAATGTTCAATTAATTAATACAAGACTCTCTTGAGGAGAAGACTTCACAGGGGACATTTATAGCTATTGGGAGGGCAGATATTTTATCTGTATCATTGGAAAGGCCCAAACATCCTGGTCATGTAAGAGGATATCTGGAAGGTGTATCGGTAAGAAAAGTGTTTCCACATTCTTCAACTTCAAACATTGAGGGGGTTTATAGAAAAAAATTGATTCCTTGGAGTCTGAAATTCATAATATTAATGTGATGATGGAGGACAATATTAGAGTGTCGGTGCAGTCTATGTTTGCAGACATGCAAAGTCAATTTCAGAATGCAGCTCCTACTCCTCCACCTCCCCCTGCAGACCCCATTATTTATCCTCCACCTCTGATAGTAGTTCCCACTCCCCCACCTCAACCTGCTGACCCCATTTTTTATCCTACTCCTCCGCCGCAACTTCCAACTTATTGCAAGTTGTATGTTGATGATTCTCAACAACATATAGTAGCATATGGGTTGGTATATTGTATAGGAGATACAGTTCATCATCAACAATTAGAGGTAGAGAATCAGAGGGTCGCTGTACATGATATTATTGATAGATCATCTCGGGTACCATTACCTATAGATGAGGTGGTGACAGTTGGACATAGTATCGACCATTTTTTAATTTGGCCATCCATACTTCTTCTACTCATTACCATAGATGTATGAATGTTATATCTTTTATTTTATTTTTTTATTAAAGTTGTTTTATCATTTGAAAACTAAAATATTTTTCAATTTTTTTTATAGGAATACTTCAAAGGTAAAGAAATACAGTATAGACAACAACAAAGACAAATCGCTATGACATCAGATACAGAATCCAGTAGTCTTGACAGATTGTCAAAACATTCATATTTTTTGGCGGATCATTATGAGCTTCCAATAGAATCTCAAGTTTGTGGACGTGAAATAAATGTGGGGATTATGAAAACGGATATCATGGAGCTTGTTACTGGAGATAAGTTGGGCATCAACGTGGTGACAAATGTTTCCATGTAAGTATTAACACCTTTTTCCTACGTTATATTTATTAAAAATGTATACTTATATCTATTTTGTATTAGGTATCTTTATAAAATTTGTGAGAGGAATGAGCTGACAGATGTATATGGATTCATGGACCTGCAATTGATTTCCCCTGACGCATGTGCATTGGATGAGGAACAAAGAATGCTTTATATTGCTGAATGATTTGAAAAGAATATAGTCACGCAATTTTGGATGATGCCTTTTTGTGAGAGTTATGAAACACATTTCTCTAAAAGAGTTAATTATCTTTTAACATAAAAAACCACTAACATTAAATGTCCTTTTATCAGTGATCATTGGATGTTAGGGTTTTTTTGCCCAGGGGAGAAAGCACTTTATTGGATATGCTCTGCCCATGATGATGTGCGGGAAAGTTCTAAGAATATATTGGAAAAGTAAGTTTCAATTTCTCAATAGTTTTATATATTATAATGAATTTTAAATTTACCCCATTAGTATTATTTACTAACAGGGCATGGGTTTACTTTCGAAAAAACTTAAAGAAAAGGAATGAAAAGATCAAATATGTAAATGTGAAGGTAAATATCCATTTATAATTTGTACTTTTTGATTTATTACAGTAAAATAATATATTGAATTTACACTCATTCAAATAGAATTTTCATGAACAACAAGTCATCATCGAATGCAGATATTATATGTTAAGATTTATGTATGAAATAATAACAACGGGGACAATTGTAAATTTTGACCTGGTAAGATTTCCTCTTAAACATTACCATAATATTTCAATTTGATTTACTCATTATACACGTTAACTACTATCCTTTTCATTTGTAGCTTTTTGATGACCCCCAACCCAATAATGGTGAATACATCAAACAACGACAAGTGGAGTGGTCAAATTATTTTACAAGTTTGATTAAATTTTAGGTGTTTGTAATGTTAAATGTAATTTTGAATATTGTCGTTGTAATTGTGTATTTGGTAGTCGTTTAGGTTGGATTTAGTTTTTTTTAAGTTGACAGTGTAAGTTTTGAATGTTATATATGTGAATGTTTAATTTTGCTCTACTTCTTATTTTGGTCTACATATGATGGTTTTTCTGGTATGGATTATGGCCTGGGGGAGGGGTTTCAAGTGTGTGGGGGTGTTCAATGGGGTTGGGGGTGTCCAGGAGTCTAGGAGGCCTATCCGGTGGGGTGGGGGGATTGTCGAGGTGTGTTTGGGGCTATCCAGGGGGTTGGGGGCAGTCCAGGGGTGTGGTGGGGGCTCCTATTGGGTGGGGGAGGGCTGTCCAGGGTGTGGGGTGTATACATGAGGGTGGGGGGGTTGTCTTGGGGTGTTTGGAGCTATCCAGGGGGTCAGGGGGTAGTCCAGGGGTGTGGTGGGGCTGTCATGTGGGGTGAGGGGGTGCTGTTTAGGTGGGTGGGGGGTTAGAGGGGTGTTTGGGGCTGTCCATGGGGTCGGGGGTAGTCCAGGGGTGTGGTGGGGGCTCCAATGGGGTGGGGGATGTCATGTGGGGTGAGGGGGTGAGGGGGTGCTGTTCAGGAGGGTGGGGATGTTGTCGAGGGGTGTTTAGGTCTCTCCAGGGGGTCAGGGGGCTGTTCAGGGGTGTGGTGGGGGCTGTCAAGTAGGGTGAGGGGGTGAGGGGGTGCTGTTCAGAAGGGTGGGGGTTGTCGAGGGGTGTTTGGGGCTGTCCAGGGGGTCAGGGGGGCAGTCTAGGGGTGTGGTGGGAGCTCCAATGGGGTGGGGGAGGGCTGTACAGGGGGTATACATGAGGGTGGGGGATATCAAGTGGGTAAGTTTTATCTGTTATCAATGTAAATGCTGAAATTTTATTTAGTTCATGTTTTTATCTTCTGTTTTTGCGGTATGAATTATTGATTTGGTTTCTAGTTGATTTTGGGGTAGAGCAGAGGACTTTAGTGGATTTTTTTTAAAATTTTTTGTCTTTCACGTCGGTTATTTTATAACCAACGTGATAAAGAAATCGAGAAGCGTTTATCACGTCGGTTTTTTTCATAACCGACGTGATAAATGACCTGGGAAATGCTTTATCACATCGGTTAATCAATAACCGATGTGATAAACCCATCTCAGGACTGGTTTATCACGTCGTTTATTTAATAACCGACTTGATAAACCATTTCCCAGGCTTTTTATCACGTCGGTTATTGATTAACCGACGTGATAAACCCCTCTTGGGACTGGTTTAACACGTCGGTTATTTAATAACCGACGTGATAAACCATAGTCCATGAGTTTATCATGTCGGTTATTCAATAACTGATGTGATAAAGTCACCCACACGTGTTTATGACGTCGGTTATTGTATAAACGACGTGATAAAGCCCCCCCCCTGGGTTTATCATGGCGGTTATATAATAACCGGCGTGATAAACCCCCCCCCCCCAGGTTTTTTCACGTCGGTTATTAATTAACCGATGTCATAAACACCACGATGTTCTGTATGTTACGTCGGTTTTTAAATAACCGACCTAAAAAACATTTTTTATAACGTCTTCCATATTAACATCGGCTAAAACCCGACGTAAATAATGAAAAATAACTGACATAAATAACGTTTTCTGCACTAGTGACCGTCTCCATGAACGGTGCATTTCATTTCTTATCTCCAAATGTTATGTAATATTATAAATATATTTATATATATATACACACTAAATATATATAATATATATTATATCTAAATCATTAATATCATTCTGTAGATAATAGAGTTTTTACAACATGGAAAAATTGTAATTATAACAACTTCATTTTTAACTCAAATTCCGAACATCAACAAAATAACCGATATGAACTCAAATAATTAACTAACTATTATTTCAATGTAATTATTTATATAAATGTAATAATAAACATTAAAAAGGTTAATAATCAAGTAGAAATTATGTTTAGTTTATTATTAATGAATAATATTGAACATACGAGTCAAGTTAGATATGAGGTAAAGAGATTTCTTATCTCACTTTTAATTCCGTGATATTTCCATTTGTTTACCACTTATTTATTGCATGTGGTGTATTTTGTACTGCCATTTGGTATATATTATCTTGATTATATTTATATACATGGTATTATGTGATGCATTTGGTTGTTATTATATTTTTCTTATACGACTTGATTGATTACAACGTGGTATGGTTTTTCATCTCACATTTTATTCCTGTGAGATTCATGCTATATTATCCACTATTTCATTTTTTGTGGTAGATGTACTGACCATGATTTTATTCTTTGTGTAATATACATTAATTTATTTGTTTTTTCATATTATTTGTGTGATCTTTATTTCATGGGGTGTATGTTTCGTAAGTTACCAAATCGATAAGGGAACCTTTCACCCTCCTCTTTTTAAAAGACTTCTTTTGGTTATGTCTTTTAATTTACATCTTATTATTTTGGGACATGTTCTTGTATATCCTTATTGATGTATATTTTATGTCCATGTGATGAGATATCCTTTTCTCTCTCATCAAATTTTTTTATGAATTTTAAAGTGACGCTGTTAGACTGTCGATTTTCTTTAAGAAAACTTCTTAACCCAATTTCAATTTTGGGGTTAAACATCTACTTCTTGATTATGTCGTTCTATGAATATGTGTGAATAACATATTATTGTTTTATACTTAATATCCACTTATATTGGGTTTATTTATATTTCTCAAACATAATTAGGTAATTTATTTGTCCTTAATCTGAAGATACCATTTTTATAAGGGATTTCGTCTCAATTTACATTACCATTGAGACTTCAATGTTGATATGCACCAATTCACTCATATATGGTGTATATACTATCTTTTTTTCATATTATATCATGAATACCTTTATTCTCATGATATTATTCAGTTCTTATTAAATTTTATTCCTCAATTACTTGTATTCTAGGGTCGTTCATTTTGTTAAAAACTCATTAAGTAAAATATCATTTAAAATGTTTTAAAGGCTTATTCTTCTAAATCTTTTACATTAATGTACATGTTTTAAAAATGGGTTTAAGAATTTATTCAAATGGACATGAATATTTTGAAATATAGATTTCTTTCAAATGATTCAAAGTGGTATGGGACACTTTGAATCAAAAATATCTTTATTTAATATTTTAAATGGTTTTGAAAATGGTGTGATAAAAGCATAGATTTTGTCAACATTTTGATATGATTTATTGTTATTACAATGTGGAAATGTTATCTTTACATTTTTTTTGTTTTATGGGTTATGAATATGTTATGGCTATTGGTCATTGTTTATGTATACGGGTGGTTCTATGATAAACATATGGCTGGTGAGCCCGAGATAGCTCTCCAATGCATTGGGTAACGTGACAGAGGTAAACTTTAATGTTTATCCTAAGATATTTAGAGAATATACTATTATGGGTATTCCAAATGTGACTCCCTCTATAGCTGTGATAGCTATAATGTAGGTATGTTATTTATGCCGTAAGTTACCTTTATGATTTCATATTTCTATGTGTTTTTCATAAATATTATGATTTCATGAGGTATGTTATGATTAAAATGTATGGATTAACTATTTTTTTATTTATTGATTGTATAATGTTTTCATTCCTTATTTTATATCCCTTATTGTGCTTTTTATGATCATTACATGTTTTTGAAATTTTTTCCGCAGGACTTAAAGATTAATAAGGGTCATGGATGGGATCTAGGAAAATTCATGTTGTCTGAAACATGGAAATAGACTTGAATATTTTTAAAGATTTTTTATTTATGAAATAAATGGATACTGAGTAAAATTTTCTACATGTAATATTAATGTTGTTATGTAAATTTTATGACCTAATTCTCTAAAACTATAAACCTGAAAAGATCCTCAATTTGAATTATCCATTTAATTCAATATTATGTAATGTTTAAGGTAGGGTCCTTATAGTTGGTATCAAAGGATGGTTTAGATAACTTTAGGGATTAGGAGTCTTCGTTAAACACATGGTCAGTCCATATGTCAATTATTTCAGTTAAATACTTGTTTTATAATTTTTTTCAGATCATGGAATGTTAGTTTCATATTGAAGGAGGAGGATCTCAAATGACATTCTTATCTCTTCCAGATAACATGCTCGAAATAGTTATTGAAAAGTCGTTTCCTGGTGATTATGAAACTGTATCTAACATACAACTCACTTGAAAAAAATTGTTTGAGATATCAAACACCTCCACTATACCCCGATATCATCGTGGATCATGGGTTCTATTTAATCAAATCATATTCTCACAATATTCTCATATTTTCAAGAAAGGTTAATATTTTCAAATTTATTTTCTTATCACAAGATTTTGAAGCATATTATGATTTTGAAAAAAAATTAATGAAAGAGACCCTTGCTCAACCTATTTATAATTGATTTTAAAATATTTTCCCTCAGCACATACTTATGGTATTTTATAAGGACCACTGATTGAAAGTTTCAACTCAATCTCAGTCCGACTGTTTTATAAAAATAAATTTCTATTAGATGTTTTGAAAATATATGTCATACATGATTATTTTTCAAAACTTTTTTTTTGTGAACACCCATATGAGCCATGTTGTACAAGGTGTATTCGGATGAAGGAAGAAAATGATTTTGAAAGATCTCAAAATCATTGTTGCAATGCATGGACCTTCTACCTACGTGAACAAGATAATGATGAAACCAAGTGGACACGATGATCAAGGTATGATGTTTATTATTCTGGGGATCAATTCATTTTATCATATGGTGGAGAAATGAAAAAAATACAATATATATATGACATCAAGAATTAAGATGTGGATATCATAATTATTTGGGATGAAAATGAGAGGTATAAGGAAACAATTGATTTTAAAACATGATAGGGTTATTTTTTGAGTTTTAAAAAAATGACAACCTGCAGAAAGGGTGACAACCCATCACGTCTGGCAAGGGTGCGGGAGTCAAACCCACATCTGAAGGGCGACAAGAGCATATCACTTACCACTAGACTGCGTGAAATCCCTGATTACTATGACAAATTATTTATATTAAATGCATTTATGGGTCAAGAATATCATTCTTTGGGATCTTATGTTTTATCAAATGAATATCCTTAGTATAATAAAATGATTATGTGATTAAGTGATAAAAGTGATTCTGGAAGATGTTCTCTATTTTGGGGAACAATATATACCTAAGGAAAATGGAATACTATGGGATTCAAATTGTGGGGTAATGGGTGAAATATTATTTTTTGGAGAATTTATGTTTTATTTTGGAAATATGGATATTTTGGGTATTTGTGAAAATGACTAACATATCATAGAGAGTATGTGATTAGGTTAATTACACTTCAGTATGAGACTTTAAGAATAGTCAATGCTATTTGGAGATAAATGTTAAGATTTACTGTGGAAAACTATTGGATTAAATCATACAGAGTTTTATGTTTCAATCTCAGTTTAGATTATTTTGAGGAATTTTAAGGATAAATGTGTATTGAATGGTCTTTCTTGAACTTTGGGTAATTTTTGTCTAATTTAGGAAATTAAGAAAAAAAATTATTAAGGATTATCATTTATTGGTGATTATATGATCCCATACTAACCATTTTGGTTTTAGTTGATGAAAAAAGACATGGGAAATATATAGTTCTTCTTTTCTGGAATATGTGATTCTCTAAAATATGATTCTAGTTCTTTTGATGTGACTAAGTCCTTTTGAATGCTCATTTTTTGGAGAGAAGATTAGTTTTTGGTAGAAACCTATTAAAGGATGAAACTCTACATGAAGGTAAGTATATTTCATTATGTTCTTATTCTATATAGTAAATGAATTCCTCAAAATAATGAAAAGGAATGTAAAACATTAACATTGTTGGTTTATGTTTCCTACTGGTCAATAAAAGACAGTTTAACACATCATAAATTTGTGACTTTATGGTGGTTAACTTTCTCCTAATCATGTTTTCTACCACTATCCATCAGAACTAGACCATTTTTTATCTCTTCCATACCCATGTTTTTATACATGGAATCCGAATATGGGTTATCTCAGGTGACCATTGTACTTACCTTTATTTCTTTTAAAGTGATAGTTTTACTGAATCTTTTCTGATGTGGGACTTTTAATGATGTTTCAAAGCCCAGATTTAAAATTGTGAGGACGCAATTCCTAAAATGGGGGAAGGATGTAACATCCCAGATTAATAGGGAATAAGAAACATTCCATATTTATTAATATTCCTGAATTAATTATTAATTTTTATTTAAAGGGTATTCTATTTTCGATGGCGTACCCGATACACAACAACAGGTTTCATTGAAATCTTACACTGCATACTAATAATATAATATTATTATTTAAATGGTAGTTAACGCCTAGCCATTGTATTAGAGGGAATGAATGGAACTAAGTAAAATATTATTATATATGTTTGTTAAATATTTTTAAAATTTTCCATTAAATCTTAGATTCTTCAAATGTGAATATTCTAATTTTAGGCATAATTTTCTATAAAAGGTCGATTTACCACCTTTTGATAGAGAACCCTATTTAAATCTGGTCATGGTCATTTTTATATGTTCTATGTGACAAAATAAAATTATTCTTTAAATTCAGGACATCAAAATTTACTTTGGATAATTTTCAGCTATTTTTCTAATAAAGTTCATTTTTAATGAATAGTGTAATATATTGTATTTTAATTAAAAAGTGCCTTTTAATCAAATTTATCTATATGGTTACATTATATTTTTAAATTCTTGTAAAGTTTAATTAGAATATAGATTTAATATTTAATCCAATGTTGGAAATTTGAATGAATTTCACTTTGAAATTGGACATAAAAAATTGTCATTCTATTTATAGTTATTATTTCATAAAAACATGCTTTTTGTTTTGACTGCGGGAACTAATTTTAAATTAATTTCTGTCACTGATGAATTTTGAATTTAGAAAAATGGATTCCATATTTGGAATCTGTAGGTAAAAATTGTGTAAATATGTAACTTTTATTTTTAGACATTTTAAATATTTACTTTAGTAAATATTTTATTTACCATGACTAAAGGGTAAAAATAATAAATAAGGGTAAAATATAATATTATAATAATATTAAATTACCCTAAAATGTGTCATAATCCTATTGAAAGATACATATCTGACCAGTAGCATCTTTGGATCAAATTTGGGATCCCATGGAGCCACATGGGAGTACTAATGACATTTTATATTAATTAATTTAATGTAAAGGCAAAAATGACATAAACAAATATCATTTCGTAAAAAAATTTACATGGGGTTAAATAAGTTATATTTTAAACTATAAATATTATTTCCAAATCTAAAAATACTTCTTACGTCATGGTATTTTGTTTATAATTTTTGGACATCATATTAATTAAATTATTAATGACACAATAAGGATGCAATATTTACCTCATTAATTAATGATTTAAATAAATAAGATTATAAATATTCAAACAATATCCAAAACCTATAAAATTCTTATTAGATTATTTTACTTTGATAATGAGTCATATTAAAATTGATATTAATGAATATTAGACCTTTTCAAACCAAAGAGAGGGTTATAATAAAATAATTGGTTCAAACTTTCATAAAGAGCCCCTCCTCTCCCTTATAAAATTCCCTCACATTTAACTCATTTCTCACACTTCCCAATCTTTTTTCTCATTCAAAATCAGCTTCAATAATCTCAAAATATCCCTCTCTTCATCTTAGAAGCATTACCTTGGGAATAAAGCACTCCAAGAAACCATTTTGGTTCAAAATAAATGGAGTTACCCAATTTAAAGGTAATGTCTTCTCTTTATTTCTTTTGTTTTATTTTACTTCACCTACCCCTAAAATCTTTTTATTACATTATTTTATAACAACACCAGTATCGTCAATATACTAGTATGTTTTTATAATAATTATTCAAACTAAACATACACACACCTCCATCTAAGGGGTGATGAACATACTGTTTCTGTGAATGGAAAACTAACGCCTCACGAAGCGATTATTGTTTAATTATCTCTTACAGCCACTTATAGTGGCCATTAAGATGGCACTGTATGATATATATTATTTTTTTTATTTCTATATTATTCTGTAATTTTTATTTTAAAACATACCTTTATGCCTTCCAATATGTGTAAACACGATAATTTCATTTGAGAAAGTGTGGACTACCGCCCACTCAAGGTGATATTATTCGTTCTTGACATACATGGATCATATAAATATGGAGTTAATGAAATTATGTAACATATATATCATATTATATTATACAGGAATTATAATATACCTATGTATCATTATGTTTTCATTCCATAAAAATATTAAATAGAAAATAAAGTAGCGTACGGACGACTTACCGTCTCCCGGAACGGTGCATTTCATTTTATATCTCAAAATGTTATATACTATTATATATATATATATACTGGATATATATTATATATATGATATCTACATTATTAATATAATTCTATGGATAATGGAGTTTTGACAAATGGAAAATTTTTAATTATAACAAGTTCATTTTTAACTCAAATTCCAAACATCGACAAAATGTAAGATATGAACTCAAATATTTAACAAACTATTACTGCAAGGTAATAAGTGATAATAAAGTAATAATAAAAATTAAAAATATTTTTAATAAAGTATAAATTAACTTAATTTTATTATTCAGGAAGAACAAGGAACATACGAGTCGTGTTGGACACGAGGTAAAGAAATTTCTTATCTCACTTTTAATTCCGTGAGATTTCCATTGTTCACCACTTATTAATTGCATGTGGTATATTTTTGTACATCCTTTTGTTATATATAATCATCATTATATTTATATTTATGGTATTTTGTGATTATTTTAGTGGTTATTAACTTTTTCTCATATGACTTGATTGATTACAATGTGGCATGGTTTTTCATCTCACTTTTTATTCCCTTGAGATTCATGATATATTTTCCACTATTTCCTTTTGTGTGGTGGATTTACTACCCATGATTGTATTCTTTTTGTAATATAATTTTATTTATCGGTATTTAAGTATTCATTGTGTGATCGTTCTTTCGTGGGGTGTATCTTTTTTATGTGACCAAATCGGTAAGGGAACCTTTCACCCTCCTCTATTTAAAAGACTTCTTTTTGTTATGTCTTTTAATTTACATATTATTATATTGGGATATGTTTTTCTATATCATTATTGATGTAAATTTTATTTCCATGTGATGAGATATAATTTTCTCTCTCATAAACATATTTTTTTAATTTTAATGTGACGATGTTAGGCTGTCGAATTTCTGTAAGAAAACTTCTTAATCCAACTTCGATTTTTGGGTTAAACATCTACATCTTGATTATGTCGTGCTATGAATTTGTGTGAATATCCTCTGATTTTTTTTACACTTAATATCCACTTATATTGGGTGTATTTATATTTTTCACATATAATTATGTAATTGATTTATCTTTAATCTAATGATATCGTTTTTATAAGGGATTTCATCTCAATTTACATTTCCCTTGAGACTTCATTGTTGATATTCACCAATTCACTCTTATATGGTGTATATACTATCCTTTGGAATATTATATCATGAATACCATTATTCTCATGATATTATTAAGTTCTAATTAAATGTTATTCCTCAATTATTTGTATTCTAGGGTCTCTCGTTTTCTTAAAAACTCTTTAACTAAAATATTGTTTAAATTTTTTTAAAGGTTTATTCTTCTAAATCATTCACATTAATTTCCATGATTTAAAAATGGTTTTAAGAATTTATTTATATGGGAATGAATTTTTTAAAATTAAAATTTCATTCAAAAGCTTCAAATTGGTATGGGACACTTTGATTCAAAAATCTCATTATTTAATATTTTAAATGGTTTTGAATATGGTTTGATAAACATTTTGATTTTTTCAATATTTTTAATTGATATATTGTGATTGAAATGTGGAAATTTTATCTTTACATTATGTTTGTTTTATGTGTTATGAATATTTTATGTCCATTCGGAATTGTTTACATATATGGGTGGTTCCGAGATAAACGTAGGATGGGTGAGCCCGAGTTAGCTATCCAATGCATTGGGTAACGTGACGGAGGTAAACGTTAATGTTTCTCCTATGATATTTAAGGAATATATTGTGATGGGTATTCAAAATGTGACTCCCTATGTTGTTGGGATATCTATAATGTAAATATGTTATTTATGCCATAACTTCCTTTATGATTTCTGATTTCTATGTGTTGTTCATACATATTATGATTTCATGAGGTATGTTATGATTGAAAAGTATGGTTTCATTGTTTTGTATTTATTGATGGGATAATATTTTCAATCCTTATTTTATATCCCTTACTGAGATTTTTATGCACCTCCAATGTTTTTGAAATGTTTTCCATAGGACATAAAGATGAATAAGGGTCATGGATGGGATCAAGGAAAATACATGATGTCTAAAACATGGAACTAGACATGACACTTTTTTTAGAGTGTGATTATTTTATAAAAAAAATAGATACTAAGTAGAATTGTCTACATGTAATATTTATGTTGTTATTTAAATTTTTTGACCTAATTCTTAAAAAATCTAATCGTAAAAAGATCCTAAATGTGAATTATCCATTTAATTCAATGTTATGTAATGTTTAATGACAGGTCCTTATATGTATATAGTTATCTTTTAGAAGAACTATGGTTTAAAAATATCAAGAAATAATGAAATTAAAGCAATTAAATGGGGTTTGAAAAGTGTGTTTCTCATCTTGGTATAAAAAATGCGAGGGAATAATTATTCTTAGTTAGTTTACTATTGAAGATTTGGTTTTGACCATGTTCAAAGTGATTAGTTTTTCGAGAAGAAAATTGAATTTTAGATCAAATATTATTTAATTGTTAAAATTTTCATAAATATTTTAAGTGGCACAATTTGGGAAACATACATGTATTATTTACAAGTCAATAAATCTTTCCTGTAAATTTATCTGATATTAGATTCATATTATACAAGAAGGAATTTTAATGTTGGGGTGTTTGGTGTGACTCTATAAGTACATAGTATGAATATATGAGGATATATAAATCTTGTAATATTTTTTATTATAGTGAATAATATGATATGGGGGGATTATATCCTGTCAAAGAGTACATTTTTCTATAAAGTTAATAAACCATATAAAAAACGATTATATTCCATTTTTCATTATTTTTTGAATACAAAAGTGAGGTTAAGAAATTATACTTGATTGAATCTAATCTTAATAAATTATGGTTCATTATTATGATTTTTATTGTAAAAATGTGATTCCAATAATTTTTCCCCCCTTCTTATTGGAGTAATACAATATTATAAAAATAAATTTGCTAGGAAATTATTTTGATATGGAACCCTATAGTTTCACTTATAATGAATATAACTATTAAATTAATTAATTATTTCTTAAAAACTTGTCCTAATACATCCTCTTTATGTTACACAAAACATTGATGATTTTTTTCACCGATTACAACAATTTCTGGTAGGTGTTTCAAATCCACTCCATTTAAATGATAAACCATGTATTATTAGGTGTTATTTTTTTCATTTTTTTATTGAAGTTGATTTTTACTATTATAGAATTCTAATAAAAGTTTAATTTTTTTCTCATTTTTTTTACTTTAAATAAAAGGTTATTGGGATTGAAATTTTAAATTCGACTATATAAAGGATTTAAATACCTAGGTGTTTGATTATTTTATAGTTAACTTTTTAATGATATAATAAAATATATTTATATATATGAATTTATTATAAATTATTAAGGTAATACCCAATATATCTTGGAATATAAAAAATTTTAAAATGATGAATTATAAATTTATTATATAAATTCACTAAGACTATTATTCATAAGGATGAATAATTGTCAAAATTAAATATCATGAGTTAAATGTAAATGTATTATGGCTTGTATTATATAATAAAAATAAATAATATAATATATATAAATGTATAATAATTATTCCTAGACATAACTTTATTTGATGGCTCAACATTTACAGAAGTAGTTGCAATGGATTTCTCCACCCCTTTCTGCTTTTAGTCTGGCTGCTTTCTATCGGTTGAGTTCTTTGTTGGACACTCATTTGCATAATGACCTATTTCATTGCACTTAAAACATTTTACTAACTTTAAATCATATTTTCTCTTACCAATACCCTGATATTTTTCAGTGCAATTACGAGCCTTATGTCCCATTTAACCACATCTGTAGCACTTACCATAATTCAAAAGACATTCCCCAACATGAATTTTATCACAATTTTCACAAACTGTAAACTTAAGTTTCTTACCATCATAATTTTTAAAAGAGTTCTTCCCTTTCATCTGCCACCTCATCCACTTATTATTTTGTTTGTCGAAGAATACTTGATCATCGGCAAACTCCATTTCCACCTTCTGTGCACAACGAACAAGTTTTTCATAACTTTTAAACTCACAACAAGCTAATGCCCTTTGATAATTTGGCTTTAATCCTGAGTAAAAATGGTTGATTTTACTATCAAGATCTTGTATGAAATTTGGAGCATAACTTGCCAGTCGAGTGAATTTTTCTTCATAAGAAGGCACTGAGTCATCCTCCTGCCTCAATTCTAGGAATAGTTTTTCCATCCTATGATGAACCAGCTTAGGAAAATATTTCTCAAGAAACATACCATTGAATTCATCCCAATCAAGAGCATCAATATCCTCACTATCCCGGATAGTTTTCACCATCAACCACCACTGATCAGCTTCACCTTCAAAATTGTAAACTGTAAGACTAACCTTTTGATGTTCTGAACAACCCATGACATCAAAAATCTTCTCTAGTGATTTAATCCATCCTTCAGCTAGCACAAGGTCAGATGATCCTCTGAATGATGGAGTAGGTTGCCTCATGAAATGCTCCACTACTAACATGTTCCTCTATGGTTGATCTGGCTGATCTCGTACATGGATACCACCACCGTTTATCGCCTGACTCAAATGTGCCATCACTGTAACAAACTATTCTGTTCTGATTCCGACCATCCCAGGTTGCTGATTTGGAAGGGTGTCTTCCTCCGGATGTCGTCCCAACATAGCTGCCATGTTTCCTCTGCGGAAAAGCATTCTGAACATAGAAATATCTTAGGCAATGCAACATGGTAATATGTAAATGCTATATGATATCAATATTAACATAAATTACTTTATAGATATTAATTTAATGATACCCTAACTCCTAAATTTATCTAAACCGACCTCTGATACCAACTATAAGGACCTGACCTTAAACATTACATAATATTGAATTAAATGAATAATTCACATTGAGGATCTTTTCTGGTTTAGAGTATTATAGAATTAGGACATAACTATTACATCTCAAAAGATTAAAAGGTAGAAATATCTACATAGTTTCCATTTTTTTATAAAATAAAAACTCCTGAAAAAAAGAGTCATGTCTAGTTCCGTGTTTTAGATAGAATGACTTTTCCTTGATTCCATCCTTGACCTTATTCATATTTAAGTCTTGTGAAAACATTTCAAAACTTGGGATGAGCATAAAAAGATCAGTAAAGGTTATAAAACAAAGAATGATTTTTTTTCATAAATACATACAAAACATGAACTCTTTTACTTACCTCATGAAATCATAAGATTTATGAAAGACACATATAAATCATTAACCATAAAGGTAACTTGTGGCATCCATATCATACATACATTGTAGCTATCACAGCTACATAGAGAGTTACTTTAGAATACCCATCACAGTATATTCCCAAAATCTCCTAGGATAAAAATTCATGTTTACCTCCGTCATGTTACCCAATTCATTGGAGATCTACCTCGGGATCACCCACCCTAGGTTTATCACGTAACCAACCATATTCGTAAATAATTCCCAAGAACCATAACATGATTATAACACACAACATAAGCATAAAGGAAAGATAAGATTTCCACATTTAAATTACAAAATATCAATTCAATACATTGAAATAATAAATCCATTCTAAAAATCATTTTCAATACCAAAATACATAAATTGAGTATATGGTATTTATTTTTCCATTTAAAAA
Organism: Viscum album; assembly: GCA_963277665.1. Lineage (NCBI taxonomy): Eukaryota > Viridiplantae > Streptophyta > Magnoliopsida > Santalales > Viscaceae > Viscum > Viscum album. The sequence continues at coordinate 96,154,522 of OY728163.1, forward strand.
ACATTCTGTCTTGTTAAGGAAGCCAAAGATCAAATAATACTCGCGAAGGTGGAAAGTTCGTTGTCACCGTTTACGTTAAAAAACATTTCTTTTTGTCATTTAGTTAAACGCTTCATATAAAAAGATTACCTTTGAATAAAATGAAAAGTCAAAGGGGTTTATACAACGTATAAAATAATGTCGTGTATAAAACTAAAAATTCCTCAATGAAAGGAGATTGAGATGAAGTCCCTTACCTCACGTCCAACTTGACTCGATCATTCATTAATCTCCTGAATAACAAAATAAAGTTAATTTATACTTTCTTAAGAACCTTTTTCAAGTTTATTATACTTTTTATATCACTTATTACCATGCTATAAACATTATGCAATCATTTAAGTTAATAACGTTCATTTGTCGATATTTGGTACTTGAGTAAAAATGAACACCTTATATTTACAAGTTGTCCATGTGGTCAAAGGTTCATTTTATAGATAATGATATTCATTATTTGGATTTGATATATATCCTATATATCCAGTATATACATGTTTTTATAATATTACATAACATTTAGAAATAAGAAATGAAATGCACCATTCATGGAGACAGTAAGCCGTACGTACGCATGAACGCTAATTTAATATCTATTTCTTATTTTAATGGAAATAAAACATAATGATAGATATTTATATTATAATTCCAGTATAATATCATATATAATATCATTAACTCCATCCTTTGTACATTTTACATAAGTCATTAACGAATCAAATCACTTTGGGGGGCGGTAGTCTGCACTTCCACAAATGAGATTATCGTATTTACCCACTATGGAAACCATAAAGGTGTGATATAAATGGGAAGTACAGAATAATAAGGAAATCATAATCATAATATATATTATATATAAAAATTGTTCCATTATAATGGCCACCATGAGAGGCGGTAAGATGTAATTGAACAATCATCATTTCGTGAGGCGTTAGTTTTCCATCCATAGAAACATTGTGTTATTCAGCCATTAGATGGAGTGGTGTGAAAGTATAGTTCTAATCCTTATCATAAAAAAATCCTATTATATTTAGGATACTGTTTTTGTTACAAAATAAAATAAATAAAAAGATTTTAGGGTTTGTAGAAGTAAAATAAAAGAAAACAATTTAAGAGAAACGGTTACCTTCAATTAGGGTAACTCCCTTTGGTTTGAACCAAAGGACTTCTTTAAATTCCTTATGCCTAAGTTAAGTCTTATAGGAGGAGGAGAGGGATTTTTAGAGCTTAATTGGGCAGATTTTGGAAGATCCAAATGGCTTGAGAGGAGTGTGGAATTGGATAGAAGTGGCCTCCTTTTATAAGGGAGCGGAGGGGGCCTTTAGGAAAGTGTGAAAACGTTATTTTATTATATAATGATATTTGGTTTCTAAAAGTCCAAATATCATTATAGTCGAAGTTAATATGACTCATGGTCGAATGAAAATCATCCAATCAGAATTTTACAAGTTTTGGATAATATTTTAATCATTATAATCTTATTTATTTAAGTCATTTATTAATGAGATAAATACTGCATCATTATTGTGTTATACTTAATTTAAATTATTGGATGTATAAAAATTATAAAAAAAAATACTATCATGTATGAAATCGTGTTAGATTTCCAATGAATATTTATAGTCGAAAATATGACTTATATAACACCATATAAAAATTAATTTACTAAAATATTTTTGTTATTTTCAATTTTGTCTTTACATTAAATTAATTAATCTAAAGTGTCATTATCCTTCATAAGTGGCTCCATGGGGTCCCAAAATCAACCCAAGGATTCTCATGGTCATACAATACCCAACCAATAATGTTAGGACAAGTGTTAAGGTAATTTTTAATTATTATAATATTCTTTTAACCATGATTATCCTACTTACCATTAACCGCGGTAAATAAAAGTCAAAAGTTACTAATCACCAAAAATTATTTTCATCTTAATGAACCAAATTTTACATGTTTATAACAACCAGGTATGTAGGATTTTCGAAATTCTATTAACAGATGTGGTAAAATTTCATTTAAATGAAAAAGTCAGTTTTTTTAACTACCACTAAGTGGTGTACCTATTCATCAAAAATTGATGTTTTTTAGAAAAACATAAAAAAAATCAGACTAAGCTATATTTAATATTCCGAATTAAAAAATTATGAATATTTTTCAAAATTCAAAAAATAGAAGTGGAATTAATTAATTTTTAAATTAATTCCCGTTATCAAAACAAATAGTGTGTTTTTAAAAACAATAACTATCAAAAGATTGATACTTTTTTATGTCCAATTTCAAATTGAAATTAATTCCAATGTCCAAAATTGGATTTAGTGGTAAAAATATATTTTAATTTCAATTTAAAACCAATTAAAACATAATCTAACCATATAAATAAATTATATTAAAAGGAACTTTTGAATTGAAATACAATATTTTTCACTATTCATTAAAAAATTTACTTTATCAGAAAAATACCAAAAAAATTAACCAAAGTAAAATTTGATGTCCCCATTATAAAGAAGGATTTAATTTGGTCAATTAGAATGTATTAAATTGACAAAACTATATTTAAAGAGGGTTCTCCATTAAAAGGTGATAAATTGGCCTTTTAATGTAAATTTTGCTTAAAATTAGATTCATTCACATTTTAAGACTCTAAATTTTATTGGATAAATGTAAATTCATTTATCAATCATATATAATCATATTGTAGTTATTTTCATTCATTCCCGCCAATACAACGTCTAGGATTTAACTACCATTTAAAATAATATTATTATTTTATTAGTGTGCAACGTAAGTTTCCAAAGAAACCCGCTGTTGCGTATTAGGTACGCTATCGAACAAAGAAACCCCTTCAAAGTAAAATTAATATTTAATTAAAAAATATTAATAAATATAAAATATGTCTTATTCTTCATTTACTTGGGATGTTACAGTCTAGCACCCAATAATGATTTTATATAATAAATATCTTGAGATCATATAAAAATGAATCCTATTTGATATGAAAATCATTGGAAACTATGGTTACATAGTTCAAAATTAGTAATGATTCATCCATTTTATAGGTGGATCTATATAAATGGGTCACAAAATTATTCCAAATCTGATCCCATGACTAGAAGATGGTCAGGATGACTATTAGATTCATTCTAAAAATTCCATTTATTTTTCTTTCATATTTATATATAATCAAGAAACATAAAATGTAATTTTATTATTATTATTAGGAAACCATAATTTTCAATAAATATTACAATGAATTATCATCATCCTAGATTATGTCTCCCTTCCTAAAAAGCGATGCACTATCATTAATTTTTGTTTAAATCTATTTGGGAAACCAAGTAGACCATTAAAGTATCAAAAGAAATATGGATCCTAAGACCATCCATTGAGGTTCTTACCACCATTACTTCTACATTGATTAATAAAATAATCCAAATTAGATATCTAGGGGTGTATGAAATGATCCATGATCGATGTTGTTCGATTGACAGAGTATAAATCAATTTTTATGTGATCCATAATCATTTCCATGTGTAATTCCAATAATGGAAAAATTTCATATACCAGGTCTTCCAAACCATTGGTATAAGTCCCCAAACCATTAGTACATCCATTAATTATAGTTTTGGAAATCGTTCGATGATTTGGGGTTGGGAAAGAACTATCACTATGGTTTATAGAAATCCATTGGGGAATACATATCCCAACAATTTTAAAACTATTGGGAATGTATTATCTCCATGGTTTGAATACCATTTGGAAATACATATACCAATGTTTTCAAAACCATTGGGATGTGTAAATCTAAAAAAATTATAGAGGAGGGTTAAACCCACAACCTACACATTATATATCCCAGATGTTACCCTTATCCTATAATCACCTTTATGAATATATTTGGTTGTATATATATATGTAATTTATTTATTGACTTATTTCATGATATTCTACAAAATAATTCATAAAAAATAAGATAACAAATCCCAATGGTTTTGAGAACTATTGGGTAAGGTACCCACCCTTTCCCAATGGTTACAACAAACCATTAGAAATAGTGGTCTCAAAGTACCCTTTCCCAACGATTTTACAAAATGGTTGTGAAAAGTGGACCCTTTTTCAATGGTTTTGGAAAACCGTTGGCAAAAGTGGACCCTTTCCCAACGGTTTTCCTAAACTATTCGGAAAAGTGCTGTCAAAGTACCCTTTCTGACGAGTTTTCATAATTCATTGGTATAGATGTGTGGGTATAGGAATGATTTATATTATTTTTCATCTATAAAGTACATAAACCTATATTATTCGTTCCCATTTATCATGTTTAGAGGGTAAATTTCATTTTTTATAGAATCAATAAAAATGTTCACTACAAAAAGGCCATATTTTGTATCTAAATAAAATGGAATCAAACACTCTACCAAGTGATGCGTCCTTGGGAATAAATCACTTTACATAAATGTATATTTGATATTTTTTATTCCAATTGAACAATTAAAATCACACTATAAATATACATAACACCTATAATTGTTGTAAAAATATCAAAATAAAATTATACACCTACGGTGTATTGTTTCATTCCATTATTAAAAATTTCTCTAGAACGATATTATATAACTTTTTGATGAGGCATAAATACAAAATTAGGTCAAAATAAGGAAATAAAAATAGATAACTCAATAACCTCAACGATTTGTTTTAGGTGGAGATCATGAGTTGTGGTCAATAAACTCTTGATTTCATTAAAAATCCATTTAACATTGATCAACTGATAAAATGTTTACTTGATTGTTTTTTATAGTATCCATTAGAAAAACTATGTCCCAAAATTATTAGATGAAGTAGATGTTTTACCCTTAGATTCTATAAAAACATATAATCATTAATATATTCAATAGAACAATCACATAAATTGATGATTCCATCATTTTATAGACTACTGAGATGCCTATGATAATAAATGAATTTATTGAGGAACATAACATCACTGAGAAAAGTATAATTTGAAATAATTATCATAAAATTAGTTCTCATATAAGGTCTTTTAAGTAAATATGGTGATCACAAGCTTAATATTATTGGGATATATAGTGAAACATATTTTCATCGATAAGGACATGAATAAAAAATCATTGGATTGGATAAATATCTTGTTCATTAGAAGTATATAGAATATATAGTATTAATTATCATGAAAGGTGTGAAGAAACACCCCAAATTTCTATAGTGTTATAATTTTATCATATAAGTGTCTAATTTATTGAATAATTACTTATGATGACCAAAGTGAGGGTCAATATTATTGAATAGTACTATTCTCAATACCTAATCAATTAAGTCGTCAATTACATGTAATGGATTTAAATACATAATTATAATCCAATTAAACTCTAAATAGTGGACATATAGACATAAAATTTCATCATACTTTATATTGAAATGTATTAGAGCAACCTGTGATGATATTCTCGACCTAATGGACCCCTTCACTTAATGTTCATCATGATTGTCGTTTAATTCCTTGTGATTAATTGGTGTTATATGATATTGAGGTATATAGGAAGGTTTTTCACCTGGTATAAAATTGATGGTCTATTAAAAAAATTTATTTACAATAAACCCTGAAAATTCTAAAGGAAATACTACTGGATAAGAGGTCCATGACATAGGGAAATACATCATGATATTTAGACTCCACTACCCCAATAATTTTTTGATCAATTCTAGTAATGATTGTTCCAAATATCCCCTGATCAAGAACTAATAAACCACCATAATGTTACATCTATTTTATGAGGGTATATTCTATACTAGGTAGAGACTAAAAAGATACAGTTCCAATATATAAGATAATGCTTGATCGAAATTCCTTCAGATTATCCATTCCAAAAATGACATGGAATGATTCCATATTTAAAACTATAAGATTATAATAATTCCCATGTGATGAAATAAAAATGTAATGTGATATAATAATTATTATATTAACTATAAAATTCCAAAAACAATAATAGAGACTCATATAAGAAGATAAATATTCAATATTTAGCCCAAAATTAACTATAATTCAACATAGACAAACAAATGTGAAGATCCAACATGAAAAATGAACAATCCAATGTACCAAATACTAGAGTAGTACCAACAATACAATATATCCCAACACTAAAATCTATAATTGAATATATTATAAAACACACCTTTCTTATAGCATCACATAAATCTTTCGATGAGAAGTACTTTATAAAATGTTGCACATCATCTGCACAACCCAAACTATATAATCTTCCTCCCAAATATGATATCTTCACAATTGGATGATTTCCAAATATTGACTAATACAATAACTATTCCTATAATTATTATTTTAATTTATTTCACTTCCAAACAAACTTAAATAAATTATAGAGGTATAACCTTTATGCATGATCTGGGTTCATCATGACTGGCTCTAGAGGTCTTGTCCACTCTTACGCTGCTATGGCTTCTAGTCCATTGCTCTTTTCCATGTCGGTTGGGTGTGATGGCTTCCAAAGAGGTTTTGGTATGTGATTATTAGCGGTAGGTTGTTCCAGGAAGCATGACATGGTGTGACCTTCTTCTTATGGTTTTTAATTTTCAATTTGAACTTTTCGGGGGCTGTGAAGATGAGATACGTTGAGGGATTTGGTTGTGCGTTCCTCCACTCTTGCTTCAGGATTTCATCACTCTCTCCGAGGTGTATCTGAGTGGTGGTCTTCTTGGTGCTTTGGGATGTGAGGGTTTGTCTGCCGACGTCTTGTGATGCCTCGGTCTCCTTTGGCTCCCAGTGATGTTCTTGAAGGTCCGGAGGAGGTTGTTGTGTTCGAGGAGGTAAAGGTGGTCCTTATGACTTTGATTTTATATATTTTAAGTCTGTTCGCACACGACTCCTCATGGTTTGCATCATCATTCTTAGTCCTTTGGTGATTTTGTGATTCTTTTATGTGAAAGATTCTTGACAAGCTACATGGATCCGCTCTAGATGAGGTTTCAGTGCAAGAAACATTCACCAGAGCTTGGCAATTTGGATTTGGCAGAATGAGAGGGTATGACTTTTGTCATGGGTACCAGGCCCGTGCAACCCTGCACGAGACAGTTTGCTAAGTGGCCTCATGTTGGTGGAGTTTTGACATAATGATGTGTTTTTTGGGAAGGAGCGTTTCTTGTAGTCATTATTTGGGTTGTCTTTCATTTAAATGGTTTTTATTAGGTGATGTTTTCAGGGTTCACACTTACCTTTTAAAAGTGTCATTTGAAAATACAAAAAATAGATTATGGTTGGTAGTAACATTTCCTAACCTCGAAGGAGAATCCCTTATTAATATACCTACCACTTATGTAATGGTGATATATAATTTCATGTCTTCTAGAACTAAGGGATTATCATACACTATTTGTGTGCCTTCACCTGAGAGAGACCTTTTTTACATGAAAAGACTCAGTATATTATTAAAATTATCAAAACAAATGTTGGAGGATGATAGAAAAACAAACAAGAGACACCAAAAAAGAGGAAAAACAAGGCCTCCCACAGCACAAAAAATGTAGATACCGAAAAATATGGGATTAAACAAGTGAGATACATTATGATATTCAACCCCATCTATGAGTATCTTTCCCACATGTATCAATACCAAACTTATAATTGTCTCTTTCTCTTTTCCATGGACCCTGATCTGAATATAAAGAATCATTCATATTGGAACATTCCCATTTTATATGATCTAAATTGAAAAAAATCACAATAAAAATTATGGAAATACCACTTTTATCAGGATAAGAATAGGAAAATCCCCTTACCGCATTATTATAATGAGAACTAGTTATAGAGCCTCTACTACCAGTCTCATCAACACTAATCACATGTCCATCAGTAGAACACAAGGACCCTTCTTCTTCAACAAGGCCAAAAGAATCTATAGAATGGTCTTTTTCACATAACAAGTATATATATGCATAAAAGTAACTATATAATCTTCCTATATAGCCACATTATGTGGTCCATCCTTCAAATGAAGAATATAACCCTACATGGATGAGGTGAAACAAGTATCTACACCTATGTAGAAGTATTCACCTGAGGAATACATAGAACAGGAACCCCATAAGCATCCTAATATATATAAATACCAACATCATTAAGATCATTCACCAAAATCACATGTATAAATGTATTACATGGGGATATTTCATTATCAAAAGGCCATTATAATCCTTTTAAGGGTATTCATGCACTGGAGAAGTACCCTTTTATTTATCAAAAACTATAGCAACATCCTTAGGAATACTGTGGAAATTAACTTTAGATGCATCATATTGAATAAAAGTACCAACATCTTTAGAATTACTAATTTCCATAAAATCACCAAATTGATTTGAACGTGTCCCAGAAATTTTAAATTGTACAAATTTAGCGAGAAAAAAAAAAGAATTAGGAACTTCTGTATGCATTTTATCTACGCTGTTAGAAAACTATGTCCCAAAATTTGAACAATTAATTTGTTATTAAGTGTCATCCAATGAGTCACCCTGTAATATAGCTTCATCTAACAAAATATGTTGTCGAGATATGTCTTCCACAAGATAATTAAAAATCACAATTTTTTAGAAAATAAAATCCCTAAACCTTTGCATTCAGTGCATCCTTACCATCATGTGATTTGTGTAATATTTCAAGTGAAACCTTCTGAATTATCATACTATAGTTCTCAACAAGTCTTCTACTAGAATTAGGATTATTATCATTCACCTTCACATATCTTTAAATATTTTGCTTGAACTTACTTTTTTACTTCAGATGTCTAAACCCTTTTCAATTAACACATTTAAGTCCTTTTATACATATTTCATTATAATATCCAACATTACAACACTTATGACAAAAGTTATGTAAATTCTTAATATCAAAATAAAATTCAAACTATAATTTCTTATTGTCGATGACTACTATATTAATAATAGTTGATCACATTTCAATCTCAACTATAATTCTAGTAAATTGAAAAAATATATACCTTTAATTTTCCATATCATATTTAAGAGGGATCCCAACATTGTATGCCAAATTCCGCATGATTTGAGGTTACCATAGGGACCAACTAAATGAGTGAGACCCATTTCTCCTATCCCCCTATTATAAAATAATACCACTGGGTATTTTTTACGTTCTATAACGTCTTGGTTCTGATTATCGTCCAAAGGGTCCCTGAACCCGGTTGGTCACATGACAGCAAGCACATTTCCCCAAATCCCAGAGACAACTAACTAGCAGCAGGGGACATGGTGTGATAATGGGGAAACTATAATTTCATTGGAACAGTATTCTGAGTAGAAAGTAAATAGTAAACCATAGCAGAAGAAATAATACCATACAGTAAAGTAAACAATAGAATACTGAGAGTAATACAACAACTATATCATATATAAATGTTGCATTCCACAGGTATCTTGGAAATAATCCAAACAAGTCAAGTTATCTAAATAAAACTCTAATACAAAATTACATAAATGTTGTAAACTCCAATAACAACGCAACCCTTAACATGGTACCATTCCCTCCAGCTCCAACAAAAATCAATTTTCTAATGAAGAACTTCGTTTCCCATATATATACCTACTACAATATAATCTTTTTGTGTCAAAAAGCTTTACCCAGGTAGGGTGTGTGATGAATCCCATTAGGCAACCACCAAAATATTGGTTCCTAACTGTTAGTTAATATATATAGAGAAGGTAATATGAAAACATTATGTAATAAACAAGGAAGTACTCAAAAGTAATCAATGCTAAAAAATCTCAATTACATTCATTTTCATTTATCACTCAATTAATTGAATCATGTAAAGCATGGGATCTAGATTAAGCTATCTACCCCCATGTAATAGTAGCAAACAGATCTCTCCAAATACCATCTAGACAATCATATAAAATTGAGTCCAAGATTGTGCTTTGTCTTTGTAGACTCTTCATAATCATTCAATTAGTCAAAAATAACCCTTTGGTAATTTACTCACTGTTTAATCCCCATGGCCTATCATAACTACAATTCATTTAATATTGACCATATTGGTAGGTCACATGATCTAAGGCCTTTAATCTAACATTGAAATATATATTTAAAAATGACCACCTAGGAAAGCTCTTATGGTCTAAACCCCCTTGGTCTAATATACTATCAAACAGCTATAAAAACCACCTAGGATATCTCTTATATTCTAAAACCCTAGCCTAATGACCACTTGGAAGCTCTCTTGGTCAATACTCCAGGGTCACATTATAGTAAAACATTCATAAATGACCCTACCTCGAGAAGCTCTCACAGTCATATTCCCCTTGGTCAAACATCCTCAATGAATATCAGAATCATTTCATATAATCAATCAAACTCCATCCTAATCAAACAATGAATGGAAAACAAGGTACCTATCCTTGTGAAAAAGAAACAACCACTTTTTCAATCAATCAACCATGTCAGGTATTAAACAGGGTTAAATTCCAATCATGAAATACCCCTACCATGGGTATGCGGCACATTAATCATATATAATCCAAATATGAACAAACAAAGTCACAAACCACTTACCTTGATGTTTTATGATCGACATCCTTTAATTTTATCCCATTAATTGGCCTAAAATCACATAAATCTAAAAACAGATAAAAAAATTCCACCCTTGAATAACTCATGAGATATGTGGAATCCGGAAGAAAGGCACTTGAGGAATTGAGAACACACCATTGGGATTCCAAATCACCCAACAGTGTCTTGATCGTGTGTTGGACAGAGAATTGGTATTGGTTCGGAGTTCAACAGTCGTTGTGTCGCTCTTATGTATTAACCACGGGGAGAGGAAGACATTTACGAGGATGAGACATATCCCCTATATGACTTATCAAATAAAAACAAATCATACCAGTGTGTTCATTAAAGCTACACATCGTGTAATGCCCTTAATCAACCCTCTCTTTAAGATGTCATTCATGTCACGACATGGCCGTGTACTCGATCGTTAGATGGTCAGTACGTGGTGGTATGCATTACCAGGGTACACATCATGTTATCCTAAGTAAACATAGTGTACATTGAGAATTCACATTTATTCATTATTTCTCCAAAACAACCCTAAATAAATATCTGTAACTGAACTGAAGATCCAGTTTCTTACAAAATTCCATCCTCAATGAAATTTGTTACCAAATTTTCTTTGAAGGGTAGCCAAGAAGTACATTAAACAAACTATGGCCCCTATGATCGTATTTCGGCCACCCTCTCCCATGTCTCGTCTTACACTCGCATGTGCATCCATATCATCAGTACCAAAGGAATAAACTGGGCATGGAGAATATTTTTGTTGTAATCATAAATCCAAATAGGGTTCTCCACGAAGGATTCATCCACCTCCAAATCAACCTCCTCACGTTAAAAAAGGATATATGAGTCTAAAATGTAACACCATAGCTGAGAAACATGAAAGACATCATGCATAACCCAATACCTCTGAGGTAACTGGAACTGATAGGAAACTGTACCCACCCTCTCCAAAACTTCAAAATTTTCGATGTATCTCAAGGAAATCTTCTCATTTTTAATAATCCTCCTATGTACCACCTCGGTGTGACACACACAAACACCTGATCTCTAACATTGAACTCTAAAGGTCATCTTCTTCGATCATCATAGGTCTTTTGGAGATATTGTGATGTAGCAATCCACTTCTAAATCAACTCTACCTACTTAGTGGTATCCTGGACAAGATGAGGTCCTGACATAGCCGCATCTCCTTCCCCTAGCTAAAATAAGGTTGATCGGTACGACCTACCAAAAAAACCTCATAAAGTTCCATCTGAATAGTTTCCAGAAAACTATTATTGGTGGAAAACTCCCATATGGTGATGGGTCTCTCCCAGGAGCCCCAAAAATCTAGGATGCATGCTCAAAGCATGTCCTCCAAAACATCAATCATGGCATCAGACTGTCCATCATTCAAGGGATGGAAGGTGTACTAAGAAGTACCTATAACCCCAAATCCCTCTGTTATCCTATCTAGAAACCAAAAGAAAAATGAGAATCCCTTTATGAAATGATAGAGTGTAGACCCTCATGAAAACATACAATCTTTCATATGTCAATCCTTTAATTCTCATCAACACTGACGGATTACACGATCAGTAAGAAATGTTCAACCTTTTTTATTTTTCCAACAACAACCCAAACAACATCATTTCTCTGGGTGGCCTTGGTAAACCCATTATGAAATCCATCATGACATCATTCCACTTTCATATAGGAATGGGTAATTTCTGTAAAATCCCTTCCAGTTGATGATGCTCCACCTTCACATGCTGATAGGTGGAACATCTCATAACAAAACGAGATAAATCTCTCTTCATACTTTTCCACCAATACTGATGGTGTTGATCTCATTACATCAAGGTGACACTAGGATGAACTGCCTATATAGATGCATGAAAGTACCACTTCAACTACTCTTTTCTGTATGTTGACAACCATACGTGTCCCTGAATATGAAAAACCTCATCCTCTATTATGGTCCTCCCAATAGTAATTTCCTCACCTAACATACTCTCTCCTCTAAATAGGATTTAGGAATCTAAAAGCTACCTCATTCCCACTTGATCTAGAAGAGTATAGGTAACTACTATAGAAAAAAGAAGCATTTTCCCTTGTCGGTCGTGCACCTCCAAATGCATCACAGAGAACATAACCATAAGCTTCCACTCACTATTGGCCTCCTGAACTACCTATATTTATGTCCTCATTCTCAATGCATCGGCCACTATGTTGCCTTTTCTAGGCACGTAGTCAAGGTCAGTATCAAAATACTGAAGGTACTCAACCCCCCTTCTCTGTCTCAAATTTAGATCATGTGGAGTAAAGATGTTCTTGAGGCTTTTTTTGTTAGTGTATACTACCAAATGCTCTCCTAAAAGATAATGTCTCTAAAAGCACAATGGATGCACAACTATAGCCAGTTTGAGATCATATGTCAGTTAATTCCTCTCATTTGGCCTCAACTACTGAGAATCATACGTAATGATTATTTCTCCCTGTATAAGAACTACTCCCAGCTCGATACCTGATGAATCATAGTAAATGGTGAAACTCATGACCATCTCCAGAAAAATCAGTATTGGTGCTAATGTCAATCTCCTTATCAAATGATTAACGGCTGAATCATAGTAGTGTATCTACAAGTACATTTCACACATCTTATTCAAGTCCATCAGTGGCTCTGTTAGGAAAAGAGAAGTCCTAAATAATGCATATGTAGTAACCAAAGATCCCTTGAAAAGACACTGTACCTCAATGATGTTCATTGGCTACTCCTCAGGAAGTAATTCTCTCTCAAATCAATGGGCCTACTGATATTCATGTCTTTGAGATGAAATTACCCAAGAAGTGAATGTGGTCCATCTAGAAGTGGCATTTTTAGAGCATAGCATATAACTGATTCTCTTTCAGTCTACTCAATATTATCTCAATAATGGTGACATGGTCATGTCGAGTGTGAGATTACTCCAAGATATTTTCCATAATGAATACCACAAAAGAAACCAATTAAAAATGGAACACTGTGTTCATTAGTTCCATGAAAACTGCTAGTGGATTTGTGAAACCAAACAGTATATCCAAATACTCGTATAGACCATACCTACTCAGAATGGTTTTAAGAGATATATCTAATCGTATAACGTGAAATTGATCATAACTTAATCTCGAGTCAATCAATGAGAACACATGGGCTCCACGAAGACAGTCAAAGAGATCATTAATCCTTGATAAGAGACATCTTCTCTTTTCCAAAAACTAGTTAAACATCTGATAATCCACATAATGTCTGAGGGTACCATCCACCTTCTTCACAAATTGGATAGGAAAACCCCATGCCGAAGTGCTAGTTCATATGGAAACCTTTTCATGTAACTCCTCTAACTTCTTATTGAGCTCATATAACACTAGTGTATCGATCCTATAAATATGAATGGAAACCTGTGCTAATATTGGAACAATAATGAAAGAGAAATATACCATTCTCTAGAAATTTAATCCTAAAGATCCATCAAGAAATGTATCTCTAAAATGATCCAGCACTAGAACAAAGACCATTTGTGAATTCCATGAGTCCTCGGGATATAAACTATAATTTTTTTAATTCCTCACAACCCATGATATTGAGGTCCCTCTCTACTCGCCTATATATCCCATTCGCCTTGTGTTGAAAAGACTCTCCCTCTAGTGATGTGAAACTCACCCTATAGTGATAGTAGTTAAAAAAGGCTTGAAAGGGGAACAACAAATCCATTCCAATAATTACATTGAAACTCGTAATCTCTAAGACATAGAGATCCCATAATAAGTGACACCCACCAACCTCAAGAGAGAAATCAATGAACTGACGTATAGTAGTCTTTCTAATCCCCAATAGAGTATCTAGCATCGTAACATCATCAGATGTAATGTTAAAGTGGCTAAGGATCTCCACAATAGCAATGGATATAAAACTATGGGAGGCCCCTGTATCAAAATGTGAAGATGATAAAAATGTTGAAACTCGATTCATACCTCTAACCATAGAGGGTCCGGGATTATACTCTTATTGGGTCTGCTCCACTATAATAGTTTGACATGTACTGCAGCCCTGTGACCCTACCTGACTACCCTGAGCTGATCCACCCTACTGTTGCTAAAAACCTCCTATCTGGATACCACGTCAACAACATCCTCCTCAGAGTAAACATCCTAACAAACCTCAACTCCTTTACTGATGAGAAACTGGTGGTCCTACTCCAAAATGTGGAGTCATAACAGATACCCTCTCACTCACTGCTGGTGCAAACATCTAGAAGAAATGTTTAATATGGAACATCTTTTTGTAATATTGGCACTCGACTAGGTCATTCAGTCAATGTTGTCTTGTATACCCACTCTTCCTTCATTCGTAGCATACAACCCAGCTACCTGAAGAGAAATCATGTGAAATATTTTAATGGTACTTCCTGAGATCTGTAAAAGGAGTAACAGTCTTGGATGTTGAATTTCCCTAGCTCGAAGCTCCCAACTCCCTTAGATTTCACTCGGTAATCGGAAAATGATTTACTATAGTAGTCACTGAATTCATCCTAAAAATATTTACCTATGATTGGATGTCGTATATGAGACAATCTTGAACTCTCCTAGCAATTGATAACTCATCACCTCCCAGAACATGTGCTAAATGCTGAAGCTCTGTAAAACAAGAAGATTAATCCATCACAGTAATAGCGCCATGCTTCGAGGTCATGAAATCCCAGGCTTAGTAGGCCCTAAACGTCTCGGGGTAGAAGTAATCATATAAGGTTCTATGAAACTTTTCCCAAGCTATATCCCAATGACGTCTCACCTGTGAGATAGCATCCCACCATATCTTGGTGGAATCAGGCAGCATGTACACAATGAACTTCACCATCCCCTCATTTGGCATCTCTTTATGCTCAATGATATAAAGCAAGGCCTTCAACAATGACTCTGCAGCCTATGGTCCTCCATCCCCAAAAAAATGGGAGGTAGCTTCTATAGGAACACTCGCGTAAAATCTTTTGTAGTCACAGAAGGATGTGGTGCTCCATGAAAAGTTGGTATCATCCACATAAAGCCTTCAAATAAATTTGCATTAGCACCTTCATTCGGTATAATAGCCAATTCCAAGACAGACGCAATGGTAATATTTAATTGTAGTCCATGATCGACCATTTCTAATTCCTGATCATCACCTTGCACCTGGCGTACAATGGTAGGATATCTCAGTGGCATTAATCTTCAATGTCAAGTGCATACCTCAATTCACGATTATGATGGACCAAAACATAGTTTTGAAATAATGGAACATGATAATGAAAGAATTCATGTTTTACAAAAGAGGGTTACATAGTGTGTAGAACCACTACACGACGTGTTCCCTTTATTCCTTAACATGGGCGTGTACTCCTACCAGCTTGGTTGTGTAAAACCACATACACAAGACGCGTTCCTCCTAATACGTGTCATGTAATTCAATATTCCCTCCTTCCCAAATTATTCTACATAGTTCTCTCCTGGTGTAGTATTAAATTTAATGTTAAACCTAGAAATGGCATGTACCACTTATGTTTCACTCACCCATGTCTCTAGTCACACGGCTGGATACACTGTCGATTAATACATGGCATGTACAAGAAAGACACATTGTGTAAAACCTAAATTTCACCCACCCGTGCCATTAGTCACACGGCCCAATACATGGTGTAATGGCCTGGACCTCTCCGGCCCATTCCTTTGTCAAAAAGAAGGTCACAAAATGTTTTGGAGGGTAAAATGGACTTTTTCCCAACTTTTTAGAATTTTGAAACTACATGCCATGTAGTCTGAGTACACGTCGTGTACCCCGTCACTGGGTATACCTCGTGTTGAAGGTCATTTCCTTGTCATGTGAAATAAATGGGTATATGCTGTTTGTCTTAAACTACACGTCGTGTAGTCCCTCCCCGTGTACGCGTTACCAGTCAATGGCCATGTGTCGTGTTGGATCCGTGTCTTTGTCGTGTGAAATAAATGGGTACACTCCGTGTGTCTAAACTACATGTTGTGTAGTCCTCCCCGCGTATGCGTTACCCTCAAACCGTGTGCTGACCAGTCAACGGCCATAGAGCCGTGTTGGAAGCCGCGTTGAGACTGTGTAAAATAAACAAGTACACGCCATGTACTTTTGATTTTCTCACCTATAAAAGGAGGGGTCCCCTCCTCCTTTTCAACTCACTCTTCTCCTCCCCCTTCCTCGGAGAAGATTTCTCCCAAGAGACTCGAAGGTTCTTTTTTCCATAACTTCTTCGTTTGAGCTCCGATTTACGATCTGTCAGCGGCCACAGGATCATAACGACGAGGCAGAACTTCCGAGATTGGATCTGTTGTCTCTCCTTCGGCCTTTCCTTTCCGAATTCCACCCGAGGAGGTTTTTCCGGGACCCGACAGAAGTTACGGACGCCGATGGAAGTCTTCTAAAGTTGATCTAGGGGAGAGTTGTGATCAGAACCTCTTGAGGTAGGGATCTTACCTTCGTCTTTCCAATTTTTTCATCATGCTGGGTGGGTATCCTTTTGTTTTCATGGGAAACAGTTGAACCATTAAATAAATATAATAACTGGTTCAAGAACGAGGATGGGGACGTTATTATGTTTATCTTTCTTTATCCTATTGATATGTTATGAATTAGATATGATTATGCCTACTGAAAATCATGGTCGTTGGGGGCCTTTTCTTGTGCAATTAAATGTTGCACTATCTTTTCAGACCGTTTTTGTGGATGGAACCTTGTGGAATGTCGCATTTGGTTAATCACGTAATGTTGGATGATTAAAAATTTGGAAACCTTGTGTGATCACCCCGGTTGAACAAAATGGAATAATGAACATGTGGGTGTTGTCTTAGATACGTGGCATGTGATGGGGGTGTTTTGTGTGTTGTTGTGGTTTGGGTGAGCAGCGGGGCTACGGTTGGCTTGGTTGTGGGGTGTGTGAATGCTATGTTAGTGATGGGAAGTGGGGATGTAATAAATGGTATTAAATGGATAATGATGTATGGGTTTCGGTGTGATTGTGGTTATGGTGGTTGGCAGTAGGGCTACAATGATGGTTTGGAATGTGTTCGGACTATGGGTTGTGAATAATAAAATTTAATGAATGGTGGGGTTTGGTAACAGAACGGAAATAATAATCATGGGGATGTTTCGCTAATAAGAAGGAATTTGTTTTGTTTCTTGTGTTTTCCTAACTTGATTTGTGGATGGCATGGATATGTTTTACGAATGATCGATGTGGTTGGTTGGGGATGGTTGCCTAGTAGTTAAGGAACTAAATAAACTAATTCTGCTGAAACATGAAAACCCAAATGGGGTTGGGGTTGTTTGTTGTATGCATGCTTCATGGTAGCAGTGTCGAGGCACGTGCTCAGTTTATCTGTTTAGAAGCCATAGGTTGGGCTGAGTTTTTGGTTTATATATATATATATCTGTAAATTTGTGTTTTGATGCACCCCATCCATGTTGATCACTTAGTGTTGAACACTCCCATTTCATGGGAGAGGGTGTTTTCCCATAGTTACTAGCTCCTTCCTGCTCCTTATCCCCTAGTTTGTGATGTCTTGAGGCGACCTTACACCTAAGACCATTCAGTTAGGTTTAAATTTGGGTGGTTCTAGCCCAAGACTCTTCGGGCATGTTTTATTGTTTCCCAAGAATCATCGGGATGAGGCCCAGGTGTTTGTGGGCGGGATATGTGGTTGTGATGCCCAGGTGTGTGTGGGCGGTATATGTGGTTGTGAGGCCCAGGTGTGTGCAGGCGGGATACTTGGTTGTGACGCCAAGGTGTGTGTGGGAGGATACGTGGTTGTGAGACCCAGGTGTGTGCGGGCAGATACGTGGTTTTGAGGCCCAGGTGTGTGCGGGCGGGGAGAGTGTGGCAGCGTCAGGACATTCTCCATTAGGAAGAGTATCTAACTAATGGGGAATGGTGTGGGGTACCCAATACTCTTGCTTCTTATATACTACTACATGTTGTGATTGTGCTTTTGGTGAGTGTGGATGGTGGGGTTGGGTGGATATAATTAATTTCTAGGTTTCTTCTATTGTTCTCACGGGACATTAGGATGTCTCCCCACTTGTGCATGATAGATTTAGGTTTCCCTACTGAGTATACTTGTATGCTCACCCTATGTTTACTTTCAGGTTTCCAGGAGGACTACCAGGGCCGTGCAGAACCCTACTAGTCGGACAGTTGGAGTTGTTGCAGTTGTTGTACTCTTGTTTCTTTTGGTATTGTACTTTGATCTTTCTTGTACTTGTACCTTGTTATAAAATTGTTTAAACATGCATGTGGGATTGGTTTGGGTTTATTTATATACACTTGTTCTTTTCCTTTTTGGTGGTCGACTTGTCTTATTTCCCAATCATAATATAATAAAAGGGTAATGCCTCCAATATTTGTGAAAACTCATACCCTTGGTGCTAGTCGCCAACCCGAGGCCTACTGGAGGCGGGACTCGGGGGGGTCATTATCTCCCTTTCACCATTGCCAGCTCAGGAGGGTCATCTTTGGTGGGCGTGGGTCGTGACAGAATGGTATCAGAGGTGGTGGTTTAGAGATAGGATGGAGTCTGGAGTTAGGCACAATGAGGATTTCATGGGATGGTAGGGCAATTGTGTTGGTTAATCTTGGTGCATGACATAGGCCAGGGAGGACCGGCTATGACAGGGGATTTTTGGGCCCCCCGTGATCTGATGTAAGGACTCTGAGCCTACTGAATGACCAAGTTAGACTACATTAATTATAGGGTAGAGACCCTAGGGAAGGTAAATGGATCATCATGATTGTGTTTTACTTGATTTTGGTGTTCTGGTAAAGAAATTGAAATAAAAATGATAAAATAAAACCTTGAGAAATTTCCTTACTACTTGGGCATAGGTGATCATTGTTAACCGTACAGCTATGGAACCTAGACATAATCCCTGGGTGGCTCATAATGTAGAGACCTAGCAGATTCAGGCGGTCGATCAGTTGAGGATCGACTGAGAGGAGGAAGATAGCCAGTGGCATTAGACTCTCCATTCTTTCCAGCGGCAGGCCCACAAGAAGTACGAGGGTAGTACTTCAGATACGAAGATGGAAGTGTGGCTTGAGGATCTAGGGATCTCTTTTACCTTGATTCGTGCTCTGAGGGAGTACTAGGTTCCCCTAGAATTCAGTAAGCTGAGAGGTGCGGCACGATAGTGGTGGACGCTCTACCTCGGAGAGAGGATAGAGACAGAGGTTCCCTAGGAAGACTTTGAGAAAGAATTCCGAGAGGAATTCGTTTCTTCCATGATCAAGGCGGAGAAGTGGCATGAGTTACTCTCCCTTCAGCAGGCGAGTATATCAGTATGAGAGTTGGGGATCAAGTTCAAGGATCACCTGCGCTTTGCTATGAATCTCTTTCTGGATGAGGAGTCTCGGGCGAGACGTTTGGAGGAGGCGCTTCATCCTTCGCTCCAGTATGTTGTCACCCCCTTCACCCTTCCGACATACATGGAAGCACATAAGAAGGAAGAAGTTGTATAGAGGATGCACTCGCTGGGAGGTTCACCATGAGAGGGGATCCAGCCAGGTTTGACGAAGGGGAAGGCAGTTAGTAGTAGGCCTCATGCGGAGGGATCTTCCAGGTTCAGGGAAGTGGGGAGCAGGCCCCAGCAGTTCCAGTTCAGATCTTCAGGTCCTCATCCCTTTTTCACGAGCCTAGGACCAAAGTGTTTTTCTTGTGGAGGTTTTGGGCACACTCAGAGTTGGTACCCGACCCGAGCTCAGTACGGTGGAGGTGGGCAGGTTTAGCACCCACCTCACCAACACCAGTTGCCGGCGAGGCCCTTCCAGCAGTAGCAGGACCATGCTCCTCTGAGGGTAGACTTTGCGGGAGGAGGCCGACCTCATAGTCTCCTCAGGGACCTCAACCAAGGCGTGGTCGGGGAGGTGGAAGACATCAGAGAGGCAGAGGAGCTAGGCGTAGACTGTTTCATGCAGCAGAGTTGACAGCTCCGGCAGGACCAGAGGTGGTGCGAGGTATGATTTGTTTATTCATCACTCTTGTTTCTGCTTTGTTCGATTCGTGAGCTTTACACTCCTTTGTTTCACCTGGTCTATCCCATGCTTTGGGACTAGACGTAGAGAGAATTTCTGTACCACTGGTGATGAGTACACCAGTTGGAGGCTAGACCAGCGTATCTTGTGTTTTCTGGGGATGTGGGATGATGTTGGGACCACATCGATCTAGTAGGGACCTTCTTCTGTTACAGATGCAGCCATACGATGTCATCCTTGGCATCGACTAGTTTTTCTATGTTAGTGACGTTATCGACTACTTCAGGAGAAGAGTCGTGTTCTCCGACGTGGACTGGAAGCGTGTAGCTTTTGTTGGCAAGAGAAGCTATCAGGTGGGAAGCCAGCGTCTGGAGCCTCTCCTTTCCTTGTTAGGCGGGTTATCAGTGGTTCCAGCTGATACAGAGATGATGGATTTCATAGAGGTTGTTGGGGAGTTCCTCTATGTTTTTCCTAAGGAGTTTGTGACTCTACCCCCTGACATGATGTTGAGTTCGGTATAGACTTACAGCCTGGTGCCCGTCCGATTTCGATGGCCCCTTATCAGATGTCACCTTTGGTGTTGTGGGAGTTGTGAATTCAGATTGACGATCTGAGGGAGAAAGGTTTTGTTTGACCCAGCGTATCGCCATGGGGTGCTCCAGTTTTGTTCGTGAAGAAGGCAGATGGTGGTCTCAGGCTATGCATAGACTACCGAAGGTTGAACAAGGTAACAGTCAAGAACCGCTACCCCTTCCAAGGATAGATGATATCTTCGACCAAATAAGGGGAGCAGGTTGGTTTTCCAAGATTGATCTACGATCTGGATTTCATCAGTTGAGGGTAAAGGACAGTGACATCTCGAAGACGGCTTTTAGGTGAAGGTATAGGCACTTCGAGTTTGTAGTGATGCCGTTTGGAGTTACGAATGCACCGGTTGTGTTCATGGGGCTTATGAACATTTTCTTTCGAGAGTTTCTGGACCAGTTCGTCGTTGTGTATATCAATGACATCATGGTCTACTCAAGACCAGTGGAGGAGCACGTTGAGCATCTCAGGGCAGTCTTGGAAGTCCTTCGACACCACCGGCTTTACGGTAAATTGTCAAAGTGTAAGTTCTTGACACAAGAAGTACACTTCCTTTGGCACGTGGTGTCTCAGCATGGAGTGTCAGTGGACCCATCGAAGGTGGGGGAAGTTGTTTCATGGGAATGACTCAAGAGAATCTAGGGTTAGAAGGTTACTATCGGAGGTTTGTTTCGGACTACTCTCGAGTTGCTGCCCCATTGACAGCTTTGACTAGGAAGAACCAGGTCTTCCTATGGAGCGAGAAGTGCCAGAAGGATTTCGACTACCTGAAGGAGAAGTTGGTCAGTGCTCTCGTACTCAGGTTGCTAGAGGAAGGGTTGTTGTGTGAGGTTTTTTGTGATGCTTCTGGCCATGGTCTAGGGTGCGTGCTGATGCAGGAGAAGGGATTGATCTGTTATGGGTCTAGACAGTTATTCCCTCACGAGTGTAACTACGTCACCCATGACCTAGAGCATGCAGCAGTAGTGTTCGCACTGAAGTTATGGCCACTTTACTTCTTTGGGGAGTGCTTTGTGGTCTTCTTAGATCACAAGAGCCTGCGTTATATCATCTCCCAGCATGACATGAAATTACGGCAGTGGAGATGGGTCGAGTTTCTCCAAGATTATGACTTTGAGATCTCTTACACTGAAGGTAAGGGCAACGTTGTAGATGATTCCCTGAGCAGGAAGTCTCATAAGGAAGTGGTTTGGGAATCTACTGATGCTTGGAAAGAGATGGGAGAGTTGTCCGCCTTGCACTTTGATTCAAGCGTAGAAGGTGTTAGAGGTTGTTTGTTTCAGATGACGGTGCAGTCCTCCTTGTTGCAGCAGGTGGAAGAGTCTCAGTGAGGGGACTCCGAGGTGGAAGTGATGCAGGATCGTGTCGATCAGGGAAACGATCCAGAGGGATAGACAGAGGACATCTGACATCGGATGCTTTTCCATGGAAGGTTGTTTGTTCCGGAGACAATGCATGAGGGAGTTCTCCGTGAGTTACATATCTCAGCCTTGGTGGTACATCCAGAAGTTTCAAAAATGTACCGAGGCCTAAGGGAATAGTTTTGGTGGACCGGGGTGAAATGGGAAGTGGCGTAGTTTGTGGCTAAATTCCTAGTGTGTCAGCATGTGAAGGATGAATTCCGTGTTCCCAGTGGGTTTTTGCGTCATTTAGATTTCCCCGAGTTGAAGTTGGATGACATCTCAATGGACTTCATCAGAAGACTACCCAGAGATCAGGGTGGCTATGATGCTATCTGGGGACTGGTGGATTGGGTGACGAAATCAGCACACTTCTTAGCAATTAAGGAGTCGGGCCTAGTGAATACCTTAGCACAGAGGTACATAGACGAGGTGGTGCATTTGCATGGAGTTCCAAATACCATCGTCTCAGATAGGGATACTCAGTTTACCTCACGAGTCTGGAGGGGGTTACAACATGATTTTGGCACCCAGCTACGCCTTAGCACTGCCTTCCACCCCCAGACCGATGGGTAGACAGAGCGGACTATCCAGACGTTATAGGACATTCTGCGAGCATGCATTCTGGATTTCAGAGGATCATTGGTACGACACGTGCCTTTAGTAGAGTTTGCCTACAAAAACAGATTCTACTCTACTATTGGCATGGCACCGTTTGAGGATTTGTATAAAAGACCATGTCATTCACCCATTTTCTGGCCAGAGGTTGGTGAGACAGGTGCTCTTGGGCCGGAGGTAGTACAGATCACCACAGAGAATGTTTATTTTGTACGTGAGTGGATGAAAGCGGCTCAAGACCAACAGAAGTCTTATGATGATCGTCAGAGGAGGCCCTTGGAGTTCGAGGTGGGAGACCATGTGTTCTTAAAGGTTTCCCCTCGACGGGGGCAGCGGAAGTTCGGGAAGGTGAGTAAGCTCTCCCCTAGGTTCATTGGACCTTTGGAGGAGCTAATGCGAGTCGGCGAGGTGGAATATCAGCTGGCCCTGCCACCTCAGTTGGAGAAGGTTCATGACGTCTTCCACGTCTCCCTGCTTCCTTGGTACTTACACGATGACTCTCACGTTATCGACTGGGGAGAGTTAGATATGGGAGACAACGTGACCTTCAAGGAACGACCGTCAGAATCGAGGATCGTAAGGAGAAGGTGCTCCGTGGACGAACCATTCCGTTGGTTTGTGTGTTATGGAGGCATGGCGGCCTTTAGGAGAGCACTTGGGAGCTGGAGGCCCAGATGCACGCTCAGTAACTGGAGTTGTTTTGACTTGTGTTTTCCCTTGTTATTTTGAGCTTTGTGTCGATGTTATACTATGTACCTTTGATAAATGGAATTTTTGGCTTTTCGGTTGTGAGACGTCTTGTTTCCTTTTTCTCTTGAAGTGTATAACATGTATGGATGTATGGGGAAAGGGGAAAACATAATCCTTAATCGAGACGCATTAATGAGGATGCGATTGAACTAATGTGTGTGAGTCAGTGCCACCTATAGCAGATAATATCTCGACATAGGAGAAGGAATTTCCCCAAACCACATGTTTGGGCTGTGTGTTGGTTGTGTGGTGTTTGGGGTAGTGCGAGTTGAAAAATCCTAAGGTATGAAAGTGGGAAGACCCAATTCTTAATCGAGACTCATTAATGAGGATGCGATTAAACCCGTGCAAGCAAGTCAGTGCCGCCTAAAGCGGATAATATCTCAACATAGGAGAAGTAATTCCTAACACATATGATTATGGTTGTTGGTTGTGTTCCTGTTATAAATAAAACCCTAAGAGGTATCTTGTTGGGTTCCTCTAGGATGGTTTTTGAATTCATGGGGATGAGAATGTTTTAAGAGGTATCTGATGTAATGGCTCGGACCTCTCCGGCCCATTCCATTGTCAAAAAGAAGGTCACGAAATGTTCTGGAGGGTAAAATGGACTTTTTCCACACTTTTCAGAATTTTGAAACCACACGAAGTTTACCCCCTCGCCGGGTATACCCCGTGTTGAAGCCCGTGTCATTACCGTGTGGAAAAAATGGGAACACACCGTGTGTCCTAAACTACACGACGTGTAGTCCATCCCCGCGTACGCATTACCAGTCAACAGCCGTGTGCCATGTTGGAGCCTTGTCTTTGCCGTGTGAAATAAATGGGTACACGCCGTGTGTCAAAACTACACTCCATGTAGTCCCTCCCCGTGTATGTGTTACCCTCAAACCGTGTGTTGACCAGTCAACAGCTGCGGAGCCGTGTTGGAAGCCGCTGGAGACCGTGTAAAATAAACGAGTACACGCCGTGTACCATAAAGTACACGCTGTTTAATTTTGCTTTTCTCACATATATAAGGATGGGTCCCCTCATCCTTTTCAACTCACTCCTCTCCTCCCCATTCCTCTTAGCATAGTTCTCCCAAGAGACTCGAAGGTTCTTTCTTCCATAACTTCTTCGTCCGAGCTCCGATTTACGATCCGTCAGCGGTCATGGGATCGTAACGATGAGGACGAACTTTCGAGCTTGGATCTGTTGTCTCTCATTTGGCCTTTCCTTTCCAACATCCACCCGAGGAGGTTTTTCCGGGACCTGACAGAAGTGACGGACACCGACGGACATCTTCTAAAGTTGATCCGGGGGAGCATTGTGATCAGAACCTGTTGAGGTAGGGATCTTACCTTTGTTTCTCCAATTTGTGCATCATGCGGGGTGGGTATCCTTTTGTTTTCATGAGAAACAGTTTAACCATTAAATAAAGATAATAACCGGTTAAAGAACAGGGATGGGGAAGTTTTTATGTTTATCTATTTTTATCCTATTGATATGTTATGAATTGAATATGATTATGCCTACTGAAAATCACAGTCGTTGGGGGCCTTTGCTTGCGCAATTAAATGTTCCTCTATCTTTTTAGACCGTTTTTGTGGATGGAACCTTGCGAAATGTTGAATTTGTTTAATCATGAAATGTTGGATGATTTAAAATCTGGAAAACCTTGTGTGATCACCCCGGTTGAACAAAATGGAATAATGAACATGTGGGTGTTGGCTTGGATACATGGCATGTGATAGGGGTGTTTTGTGGGTTTTTTTGGTTTGGGTGAGAAACAGGACTACGGTTGGCTTGGTTGTGGGTTGGTGTGAATGTTATGTCAGTGATGGGCAGTGGGGCTGCATTAAATGGTATTAAAGGGATAATGATGTATGGGTTTCAGTGTGATTGTGGTTATGGTGGTTGGCAACGGGGCTGCAGGGATGGGTTGGAATGTGTACGGACTATGGGTTGTGAATAATAAAATATAATGAATGGTGGGGCTTGGTAAGAGAACAGAAATAATAATCATGGGGCTATTTGGATAATAATAAGGACTTGGCTGTGTTGCTTGTGTTTTCCTAACTTGATTTGTCGATGGTAGGGATACTTTTTATGAATGATCGATGTGGTTGGTTGGGGATGGTTGCCCAGTAGTAAAGGAACTAAATAAACTAATTCTTCTGAAACGTGAAAACCTAAATGGGGTTGGGTTTGTTTGTTGTATGCATGCTTCGTGGTAGCAGTGCTGAGGCACATGCTCCAGTTTCTCTGTTTAGAAGCCATAAGTTGGGCTGAGTGTTTGGTTTACATATATATATATCTGTATCTTTGTGTTTTGACGCACCCCACCCAAGTTGAGCACTTAGTGCCAAACACTCCCTTTTCATGGGAGAGGGTGTTTTCCCATAGTTACTAGCTCCTTCCTACTCCTTCTCCCCTAGGCTGTGATGACTTGAGGTGACCTTACACCTAAGACCCTTTAGGTAGGTTTCTATTGGGGTGGTTCTAGCCCAAGACTCTTCAGGCAGGTTTTACTGTTTCCCACGAATCATTGGGATGAGGCCCAAGTGTGTGCGGGCGGGATACGTGGTTGTGAGGCCCAGGTGTGTGTGGGAGGGATACGTGGTTGTGAGGCCCAGGTTTGTGCTGGCGGGATACGTGGTTGTGAGGCCCTGGTGTGTGTGGGCATATATGTGGTTGTGAGGCCGAGGTGTGTGCGGGCGGATACGTGGTTGTGAGGCCCAGGTGTGTGAGGGCGAGGAGAGTGTGGTAGCGTCAGTACATTCGCCATTAGGAAGAGCAGCTAACTAATGGGGAATGGTGTGGGGTAACCAATACTCTTGCTTCTTATATACAGATACCTGTTGTGATTGTGCTTTTGGTGAGTGTGGCTGGTGAGGTTGGGTGGATAGAATTACTTTCTAGGTTTCTTCTATTGTTCTCACGGGACATTAGGATGTCTACCCACTTGTGCACGAGATATTTAGGTTTCCCTACTGAGTATACATGTATGCTCACCCTACGTTTACTTTCAGGTTTCTAGGAGGACTACCAGGGCCCTGTGGGACCATACTAGTCGGACAGTTGGAGTTGTTGCAGTTGATGTACTCCTGATTCATTTGGTATTGTACTTTTAGCTTTCATGTACTTGTACCTTGTTATAAAATTGTTTAAACATGCATGTGGGATTGGTTTGGGTTTATTTATATACACTTGTTCTTTTCCTTTTTGGTGGTTGACTTGTCCTCTTTCCCGATCTTAAAATAATAAAAGGGTAATGCCTCCCGTATTTGTGAAAACTCATACCCTTGGTGCTAGTCACCAACCTGGGGCCTACTGGAGGCGGGATTCAGGGGGGGTCATTATCTCCCTTTCACCATTGCCAGCTCAAGAGGGGAATCGTTGGTGGGAGGGGGTCGTGACACATGGTCTTTTATATCATAGCATGTACTCCAAGTACACAACATGTCATACCACACGCATATCAAACCCGTGTCTCTAATCAAACAGTCAGTCACACGATCAACCACTACAGGTCATATACATATGGTACCCGACTTTTACTTAAGAAAAGTTTTTTCTTTCAAAATTGAATAACACATGGCATGTGTTCATAACATCATACACCATGTTGTATGGGTTTCCAGACATTAACCCTCTAAAACTTCTTTAAAACCCTAAACATTGATAATTTTTCCCAAGACATGCCATGATCTGATCCATTAGAGCCTATACATACCGCGAATCAATGATTGGAATCCTTATTCAAGTCATATCATGAAAAAATTCAATTAATGTTCAAACATGATCCACAAAATTCCAAACCAAGAGGGTCCATAACAATTCAAGGGCCAAATCTTTTCATCCCTTCAAATGAAAACATAAATATACCAATACCCTATCAAAATAGTAGGTATTTATATCACAAAATATATAACAAGATCTTGCATATTTAACACCACTTATATCACAACAACATGCAATCAATAAAGCACTCTTAACGGCATGATAAGAATGCATGAAATGTGACCTCCAGTAAGGGCCTATATAACAAATAAGATTTTATATCCTCATTTCGTCCGGTTTCATCGGATATAGAAAATCAACAGTGTCAACTAAAAAAATCACAATACATGTTTATCATCCAATGGTAAAATAAAATCAACAATAATAACTTCAGAAACAGAAAAAATATAATATTCCAGGTAAATTAGCTTTTTCCATGTACATGGGTTAGCTACTCCCATGCACATATTATTACCAACAACCTCTTCCTTCCTATCCCAGTCTATAGAAATTAAATAGTATGGAAATGAAGAAAAGAACCTCCTTTGATACCTATTTATAATGTCCTGATTTTGAGTGCCTCTCAAAGGTGCCCTGAACCCATTTGGTCCCATAACCTCAAGCCCATTTTCCTAAATGCTAGTGGTTGTCGACTAGAAGTGAGGGCCATAGTGTGAAAATGGGAAAACTAGGACTTCATTGGAAGAGTATACATAGTGGAATGAAAATAGTAAACCATAGAGGAAGCAATAATACCATACAACAAATTAAACCACATAATACGGATAATAATATAACAAATAGAGAATATATAAATTTTGCATGTCACATGTGCCTAGGAAGGCTACCATACAAGTCACAATGATAGAAATACAATAATGAATCAAATGTGAAGAAAACTAGTAAACTCTAATAGAATCGCTAACCTCTGCTTGGTCACATACCCTCCAACTATAATAGAAACAATGTACCTAATGAAGAATGGAATTTTCCCTTATCTTTACCGGAAACAATATGATCTATTTGGGTCCAAAATCGTGACCCAATCATGGTTTGAGATGAATCCCAATTGGAAACCAGTAAATGATCATTTCCTAACTGTTAGTGAATATATAAAAATATAAGGTAATATGTAGAAATAAATCAATAAATTGGGAAGTACACAAAAGTAAACAATACTATAGTTTTTTATTACAATCATTTTTATTTGTCATTCAATTCATTGAATCATGTAATCATTGGGATCTATACTAAACTATGTATCCCATCTATAATAGTAACAAACCGATGTCTCAAAAGACCATCTAGACAATCAGGTTACACTGATTCCAAGATCGTGCTTTGTCTTGGAAGAATCATCACAATCATTCAATAATTCAATAATGGCCCTTTGTGAAAGTTATCACATTCTAATCACTCTGTTCTAAGATAACAAAAATTCATTTAATGACGGCCCTCTAGTTAGCTATCATGGTCTAATCCCTTTTCACTATCATTGGACTAAACATTTACATATGACCACATGGGGAATCTCTCATGGTCTAAACCCCATTTTTATAATATACTATCAGACAATAATAAATGGCCACCGAGTCAATATCTCATATTCCAAACCCCTAGGTCAACAAATACCTAACATCTCTCACAGTCAATTCCCCTGCATCGCATAACTGTAAAACATTCATAATTGATCCTACCTCGGTAATCCCTCATAGTTCTATTACCCATGGTCAAACATCCACAAGGCCTATTACATGAATTTCATATAATCAATCAAACTCCATCCTAATCAAACAAGGCATTAAAAACATGGTACCTAACATTATGCATTAGAAAAAAAACCTTTTTAAATCAATAAACCATAGAAGGTATTAAACATGGATAAATTATAATCATGAAATACCCCAAATGTTTTTATTTAGCACCTTAATCACATATAAAACAAATAAGAACAATTACATTCACAAAAAAACTACCATGATGTTGTACAATTGATATCTTTGAACGCCAGCCCTTGAATCGACATAAAATGACATAGATCATCAAAAAATGAAAACATATCAGCCTTTAATAAATCATTAAAAATGAGTAATTATGTTGAAAGTATCTAGGTTAATTGATAAGCCACTGGTGGGATTCCAACACACCTGATGGAATCTCAATCAGAGGTCGGAAGGATAATCGGGAGGGGTTTAGAGTTCTTCGGCCCTTCTTTCGATGTCCTATATGAACCAAGGGGGAAGAAGTTTTTTCTAAGTATGAGATTCAACCCCACTACAATTTATCAAATAAAAAATAAAACTACATAGAGTATTCATTAAAGGTACATTCCTTGTAGTACCCTTAACCAACCCCCTCTTTAAGTGGTCTTCCAGGTCACCACATGGTCATGTACTCGGCTATTACACGACCAGTACGTGGCCTTACACGGTACCTGGGTACACAGTGTGAAATCATAAGTACATAGTGTGTACTCATATGTACATGTCATGTACTTATAAAATTCAAATTTCTTCATTTTCTCAAAAACTACCCAAAATAACGATCCATACCTGAAATGAAGATCAATGTTAATACTCTTTTCGACTTCCTTGATAATGTAATATCCACTCAAGTCCCTCATTTGAGTACATATTTAGTTAGTATGTATTTGTTCATCTCTTATATGAAATTTGAATGATTGAGGATCATTAATTGAATTTTAAATAACTACCTTAATCCTATCACAAATCAAAAAATCATGGAATACCTATTATCACTCAGATATAGTGAAACATGATATATGCATATGAACATGGATGTATAATTCATAGACATTATTAATCATTGTTCATGGTATATAAACATTATTCGGTTTACATAATGTAGAGTGTTTTGGTAGAAATTATAATTGAATATCTTTAAAACGAACTTACAGTCATACAATATCATTCATTTGATTGAAACTTAATGTCACGCCATTAGTGGTATTCCCCTTTAACAATAAAGTATGATATCTATACTATTTTTTTTATTATGTTTTTTAATATTCAATTATATAAGGAAGATGAATGGGAAATTCTCTGACCACGTGATGTGAAAGATCCCCCTGGAATATTACAGGATATTGTAACTAAATTTATCTTCTAATATTAAGGGTGGTAGGGTATTTTAGTGGGATTCTTGACCCATAGTGTGGAGAAGTTGTGATTTCCCATCAAGGATGGGAGGATCAATTAGAATTCATTCAAGTTATACATGTTCCTCCACCCCTTATATCCTGTTAGGATGTGTTCATCAATGTGGAATCTTTTAAAATAATGTATATAACTTCATCATAATATTCCCCAAATAATTAACAACTCGATGTTGGATTTTATTAACCTAAGAAAGTATTAACAACATATTTTAACACCCTGAGATTTTAAAATGTGAAAAATATGTTCGATAGAAACATCATACCTAGAATATAATTTAACACCCTCAGATATGAAGATATATATTTTTTGAATAAATTTAATCTCTTAAATATCATTCACTCTCTGAAACCATGTGTTTTTTAATCTTGATAGCATGCAGAAAACAAAACATCGTCTTAAACGACACATGAAATATAAAACTGTTAAAACCTAGCCATTAAATTTGTGAGTACTAATCATTTTAACTACTTTATGAAATATATTATGTATATATATGAGTCTTACATAGTTGAAATTGTTGAAAAATTCTTGTAAAAAATCAATCATGTTTTAGTAAAGTAATTTTATGTTTCAGAGATATTTTTCCCTCCAAAATAACTTTTATTTTTGTTAGTAAGAAAATATTTTATTTAATTTTAGGATAATTTTTAAATTTTATTTGATAAAATTAACATCATTTTTGAAATCAGAATAATAAAATTATCTTATTTTCAATCGTTCGGATGTTTAAAAAAGATAATCTATTTTACGAGAACAGAAAATAGTTGAATTTTAGTTGATAACTACATATTATTTAATATATTTTTTAAAGTAAAAATATATTTTAAATTTTTTATAAATTTTAATTTGATCAATTATATTTACATTAATCCTATTTAGGTGCTCGATAATTTTCAGTATTAAATTTTGATATAAAATCATTGTAAAACATTGATAATTTTTCAATTTAAAGACAATTGTTCTCATTACATCGCAAGGTTTTTATTTTAATAAAATTCTTCCTCTTTCATGAATTTAATTTGGAAAAATGAATTCCATATTTATAATAGACAAAATATTTTTTTCTAAAATGATAAAATTAATTTCTTCCAAAAATATTAGTAAAAACTATTTACAACTAATTGTCATGATAAAGGTAAAAATGAAATTTTTGGGGGTTAAAGGTAATAAATATGGTGTAAAATGACTCAAATAGTTTTCTAAATACTTTTTATGGACATATTTAAACCCTTATCATCATTAGATATATTTTTATGAGTTTTTGGAAAACTTTTCCATAAAAGTGACCATTATAATAAGTTATGTAAGTAAAAAGGTAAAGGTGGAACCTTCATTTTCATTAATATTTATAAAGATTTGGGACGTGGAAAATATAACATATGTTCCTTTATAAATATTTTTTTGAAAAATGAATTGGAATTTTTATCCATATAATATATTTTAATTTCTTAGAGATGAAATACTTACATTAAATTCAGATGAAATTCTAATGCATAAAGTATTTAGCTAGTAATTAAATAATGTTAATGATCTTAAAAAATATAAAATTGAAGTAAATTGAATGCATTATTACAATATGTAAATTATAAAAATGAATATATAAATTCAAATTGGTTATAACATAATATATCAAAATTGTATCCCTGTAGTGTTATTTTAAAATTAAAATTAAATTAATGATGTCATAATTTACAGTAATGTTATATTATAATAAATGATACTTTATGAAATGATTAAAATTTCATAAAAATAATATCTTATTCAAAGTGTTTTTATTATAAGGAATTAAAAAATATGATTCATTCATGGACTAATTTTTATTTATTATTACTACTTTGACCTCTTGATAGTAAAAACTTTGTTAGCATGGTTAATGTTGAAATAAAAACATTTTCTTGTAAAATGTATTTTTTGTTGAAATTAATTTTCCACATAGGTTTTTCATTAAAATATAGGATTTAATATTTAGAATAAATATTCCTAATTTATCTAATAAATTTCATTTATGTTTTGTCTTAAATAAAAAATTACCTAGCAAAATAGAAAATATAAGTTACTATAGTAAAAACTGAAATAGTAAAATTGAGTAAACATAAAGACAAAGGAATAATGTGATAGAATATAGGTGTATGTTTATGTTGTGGGATTTTTTATCAAGAAAATAAACCCTACTCTACATTATTTATCTATTTTTTAGGCACATGAGTTATTAGTGACCACCCAATAATGAATATAATTTGGTATTTAAAAAACTACCACCCCTAATCAATTATAAATGAAAACTCATTATAATCTCTTATTCAGACATTCAAACCAATATGGTTCAAAAAATAACTTCCCCAATAACTTATCTAGTTCTCTCATCACATCCTAGAATCCTTATATATTTTATATCTAACCATTAAAATCTTTTGGTGAAAACCAATATAAGTTACATGAAGAAGAAGAAACATTCTTCAACTAGCATTTAAATTTTATTTCGTCTACCACCCCATTCAATTAATCTTAAAATATGTATCTCCAATATATATATATATATATATATATGTTACTATCATAACCAAATTCATTATCAAATTCCAAAAAATCGGTTACGAAATCATCATTCGTGTGTGTGGTGGACTACCAACTTGCGAACCGATGTCATTCATTTTTCTGTTACCACCTCCAACAGTTAGGTATGACAATGAATTTAATGTATGTATATTATATATAAAACAAAATTATACCTCCAGATTCATGAAATAATACATCCCATTCACATTCCATTTGTTGTGCAATATTACAATGCCAGTCATGTTTAAAAATAACTACCACCTTGCAATGTGATGGGATTCCTTTTTCATGAATGCGATACAGGGAAGGTAATTATGGTAACTATAAAGTCCCCACCAGTAGTATCCAAGATTCGATGCATTAATTTATTACATTATAATAAATATAAGTAAGAAACATACCAGAGGAATAAATAGTATAGTATATTGGCATAATAAGATACATATATAATTTCAACAATACTATATGAAATGAAAAACATCATATAGACTCTTTTGGAAACACTAATATTCTTCTATATTATCTTTTCATTTCATTTATAAAATTCATCTTAGAATGTAGGGGAAAAATAAACATATAAAGAGGTTATCATTTCTTCTGAGTAAGGGTAATATTATAGAAGAAGCTAAAAATAAAAAATAAGGCATGTAAAATAAAAAATTCTTTCTATTAAAAAAACTTGAGAATAATATTGTAGGAAGAAAAAATGAATAAATAATACTATATAAATATTCACATGAAAAATGATACTTACCCATATATATTTTAACAGTAAAATACTGAAATGTAATATCCAATACTATGCTCATAATGATGTAATGCATAATGTGGGACATCAAAGACATAATTTTAAGGCATCATGCCATGACTATACATAAATGGGTAAAACCCAAAACTAGTTTGTCTCATGAGACATACCAATGCACCGAGGGGCTATAGTGATCCCCACATGACACAAACTAAGTACAACTCATTTCTAATATGAAATGGGGGAAAAATAATCACTATATATATTCTTTTTGAAACTAACATGTGAAACATAAATAACATTCTTTAATCAGAAAACATTATCACTAACCATTCGGAGTAATATGGTGAATGTTATCAAGATAGAACATCCACAGTCAATCTAAACATATATCATTCAATAAAATATGGTAGATGATTTCTTAAAATATTATTCTCAACTAATCATATGATTTAACTAGTGTCTTTGATTATTTGAAAATTATCTTATAAAATCATTGGGGAATTCATGACAGAAATACTCTTTTAACTATGCATAGAAGAGTTGTTTTTTTAAAATTGATTGTATAAAAATTAAAATGAACTAGTAATTCTTTTCCAAAAAAATTAGTAATTTTATAAACAAAATGGTATTTTAAAACATATTATAGGTGGTACATGATAATGGGTATGAAATCAGGATGTTCCCTTTAATCAGGCTAGCGTATCGAGAATAAATGAGAAGGGAACCTTGAAAATCATTTATTATCCCATTAGTGGTTGATGAAATAGTCTATATATATGAATTTAGAACATATAAATATAATTTATAATTATAATATAAAAATAATGAATAATTAAATTAATTTTTAGAGGATGAAATCATAACCCGGCTGAAAATAGAGGTCTGCGAAGAAAACCCGTACCTTATGTCAAAATATTTTTAGCACTTGAACTAAAGGTCATGAAATATGAAATTAGACTCATTAATAATTCAATTCATAACAAATTGTATATATATATATATATAGTTTATTATAATTTTATTATGTTAATATTTTGCCTTTTGATAAGTTGAAAGATTGCAGTCTGTCTTTCATGAGTGGTCATTTCCTTGATTTTCACAATCTGTTTGCTTGATTGTAATTAACGGAGTTCATGTAAAATATGTATAATTATCCATAATTTGATTTATATTTTTTTAATGAATATGTGTAAATGTAAATTTTATTATTTAATTTTCTTTCATATATGATAATGAACCATTAGATAACATGATAATGAAAATTTCTTATCTTAATTTTAGTGGTTTTTTATCACAATGATCCAATTGTATTCTATTATTTAATATCGTGTATATATAATGGCTCTATAAAGTTAAATAATATATAATATAGATTTTATAATCCGGGTTAACTATA
Organism: Viscum album; assembly: GCA_963277665.1. NCBI lineage: Eukaryota > Viridiplantae > Streptophyta > Magnoliopsida > Santalales > Viscaceae > Viscum > Viscum album. The sequence goes on from OY728163.1 coordinate 96,190,207, forward strand.
AAAATGTTTTCATGACCGTCCTTAATGGCTAAATTGAAGAAATAAAGTCCATCACCAACTAAGGATGTAAATTGGCACCTTCCAGACAATGATTTCGATTTTAAAATAAAATAGGAAGAGTAAAGAGATTGATAATTTATATTCAATACACATGATTTCATTCAAGTAAATAAATAATATCGTAGTTCTCATGATCATTATTCTAAAGTATGTGAGGATGAGGATAAGAATAAAAAGTGAAATTAAATAAAAAGAAAAAGGAATAAGATTTACCTCTTGAATTATCCTCCTTGAAAACCTCCTTACACTACGAGAAAACCGCCGTTTAGCGGCGGTTTTTTCGCGGCGAGTTTAAAAACCGCCGCGAAATGCGTTTCGGCCTGGCATTTCGCGGCGGTTTTTAAAACCGCCGCTAAACAGCAAAAAAAATTATTTATTTTTTTTAATTTTTTTTAATTTTTTTTTATTTTATTCGATGATTAGCGGCGGTTTTTTTATAAACCGCCGTGAAATAGCGGCGGTTTCAGTAAAACCGCCGCGAAATGAAATGAAAAAATAAGAAAACACGAGAAAGCCCGAAATCACTAAAATGACCATAACTTTTGATCCGGGAATCCGTTGAAGCACCACAACCAGTCAAATCAAAGCTCATGAAGAGATCTAGAGGCACATATAAACAAAATCGTGAGATGGTCTAAGGTGCAGAAGATATTAGAGTTATAATAAAGTTTAAAAAAGTTCTTCACCTTCAAACGGCCATAACGTTCGCTCCGGGTGTCCGTTTGGGCTCTACCACATATCAAATCGAAGCCAGCAAAGAGATCTGCGCACCAAAGTGACAAAAGAAAACTTTTGTCAAGTTTTTCGACCCCAAAAACCCCTCCGAAGGCCTCTAAAACCCCGTTTCCGTCACTGGTGTCCCGTCGAACTTGTCTTCAAATGGAACTAACTTTCGATCCGCGTGTCAGTTCGGCCTCTTCCACCTGCCAGATCATAGCTCGTTCCATGAGCTTCAGTTTGACTGGTCGTGGCACCCACATGCACTCCTAGATCATATGTTATGGCCTTTTTAGTGGGTATCAGCTTTGTTATGTTTTTCAATGCCTCGTTTCTAGCACATGTTCCTCGTCAGCTTTTTTTTAAATGGCTGTAACTTCCAATCCGCCTGTCCATTCAGACTCTTTCACCTTTCAGGTTGAAGATCGTTTCAGGATCTTTGATTTGACAGGTCGTGGATCTAAAATGGACTCTCGGATCTT